>OX422219.1:34800270-37200270 GCA_949130495.1 Sambucus nigra | reverse complement strand
GGAAAATTTTATGTGAATATCGACATTGAAAGAGGTATAGTAAGTAGTAGAACAGTTGGGGTTAGATGATCAACCAAATAATTTTGTATTAAGACGACGATTCCAAGAATGGGAGGGTCAAGTTGGAGAATTTTCTTGAGAGATAACCAACTTATTGATAATAAGGAGTTCCTTCGATTATGTGGGACATGTTGTCCAGAAGGAGAGAAATTGTTAAATAATTGGGGTGATTTACACTATTAGATAGTGATCATGCCGGTACGTGGTTCGACGTAGTATTATTTAGAACTGGGATAAAATCTCCGAAATCCACATTCAGGTGGGGTGACAATAAGTAGTGGGAAATAACGATTCAAACTGAGGGTTGTATCACCTATAACCCGAGGTGCAGGCGCAAGGTGACTATCGACTGATGGATTGTGTGAAAGAAATTTTGAATTCATTGCGATATTTTCAATTCCAAATCGGGTATAACTAGTGAGGTATATTTTTTAGTCATGAGGAGCAGGTATTACCTAATGGTAGAGTTGGAGGAAAAGCACCTGTATCTATTTATGGTGGACAAGGTACTTGTAAAGGTTTGTGTGACACCAACAGGCTGAAGTGGTTTTCCCTTGTGTAAAAGTCACAACGTCGGGATATTTCAAAAAATGGACAAGCGTAGTCAGATGTGTTATTGATTCATCCCAGGATGGGAGTTTGGGGTTTTGATAAAAACGGGAGTTAGTAGTGAGGTGCGGACTCACAATACTAAAAAAATAATAATAATAATAATAATAATACGGCTAATGATGTAAAGGTTATTTTTATTCGAATGTTGTTTAATAAGAGCACAACGTGAGGTGCATTTATCGAAGATTATTCTGATAAGGTATCAAGTATGTTAAACAAGCTTATCGTGAAGCGAGGGTTTTACTGACTTGGGCTTTTCTTTATAATTGTTTTGAATACTGGAGGATACCAAATTTTTCCAGGTGTGCCTTATTTTTTCGAATTTCGGTACGAAATTCTGTTATAAGGGGGGAAGTATGTAATACCCCGTACTTTTATGGATATTTATTTATGGGATTAATTTAAATTAAATGTGTATTAATTGGGAATTAATCCGGATAAGATACTAACGAGATGTGAGTTGGTATTTGAATATGTGTATATATCGCAATATATGAATATTGAAAATATTGAATTAGTCGTAAGATTGATATACGACAATTTGGGAAATTTTGTTGAGACGCGTGTGACAGTCGCGTCAGGAAAGTAATTATTTAATTAAAAAGTGAATTTTATTTCTATTAACCGTATGGTCATTTTGAGTGTACCAACGAGTCCGGAAGGGACGAAATAGTCAGAAAACACTAGCCGGGGGTTAAGTTTAGGTCACAGAGCATTATTGGGCCATACCGGTAACTTAAAAGGGCATTTTGGTAATTTTAGAAATTTAGGAATTAAAACCCACGAAAATTAGAAATAAAATCTGGCTTATTCTTTATCCACTAAACCCACTAACTACACTAAATGACTTAATGGGCTACGGGAGAAGTTAAGGAACTAGTTCTAACTTGCCAAAAACCAACCCCCACCTCCATTGTCATCTTGTGAGAAGAGCTTGGAGAGAGAGAGAGAGAGAGGAGAATTCTGCAAAGAGAGAGATGAGAATTCTGTAGAGAGAGAGAGAACAATTCAACCTTCAAAATTCAACATCAAATTCAGAGAAAGATTAGAGGCAAGTGATTTAATTACAAATGATTCAATGTTATGCTTTTCTATGTTTAGGGAAATTATCGAATTTATCTTGGAAGATTGATATAAACCCATGAATTTGAGGATTAAAACTATGAACTATGTTAGGTATTGCATGTAGAAACATTCTAGACGAATTATGAATTCAAAATATAACCCTTGATGATCTAAAAACGGATTTAAGAAGAAGTTTATTAATGTTCTTGAAAGAAATAGAAAACTGGGATTCTTGATGAAGTTTGGATCCAAACAAAGCCCTTGGTTGATGAATTATTGGTTTTAGAACGTTAACAATGTTGTAGGATGGTTGTATGATGATATTATAACGTTATCTTAGAGTTTCATGCTTATTAATGGAGTTTTGGGACGTTTTGAGGACTGCAAAACGAAGCAGTCTGTAGCTTACCTGGTGTGATCGATCGATCGACATTCATCAGTCGATCGATCGACCACCATCGATCGATCGAGGTTCAAGGTCGATCGATCGACCTTCCCAGAAAGAGTAAATGTAACACCCCGCCCGCCCGGGGAGGGCGAACGGAGCGCTACTGTCGATAAAACTATACTACATCCACAAATAACAAGGTATAGAGCATCTAAAAGCCACAATAAAAATAGAAACCACTAATCTCATCTTCAAATTAATACAACAAATCTCTCGAAATAATTACAACAATCTAACTATCTCGAAAATAAAATAAATCTCCAAATGCTCTATACATCAAAATAAATACAAGTCTTTTCATCTCTTGTATTAAAAATTCTTCCCAAATAATTCTCGCTAAAATCATCCCAATTGGTCCATAGCACTCAAATCCGTGCTCACCTGCCAACTAAGAAAAAGATGGGGAAGTACACAATACGACAGGAATATGCTCAACAAATATGTTAGCGATGAACAAAGCGCAATAATACGACTACGAATACTCAAATCAAATAATGCAAATCTCAATAGCATTTTATCAATAAATTTCTCAACAACACATTAACCGGAGTCACCAGGCCTCACCATACCGCGCCATACTTTATCAAGTAGCCGGAAAAGGAGTCTTGGCGGGTGCCCAACATCAGTGCCATATTAAAATCTCATGACAGCGTGCTCAAAACAACATGAATAATACCTCATGAATGAAAATAATTCCAACAATTATTTTTCCAGATTTCCAAGAATTTAAGAATTCAAAATATGAGTTCAATTAACAAGAATTCAACGGAATAAACACTCGCGAGATTTAGGAGCATATTGTGTAAAACCCCATACCTTAAACCACCAAAAAGAACCAACATGAATCATCACATAATTCAGCCTCAAAATCTAATCACACCATCACGTTCCTCTCGCGAAAATAATCAAATCTCGTTCTAGCCCAAACTCGAGAAAACATCAAATAAGCTTTCTAATCTAAGGTTGAAATCTTGAATAAGTTTGGGGCTATGGTTTGTAGATGAAAGGGAGTAATTTTGGAGAGGTCTTCTGGTTGAAAAGTTTGAGAAAAAGTGATTTGAAAAGTCCATCCACGAATTTGTTGATATATAAAGGATTGAGTGTTTGATTAAGAAAAGAGTTCTAATCACATACAAACACTAAAAGTTTTATTCCGGGCGATCGGACCGTTGGAATTGCTTCAAATTTTAGTATAATGTAGCGAACGGCGATACAGGACTTCTGACAAAAATTCAGCTTGATCGGACGGTCGGATTTCTAAAAATATTCTTTTTACTAGAGAGTTTTATGTTTTGAGGACTCTTAGAGAGTTTTATGTTTTGAGGACTCTTCTAAATAATAAAAATTCAATTAAAACTCCATTTTAATTCCGATTTCGAAACCGTTTGAAATTATCGCCTTTAAAAATAATAACCAACATATTTGAGCAATAAAAATAATTTTATCTCAAAATTTATTTTTTTTGTCTTAATTTCGAAAATACCCCAAAAATTACGCGAGTTGTTACACTTCCCCACTAACAATGGAATTTCGCCCTCGAAATTCGCCGAATACCTAACTCTCAAAAATCAGGCCAACAATCTCCAAAAATAATCTCGTCTCCAAAATAATAATTTCCTCACATCTAATCTAGATGCCTAACGCAAAACGATTCTCTAAAAATTTCTATCTCCAAAAATACGCGCCATAAAAATGCAACAGACCCAAAACCCAAGACCTGAGGGTTGTCGTATACCTAAGCTCTGATACCATTCTGTAACACCCCGCCCGCCCGGGGAGAGAGAACGGAGCCCTACTGTCGATAAAACTATACTACATCCACAAATAACAAGGTATAGAGCATCTAAAAGCCACAATAAAAATAGAAACCACTAATCTCATCTTCAAATTAATACAACAAATCTCTCGAAATAATTACAACAATCTAACTATCTCGAAAATAAAATAAATCTCCAAATGCTCTATACATCAAAATAAATACAAGTCTTCTCATCTCTTGTATTAAAATTTCTTCCCAAATAATTCTCGCTAAAATCATACCAATTGGTCCATAGCACTCAAATCCGTGCTCACCTGCCAACTAAGAAAAAGATGGGGAAGTACACAATACGACAGGAATATGCTCAACAAAGATGTTAGCGATGAACAAAGCGCAACAATACGACTACGAATACTCAAATCAAATAATGCAAATCTCAATAGCAAATTATCAATAAATTTCTCAACAACACATTAACCGGAGTCACCAGGCCTCACCATACCGCGCCATACTTTATCAAGTAGCCGGAAAAGGAGTCTTGGCGGGTGCCCAACATCAGTGCCATATTAAAATCTCATGACAGCGTGCTCAAAACAACATGAATAATACCTCATGAATGAAAATAATTCCAACAATTATTTTTCCAGATTTCCAAGAATTTAACAATTCAAAATATGAGTTCAATTAAAAAGAATTCAACGGAATAAACACTCGCGAGATTTAGGAGCATATTGTGTAAAACCCCATACCTTAAACCACCAAAAAGAACCAACATGAATCATCACATAATTCAGCCTCAAAATCTAATCACACCATCACGTTCCTCTCGCGAAAATAATCAAATCTCGTTCTAGCCCAAACTCGAGAAAACATCAAATAAGCTTTCTAATCTAAGGTTGAAATCTTGAATAAGTTTGGGGCTATGTTTTGTAGATGAAAGGGAGTAATTTTGGAGAGGTCTTCTGGTTGAAAAGTTTGAGAAAAAGTGATTTGAAAAGTCCATCCACGAATTTGTTGATATATAAAGGATTGAGTGTTTGATTAAGAAAAGAGTTCTAATCACATACAAACACTAAAAGTTTTATTCCGGGCGATCGGACCGTTGGAATTGCTTCAAATTTTAGTATAATGTAGCGAACGGCGACACAGGACTTCTGACAAAAATTCAGCTTGATCGGACGGTCGGATTTCTAAAAATATTCTTTTTACTAGAGAGTTTTATGTTTTGAGGACTCTTAGAGAGTTTTATGTTTTGAGGACTCTTCTAAATAATAAAAATTCAATTAAAACTCCATTTTAATTCCGATTTCGAAACCGTTTGAAATTATCGCCTTTAAAAATAATAACCAACATATTTGAGCAATAAAAATAATTTTATCTCAAAATTTATTTTTTTTGTCTTAATTTCGAAAATACCCCAAAAATTACGCGAGTTGTTACACTTCCCCACTAACAATGGAATTTCGCCCTCGAAATTCGCCGAATACCTAACTCTCAAAAATCAGGCCAACAATCTCCAAAAATAATCTCGTCTCCAAAATAATAATTTCCTCACATCTAATCTAGATGCCTAACGCAAAACGATTCTCTAAAAATTTCTATCTCCAAAAATACGCGCCATAAAAATGCAACAGACCCAAAACCCAAGACCTGAGGGTTGTCGTATACCTAAGCTCTGATACCATTCTGTAACACCCCGCCCGCCCGGGGAGAGAGAACGGAGCCCTACTGTCGATAAAACTATACTACATCCACAAATAACAAGGTATAGAGCATCTAAAAGCCACAATAAAAATAGAAACCACTAATCTCATCTTCAAATTAATACAACAAATCTCTCGAAATAATTACAACAATCTAACTATCTCAAAAATAAAATAAATCTCCAAATGCTCTATACATCAAAATAAATACAAGTCTTCTCATCTCTTGTATTAAAATTTCTTCCCAAATAATTCTCGCTAAAATCATACCAATTGGTCCATAGCACTCAAATCCGTGCTCACCTGCCAACTAAGAAAAAGATGGGGAAGTACACAATACGACAGGAATATGCTCAACAAAGATGTTAGCGATGAACAAAGCGCAACAATACGACTACGAATACTCAAATCAAATAATGCAAATCTCAATAGCAAATTATCAATAAATTTCTCAACAACACATTAACCGGAGTCACCAGGCCTCACCATACCGCGCCATACTTTATCAAGTAGCCGGAAAAGGAGTCTTGGCGGGTGCCCAACATCAGTGCCATATTAAAATCTCATGACAGCGTTCTCAAAACAACATGAATAATACCTCATGAATGAAAATAATTCCAACAATTATTTTTCCAGATTTCCAAGAATTTAACAATTCAAAATATGAGTTCAATTAAAAAGAATTCAACGGAATAAACACTCGCGAGATTTAGGAGCATATTGTGTAAAACCCCATACCTTAAACCACCAAAAAGAACCAACATGAATCATCACATAATTCAGCCTCAAAATCTAATCACACCATCACGTTCCTCTCGCGAAAATAATCAAATCTCGTTCTAGCCCAAACTCGAGAAAACATCAAATAAGCTTTCTAATCTAAGGTTGAAATCTTGAATAAGTTTGGGGCTATGTTTTGTAGATGAAAGGGAGTAATTTTGGAGAGGTCTTCTGGTTGAAAAGTTTGAGAAAATGTGATTTGAAAAGTCCATCCACGAATTTGTTGATATATAAAGGATTGAGTGTTTGATTAAGAAAAGAGTTCTAATCACATACAAACACTAAAAGTTTTATTCCGGGCGATCGGACCGTTGGAATTGCTTCAAAATTTAGTATAATGTAGCGAACGGCGACACAGGACTTCTGACAAAAATTCAGCTTGATCGGACGGTCGGATTTCTAAAAATATTATTTTTACTAGAGAGTTTTATGTTTTGAGGACTCTTAGAGAGTTTTATGTTTTGAGGACTCTTCTAAATAATAAAAATTCCATTAAAACTCCATTTTAATTCCGATTTCGAAACCGTTTGAAATTATCGCCTTTAAAAATAATAACCAACATATTTGAGCAATAAAAATAATTTTATCTCAAAATTTATTTTTTTCGTCTTAATTTCGAAAATACCCCAAAAATTACGCGAGTTGTTACACTTCCCCACTAACAATGGAATTTCGCCCTCGAAATTCGCCGAATACCTAACTCTCAAAAATCAGGCCAACAATCTCCAAAAATAATCTCGTCTCCAAAATAATAATTTCCTCACATCTAATCTAGATGCCTAACGCAAAACGATTCTCTAAAAATTTCTATCTCCAAAAATACGCGCCATAAAAACGCAACAGACCCAAAACCCAAGACCTGAGGGTTGTCGTATACCTAAGCTCTGATACCATTCTGTAACACCCCGCCCGCCCGGGGAGAGAGAACGGAGCCCTACTGTCGATAAAACTATACTACATCCACAAATAACAAGGTATAGAGCATCTAAAAGCCACAATAAAAATAGAAACCACTAATCTCATCTTCAAATTAATACAACAAATCTCTCGAAATAATTACAACAATCTAACTATCTCGAAAATAAAATAAATCTCCAAATGCTCTATACATCAAAATAAATACAAGTCTTCTCATCTCTTGTATTAAAATTTCTTCCCAAATAATTCTCGCTAAAATCATCCCAATTGGTCCATAGCACTCAAATCCGTGCTCACCTGCCAACTAAGAAAAAGATGGGGAAGTACACAATACGACAGGAATATGCTCAACAAAGATGTTAGCGATGAACAAAGCGCAACAATACGACTACGAATACTCAAATCAAATAATTCAAATCTCAATAGCATTTTATCAATAAATTTCTCAACAACACATTAACCGGAGTCACCAGGCCTCACCATACCGCGCCATACTTTATCAAGTAGCCGGAAAAGGAGTCTTGGCGGGTGCCCAACATCAGTGTCATATTAAAATCTCATGACAGCGTGCTCAAAACAACATGAATAATACCTCATGAATGAAAATAATTCCAACAATTATTTTTCCAGATTTCCAAGAATTTAACAATTCAAAATATGAGTTCAATTAACAAGAATTCAACGGAATAAACACTCGCGAGATTTAGGAGCATATTGTGTAAAACCCCATACCTTAAACCACCAAAAAGAACCAACATGAATCATCACATAATTCAGCCTCAAAATCTAATCACACCATCACGTTCCTCTCGCGAAAATAATCAAATCTCGTTCTAGCCCAAACTCGAGAAAACATCAAATAAGCTTTCTAATCTAAGGTTGAAATCTTGAATAAGTTTGGGGCTATGGTTTGTAGATGAAAGGGAGTAATTTTGGAGAGGTCTTCTGGTTGAAAAGTTTGAGAAAAAGTGATTTGAAAAGTCCATCCACGAATTTGTTGATATATAAAGGATTGAGTGTTTGATTAAGAAAAGAGTTCTAATCACATACAAACACTAAAAGTTCTATTCCGGGCGATCAGACTGTTGAAATTGATTGAAATAGTATAATGTAGCGAACGGCGAGACAGGACTTCTGACAAAAATTCAGCTTGATCGGACGGTCGGATTTCTAAAAATATTATTTTTACTAGAGAGTTTTATGTTTTGAGGACTCATAGAGAGTTTTATGTTTTGAGGACTCTTCTAAATAATAAAAATTCAATTAAAACTCCATTTTAATTCCGATTTCGAAACCGTTTGAAATTATCGACTTTAAAAATAATAACCAACATATTTGAGCAATAAAAATAATTTTATCTCAAAATTTATTTTTTTCGTCTTAATTTCGAAAATACCCCAAAAATTACGCGGGTTGTTACACTTCCCCACTAACAATGGAATTTCGCCCTCGAAATTCGCCGAATACCTAACTCTCAAAAATCAGGCCAACAATCTCCAAAAATAATCTCGTCTCCAAAATAATAATTTCCTCACATCTAATCTAGATGCCAAACGCAAAACGATTCTCTAAAAATTTCTATCCCCAAAAATACGCGCCATAAAAACGCAACAGACCCAAAACCCAAGACCCGAGGGTTGTCGTATACCTAAGCTCTGATACCATTCTGTAACACCCCGCCCGCCCGGGGAGAGAGAACGGAGCCCTACTGTCGATAAAACTATACTACAACCACAAATAACAATGTATAGAGCATCTAAAAGCCACAATAAAAATAGAAACCACTAATGTCATCTTCAAATTAATACAACAAATCTCTCGAAATAATTACAACAATCTAACTATCTCGAAAATAAAATAAATCTCCAAATGCTCTATACATCAAAATAAATACAAGTCTTCTCATCTCTTGTATTAAAAATTCTTCCCAAATAATTCTCGCTAAAATCATCACAATTGGTCCATAGCACTCAAATCCGTGCTCACCTGCCAACTAAGAAAAAGATGGGGAAGTACACAATACGACAGGAATATGCTCAACAAAGATGTTAGCGATGAACAAAGCGCAACAATACGACTACGAATACTCAAATCAAATAATGCAAATCTCAATAGCATTTTATCAATAAATTTCTCAACAACACATTAACCGGAGTCACCGGGCCTCACCATACCGCGCCATACTTTATCAAGTAGCCGGAAAAGGAGTCTTAGCGGGTGCCCAACATCAGTGTCATATTAAAATCTCATGACAGCGTGCTCAAAACAACATGAATAATACCTCATGAATGAAAATAATTCGAACAATTATTTTTCCAGATTTCCAAGAATTTAACAATTCAAAATATGAGTTCAATTAACAAGAATTCAACGGAATAAACACTCGCGAGATTTAGGAGCATATTGTGTAAAACCCCATACCTTAAACCACCAAAAAGAACCAACATGAATCATCACATAATTCAGCCTCAAAATCTAATCACACCATCACGTTCCTCTCGCGAAAATAATCAAATCTCGTTCTAGCCCAAACTCGAGAAAACATCAAATAAGCTTTCTAATCTAAGGTTGAAATCTTGAATAAGTTTGGGGCTATGGTTTGTAGATGAAAGGGAGTAATTTTGGAGAGGTCTTCTGGTTGAAAAGTTTGAGAAAAAGGGATTTGAAAAGTCCATCCACGAATTTGTTGATATATAAAGGATTGAGTGTTTGATTAAGAAAAGAGTTCTAATCACATACAAACACTAAAAGTTTTATTTCGGGCGATCGGACCGTTGGAATTGCTTCAATTTTTAGTATAATGTAGCGAACGGCGAGACAGGACTTCTGACAAAAATTCAGCTTGATCGGACGGTCGGATTTCTAAAAATATTATTTTTACTAGAGAGTTTTATGTTTTGAGGACTCTTAGAGAGTTTTATGTTTTGAGGACTCTTCTAAATAATAAAAATTCAATTAAAACTCCATTTTAATTCCGATTTCGAAACCGTTTGAAATTATCGCCTTTAAAAATAATAACCAACATATTTGAGCAATAAAAATAATTTTATCTCAAAATTTATTTTTTTCGTCTTAATTTCGAAAATACCCCAAAAATTACGCGAGTTGTTACACTTCCCCACTAACAATGGAATTTCGCCCTCGAAATTCGCCGAATACCTAACTCTCAAAAATCAGACCAACAATCTCCAAAAATAATCTCGTCTCCAAAATAATAATTTCCTCACATCTAATCTAGATGCCTAACGCAAAACGATTCTCTAAAAATTTCTATCTCCAAAAATACGCGCCATAAAAACGCAACAGACCCAAAACCCAAGACCCGAGGGTTGTCGTATACCTAAGCTCTGATACCATTCTTTAACACCCCGCCCGCCCGGGGAGAGAAAACGGAGCCCTACTGTCGATAAAACTATACTACATCCACAAATAACATGGTATAGAGCATCTAAAAGCCACAATAAAAATAGAAACCACTAATCTCATCTTCAAATTAATACAACAAATCTCTCGAAATAATTACAACAATCTAACTATCTCGAAAATAAAATAAATCTCCAAATGCTCTATACATCAAAATAAATACAAGTCTTCTCATCTCTTGTATTAAAATTTCTTCCCAAATAATTCTCACTAAAATCATCCCAATTGGTCCATAGCACTCAAATCCGTGCTCACCTGCCAACTAAGAAAAAGATGGGGAAGTACACAATACGACAGAAATATGCTCAACAAAGATGTTAGCGATGAACAAAGCGCAACAATACGACTACGAATACTCAAATCAAATAATGCAAATCTCAATAGCATTTTATCAATAAATTTCTCAACAACACATTAACCGGAGTCACCAGGCCTCACCATACCGCGCCATACTTTATCAAGTAGCCGGAAAAGGAGTCTTGGCGGGTGCCCAACATCAGTGCCATATTAAAATCTCATGACAGCGTGCTCAAAACAACATGAATAATACCTCATGAATGAAAATAATTCCAACAATTATTTTTCCAGATTTCCAAGAATTTAACAATTCAAAATATGAGTTCAATTAACAAGAATTCAACGGAATAAACACTCGCGAGATTTAGGAGCATATTGTGTAAAACCCCATACCTTAAACCACCAAAAAGAACCAACATGAATCATCACATAATTCAGCCTCAAAATCTAATCACACCATCACGTTCCTCTCGCGAAAATAATCAAATCTCGTTCTAGCCCAAACTCGAGAAAACATCAAATAAGCTTTCTAATCTAAGGTTGAAATCTTGAATAAGTTTGGGGCTATGGTTTGTAGATGAAAGGGAGTAATTTTGGAGAGGTCTTCTGGTTGAAAAGTTTGAGAAAAAGTGATTTGAAAAGTCCATCCACGAATTTGTTGATATATAAAGGATTGAGTGTTTGATTAAGAAAAGAGTTCTAATCACATACAAACACTAAAAGTTCTATTCCGGGCGATCGGACCGTTGGAATTACCTCAACTTTTAGTATAATGTAGCGAACGGCGAGGCAGGACTTCTGACAAAAATTCAGCTTGATCGGACGGTCGGATTTCTAAAAATATTATTTTTACTAGAGAGTTTTATGTTTTGAGGACTCATAGAGAGTTTTATGTTTTGAGGACTCTTCTAAATAATAAAAATTCAATTAAAACTCCATTTTAATTCCGATTTCGAAACCGTTTGAAATTATCGCCTTTAAAAATAATAACCAACATATTTGAGCAATAAAAATAATTTTATCTCAAAATTTATTTTTTTCGTCTTAATTTCGAAAATACCCCAAAAATTACGCGGGTTGTTACACTTCCCCACTAACAATGGAATTTCGCCCTCGAAATTCCCCGAATACCTAACTCTCAAAAATCAGGCCAACAATCTCCAAAAATAATCTCGTCTCCAAAATAATAATTTCCTCACATCTAATCTAGATGCCAAACGCAAAACGATTCTCTAAAAATTTTTATCTCCAAAAATACGCGCCATAAAAACGCAACAGACCCAAAACCCAAGACCCGAGGGTTGTCGTATACCTAAGCTCTGATACCATTCTGTAACACCCCGCCCGCCCGGGGAGAGAGAACGGAGCCCTACTGTCGATAAAACTATACTACATCCACAAATAACAAGGTATAGAGCATCTAAAAGCCACAATAAAAATAGAAACCACTAATGTCATCTTCAAATTAATACAACAAATCTCTCGAAATAATTACAACAATCTAACTATCTCGAAAATAAAATAAATCTCCAAATGCTCTGTACATCAAAATAAATACAAGTCTTCTCATCTCTTGTATTAAAAATTCTTCCCAAATAATTCCCGCTAAAATCATCCCAATTGGTCCATAGCACTCAAATCCGTGCTCAACTTCCAACTAAGAAAAAGATGGGGAAGTACACAATACGACAGGAATATGCTCAACAAAGATGTTAGCGATGAACAAAGCGCAACAATACGACTACGAATACTCAAATCAAATAATGCAAATCTCAATAGCATTTTATCAATAAATTTCTCAACAACACATTAACCGGAGTCACCAGGCCTCACCATACCGCGCCATACTTTATCAAGTAGCCGGAAAAGGAGTCTTAGCGGGTGCCCAACATCAGTGTCATATTAAAATCTCATGACAGCGTGCTCAAAACAACATGAATAATACCTCATGAATGAAAATAATTCGAACAATTATTTTTCCAGATTTCCAAGAATTTAACAATTCAAAATATGAGTTCAATTAACAAGAATTCAACGGAATAAACACTCGCGAGATTTAGGAGCATATTGTGTAACACCCCATACCTTAAACCACCAAAAAGAACCAACGTGAATCATCACATAATTCAACCTCAAAATCTAATCACACCATCACGTTCCTCTCGCGAAAATAATCAAATCTCGTTCTAGCCCAAACTCGAGAAAACATCAAATAAGCTTTCTAATCTAAGGTTGAAATCTTGAATAAGTTTGGGGCTATGGTTTGTAGATGAAAGGGAGTAATTTTGGAGAGGTCTTCTGGTTGAAAAGTTTGAGAAAAAGGGATTTGAAAAGTCCATCCACGAATTTGTTGATATATAAAGGATTGAGTGTTTGATTAAGAAAAGAGTTCTAATCACATACAAACACTAAAAGTTTTATTCCGGGCGATCGGACCGTTGGAATTACTTCAAATTTTAGTATGATGTAGCGAACGGCGAGACAGGACTTCTCACAAAAATTCAGCTTGATCGGACGGTCGGATTTCTAAAAATATTATTTTTACTAGAGAGTTTTATGTTTTGAGGACTCTTAGAGAGTTTTATGTTTTGAGGACTTTTCTAAATATTAAAAATTCAATTAAAACTCCATTTTAATTCCGATTTCGAAACCGTTTGAAATTATCGCCTTTAAAAATAATAACCAACATATTTGAGCAATAAAAATAATTTTATCTCAAAATTTATTTTTTTCGTCTTAATTTCGAAAATACCCCAAAAATTACGCGAGTTGTTACACTTCCCCTCTAACAATGGAATTTCGCCCTCGAAATTCGCCGAATACCTAACTCTCAAAAATCAGACCAACAATCTCCAAAAATAATCTCGTCTCCAAAATAATAATTTCCTCACATCTAATCTAGATGCCTAACGCAAAACTATTCTCTAAAAATTTCTATCTCCAAAAATACGCGCCATAAAAATGCAACTGACCCAAAACCCAAGACCCGAGGGTTGTCCTATACCTAAGCTCTGATACCATTCTGTAACACCCCGCCCGCCCGGGGAGAGAAAACGGAGCCCTACTGTCGATAAAACTATACTACATCCACAAATAACAAGGTATAGAGCATCTAAAAGCCACAAGAAAAATAGAAACCACTAATCTCATCTTCAAATTAATACAACACATCTCTCGAAATAATTACAACAATCTAACTATCTCGAAAATAAAATAAATCTCCAAATGCTCTATACATCAAAATAAATACAAGTCTTCTCATCTCTTGTATTAAAATTTCTTCCCAAATAATTCTCGCTAAAATCATCCCAATTGGTCCATAGCACTCAAATCCGTGCTCACCTGCCAACTAAGAAAAAGATGGGGAAGTACACAATACGACAGGAATATGCTCAACAAAGATGTTAGCGATGAACAAAGCGCAACAATACGACTACGAATACTCAAATCAAATAATGCAAATCTCAATAGAATTTTATCAATAAATTTCTCAACAACACATTAACCGGAGTCACCAGGCCTCACCATACCGCGCCATACTTTATCAAGTAGCCGGAAAAGGAGTCTTGGCGGGTGCCCAACATCAGTGCCATATTAAAATCTCATGACAGCGTGCTCAAAACAACATGAATAATACCTCATGAATGAAAATAATTCCAACAATTATTTTTCCAGATTTCCAAGAATTTAACAATTCAAAATATGAGTTCAATTAACAAGAATTCAACGGAATAAACACTCGCGAGATTTAGGAGCATATTGTGTAAAACCCCATACCTTAAACCACCAAAAAGAACCAACATGAATCATCACATAATTCAGCCTCAAAATCTAATCACACCATCACGTTCCTCTCGCGAAAATAATCAAATCTCGTTCTAGCCCAAACTCGAGAAAACATCAAATAAGCTTTCTAATCTAAGGTTGAAATCTTGAATAAGTTTGGGGCTATGGTTTGTAGATGAAAGGGAGTAATTTTGGAGAGGTCTTCTGGTTGAAAAGTTTGAGAAAAAGTGATTTGAAAAGTCCATCCACGAATTTGTTGATATATAAAGGATTGAGTGTTTGATTAAGAAAAGAGTTCTAATCACATACAAACACTAAAAGTTCTATTCCGGGCGATCGGACCGTTGGAATTGCTTCAAATTATAGTATAATGAAGCGAACGGCGAGACAGGACTTCTGACAAAAATTCAGCTTGATCGGACGGTCGGATTTCTAAAAATATTATTTTTACTAGAGAGTTTTATGTTTTGAGGACTCATAGAGATTTTTATGTTTTGAGGACTCTTCTAAATAATAAAAATTCAATTAAAACTCCATTTTAATTCCGATTTCGAAACCGTTTGAAATTATCTCCTTTAAAAATAATAACCAACATATTTGAGCTATAAAAATAATTTTATCTCAAAATTTATTTTTTTCGTCTTAATTTCGAAAATACCCCAAAAATTACGCGGGTTGTTACACTTCCCCACTAACAATGGAATTTCGCCCTCGAAATTCGCCGAATACCTAACTCTAAAAAATCAGGCCAACAATCTCCAAAAATAATCTCGTCTCCAAAATAATAATTTCCTCACATCTAATTTAGATGCCAAACGCAAAACGATTCTCTAAAAATTTTTATCTCCAAAAATACGCGCCATAAAAACGCAACAGACCCAAAACCCAAGACCCGAGGGTTGTCGTATACCTAAGCTCTGATACCATTCTGTAACACCCCGCCCGCCCGGGGAGAGAGAACGGAGCCCTACTGTCGATAAAACTATACTACATCCACAAATAACAAGGTATAGAGCATCTAAAAGCCACAATAAAAATAGAAACCACTAATGTCATCTTCAAATTAATACAACAAATCTCTCGAAATAATTACAACAATCTAACTATCTCGAAAATAAAATAAATCTCCAAATGCTCTGTACATCAAAATAAATACAAGTCTTCTCATCTCTTGTATTAAAAATTCTTCCCAAATAATTCTCGCTAAAATCATCCCAATTGGTCCATAGCACTCAAATCCGTGCTCAACTTCCAACTAAGAAAAAGATGGGGAAGTACACAATACGACAGGAATATGCTCAACAAAGATGTTAGCGATGAACAAAGCGCAACAATACGACTACGAATACTCAAATCAAATAATGCAAATCTCAATAGCATTTTATCAATAAATTTCTCAACAACACATTAACCGGAGTCACCAGGCCTCACCATACCGCGCCATACTTTATCAAGTAGCCGGAAAAGGAGTCTTGGCGGGTGCCCAACATCAGTGCCATATTAAAATCTCATGACAACGTGCTCAAAACAACATGAATAATACCTCATGAATGAAAATAATTCCAACAATTATTTTTCCAGATTTCCAAGAATTTAACAATTCAAAATATGAGTTCAATTAACAAGAATTCAACGGAATAAACACTCGCGAGATTTAGGAGCATATTGTGTAAAACCCCATACCTTAAACCACCAAAAAGAACCAACATGAATCATCACATAATTCAGCCTCAAAATCTAATCACACCATCACGTTCCTCTCGCGAAAATAATCAAATCTCGTTCTAGCCCAAACTCGAGAAAACATCAAATAAGCTTTCTAATCTAAGGTTGAAATCTTGAATAAGTTTGGGGCTATGGTTTGTAGATGAAAGGGAGTAATTTTGGAGAGGTCTTCTGGTTGAAAAGTTTGAGAAAAAGTGATTTGAAAAGTCCATCCACGAATTTGTTGATATATAAAGGATTGAGTGTTTGATTAAGAAAAGAGTTCTAATCACATACAAACACTAAAAGTTTTATTCCGGGCGATCGGACCGTTGGAATTACTTCAAATTTTAGTATGATGTAGCGAACGGCGAGACAGGACTTCTCACAAAAATTCAGCTTGATCGGACGGTCGGATTTCTAAAAATATTATTTTTACTAGAGAGTTTTATGTTTTGAGGACTCTTAGAGAGTTTTATGTTTTGAGGACTTTTCTAAATATTAAAAATTCAATTAAAACTCCATTTTAATTCCGATTTCGAAACCGTTTGAAATTATCGCCTTTAAAAATAATAACCAACATATTTGAGCAATAAAAATAATTTTATCTCAAAATTTATTTTTTTCGTCTTAATTTCGAAAATACCCCAAAAATTACGCGAGTTGTTACACTTCCCCTCTAACAATGGAATTTCGCCCTCGAAATTCGCCGAATACCTAACTCTCAAAAATCAGACCAACAATCTCCAAAAATAATCTCGTCTCCAAAATAATAATTTCCTCACATCTAATCTAGATGCCTAACGCAAAACTATTCTCTAAAAATTTCTATCTCCAAAAATACGCGCCATAAAAATGCAACTGACCCAAAACCCAAGACCCGAGGGTTGTCCTATACCTAAGCTCTGATACCATTCTGTAACACCCCGCCCGCCCGGGGAGAGAAAACGGAGCCCTACTGTCGATAAAACTATACTACATCCACAAATAACAAGGTATAGAGCATCTAAAAGCCACAAGAAAAATAGAAACCACTAATCTCATCTTCAAATTAATACAACACATCTCTCGAAATAATTACAACAATCTAACTATCTCGAAAATAAAATAAATCTCCAAATGCTCTATACATCAAAATAAATACAAGTCTTCTCATCTCTTGTATTAAAATTTCTTCCCAAATAATTCTCGCTAAAATCATCCCAATTGGTCCATAGCACTCAAATCCGTGCTCACCTGCCAACTAAGAAAAAGATGGGGAAGTACACAATACGACAGGAATATGCTCAACAAAGATGTTAGCGATGAACAAAGCGCAACAATACGACTACGAATACTCAAATCAAATAATGCAAATCTCAATAGAATTTTATCAATAAATTTCTCAACAACACATTAACCGGAGTCACCAGGCCTCACCATACCGCGCCATACTTTATCAAGTAGCCGGAAAAGGAGTCTTGGCGGGTGCCCAACATCAGTGCCATATTAAAATCTCATGACAGCGTGCTCAAAACAACATGAATAATACCTCATGAATGAAAATAATTCCAACAATTATTTTTCCAGATTTCCAAGAATTTAACAATTCAAAATATGAGTTCAATTAACAAGAATTCAACGGAATAAACACTCGCGAGATTTAGGAGCATATTGTGTAAAACCCCATACCTTAAACCACCAAAAAGAACCAACATGAATCATCACATAATTCAGCCTCAAAATCTAATCACACCATCACGTTCCTCTCACGAAAATAATCAAATCTCGTTCTAGCCCAAACTCGAGAAAACATCAAATAAGCTTTCTAATCTAAGGTTGAAATCTTGAATAAGTTTGGGGCTATGGTTTGTAGATGAAAGGGAGTAATTTTGGAGAGGTCTTCTGGTTGAAAAGTTTGAGAAAAAGTGATTTGAAAAGTCCATCCACGAATTTGTTGATATATAAAGGATTGAGTGTTTGATTAAGAAAAGAGTTCTAATCACATACAAACACTAAAAGTTCTATTCCGGGCGATCGGACCGTTGGAATTGCTTCAAATTACAGTATAATGAAGCGAACGGCGAGACAGGACTTCTGACAAAAATTCAGCTTGATCGGACGGTCGGATTTCTAAAAATATTATTTTTACTAGAGAGTTTTATGTTTTGAGGACTCATAGAGATTTTTATGTTTTGAGGACTCTTCTAAATAATAAAAATTCAATTAAAACTCCATTTTAATTCCGATTTCGAAACCGTTTGAAATTATCTCCTTTAAAAATAATAACCAACATATTTGAGCTATAAAAATAATTTTATCTCAAAATTTATTTTTTTCGTCTTAATTTCGAAAATACCCCAAAAATTACGCGGGTTGTTACACTTCCCCACTAACAATGGAATTTCGCCCTCGAAATTCGCCGAATACCTAACTCTCAAAAATCAGGCCAACAATCTCCAAAAATAATCTCGTCTCCAAAATAATAATTTCCTCACATCTAATTTAGATGCCAAACGCAAAACGATTCTCTAAAAATTTTTATCTCCAAAAATACGCGCCATAAAAACGCAACAGACCCAAAACCCAAGACCCGAGGGTTGTCGTATACCTAAGCTCTGATACCATTCTGTAACACCCCGCCCGCCCGGGGAGAGAGAACGGAGCCCTACTGTCGATAAAACTATACTACATCCACAAATAACAAGGTATAGAGCATCTAAAAGCCACAATAAAAATAGAAACCACTAATGTCATCTTCAAATTAATACAACAAATCTCTCGAAATAATTACAACAATCTAACTATCTCGAAAATAAAATAAATCTCCAAATGCTCTGTACATCAAAATAAATACAAGTCTTCTCATCTCTTGTATTAAAATTTCTTCCCAAATAATTCTCGCTAAAATCATCCCAATTGGTCCATAGCACTCAAATCCGTGCTCAACTTCCAACTAAGAAAAAGATGGGGAAGTACACAATACGACAGGAATATGCTCAACAAAGATGTTAGCGATGAACAAAGCGCAACAATACGACTACGAATACTCAAATCAAATAATGCAAATCTCAATAGCATTTTATCAATAAATTTCTCAACAACACATTAACCGGAGTCACCAGGCCTCACCATACCGCGCCATACTTTATCAAGTAGCCGGAAAAGGAGTCTTGGCGGGTGCCCAACATCAGTGCCATATTAAAATCTCATGACAACGTGCTCAAAACAACATGAATAATACCTCATGAATGAAAATAATTCCAACAATTATTTTTCCAGATTTCCAAGAATTTAACAATTCAAAATATGAGTTCAATTAACAAGAATTCAACGGAATAAACACTCGCGAGATTTAGGAGCATATTGTGTAAAACCCCATACCTTAAACCACCAAAAAGAACCAACATGAATCATCACATAATTCAGCCTCAAAATCTAATCACACCATCACGTTCCTCTCGCGAAAATAATCAAATCTCGTTCTAGCCCAAACTCGAGAAAACATCAAATAAGCTTTCTAATCTAAGGTTGAAATCTTGAATAAGTTTGGGGCTATGGTTTGTAGATGAAAGGGAGTAATTTTGGAGAGGTCTTCTGGTTGAAAAGTTTGAGAAAAAGTGATTTGAAAAGTCCATCCACGAATTTGTTGATATATAAAGGATTGAGTGTTTGATTAAGAAAAGAGTTCTAATCACATACAAACACTAAAAGTTCTATTCCGGGCGATCGGACCGTTGGAATTGCTTCAATTTTTAGTATAATGTAGCGAACGGCAAGACAGGACCTCTGACAAAAATTCAGCTTGATCGGACGGTCGGATTTCAAAAAATATTATTTTTACTAGAGAGTTTTATGTTTTGAGGACTCATAGAGATTTTTATGTTTTGAGGACTCTTCTAAATAATAAAAATTCAATTAAAACTCCATTTTAATTCCGATTTCGAAACCGTTTGAAATTATCGCCTTTAAAAATAATAACCAACATATTTGAGCAATAAAAATAATTTTATCTCAAAATTTATTTTTTTCGTCTTAATTTCGAAAATACCCCAAAAATTACGCGGGTTGTTACACTTCCCCACTAACAATGGAATTTCGCCCTCGAAATTCCCCGAATACCTAACTCTCAAAAATCAGGCCAACAATCTCCAAAAATAATCTCGTCTCCAAAATAATAATTTCCTCACATCTAATCTAGATGCCTAACGCAAAACGATTCTCTAAAAATTTCTATCTCCAAAAATACGCGCCATAAAAACGCAACAGACCCAAAACCCAAGACCCGAGGGTTGTCGTATACCTAAGCTCTGATACCATTCTGTAACACCCCGCCCGCCCGGGGAGAGAGAACGGAGCCCTACTGTCGATAAAACTATACTACATCCACAAATAACAAGGTATAGAGCATCTAAAAGCCACAATAAAAATAGAAACCACTAATGTCATCTTCAAATTAATACAACAAATCTCTCGAAATAATTACAACAATCTAACTATCTCGAAAATAAAATAAATCTCCAAGTGCTCTCTACATCAAAATAAATACAAGTCTTCTCATCTCTTGTATTAAAAATTCTTCCCAAATAATTCTCGCAAAAATCAACCCAATTGGTCCATAGCACTCAAATCCGTGCTCACCTGCCAACTAAGAAAAAGATGGGGAAGTACACAATACGACAGGAATATGCTCAACAAAGATGTTAGCGATGAACAAAGCGCAACAATACGACTACGAATACTCAAATCAAATAATGCAAATCTCAATAGCATTTTATCAATAAATTTCTCAACAACACATTAACCGGAGTCACCAGGCCTCACCATACCGCGCCATACTTTATCAAGTAGCCGGAAAAGGAGTCTTAGCGGGTGCCCAACATCAGTGTCATATTAAAATCTCATGACAGCGGGCTCAAAACAACATGAATAATACCTCATGAATGAAAATAATTCGAACAATTATTTTTCCAGATTTCCAAGAATTTAAAAATTCAAAATATGAGTTCAATTAACAAGAATTCAACGGAATAAACACTCGCGAGATTTAGGAGCATATTGTGTAAAACCCCATACCTTAAACCACCAAAAAGAACCAACATGAATCATCACATAATTCAGCCTCAAAATCTAATCACACCATCACGTTCCTCTAGCGAAAATAATCAAATCTCGTTCTAGCCCAAACTCGAGAAAACATCAAATAAGCTTTCTAATCTAAGGTTGAAATCTTGAATAAGTTTGGGGCTATGGTTTGTAGATGAAAGGGAGTAATTTTGGAGAGGTCTTCTGGTTGAAAAGTTTGAGAAAAAGGGATTTGAAAAGTCCATCCACGAATTTGTTGATATATAAAGGATTGAGTGTTTAATTAAGAAAAGAGTTCTAATCACATACAAACACTAAAAGTTTTATTTCGGGCGATCGGACCGTTGGAATTGCTTCAATTTTTAGTATAATGTAGAGAACGGCGAGACAGGACTTCTGACAAAAATTCAGCTTGATCGGATGGTCGAATTTCTAAAAATATTATTTTTACTAGAGAGTTTTATGTTTTGAGGACTCTTAGAGAGTTTTATGTTTTGAGAACTCTTCTAAATAATAAAAATTCAATTAAAACTCCATTTTAATTCCGATTTCGAAACCGTTTGAAATTATCTCCTTTAAAAATAATAACCAACATATTTGAGCAATAAAAATAATTTTATCTCAAAATTTATTTTTTTCGTCTTAATTTCGAAAATACCCCAAAAATTACGCGAGTTGTTACACTTCCCCACTAACAATGGAATTTCGCCCTCGAAATTCGCCGAATACCTAACTCTCAAAAATCAGACCAACAATCTCCAAAAATAATCTCGTCTCCAAAATAATAATTTCCTCACATCTAATCTAGATGCCTAACGCAAAACGATTCTCTAAAAATTTCTATCTCCAAAAATACGCGCCATAAAAACGCAACAGACCCAAAACCCAAGACCCGAGGGTTGTCGTATACCTAAGCTCTGATACCATTCTTTAACACCCCGCCCGCCCGGGGAGAGAAAACGGAGCCCTACTGTCGATAAAACTATACTACATCCACAAATAACAAGGTATAGAGCATCTAAAAGCCACAATAAAAATAGAAACCACTAATCTCATCTTCAAATTAATACAACAAATCTCTCGAAATAATTACAACAATCTAACTATCTCGAAAATAAAATAAATCTCCAAATGCTCTATACATCAAAATAAATACAAGTCTTCTCATCTCTTGTATTAAAATTTCATCCCAAATAATTCTCGCTAAAATCATCCCAATTGGTCCATAGCACTCAAATCCGTGCTCACCTGCCAACTAAGAAAAAGATGGGGAAGTACACAATACGACAGGAATATGCTCAACAAAGATGTTAGCGATGAACAAAGCGCAACAATACGACTACGAATACTCAAATCAAATAATGCAAATCTCAATAGCATTTTATCAATAAATTTCTCAACAACACATTAACCGGAGTCACCAGGCCTCACCATACCGCGCCATACTTTATCAAGTAGCCGGAAAAGGAGTCTTGGCGGGTGCCCAACATCAGTGCCATATTAAAATCTCATGACAGCGTGCTCAAAACAATATGAATAATACCTCATGAATGAAAATAATTCCAACAATTATTTTTCCAGATTTCCAAGAATTTAACAATTCAAAATATGAGTTCAATTAACAAGAATTCAACGGAATAAACACTCGCGAGATTTAGGAGCATATTGTGTAAAACCCCATACCTTAAACCACCAAAAAGAACCAACATGAATCATCACATAATTCAGCCTCAAAATCTAATCACACCATCACGTTCCTCTCGCGAAAATAATCAAATCTCGTTCTAGCCCAAACTCGAGAAAACATCAAATAAGCTTTCTAATCTAAGGTTGAAATCTTGAATAAGTTTGGGGCTATGGTTTGTAGATGAAAGGGAGTAATTTTGGAGAGGTCTTCTGGTTGAAAAGTTTGAGAAAAAGTGATTTGAAAAGTCCATCCACGAATTTGTTGATATATAAAGGATTGAGTGTTTGATTAAGAAAAGAGTTCTAATCACATACAAACACTAAAAGTTCTATTCCGGGCGATCGGACCGTTGGAATTGCTTCAAATTATAGTATAATGAAGCGAACGGCGAGACAGGACTTCTGACAAAAATTCAGCTTGATCAGACGGTCGGATTTCTAAAAATATTATTTTTACTAGAGAGTTTTATGTTTTGAGGACTCATAGAGATTTTTATGTTTTGAGGACTCTTCTAAATAATAAAAATTCAATTAAAACTCCATTTTAATTCCGATTTCGAAACCATTTGAAATTATCGCCTTTAAAAATAATAACCAACATATTTGAGCAATAAAAATAATTTTATCTCAAAATTTATTTTTTTCGTCTTAATTTCGAAAATACCCCAAAAATTACGCGGGTTGTTACACTTCCCCACTAACAATGGAATTTCGCCCTCGAAATTCGCCGAATACCTAACTCTCAAAAATCAGGCCAACAATCTCCAAAAATAATCTCGTCTCCAAAATAATAATTTCCTCACATCTAATCTAGATGCCAAACGCAAAACGATTCTCTAAAAATTTCTATCTCCAAAAATACGCGCCATAAAAACGCAACAGACCCAAAACCCAAGACCCGAGGGTTGTCGTATACCTAAGCTCTGATACCATTCTGTAACACCCCGCCCGCCCGGGGAGAGAGAACGGAGCCCTACTGTCGATAAAACTATACTACATCCACAAATAACAAGGTATAGAGCATCTAAAAGCCACAATAAAAATAGAAACCACTAATGTCATCTTCAAATTAATACAACAAATCTCTCGAAATAATTACAACAATCTAACTATCTCGAAAATAAAATAAATCTCCAAATGCTCTGTACATCAAAATAAATACAAGTCTTCTCATCTCTTGTATTAAAAATTCTTCCCAAATAATTCCCGCTAAAATCATCCCAATTGGTCCATAGCACTCAAATCCGTGCTCAACTTCCAACTAAGAAAAAGATGGGGAAGTACACAATACGACAGGAATATGCTCAACAAAGATGTTAGCGATGAACAAAGCGCAACAATACGACTACGAATACTCAAATCAAATAATGCAAATCTCAATAGCATTTTATCAATAAATTTCTCAACAACACATTAACCGGAGTCACCAGGCCTCACCATACCGCGCCATACTTTATCAAGTAGCCGGAAAAGGAGTCTTAGCGGGTGCCCAACATCAGTGTCATATTAAAATCTCATGACAGCGTGCTCAAAACAACATGAATAATACCTCATGAATGAAAATAATTCGAACAATTATTTTTCCAGATTTCCAAGAATTTAACAATTCAAAATATGAGTTCAATTAACAAGAATTCAACGGAATAAACACTCGCGAGATTTAGGAGCATATTGTGTAACACCCCATACCTTAAACCACCAAAAAGAACCAACATGAATCATCACATAATTCAGCCTCAAAATCTAATCACACCATCACGTTCCTCTCGCGAAAATAATCAAATCTCGTTCTAGCCCAAACTCGAGAAAACATCAAATAAGCTTTCTAATCTAAGGTTGAAATCTTGAATAAGTTTGGGGCTATGGTTTGTAGATGAAAGGGAGTAATTTTGGAGAGGTCTTCTGGTTGAAAAGTTTGAGAAAAAGGGATTTGAAAAGTCCATCCACGAATTTGTTGATATATAAAGGATTGAGTGTTTGATTAAGAAAAGAGTTCTAATCACATACAAACACTAAAAGTTTTATTTCGGGCGATCGGACCGTTGGAATTGCTTCAATTTTTAGTATAATGTAGCGAACGGCGAGACAGGACTTCTGACAAAAATTCAGCTTGATCGGACGGTCGGATTTCTAAAAATATTATTTTTACCAGAGAGTTTTATGTTTTGAGGACTCTTAGAGAGTTTTATGTTTTGAGGACTTTTCTAAATAATAAAAATTCAATTAAAACTCCATTTTAATTCCGATTTCGAAACCGTTTGAAATTATCGCCTTTAAAAATAATAACCAACATATTTGAGCAATAAAAATAATTTTATCTCAAAATTTATTTTTTTCGTCTTAATTTCGAAAATACCCCAAAAATTACGCGAGTTGTTACACTTCCCCACTAACAATGGAATTTCGCCCTCGAAATTCGCCGAATACCTAACTCTCAAAAATCAGGCCAACAATCTCCAAAAATAATCTCGTCTCCAAAATAATAATTTCCTCACATCTAATCTAGATGCCTAACGCAAAACGATTCTCTAAAAATTTCTATCTCCAAAAATACGCGCCATAAAAACGCAACAGACCCAAAACCCAAGACCCGAGGGTTGTCGTATACCTAAGCTCTGATATCATTCTGTAACACCCCGCCCGCCCGGGGAGAGAGAACGGAGCCCTACTGTCGATAAAACTATACTACATCCACAAATAACAAGGTATAGAGCATCTAAAAGCCACAATAAAAATAGAAACCACAAATCTCATCTTCAAATTAATACAACAAATCTCTCGAAATAATTACAACAATCTAACTATCTCGAAAATAAAATAAATCTCCAAATGCTCTATACATCAAAATAAATACAAGTCTTCTCATCTCTTGTATTAAAATTTCTTCCCAAATAATTCTCGCTAAAATCATCCCAATTGGTCCATAGCACTCAAATCCGTGCTCACCTGCCAACTAAGAAAAAGATGGGGAAGTACACAATACGACAGGAATATGCTCAACAAAGATGTTAGCGATGAACAAAGCGCAACAATACGACTACGAATACTCAAATCAAATAATGCAAATCTCAATAGCATTTTATCAATAAATTTCTCAACAACACATTAACCGGAGTCACCAGGCCTCACCATACCGCGCCATACTTTATCAAGTAGCCGGAAAAGGAGTCTTGGCGGGTGCCCAACATCAGTGCCATATTAAAATCTCATGACAGCGTGCTCAAAACAACATGAATAATACCTCATGAATGAAAATAATTCCAACAATTATTTTTCCAGATTTCCAAGAATTTAACAATTCAAAATATGAGTTCAATTAACAAGAATTCAACGGAATAAACACTCGCGAGATTTAGGAGCATATTGTGTAAAACCCCATACCTTAAACCACCAAAAAGAACCAACATGAATCATCACATAATTCAGCCTCAAAATCTAATCACACCATCACGTTCCTCTCGCGAAAATAATCAAATCTCGTTCTAGCCCAAACTCGAGAAAACATCAAATAAGCTTTCTAATCTAAGGTTGAAATCTTGAATAAGTTTGGGGCTATGGTTTGTAGATGAAAGGGAGTAATTTTGGAGAGGTCTTCTGGTTGAAAAGTTTGAGAAAATGTGATTTGAAAAGTCCATCCACGAATTTGTTGATATATAAAGGATTGAGTGTTTGATTAAGAAAAGAGTTCTAATCACATACAAACACTAAAAGTTTTATTCCGGGCGATCGGACCGTTGGAATTACTTCAAATTTTAGTATGATGTAGCGAACGGCGAGACAGGACTTCTGACAAAAATTCAGCTTGATCGGACGGTCGAATTTCTAAAAATATTATTTTTACTAGAGAGTTTTATGTTTTGAGGACTCTTAGAGAGTTTTATGTTTTGAGGACTCTTCTAAATAATAAAAATTCAATTAAAACTCCATTTTAATTCTGATTTCGAAACCGTTTGAAATTATCGCCTTTAAAAATAATAACCAACATATTTGAGCAATAAAAATAATTTTATCTCAAAATTTATTTTTTTCGTCTTAATTTCGAAAATACCTCAAAAATTACGCGGGTTGTTACACTTCCCCACTAACAATGGAATTTCGCCCTCGAAATTCGCCGAATACCTAACTCTCAAAAATCAGGCCAACAATCTCCAAAAATAATCTCGTCTCCAAAATAATAATTTCCTCACATCTAATCTAGATGCCAAACGCAAAACGATTCTCTAAAAATTTCTATCTCCAAAAATACGCGCCATAAAAACGCAACAGACCCAAAACCCAAGACCCGAGGGTTGTCGTATACCTAAGCTCTGATATCATTCTGTAACACCCCGCCCGCCCGGGGAGAGAGAACGGAGCCCTACTGTCGATAAAACTATACTACATCCACAAATAACAAGGTATAGAGCATCTAAAAGCCACAATAAAAATAGAAACCACTAATCTCATCTTCAAATTAATACAACAAATCTCTCGAAATAATTACAACAATCTAACTATCTCGAAAATAAAATAAATCTCCAAATGCTCTATACATCAAAATAAATACAAGTCTTCTCATCTCTTGTATTAAAAATTCTTCCCAAATAATTCTCGCTAAAATCATCCCAATTGGTCCATAGCACTCAAATCCGTGCTCACCTGCCAACTAAGAAAAAGATGGGGAAGTACACAATACGACAGGAATATGCTCAACAAAGATGTTAGCGATGAACAAAGCGCAACAATACGACTACGAATACTCAAATCAAAAAGTGCAAATCTCAATAGCATTTTATCAATAAATTTCTCAACAACACATTAACCGGAGTCACCAGGCCTCACCATACCGCGCCATACTTTATCAAGTAGCCGGAAAAGGAGTCTTGGCGGGTGCCCAACATCAGTGCCATATTAAAATCTCATGACAGCGTGCTCAAAACAACATGAATAATACCTCATGAATGAAAATAATTCCAACAATTATTTTTCCAGATTTCCAAGAATTTAACAATTCAAAATATGAGTTCAATTAACAAGAATTCAACGGAATAAACACTCGCGAGATTTAGGAGCATATTGTGTAAAACCCCATACCTTAAACCACCAAAAAGAACCAACCTGAATCATCACATAATTCAGCCTCAAAATCTAATCACACCATCACGTTCCTCTCGCGAAAATAATCAAATCTCGTTCTAGCCCAAACTCGAGAAAACATCAAATAAGCTTTCTAATCTAAGGTTGAAATCTTGAATAAGTTTGGGGCTATGGTTTGTAGATGAAAGGGAGTAATTTTGGAGAGGTCTTCTGGTTGAAAAGTTTGAGAAAAAGTGATTTGAAAAGTCCATCCACGAATTTGTTGATATATAAAGGATTGAGTGTTTGATTAAGAAAAGAGTTCTAATCACATACAAATACTAAAAGTTTTATTCCGGGCGATCAGACCGTTGGAATTACTTCAAATTTTAGTATGATGTAGAGAACGGCGAGACAGGACTTCTGACAAAAATTCAGCTTGATCGGATGGTCGAATTTCTAAAAATATTATTTTTACTAGAGAGTTTTATGTTTTGAGGACTCTTAGAGAGTTTTATGTTTTGAGGACTCTTCTAAATAATAAAAATTCAATTAAAACTCCATTTTAATTCCGATTTCGAAACCGTTTGAAATTATCGCCTTTAAAAATAATAACCAACATATTTGAGCAATAAAAATAATTTTATCTCAAAATTTATTTTTTTCCTCTTAATTTCGAAAATACCCCAAAAATTACGCGGGTTGTTACAATAAAATTTTCCTAGTTAAATTTTAATGATGTTAAACCTTAGAAATTATTATTGGAGACTTTATGGATATCCTTAGACTTAAGGAAAACCAGTAGGTATGATTATAAAATTTGGACCTTAATTAGAATTCAAATTGAGGAATTATTCTAAAATCTAATGAAATCCGATGAGTGAGATAATGTTAGAGTTAAAAGAGTAAATTTGAATAATTTGGTGAAATGAGGTTTGGGGCAGAAGTAAGGACCTTAAGAATAATGATGTTATATGTGGGAATAATAGGAAACTTAATAGTCCCTTTGAGATAGGTTTTAAGTACAAGAAACTATGACGTGAGATGTGTCGACAGTCTACATTTTATATTATCGGAAGACTTAAAATGTGTAAAATTGGAATAATGGTATAAAGATGTAGAATGTACCTTTATTAATAATGAAACATCTAAGATGTGTGAATGCTTAGTATATGATTTTGTGTATGACATACCTACCATACTTGCTATCACGGGAGGTTTACGTTCTCCTAGGGCCATCTATTCCTTGTGTGCCCGGATTTAGTTTGGTACCTAGAGGACATAGTTCAAGGGAATGACTTAATTGTGAGTTATTAAGTCAGCTGACTATGGAGCGTAGGTATGTACGTGACCCATGGATATGTTGAATTATGTTCGCCTCCATTTTTGTGTGTTGTGCTTATTCTAATAATTCCTGAGAGATTCGGAATTTGTAATCCTTATGTACGTGATGTATCGGGATGGATAGCAGAGTATGTGTGCACCGCAACTTAGCCTCGGGGTGCTTATATTGTATATTTATGATGTGAATAATATACGGTTCAATGAAAAGGAATTTGTTATGTTTAAATTGCGAGAATAATTTAGAGTGACTCTTTGAGAAGTAAAAAAAAAAAAGGATAACATGCCGAGAATCGTAATGTTAACAATTGAGAATCCGAGTTTAAGTAAAGCTATCTATTTAAGTAATAACACTGGGAATTCATATTGTGAATCGAGTAGTTGGGTTAGAACTTATGACGGTTTAGTTAGATATAAATAACACATGAATGGGTACAGGAACGTTAGGAGTGCACAGTTAGACGAGAGGTGAGTATTTCATGTGAGAGCACGTCCTAACATGTATCTTGCTTTCATTGTTTTAAATGTTATTAAAGCACTTGCTGTTTTTAAAATACTCTCCACTTTCGGGCACTGACTTGTTTGCTTTCAAAACTATTTTTCTTGTAAAAACCTTTTAGGTGCCCAGCCACATGGACACCATGCATAGTATTTCCAGTCAGGTGACGAGCTGTAGCTGTTGTGGAAGTTACAGGGCCTTGCTAGTAGACGCTTCATTTGCCTTGACTCTATATTCAGATTTCGTCAGTTGTAGGGCATGTCGCCCATTTCTTTTAGAGACATTTCATTTTATATTTCAGTTATTCAGAATTTGGTTTGTAATTAATTCAGGATACAGACTTGTTTTATTTCTTTTCATATTGGGATTGTTGTGAGGAGTATTTCTTCTAGACTCATCTTTATTTGTTGATTCATTATTGTTGGACTTTATCGTGAATGGTTGTGTTACATTTCTATATTTCATTTATTGCATGTTAATCAGATTTAATTTAAAATTTGACAACTCACTTTTTAAATCCTAGGTGGTTAGTAATCATTAAAAATGTTTTCGATAGTGATGCTATTGACTGGACCAACTTGGCATTTTGTATTGATTTAATAAAGGAGTAGCTACCTGGTATTTAATTAGTCGGGGTGTCACGGGTATATGAGTAATCCTATATTTATTGACTAATACTTTTATTTTGTTACAGGTTAATTCAACAAATGCCTTGGTCGAGCAAGTAGGGATCCAACGACAAGTTACCAAAGCAGTCTTATGAGATCCTTTGAGAGTTCTAGTTTGGAGGTTGAGAGGTAAGTCTTGTTGAGTAAATTAAAACTGGACCAATTCAATAACTTGATAAAGATAGATTATTAGTATAAAGGACCCCATCGTCACTTGCATAAACATGCACAAAAGTGACCATAAGAATCACTCACATTAACAGAGTCAATGACATAAGAAGTAACGAGCAATTAACATAGTTACTTATAAGTTCCCACTTACGAAATTTTATATTAACGAGTCACCACCTTCTCACTCGCAAGATTTCACACTTGCATAACCTTGATATTTGTGGAGAGTACCAAAGCATAAGGTACAAAAAAACCTTTTTAGGTTACTGTTCGACAAGATAGTTTCTTATTACCACAACACCAGATGTCTCACCAATCAAAGGATAGATTGGTTTGGTCATAACAGATGTAATACCCCGTATATTTTAGGGATTTTATTTTAATTATGGAGTTTGGATTAATTGATTTAAATGGAGAAAAATGTAATCTAAAAATTAATCCGGATTTGATTGCTATAATTACTAGTATGACGAGAATTAGTATTTATCGGAAATAATTAAATGGAATATTACTTAACGAGTAAAGTAATATATATATATATATATATATATATATATATATATATATATATATATATATATATATATATATATATACGAGAATATTATTTTTCCCGCAAGTGAAAAATACGGCAATTGCAGTACATTTAGTTGGGATGCGCGTGTGAGTCGTGTCAGTATTACTTGATTGGGCTGAAAAGGAAAATTTATTTTTAAGTAACTCATATGGACATTTTGAGTGCGCCAGTGTGTCCGAAAGGGTCGAAATATACAGAAAACACTACTCGCGTGTTTTATTTGGATTCCGCGGCATTTTAGCCAAAAACGACACCCCAAAGGGGTATTTGGTCTTTTGGAATTTTTGGAAATTAAAATGGACAAAACTAGGAAATTAAAAAGATATAGAACGTGGGCATTAGGTTATCTGAGAGTTTCCAAACTTACTTGAGAGAGAGAGAGAGAGAGAGAGAGAGAGAGAGAGAGAACCAAAGAGGGAGGAGAAGAACTCCATAAGTTCTTTGGGCTAAGGATTCAAGTTCGTTCACCAGAAACCACACCGTGTAGATCGCGATGAGAGGATCAACCCCATAATAGTTTCAGTTAGAGATTCGGAAATCTGTAAAAGTCAAGTGTTTATCTTGCTAAAATATTGAGCATATGTAATTCATGTTAACCCTAGTTGATGAGATAACCATGATCCTACGAATTTGAGGCTGAATTGGCATTTAATTTTGAAATTTGGAAGTATAGGTTTACATGAAGATGAATCACCCTGTTATAAGAATAATAAATCTAGAATTATAGGTTAAAATGATGAAATTTAAATTGGGTGTTTGATTATTATTATTATTGTTGGGTTTATGATTATGGAATTCTTAGATGTTGGAGGAATTGTTTTAAATCCATGTGATTACTTTAGGAATTGATGTTGAAAACATGTGGGAAATTACTCTATGATAACTAGGAATAGTTTAGAATCGGTGTTTGAGGGTTAAAATAAGTTTTGGGTGTATTGTATGATGAAAAAGTTGGGGAAAGTGCAGAATCGAGAGGACATGGACGATCTCGGAAATCTCGTTTGAAGACTTGCCCAGGTCATTCAAACAAGATTTCTAACGAGACTTCTAATGAGAATTTTGAGTTCATTCGAAGTGATAATCTAGTTCGAACGATAATCCTGAACTTCGAACGAGATTCCACAATGCCTATTTATGGCCAGACAAGTTAAAATCCTTTTAGGATGGTCCAAGTGAGAGAAATTGACCTACGCTAACATCGAGTGACTTAAACTCCTAGTTAGTAGTGAGATGAGAGAGTGAATACTTTAGGGATATAGCAGGATAATAGTGCCTTAAAGAGAATGTACTTGTTAGAGAGATAAGTTGTATGGTTGAAACGTCGTGAGTAGTAGAGACGATAATGCTACATATAAACTCATGGATTTGGGTTACGTGAATTCCTATTGTATATAATAAGTTGTATGTATACTTATTGATTGAACTATTATGTGTATAACATACCTACGCTTCTTTCTATCGAGTGGAGGTTAAGCGTAATGGATAATCATTCCTTGATAAGCCTTCGGGTGGGATATTGGTGATACGATGCAAATATTGCGTATTTCACCCGTTAACCTACGCCTTATTAGCCCCCTTGGGTATCTTAATCCCTATACTTATGCTCGTTAACCAGACAACCTCGGATTTCTATGTTAACATGTTTTGCAGGGGTTAATTGAGCTTTTGTAGGTATTTGGATGCTTAGTATGAAGTTCGGACGCTTTCCGGAAATGTTTCGTCGACTTTTGCAGCTTCGGGGTCATTTTAGTAATTCCAGCATTCGGGTTTGAATCTCGAGCTCTTCACGGAAGTTGAATCCCTTTGATTTCTCTTCGCGTGGCCGCCGACGGTGCATGATTCCGAGTTGTATTGATGGAGTTATGGCATTTTTAAGATGGTTTTTACTGCAAGAGTTCACTCAAGGTCACATTCAAGGGCATTTTAGTCATTTCATATTTTGGTTTTTTAGCCTAATGTCTTCTTTGATGTTGTAGTCCTCTGAGTGATCTTCGCGTAGCCTCCGACCGTGCCTCATTCTGAGCTATAACGAAGAAATGGCGGCATTTTCCGTAAAACATGACAAAGCTGCAGAATTGCAGACCTCTAGGGACGAATCGATTCGCCCAAAAACCGAATCGATTCGGAATTGCTGCAGAATTGCAGTTCGAACTTCCCCTGTTTCCGAATCGATTCGGACCATTTCCGAATCGACTCGGCCCTCCAGATTTTTGGTTTTCTTCCCTTTTATTACAAGTTTGCCATGGGATATTTTGTATAAAACCAATCCATCTCATTTTGAGATAAAATAATCAGATTTTTAGGTTAGTTAGCTTAGGGTTTGGTGGGTTTTGAGAGCTCTTCTTCTTCCTCATTTGGTGTGACAACTTTTGGGTGTTGTAAGTTGGATTTTTCATTACCCCTACCATTAATATATTTGTATTTCTTGGTTTCTTGCTTTGATAATTAGTTTACATGCTTTATTTCTTGCTTTCCTAGTTTAATTAGTTTAATTTAGTTTATTTCGTCGTGCCCTTAGATAAATAGGGTCGGGATTTCGTTACGCCATTTACGGGTTTGGACCTCGAAAGTTACGGTTTCGTGTAAAATTGTATTTAATTGAAACCACGTGTATTAAAGTTGGATTGTTATGCGTTTAACTTTATTTGTCACGCAACTTTAGTGTTTATAGCGATAATCCGAATTTAATCCACGTGTGACCATTTTTTATTAAATATTTAATCTCGCAACTTTGGCTTAAATTCCTTATTGCGTGATGTTTATGCTTAATTGAAAATGATCGATTAAATATTTTCGAATCGAAATTCTAATTAGTAGTTGTTTAGCCCGTGAATGTGTGTATGTGATCCCGATCCTCGCTTTACTTTTGCGTAGCATAACTTTTTCTTTTTCTTTTGTCACCATTCCCAACCATCACCTTTTCATTTATTTATTTTACACTTTTATTCCTGAAGTAATTAAAACAATTAACATCTAAAATTTAATCACTCCCTGTGGATTTCTTACGATACCCGACTTACCGCTGTGCTTGCTTGTCAAGTGTAGTAGTAGCTTAGGTTCTTTTATATCGCGGCGGCGAAACACACAACGATTGTGTCCTCACACGAACACACTTTTTCCGCCCGGTCACAAAATGGCGCCGTTGCCGGGGAGTGTGTTTTAGATAGTAATTGTTTTATTATTTCGTAGTATTTTTCCTTTTGTATTTGCATTCTTTGTTTTAACCTTTTTTGCAGGATAGCATATTTGAGCGCTAAGAAACTTTGATTCGCGGTTGCTCACTTTCTTGCTCGGATTCTCCATCTACAAACAACGAGGTAGTCATGTCCTACTATTATAGTTATTACGGTTATTCTAATGATTCATACTTTGGGGATAGTTTTCAAGTTTTTCATTTTCAAGATTTTCTTGAAAATGAAAGACTTGAAAACATTTATCGCAATGAAAATCGTTATTGGGAGCTTGAGTTGGATTCATTATTCGAATCCAATGGCGATTCTTATTTCATTACTTTCGAAGACGAGTTTCAACCAAATGAGGAGTCCGAGGCTCTTGAGCCGAGGAAGCCTACTTTGGAAGAAACTTTGCTTCTTTACTCCCAAGGTTTGGAAAGCTTAAATGATGCTGGAATGAGACTTGGAGCACTTTGCGATGAGATGAATTCTTATGCACAAAACAACGAGGAGGTGGAAACTTGTGTTTTACCTCAATTTTTCAAAGAATTTCTCATCGAATGTGAATCTCTCTCCCCCGAAATTCAATCTCCTTCCGACGATATGTTGATGGAGATTGAATTTATTTCATTACCATATACGTTTTCCGTCATTGAACCATTAGAATTACCGGTTGATTCCTATGAGTCGGTAGAAACTTTTAAAACTTCCACACTTTTTGCCGATGAGGACTCCTTGCCGGATTTGTTTTCAATGGATTATATCCCCACGTGTGCACCATCTCCCATTCCATTTGAAAAATCTTTGGGAGATGAGTCGATTTTTCTTGGACCTCAAGTCTACCTTTGCCCCTTATTATCCAAATCCCCCATCGTCCCTCAAAAATGTCAAATTGGCGATGGTTCACTTTTTTCACCGCCCGCATGCCTTCCGTTGTTCAAACGGAATTCTTATATTTCGGGAGGCATGTTCCTTTTGGAGGGTCCACCGTTGATCTTTCAAAGTCAAATCCCTTTTTGGGTGGACCCTCAACTATTTAGACTTCTAGTGTATAGTTAGTGTGAAGCCTAAATAGTAGGTTGTAAATAGTTAGCTTTTTTAATTTTCTTTCTTTCCTAATTTTCTTTCCTTTTAATTTAGTCTAGTGTAATTAGTTAACTTTTTGTTATTTGTTTTTGCTATGCTCGGTACTAACTTGTTTTGTAGATTCCTTTGGACTCGTGCTTATGGAGATCTCTCCAATTTTGGGTAATATCGTTCTTTTCCTCTCTTTGTGTTGTGTTCTTAATGAGCATTGAGGACAATGCAACATTTAAGTTAGAGGGTGTAGGATATTCTATCCATTTCTTTGTTTTGTCCATGGATTTGCTTACTTGTTAGTTACTAAGTATGCCTTTTTGTGAAAAATTTACAAAATTTCAAAAATATTTTCTTTCTTTTTTCTCCTTTGTTGGGCATATTGCCTTGTTTTCGATGATAAATTTCAATAATTGCCCGATCCAATAGACAACTCAATGATGCATGTTCTCGATTTTAGAAGTTACTAGACTTTAGTCCTCAAATCATTGATATTGTGAATAACTTCATGAATTAAACTTTATCCCATGAGCATATGCACTTTCCTTGTTATATTGATTTGGTTTAAGATTTTTATAACTCGGTAATCTTTTGTTGCATTGTATATACTTACACCGAGTAAGCTTCGTACCTTTCGTCGTTTGTGAGTGTTATACACTATTCTTTTCTCATTGAAAACGCTAAATTCGTTGGTAATCTCACTATTCTTTCATTTTACCGTTCATTAATTGAGTTCATACTTGAAATGTGTTACTTGAGCATGATTTTCATATTATTATTTTGACTTGAGAATTGCGTAAACTTTTGGAAATGATCATAGGCCCTCTTTGTTATATCACCCACATTAGCCTTGACCTCACCTTATATGTTTCCCTAGTCAACCCCTTTGAGCCAAAATATAGCCTTTCGTTTCATAACCCCATTCCCATAACCAACTCCGCATTGGAGTTTTAGCCTATATATACACTTTCCTCACCTTTGTTTGGAATATTACTTGGGATTGAATGATGCTGTTATGATGTCGGATGCAATTTAGGCATATGAGAGTTTGAAAAGTGAAGAAAAGTGATGTGAAAAAAAGTGAAGAAAAAGAGAAAGCAAAAAGCAAAAGAAAACAAAAAAAGAAAAAGTGAGAAAAAAAGAAGAAAAGAAAAGAAAGAGAAAGTTGTATATGTTGTGTATAGTTCAATAAGCTTTGATTACTCTCCAGTTGTTATATCTAATGCTTTTTTTGAAGTTACTTTCCATTTTTGATATTGCCCGCATCCTTCCCATTATTCCAAGTTTTCATCTCCGAACACTTTGAATCCGTACATATACCTTTCATTTCGTACCTTAACCCCAAACCTACATTACAACCCTTTAAAGTCCTATGTGATCTTAGGGTGCATTTAATTTAAAAGTCATAATAGTTTTGATAATCTGTGAAAATGCATTTCGCCTCTTTTGATGAGTGGTATCTTTCATTGAGATTACAATTTTTCAGTTTATATATAGCGTTCTTTATTTGTGACATGTGTGCGGCCTAGTTTCCATTTACATTTAATCTTTATGCCCGCATGTCCCGTGTATTACCTCCCTGTTTTGAGTGAATTCGCTTGATGAGCGTAATGCCCGTGAGGATTGAATATATGCATGCCTTTATGTTTATCCAGTTTATTTAAGTTTTTACCAAATCATATTGTGCATTTGCTCTCTCCCCTCCGACTTTTAAAGTTTCAATTCTATGAGGTGCATTCAACCTGTTAATAACAACGGACTTTAGCTTGAATTCATTCAATATGCTAATAACATGTTTGAAATCTTTTTCGTTGTTGTTGAGTTTGTCGCATGTTGGGTTGGGCATATTTTTAGGAAACTGTATGATGTTTGTGAGTTTCATCCCTGAAAACCCTCACGAGACGACACTCGTCCACTAGGGTAACCTAGGGGTTTAACGGCTTATTGCATATGCTAAATGCAATTGTTCGCCCGCGAAAGTGGCCTTATCTTTTTATTACTTTTTCATCCCATTTTGTACTTGTATACTGTTTCTGATTTTCTTGTAGTTCTTGTTGTTTCCTATTTCATTTCTAGGGACTAGCAATGGGTAAGTTAGGGGGTGTGATACGACGCACATATTGCGTATTTCACCCGTTAATCTACGCCTTATTAGCACCCTTGGGTATCTTAATCCCTATACTTATGCTCGTTAACCAGACAACCTCGGATTTCTATGTTAACATGTTTTGCAGGGGTTAATTGAGCTTTTGTAGGTATTTGGATGCTTAGTATGAAGTTCGGACGCTTTCCGGAAATGTTTCGTCGACTTTTGCAGCTTCAGGGGCATTTTAGTAATTCCATCATTCGGGTTTGAATCCCGTGCTCTTCACGGAAGTTGAATACCTTTGATTTCTCTTCGCGTGGCCGCCGACGGTGCATGATTCCGAGTTGTATCGATGGAGTTATGGCATTTTTAGGATGCTTTTTACTGCAAAAGTTCACTCAAGGTCACATTCAAGGGCATTTTAGTCATTTCATATTTTGTTTTTTAGCCTAATGTCTTCTTGGATGTTGTATTCCTCTGATTTATCTTCGCGTATCCTCCGACCGTGCCTCATTCTGAGCTATAACGAAGAAATGGCGGCATTTTCCGTAAAACATGACAAAGCTGCAGAATTGCAGACCTGTAGGGGCGAATCGATTCGCCCAAAAACCGAATCGATTCGGAATTGCTGCAGAATTGCAGTTCAAACTTCCCCTGTTTCCGAATTGATTCGGCCCTCCAGATTTTTGGTTTTCTTCCCTTTTATTACAAGTTTGCCATGGGATATTTTGTATAAAACCAATCCATCTCATTTTGAGATAAAATAATCAGATTTTTAGGTTAGTTTAGCTTAGGGTTTGGTGGGTTTTGAGAGCTCTTCTTCTTCCTCATTTGGTGTGACAACTTTTGGGTGTTGTAAGTTGGATTTTTCATTACCCCTACCATTAATATATTTGTATTTCTTGGTTTCTTGCTTTGATAATTAGTTTACATGCTTTATTTCTTGCTTTCCTAGTTTAATTAGTTTAATTTAGTTTATTTCCATGTCGTGCCCTTAGATAAATAGGGTCGGGATTTCGTTACGCCATTTACGGGTTTGAACCTCGAAAGTTAGGGTTTCGTGTAAAATTGTATTTAATTGAAACCGCATGTATTAAAGTTGGATTGTTATGCGTTTAACTTTATTTGTCACGCAACTTTAGTGTTTATAGCGATAATCCAAATTTAATCCACGTGTGACCATTTTTGATTAAATGTTTAATCTCGCAACTTTGGCTTAAATTCCTTATTGCGTGATGTTTATGCTTAATTGAAAATGATGGATTAAATATTTTTGAATCGAAATTCTAATTAGTAGTTGTTTAGCCCGTGAATGTGTGTATGTGATCCCGATCCTCGCTTTACTTTTGCGTAGCGTAACTTTTTCTTTTTCTTTTGTCACCATTCCCAACCATCACCTTTTCATTTATTTATTTTACACTTTTATTCCTGAAGTAATTAAAACAATTAACATCTAAAATTTAATCACTCCCTGTGGATTTCTTACGATACCCGACTTACCGCTGTGCTTGCTTGTTAAGTGTAGTAGTAGCTTAGGTTCTTTTGTATCGCGACGGCGAAACACACAACGATTGTGTCCTCACACGAACACACTTTTTCCGCCCGGTCAATTGGTTTGTACCACTAAAGCATAGAACCTAGGTACGGACTATCTATGAGAACGATAGTGATGACGGTCGGCTTGGGACTATGTTCGCCTCCAATATACGTATTTTATTTTGATGGTTCACGAGAGACTGAACCTTTAGTCCTTTGTGCAATGAGCGATGCAAGAGGACATGATATCAGAGTATGCAAGCACCGCAGCTGTGTCTCGGGGTGCAATATTGTATCTATATAAGATATAGTGTAAATGTATATACTTGAAATGATGTTTACTGTGTGAATTAAGTAGGGGGGATTATTAATGAAATTTGAAATGAATTAAGTAGCGAACACTTTATTATATTAAATTGGAAGTGTCTGTTTATGCTAAAGAGGAATTGGTTATATGTACTATATTGCGAGGGAAATCCATGGGAAAGATGTCGGATTATGGTTAGTTATTAGACAAGAAGGACTAGTTAGTATGAGATTAGAACTAGTGGGATTTGAATATTTGCTAGGCATGCACATTGGATGAGAGGTGAGCATCTCAAGTGAGTTCGATAACTTAACATGAAAAATATATGTGCTAATAAATCATTTTAACACTTGGTGATTTTTAAACTATTTTCAACTCGGGCTCTGACCCGTTTTCTGCAAATCTCTTTTTCTTCTCAAATTATTTTAGGTGCCCAGCCACAGGAACACCAGGCTTAGAATTTCCATTCATTCGACGAGCTATAACTGCTATGGAGGTTACATGACTTTGGTAGTAGACGCCTCTATGTCTACCATTCCTTACTTTTGAGTTATTTTAGTCAGTTGGGCATGTCGCCCTTTTCTATTCAGATGTTTAGAGATTGTTGATTTAATTAATTACTCTTTGCAGTTCTTGGATTTATTCAGTTGGACTATTGTATTGGATTTTTGACTGGAAGTGTTTACTCCAGCTCCTTTATATTATGTCAGTTATTCAATTTCTTATGAATTTAATTTGAATGGTGAATGTTGAGATATTTCCTTAATTGGTTTACATTAATTGAAAAGATAAAATTTTGACATCGACCTTTTTAAATATTAGGTGGTTAGTATTTTATAACAAGTTCTCAACAGTGATGCATAATCTGAACCAACTGGATATTCTGGTTTTAATTAATAAAGGACTAATCACCCAGTATTTAATCAGGCGGGGTGTCATAGGTCGTATTAGAGCATCAGGATCTAGTGTCCTTAGGATCTGTGCGGTTTATTATGTTTTCAGCTAAGCATCCTTTGATTTAGAGCCCTAATATTAAGAATGTTGTATTCATCCTTACGCGTGGGAAATTTGTACTTCTACAATTGAATTGTATGAATGTTGAACTTATGAAATCCATTTTAACTTTCAGATGACACGTCAAGAAGAAAAAATTAACATTTCTGGGGGATCAATGGGCAAGGTCAACTGATACCTATGGCATACCTGGAGAGAGTATCAATTGCCAAAATAGCAGGTATAATGGCACAGATAGTTACCACTACAGTCCTACAGTACCATAATCGCAATATGCAGCTTAAAGGAGGCAAAAGAATAAGAGAAGATAGTCCATTTGACATTAATAAGGTTAACAATTGTCGTAAGGCACCAATACCACAAAAACAAGTTCCTCAGGGTTGTAAGGACCACGAAGGTAATAGACTCTGCAAGAAGGGACAAAAGCGTCAGGGCCAACATAGCCAAGGAAAGAATGATATCATAAAAAGGTGTTACAAATGTGGGAAAGATGACCATAAACGTCAAACTTGTCTGGATCAGGCTGGAGAGAAACCCCGATCCGACCAATAAGGATAGCAAGGCCAAAGAAAGCAAAGTCTTTCAGGACTCTGCTATAAGTGTGAACAATAGGGTCATAAGTGGAGGGACTGTCCGCAACCAAATATTATTTTCTAGTAAGATGCTCAGCAGGGCCAAGGAAGGGGTGGAACTGAGCAATTGGACCGAAAGCAACAGAGTCATAATGTGATATAGTTTGCTGGTAGATGCTTTAATATTGGCAGGATGGGTCATAGGAGGAAAGATTGCCCAGTTAAGGGAAAGATACCCCAACAGCAGGGCATATACCATATGAACATTTGTACAACGTCCAACATGCAACCATTTAGCAGCCTCCACCCCCCATTGTGGGTATGTTCTCTATTTTCGGGATTACGGGTTATATTTTGTTTGATATTGGGGATTCATATTCGTTCATAGCCGCTAGATGTGCACTGGCCATGGGACTGTTAGACATGACCAGCATTACGATTGCATGGGTAGTCTCATCAATGAGTAATGGGTTGTTGATTTTCTTTATATGCTAGGGAATAGGGATAGAGATTGGGAGACTTATTTTACCTACCGACGTGCTTGTATTAAATATGTCAGAGTACGATGAGATTATTGGTATGGATTAGCTTGTTCCTTATAGATCCATGATAGATTGTTTTAGTAGGTGCATTATTTTTGTTATACTAGGTCATAAGATGTTTTCGGGTGGCGGTGACTAGTTTAGAGGAAGAATCGTCCACCCATTTATATTACATAGAGGAGGAGACCTCTAAAGAGATAGTAATACCCATTGATTAGACTTTTGTAGATCGCAAGCTTTTCGATGTGTTCCAGGATAGACCGAGACTACCGCCTAGTCGAAAGATATATTTTGTTATAAATTTCATGTCGGGCACTCGATCGTGAGCCGTGCCCCCTACAGTATAGCTCCAGCTGGAGCTTAGACTGCTAGTCCAAGGGAAGGACATTCCAAAATGGCTCAAGAAATTTTCCCCATGTGTAGAGAGTGGGACTACCAGTGTTGAATGTGTCCACGTTGAGAAGTTCAACTGATAAGATTTGAGGATGGTAAACCATGCCCATTAAGAATAACAACCGGAGACGTGAGATTTTTTGAGAAGGAATTTGGCTAAAAAAAAACTTGAGCCCAAGAAGTTACAACCCGAGAGTGGTAGGTTTAGGCAGGACCAATGTAGTCCTCGGCAACAATAGCATATTAATCCTCAGGTCATTGGGGGCCCAGAAGAAATAGGTTGGTCAGTAAAGCCATAAATGAGGCCTACATATGTTAGGCCAACGTTTCAGTAATGGGTGTGTAAAACAGAGAATATAATAATTTTCCCACATCGAGGAGGGGGAAACTATTGGATTAAATACCAGACATATAATGAGTACAAGTGAATATGAGTTGTTTTAACCATGGGGAGTGTAGGTAAGGACCATGCGATTAGGATAAATTATAAAGAATTGTTTCGTCCTTGGCAGTAAAGGATTTAACTATGTCACAGGAGTGTGTCACAACTTATATATAAACGATTAACACAAAAATTTGCATGCGAGTCGAGTTTAGTGGGTACATTAGTTTGGACAGTCTAGTTATAAATGTATTGATCATGGGTAACAGGACTTTTTAGATTTCACCTATGAGTAAGTCGGGTGGGCGTTAAAGGCATATTTTAATGTCATAATTTTTACTATTGCACTGAGTTAGTAAAGTAGAGCTTATAATGGTAATGTGTAGTGATAATTACTGAATATTTGAATGATAGTACATTAAGTGAAATACTATCGCGCTGGGTACTCCGAGGAAGTAATATTAATTTGGTATGGCATCACCCGAAGTAGGGTTGGGCCTATATATATATATATATATATATTAAAAAAACTTCATGATATTATAGACTTCAGTAAGTTTGTTGTCTCATTAGATGTGATTCCGAAGCGTAGGGATTTAAATTACGGATACGACTCAGGATACATTGTACTCTTTATCAAGAAGCGATATATAGCTCGTCATATATACAGTGCCAAAAACTTGGGATGGTGAGAGCGCCATATTTTATGTTATTGTTAAGGACATACGTAGATTAGTATGTCAACATACGAAGATGGTGGGAAGGTACATATTATGGACCAAGGACCTTACAGACCTCGACCACTGATAATTTTAGGTAGTAGTGTATCGAGGTGTTCCTTGTTTGGATTTAGCTTTGCGAGACACCCCACGCATGAAACTAACGAATGTCGGGAGTTGGAGAGAAGTTTGGATGATAGTACATTGGATTCGTACCTTAGAAATTATGCATATGTGAGTGATATACCCAAAGTGCATCCTCGTACTCAGGATCACTAACCTTGGCCTATCTCACAGCCGAATTGACAGAAATCTTACAACAGCCATCAGAAAGGTTGTCTTCTGCAAGGTCGGCTCATCATTAACCAACCTCGGCTGGCTAGCAGCCGAGGCCAGTAGCATCTTATGAGCTCAAGCTATTGCCAACATCGTAATCTGCCTGAACCGATGTTACATCCTACCTCATGCCTAACCTCAGCTAGTCTCCCAGGCTAAGTTTATACTTAATATTGGTAGGACAAGGCAGCTATCAGACTTCCCCAACCTCATACTCGGCCAGGCCGAGGTTACGACAGTTGATGTCACAAGTTCGATCACACGCAAGCACATTGAAGACTTGGAACATGTTTCAAATAAGTTATAACCGAATCATTCCCCCACGTGAGGGAATATTTGGTCATCATTCCTTACATGTGGCATAGCCAGGTATCTACCTATGATTAGTGTATTCAACTCACACATGCTCATGGCACGTTTGGGGGTGCTCTACACCCTCCAAGCCCTATATATACATGTCTTCTCCTACCTTGCAAAGGAATCCAAAAATACAACCCTAGCGAAAGCTCTGGTAAAATATACACAGTAGAGAGAGAGAGAGTGTGAGATTGTATCATAGGACATTAGTGCCCTCATTCTAGTGAAACTTACTCACACACTCACAGTGGATGTAAGCCAAATTGGTTGAACCACTTATATACAAGTGTTTCTCCTCTTCTCCTCATCTCCTTCTACTAGATATTTACTCTTGTGCCGCCATTGGTATTACTAGTTTGAGATTATCAATGCCTCATTGGGTGGTGTTGTTTACAGCATCATCAGTTTGGCGATGTCTGTGAGAACGAGATGATATCTCTTCCTCCTTTGCTTCTTGAACTCACCAGTTTGACACCCCAACTAATTAAACACCGGGTAGCTACTCCTTTATAAAATTAATTCAAAATGCCAAGTTGGCTCAGTTAATAGCATCACTGTCGAAAACGTTTTATTATTACTAACCACCTAGTATTTAAAAAGTAAGTGCCAAATTTTATTAAATCTGATTAACATGCAACAAGAGTAATGAATAACTAAATAACACCATTCACCATACTGAAGTAACAAGAATAACCATCACAATATGTAAATAAAACCTGGAGGAAAAACTCCTCAATACAAATCCCACAACTGATATGTAAACTGAAATAAATAACTAAAACTGAATACTGAGCAATACATGCTAGAGTCTGAAAACTGAAATGTAAAAATGCTCTAAATAGGAATGGGCAACATGCCCTACAACTGATAGATAGTGACTCTGGAATCCAAAAGATAGAAGCGTCTATGAGCAAATCCCTGTAGCTTCCACAACCAGCTACAGCACGTCACCTGAATGAGAATCCTATGCTTGGTGTCCTTGTGGCTGGGCACCTAAAAAGGTTTTACAAGAAAATATATTTGAAAGCAAATGGGTCAGAGCCCGAAAGTGGAAATCATTTTAAAAACCTGCAAGTGCTTTAAAAACATTTAAAACATTAAATGCAAAGTACATGTTAGGACGTACACTCGCATGATATTCTCACCTCTCGTCTAACTGTGCACTCCTAACGTAAGTACCCATCTATAACTACCCATACTACTAGCTAACTGACAACATAACTAGCTAGACTACCACGGGTTCTACCCATTTAATCGGTTCCATATAACATAACAACTCTCGTGATTAAGTAGAGGTTTACTGTGAACACAGTTACTAAATATGCCAATGATATAACTATCAGTTAACTCATTATATATCTCGAAACAATACCGGAATATTTTACAACATTAACATGAGGATTTCCATTAAATAATTGTATATTATTCATCACATAAATATACGATACAAGCACCCCGCAATCTAAGCTGTAGTGCACACATACTCCGCTATCCATCCCGGTACATCACGTACATAAGGATTACATATTCCGAATCTCTCAGGAATAGTTTACCGATAACAACATCACAAATAATGGAGGCGAACACAGTCACCATCACATGGGTCACGCACATACCTACGCTCCCATGGTCAGCGGACTTATTAATATCACAATAAGTCTTTCAATGACCTATGTTCATCAAGGTACCAGTCTATATCCCCCCCGTAGGCACACAAGGATTAGAGGGTCCTAAGCGAACGTAAACCTCCCGTGATAGCAAGTATGATAGGTATGTCATACACATAATCCATATACTAATACTAAGTAATCACACATCTTAGTAATACCGTATTATAATCGTAGTACATATCGCATTCTCGTACTAACTAATTATCACAACTTATTTTATTCCGGTTCATAATTATACGCGCTATAATTCATCCTCACATCGTAGTAGTCACTCACGTCTCAACCCAAATGATTCATTGAATATAATTCTCGTATATGCTTTACTCATCCCAGCAACCCAAAAGTCCCAAATCAATCACTATATCATCAAAGGGATGCTAACTCTACCCTTGAACCATCTCCCGGAACTCCAAAAGTCAAAACAGTCCAAAAAGGGTCAAACTGTCAACTCGTTAGAAGTCTCGTTCGAACGAGGCTTCGAACGAGTTTGGACTGTCAGGTCGTTAGAAGTCTCGTTCGAACGAGGCTGTTCGAACGAGATCCCAGTTCGTTCGAACGAACTGACCCTTCTAACGATATCTCGTTCGAACGAGATATCGAACGAAAACCCCACTCGTTAATAACGACTGGTCAACTCGTTAGAAGCTCGTTCGAACGAGCTCGTTCGAACGACCTGGGGGCTGCTTCTAACGAGATGCCAGTTTCGGCCCAGATTTTTCCCCAATTCGTTTTTCACCATTTATAACATTTCTAATCTCTCCCAAAGTCCATCCTAACAACGTTTTAGGGTCTATAATCAATACTAAACATATATAGTCACATCCTAACATGTTTCTAAGGGATCAATCCATCCAAATATTAATTTAATTTACACCTTTCTACACTTTGTCCAATTATCTCACGAACATGAACCCTAACTACATATCATCATCAAATCCCAGAATTTAATTCGTTTTCTTTCCTTCTACTCACAATTATAATAAGGGAAATCATTTACCTATCATACTACATGCAATTCTCTTCACAATTTTTAAGTTCTAAACCTCAAACTACATGGGTTTTCATTATCTTCCAAGAACAGTTGAAATTTATCAATTTCTAACATGGAGGAAACATTCTACGAATTTAAATGCGATTAAAACACTTGCCTTGGTTTGATTTCTGGTTTGGTGTAGGTTTGGTGAAGATTCTGCAGAGTTTCTTCTCTCCCAAGCTCTATCTCCAATGGTGGCTCAAGGTGGCTAGGGTTTTGATTTGGGGAAACTTAGAAAACCTAAATGACAACCTACGTAGCCTTCTAGGTTAATATGGGTTGTCTAATGGGCTTAATGGGTTAATATCCACATCAGATTTAATCTCTAATTTTCGTCACTTTTAATTCCTCAAAATGTAAAATTACCAAAATACCCTTTAAGTTACCGGTATGGCCTAAAAATACCCCGGGACCCAAACTATACCCCCGGCTAGTGTTTTCTGACTATCTCGACCCTTCCGGACGCGTTGGCGCACTCAAAATGACCATACGGATTATAGATTTTAAATTCACTTTTAATATCAAAATATTATACCGTGACGCGGCGGTCCCACGCGTCTCAACAAAATTTCTAAAATGCCGTATATAAATCCCACGACAAATTTTATAATACCAAATACATATATAATCATATATGCACATAATCAAATACCAATTCGCATCACATCAGTATTTATAACCCGGATTAATTTCCAATTAATACGCATTTAATTAATTAATCCCAAAAATAAATATAGCCAAAAGTACGGGGTATTACATACTTCCCCCCTAATAACTGAATTTCGTCCCGAAATTCGAAACTAGAAAGTACCTGCTAGAAACATCTCTGGATAACGTTCGCGCATCTCATCCTCGCGCTCCCATGTGGACTCCTCGACATTGTGATGTCGCCACTGAACACGTACTAACGGGACTATCTTTGACCGCAGTTTCCTCTCGCTTCGGTCCAAAATAGCAATTGGCCCCTCCTCATAAGAGCTATCCGGCTGGAGATCGATGTCCTCCACAGCAATGTGAGAATGAGCCAAATCATCCCTAAGGTATTTCCTCAGCGAGGAAATATGGAACACGTCGTGAATCCGATGCAAATGCTCCGGTAACCCGAGTCTATACGCAACCGGTCCGATCCGCTCAATAATAGGAAACGGCCCCACATACCTCGGTGCCAACTTCCCCTTCTTCCCGAATCGCATAATCCCCTTCATCGGAGAAACCCTGAGCAAAACTTGGTCCCCCACTTGGAACTCCCTGAAAAATCTCTTCGCATCAGCATAACTCTTCTGCCTGTCTTGAGCTACCCGAATGCGACTCCGAATCAACTCAATCCTTGCCGAAGTATCCTGAATTACTTCCGGCCCAAGTAGTTTGTTGTCCCCCACTTCCAACCAACATGCTGGGGAACGACAAGGCCTACCGTACAATGCCTCAAACGGAGCCATGCCAATCGTGAACTGATAGGAGTTGTTGTAAGCAAACTCCACCAGTGGAAGGTACTGCTCCCATCCACCCCCGAAGTCAATAATACACATGCGTAGCATGTCTTCCAACATCTGATTGGTGCGCTCGGTCTGCCCATCAGTCTGCGGATGATAAGCCGTACTCAACCGCAATTCCGTGCCCATGGCCTCCTGGAAACTCTCCCAAAACCTCGAAACAAATATCTTGTCTCTGTCAGACACGATATTTAGGGGCACACCGTGAAGTCTCACAATCTCTGAAATGAAGAGTTGGGCATACTGACCCGCAGTGTAATCAGTCCTAACGGGTAAAAAGTGAGCGACCTTGGACAATCTGTCCACAATTACCCAAACGGAGTCGTGACCCCTCTGCGACGTAGGCAACCCCGTGATAAAGTCCATGGATATGCTCTCCCACATCCACACCGGAACCTCCAATGGCTGTAGCAATCCTGTTGGTCTCTGATGATCCACTTTTACAAGCTGACAAGTGGCGCATTTCGAGACAAACTCTGCGATATCTCTCTTCATACCGCTCCACCAATACTGCCGTCTCATATCTTGGTACATTTTGTCCCCTCCGGGATGTACCGCGAACCGTGAGCCGTGCGACTCTGCCATCACATCGTGTCGCAGTTCCTCTCCTTCCGGAACTACCAATCTCCCATTGAAGCATAATCCCCCGTCTGAGCTAACGGTATAGGATTCAGCTCCCTCAGCGAGTAATCGAACTATCTGCTCCTGACAGAACGAATCATTTGCCTGTGCCCGTACAACCTTCGTGACAATCTGCGGTGTAACGGTCATCACAGCCATGAAAGATCGGGCCACTGCATCCTGGTGTCCCAATTCCTTCCACTTCGCTTTCCACACCTCTGCCACCTCATCTGCTGGCCTGCGGCTCAACGCGTCTGCTACCACGTTAGCCTTACCCGGGTGGTACTGAATGTCGAACTGGTAGTCTTTCACAAATTCAAGCCACCTACGCTGCCGCATATTTAATTCCTTCTGCGTGAACAGATACTGTAGTGACTTGTGGTCCGTGAACAGCTGAAACTTCTCCCCCAAAAGATAGTGCCTCCAAATCCGTAAGGCAAATACTACTGCTGCCAATTCCAAATCATGCGTGGGGTAATTCTTCTCATGAGGCTTAAGCTTACGGGAAGCATAAGCTATGGCCTGTCTCTCCTGCTGCAAAACACCTCCAAGTCCTTGCAAAGACGCATCGGTGTAAACCAAATACTCAACTCCCTGTCTCGGCAATGCTAACACAGGTGCTGAGGTCAATTTGTCCTTCAATTCATCGAATGCCAACTGACAGGCATCACTCCAGATATATGGCACACCCTTACGAGTAAGATGTGTCAAAGGGCCTGCTATCTCTGAGAAACCCCGAATAAACCTCCTGTAGTATCCTGCTAAACCCAAGAAACTACGAATCTCCGTTGGTGTCGTGGGCTGTCCCCACTCCCTCACCGCTGACACCTTCCCCGGATCGACAGATATTCCCTGGTCGGAAATAATGTGACCCAAGAACTGGACTTCCTTCAGCCAAAACCCGCACTTCTCATATTTTGCATACAGCTCGTTCTGACGAAGTGTCTGCAAAACCATCCTCAAATGCTCGGCGTGCTCCTCCTCTGTCTGAGAGTAAACCAGAATGTCATCAATGAAGACAATGACAAATTGATCTAGGAAATCTCTGAACACCCTATTCATCAAGTCCATAAACACTGCTGGAGCGTTGGTCAAGCCGAAAGGCATAACCCGAAACTCATAAGAACCATATCTCGACAAGAACGCAGTCTTCGAGACATCCTCCTCCCTGATACGCAACTGATGGTATCCCGACCTCAAGTCAATCTTCGAGAAGAAAGAAGCTCCTCTCAACTGGTCGAATAAGTCATCGATTCGAGGCAACGGATACTTATTCCGTATCGTGACCTTATTCAACTCTCGGTAGTCCACGCACAATCTCAGTGAACCATCCCTCTTCTTCACAAACAAAACTGGAGCGCCCCAAGGTGAGGTACTCCTGCGAATAAAGCCCTGCCCTAACAGCTGCTCTATCTGATCCCGTAACTCTCGCATTTCAGCTGGAGCCATACGGTACGGTGCACGTGCTATAGGTCTCGTACCCGGTAGCAGATCAATAACGAAGTCTATCTCTCGACTGGGTGGTAAGCCTGGTATCTCCTGAAACACATCCGAATACTCCCTGACAACCGGAATCGAATCTAAAGGAATCACAACCTCCTTAGAGGTATCCTCCTCTATGTAATACAGATGAGCGGTCGATCCTCCCTCTGGGCGAGGCATCGCCACTACAAACATCTCTTGCCCCGGAATGGCAAAAATAATGCTCCCGCTAAAGCAATCAATCATGGCCCTATATGCTACGAGCCAATCCATACCGATGATCACATCGTGAACATGCATGTCTAACACTAACATGTCTGCAGGCAATACCAAACCACCAACCTCTACCCCGACTCCCCGGCATATAAAGAAAATAAGTGACCCACTCCCCAATGGTGAGTCGACACACGTCACTGTGCTCTCTGCCGTAGCTAACAATCCTAAAGCTTTCGCAAAGTGTGTAGCTATGAAACAATGTGTAGCACCCGTATCAAATAACACCCGACCCATAGTGCCATGGATAGGAAACGTACCCTCGATCGCGGGCGGTGCCTGTGGAACTGCAGCCTGGTGAACGTTGTAGACACGTCCATACTGTAGCTGCCCCTGTTGAGATGGGACCGCTGGAATGGGTGGCAATGCTGCCATCTGTGGCGGTGCAGGAAGAGCGGCGGGAAACATAGGTCTCTGTGGCTCCTGGCGAGCACCCTGCTGCTGCTGCTGTGGGGTCCTGCCCCTATCAGGACAATCCTGCTTCTTATGGCCAGTCTTGCCACAAGTAAAGCACTTCCCTGGGAAGTTTCCTCCCCTCTGCCCCTGCTGTCCCCGGCCCTGGTGGCCGTTACCATTCCTCCTTTGGCCCTGCTGGCCCTGATGGAACTGCTGCCCATTCTGTCCCTGTTGGCCCTGCTGGCCGTTTGGACCCTGATGGCCCTGGCGGAAACCTCCCTGTCCCTGCCTGTAGTTCCCTGATCGGAACCTCTTATTGTCCCCCTGCTGGGTACCCTGCTCAGTCTGTCTCTGCCCCTGACCGGTTTGTGCCCCGCTGGCACCATGTCCTCCAGTCCTGCCCTGATGGCTAGACTCCCCTGACCGCTTGCCCTCGGCCATATGAAAACGGTGGTCCTGGCAGTGTAGTAATGCAGCGTTAACCACATCAGAATACGTGGCCAACGATAGGTTCCCAAGCAGATGCTGCCGGATTCTCCAATTCAACCCGTCGGTGAACTTCTCTATCTTCTTCTTCTCTGTTGGAATCTCGTCTGGAACGATATTCAACAAGTTAGTGAACTCGGCCTCATACTCGGCCACTGTCTTGCCCTCCTGCTTCAAACTCATCAGCTTCCTCCTCATTTCTGTATGAACTGCGGACGGAAAATACTTGCGGTCGAACCGCACCCAGAACTCCTGAATCGTGAGGGTATCCCTCTCCTCCGCGGTGGTGATAGACTCCCACCACTGTAGTGCAGATCCCACTAGCTTGAAAGTAGCTAGCACCTGTTTCTGAACGTCAGTGCACTCATGCATCCTCAAATGCCTCTGTATGTCCTTCCTCCATTGGCTCGAGACTACCACGTCTGAGCTACCTGCAAACTCCGGCGGATGCGCTTTCTGAAAAGCATCACGTACACGCTCCCAAGCTGACGGGAATGCATTAACCTGTACTGGCGCGGCAGCCGGCTCCTGCGGTGGTGCCTGCTGAATCACGGCAATCGCGGCATTTACCGCTTGAGCTACTATAGCTGCAACCTCAGCGGCGTTCAACATGCCCTGAACTGGAGCGGGCTGGGGTTCGGGCGTAGCATTCCTGGGAACTCGTCGTGCACGTCGTGGAGGCATCTGAAATAAGAACAAAGTTTATAAGTTCACGGTTTATAAACTTAATATAGCTGAAGAACGAAGCATACACAAAAGAATACAACAGTCCTAAAATATAGGGCTCTATATCAAAGAAACGTAGCGGAAACATAATAGCCGTACAGATCCTAAAGGACACTAGAACCTGATGCTCTGATACCACCTTTGACACCCCAACTAATTAAACACCGGGTAGCTACTCCTTTATAAAATTAATTCAAAATGCCAAGTTGGCTCAGTTAATAGCATCACTGTCGAAAACGTTTTATTATTACTAACCACCTAGTATTTAAAAAGTAAGTGCCAAATTTTATTAAATCTGATTAACATGCAACAAGAGTAATGAATAACTAAATAACACCATTCACCATACTGAAGTAACAAGAATAACCATCACAATATGTAAATAAAACCTGGAGGAAAAACTCCTCAATACAAATCCCACAACTGATATGTAAACTGAAATAAATAACTAAAACTGAATACTGAGCAATACATGCTAGAGTCTGAAAACTGAAATGTAAAAATGCTCTAAATAGGAATGGGCAACATGCCCTACAACTGATAGATAGTGACTCTGGAATCCAAAAGATAGAAGCGTCTATGAGCAAATCCCTGTAGCTTCCACAACCAGCTACAGCACGTCACCTGAATGAGAATCCTATGCTTGGTGTCCTTGTGGCTGGGCACCTAAAAAGGTTTTACAAGAAAATATATTTGAAAGCAAATGGGTCAGAGCCCGAAAGTGGAAATCATTTTAAAAACCTGCAAGTGCTTTAAAAACATTTAAAACATTAAATGCAAAGTACATGTTAGGACGTACACTCGCATGATATTCTCACCTCTCGTCTAACTGTGCACTCCTAACGTAAGTACCCATCTATAACTACCCATACTACTAGCTAACTGACAACATAACTAGCTAGACTACCACGGGTTCTACCCATTTAATCGGTTCCATATAACATAACAACTCTCGTGATTAAGTAGAGGTTTACTGTGAACACAGTTACTAAATATGCCAATGATATAACTATCAGTTAACTCATTATATATCTCGAAACAATACCGGAATATTTTACAACATTAACATGAGGATTTCCATTAAATAATTGTATATTATTCATCACATAAATATACGATACAAGCACCCCGCAATCTAAGCTGTAGTGCACACATACTCTGCTATCCATCCCGGTACATCACGTACATAAGGATTACATATTCCGAATCTCTCAGGAATAGTTTACCGATAACAACATCACAAATAATGGAGGCGAACACAGTCACCATCACATGGGTCACGCACATACCTACGCTCCCATGGTCAGCGGACTTATTAATATCACAATAAGTCTTTCAATGACCTATGTTCATCAAGGTACCAGTCTATATCCCCCCCGTAGGCACACAAGGATTAGAGGGTCCTAAGAGAACGTAAACCTCCCGTGATAGCAAGTATGATAGGTATTTCATACACATAATCCATATACTAATACTAAGTAATCACACATCTTAGTAATACCGTATTATAATCGTAGTACATATCGCATTCTCGTACTAACTAATTATCACAACTTATTTTATTCCGGTTCATAATTATACGCGCTATAATTCATCCTCACATCGTAGTAGTCACTCACGTCTCAACCCAAATGATTCATTGAATATAATTCTCGTATATGCTTTACTCATCCCAGCAACCCAAAAGTCCCAAATCAATCACTATATCATCAAAGGGATGCTAACTCTACCCTTGAACCATCTCCCGGAACTCCAAAAGTCAAAACAGTCCAAAAAGGGTCAAACTGTCAACTCGTTAGAAGTCTCGTTCGAACGAGGCTTCGAACGAGTTTGGACTGTCAGGTCGTTAGAAGTCTCGTTCGAACGAGGCTGTTCGAACGAGATCCCAGTTCGTTCGAACGAACTGACCACCCTTCTAACGATATCTCGTTCGAACGAGATATCGAACGAAAACCCCACTCGTTAATAACGACTGGTCAACTCGTTAGAAGCTCGTTCGAACGAGCTCGTTCGAACGACCTGGGGGCTGCTTCTAACGAGATGCCAGTTTCGGCCCAGATTTTTCCCCAATTCGTTTTTCACCATTTATAACATTTCTAATCTCTCCCAAAGTCCATCCTAACAACGTTTTAGGGTCTATAATCAATACTAAACATATATAGTCACATCCTAACATGTTTCTAAGGGATCAATCCATCCAAATATTAATTTAATTTACACCTTTCTACACTTTGTCCAATTATCTCACGAACATGAACCCTAACTACATATCATCATCAAATCCCAGAATTTAATTCGTTTTCTTTCCTTCTACTCACAATTATAATAAGGGAAATCATTTACCTATCATACTACATGCAATTCTCTTCACAATTTTTAAGTTCTAAACCTCAAACTACATGGGTTTTCATTATCTTCCAAGAACAGTTGAAATTTATCAATTTCTAACATGGAGGAAACATTCTACGAATTTAAATGCGATTAAAACACTTGCCTTGGTTTGATTTCTGGTTTGGTGTAGGTTTGGTGAAGATTCTGCAGAGTTTCTTCTCTCCCAAGCTCTATCTCCAATGGTGGCTCAAGGTGGCTAGGGTTTTGATTTGGGGAAACTTAGAAAACCTAAATGACAACCTACGTAGCCTTCTAGGTTAATATGGGTTGTCTAATGGGCTTAATGGGTTAATATCCACATCAGATTTAATCTCTAATTTTCGTCACTTTTAATTCCTCAAAATGTAAAATTACCAAAATACCCTTTAAGTTACCGGTATGGCCTAAAAATACCCCGGGACCCAAACTATACCCCCGGCTAGTGTTTTCTGACTATCTCGACCCTTCCGGACGCGTTGGCGCACTCAAAACGACCATACGGATTATAGATTTTAAATTCACTTTTAATATCAAAATATTATACCGTGACGCGGCGGTCCCACGCGTCTCAACAAAATTTCTAAAATGCCGTATATAAATCCCACGACAAATTTTATAATACCAAATACATATATAATCATATATGCACATAATCAAATACCAATTCGCATCACATCAGTATTTATAACCCGGATTAATTTCCAATTAATACGCATTTAATTAATTAATCCCAAAAATAAATATAGCCAAAAGTACGGGGTATTACAACCAGAGACTCTGGTGGTGAACCAGATCCCCCCTTGCGTGGAGTTGTTTCACCATTGAAAGAGGTACATTAAGGTACCAAGCTCTCTAATATTTTCAATAAAAGATCTCTAGTATTTCATATGGTACCAGAGTTACCACCCTCACTATCTGGTGTTGGAGAGACCAGTTCCAGCTAGGCACCACCCTAGTCCGAGATGGCTGAGGTGGAAGCAGCCTTGAAGTCCTTAGCTGTAACTCAACAAGCGATACAGGACCAATTTGCTCAGCTTAGCCAGAACATAATAATGAGACCACCTGGGGTCTTATCGGAGATGATTACTCTGACGGCTGATCAGGGATAACATGAGGCCAGGGGACCACCCCAGGCACCATGGAAAGACCTACATCCTCCTCAACGGTGGAGTGATGTTTCTGACCCTAGGCGTTTACTCCTGGAGAGGGCAAGGAAACCCTTGCTCGAAGGATAGGCTGATGATATAGAGGCCGAGGACGCTCTGGCTGATTGTTGGGAACCATATGAGGTATCAAACAACACAGTACGTCCTATCTAGCAGAGCAGAGTATAAGGTGAAAGACGAGACTGTGATGCCCGTCAAAGAGGTTCAGCTTTTAATCGATTGAGTAGAGGGTCGACTTTCGAAAGACTTGGCCTAATTAATGACCTTTGCGATAGGTTGTCTAGATCGAGAAACATAGCTAGCTCACGAAAAGAGGGTGGCGATCATCGTCCTCATCATAGTCGCCCCCCACATGAACTAGATTATGTTTATAGGGAGGTCAACATCCGATGTTGTGCAGCAACTGGGGAACCCTCAGTCCACCCTTTAGAGGTGACTGGGGATAACCTCGGCCAGGCCGATGTTGCTAAGCCCTGTAACGACTCTATTCAAAGGTTTGAAGAGAAGATAGGGGATCTCATAAAAAGTCCAGACCCATTGCATAGGGGGTACTCAGAGGGTTCATAATTTTTGGCAAGGATGGTCAACTTCCCAACCCCTGCCAAATTTAAACCTCCAGTGGTGTCTCCAAAGTAAGATGGAAGTAAAAACCCAGTCCATCATATTGAAATGTATCAATCTGCAGTAGACATTTATTCAATCTCTGATAAGATGAGGTGTTGAGCTTTCTCAAGCACCCTAATTGGGGCTACACATATCTGATTCACTTATCCTCCTAAAAATTCAGTTGAGAGTTTTAAAGGTTTGGCCGAGCGGTTTATTCATAACTTCTGTTTTTGGGTAAGACCTCAGAAGAAGACAACTCACTTGATTTATGTAAAGCAAGGGAAGAACGAAAGCCTTAGAGACTATATCGAGAGGTTCAACAAGGAAAGGTTAGAGGTAGAAGATTATGAAGAGAGTATAGGCATGACAGCCCTCATAGGAGGACTTCAAAAGGGAAAGTTACTTTGGAAGCTTACTAAAGACCCACCTAAGTCTATGGCCGAGATGTTAGCAACAGATGAAAAGGTCATGAATGCAGAAGAAGTAATGGCTGCGAAATATGAGGATGAGAATGGAAGTAGCAGCGAGAAGTTTCAAAAGAAAAAGGATGGAAAGAAGAGGGCAGTAGACGATAAGTTTGCAAACTATAGTCCTTTGAATGTGAGCTGCAAACACATCCTCAACGAAATAAAGAATGATAGGTCTCTGAGATGGCCGGAGAAGCTGAAGGCTCCTCCACATAAGAGAAATAAGAACTTTTGGTGCGAGTTCCATTAAGATCATGGCCATTTGACGGAGAAGTGTTTCGCTCTGAAGGATGAGATTAAAAAAATGTTGAATTTTGGAAAGCTCAAAAAGTATGTGGATGGTAGAGTTTCTAAGGGGGGAAGATACGACCTTAAAAAGAAAAGAAATGATAAATGCCGAGAAGATACCCCTGCAAGAAGAGTCGGTGACTCTGATGATGATGATGATGACCCTGACCTCACACCAAAAGTACAATAATTTCCTTTTCAAGAGGGCTGGTATGATCTCTTTTAGTGTGAGCACTATCTGTGGAGGACTAGCAGGGGGTGTCCTAGAGGTAGCTGATCGTAAGGCTCACATAGCAGAGGCCAAAGCAGCGACTAAGGCCGAGGTTGTGAACTTGGCTTCTATAGAGGTTAAGTAAGAGAAGAGAAATAAAGTTGATACGGTCACCCTCATAGTCGACTTCTCACGACTTGATTTCAAGGGTATCGTAGCTCCTCACGATGACCCTTTAGTCATCACCCCAAAGGTGCATGTGTGTGAAGTTCATAGGATCCTTTTTGATGGGGGAAGTTCTACAGATTTTATGTTTTGGCTCTATTTCAAGAGCTTGGGCCTCAGCAGAGCTAGGCTTGTCCCTTATCATCATCCCTTGATTGGCTTCAATACTGAAAAGGTCCATCCATTGGGTATGTATGAGATGGATGTGAGAATGGGAGATGAATGGCCTAAGAGGTTGACTAGGAAAATCAATTTCTTTGTGATGGATGAAAATGTCTTCTCATCCTACAACCTCATTATAGGATGAGTAGCCCTCAAGGAATTTGAGGTCGTGCCTTCAATGGTCAACCATATGATAAAATTTTTGACTCCCTATGGAGTATAGGAAGTGAAAGGTGACCAAATATCGACACGAGAATGATACTTTAACTCTGTAGAAGAGAGATAGACTCATAAGAAGGCAATGACCATGTACAACATTTACACCCTTGATCCTAGAGATGAAATAAAAATCAAAAAGGGAGAGGCCGCAGAGGAGGTATAATCCATCATCCTCAATGAGGATGAGTCAGAAAAAATAATCCAAGTCGGAAATCCCTAAAGCCTGAGATCAAAGCAGAACTAGTGAAGCTGTTAAGGAAAAGACAAAGTATCTTCGCCTGGAGCCATGCAGACATGCCAGGTGTTGGGCCTGAGATTATGTGTCATAAACTCAATGTTGTAGAGGATGCCAAGACTATTAACAAGAGAAGAAGAATATACTCAAGAGAGAAGTATGATGTCATCAGAGATGAGGTTTGAAATCTTGAAGAGGCTAAGTTCATCAAAGAAGTTATATACCCTGAGTGGTTATCTAACGTTGTCATAGTACCCAAAGCTAATGGGAAATGGAGGATGTGTGTAGACTTCACCGATCTAAATAAGTCTTTCCCAAAGGACAGTTTTCCCCTGCCTCGTATAGATCAGATGGTGGATGCCAGAGCATGACATGAGCTCATGAGCTTTATGGATGCATATTTCGGGTATAATCAGATATTCATGAATTCGGATGACTAAAAAAGACAACATTCATTACAGACAAGAGGACCTATTGTTACAAGGTCATTCCCTTCCGCTTGAAGAATATAGGGGCCCCCTACCAACATCTTATAAATAAGATGTTTGGAGATCAGATAGGCAAGGCCATGGAAGTTTATGTGAACGACATGCTGATGAAGAGTCTGAAGGCCGACACTCATGTGGACGAACTTGAAAGAACTTTAGACACTATGGACAAATACAGAATGAATCTCAACCCGGTCAAATGTGTCTTCGGGGTATGAGCAGGTAAGTTATGGGGATTCATCATCAACTAAAGGGGAATAGAGGCTAACCCTGAGAAGATCAAGGCTTTGCTGGAAATGAAGACACCTAGAACCATCAAAGACATTTAGAGGCTAATCAAACGAGTTGTTGCACTTAATAGGTTTGTCTCAAGAGCTACAGATAAATGTCTTACCTTTTCTAAAGTTCTAATGTGGAATATGACAAAGCTTTTAAAGAGCTCAAGACCTACCTCGGATACCCTTACTCCTATCTCAGCCAATTCAGGGTGAGAAGTTATATGTTTATTTAGTTGTCTCAAAGTCAGCCATCAGTGCTGCAATAGTAAGAGAAGAGGAGGGAGTGCAGAGAATAGTATACTTCAGTAGAAAATCATTCCAAGGGTCTGAGCAGAAATACCCTTGGCTTGAAAAGTTAGCATATGCTTTGATACATGCTTCTAAGAAAATGAAGACATACTTCCAGGCCCACTCCATGGTCGTCCTCACTGATTCCCCACTGAGACGGGTCCTCCATAAGACTGAGAAGTCAGGAAGGCTAATGACCTGGGCAATCGAGTTGGGAGAGTACAATATTGTTTATCAACCCAGGGTTGACATCAAGGGACAAGAACTCGCAAATTTTATGGCCGTATTTACCTGGGATGAGGCTGATGTTGAGAAGGGTTACTAGGATGATGTTGCCAAAGAGCTTCAGACAACAGACGATAGGAGCTCATCGGCCGAGAAGTTTAGACTGAGGAAGAGAGATACCTCTTCAAGAAGGGAACCCTATCCGAGGGAAACTTCTCTTCAAATGAAACCATTTGGAACCTATTTATTGATGGGTCATCCTATGAAAGCAGAAGTGGAGCAGGGCTGATAGTGTCGGCACCAGATGGTAAAGATATTGAATATGCATTGAGGTTCAACATTAAAGATTCCAACAAAGAGGCGGAGTATGAGGCATTAATAGCAGGTCTCTCTTTGGCAAAATCCCTCAGTGTCGGCCAGCTCCTAGTCCACAGTGACTCAAGATTAATCGTGAACCAAATCCTAGGGGTATATGAAGCCAAAAGATGATAGAATGGCTAGATACCTGAAGAGGGTGAGGTCGATGCTAGAAAGCTTCGAGGAAGTAAAGATGAAGAGGATACCTCAGTTGGACAACATCCGAGCTGATGCACTCACGAGGTTGGCCTCAGCAATGAGAACAGACATAAGAAGAACAGTGCCAGTTGAGATTCTGCTCAAGCCGACCATCAAAGAGGAAGAAGTTGTTAAACCTTGCTTAAATCTGAGTTTGGGGGCCTTATGGATGAACCCTCTTATCAAATACATCAGAGAGGGAGAACTATTAGAGTCAAAGTTAGAAAGGAGAATGATAAGGTTCAGAGCTGCTAAATTCTCTATTGTATGAGATATCTTATATAAAAAGGGATTCCTGCTCCCTCTCCTCAAATGTGTCCACCCTTTAGAGGTCCCACTCATCTTTCACGATGTGCATGAGGGCTCTTGTTCAAGCCACATAGGAGGGAGACCGTTGGCTAAGAGGATAATCACTCAGGGGTACTGGTGGCTAACCTTGGCCAAAGATGCAGCTGCGTATGTGAAGAATTTTATAAGTGTCAGAGGTTCTCCACCATTCCCCATCTCCCACACCAACCTATGACTTCTATCAGTTCCCCTTGGACGTTTGCAATATTGGGTATTAATTTGGTAGGACCCTTGCCAAGGGCTGTAACAACTATCGGTACTTGATTGTGGCAATTGATTATTTCTCCAAATGGGTAGAAGCTGAGCCCATGATCACAATCACTGACTAGAAGACCTTCCAATTCATCTGGAAAACATCATATGCAGGTATGGCCTCCCGAACACCCTCATCTCAGATAATGGAACCCAATTAAAGAATGTTTCCTTAGACAAGTATTATGAAAGAGTAGGGATCAACTAATTCTTTTCCTACCCTGGCCGAGCCCAAGAAAATGGTCAGACTGAGGTCATAAATCGAACAATCCTTGATGGGATAAAAAAAAGTTGGAAGAGGCTAAAGGAAGATGGATAGAAGAGGTATACACCGTGCTTTAGGCTTACAGGACGATAGTGAGGACACCCATAGGGGAAACTCCATTCACGCTAGCCCATGGCTCAGAGGCTGTTATCCCAACAAAGATATGGCTTCCCACTTATAGAGTTAAGACATATGACCCTTAGAGGAATGGGGAAGAGAGAAAACTTGATCTTGATTTGATTGAGGAAAGAAGAGAGGATGCAGAGATAAGACAGGCAGCCTATCAACAGAGAACTGCGAGTATCTATAATCAGAGGGTAAGGTCAAGGTCGATAGCTATGGGAAACCTAGTCCTGAAGAAGACGTGGCAGAAAACAAATAAGCTCCATCCTAATTGGCATGGTCCTTATAGGGTAATTGATGAGGTTGTACATGGGACCTACCGACTAGAAAATCTAAAAGGTGAGCCCTTCTCCAATCCTTGGAATTTCGACCACTTAAAAAAATATTACTTATGATGTTGCAATTGTTCGATCTTTTTGTAATACATGTATCAACTTATATAAATAATGTCGATGAAAAAGTAGCAATATTGTGTTCATACTTTTGTTCCAATGTATGTGTGTTTAACATCATTAGTTTGGTGAAAATATGAGGATAAACACCATAATTTGGTAACCTCGAACCTTTTAACATCATTAGTTTGGTGAAAATATGAGGTAAAATATCATAATTTGGTGACCTCGGACCTTCTAACACCATTATTTGATGACCTCTGATCCTTTAACATCATTAGTTTGGTGAAGATATCGAGGTATTAATTTGGTGGCCTCGGACCTTTAACATCATTTATTTGGTGAAACATGAGGTTAAGCACCATAATTTGGTGACCTCAGACCTTCAACATCATTAGTTTGATGAAAATATGAGGGTAAACATCATTAATTTGTTAACCTCGGACCTTTAACATCATTAGTTTTGTGAAAATATGAGGGTAAACACCATAATATGGTGACCTCAGACCTTTAACATCATTAGTTTTGTGAAAATATGAGGGTAAACACCATAATATGGTGACCTCGGACCTTTAACATCATTAATTTGGTGAAATGTGAGGTGAAACATCATTATTTGGTGATCTTTTATCCTTTAACATCATTTATTTGGTGAAATATGAGGTGAAACATCATTATTTGGTGACCTTTGATCCTTTAACATCATTAGTTTAGTGAAAATATGAGGGTAAACATTATAATTTGGTGACCTCGGACCTTTAACATCATTAGTTTGGTGAAAATATGAGGGTAAACACCATAATATGGTGACCTCAGACCTTTAACATCATTTATTTGGTGAAACCTCTGATCCTTTAACATCATTTATTTAGTGAAATATGAGGTAAAACAACATTATTTGGCGACCTATGATCCTTTAACATCCTTAGTTTGGTCTGATGAAATTTATGAACGTGTGGAGTACAATTATAGAACAACAAAACATCATATGAAGCAATAGAATTAGAAAAAGCCAATCTACTTATGATCATATCACAAAGAGGATTCAGAATTACAATCTAGAATATTAAGAGGCTACCATCAGAGTTTGTAAAAATGAATTATAGAAAGTTCATTAAAACTACAACTATCAAAAAGCTTCACTGGGAAAAGTTCAGTTAGCAAGAGAGCCTATGCATCGGTTGGAGCTGACCCACTAGTGGCTGGAGTCGTCTGATCAAGACCGGCGTTTGTAATTTTAACTTCGTCATCGTGATGAGAACCATTATCTATCTCAGTGACCTCAAGAGGGGTCATCTCGGTCGGAGCAGTGTCACGCTCTATAACCTCCTTCAAAGCCTGGGCAAATCGGGGGTCTCCAAAGCCGAGACCAATAAATTCCTCGACAGTCAAGCTCCCAAACTCACCTGGATTTATGACCGCCCATATACTGGTCGCTTTTATTACCCTCTCAAGATACTCAAAGTCGAAGCTTACAAACTCGTCAGAGACATTATAGTCCTCAATGGCCTTCTCTGTGGCATCTTCTAATGCAGCCTTGACTGCAGTATTAACCTTCGATTGAAGGACATCATCCTTAGCCTTCAGATCTTTACTGTGATTCTTCCCCTTGAGGTCTTCTTTCAACCATTCAACCTCGGCTTTCAGATAAGCCTCAACTCTTTTATCATCTTTACCCTTCTCTATCAGGGGCATCTTCTTTACTGTTCACTCAATAAGGTGGTGAAAAGACAAGACATCCTACAGATGAAGATCAGACATAAGAACATATGAGTAATAATTTTTAAAAAGATGAGGTAACACTTAGAAGAAAGATAGCTAAGACTGATGCCTGGATCAATTTGTGAAAAGCAAACTCGACCAGTAATGGGAGATCTAAGGCACAAAGAAAATTCTTATCTTCCTCGATCATTATGGTGCCAATAGCGTCAGCAACTTTCAGACTGTGGCCGATCACGCTATCTCTAATCTTGAGCTGAGATAGATGAGCAGCCAAGGCATCGTCAGTTGAAATGGGTATGGCATTATCCTTGGCTTGAGTTTTACTCGGCCTAGTATGGGCCAGGTCAGCAGAAGACTTCCTCTTCCTGGAAGCATCGGCCTTAAAGGAGCCGACATTATTTTTTGAGGGAGGTGGGGACGCACTCTTTCCACCTCGCTTCTCTATGAGCTTAACTAAACTGGGAGTCGATATTTCCCAAAAGTCGTCTGGAATGCCTGGTCGTCTCTGTGCAAAAAGACAAGTCTCTGAGTTATCTAGTCAGATAGATAAAAAAACATATGAGACATCACTTGGTAAGAAAAAATGTGGACTTAAGAATCTCTTCTAGGGGATCACCCCCAAACCTATCTGAGATAGGTAATATGGGGTCATCAAATGTTCATATTTAACAAGACGCCCTTTCTCGCCATGGTTAGGAAGGTCCTCAATGTTCTCTTAACTGTCTTGGCTAAGACCATGGTTGGCTTTAGCCTTGATTGAGACTTTCCCCCATCTCAAAGGGGTCCTTGGAACAGACGTTCCACATGCCTCGTTAAAACCAAACTCCCATGCCCCAGAAATAAAGAAGTAGCGAGGTTTCCAATTATGATTCGAAGTTTGGGTAACCAAGAGCATCTTCTTCTTGAATTTCTTGGCTAATAAGTTATAGTAACCGAGGTGATTTTTGGCAGACAAGGGGATGCAACAACCAGTATAACTCTAACTGGAAAGTCTGAATGGTGAACAACCTTCCAGAGGATGATGTCCCCAATCATAACCCTCCAAGAATTTGGGAACAATTGGGAAGGGGTAAGATTTATGTGTGAGACTATAGATCTGATAGTTGGGTGGATAGGAAGATGAAAACCTAACTTAAACATCCGCTCATAGACGCAAATTTTTCCATCTTGACCATCGAAGGCCCTCTCGTCCTTCAGAGGTTTCCTAAGGATGATTGAGGAATCTATGAAATAAACTTGCCTAAAAGAAATAAGGCCATACTCATTCACAGTACTCTCATACTCTGTAGCTACAAAGGTATTAAGTTCACTCCCTTCATCATCATCACCATCCCGAGTAACTTTGGCCTGGGCACTCGTAGGGGAACCATTGGGAAACCTCTTCACAAACTCAACACCAGTGGTAGCCGATAGAGGAATGACATCAATTGGAGGGAGAATTTCCACACTGATCCCTAAGATTTTAACAGAAGAAGATCTACGTGAAGTACTAGCACCTTTGTGGGAAGAGGCACAACTTGAAACCTCGGCGTCCTCCGAAACCTCACCTTTCTTAGGGGAATAATCCATAGCCTCTTAAAAGGAGTCTACAGAATCTCCCACCTCAGACGTTGCCATTGGGTCCAAAGAAGCGTTGTCCACAGACATGGGTTCAGGGGCTCAAGGTATATGACCTTCAAAGGTGGAGGAAAAATTGGTGTGAGAGGAAAGGCCTCAGCCCTACAAGCCTCCTCTTGGGTTAACTCTATCTGCCTAATCTTCTCAAAGGTCTTCTCACGCAGAGTTGGGAACTCGTCAATGTGTTTGTACAAAGGTCTGAGCATATGGCAGATGATACTACACTTTGGGAAAAACTCAAACTACAAACAGGTACACAACTTATGCTACATAAACTAAAGATCAAAGGTTGGAAATTAAAAGGTTTCAAATAAGAACACCAAGAACAACCTAAGTTAAGTCACTGGAGAAAATGACCGAAAGGTCATCGAAAAGCCTAAAAGAGGAAAATTTATGACTGAAACAACCTTGGAATAGCCTGGTATGGCTCCAGTACTACCTAACCTGTAAGGACATAAATTTCCAATTGAGTCCCTGTGTTGTTTTGACTTAATTCCGTGAACAAAACTGTGTTTGTAATATGTCGTAGGGAGATTTTATTTTGTCACGATCCCACTTGGTCTATGACGTATTAAAGAAATTGAAGATGTTGCGGCAAATATTCAAAGAATTAATCATGCTGAAGTTTAATTGGTGTAAGTTTATTCGTCTTCAAGTTAATTGCATTCTGAGATCACACAGGTATGAATGCATATTGTTAATGAGATTCGAAATTATTTTTATAAAAAATAAGGATGTAATTTATAAGAAAAAATATTTAAAATGTTTTACACTACATTTTATTTTGATAAGCTCGAAAAAGAGTTTGACTTAATTGGATCTCTTTTGAAGAAAAGTTTTCAAGAAAAATTCAAACTGACATGCGCATCGTTCAAACGACATCTCTGCTCGTTCAAGCGAGATAGCCATGTTGCGCGAACGACTAGTCAATCTCGTTCGAGCGACATATTTTTTGAGGCGGTGATTTTTTAATATTATAGCGTGGTTTCGTCAGAATTAACAGGAAGTGTAATCTGGAAAATAACTTTTCAATCCAGTACGAGTTTTGCACATGTTTTTCTAAGGTTTCAAAGGTTAAACACATCCTTAGAGTTTACAAAGATCCGAGTTATCATTACTATATGTTTATGTGATCTTGCTGCACCAAGAAGGTCTGTTCTATACTTGAACATTTGGGTTTTTCGGTGAAGAAAAGAGAAGGACTTCTTGTTCGACATCGTAGACGTATCAAAGCCATTCGGTGGACACCGAGACATACGTGGACGCATGTGTTGTGGACAGGTATCATGGAATAAGGACTTTTTGCGTGGGCACTGTGAGAGGAGTGGTTGAATATTAAAAGTGCATCAAGACCCATGGGGATCGAGTCGTTGAGTGAGTCTTTTGTCTGTTCGTTCTAATTCCACATTTATAGTGATTATCTGGCTTGGTCCGTCCGAGGTTTTTTCCCGTCTTGGGTTTTTCCTCGTACATCCAGTGTTGTGAGTATTCTTTACTTTACTTTAATTTCTTTAATCACTAGATGCATGTTTAGGATTAATCAAGAAAAAATTGGTTTAAAGTAAGAATTGTTTTTTCACAACTTGGTTTGGTGCTAATTAAAAGTTGGATAATTTTTGGTGAAAATTGGTTTGATTTGAAACACACGCATAAGGTACACTTTTACAAATTGGTATCAGAGCTAGAAAACATAATTTATTTGTCTTGTGATCCCATGTGTTTTCAAAGATGAATTTTGGAAATAACGAACTTTTTTGAACTTTTATTTTTTATGGCACTAATTACACCTATTGGAAGATGAGAATGAAAAGTGCATTAAAATCTATTGATGAGAATGTGTGGCTAGTAGTTGAGAAAGGTTGGACACCCCCTGTCACTATTTTAGGTGAGGTCACTAATTTAAAGCCTGTCAAGTCATGGACCAAAACTGAAGATAGACTTTCACAATATAATTCTAAGGGTTTGCACGTTATTTCTTCTCATGTCAAACCGGACAAATATAATAGAATTATGACTTGTGAAACATCAAAAGAGGCTTGGGGTATTTTGGCACGCACTCACGAGGGCACTAGCACGGTTAGGGCGTCGAAACTTCAAAATCTTACTACACAGTTTAAGACCATTAGGATGTTAGAGAGTGAGACTTTTGATGAGTTTTTTTCTAGGTTATCCAATATTATCAACTCGTCGTTTAACCTAGGTGAGAAAATTACTGGCAATCGTGCCATTAAAAAAATCCTTAGGTCATTGCCTCATAGTTTTGATGCGAAAGTGACTATTTTAAACTCCTTGGGTAAGTTAGAGTCGACGAAACTAGAAGAGATTATAGGCGACTTACAAACCTATGAAATCGACATGATTACCTCCAAGAAAGTGCCTAAGAAAGAAAAGGGTATTTCTTTGAAAACCCAGAAGGAGGAAATTAAAGTTTCAGATTCCGATTCCGATTTGGAGGATGTTACTTTGTTGGCAAAGAAATTTAAAATTTTTATTAAATTTCAAAAGAAATCGAAAGATGCCAAGAAGTTTGAAAAATTCAAGAACAGCAAAGTTGATCCCACCTCTAAGGATAAGTTTGAGAAGCCTAAGAGAGATTAGTAGGATAAGTGTTTTGGGTGTGAGGGGTACGATCACAAAGTTAAGGAGTGTCCCACTAGACTTAAGAAAGAGGGTAAGCAACCCATTGTATATAGTATCACCTTAAGTGATAGTGATCCGAAAGAGGGAGAGAGTTCCCCCATTGATCGTAACTTTGTTGCGTTTATGTCATGTCATGTGAGAGATGAAGATTCTCATGTGAATGACACTTTCGAGGAGATTTTGAGTGAATCCCATGTTAGTGAGGGTGAAGAGAGTGACGAAAAGGAGGTAGATGTGAAAGAATTGCAAATTTCATTTAATGAGTTGTATGCCGAGACGGTTATGGTGAAAAAGGAAAATGCAAAATTAGAAGTTAAGTTGAATGAGCGTGCCATAGAAAATACTGATAGTTTGATTGAGGATCTTAGGGAATGAGAGAAGACTCTTAGGGAGAAATTAGATTACGTCGAGGGTGAGAGAGATAATCTCCGTGGTTTGATGGAGTCTTTGAAAAAATAGATTTTAGTGTTTGAGGAGTCTAGGCATTTGCTCGAACCTAGGATTCATGAGTTGCAGGAGAGATTAAGAGACTCGTATAGAGTTAAGTTTGATTTGGAGGCTAGGTCGAAGAAGTTAGATAAGATCTTAGGCACCGTCCAAATTAAGAGAGATAGGGGAGGTATAGGTTTTGGTGAGAGAGTTGTTCCCATTCCCCCCACACGTGTGAGAAACACTAGTAAGATTAGAAAAGGTCCACAAATAGGTAATCATTCCCACAGTTACTACACTTGCACGTTTTATGGTAGGAAAGGCCACCTTAGGCATTACTGTTACGACCTTAGACAAGCTCCTAGAAAGTTTAGGAATAAAGTTGCCCCGGTTTCCCAAAACCCCATGCATCGTTTTACACCTACTTAGGTTAGGAAATCAGACTTAGTGGCTTTAGTATTAACACTTCATGATTCTCGTTTGGGTGCACTTGATTCTTCCCATGTTAAATCTAAAGGATGATAGTGTTGCCTTGTTTTTCATATGCTAGTTTGCTTCATGATATATTCATTGCTAGTATAATGACGTGTGTATCATTTTGTATTATAGTTTCTCATTTGTTTGAGTCCTATTGAAAAAATACAAAAAGATTTTATTTTTGAGAAAACTTTTGAAAAAACAAAAATATTTTGCCTTTATTTGAGTCAAAATATGTTTGAAAATCCAAAAAGATTTTTGTTATTTGTTTTTGAGTTTATGTGTTTGATGTGGCATAATGGTGTGCTTGGACCTCCATCGTTTCATTATCCATGTGGCTAGGACATTTGGTCATTATTATCGATGCTTAGAATGATCTTAACCATTGTTTATATGGGGTTTGTTTCGAAGTTGATATGCATTTTGATTCGACTTTGTTTATATGCCATCAATGCACACATGCATAAGTTTATATGGATGTTTGACTTCTCTTGCATATTTGAATTTAGTGAGGCGTTCTTATCTCAATCTTGTCATCTATGTGTAAGTAGACTTAAGGAGAAGTGTGCATGTAAGAATTGTTTACCGTAAGGATTTGAATTGGTACCTAATTGAAAAAATGATGAGTGATTCACGAGAAAGGGATGCGAGAGTTGAAAATTAACTCGTCGTGAAAGCCACCATTTAAAAGAGCCCAAAAGAAAAAGCAATATGCTAAGAAAAAGGGCCAATTAGATTTTCTCTAAGTTGAGAATGCTAGAAACCTCAAAAGAACTTGAAAAAATATATATTTAAGAGGGAGTTTGGTTGGAGAAAATTTAAACGGGTTTGCACAACTAATCCTAATGTTGAAATATTACAATTTGACGCTATTGTTTATAGAATCATCAAAATTATGGATTTGTGTGCAAGTAGTATGTTTAGTTCATTTAGCTCACACTTTAATTGTCATATGGCTATGATAAAGTTTGATGATTTATCGCTATTAATTAGAGCTTTTTGATCTTTTCGATGTGTTGGAATTGTGACTCATTTGTTGTAGTTTCACGCCCATACATTCCATGTCCATGTTTGAGCACATAAGTACTATGTTTTCATGTAACTCGCATTGTTAGTTTTTATGCATTTTTGCATTTTGGGTAAAAAGCCTACTATTTTAGCACTGTTTTGCTGCGGTCAACCCCTTTCAGTGTGATTTTCCTGGAAATCTTTTCACTGGGCAAAAATTTATGATATTTCTGGAAAATTGGGAAAAATTGGCTTGTCACGAGAAGTCATTCAAATGACATATCCATGTCACGAGAAGTCTCGTTCGAGCGACGTCCTCATCTCGTTTGAGCGACGTCCCTGGCTCGTTCGAACGACGATCTCAGAATTTGCTTCTGATTTGTTTGCAGCTCCCTGGTTATTGTGGTATATTTTTTGTTGCTACTGGAAGCTTTCTGGACTAAATGATTTATATGCAGGTTATATTGTTTCAATATTGATATTTTGCATATGATTTAGTTTATCTCACCTGATTAGTTTTCTATATTCTTTGTGTGATTCCTGATTTACTAGCTATAGATTTGTCATCTATTGATCATATTTAGCTGGTAGTTTCATGATTATCTAGAGATTTTTTAATTGGTATATTCTCATGCTAGATACTTGATTGATTCGTTTATCTTTTCATCGGATTGTCTATTCGAGACAAAAAGGGGGAGAGACGTATATGATGTAGGGGGAGATTTGATATTTGTTGAGCATGATTTTGATTACATATTTTACAAATTGGTACTACAAATTGGTATCATTTTGTTGCTCAATTGTTTAACAAATGATTTTTTAGAGTTTATTCATATTGGTATATATTGTAAAATTGGTATCATTTGGATATATATATTGGTTTCATTTGTTCCTCCATACTTCACTGAGTATTTATTTGTTTGTTGCATGTGTGTATGTATGCTTCAGCGATTCGAGATTTCAATTCTACATCACATTCAGACAGTTCATGCCTGTCGGTGCTACATATACTAGTCCGTGTCCTATAATTTTTTTCTTTGGGTTTATGGGATGGGATTTAGGCGTCATACGGTTTGACGGCCCGGCTTAGGCATTTCACTGCTTTAGTTTTGTCCTGGAATAGTCAAAGGGGGAGATTTGTAAGGACATAAATTTCCAATTGAGTCCCTATATTGTTTTAACTTAATTTCGTGAACAAAACTGTGTTTGTAATATGTCATAGGGAGATTTTATTTTGTCCCGATCCCACTTGGTCGATGAGGTATTGCAGAAATTGAAGACATTGCGGCAAAGCTTCAAAGAATTAATCATGCCGAAGTTTAATTGGTGTAAGTTTATTCGTCTTCAAGTTAATTTCATTCCGAGATAACACATGTATGAATGCATATTGCTAATGAGATTCAGAATTATTTAAAAAAAAATAAGGATGTAATTTTATAAGAAAAAATATTTTAAAATGTTTTAAAAGCGTTTTAAATGTTTTACACTATATTTTCTTCTGATAAGCTCGAAAAATATTTTGACTTAATTGGATCTCTTTTGAAGAAACGTTTTAAAGAAAAATTCAAACTGACACGCGCGTCGTTCAAATGACATCTCTGCTCGTTCAAGCGAGATAGCCATGTCGCGCGAACGACTGGTCAATCTCGTTCGAGCGACATATTTTCCGAGGCGCTGAATTTTTCCTATTTAAAGCCTGGTTTCGTTAGAATTAACGGGAAGTGCAATCTGGAAAATAGTTTTTCAATTAAGTACGAGTTTTGTACATGTTTTTATAAGGTTTCAAAGCTTAAACATATCCTTAGAGTTTGCAAAGATCCGAGTTATAATTACTATATGTTTATTTGATCTTGCTGCACCAAGAAGGTTTGTTCTATACTTTAACATCTGGGTTTTGCGGTGAAGAAAAGAGAATGACTTCTAGTTCGACATCATAGATGTATTAAAGTCATTCGGCGGACACCGAGATATATGTGGACGCGTGGGTTGCGGACAGGTATCGTGGAAGAAGGACTTTCTGCGTGGACACTGTGAGAGGAGTGGTTCAAGATCAGAAGAGCGTCAAGACCCAGGGGGATCGAGTTGTTGAGTGAGTATTTTGTCTGTTAGTTGTAATTATACATTCATAGTGATTGTCTGGCTTGGGACGTCTGAGGTTTTTTTCAGTCTTGGGTTTTTCCTCGTACATCTAGCGTTGTGAGTATTCTTTACTTTACTTGCTTTAATCACTAGATGCATGTTTAGGATTAATCAAGATAAAATTGGTTTAAAGTAAGAATTGGTTTTTCACAACTTGGTTTCGTGCTAATTAAAAGTTGGATAATTTTTAGTGAAAATTGGTTTGATTTGAAACACACGCATAAGGGACACTTTTACATAGCCACTGCAATCCTAACTCTATAGCCACTTGACAGTGGTGGTAACCCTCATAGGAAAAGGAAAAAGTAACCGAAAAACCAAAATGTACATTAATACCCATAAATGAAAATCTTGAAGATGAAGAACAATACCTGATGGAGTTTGAAGGAAGGAAGAAGAAATTAAGAAGCAAGAGACCTTGAATCGTAACAAAGCAACGAAGGGTTTGAGGAACATTTCAGCAATAGGGACTCAAAGCCCGAAAATGAAAGAAGAAGGAGAATAAAGAAAGAGAAAATGTATTTAAACCCTTTCCCAATGATGGGGCGCAATTTTCAAAGCACCCATCATTACCTAGAGAACCTAAAGGCACCGTCAGAAGTTGTCATACCTTGGGAAGTACGTTAGCCACTTCAATGAGTGACATGCGTTAAGGAATCCCTTTGCACCCCAAGGCATCAAAAGTAACTCGTCATCGGCCTAACTTATATACCCCTCATTCACATACTTATAGAGGAGACTAAGGGCTATGGGGTGATTGATATGCCCAAAGTGTACCCTCGTACTAGGGGTCACTAACCTTGGCCTGTCCCATAGCCGAGTTGACAGGAAGCTTACAATAGCCATCAGAAAGGTCGTCTTCTACAAGGTGAGCTCCTCATTCACCAACCTCCACTGGCCAGCAGCCGAGGCCAACATCATCTTATGAGCTCAAGCTATTGCCAACATCATACTCTGCCTCAGCCGACGTTACATCCGGCCTCATGACTTACCTCGGTCAGTCTCACAGGCCGAGGTCATACTTAAGATTGGTAGGACATGGTAGCTATCGGACTTCCCCAACCTCATACTCGGCCAGGCTGAGGTTACGACAGTTGATGTCCGATCACACGCAAACACATGAAAGACTTGGAAAACATGTCAAATCAGTTATAACCGAATCATTCCCCCCACTTGAGGGAATACTTTGTCATCATTCCTTACATATGGCATAGCCATGTGTCTTCCTATGATTAGTGTATTCAACTCACACATGCTCATATCATGCTTGGGGGTGCTCTTCACCCCCAATCACTATATATACAAGTCTTCTCCTACCTTGCAAAGGGATTCAAAAATACAACCCTAGGGAAAACTCTAGTAAAATATACACAGTAGAGAGAGAGAGGAAGAGAGAGAGAGAGAGAGAGAGAGAGAGAGAGAGAGAGAGAGAGAGAGAGAGAGAGAGAGAGAGTGAGATTGTATCACGGGCCATTAGTGCCCTCATTCTAGTGAAACTTACTCACACACTCACAGTGGATGTAGTCCAAATTGGCTGAACCACTTATATACAAATGTTTCTCCTTGTATCCTCATCTCCTTCTACTAGATATTTACTCTTGTGCCACCATTATTATTACTAGTTTGAGTTTATCAATAACTCATCGGGTGGTGTTGTTTATAGCATCATCAGTGAGTATAATTGAGGGTCGATAACTCCACTGTAATGTGATAATATATTTCATTTGTGCGACAAATGTGCAAAGCATATGGTGTATGGGCGCTCTACGTGGTTGAATTTTGATTGTGTTTCCGTTCGAAGCTTATGAGATGAGGTAAATGAAGATAGAAGTAGAGATATTAGGACTTGATTGTACTCTCACGATAATGGCATTGTATCAGGCAGTAGGTTGTGATTGAATTATGAATTCGATAACATTTAGCCGGGGGAGTTGAAGTTATTCCGTAAGAGTTGTTAAATGCTTACATTTCATGAGCAACTGATTATTAGAGCGGGGGAAGGACCTATGACACGCGGTGAGGCAAAGTCACGTGGATTATAGTTAGAGGTACAATTGAGAGAATATAATATGTATCATGTTTTAAATAACCGTGGTAATGGGATTTAATGGAAAAAACATCGATAAATTCATTTTGCAATGGGTCACCTGTCTGTTGGAGAAAGGGTGGACCATCTGAAACCAGTAGAGGTTTCTTTAACCGTTAGGTAATCTTAAGTAGTAAGGGGAGAGTATTCCCTAGGATTTCATCGCGAAATGGGTTATGATCCTATATGGGTGATAATGGATCGGTTGATCGAAGTAGATCAAGTTATGCCAGTTAACACTAGTCATACTTTGGGATAGTATGTGTAGACTTTTATAATCGAGATAGTGAGGGTATATGGGGTACTGTTGTAATACCCCGTACTTCTGCATAGTTAATTTAAATTACTTGAGTAGAGTAATTTAATGTGAAAATACAATTTTATTTAAATCACGTGAGTAGAGTAATTTAATGTGTTACGTTTAAAATTAAATTACGTGAGTAGAGTAATTTAATGTGTTACGTTTAAAATTAAATTACGTGAGTAGAGTAATTTAATGTGATGTAATAATTATAATGATTATTAAGTGATTAGTTAATCATTATGGCTATTAGACATAAATTGAAAGTAAGACACTGATTAAAATGACGATTAAAAAATTTACTAAATGTGAATAGTAAATATTGAAAGTCTCGATCGAGTGTCGCGCGTAGACAAAATTGAAGGTGAGATGAGAAACACATTTTAAGAGACTCAAAAGATAATTTAGAGTCCACAGATGATTCCGAAAGAGTCGAATTAGTCAAAATAGTGTACCCGGGTTACTAGTTGAGTGTCGGGTCATTTTTGGGCTAAACCAAGACCATACGAGGGCATTTTGGTCTCTTTACATTTAAGGGTGAGGAGACCTACGAATTTTGAAACCCTAAGTCAGATTATAAGAGTTGGAGGCTAGGGTTAGAAAGGAGAAAAATACACCATAGCCATTAGAGAGAAGAAAGAAACAATTTCCTAAGGCAAAAGGAGGAAGTAGAGAGAATTCAAAGGAAATTTCACTACTAACTTGTTGGGAAGAAGGATTGAAGGATAAGAATCATCAATCATCAACAAAAACCACGAAATCAGACCCTACAAAACATAAGGCAAGTGGTTATTTACAAAATAAATTGAGTTATAATACCCATATGTAAGTTTTAGGAAGAACATGAATTTTATGATATTTTTGGGAACAAACACTTGAATATGATCCATGATTGATAGGGATTTCATGTAGAACGTTTTTTTATCTCCAAATAATCTGATGTCATAGAAGACTTGATGATTACATCGAACTAAAAATCTGGACTTTTGATGAAAAGATGGAAGAATTGTATTTTTAGGGTTCTTGAAAAATAAGAAGATTTTTAGTTAATCTCGACGAAATTTGTAATGATTTTGTTGTTTTAGATCGTTACTAATCATCCCAGAATATGTAGGAATGATTATAAATTGTTAGTTGCAACTATGGTGAATTATCATGGAAGATGGATAAACAAAAATGGTGTAAAATACTGCGAGTATGTTATGGGGACTTAGCGAGGGGGTACATGCAGTGGGGTATTCTGATCTAGTTAACTGGAGTAGTATAACTAGGTGAACTAAGTACCCTCATTAAACATGCACTATCGAAGAGAGGTGAGGAAGCTCAAGGGAGTGTGCAAAATCTTAATATGTGTAATCAATAACTCAATTGTGATAACTGCTTGCAAAATATTTTTAAATGTTTTTGAGTACTAACTCTTGCTATGTAAAATTTTTTTAAAAACTTTTAGGTGCCCAACCACAGGGACACCCAGCATGATTTCATTCCAGGAATTTGGGAGCTTCAGCACGTGTGGATGTTGCAGGGATTGTTTAGACATTTCTCTTTTTCAAATCTAGTGCAGGATCTCAGTTTAGTACTCTCAGTTGGGACATGTTGTCCAATCTTTACTTTTACAGTTATTCTGATTTTGGATTTTGAGTTGGATTTTCTTGGCCATGGTTTTCGGCAAGACTTAATTTGTATTCAGTTATTTATGCGAATTATTTTAGTATTGTTGGAATTGTATTGTTTCGTATGGGTTGTTTATTCTGCTTAAGGAAGATAAAATTTGGCACTAGCTTAATTTCACTTAGGTGGTTAGTAATTTAAAAAAATTTCGACAGTGATGCTAAGAATGAACCATTTAAGAAACCTGTTTAAATTAAATTAAGTCTTGATCACCCAAGGTTTAATTAGGCGGGGTGTCAAAACTGCTTGATATCGAGTAAGATTGGGATAAGATCTTTGTCTTTCAATTATTGAAAGTGTTCATGAGGCTTTGGGTAAGGATTTATGATTGAGTTCGGCCTATCATCCGCAAATGGATGGGCAAACAGAGAGAACGAATCAGATGTTGGAGGATATGTTACCGATGTGTATCCTTGATTTTGGAGGGGGATGGGAGCAGTACATTCCACTGGTGGAGTTTGTTTAAAATAATTCCTACGAGTTTACTATTGGCATGGCTCCGTTTAAGGCGTTATATAGTAGACCTTGTCATTCCCCAGCATTTTGTCTCGAGGTGGGGGACAATAAGATACTTGGGCCGGAGGTAATTCAGGAGACCTCGGCTAACATTGAGTTGATATCGAGTCACATTCGGGTTGCTCAAGATAGGTAAAAGAGTTACGCCGATGCCAAAAGGTTCTTTAGGGAGTTCAGTATGGGAGATCAAATGTTGTTGTGAGTGTCGCCTATGAAGGGGGTAATGCGGTTTGGGAAGAAAGGGAAGTTGGCACCGAGATATGTCGGGCCATTTACCATTATTGAGCAGATTGGACCAGTAGCTTACAGACTTGGGTTACCGGAGCACCTCCATAGGATTCATGATGTGTTCCACATTTCCTCGCTGAGGAAATATCTTCGAGATGACTTGGCCCACACCCATATTGCCTTAGAGTAAATTGATCTACAGCCCGAGAGTTCCTACGAGGAAGGACCAGTTGTGATATTAGATCGTAATGAGCAAAAACTGAGGTCAAAGATCGTGCCGTTAGTACGAGTGCAGTGGCGACATCATAATGTGGAGGAGTCTACCTGGGAACGTGAGGATGACAGGCAGGATAAATATTCAGAGTTATTCCTACCAGGTACATCTTTATTATGTTCTTTTCTGAATTTCAGGATGAAATTCCGTTATTAGGGGGAAAGTATGTAATACCCCGTATTTTTGAGGGATTTTATTTTAATTATGGAGTTTGGATTAATTGATTTAAATTGAGAAAAATTTAATCTAAAAATTAATTCGGATTTAATTGCAATAATTACTAGCGTGACGAGAATTAGTATTTATCGGAAATAATTACATGGAATATTACTTAACAAGTAAAGTAATATATGTATACGAGAATATTATTTTATCCGAAAGTGAAAAATATGGAAGTTGCAATATATTTAGTTGGGACGCGCGTGTGAGTCGTGTCAGTATTAATTTATTGGGCTAAAAATAATCATTTATTTTTAATTAACTTGTATAGCCATTTTGAGTGCTACATTGTGTCTGAAAGGGTCGAAATAGTCAGAAAACACTACTCGCGTGTTTTATTTGGATTCCGGGGCATTTTAGCCCAAAATGAGACCCTAGAGGGGTATTTTGGTTTTTTTGAAAATTTTGGGAATTAAAATGGACGAAAATAGGAAATTAAAAAGAGAAAGAACATGGGCATTAGGTTATCTGACAGTTTTCAAACTTACAAGAGAGAGAGAGAGGGAGAAGAAGAACTCCATAGGTGCTTTGGGCTAAGGATTCAAGTTCGTTCACCAGAAACCACACCAACGTGTAGATCACAACGAGAGGATCAACCCCATATCAGTTTCAGTCAGAGATTCAGAAATCCATAAAAGGCAAGTGTTTATCTTGCTAAAATTTTGAACATATGTAATTCCTGTTAACCCTAGTTGATGAAATAACCATGATCCTATGATTTGAGGCTGAATTGGCAATTAATTTTGAAATTTGGAAGTATAGGTTTGCATGTAGATGAATTACCCTGTTCTAAGAATGATAAATTTGGAATTATAGGTTAAAATCATGAAATTTAAATTGGGGGTTTGGTTATTAATATTAATGGTCGGTTTATGATGATGGAATTCTTAGATGTTGGGCGAATTGTTTTAAATCCCTATGATTACTTTAGGAATTGATGCTGAAAATATGTGGGAAATTACTCTATGATGACTAGGACTAGTTTAGAATCGTTGTTTGAGGGTTAGAATAAGTTTTGGGTGTATTGTATAATGAAAAAGTTGGGAGAAATACAGAATCGAGAGGACAGGGACAATCTCGAAAATCTTGTTCGAACGACGTCGTTCGAGCAAGACTTCCAACGAGAATTTTGAGTTCATTCGATGTGAGAATCTCGTTCGAACGAGAATCCTGAACTTCGAACGAGATTCTATAATGCTTATTTATGGCCCAGACAAGTTAAAATCCTTCTAAGATGGTCCAAGTGAGAGAAATTGAGCTACGCTAACATCGAGTGACTTAAACTCCTAGTTAGTAGTGAGATGAAAAAGTGACTAGTCTAGGGATATTACGGTATAATAGTTCCTTAAAGGGAATGCACTTGTTAGAGAGATAAGTTGTATGGTTGAAACGTCATGAGTAGTAGAGATGATAATGCTACATATAAACTCGTGGATTTGGGTTACGTGAATTCCTATTGTATATCATAAGTTGTATGTATACTTATTGGTTGAACTATTCTGTGTATAACATACCTACGTTGCTTTCTATTGAGCGGAGATTGAGCGTTGTGGACAATCATTCCTTGAGGAGCCTTCGGGTGGGATATTGGTTTGTACCACTAGAGTATAGAACCTAGGTACGGACTATCTGTGAGAATGATAGTGATGACGGTCGTATGGGTGCGTAGGTATGTGCGTAGCCAATCGTCTTGGGACTATGTTCGCCTCTAATATAGGTGCTTTGTTTTGATGGTTCACGACAGGCTGAACCTTTAGTCCTTTATGCAATGAGCGATGCAACAGGACATGATAGTAGAGTATGCAGGCACCGCAGCTATGTCTCGGGGTGCAATATTGTGTACATATATATATATATATATATATATATATATATATATATATATATATATATATATATATATATATATATATATATATATAAAAGGTAGAGTGTATATGTATATACTTGAAATGATATTTATGGTGTGAATTAAGTAGGTGGGATTATTAATGAAATTTGAAATGAATTAAGTAGCGAACACTAAAGACCATCGAAAAACTAAGACATCTTATGCTACACAAATTTCACAAGAATAAGAATATTCTCTCACTATTATTAAAGTTCTTACTTCTCCTCTCTCAAAGAATCATAACTCTCTGATATCTTAATTAACATTTACTGTTATCTGGCTTTAGTTGTATTCAAAGTATTCGATTTATTTCTCAATGATTATTGTTCTCTTTTCGTAAAAGGGTTTAAGTTATTGTAATAAAAAGTCGATCGTATTCATTTCAAGTGCTTGTTTACTATTATATTAAAATTTTCTTTCATAAGTGTGAGTCACGCCTCTTCATTTATCATTATTTATAGACCCTAGTATAACTACCCTCCTACATTTAGAGACTTTACTGGGGAAGTATTCTCGTAGATATGGAAAAAGAAGGCCATAATATTTCTAAGTGGCTTGTTTTTAAAGATACGTCAGAGGGAACAAGAACCCAACAACAATACTTCCAATAAGGAGGTGGTTATACTGCTAGCCGAGACCCTGGTCCATTTACTAACCAAAAGATCAATTTGGTTGTGGTTTCATAACTAACAGGATTGAACATCAAAGTAACTTTTTGAGTTTCTAAATTGGCACAATTTTGATATAACTAGTATGTAACAAGTTGGTGTTATGCCTTTGGTCAAAGACCCTTACTGGAAAAGTTTACTCATGGTACTCCCACCTAGTACCGAACAGTGTCCCCGTGTGGGAAGAGATGCACCATCAGTATATCTAAAAGTTTTTTATGGAAGAATGTGATTTACTCTAAGGAATTTAACCCAAGATATATATAATCTCAGTGAAGATTTGAAGTAGTACATTAATCTCTTTAGAGAAAGGCCTTTAGATGTGCACAGAGAGGCCTCAGAAGAAAGACTATTGTAAATATGCATGGAAGAGTTCCTCGAAGAATATAAGATCCATTTGATCAATTAAACGACATAAGGCACATTCAAAGAATTCACTCGTGAAATGAGAAACATTGCAATGATCATCAAGCCCGAAGAATAAAACTAGAGAATTCAAGTAGTTCCTTATCAAGGAAGATTTTAATTCGCTTGAAGACATGTTGTTAACTACGTAAATGAAAATGGTCAAGGAACATCCAAGAATAGGGGAGGTGTCAAAAGAAAATTTGAGAATGAGATATCCCCGCCTTTTATTGGGGTTTTATTCTTAAAACTATATGTAGCGTTTACTCTTCAGTAAAGGTGTGTCGTTTCATTTTGAAATAAGAATCATGATTACGATAATGCCTTATATTTATGATGAAATATATTGTATATAATGTCAATTAATTGTACTTAGTAGGGATTGCGATGATTTGGGTTAGTCTTAATCACGGGAGATCAGAATTCTGGTTCTAGTAAAATTGAACAGAGTACAACCTAGATTGAGAGTTAACATCCTATCGGCATGATGGCATGTACAATCGTAGTAGTATATGTCAAACTATAATAACCTGTCTAATGGTTCGAGAATTTATGCAATAGTTTAACATATTATCTTGATCGGTACATCCATGAATGTATTGGACAAGACCACCCGTGAGATTTAAGTCTAAGGATTTTTTCGATTAGACTTAGGCAATCTCACACTATTTACTAATGGGCGAATAGATCCATGAATGCATTGGTTGTATGTTAGAAATATGTGCATGGATGCGTATATTTTTGTACTAACATAATTTTGTAGGATATGAGTGATTATATCCCTTCCATCATGGTCAGGTGAATTTTTTTGTGTTAATGGATCCTACGATGATTTATATGTAGCTATTTTTCTTCTCCTAGAAGGATTTTAATTATTTCATTTTAATAATTGTTTTTGGAGGAGAAAAAGAGGGGATGTATTTTTTTTAATTTCTAGATTTAGGTTTGATCTTGGATGAATACCATGGTTACTTCATTACGTTGGATATTCATTCATGGTGTTTTCATGAAGATACAGTATAAAGAAAGAATACAAAAAGAAGAAGAGAAGAAGAAAAAGGAACACATAAAGCATGCATATGGAAAAAGTTTTTGCGGCACTGGAGTTTGAAAGTGGCCACTATAACATTCTGACCAAACCTCTATATGGCATGTCAGTCCCATTATAGCATGCTATTATGCTATCATGGTGAGTATGTGAGTAAAAATCACGAACCTCTTAGGCATTATCGTGGTTAGTTCCTTATTTGTCATGCATAGGTTATGATATGATTGTAGAGGTTTTGACTTCTTATTCTCCCAAAGTTCTTTTCTAGCAAAGTTTCCTTCTTTAGTAGTTCCTTTTGGCTTAGATTCTTCGATAGTAAGGTTTCTCCATAATTTTATTTAGGATTCTCCTCTTCAATAAGTAGGATACAAATGATTGACTCTTCAAGTAGTTTTTGACATGCGAGGTTTCAACTCAAGGAAGATTTGGGCCATAATGGATATGGGTATTTATCATTATTACTTTATTTCCTTTTGAAAATATATTTGTATGTTTGCATATTGTCTCTTTATTTTATGCTGCATAATTTTGTGTGATAATTAATTGATTAGTTGTGGACACCTATTTTTATGGACAACATGAATTAATTATGTGATCGTCCTAGATCACATTTTCTTAGAAAATTTATTTTATATATTCTTTTCCAAATTGAATTTAATCAGGTAATTAATTTAAAGGCATAAATTAAATTTTTATTTTTATTTTAAAATGGTTTTCATCTTTGAAAACTAAAATTGTGAGATCGGATAGTTTAATTTGTAAGAGTAAATTCGCAATTACCAATTATTAAATTTGGATTTTAGAATTGAATGAATTTCATTTTAAAATAGCCATAAATTTAAAATATTAAGTGGGTGAGGGATTTTCACATAAATCCCATGGTCTTTATTGGTGTTTTGAGAAGGTGATGTGATTACTTCCTCGCATCAGATTTAGTCTCCCTCCCAATGAACGGATATAATCACGACATCCAGAATTCTCAAAACTCTTAAGTGATAGTTTTAAGATATTAATATAAATAAGATTAATCCCCCAAATGGATAATTTCTTTTCGAGCAAATTCCATTTCGAGATTGAATTAATGGTATACACTTAAACAAAATTAATGATATCCTTCTCAAAGGGGTCACTATCATTAATTATCGGACCAAAAGACACCGTCTATTTATTTTATTGTGTTTGATAAAAGTTCCCTTGACTATCCAGGTAACATAATGAAGGATGAAAATTTGTCTAGTTCAAAGTGATGTGATTTAAGCTCCCATCGAAATATCTTACTTCATGGGGGATCTAGGATGTCTGAGGAGATTTTTTTTTTATTTATGGTAGAGGGATGTCACTTTATAATTTAATCGAATCAACTCTCACATTTTAAAAGGAAATTAATTTTTTCAATAATGCTTATAAGATTTTAAAAATTAATTCAATTTTCACTTACTGGTTTTGAGTCTTAAAGTTTTAACTGGAATAATTTTCAAGGACTGAAAATGTAATTATACATTATTCTAACTAAATGGGATAATATATTAGTTTAACCCTTGATTCCCATCTACATTTTCAAATTCTAATATGATTGATTCCTCGTGTTAGTATTTGGATTTCGTCACCATAGGAGGGAATGGATCATGGAATCACAATAATTTTAAATTGTATGTTAATTCTTTTAAATTAAGTGTTACATATTTTCGGTCCCCCCCCCCCCCCCCATCGAGAAAGTTCTGTGTTAACATTTGAATTGACTGGTGGGGATTTGTAAACACTGAAGTTGGTTGATGATTCTCAAGTAATAATTATGCTCTTGAAATGATCCTCATCATATATTTAACTAAGGATTCTTTAGATTAGATATGATGGAAAAACCCGAGTTCGTTTCATAATTCAGGATTGAGAATAAATGTTACCTAAGGGACGGTTTTAATTGTTAAGAAGAGATTAAATTATTTTCCAAAAAGGAATTAGAAGGATAAGGCTAAGTCTCAGGTATAACGGTTTAGGTTTAAAAAGTTTATATTCCCCGGTAGTAGTGGAATAGTTGAAAGGCAAGTATTCTCACTACAAGTAGTTAGAAGTTTTATAGCAATATGTTCGATTTTCCTGGATCTGTAAAGAAATGATATGGTGATGGTTTTCTCTTAAAGTAAATGCATAATTTACAGTCTCATCTATAAGATCCTGGTGTATAAACTCTAGAACCACAAATTAGGACTGCAACTATTTGTAGAGGTTTCGAAGAATGGACAATAAAAATAAGTTAGTAGTATTAGTAGTAGGTTATCCTATTAGATTATAGTGATGATATAAAGATAATGTCGGTAAATTATATAATGTACCTAGTTTTAAAAAAGTTGGTTTATATTTTAAATTTATTTTTAACAAAAATTTGATAATTTTAGTAAAATTATTTTTATCAAAATTGAATATCTTTTATATGTTCTTTTACATTGAAAAGTAATTTATAGATTATAAAGTTTGTCTCACCAAGACTGCTAAACACTGAAATGAATAAAGTTAACGGGAAATCATTAAAGAGAAAGAAAACAAGCATAAAACTGTTTTAGATATGATATGGTCCGTGGTTGGTTATTCAAGATTGCAACATTCTTTTTGGGATTTTACATAAGAGACAGATATATAGATTCTCAATTTAATTTCATCTAAATCAATTTTTTCAACTCTTGGGAACTACGGAGTAGGCACAAGCCCTTTCAAGGACATGTTTGAATTAGGTGGTTCCCGACACGCGTGTTGTGGAAGGATCCAAGGAAGTTGAAAACAAAAAATAAACGTATTGAAATGCCCTGACCTGGATTTAAGAGTCATCCAGTTCGATTGTCTTAAGTGTGGAGTGATGTGAAACAACCTTGATAATGTTTCTAATCCATTTTAATTAATTATATTACCCGAGTGAGCTTGAATTTCTATTTTCCAAGCATATAAGCAAAATAATAACGTGTGTATAAATTTTAGGCAATGTCTTAGGATTGAAGTAACCAGAGCTGCTAATGTAAATAGTAATAATCACTTACTTGCAAAATACTATCAGAACACGAAACATTGTTTAAAATGTCATAACAAAGGGAATGAGGTTATCCAATGCCCAATGCATTTTCTAACAATAATGTAATATAAAAAAGAACGACAGAAGGAACGAGTAAAAAATCATATATTAACTAAAATGTACATATAATAAGTGAATAGTTTTGCCTTAAGAACATTTTATTCTTTTTTTAACGTATAGTATATAAAGATAGAGAAGGAAAAGCCCCTTCATAGTGGCTCATAATGCTTGAAAGACTCGAAGAGGAAAAACAAAACGACGTTAACTACCAATGATAGAGAAAACATGGACAAGCTCATGTAACCCCCTCAAATTTTAGGGCTTAAATGAAAATGCTCTGAAGATGTCTAAAGTGTGACTTCCTATATGATTGACTATGTCTCTAGCCTTAATAGGGGCCTCTTTAATTTTTTTTTTCTAAAAAGTCGAAATATGCCAATATATTAAAGACAGAAGCAATCTACATAAAGAGGCAATAATTCCTTTACCACAAGATTTGGTCCACTAGCCCATAAGACAAGATCAGAGCGAGATTTTAGAATCACCAATTACCAAAAGGCCTCCAAAGTAAGACCAAATTTGATTAGCAGTGTCACTCAGAATAAAAACTTGGCCAAAATCTTTGACATGTCCATCAGAATGGCATTGACATTTGGAGACTAAAGGAATGTTCAAATTCATAATGGTATAATCAAGAATAATAAGCTTAAATATAAGCTTCCGCAAAAAAATCCAGACCCGTTTGACCTCACACTGAATAGCACTATAATCGTTACATCATTACAATCTTTATAGATTGTGGCCAATATAAAAGGATACAACATGACTAAGTAAGACAACAAAGCTAAAGTGTGATCCCTCTCGACTAGTTACTTCGCTGAAAGATCTCCCTGGGCTGCCATGCTGAGCTACCTCGCTTGAGCTTCCTCGGTAAGCTACCTCACTTGAGCTGCCTCGCTGCCATATTCCCTTGAGTCTGTTGTATTAGCTGGGGGGATTATATCTAATCTTGAGATGATCTTCAGGCCCCCCTTATATTTTCCCCTTCGTGTAGAAATTTATTGTGGTAACAAGAAATGTCTGCACGAAAAACTTCTCAATTCGATGAACCCCCTACTTGTGAAGAAATTCTTGCATCTCTGTCTTCATTACAACTTCTACTGTTGTCTCTACCAGAAAAAAGTCGATGTCTCCCCGATGTACCTGAACCAAAGTGCTGCAAGTTGTCAGCGAATGGCGAGGTGACATCACGACTTTTTATGTCGTTACGCCTCAGTCATTTTGTCTTCTTCACTGGCTATTGGAATTCTTTAAAACATCTGGGGAAGTTGCTTATTATCCGATCTGACTGTTCAAAAGCTAAACTCTCCTCTATCTGCACTGTTCCATGTCACCATGCAGCGTAGTTATAATAAGTTGGTATTTGTGTTAGGACTGCCCCTAGTGGTATGAAATCTCCCTCCTGAACATTCCTAGCATTTGGACTTGTGAAATTCTCCCAAAGTAACTGTTGAACTATACATTTCTCCCCAGTTTCTTCATACAGTTATTCTTCTTTATTTTTTGTTGTTCAAAAAGTAAAATTCTCCTCAGTGTACCAAATCCAGAAATTACTCCGAACGAGCTTGTGGCGAGGGGACATCGTGAACTTTTTGTACTGCGTTGCGTGGAGCCTTTTATCTAACGTTAGAATTCTCCTGCATAAATTCTCCCAATGAAATTCCCCCAAGTTGAAGGTACTTTCTCATTTGGATTGTGTTGTGTCATCTTGTTCGAAAAGAAAAATTATCTCCGATGTGCCTGAGTCAAAGCTAACCCCATTTGGACTAGTGATGAGGGGGCATCGTATCGTATTGAACCATGGTAACAGCTTATGAGCTGTGGGATATCCGATGCGCCTAATAAAAATACTTCTGGCTCTAAATCATAACTTGTTTTGAAAGTACCATGTCTATTCCCCATGCGTCAATTCATTAATGACGTGGTATTGTCTTTTCAACTATCAAGGCACACCTCAAAGTGCCACGTGTCCATTTGAAATGATTGAGGGTGGATTTATACGTGTGGTGGTGGGAAACTCAAAAGCCAACTTAAAAAAATTCAAACCGCTATTATTCAAACACTTAGCCATTTTTCATTTACCTTACCTTCGTCTTCTTCAAATTCCCGGGGGGGTTAGAGAGAGAAAACATCAAACCGCCATTATTACCAAGATTATCTTATTATTATTTCTTTCTTTGCCTTGTTCACCACCTCTAGCGACTGTTCTCTACCACTTGCAGCCTCCTCTTTCTTCATTAGAATCTTTTTCCTTACAACTGTCTTCCCTGGCTTCTTCCCGCACTCTAAATAATCCCACTGACAGTGCTCCGTCTACAACCGCCATTACGTCTGCCCCTGCCACCCCCTTGAGTGCACTGCCTTACTAGTGGCGCGCCAGGAACCTCCTATTTTTGGTAAGGGTGATGATTTTTCTGATGCGTGCAAGACTTGAAGTTTTTTAGCTAAATATGACGCTTTGCTGTTGGGCGATGAAGATGAAGAGTCAGACAAATTGGGTTTTCTCCCTCCATAGGGGACTCTGCACTTTAGATTGGATCGTGGAGACTTTTCTTACTCCCAGATTGATTTCAAAACACTTGGGCGATCTCCAACTCATTTCTTCGTTCGGCATGCACATATGTAGAGCTCCCACGCTACAGCTTTTACCAAACTTGGTCTTCACCGAGCCAACTGGTTTGAGGAGTTCACTCTTTCTAAGCACAATGCTGCCCTCCAAGTATTGGTCTCCAGATAGAACATCACAACTCACACCTTCTTTGCTTCTTGGGGATAGTTCACCATTACCTCAGAGGATGTCTGTGAGCTGCTTGGGTTTGAACCCATGGGTGAGTTTGCTTATACTGATGAGGCCTTGGATGTCGAAGAAGCTGCTGATCGGGCTGAGTTGGATCAGATTTTCCGCAGTTGCACTGGTTCTTCTAACAAAGCTACTTTTACTACCTTAGTCAATTATTTCTTCGAGGCTCCTGCCGTGAAAGACGCCCCCTCTATCGTAGGCAAGGGTAACGGTACATCCCTTGAATTACCCACCTACATACTTATTTTGCTCTCCCATTTCCTCTTGACTGGGAAGCCTAACAACTAACCCAGAAGGGACCTCATAAACATTTTCGTCCATTTGGCCAGAGGTCACAACCTTTCTCCGGCTGCTATTGCTCTAGGATCTCTTTACTCCTGGTTGGATCGGACCCACCTCAACATGGAACGATCCCTTGGTCGTTATAACCTTGCCAATTTTGCCAACACTATTATTTTTACGGGTTTCCTTTACACCCGTTTTCCTGCAGTTGATGCTACGTCATCATGCCCCCTCACCTCCTGTGTTACCATAAAAAGCATAGCCAAAAGGAGATAATGGGAATTTTTGATAAAGTGGACTCTTTTGTGATGAGGACTTATGTGGAGTCAGACGATGTCCACGGTTGGGGCTTTTTTTACTTCTGCAACTCGAGTGGTAAATTATGTTCCTGTCATAGAAGATCCTTCGCAAGACGCGGTTCTTCTATTCACCACCGAGTTCCTTCCTTACTTTACTGAGTCGGGGTATACTTCTGAGCCTTACAACCCCGATCAATGCAGCATGCAATTTGGTTTTGACCAAGGGACTCCTCGACCTTTATTTTAGTTGACCAATAAGAAGGCTACTTTTGCTGAGGCTTGCACTCTCTATCTTCTGCAACTGTACTTGGCATAACTTCTAATATGGATGGTCATCTCACCATCCCCAGTGCCACCAGGAAAGGGTATGTATCCACTTAATTTGCCACCAAATTTTGGTTGATGCAACTGGCCCTAATTCGTGAGTTTATATAAAGTCCCCCTCAGTACCCCCAGTTCTCTCTTTCCCTGCTTTGGAGTTAGGACTTAAAGGAAATTCCGTTTTGGGATTGAGTTCCCTCTGAGAAAAACCCCTAAGAACCCTCCAGGCGAGCTACCCCCTTATCTCCCCATGGTCCATACTACCACCCCCAAATCCAAGAATATTCACCCCCCAAATTAGCCTGCCCCTTCTGAAGGTTTTTCTTGTGAGGGTGTTCCAATCGGTGCAACTCCTACCGAAGGACCTTCCAAGCCACCGGCCAAAAAGACAATGATATCTAAGAGTGGGACTTCTTCAAAATCTAAGTCCCAACCTCAATCTCAAGCTCCCTTGGATGCATTCCCCATTGCCTCTGTTCCTCCTCCTATATCTGTCGAAGTAAGTGAGGAATTAAGAAAGAAAGTTCAAGCTTTGGTGGAACGAATAAACACTGAATTTCACCAGTACACTCCTTATGTTCCTCCTACTTCTACTTTCCCTACCATTTTGGTAGATCCATCTGAGGGGTATCAAAGCTAAGGAAGAGTATAAGAGTTCCCTCAGTCCTTGGTGCTTCTAGTTCTAGAAAGAAGACTCTAAGCGCCAAGACTTAGAAGAAACGAGCAACTAAAGCTATAACTGTGGATGACAGTCTTGATGTAGACTAAGGCCAAACCGATAGGGCTTCTTTAGTTCCTTCTCCACTTTCTTCTCTAATGGTCATAGCATCCCATTCTCCCCCTTCTGAATAAGAGGTGAGCCTTCTAACACTTAGCCATTTACATCTTAGTGAGTTAATTTTTTTTTATTTCAGACATTTTTTCCCTCTTTCTTATTTCCATTAGGAGGCTTCTGAAGAAGGGCCTTATCCTTTAGTGAGCCCTTTCGTGGGAGGCCGCTTTGGTGCTGCTATGACCAATTTATCTCCCCCTTGGTCTCCCATGATAGGTTTCCAAACTTAAACCCGCGGTTCGGCCTTCAAACATGCAAAGGAGCTTGTTAGGAGGGCTGTTGCCTCTGTTGAATTGGTGGGAGTTTCCTCTCTTCTAGAGGGGACTCCCCTAGCTTCTTCTGGTTCACCCATTCTGCCAGTGGTTCCTATGGATATCATTCCGATTTTTCCACCTTCTCTAGGGGTAATAAGTTATTAAGTAGTTTGTGAATCTTTCTTCTATATCTGCGTACCTTCTAATTGCTTTATTGTGTTTCAGGTTGAAGGTGCTTCGCTACTATCTACATCACTGGTTGATGTTCTTCTTCAGCTTCCTTTATTGAGGCCCATCTCTCGGTTTCCCTCTTTTGCTAATATCACTTAGGTAAGTTTCACGTTCAATTTTCCCCTTTTCCTATGATATTCCTTTCATCTAACACTTAAATTTATATCTGTAGCTTTTTCCAGGATTAACTCCCCCATTACAGTCTAAGATCGCACGATATCCTGTCATATTAGTTGGTGTATCTAGCTCGGGAGTTACTTATTCAACCCTAGGACATGTTCCCCCTGGTCCCAACATCTTTCGTTGAGACTTCTCCCATGAGAACAACTCCAGTCTTGGATCTTTTGCCCTTCGAGGGTGAGGGTGTCTCTTTTATGTTTGAGGTTTCTCATCCTGAAGATACTACTAAGGTCCAGGAGGAGGGTGTTTCTGCTACCCCTTCTATAGTTCCTTTACCCTTAATCTTCGAGGTAATTTTGAACTTATCTTCATTTCTTTATACATGTATTGTCTTTGATCATGTTAAAACTTATGCTAGGAACGCCATCACTATTAACAGTAAAAAACGCTTGTTAAGTTTTTTTTCTTCAAACTCTACCAGTAACAGTGACTTAACAATGAAAAAACACTTGTTAAGATTTTTCTCCAACTCTACTAGTAACGGTGACTTAACAATGAAAATCACTTGTTAAGATTTTTTGTCAAACTCCACCAGTAACGGTGACTTAATAACGAAAAAAAACACTTGTCAAGATTTTTCATTACTTTTTAAGATTTTTCGTCAAATTCCACCAGTAATGGTGACTTAATAATGAAAATCACTTGTTAAAATTTTTCGTCAAATTCCACCAGTAACAGTGACTTAATAATGAAAACCACTTGTTAAGATTTTTTTAGTTATCGCATTTTGGGTTACCAGGGAGTCCCTTCGTGCTGAAGAGCAAACTTGACAAGCTCCTTCGCCTGTTGTCTCACCTCACCGGGAACCAGCTGAATCTGAGGAATCAAGTCCTAATGATCAAGGTTCCACGACTTGCGCTCCTGCTGATAGTGAATCTAGTTATGAGCTTTCTTTGCCTACGCTAGCCCCTCACGAGTTCTACCTCATGGTTCTTCGCCACTCATCTCAAATATTTGCCTACCATCGTTTGGTGATTAAGCAAATTATTACCAGTCACCTTGACACTTTTATAGTGGATTGCCTTTATTCGAACAATTCAATGATGAGCTATAGGCTTCAGGGCATGGCAACCGCTATTGATGATATTGTCAATACCCCCACTACAAATGTTACTAGGCCCCTCCTTAATTAATTATTGTCTAACTTGAAGGAATTGGGTAGAGATGGATTTCAATTCAACTGGATGATCGGACAGTTGAAGACTTTGAAGAGTCATCAGTTGGAAAGTCACTTAGAGTCTCAACAAATTGAAGAGGCAAGACTGACTGAGTTGATACCTCTGCTATAGGCTATGAAGCGAGAAGTGGATGTTATCGAGGAAGCTCTTCGCATAGCCAAGTTTAAATGAGAGAAGTTTCTTATCGAGCGTGCTCAAGTCCAAACGAGGTTGGAGGGTTCCATCAGCACCTAGAAAACGTGCTTGACAGATTCTTCAAGCTTGCCTGGGGATTTCTTCTCTTCCCTAGACTTATGGCTCCTCTTAGGCTAATGACCCCCAACACTTGTATAAATTTTCATTTTCTTCATATGTAGTTGTTGGGCGATAGTTCCCACTTTTGTGATGTAAGTTCAAATATACATAAATGAAAAAGAGAGTTCGTTCTGCCATATCATTGTTTCCATCAGTTATAACTATTTTTCTGTCTATTGTAAAGATCAAATTCTTACAATGTTCAAACCAATCTGCAGTTATAATAACATATGGGGCTTCATTAATTACTTTTTTCCTATTACTCCAAAAAAATGAAATAAAACTTCTAAGGTCACTCCTTCAAACATGGTAGATCTTCATCCATTTGTTATTAATCTTAAATGACTTATCCTCTTCCATTTTAGAAATTGAGTAGTAACCTGAATCATAAGCCTCCTTTATAAAAATGAAAGGTCCCTCCCAATTCGCAGTAAACTTAGGGAGATGGAGCCCTCTAATGTGCTTCACAGTTGCTTTCAAAATGAGGTCTCCTTTAATGAACTTCCTTGGTCTTACCAAATTATCATACGCCCTTGAGAGTTACTTCGTGTACATTTGGAAGTGTTGCATCACGTTATCTTTTTGCTCGTGTAACGCTTCCAATTATACATTTCTGCTCTGAGGGAACATGCTGCTTCGCATGGCATAACGAGCATAAGGAACTTCCAACTCCACTGGCAAGATTTCTTCAACTCCATATACAAGGGAGAACTGTGTATATCTTGTGGGATTTCTCTTGGTCATTCGATAGGTCTATAGTACTATTAGGATCTCGTCACATGATCATGGGAAGTCTTCCATCATTTTTGCCAAAATATTAACCAAAGTCTTGTTAGTCGCTTTGGCTTGGCCGTTTCCCTTGGGGTATGCCACCGTTGAGGTATGATGGATGATGGAGTATCTATCGGTGAGCATAGCTACCTCTTTGTTGACGAAAGGGGTTCCATTATCAAACAGGATGACTTTTGGGATCCCAAAATGATAAATTATGTACTCTCTGATAAAATTAGCTACCGCGTCATTCGTTGCTCTTCTAAGTGGTATCACTTCATCCTACTTTTTCAAGAACTCCGTTGCCATCGAAATCCAGATCTTTCCTCTTGACGAAGTGTGTATTACCCCTACCAAGTCAAAATCCCAAGTATGGAATGGATAAGGAGTATCCAAAGAATGTAAGTCCATCGAAAGAGCATGGGTTATATTTCCATGTAGCTGGCACGCCTTGCACTTTCGTACAAACTCAGCATAATCTTTCTCCATATTTGGCTAATAATACCCCAATGTCATTAATTGGTTATACAGCTTGGCCCCTCTAATGTGAGCTAGATCGTGATCTTGCTTCAAACTTCTGATGCCTCCTCCTTCGTCGTTCATCTCAATAGTCTGTTAAAGTACCTTCTTAGATAGAGATGGTCCTCCTGGACGTAAAATTGTGTAGCCCTTCATTTGAGTCCCATCGCATCTATTTTCTCCAAAGGAACAACTCCGTCTTTGATGAAGTCAATGCGGGGCTGCCTCCAATCTGTTTGAGTTCCAACGAAGTGGCATTCAGCTGCTTGAAAGAAACGTTGGCACTTATTACATTTTCGTTATAACTCAGTTGCATCTCGTTTCATCGTTGGCCAAAATTATCCTTCCCTCTGAATCCTTCTATGCAGTGGGATCTTTATTATTTTACAGTGGTCTTCATGCATTTTCTTCAGTCTTTGTACTACTTCTTCAGGGCTAACACATCTTGACAACCATCCTCCCACGCTCCTGAAGTAGAGGTTACTATGATTGGTAAAGTATTACGCAAGCTCTTTCAGTTCTATCTTGCCTTCCCCGGACTCCAACTGCTTTCTAATTTGACCCCTCCAATCCGCATCACCTTCCATGGGTAGGACTGATTTCAAAAGCGATGGGGCTATCCTTCATTGGATCACTATAGTAGTTGTATCGGTCTTTATAGCCAGCTTTTGAGCGATGGTAGAATAGGCATCATCATGTCTACTCATCGTTTCTAGGGTGCCTTCTTATCTTCACTTGATGGAAAATGATCATTAAGTTTGAATCATCTTTGATGCACATCGAATGGATGCCCCTTTTAAGGACCTCTAGTATCCCCAGTACCAACGCCTCATACTCTGCTCCGTTGTTGGAGCAAGGGAAATCCAATTTATAAGAAAGGAAAAATTCCTTCTCTCCTTTAGAAAAGATAAATCATGCACCTCATTTCTTTTTTGCCGAAGAACCATCAAATTGCATCGTCCATTCTTCAAGGTTGGCCTCCAGAAAGTTTTCCTGTAAGTAATCCCCCGGGATGCTTTCTCGGGGTGGCTCAAATACTCCAGATGGAAAGATTGCCAATAAATCTGTGCAGGCTTGGATCTTGATCGTGCGAGGAACCACTCACTTTAAACATATTCTTCAAGGATGAGGAACCACCTATTTGCTCTTCAAATTAATATAGTTCTTGCCAATAAAAACTTTATTGGGTCACATCTTGTCACAGTGTGAATTGTGAAAGATAACATATAATGTCTCAGTTTTAGGGCCACAAAAACTAAGGCTAAACAATGCCTTTCTACACTACTGTTGCTTGCCTCTGGTCTATGTATGATCCTTCTTAGGTAGTATACTGGGATTTCTTTCCCATTGACTTCCTGTGCCAAGAGTGCTTCGATGGACCTGGTGGTAGACGTGAGGTAGAGCTACAACGGTACTTCTACTTTTGGAGGGATCATCGTTTATAAAGAGGTCAGCATCTTCTTCATCTTGGTTAAATACTATTGGTTAGCTTCCTCCCATTTGAACTTTGTGCCCTTTTTTAACAGTTCCATCAATGGGTGAGTTATTTCGGCTAGTCCTAGTACAAATCTCTTTAGGTATGAGACTTTACCGAGGAAACTCTTGAGCTCCTTCGTCGTCCTTTGACATGGCATTTCCAGGATTTCTCTCTATTTTTCATGGTCCATCTTTACTCCCTATCGATCCACCATGAACCCTAGGAACTTCCCCCTTATGACCTCGAAAGCACACTTAAGTGGGTTCATCTTCAGCTTGTACTTTATGCAGCAAACGAACACCCTCCTCAAGTTATCTAGATGGGATTCTTCCTTCTTTCTCTTGATGACCAAATGATCCACATAGAATTCTAAAAACTTATGAAAGAAATCATGGAAAATGGCCATCATTGTCCTTTGATATGTTGCCCCAGCGTTCTTCAACCTAAAAGGCATCACTTTGTACATGAAATTGCACAACGGGGTCCTGAATGTTGTATTTTCTGCGTCTGCTCGATCCATCTTGATCTGGTTGTATACCACATACTTGTCTATAAAGCTGTACATTTTATGACCCGTCATTGTATCAATTAGACTATCAATGGAGGGCAAAGGGAACTCAACTTTCGGGCAGGCTTTATTCAAATCTCTTAAGTCCACGTAGATCCTTATCCGATTCTTGTCCTTCTTCCCCACTAAAATAATGCTTAAGGGTCAGAGTGGATGCTTTATCGGATCAATAAATTCTACCGCTAGCAACCATTAGACCTCAGCCTTAATCTTCAAATCCAGATCTGGCTTATAGGTTCTTGTGGCTTATTCCATCGGTATGGATGAAGGCATAACGTTCAGCTTGTGGTAACTCACCTCTTCGTCTATCCCCTCCATCTTTGTGTATTTCCACGCGAAGACATCCTTAAACTCTTGAATCAACTCTATCAAGACCCCTATTTTCTCTGTGCTTAGGTACTTCAAAATGAAAATGGGCCTTGCCTCGTCTCCTTCTTTAGCCAGGTTCAACTGTTCCTACTCTTGCACTTGGGACCTTGGGAAATTTGTCATGTAGTCTGGTTCTTCGGCTATGCCCTTTATAAACTCTTATATATTTGAATTGTCAATGACCATACATTACCCATGCTCGTCCACCAAGAAACATTCATATATGGGGTCACCCTCTTTATTAGCCCCTTGATCATCTCCTTCGACTGCCCGCTCACACCCTTAGAGGAGGTAAATAACTCTCACATCCTCCGTGATGTTCTTTTTATACTTTCTCTTCATTACAATCGTTTTTCTCTTTATTTCCCTTAAGCCTTTTTCCAGTCTATCTCCCGAATATCTGCTCGACACACTTTACCGTTAGACCTGATGTTCCATCGGGTCCATCATGGGCCTCATTTGATCCCTGAGCTATCTCGAGAGATTCTGCCTCTTGAGAGCATCTAAGTGAACTTCTTCGATTACTAATTTTTCTTTTGTCCCTTTTCTTCTTTGGTCATTCATAGGCCCCATCCTTTCTCTGATAGAGGGAGCTCTTGCACATTCCATCCTCCTTTTCATCTCCTTGGAATCTTCCTCCAACTCTGTGTAGAAAACTGCATCAACCAAATGAGCTTTTTTGGTGGCGAAAGGCTTCTTAGTGGCACGTATAATGATCTCAATCCCTTTAACATTTGCCTTTGCGCATTGGTGATACGTCGAAGGGACTAGACCCTAGTTGTATACTATCAGTAGGTGGTACGAAGTGGAACTTTCAATCACGTACTACAAGAAAAATGAGTATTAGGTATAGGAGTAGTTGGGATGGCCGTGTCATTTTGTCCCTTTTGATATACCTAAAGGGACGGTTTTTAATTACCGTCCCTTTTGATAAATAGTAAAAGGGACGGTTTTTAAAAATCGTCCCTTCAAGTATATGAGAATTTTTAGCGCTAATTTTTCCCGGTTAATTTAAGGGACGAATTTTTAAACTGTTCTATTTGGTATAGCAAAAGGGACGATTTTTAAAATCCGTCCCATTAGGTATAGTAAATGGAAGTTTTATCCCAAACAAATATAAGGGACGAGTTTTTAAACCGTCTCTTTTTTATACCAAAAGGGGCGGTTTTAAACATCCTTCCCTTTTTCTATAGCAAAAGGGACTGTTTTAGAATCCATCCCTTTTGGTATAACAAAAGGGATGGATATTCCAACCCTTTTGATAGTTTTACTCATTTTTCCCTCACATGTTTTCATTTTTCCAACATGCACATGACAACACCCGCTCTCTTTCACTGCTCTCAGACCCCTCTCTCTCTCGCAGCTCTCTTCCCTCTCACTCGCTGCGCCGTCCCACACCCTCTCCCCTGCGCCGTCCCATCCCCCCTCCCCTGTGCGGCCCCATCCCCCTTTCCCTTGCGTCGCCCCATCCCCCTCTCCCCTCCACCACCTACTCTCCACTGCGCAGACTTACCCCCTGCACCCATAGTGACCTAGCTCTCTCTCTCTCTCTCTCTCTCTCTCTCTCTCTCTCTCTTATTCAGTAGTTTTTTTCTTGATCGTTGGTTTCTTGATTTTCCTCTCAATTAAGTACGATTCTCATGTTTTAATCGTTGGTTTCTTGATTTAATTATTTTGTGTTGAAAATGTTTAGGGCTAGGGTTTTTCATTTAGAGTTGTTCATTTTCATTTAGATTTATTCATTTTGTGTTCAAAATGTTTAGGTCTACAGTTTTTTCATTTAGAGTTATTCATTTTTCATTTTCATATTTTGTGTTTTGGCTTTGCAGGTACTAATTTGGTGATTATATTTGTATTTATTTGGTTTTGCAAATCAAGTACACTCATATCTCTATCTCCCTATTTTTTTAATGCACGGTGCTATATAAGGGGTTTTTAGATTAAAATGAAGTATCATGATCACTACACCAAAAATTCTAATCCAACATGCTTGGATAAGGAGAATCTAGCACAGTTTAGAACCGTGCCAGATTATGGTTTAAAACGGTGCCAAAATCCACCGGAATCTTGAAATCCACCAATGAGACTTTTAGACAACTGTCAACCCTCAATGAAGCCTTTCTTCGAGTGGGAATGTCACATCAAACAAAGCTCTTCTCCTTTATGAGTTGAAAAGAAAACTCAAACTCTCTTCTTTAATGGTGTAGAGAAAACTGGTGCCAAACACTCCAAGAAATATATATATGTTGAAACTTGGATATAAACAAACATATGGGTGTATATGTGTTTTGGAAGGAATTTACTCCATAAAACTTAACACAAAAAAGGAACTTTTTCTTCAAAGTATTTTGCTCTAATGACTCTTGGAAATGTGAAAAAGTTGTCTTCAAAAAGTTAGTTCCCGTACTTAAGAAGTATGTCAAAAAGGAAGTGGAGCAAAGTAGTGGAAAAGTGGAAAAAACTGGCTTAAAACTGTTCCCGCTGTTTTTTCGTTAGAAATCTCGTTCGAACGAGACTTCTAACGAAGAGACAGAACGGAAAAAAAATCTCGTTTGAAAACTCGTTCAAACGACTTCTCGTTCGAACGAGGTCGTTCGAACGACCTATCTAACGAGATCTTAGGCGATGGTTCTAGATAATTTCGATAATTTTTCTGATTTTTTTTTTGGATTTGATATGATTTTTCTACTGAAAGGTATCCGAGAACAAAATATTTAGAACTATGAATTCGAAAAAAGTTTAACAAAAAAAATACTAACACCCAAAATAAATTTCTAAAATACACCCAATAAATAATGTTCCAAGCTCCTATATATATATATTAAAATGCATTCATACCTTAGGAGCAATGGAACCATGTTGATGACGTAGAAACGAGGCACAACACACATGACATTTGACGAAGCTTTAATATCTTGGCCGCTACGTCTTCAACAAACACGTCATAGGCTTGAATGGATAAACTTGAACTCTATCCTATGACTCAAATGTTTTTGTCCGGAATTGAAAATAAAAATACATTGCTTGACTCAAACAACCCAAGGATTAATATCTTCGCCCGATGGTGAACGTTTCCATTTAGAATAATTCTTGCACATTTAAGCAAACTATCAAATGCATAGGGAATATCAATATATTAAATGCAAAAATAAATACTCCCCCTAAATGAATTCTCCCCTTTTATCAAACAAATTACCTACTTATAAAGATGTCTCCCCTTAAGATAAATCTCCCTAAACTAAGATACGATAGGTTTAGATACCATTTATCCCCCTATCATTCTCACTCTTTTTGTTCAGGAATAGAAAAAGTCTAAAGAATCAGAACTTAACTTATCTCCCCCTATTAAAGAATATACACCCCTTAAACTAAACAAGGGATAAATAAAATGGGATAACAAGCTAAACATGCATTAGTGCATAAAGTGATGAGAACATTAAAGCACATAGGCAACTAAAATTCAACTAATCCAACAAATAACATCGGATACCAACTACGATGCAATAAAATGATACCAATGTGATATATAAAGTATTAATCATTTGATATCAACAAAGAATGCAACAATATGGATACCAATTATGAATTAAAGCATAGATGGACTAGAAAAGCAAGGCAAAGACCAAAAACAAACACAATATCATATATATGTATACACAATATATTCAAACTAAGCATAAGTACACACATATAGATATAAATACAAAAATGACACAAAACACAATAAGTTTTTCACACTCGTATGGCAAAAATGTGTCATATGAAAACGGAAGTGTTGGGGTGTGAACTAGGAATAATTAAATTTAGACCCAATCACTTAAAACATGTTCACGAAGTTCTTAATTGATTACAAACTTCATCACATTTGAATAGAACCTCATGTGATAATATAGATTAAACTCAATGAACAAACATACACAATGCATACAAGCCTAGACTTTTGATGATTCGACAAACGAATAGAGTCATGACAATAAAAACGCAACTAGGATAAACGGACATTGTACAAACTGTTGATATATCATCCAAAGTCCCTCAATAAGCATATATATTATTCTTTTGAATGAATAAATCAACTAAACATATTCCTTGGCAATTATTTTTCTTTTTAATGCCATATTTTCTTTTAGGCCTTTGGACCACGTATTCCTTTTAGGTCCAAACAAACGGTGGCTTAATATTCGTAAAGGATAATAAATCCTTTCGGAGCCCTTCCCTGTGCACATTTATATATCACATTTTTTATATCTCACAAATCTAACGTGCAACGGATTTTGACATACACTAGTCCTCCTAGGTCACATAACATGTAGATGACAAGATTGGTAGGAGAACACCTCACAAAGCTCAAATATACATATGAAGTTAAAATTTCAAATGAGCTCGTGTATGTCTGAATTGAGGCATATAAAAATAGAATCAATTTAAATCAACACAAAATCCAACTACTTCATGTAAGCATGGTAAAGAAAATAATAAGGATTGACAATCTAAACCAAAAGTTCTAGCCACATGGGAGCGTAAAAGATGGGATTCAAACAAAATTATATGCCACATAAAGTGTGTGAAACTAAAATACACACATAATAAAAATCATTTTGAGTTTTTGAAATTTTTAACCAAATATAAAAAATATATACTCAAAAGACACAAAAATCATCTGTATTTTTCATTAATCTTAAATTGCTAAAAAGATAAAATGCAAATGATAAACAAAAATCTTTTTGTACTTTTCATTTAATGCAAACAAAAATGAAAGAAGTATAATACAAAAGATAACAAAAAATCATTATTCTAGCATGTGTTTAAGCATGGACCATAGACTAGAAAATGACTAAAACAAGCATACAATTAGCATGGGTGATATAGCATGAAGCACAAAAGATAAAGTATGCAAATAAAACTGACACATTCAACCTTTTGATTTTGCAAGGGAGGAATCATGTGAAAGTAAATGAGAATCAGAAATCCTATCTTGTAAAGCTACCAAGTCGGATCTCCTAATCCAAACTAATGACGAATGACTATCTCAGGGTGTGGGAATCTTGGCTACCTCGGTTGCCTTACGTGGGAATTTTCTAGGAACTCGTTTAAAATCAAAACAAAATTTTCTCAGATGACCTTTTCGACCACAATGTGCACAAGTAAAAATACGTCAAAAATTGGTACCTAAGGATTGATCTCTAAAGGCTTTCCTAGGTGATTCTCCTAAAATATGGCTTTTGGATTTATGAGTAGATTTATTACAAGTATCGAAGCCTAAACCACAAGTGTCATTTTTAATTTGGATCGTTCCTAATATTTTATCTAATTCCTCCGAACGACACTCCAAATCAAATTTGACTTTACTAGAGTCTTTTAATTTATTTTGTAATTCTAAAATGTTAGACTCTAATAAAATATTGCGCTCTTCAAATGCAAGAAGCTCCTTTTTCAAGGATTCCATTAAACCTTTAAGGCTATCTCTCTCGCCTTCTAAATATTCAATATTCTCATGAAGAGCTCTCTCACGTGCCCTAAGGTCTTCAACTAACGCACTATCATCAACGACCTTGACACGCTCTTTTAATCTTGCTTCTAACTTCAAATTAGATCTTTTTAATTTAATAGATTCTTCATAAAGTTCTTGAAAAGCATTTTGAAGTTCACTCACATCAACCTCATTCTCACTTTCACTCTCTCTTTCTTCTTCACTTTCACTACCATAAAAAATAAGGGAATCATAAACTTTGACCTTGGAAGTGTCATGTGTTAAAATTTCATTAATAGAAGATTGCTCACCATCACTCACATGACTAGCCATAAAAGCCACAAAGTTGGGCTCGGTGGGGGAAACGGGTCCCTCTTCCTTATCACTATCACTAAGGGTTGCGTTATATGAAATAGGTTGCTTACCCTCTCTCCTTAGTTTAGTGGGGCACTCAAAAGCCCTATGGACATAACCCTCACAACCAAAACACATATTTGACTCGTCCCTATTTAAATTTTAGGGATCTTTTCGGCTTTGTCATGCTTAGAAGTTTCAAATTTCTTAAAATCATTTTTAAATTTATCTTTGTTAAATTTAAGAAATTTTTGAAATTTCCTAGCAAACAAGGCCATATCTTCCGAGTCACTATCACTCTCGCTCTCTACTACTTGTTTTTCCTCTTTTTGAGCTTTTAAAGCGATGCCCTTTTCTATTTTCTTTTCAGTTTTAGAGGGAAATATATCTAGTTCATAGGTTTGTAAATCACCTACGAGCTCTTCTAATTTCGTAGAGGCTAAAGTTGGTAAATAATTTAAAACGGTCACTTTTGGAATAAATCTATCCGGTAGGGACCCTAAAATTTTCTTTACAACTCGGTTGTCGGGTATTTTCTCTCCCAAATTAAACGATGAATTAACAATATCGGAAAGTCTAGCATAAAATTCATCAAATGTTTCTTTTTCGTTCATTTTGATGGTTTCAAATTGAGTGGTGAGGTTTTGGAGTTTCGAAAGTTTAACGACACTAGTACCTTCATGAGTGAGTTGTAAAATATCCCAAGCTTCTTTAGCGGTTTCACACGTCATAATGCGTTGAAATTCATCCGGTGTGACCGCGCTAAACAAGGCATTTAAACCACGAGAATTAAAATTTGAAAGTTTAAATTCATTCTCACTGCATCTATCGGCGGGTTTGGGAACACGTTCATTATCTACTAAATGTGTAGGTGGGGACCACCCGTTAACGACAGACAACCAAACTCTTTCGTCGATATATTTTAGTGTCGATTTCATTCGCGCTTTCCAATACGCGTAGTTAGAACCATCGAAAATAGGAAATTTAGAAAATGGGGAAAATTCCATTTTAGCCAAAAATATTTAAAGGGTCTTAACGAAGTAATTTATCATTTTTGGCTCTGATACCACTTTGAAAGTGCGGAAGCCACCAATTTTTAAATTCAAATATAATGAAATGGTTCAAATTTTAATTTTCCAAAAGTTATTTAAAATTTTCTTTTCTTAAAGAGAACAAACCAACTTATGAAAAAAAATAAAACTAAACTAAAAGTGAAATTAAAACTACACACACAATTTTCATTTCAACTTAAACACACATTAATCCAATTCAAGTTAAACTTGCATGTTATCAAGACAAAGTAATTTTGCACTTGAATTAAATTGAACATACCCAAACATTAAATTTTGACCAATTTAAATAGATTGTGATTTTGAACTAATATTATCTTTTAGTCCTAAGCATGCATCTAGGTGATATAGCAAGATAAAATAAATCTCAATCGCACTACGCCGGATGTACAAGGAAAACCCAAATGGGAAAAACCTCGGACGACCCTAGCCTTTAGTCCAATAAGTACGGTTTTACAATTACAAAACAAATGACTTACTTCCTCGACTCGACTCCCTTCAAGCCTTGATGCGTCTTCTTGTAAACATCTCCGCCTAGTCGATAACCTCAAAACTCCACCGAAATCTTAGAATCCACCAATGAGACTTTTGGACAACCGTCAACCCTCAATGAAGCCTTTCTTCGAGTGGGAATATCACATCAAACAAAGCTCTTCTCCTTTATGAGTTGAAAATAAAACTCAAACTCTCTTCTTCAAAGGTGTAGAGAAAACCGGTGCCAAAGACTCCAAGAAATATATATATGTTGAAACTTGGATATAGACAAACATATGGGTGTATATGTGTTTTGAAAGGAATTTACTCCATAAAACATAACACAAAAAAGGAGCTTTTTCTTCAAAGTATTTTACTCTAATGACTCTTGGAAATGTGAAAAAGTTGTCTTCAAAAAGTTAGTTCCCGCACTTAAGAAGTATGTCAAAAAGGAAGTGGAGAAAAGTAGTGGAAAATAGAAAAAACTGGTTTAAAACTGTTCCCGCTATTTTTCCGTTAGAAATCTCGTTCGAACGAGACTTCTAACGAAGAGACAAAATGGAAAAAAAAATCTCGTTTGAAAAATCGTTCGAACGACTTCTCGTTCGAACAACCTATCTAATGAGATCTTAGGCCATGGTTTTATATAATTTCGATATGAACGCGTGGCCGCCAGTTTCGTATTTTTCTGATTTTTTTTGGATTTGATATAATATTTCTACTGAAAGGTGTCTGAGAACAAAATATTTAGAACTATGAATTCAAAAAAAGTTTAACAAAAAAAATACTAACACCCAAAATAAATTTCTAAAACACACCCAATAAATAATGTTCCAAGCTCCTATATATATTAAAATGCATTCGTACCTTAGGAGCAATGGAACCATGTTGATGACGTAGAAATGAGGCACAACACACACGACATTTGATGAAGCTTTAATATCTTGGCCGCTATGTCTTCAACAAACACGTCATAGGCTTGAATGGATAAACTTGAACTCTATTCTATGATTCAAATATTTTTGTCCGGAATTGAGCCAAAACTACAAAGGACTCGATTGAAAATTTGTGTCCTTACAAAAACTAATTCCAAATTTCATTTTGGAGGTACAACCCTTATCCCCGCTCTTTCTCTACCAAAATTCTTTCTATACGAAAACCCTCTCTCTCATTAGGTTCCACTCCGTCGTCCTCTCTTTGAGTTTAATCCATACAACTTTGGGATTAATCTAGTTCAATTTATGGTTTCATCTATTGTGGTGATATCACTCGTTAAGGAAGCTAGGGTTTTTCTGGTATATAACTTGGAGGTTTTTTATATCTTCCATGTACTGTGTCAAGATGCAAAATTTGGTGTCAATGGTCGTTTATTTCATATACCGACTGGTCGGGCGGTTCTGCTCATTTCTTAGGTTTGATTTTATTGTTGTTTTGACTTTATTGAGTTTTCAAAGATTTAATGTTTATGGATATTTTCAGATTTTCTGTAATGGATCTTTGATTTTTGGAGTACTCTTAATTGACACTTGTTGTTCTCTAGCTTCAAATTTATAGGGTTCCCTTACGGGGGGATGTGGTTTCTTTCTACCTCTCTGTGGGTGAGAAGTCTACTTTTTACTTTACTAAGATTCATTTCATCATTAATCTAACACATTTATATTGTTTGTATAGTTTTGTGCATTATTTTGTAGATGTGAACTCATTGTAGCTGACTCAGTTGATAACTTATGTTTTATGAATATCGTGTCTCACATATTTGGGCTTTAGAGGTTTTGTTTTTGCTATATTTGACGTTTACACGTGTTGGTAAATTTCTTCACAAACTCAATTATATGGGTCTTGCAATGACTTTAGCACAAAAAAACTACGGGCACTTCAAGTATTAGATAAAATGCTTGAATAGATAAAGTAATTAGTTTTTAATGTTTTTCCCACTTATATACTAATTCATTTTTTGAACTAAAAAATAAAGCAATTCATTATGTTTCTCTCTTTTTTAATTTTAAATTTTAATATCACAAGTGACAGTAGGATTTGGGACATGGTGAATGAAAAATAGTTAAACTTCAATTGCATACTCTTTTAAGTTGAGAAATATAACATTTATCTTCAATTTATTAGTAGTGGAGATATACTGGTCTGGTTTATTTCTTTCTTCTAATGTATCATCTCTCCCCAATTAGTAGTCGACATTTACGAAAAAAATTAATTTATGAAAAATGGGGGTAATGCTCGCCTACTTTTAAAAAAAATACTTTATTTTAATGTACTATCTCTCGCCAGTTCATATTGTTGATCGACCAGAAATTATCCTTTTAGGTGGTAGTTGCATTGTTATAGAGGTCTAAAACTAGTCACGTCCTAGTAAAATTAGCTTAAGTTAGCGGGGATACTTCCAAGTAAGAGGGACTGAAGCAATGGGAAGCAAGGCAATGATCAAATGGCCGAAAAAATCACAGTAACCCTAGTTGAGCACTGAACTCTTTAGATTTGGATTATGATTAGGACTTCTACAATTTGGTTCACTGGATGCTTCATTTATCTTTGCAGAGATCATAAACAAGAAAATTGATGGGCACGAAAGGTAAAGATTTGATTCTCGCATTCTCTCATGTCGGTTATTGCTTTACTTTGTTTCTCACATTGAATTATGTTGTCCATATTTTTTTCGTTTTGTGTGGTACAGTTTCCCTTCTTTTGTAGCGACGAGGAATACATAATAGGCTGTCGAATTTGGAAGTCTGGCAGAACATATTACTATGTTACAAAGGCAAATGAAGGAAGAATAGTTCTTTCTTTAACATATCGTTATAATTTTTTTCTCGTCTTTTAGTATAATTAGTCTACTCTATTTGATTTTCTGCCATTTATTTTCCTACTATATACTGAAAGCATAATAAATGCTAGTGAGACACGGTCTTCTTTGAACTATACCTTCAAATATAGTCTTCTTTGTAATCAAATACATTCTGCCTTGATATGTATTTTGAACTAAGCAAAAAGTGTTTGTGAGACAACTTCAGTTTGATTGGACATCAATTGTGGACTTGCCACATCAAATTAGTGCCTTGAAATTACTCAAGAAGCTTGAGAGGAGGAATTTTGGATCTCTTAGAAGCTTCAATTGGTTTTAAGTTGTAAGTTTCAGTTTGGAACAAGATTAGTCAAGACCACGATGATAAAATGCCTTACATGGTTCCTTGTTTAAAGACCGTGAATACATTGATCATAAATTTGAATGGTCCGGTGTAAGTAAGGTCACTCAGCTCACTTCATTTAAGTCATATTGTTATTTTGTTAATGGAAAAAGTGATTAGAGATCTCATTATTAAATGTGGTCACAAAAAAGACGGGATTCGTAATCAAAAAGCATGTGAAATTCGATTCCTGCCCATTATAAAGCTATTAGTGTTGGAGTTTTTCATTTATTGTTTCCACGAAGTCCTCTTTTTCAGGCAAAAGTGCTATTTTTTCCTTTCTTTTTTGGAGCCATAATCTATTATCCATTTGATAGTAGGGTAATGAATACGATTTGTACTCATGCTTGTATTTTTTTAAGGAAAAGTTAGTATCATGACAAGATCATGACCACAATAATATAATGAGCCTATCCATAGATTTGTCCATACATCAAAGTTATCTGTCTCTCTCCATCAATTAACTAATATGGAAAAGAAAAGAAAAAAGTGAGAATAGTTGAAGTAGAGATACTCAATCCGTTGCTACAATCATTGAAATGTTTGATACTTATGCATCCAATTTTGGACAGTTCATAAGCGCAGACAAATGTTTTGCTTTTCTAGAGAAAAATATTATTCAAAAGAGGGATTTTATATGTACTCAGTTAGGAATCAAGGATAGATAATCTCCTTTCAACTACTTAGGTGTTCCTATAATTAGAGGAAAGCGTAAAAGATCACATTTGCAGTCCATTATTGATAGAGCCAAAATAAAATTAGAGAGCTGGCAGGGAAAGCTTTTATTCATAACTAGTAGACTTGAACTAATTAAAATGAAATGGAGCCGCTGACGAGGCATTTAGAGAGTTGGTGGGGTTATGCAGAAAAAAGGTTTTAGAACTAATACACATTTGCAAAAAACATTTGGCTCTATCAAATAATTTGTGTTTAGGCAAAAGGCATAGAATTTTGGAGACAAGAAGAAAAAAGAAGAGGCGAATTTGGAAAATTTTAAAGCTCGTTATATCATCATGGTCCTCTTCGTCATTTTTTTTTTAATTTTTAATTTTTATATTCTCATTCTTTTTTCTGAACCTAAAACTGGGCAAGTCACATTTTGATGTGTCCACATTGTTTAACATATAGTTATTGTACACTCTTTCTTAAAAATAAGTATACTTGACATAAAATAGTTATCCACACATCATTGGGGATGCCCTTAGTTGATTTGTCTCATTTTTGTCGAAGTCCTAAGTTGTCTAGCTCCTTTTTATGAAATTCTCTTCCTGAACACTTGTCTCATTCTCATATAAATATTAGAGACTACCTTTTGCCTTTTGTTAGTGAAAACAAATTATTTATAATACCGGTCGACCGCGGCTTACGGACCAGTCGACGGAGTTTCTCAATTTCTCCTTGTACCCGAGACAAAGCTGAAGGAACACATCAATCGATTGACCGGGGGCAGGGGTAGGTCAATCGGCGACCTGTTATGCTGAACACCTGATTGACTTCAATTTTAATATACGAGACCTGCTTGTTTTTTTTTGCCTTAAAATATTTCTTTTTGTTTTAGAAGCAAAGACCTGCTTCAAATTTTGTTATTAAGCCTACAAAGACCTACATCCCTTTTTTTAAGATCTGCTCTTATTGTTATGCCTACTGCCATTGTGTATTGGATGTTTTCTATGATCTCATTCATATTACTATTTTTATATTCATTTATTTTTATTTTTATTTTAAGTTGTATTTGTTCCTGATTACAATGTCAGTGTTGCTGAATTGCTAAGGGAAGAGGTTGGAGAAGTCAACCTTTTCCTCTTTGGTGCTCAAGCGAATGAAATTGTGGGTCTTCGAAAAGAAAGAGCTGAGGGAAAGGTATTCCTCCATGCTTACTCTTCCTATTATGTGGGTTGGGGTTGAAATTGTAGGCTCACTAATTAAAATGTCAACACAAACAGCCTGGATAGGTCTTTCATTACATAACTTTATGCATAAATAAAGTGAATTCAATAGCTTTTTTTTCTATCAAGACAACTTATCATAATGTGAATGTTGAATAAAACTTGATAAAATTAAAAGTTGCCCAATTAGACCAAATTAGAGGACTTGCGCGTTAACAAGTAAGAGGTGACGAATATACAAAGCGCCCACCACTGGATATTTTTTTTTATAGCCATGAATCAATCACGTAGGTCCCCACACTGTTTAGTTGTGAAAATTGTTTCGTTTAGTTTGGTTGTTAGGAAAGGTTTGGTAAATGTTGCTAGGTAATGTCTTTTGAAGATATTTTCCATTGTAGGGTCGTGGCTCTTTTCTAATCATGAGTTTATGTGGTTATTTTGTTGGATATGTAGTGTCCCATCTTTGTTGACTACAACGGAGGCTGTCATCATTCAACTTCCTAAGGATGAGAAGGAAGTACCGTAGAAGAAGGCATTTTCATGTGTTGAACCATATTAATCCATTTATCTTTGTTTTCTTCTTCCTCATATATGATTTACTTTCGGTACCTCTTGTTGCGTATTCTCTTAAATCACTATTTAAATTAACATGACTATGAAGAGATAGTGTTTAGTGATGGGTTGACTTTGAATCTACTAGACAATTCTTGCATATTCCAAGTAAAGACTTAAATTTTGAGGAAAATCCAAACGAACTGAAGAACCTACTATAACACCCCGCCTAATTAAATACCGGGTGATTAGTCCTTTATTAATTAAATCAGAATATTTAGTTAGTTCAGATAATGCATCACTGACGATAAATTTATTATTAATAAAACTAATAACCTAATATTTAAAAAGATTTATGTAAAAATTTTTTTGAATTAATAAAAAGCAATTTAACGGAATAATTAAACATTCACCATTCAATCCAATCTCATAAGAATGAAGTAACTGATAGAATAAAAGGGACTGGAGTTAACACTTCCAGCCTAAATTCAAGTATAATAGTCCAACTAAATAAATCTGATTACTGAAAAGACTAAATGACTAAGTCCATAATCTCATAATATCTGAAAAGAAAGGGGGCGACATGCCCAATTGCTGAAATAACTCAAAAGGAAGAAATGAGACATAGTGACGTCTACTACTAAGATCCTGTAACTTCCATAGCAGCTATAGCTCGTCAAATGAATGGATCTCCTAAGCCTGGTATCACTGTGGCTGGGCACCTAAAAAATTTGACAAGAAAAAAGATTTGAAGAAAACGGATCAGAGCCCGAGTTAAAAACAGTTTAAAATCAGCAAGTTCTTAAAATGATTTATTAGCATATATATTTTCATGTTAAGTTATCGAACTCACTTGAGATACTCACCTCTCATCTAATGTGTACTCCTAGCGAATATTCAAATCCCCACTAGTTTCTATCCTCATACTAACTAGTCCTTTCTGTCTAATAACTAATCATAATCCGATATCGTTCCCATAGATTTCCCTCGCAATATATAATACATAATACCAATTCCTCTTTAGCATAAAGAGACACATTTTGTTTAATATAATTAAGTGTTCATTACTTAATTCATTTCAAATTTCATTATTAATTCTACCTACTAAATTCACATAGTAGATATCATCACAAGTATATATATACACTCTATCTTATATATAATCAATGTTGCACCCCGAGACACAGCTGGGGTGCCTACATATTCTGCTATCATGTCCTGTTGCATCTCTCATTGCATAAAGGACCCAAGGTTCAGTCTCTTGCGAACCATTAAAACAAAACACATTTATTGGAGGCTAACACAGTCCCAAGTCGATGGGCTATGCACATACCTACGCACCTATACGACCGTCATCACTATCGTTTTCATAGATAGTCCGTACCTAGGTTCTATACTCTAGTGGTACCAATCAATACCCCACCCGAAGGCTCATCAAGGCATGATTGTCCACAACGCGCAACCTACTCTCGATAGTAAGCAGTGTAGATATGTTATACACATAATAGTTTATTCAGTAAGCATACACACAACTTAATATATATACAATAGGTATTCTCGCAACCCAAATCCTCAAGTTTATAGATAGTATTATCGTCTCTACTATTCACAATGTTTCAACCCTTCAACTTATCTCTCTAACATATACCTTCTCTCTAAGGTACTCTTACCCCGCTATATTCCGTTGAGTAGTCACGCTCTTAACTCATTACTAACTAGAAATTTAAGTCATTCGATGGTAGCATAGGTTAATTTCTCTCAGTTGGATCAACCTGGAAGGATTCTAACTTGTCTGTGCTATAAATAAGCATTGTGGAATATCGTTAGAAGTACAGGAGTCTCGTTCAAACGAGGTAGTTCAAATGAACTCCTCACTTCGAATGAACTTAAAAATCTTGTTAGAATGCTCGTTGGAATTCTCATTCGACTGACTTGGGCAGGTATTCGAACGAGAATTTGAGAGCTCCCATGTCCCTCCAAACTTCATTTTTCCTAAGTTGTTCAACAGAAAAAGCATCCCAAACTCATTCTAATTCGAATTTAACAACTGTAAACCATATTCCCTAGCATTAGAACTCATTTCCCATTTATTTTACCATTAAATCCATAAGGTTTTAACATGCATTTCAATAATTTACCCAAATCTTCAATAAGCCCTAGTTTAACATAAACTCCATTAACATCAATATAATCCCACGTTTAATCTCGTGAAATCATCTATAAAACTAAGATTTAATATACTCATAACAAGTTCATTTAACTACATGCAACCCTATACTCCCAAATTAAAGATTTATTCCCAATTCAGTCTTAAATTCATAGCATCCTAATTATCTCATCAAATAGTGTTAACATGAATCATATATGCTAAAAACTTTAGAAAGATAAACACTTTCCTTTTCGTGAACTTATGAATCGTTGAACAAAATTGGTATGGGGATGACCCTCTCTTAGCGATCTACGCGTTGGTGTGATTTCTGATGGAAGAACTTGAATTCTTAGCCCAAAGCACCTGTTGAGTTCTCCTTCTCCCTCTCCCTCTTTGGTTCTCTCCATCTCTCTCACGTAGGTTGGAAACTAACAAATCCCCTCTAACCCATGTACATATCTAATTTAATTCCTAATTTTCGTCCATAATATTTCCCAAAAATCTCAAAAGACTAAAATACCCCTCTGGGGTGTCGTTTTGGTCTAAAATGCCCCGGAATCCAAATAAAATACTTGAGTAGTATTTTTTGACTATTTCGACCCTTCCGAACACACTGGCGCACTCAAAACGGCCATATGAGTTACTTAACAATAAATTATCCTTTTTAGCCCAATAAGGTAATACCGACACGACTCACATTCGCGTTCTAACTAAGTGTATTACAACTATCATATATTTTACTCCCAGCTGAAATAATATTCTCGTATTCATATATTACTTTACTCGCCAAGTAATATTCGATGTAATTATCTCTGATAAATACTAACTCTCGTCATGCTAGTAATTATTACAATTAAATTCGGATTAATTATAAATTTAATTTTCTCCATTCAAATTAATTAAATCCAAATTCCATAATTAAAATAAAATCACACAAAATTACGGGCTATTACACCTACGCATATAAACAAAGGACATAAAGATTCTATAAATGATAGATAACAACATACTGGTTGAAAATCTTATCCCAACATACAGGCAGGGCCTCTATGGCGGCAGCATTACATAGCAACAAAGTGACTAGAAGCTGGTGTTACTTCTGAACAACTGGAAAGATGGAAGTTGCTTATTTTTTTTCCAGAAGAGGTGCCGCTGTGTTGGAGAATCTCGAGCTCAAAAAGACCTAGAGACATAAAACCTAATATCAAACCAAACATTATGCCAGCAAACAGAACTAAGAAGCATGATATCCCAGCGTATGTGTACCACCAAACCGATCCAAACGCTATCGATTTTTATTGCAATTGTGCAATATTCATGTCACGAGATGCCATAGGAATCAGACCCACCACATTCACTATGCACATCTTCGTGGTCTTGTAATTGGATTCATCAACTATTGACATATTGCCCTCATAACTTTATCCCCGTGATAAGAAGTCTCTTTGTATGTGTAGGTAACTGGTAATTGAACTCACACAACAAGAGGTTGTGCTTCATTCTTTAATGGCACATATTGCTACATTATCTACTCTAGTGGAACTTACACCTTTCAATAGTAAGTTTTGTTTCCCTTTAATTTCCATACATATATATACAAGTTTTTCTTGTGAATCATGATAGATCAGAGATAATCTTAAAAAATCTTCTGCAAAACTTCATTGTGCACTAATTATGTATTGTCCATTTTCCACATTATTATTATTATTATTATTATCATGGATATTATACATTTATGCAGGTTTTGGATAAACAGATGATGAACCATGGGTTTCTCATGGTACCGCATTAGCAGAGATTGCGCATGCAATGAAAAAATTGTACTTCCTAATTTTTGTATTTAATTCATTGATCTAACATTATTATTCCTTTATCGCGTATCTTTTTGTTAATAGATAAATGATTTGGTTATCTTTTACATGGATAATCTTTTGAGATGTTCTCCATCTCTGAATGTCAAATGGTTATGAATTCTCTTTGGACAAAGTTGACTAAAACTGATCAGAATTGGCATTACGCCTACAAGGTAGTACATCATTATTATCTTACTGTATCCTCCATATGGTCATTACTTTCTCTCTCTCTCTCTCTCTCTCTCTCTCTCTCTCTCTCTCTCTCTCTCTCTCTCACACAGATAGAAAAAAGTTCCATTTATAAGAACAAAAAATAAGAATGAACAAGACACCTCTAATGAATCATCAATCATTATGATCCTGCCTTGAAAAATCTTCAAAATTATTCTTACTAGAGATGTTTAAGATTATCCAACTTAAGCCTATCATCATATTTTCTTGGCCAATCCAATCACATGTCCTCATCCTACTATATAAATTCTATGCATCCTAATTAGTGTTATATAATAGATGTCATAAAAGTTATGTTTCCATTTAAATTACAACAATTTCCCTTTAACACCCTCCTTTGAGACTCCACTGTCTCCTCTATTAAAAACATGTCACTAGAGGGTGAAAATCCAAATCAACATCCAAATAGTCCTGTAAGAGACACGAACACCTCACACGAGATCAATGTAATTCGTAGAAACTGATCCCGTAGTCATGGGACTCTCGGTTTGAGAATATGACAATAATTTGAAAATATTTAGATTATTCTTAAAAACATGTCGTTTGAGGGTGAAAACTGAAACGGTCCCGTAACAGACACTAACACCTCGCATATGCCTAATGTAATTCGTAGGAGCTGACCATGTAGTCATAAGACTTTCGGTTTGAGAATACAATAATAATTGTAACTCGTATATGCAATTTTTCATCTTGAATAAGATTTTTTTAAAATTACTTGGTTACTAATATCATCTCTTTTTTGTATCCTTTTTTTTTTGCAGGATAATATTTTATTGTTAGGTTTAATCCACGTGGAACATACGAAGAAGTTAATGGTTTACAAAAAGGGTATTATTTATTTAATGTACCCAATATTTAGGATTCTATTTTTTTGTGTCATGTCCGTGCGGGATTTTGTAGTTTTATTGTTAACTTTTATGGTCGTGTGGGCTTTTGTAATTTTATTGTTATATTTTATTATCGTAAGAAACTTGCATTACGCGGTATTTAGAATGTCCACAAAATATAGGAAATTCTGCCCAATTTTTTTTGGTTTGTGAACTATTAAGACTTGTAATATTTTGAAGTTTCCATGTACATTAGTTCATCAACAACGTGCGAGATTTACAATTTGTGAATTTTCTTGTTTTCAAATAAGTAATTTGTTTTTCTTTGATCTAAAAATTTGGCACGATTTTGAACTGTGCCAAAAGCCTACTAAAATGTACTCAATCTAACACAGTTTTAAAGTGTGCAAGAAATATCAAATTCTGGCACGATTTTAAAGTGTGCCAAAAGGGTTCCTCTTTGTCCAAATTTGGCATACTTTTAAACCGTGCCAGAAAAAATTGCCTTTTTGGAACACCTGATTCTGGCACAGTTCAAAACTGTGCCATATTTGATCCCACATTCACTGCCCGCGATTGAGGGTACGTTTTCAATCTAAGGGACTTTGGGGTGGATATGATTTGACATGGGGACTTCACATAGTTTCATTTCCACTATTTTTTCACGTGCAACGGGGTTATTAGACACAACGGAGAGTACAGTCACTAGTGTAGACTCAATATTGGACTATGGGTCATTGATATTCTTTATATGCCAGGGAGTGGTCATAGAGATTGGGAGATTGATCCTACTGACCGATATGCTTGTTTTAGATATGCACGACTATGATGCTATCATCGGGATGGATTTGTTAGTCGAGTCTAGGTTCATGATAGATTTCTTTAGTAGGAGCATATTTTTCTCTATCGCTAGTCAAGATATGTTCTTAATGGCGATGCATCGCCCCGAGGGAGGATCATCCACTCACTTGTTTTATATAGAGGAGGAGACCTCTATGGGAGTTGTGATTCCCCTTGATTCTATCCTATTCATCCATGATTACACTGATGTGTTTCAGTATATACTAAGTCTACTGCCGAGTAGAGAGATATAGTTTGTGATTGACTTAGCATCGGGTACTCGATCGATAGCTCATGAACCTTACTGTATGGCTCCTACGGAGATGAGGGAGATAAGGGATCTGATTGAGTAGTTTTTGGTATATGGTTTCATCCACTGGAGTAACTCACCTTGGGGTTCCCTAGTTCTGTATGTGAAGAAAAGCGATGGATCTTTATGTCTGTGTGTAGATTATCGAGAGTTGATTAAAGTTACGATACAAAATAAGTATCCGTTGCCCATAATTGATGACTTATTCGACCAGCTAAGTGGAGTAACTTACTTCTCAAAGATAGACTTGAGATCAGGATACAACCAGTTGAGGATTAAGGAGAAGGATGTGTCTAAGACTGCGTTTCTGATGAGGTATGGATCCTATGAGTTTTGAGTTATACCATTTGGTCTAACTAATGCACCGATAATCTTTATGGACTTAATGAATAGAGTGTTCAAGGAGTTCTTAGATCAGTTTTTCATTGTCTTCATAGATGACATCCTGATTTATTCACGAACCAAGGAAGAGTATGGTGAGCACTTATGTAGGGTTTTGTAGACTTTACGGGAGAATGAGCTGTACGCCAAATTTGAGAAATGTGCATTTTGGCTATGAGAGGTACATATCTTGGGGCACATCATATCAGATAGGGGAATATTAGTGAACCCCAGTAAGGTGTCAGTGGTGAGGGAGTGGGGACATCCCATGACATCGACGGAGTTGAGGAGTTTCTTGGGGTTAGCTTGATAATACAAATGATTTATTCGGGATTTTTCAAAGATTATGGGTCCGATGACTAATCTGACTCGTAAGGGAGTACCAATCACTTGGGATGATATGTGTCTGTTGGTATTTGATGAGATGAAGGACAATTTGACTTTAGCAGACATAATATCACTCCCCAGACCAGGAGTAGAGTACCTTGTCTTTACTGACGCGTCCCTACAGGGACTAGGTGGAGTATTACAGTAGGAGGATCAGGATATAACTTATGCCTCCCACAAGCTTAAGCCCCACGAGAGGAATTACCCCACACATGACTTGGAGTTGGCAGCAGTCATGTTTTCACTATGGATTTGGAGACATTATCTCTTGGGAGAAAAATTTCGCTTATTCACAGATCATAGATCACTGTAGTACTTGTTCACCCAGAGAGAGTTGAATATGTGTCAGCGTAGGTGGTTTGAATTTGTGAAGGACTATCAGTTTGAGATCCAGTAGCACTCGGGGAAGGCTAACATAGTAGCTGATGCGTTGAGACGGAGGCTAGTAGGTGAGGTGGAAGAAATATGGAAGGAAAAATGGAAGGAGTTAGGAAACTAGGATGCAGTTGCCCGATCATTTATGTCAGCCATGACCGTTGCACCCCAGATTGTGACGAGAGTGGTACAGGCCCAGGTAGCCGATAGATTCTCTCACGATCGGATTATAAACCTTCTAGCTAAGGGATTTGAGTCTTATTCTGTGGGTATAAATGGGGGTTTGTGCTTTAATGGGCATTTTGTTATTCCAGAGGGAAAGGACCTACGACATGCGGTGATGATAGAGTTGCAAGGATCTCGATTTGTGGTACATCCCAACGGGGATAAGATGTATCAGGACATGAGGCGACAGTACTGGTGGAGTGGAATGGAGAAGGACATCACTGAGTTTGTTTCAAAATGTGCCACTTGTCAGCTGGTGAAAGTGGACCATTCAGAGACCGAAAGGGATCCTACAGCCATTAGAGATCCCTATATGTAAATTGGAGAGAATTTCCATGGATTTCATCATAGGGCTTCCCACATCGTAGAAGGGTCTCGATTCCATATGGGTGATTATGGATTAGTTGATTAAGGTAGCGCACTTTCTACTAATTCGGACTGACTATACTACGGGGAAATATGCTCAGATATTTATTGCTGAGATAGTGAGACTCCATGGGCTGCCCCTTAATATTGTGTTCGAACGGGACAAGATTTTTGTTTCCAGATTTTGGGAGAGCTTCAAGGAGGCTATGGGTATGGAGTTACATTTGAGTTCGGCCTAGCACCCACAGACGGATGGGAAGACAGAGCAAACAAATCATATGTTAGAGCATATGTTGTGGATGTGTATCCTTGATTTTAGCGGGGATTGGGAGCAGTATCTTCCATTGTTGGAGTTCATGTACAATAACTCATACCAGTTCATGATTGGCATGGCACCATTTGAGGCATTATATGGTAGACCTTATCGTTCCCATGCTTGTTGGCTAGTGGCGGGGGATAACAAGCTATTAGGGCCAGAAGTGATTCAGGAAATTATGACTAGAATAGAGATGATTCGGATTCGTATACGGGTAGCTCAAGATAGGCAGAAAATCTACGCCGATATCAACCGGTTCTTCAGAGAGTTTGTTGTGGGGGATCAGGTACTATTATGAGTATCTCACTTGAAGGGGATAATGTGGTTTAGGAAAAAGGGAAAGTTATCACCAAGGTACGTAGGACCATTCCCTATCATTGAGAGAATTGGGCTCGTAGCTTATAGACTTGGGTTATTGGAGCACTTACATAGGATTAACGACAAGTTCCATATTTCTTCGCGGAGGAGATATCTTTTGGATAACATGGCCCATACTCATATTTATTTCGAGGAGATCAACCTACAACCCGATTGCTCCTACAAAGAGGGGCCAGTTGCTATCCTAGACCATAGAGAGAGGAAATTGAAGTCAAAGGGAGTGCCGTTAGAACATGTTCAGTGGCGGCACCATAATGTTGAGGAGCCTACCTGGGAGAGTGAAGATGAGATACGCGACAAGTATTCAAGTTGTTCGTACCAGGTATACCATTATTTTTAATCATTTTTGAATTTCGAGACAAAATTCTATTATAAGGGGGGAAGTATGTAACACCCCGTATTTTTATGAATTTTTTAAAATTAGGATTAATTGAATTTAATGTGAGAATTAACTAAGAATTAATCCGGATTAAAATAAATATTAACTAGCGAGTTAAGGGTTAGTATTTATTGACGTGTATTATGTTGAATATTACTGAGGGAATAAAGTAATATATGATTATGTAATTAGTAAAATTGTCGAGAGTGGAAAAATACGACAGTTACGGAAAAATTAAGTCGGGACACGCGTGTGAGTCATGTCAGGACTAATTTAAAGGAATTAGGAAGTAAATTAATTATAAGTATTCCAAATAGTCATTTTGAGTGGGCCAACATGTTGAGAAGGGTTGAGATAGCCATAAAAGTGTACACAAGGATTTAGTTTGGGTCTCGAGACAGTTTTAGGCCAAATCGACATCCCGAGAGGGCGTTTTGGTAATTTTAATTTTGGGTATTAATATGCACAAAAATTAGAGATATAATATATCTACTATGTGAGTCCAACTAGGGATTTTATTCACAAGTTTCAAGGGAGAGACACAGAGGGTGGGGGAGAAACAAACCCAAGGTGCTAAGGCCTGGAACCACCACCTTGAAACACCAGGACCACCACTGTGTAGATTGGAGAACGAGGAACGCACCTATACCTTTCACACCAGCGAATGAGACCATCGAAATCAAGGGAAGCATTTATCACATGATCTCTTTTAGCACCATTTGTGTATATATTAGCATAGGAGATTAGAACCCGTGTTTATATATGAATTTTGAGGAAACTAGAAGATGCATATCCTTAATCTGATATTGAAATGAACATAGGTTGATCCTGTAATACCCCGTATTTTTATGCTTTATAAATTTGGGGATTTATTAAATTTAATGTGAGTTATTAATTTAATATAAATTCAGAAATTAATTATTTTTAATTATTAACGTGATGTGAGTTAGTAATTATGGGAAAATTTGTTGAATATTACTAATGAGCAAAGTAATATATAATATTGGTTCTATTAAATGTCGCGAGTGAATAGAATGATAATTTTGAAAATTTAAGTCGGGACGGGCCTGTGTCGCGTCGGGAATAAATGTTGATTAATAAAAGTGAAATATTTTCAAGTTATCCATATGGTCATTTTGAGTGCTCCAACGTGTCTGAAAGGGTCGAGATAGTCCGAAAAGTGTACCCGGGGGTTTAGTTTGGGTCTCGGGGCGTTTTTAGGCTTAATTAGTACCCTGGGAGGGCATTTTGGTCATTTTGCATTTTTGGGTAATTAAACCCACGAAAATTATTAAACTATATCAGCCATTTGGAATAGCCATTTAGGGTTAGCAGACTCAAAACTTTAGAACGACCATAGGAGAGGGAAGGAGGAAGCTTTCCAAGAAATCCAAGGCCAAAAAGTCACCCGATTGCACCGCCACCACCACCAACGCGTAGATCGCGTGACGAGGAACGCAACCACACCAAAATCGTCTGAAAAATAGAATTCTGAAAATCCCAGGCAAGTGTTTAGCTTGCTTATTTTCGTTAATGCATCACTCATGTTAGTCTAGGGATGATTAGGATGAGGTTTATGGAAGAAAACCCAAATTTGAGATAGGAAATCGCATGTAGTAATGATTTGAATGTAAATCTGGAAACCCCTTCACATGTAGAGGATTAAACCACGAAATTATGATGTTTTAAAAGAAGAAAATTCTGGAAAAGACTGATTAGAATCATGTTAAAGAGATTTCTAGGGTTCTTGAGATTTACATGAATTTTGGCATGTTAATCCATGGTTATTAATGGAAATTTGCATGCTTTACGTAAAAGATGTATGAAATGGGTTTATACTATTAGTATTACAAATTTCTGGGCGATTGGGAATGAAAAGTTTGGATTTGGATGAGGTTATGTGATAGAACCAGTAACTGGTTAACTGCAGAATTCACCATAACTGTTTGATCGATCGATCGAGCCAAGAGCTTCGATCGATCGAAGGTTCGATCGATCGAGCCCCTGCCTTCGATCGATCGACCCCTTCTGGCAGACTTATATTTTCCTTTTATAAATAGTTGAATTAATTCTAAATGAAAAATAGCCCTTAGACATCCTTTTTAAAATATTTTGGGAGATAAAGATGATCAGTAGGATTTATTAATGATTAAGAGACCTTTCATGTAAGGCGAGATTTACATTTTTGGGGTGTTTATATATAAGGGACGATGGAATTTTTGTATTAAAGGGAGAGATACGTAAAATGGTTACGATGGAAAATAGATGAATACCTACTAAATTTTACACTTAGGAGGATAGAGTCCATGAGTGTTACGTAATAAGTTGGTATGATCCCTCAAATTTAAGTAAAAAATGAATGGTTATACGTGAGAACTAAATAATGAGAAATAAGGACAAATGTCGTAATTATGGGATTTGAGATGTACCTAAATTGATATGATAAAAGTAGTATATTTATATGATTGTGTGTATGCATATATTATATACATGTGAAAATCATGCCCACGCTACTTGCTATCCCTGAGGTTACCGCGCTGGGACAGTCTTAACTCGATGGAACCTTTACGGGGGATATTGATTTGTACCCAAGAAGATAGGAATCCTAGGTACAGGCTATCGAATCGATAGTCACAGTCCTAAGAGACGCGAGGGTATGTGCTGACCTCTTGGACTTGGAAACTATGCTTCGCCTCAATATTGTTTGTGTATGTATTAATACAGTTCGAGAGTGATTTCGAACATGTATTTCCCTTAGTACGAGTGATACGGGGATTGGATAGCAGAGTATGCCCGCACCATAATTTTATGTGGGGTGCTGTTAGAATATATATATATTATACGAGTATTTAATATATATATATGAAATTCTGAAATTTGGAACTGCCTGCTGTGTTATGGTAGGTAAGAAATGAATAATGACCTCAAATTGGAAATACTTGTTTTGAAAAGTATAATATGACACTGGGAAACTTTATTAATAAATAAAGTTATAATGAGAGCTTTGTTACTGAATGAAATATTTCCTCTTAAACAATTATATTTTTCAGTTTTAAATCTTATGGGTAACCTAAGATCAGTTAAATCATTGGGAAGATTAGTGCAATATAAGATGAGATAAACCATTGGGAAGATTAGTGCGATAGGCGTGCATATTAGAAGAGAAGTGAGAATTTCTCAAGAGAGTGTCGCACTAATATGTTGTTGCATTGGCCTGTAAACATTTTAAATACTTGCTAAACGAATTTTTAATCATTCACACTATCGGGCTCTGACCCGTTTCTATTTTCCTTTCTCTCTTGTATATATATGTATATATTACAGGTGCCCAGCCACAGGGGCGTCTTGCATATGATCCTTTGGAAGGAACGCGCTGCAGCTTAGGTGGGAGTTGCAGGCCTCTTTCTTAGACGACTTCATTTATTTGATTCCACTCCTAGCTTATTTATTCCATTGGGCATGTGTCACCCGTTTCCATTATCTATTTGTTTTATTGGACATTGTGATTCAGTTATTTCTATTATTGTCACTTTGGGATTTATTACTGTCTGGATGTTTTACTTTAAGTTTTAATGTTGGGATTTAGTTGTTGAATGTTTAAATTATTTGGATTATATGTTCCAGGATTATTGTGGTGTGATTCTTTAATATTGAATTGTTGTAAAGATTTAAATCTTGGTTTATAAAATAAAATTTGAAAAGTAATGTCTAAAAATAGTTTTGACACTTAGCTTAATTAATTAGGGTGTTTAAATTGGAAAAGTTATTTTTACGACAGTGATGCTAAGAATGAACCAACTGTTCACCTTGATTTTAATTTAATAAAGGAGTGATCGCCCGGTATTTAATTAGGCGAGGTGTTTCATATCCATGTATGCATGTAGAGGAAACAAACCCTTGAAATCATATATTGATTGAAACTTGTTCGTAAATGGGAAATTAAAAGTACTAGAGTTCTAATAGATTAACTTTGAGATTTCATACGTAACTCATCATTAATGTGGAATTGATGATGCTAGGATGTTAGAATCTGAATATACAAAATGGGTTATCAATTATTATAGTTGTATTAGTGTTTGGGAAAAATCTGTAGAGGATTTTAGAATGAAAATTATGGAAAACGTATTTGGGGCAAGAATGTTTTTTCATAGACCTTCGGACCGGTCCGGTCCATTGGTCTGATCAGTTCATTTTTTAGTTGAATCGGTTCATTTTTTCCTAGAACCGAATCTATCCGGTCTTCTGTAATTTTCAGCAGAACCAGTTGAACTTTTCTAATCATAAAAGTTCAAGATTTATGATGAAGTATAATGAGAATTAGTTTAATAATATCGTAGGCCAAGATTGGGTTTAGGGTTGGACCTAAGAGGGGGAACAAGGGATTAAGCTTAGTCGGTAATAATCGGAGAAAAATACTTACCTTAGAGAATAATTCGACAATCAGAGATTCGAGAGAAATAATGACTTATATCAGTTGGATATATAGACCATACCTACTGTTATGATGTGTAAACTTAGATATACTTCAAGGGACGAGAAATACTCGGGAATGATCATTAATGAAGTTAGTTATGAAATATTATTACGTAGAATATTCGAGATAAAAATATACTATATTTGAAGCATGTAAACTAAAGTTATAGGTTGTGTGAATACCTAATGTATGTTGATTATGTGTATGACATACCTAGATACTTGCTATCGCGGGAGGTTGTGTAAGAGAGTCTTATCTTGAGGAGACTTCGAGGGGATATTTTACTTATATCTCAGAACATAAGACTTAGGTTGGATTGCCATTTGTGTGAACAATGGTATTTCATGGTCATTTGGGTGCGTAGGTATGTGGGTATTCCAAAGTCTTAGGACTATGTTCACCTCCAATATGTGTGATTTGTTTATATGGTTCGTGGAAGATTTTCGAATCTATTGTCCTTAATTAAGTACTAGATGTACCTAGACTTGATAACACAGTATGCATTGCACCATGGTGTAGCCTTGGGGTGCTGTATATTATATGTATATTATAGCGCTGTGTATATTTATATACTTGTGTTATTATCTACTGTGTGATTTTGTAGATGATTAAGACGATGAAATCCTAAGTACCTTAAGTTGTGAATACTTAACTTTAGGGTGATAACCCTTAAACGAATTAATAAATGTTGAAAGAGTTAATAAAAGTATTTGGGAATACGGGCTACTACTTCGAGATATAGCTAGTGGTGTTAGTCTAGAATCTAGTTAAATGAGGTTATGATATCTAGATTGTAATAGATGTACGTTAGGCATACATAGTAGTTTAGAGGTGAGAATCTCATGTGAGAGTACGAAAAGTTATCCTGCACATAACACCTACTTTAATGAAAATTTGAAATACTTGCTAAAATACTTTTACAACTCGATCTCTGACCCGTCTCTTCCATAGTTTTCTTCTCTTGTACTATTTATATCAGGTGTCCAGCCATAGGGATGCCAGGCATAGATGTTCAAACTATTTGACGTGCTGTAGCAGTTGTGGTAGCTGCAGGACCTCATGCTTAGACGCCTTCACTTTCATTTCATTCAGTTCTCTCTAGACATTTTATTTAGGGCATGTGTCGCCGATCTTCAGTTATTTTATTTGAGAGATTGTACTTCCTTCATTTATGTATTTAGAATTTAGTTGGATTCGATATATTGGTTTACGGTTTGAGACTTTGAAATGGAATTTTTTTATCCACTTTTTACTTCAGCAGTTTTTATTTTATTTTATCCAGTTTTTATTTTATTCAGGGATGTGGTAAATGGCTTATGTCTTAATAATTGGAATTTATTAATGGATTATTTGGGTATAACTTAGAATGGAATTTTTTTTAACACTAGCTTAATTATTTATTAGGTCATTAATATGGTTAAATGTTTTCGACAGTGATGCTAAGAATGAACCAATCGAACATTCTGTTTTAATTTTAATAAAGGACTGATTCCCAGGTATTTAGTTAGGCGGGGTGTCACAATTATAAGATGAGATATCGCAATTATGATTATGAGATATCCTGTTCCTGATCATTGTGATTTTAGTTTGATTGTTCCCGTTCCAGAGGCTTCTCTATCTCCTTTTCATATTCATGTATTTTCTCAAGTTCCAACTGATGATTATGATGATAATGATGATGACGTCGAGGATAAATACACCGACTATTACTGATCTGAGGATTGATAAGATTTTTGTTTTACCATATTTTGATTGATGGTGGGGAGTAGTGGTGTATATGTTTGTGTATAATTCTCGATAGTTTTATATATATTTGATGAGTTCTCCTATTACATTTTGCAGATTGTGGACAGTCCTCAAATTATAGATTTTCAATACATTAACGATGATATATATTTATTCCCTATGCTTATTTTGTTGGAAAAAAATTGTGATTGGCATTCAAAACTAAAAAACTTCATCCATAAATATCTTTGATTATTCATGCATTACAAAGAAATAGAGGACTAGGTTTAAATATTAAACCTCTGGTTAAAGAATATAATACATTTGCAAATCATGTTGTGATTCGTATGAGGAGACAAAAATAGAGGATGATGAAAGCATTGCTTCCCTCTAAGATTTTTGAAAACCTTATTTAACCTTCTATAAAGATAGGATCTTCTAGCGTATGATCCCCCCCCCCCCCCATGCTAAGTTGTTGTGTGGGAACCTTTTGAGATGAAATTCCTTATGAGTGAGATATGGTTGTCTCTCTCTAGGCCTCTTTGCAAAAGATAAATAGTGTTTTCTCTAGTCCTCTTCACCCATATAAAACCCTAATAATGAGTTATATACTCTAAAACCCCTTACCACACCTTTACATACAAGTACAAAAGGTGGTCTTAGACAAAACTAGGTTTCTTAAGAGCCCTGGCCTAACTACATGGGTGATGATGCTAAGATTCAGCACCACCAGATAAGAGGTGAGAGCTTAGTGTTAATAATGGCAGCCATAGAGATATATGTGTGTATAAGTGTATAGAAGGGAATGAGTATAAGAGGAGTAAGACAATGATGTATAGTGGTTCAGCCAATTAGGCCTACATCCACTATGAGTGTGTGATCCACTAAATATGGGCACTAATGGCCTTGGATACAATGCACATAAGCTCATTATCTCTCTCTACTGTGTGTACAAGCAGAGTTTTAGTTATGGTTGCAATTATAGATCCATTTACAAGGATGAGTATGACTAGTATATATAGGGCTTGGGGGCGTAGTGTACCCCCCAAGCATTCATGGTGCATGTGAATGATGATCTAACCAATTCTCTGCTGACACCTAGCTGTGCAATTTATGATTAATGATGACATAATATTCCCTCACGTGAGGGGATGATATTATTATAACGGTCTAGTCCACGTGCTATATGGGTCCCACGCGCACTGTCCCACGTGTCTCCCAAATCACGCACTGTGGTGATGTCACCCTCGGCCTAGGATGCCAGGCCGAGACTAAAGTGGATGCTTACATTGGGCCTGGCTAGATGTGAGCCTTGTACTTTCGTCCCCTCACAGGGTCATCCGACTCATGATGAGGGACCGGCCCCCTGAAGGGTCCTCTGGGCCACTCTGAGGGGTCGACCCCTTAAGGGGTTGTTTGGGACACTCTGAGGGGTCGGCCCCTTGAGGGGCCGTTTGGTCCATGATGGGGGGTCGGCCCCTTTAAGGGTCATCTGATATTGGTTGAGGGATCATCTTGGCCAATCCTTCCTGTGATGGAACTGTGGTCATTGGACTCGTCCTGGTCTTGAGCCCTCGTTTGGGTGGAGGACACCCTCGGCCTGGCCGAGGTATATACGGGTATATCAATCACCCCCAGCCCTTAGCCATCTATGTTGTTGAGATGACTAAGGGGTAATGTTTCCTTTGAATGCTAACTGCGTGGTCAATTTGATGAGTGACCTTCGTCAAGTTGCTTGACACCTTGCTAGATATCCATCATCGTTTACGTTCCCCAAGTGTGACGGTTGCACACCATTCTTGGGCTTTGTGCCCTAATGATGCCTCTCCTCGTGGGTTGTGTCTTGCGTTGATTATTGGGCCCATAAATACCAAGGTATTCATGGGATTTTTGAACAATTATTTCTTTTTCTTCTTCATCTTCTTCACACCAAGCCTTCTCTCTCTAGAGTTTTAACAACTCAATCGTCATTTTCTACAATTTCAGCCTTTGTTTCTGCGTTTCAAGCTATATTCAGTCGTCATCTTCGTCCTCAGGTAACTCTTCTGCCACTAATTCTTCTTTTAGTTTCTATTTTCATTTTGTTTCTTACATTTGGGTTTCTTTCCCCTCTTTTCTTGGTTGCTTTGTTTTTCTGGTGTGTGGACCCACCTTGCAGTGGTGGTTCTAGGGCAGTATTTAGATTTTAGGTTCCTCAGAGTTCATTCCCCATCTTTCAGTGGTGGTTTAGTGCCCCCTTGTGGCATTTCTTGGGATTTCTTGCATTTTTCGGCGTTTTTCTCAGACGAACTGTTTTCCTTTGTCCAACCGAGAGTCAAACATACGAGGGAGAGATGAATGAGAGAGCATCATCACCAACAGGTGCTGGGCCTTCTAGTAGGAGTGAGACGTCCCCTCTCATCCCAAGACGATAGGCTGAGGGCTCAGTACATTCTGAGGTTGTCCCTGTAACAGCCCTATCCCCTCTTGCCTTTTAGGTGTCTTTTCCAGATGGACCATCGACATGCGTTGAGGCTGAGAGATCTGGGGATGTTGGGGATGAGGACGATAGTGGGGATCTAGATGCTGATCAAGTTAACACTTATAGTGCCTCGGCTTATGTCTCATCCGTTAGGGATCGTAACCTCTTGCTGTGGAGGCACACATTTGGTATACATCCCAATGTGACTATGAGGGTCCCAAATGCAGACGAGAGAGTCTTCCAAGGTGACGAAGGAGAGATTTCTATTTACGAGCAGATGCTAAGGGTAGGTGTTAGGTTCCCTCTGCACTCTGCTATAGTCGACATATTGTTTGCCCTCGAGGTTGATCCCTCTCAACTTCCTCCCAACTCATAGAGGTCTATCCTCGGCTATGTCTCCCTCTGGAATAATACGTTCACCGATGAGCCCTCAATCGATTTATTCATAGCCTGCTATAATATCACTTCATCATCCAAGAAGCCTGGGTATTTTCATCGAAGGGCTAGTAAGTTTGACAAGAAACTTCTTCACTTAGCTCAGACTTCCAATCATGACTGGAAGAAAAGGTCTTGCTTCATCTCTGGGGATTAGGAATTCCCCACCGGGGACGAGCCTGTAGAAGATAGTTTGAGGGTCCCAAGGGCATGGTCCAACCCCTCAATGAAAGCACGGCCAGACCATGGGCTAAGCTTGGAAGAATAGGATATAGTTGAGTACCTGAGGGAACAGGGTAAAGAGGATCATCTTGCCTAATTTGAAGATTTAGTGACCCCTGCTTTCCTCAAAGAAGATGGTTTGAGGGTCGCCCCCCTGACATAATTATGTGAGTTGCTTTTTGTTCAATTTTTAATTTTTTGCGTGTTTCCTCTTTGCCACTGCATCTTTCTGATATATCATCTCCTTTTCAGGTCGTCCCTCAAATATATTTGATCAACTATGGGAGATGACTGCCCAAAGTTTACTGTCTGGCTTGGGAAAGAAAAAAGGCAAAGAGCCTCAGCAGCCTCCGAGAAAGACAAATGTCGTGGGGCTGACAGAAGTGGAGCCTACCACCGACAGTCGCGAAAGGAAGGAGCCCTAAGTTCCTGGGGGCTCTCGGCCTGACTCTCGAACAAGGGAGAGGGTTGAGGTGTCTCAGGCACACACTGAGGGGACCCGCCCCTCTTCCAGAATGGGTTCCTATTGGTCTCAGAGTCTTACTTTCCTCAAGGGTGAACCCTCGTCCCTCATAGCCAACCCGAGGGTAGCTAATGCCTCAAAGTTTTCTACACCCTCGGCCTCCGATTATGAATTCTTATCAAAGATGCCCCAGGCTAAGGTCTATGACTACGGTCTGCACACTTTGGCTCAGTTACCTCTTTTGACTTCATTCTTTTTCATTTATCAACATTTCATGAACTATTCCCGCAGTCCCTTTTAACATGTGTTTGTCTATGCAGTCAGTCTGTGCTTTCACCTATGCTACCAAGTGGATGGATAAGAATCAACAAAAGTTCCATGAAGCCGAGAGCTCTATTCAGCATGAGGCGGATCTGAAGACCAAACTGGAGACTGTGAGGGAAGAGTTTGAGAGTGCGAGGACCGAGCATGCCAGGGTCCTAGATGAGCTGGCGAAGCAGCACGAGGCCGACCTGAATGTGAAGGACACCCTCATCAAAGAAAAGGAAGATGCCTTGAACAACTAGGGGGCCCAATTCAAGTCTCAACTTGCTGAGGCAGTCAGAAAATCCTAGGTTGATGCCATGGAGGCTTACAAGCTTTCGGACGAGTTCCAAGGCTTTGGCCTTGAGTACCTGGAAAGAGGGATTAAGATGGCCTGTCGGTGGGTCATCTTAAAATTTGCTGACGTCATATCGTCTATCTGTCCCTCTCTTGAAGCAGTGGAGATGGAAGACCCCCTCATAGATGAGGCTCTAGACCATGTAGAGTCTTAAGTACACATCGAAGGCATCACCACCTCTGAGGATTGGCCTATTTTGGTCACTGAGAGACTCCTCTGGTTGACGTTGAGGTCTTGCCTGCTGATACTGCTCAATAGGGTGGTTGTCTGTAGCCCATACCCTCTGTTTGTAAAAACCTTTTTTGTACTCTATTTTTGTTGGACAAGAATTTTTAACACTTAGTTTATAATATAATGTCTCTTCCTGTCCTCTGTGCTCGCCTCTTGCATGAATTGTGTTAGATTATGATATTTGAATTAACCATCCTTTGAAGTCCCCCCTCGTGTTTCTTGAAAGTGAATAAGGGGTCTTCCCCACCATTCACCCTCATCATAGCCGACGGTGGTCACCACCAAATTATTCATGTTTTATAATCCAAGTCCCCCCTCGTCTTTCTTGAGAGTGAATGGAGGGTCGTCCCTACCATTCAACCTCATCTTAGCCGAGGGTGTTTTTCACCAAATTAATGATATTTTCAATTATTTCAAGTCTCCCTCTTCTTTCTTGATAGTGAATGTAGGGTCGTCCCTACCATTCACCCTCATCTTAGCTGAGGGTGTTTTCCACCAAATTAATGATGTTTTAAATTTCAAGTCCCCCCTCAGCTTTCTTGGGAGTGAATGGGCGGTCGTCCCCACCATTCACCCTCACCATAGCCGAGGGTGGTTTCCACCAACTTAACGATGTTTTCAATTATTTCAAGTCCCCCCGTCTTTCTTGGGAGTGAATGGGGGGTCGTCCCCACCATTCAGCCTCATCATAGACGAGTGTGGTTTCCATCAAACAAATTATGTTTTATAATTATTTCAAGTCCCCCCCTCGTCTTAAGAGTGAATGGAGGGTTGTCCCTACCATTCACCCTCATCATAGCCGAGGGTGTTTTCCACCAAATTAAGGATATTTTAAATTTCAAGTCTCCCATCGTCTTTCTTGGGAGTGAATGCGGGGTTGTCCCCACCATTCACCCTCACCATAGTTGAGGGTGGTTTCCACCAACTTAACGATGTTTTCAATTATTTCAAATCCCCCCTCGTGTTTCTTGATAGTGAATGGAGGGTCATCCCTACCATTCACCCTCATCTTAGCCGAGGGTGGTTTCCACCAAACATGATGTTTTATAATCTAAGTCCCCCCTCGTCTTTCTTGAGATTTAATGGAGTGTCATCCCTACCATTCAGCCTCATCATAGCTGAGGGTGTTTTCCACCAAATTAATGATGTTTTATAATCCAATTCCCCCTTGTCTTTATTGAGAGTGAATGGAGGGTCGTCCCTACCATTCACCCTCATCTTAGCCGAGGGTGTTTTCCACAAAATTAATGATGTTTTAAATTTAAAGTCCCCCCTCATCTTTCTTGAGAGTGAATGGAGGGTCGTCCCTACCATTCACCCTCATCTTAGCCGAGGGGGGCTTGGTAAGAATTACCCCAACATATCTAAACTGATAAACACGAGATGAAGAGCCAATACAATATTCTCATTAACATTCCAAGTGTTCTGTTGGAGAAACACATTCATTGCAACTGAGGTCCGATAGGACATTACAACATTAATGATAGTATTTCGTCAATTGATCTACATTCCAGGGGTTTGAAAAGGGTTCCCCTTCAAGGTTCTCTAATCTATAGGTTTCAGGGACAACTTCATCAATGACCCTATATGGGCCATGCCAATTTAGGTGAATCTTGTTAGGTTTCTGCCAAGTCTTTTTGAGGACTAGGTCCCCCACAGCGTTTGGCCTTTGCTTCACCCTCTGGTTGTAAAACCTGGCAGTCCTCTGTTGGTAGGCTGCTTGCCTTATCTCAGCGTCTTCCCTTCTCTCCTCAACCAAGTCTAGATCAAGTCTCCTTTCTTCCATATTTCTGTGGGGGTCATACATTTGGACTTTGTGAGTAGGAAACCCAATCTCGGTGGGGATGACGGCTTCTGAGCCATATGCCAGCATAAATGGGGTTTCCCCGATAGGGGTTTTGGCCGTCGTCCTGTAGGCCCACAGTACTGCATAAAACTCTTCAACCCATCTTCCTTTGGCCTCTTCAAGTTTTTTCTTAACCCCGTCTAGGATTGTTCTATTTATAAATTCAGTTTGCCCATTAGCCTGAGGTCGGCCTAGGGTTGAGAAGAATTATTTGACACCGACCCTTTCGCAGTATTTCTCTAGTGATGCATTATTGAATTGAGTCCCGTTATCTGAGATGAGGGTGTTAGGGAGACCATATCTGCATATAATGTTTTTTCAGATAAACTGGAAGGTCTTTTTCTCGGTGATCAGTACCATCAACTCTGCTTCCATCGATTTTGAAAAATAGTCAATTGCTACGATCAAGTATCGATAGTTATTGATGGCCCTAGGCAAGGGTCCTCCTAGATCGATTCCCCATACTACGAATGTCCATAGGGATGTGATGGAGGTAAGAGGCTGGTGGGGTATGGTGGTAAACCTTTGACATTTATCACATTTTTTTATGTATGTCGTGGCATCTTTCCCCAAGGTCAGCCACCAGTGTCCCTGGGTTACTATCCTCTTTGCTAATGACCTTCCCCCAATATGTCTTGAACATGACCCCCCGTGCACATCTTGCAAAATGTGTGTGACTTCAGACGGGTGCACACACCTGAGAAAGTGGAGCAAGAACCCCTTTTTGTACAAGGTATCTCCAATGACAGTGAATTTCGTTGCTCTGTATCTCAACTTCTTCGTTTCTTGTTTTGCTTCTGGCATCTCCCCCTCTTTAATGTATCTGATTAGAGGGTTCATCCATGAAGCTTACCTGTTGATATTTAAGTAACATCCAAGTGTTCCCTTTGCATCTTCAATCGTTAGTCGAGGCACGATTTCCACAGGGATAGTCCTCCTGATATCTGTCCTAGTTGCTGAGGCCAGCCTAGAAAGTGTATCAGCCAAACCATTATCAAGCCTAGGTATCCTCTTCAACTTTACTTATTCGAAGCTCTTCAATAGTGCCTTTACTCTTTTAAGGTATTTGGCCATTCTCTCCTTGGCCTCGTACGCCCCTAGTATTTGATTCACCATAAGTCTTGAATCACTATGGACTAAGATCTGGCCAATACTAAGAGATATAGCCAAGGAGAGACCCGCTATCAGGGCCTCATATTCAGACTCGTTGTTGGATGCTTTGAAGTTGAACCTTAGGGCGTACTCAATGTTTGTTCCGTCTAGTGATGATACTATTAATCTAGCCCCACTTCTTCTCTCGTAAGAGGACCCATCAACGAAGAGGTTCCACACAACCTGTTCCTCTGAGAAATTTCCTTCGGTGAGGGACCCCTGTCTAAAGAGATATCTTCCCTCTTCGTTTTTTATAACTTTTTCTCTAGCGGTGCTTGTTTCAGCCTTACTTGCAGATGGGTCCACAATTCTTCTTTGTCGGGTATCTATCTTCTTCAGGCTTTCCTCTTGAGCCTTATCATCCTCCCAATTAAATTCATCCACGAAATCAGCTAACGCTTTCCCCTTAATGGCCATCCTTGGTTGATATACAATGTCAAACTCTCCCAACTCTATAGCCTAGGCCATTAGCCTCCCTAATTTTTCTGTCTTGTGTAAGACCTGCCTGAGAGGAGAGTCAGTGAGGATAACCATTGTATGGGACTGGAAGTATATATTCATCTTTCTTGATGCATGGATCAGGGCATAAGCTAGCTTTTCCATCCTAGGGTATCTTTGCTCTACCCCTGGAGTGCCTTACTGTTGAAGTTTATAGGCTTCTATACCCCGTCATCTTCTCTCACAATTGATGTGCTAATGGCTAATTCTGAGACGGCTAGGTACACATGTGGTCGTTCACCCTGCACTGGCCGTGACAATAGCAAGGGAGACCCTAGGTACGACTTCAATTCTTTGAAATCCTGGTCATACTCTTCGTTCCATTCAAAGGCCTTTCTGAGAATTTTGAAGAATGGTAAACACTTATTTGTGGCTCTAGACATGAACCTATTCAAAGCAGCCACTCACCCTGTGAGCCTCTGAACGTCTTTAATGGTCTTGAGGGTATTCATTTCCAGGAGTGCCTTTATCTTCTCACGATTGGTCTTAATGTATCTTTGATTAACGATGAACCCCAAAAACTTCCCTGCTCTGAACCTAAAGACACATTTGGCCGGGTTAAGCTTCATTCGGTACTTGTCCATTATGTTAAAGGTCCTCTCGAGGTCGGCCACATGATCCTCTGACTTCAGACTCTTGGTCAGCATGTCATCTACATAGACGTCCATGGACTTACCAATTTGGTCTTCAAACATTTTATTCACAAGGCGCTGATACATTACCCCGCATTTTTTAGGCCAAAGGGCATGACCCTATAATAGTATGCCCCCTTATCGGTAATGAAATCCATTTTTTTGAGTCCTCAGGGCTCATGACGATCTGGTTATAACCTGAATAGGCATCTATGAAGATCATTAACTCATGGCATGATGTAGCTTCTACCATCTGGTCAATGAGGGGGAGAGGGAAGCTGCCCTTGGAACAATGTTTGTTGAGGTCGGTGAAGTCCACACACATTCTCCATTTCTCGTTGGCCTTAGGGACTACAACTGTGTTGGATATCCATTCGAGATAGATGACCTCTCTGATAAACTCAGCATCTTCAAGCTTCTTGACCTCGTCCCTTATGACCTCATATTTTTCTCGAGAATAAATTCTCCTCTTCTGCTTTATCGATTTTGCACCCTCTACCACGTTGAGCTTGTGGCACATGATTTTGGGGTCGATCCCTGACATATATACATGAGTCCATGCGAAGACGTTCTTTCTTCTCCTTAATAGCTTGATGAGGTCTTCTTTGATGTTTGTCTTTAGAGCCTTGCCTATTTGGAAGGTTTTTTCTGGCTCATCCTCATTAAGGATGATGGATTCTACCTCTTTCGCGGCTTCTCCTTTCTTCAACTATGTCTCATCCCTGGGGTCGAGGGTGTCAATATTATAAGTGGTCGTTGACTTCTTGTGCGCCTCCCTTTCTTCAACGGAGTTGAAGTAACATTTCTGTGTCGTCGTCTGGTCTCCCTAAACTTCCCCTACCCCATAAGGGGTCGGGAATTTTATCACCTGATGAACCGTGGACGGTACGACCTCAAATTCCTTGAGGGCCACTCACCCTAGTATAATGTTATAAGTTGAAAAGACATGTTCATCCATTATGAAAAAGTTGACCTTCTTGGTAAGCCATCTCAGCAACTCGTCCCCCATCTTAACATCGGCCTCATACACTCCTAGAGGATGAACTTTTTCCCCACTAAAACCAATCAAGGGTTGATGGTATGGGACGATCCTGGCACGGTTATAACCCAAGGCTTTAAAGCATGGCCAAAACATCACATCTGCAGAACTACCCCCATCTACCAGGATCCTCGGCACCTCGCACCCATGTACCCTGGTAGTGATGCCGATAGGGTCATCATGTGGGGATAAAAGGCCTTTGAATTCCATTCTTGAGAATCCCACTATCAGGGTATCCATGTCAACTTTCTTACTCTTTTCTGACTTTGCTTCTATAGAGGTCGAGTGTACAACTTTTGTCACTGCCTTGGCTTCAGCTACATGGGCCTTCCTATTGGCGACCTCTAAGCCTCCTCCTGTTAGACCCTCGTAGATCATCCCTACACTGAGTGAGATCATATTACTTCTTTTTACAGGGCCATAGTCATCTCTCGGTGGGAGGTCAGGGTCGTCCTCATCATCCGAAGGGTCGTCCCTTCTGTTTAGAGGATCTTCTCTACACATATCACCTATCTTCTTTCTGGGGTTGTCCCCTTGGCCCCTCTTGAATGCACTCTTGTCAACGTATTTCCTTAACTTCCCTTCTTTGAACATTTTTTTAATTTCGTCTTTCAGAGCAAAACACTTATTGGTCACATGGCCATGGCCATGGCCTTGGTGAAATTCACACCATAGGTTTTTATTCCTCTTGTGAGGGGCTTTCCTCAACTTCTCAGGCCACTTCAAGGATCGATCGCTCTTTATCTCATTCAAAATGTGTTCGCAGCTGACTCTCAGAGGGGTGTAATCAGTATATTTGTCATCTGCTAGCCTCTTCTTCCCATCTTTATTCTTTTTATGGTACTTACCCCCACTAGTGCCTCCTTTTTCATCTTCGTATTTTTGTGGCCATTTCCTCCTCGGCGTTCATCACCTTTCCCGATGTTGCCAGCATTTTAGACATCGTCTTCGGGTGGTCTTCGACAAGCTTCCATAATAACTTCCCCTTCTGGAGTCCCCCAATGAGGGATATCATGGCTATGCTTTCCTCATAGTCTTCGACCTCAAACTTTTCTTTATTAAATCTAACTATGTAGTCCCTTAGGCTCTCGTTCTTCCCCTGCTTAACATAGAGCAGGTGTGTGTTCTTCTTATGTGGCCTCACTCCAAAGCAAAAGTTATGGATAAACCGGTCTGCTAACTGCTTAAAGCATTCAATTGAGTTCTTTGGAAAAGACATATACCAGACATGTGCGACCCCAGTCAGAGTGCCATAGAAGGCACGACACCTCATCTCATCTGAAATGAAGTATATGTATGCCGCTAATTGGTACATCTCAATATGATGGACAGGGTTGGTACTCCCGTCATACCTTGGGGTGACCACAAGTGGCTTAAACTTGGATGGCGTTGGGAAGTTGACTATCTTAGCCACAAAGGGTGAGCCTATAGAGTATCCTCTTTGAAGGGGGTCCCGAATTTTCTGTATATCACTAATTTTATCCTCCAGCCTTTGGATCGAGTCGTTCCAGGGCCTCGTATGGTTGGCTTGGCTGATGTTGTCCACTGCCGCCTCTTTGGGGTGAACCGAGGGTTCTGCTGCAGCAGTTCTGTGTCGGCTATTCACTTCTCCCTAATCGTCATCATGTCGGTGGGGTCGGCCCCGTGAGGTTAGCCATTTGCTGCCTCCCTTTTAGACCTCTCAACGCTCCTTGATCTAAATAATTTTTCCCGCAGGTCATTTACTTAGTCTAGCCTCTCAAATGTCGACCCCCTGTCAGACGATCGAAAGCAGATCCCCTCGGGCGATCGTCGGGATTTTGCCTTCCACACTTCCCTCTTCTTTCCTGGATAAGCCGCACATTATTTTTGGAGACCTCATATGGCTCCCAGCACTCTATGGGGGCCTCTTCCACCTCCAGATCATCATATCTGTCTTCCGGGCAAGGGTTTCCTTACCTCTCCAGGCATAGACGCCAGGGGTCAGCAACATCCGTTTGCCATTGTGGAGGTGGCAAGTCTTTGCGTGGTGCCTTGGGTGGTCCCCTGGCCTCATGCTGCCCTAGAGCTGCTGCCGGAGTAATCATCTCCGGTGAGACTCCTGGTGGTCTTTGTATGTTTTGGCTAAGAGCTGTAAATTGCTCCTGCATAATCCACTAGCTTGCTGCCATAGACTTCAGGGCGGCCGCCACATTAGCCATCTCAAACTGAGGCGGTCCCTAGCTGGAACTAGGTCCTACTCCACTATCTGGTGGAGGAGGTGGTGGTGGCTTCTCTGGTTCCATGTGTTTGAGCTATAGAGAGCTGAATGTTCAAAACACTGATGATCTTGAGAACCTTAATGGGTCTCTTTCAATGGTGAAACAACTCCACATGAAGGAGGAGAACTAGTTCACCATTAGAGTTTCCAGTGAGGTCAAGCTATATAAATAAAGAGATATCATATCGTTCCCACAAATGGTGCCAAACTGACGATGCTAAGATTCAACACCACTAGATAAGAGGTGGGAGCTCAAACAGTGATAACAATGGCAGCCATAGAGATATATGTGTGTATAAGTGTATAGAAGGGGATGAGCATAAGATGATAAAGACAATGATGTATAGTGGTTTAGCCAATTATCCCTACATCCACTGTGAGTGTGTGATCCACTAAATATGGGCACTAATGGCCTTGGATACAATGCACATAAGCTCACACTCTCTCTCTACTGTGTGTACAAGCAGAGTTTTAGCTAGGGTTATAATTATCGATCCCTTTACAAGGATGAAGATGACTAGTATATATAGGGCTTGGGGGTGTACTATACCCCCCAAGCATGCATGGTGCATGTGAATGATGATCTAACCAATTCCTTGCTGACACATGGCTGTGCCACTTGTGATTAATGATGACATAATATTCCTTCACGTGAGGGGATGATATTGTTATAACGGTCTAGTCCACGTGCTATATGAGTCCCACGCTCACTGTCCCACACGTCTCCCAAATCACGCGCTGTGATGATGTCACCGTCGGCCTAGGATGCCAGGCTGAGGCTAAAGTGGATGCTGACATTGGGCCCGACTGGATGTGAGCCTCATACTATCGTCCCCTCATAGGGTTGTCCGACTCATGATGAGGGGTCGACCCCCTGAAGGGTCGTGTGGGCCATGATGAGGGGTCGGCCCTTTGAGGGGTCATCTGGTCCATGATGGGGGGTCTACCCCTTGAAGGTTCGTCTAATCTTGGCTGCGGGATCATCTTGGCCGATCCTTCCTGTGATGGAATTTTGGTCATTGGACTCGTCCTAGGCCTGAGCCCTCGTGTTGGTGGAGGACACCCTCGGCCTGGACGACGGTATATATGGGTATATCAATGGGTATTTTGGCTATACTAGAACCCAAGATGAATAATTAAATTATATCCAAGAAAATACTTGGAAATTCCAGTTACAATTATCGTAATCTACTTCTTTTCTTTATTTAATCATAATTAATTCCACCAAATAAATAAAATTTCATTCCAATTTAATTATCTAAAAAATATTTGTATATAAAGAGGTATTTTTTACAAAGTTGATTATGGTACATAATATATTTTCCCAAATTATGTGTCAGATTCCCGCTTGGTCAAATCAATTTACTATTAGTTGATTTTAAATAACATCTAATCGATTCCTTGATTCTCAAGATTAACTTATTTGCTATTCCATGAGGATTATAAAATAATCCACGGTATCCCCTGAACGTGGATTCCTCCATATTATAATCTCGAACCTATTTGCACAACTGTGACTCAATATGCGGAGATCATTTGACGAAATATAAAATCAGACCACACCCATAACAATAAAAATGATATTTGAACAAATATTTCAATCCTTTTAATTCTCGAGATTAATAATCTATCCACTCTTTGCAAATGGTGGAAATTTCTTGAGTCTAATCAAGATAACCCTTAAACCCAAATCACATGGGTGGCCCTGTTTAATACATGCATGGGATGTACCGATCATAATCCTCTGTCCAACTATCAAACAAGTTTATGAACAACTATAAAAAAGCCTCGTAGTTTAATATAAACCACTAGGATTGCATTGTAACTGCTCCGATAGGATGTTAACTCCCCCTATAGTTTGTACATGTTTCAATAATTCTAGTACCAAAATATCGATCTTCAAGTTATCAACCCGGAACTGACTTATCAGAATTCCGAATGAGTCTAATTGACTGACATGTTTGTAATATATTTAAACCATATAAAAGGAATTTTTATAACCATGATTCTTATTCCATAATGGCACACCTTTACTCAAAAGTAGATGTCATACATGGATTTAAGAATAAAATCCAAAAAATCTCCCATCTAGTCTTAAAGTCATGTATTCAACTCCTAACCTATCTACAGAGTTGCTTGTTTCTTATAGGTAGAGGATTAACCAAGTGTTATCCGATACAACCTTGGTCATATCTTATCACCTTCTTATTTGATTTCTCAAAACCTATGCTTAATGTGCTTAACCGTTTTATGGGTTACAAGGTCTCTTGAACTTGAAATCATACCTATATGAACACTAAAAGAGTAATATCTAATTGAACTGATAAAAACATCACCTAAGTTACTTAGCAAATAATCGAACCATTTGGCCTCTTTAGTTGCCTCCGAAGTGACAATAACTTTGGCCTCACGGGTGGAGTCAGTAATCCAATATTTCTTCACACTATTCCAACTTATAGATCAACCTCCTTAGGTAAACGCATATTCCGAGGTAGAAAACTTGGAATCCTTATTTAACTAGAAACCTACTCTTTATGCCTAAAATGTAAAATAATATTAGACTAAACTCTATTGACCATACTAAAGGAATAACTAATTTTGGTTTTTTCACACAATATACAGCATTTATGAGGTTTCCCACAACCAATGAATTAGGTAGATTCCATATTCCTTCCATGTAATCAAGTGTCATAAGATATTGATTCCCAAACAGAACAGTTCCACACTTGAAAAAAAAACTCTTTCCATGGATTCTTGATGCTAATATTGTGAATAAGATATCAATATAATTGACTTAGCACTACATCAAATCTGTCGGATTGTCACTATCACTGACCGTGACAAGTCTAACTTGTCAAGGTCAATGACCGTGACAAGTCTGGGGGTGACAACTTTTGTTATAACGGTCATTGACCGTGATAATTTCATTAGACTTATCATTATCATGTCACGGTCTTTGACCTTGACAATGTTTGTCACGATTAAAGACCGTGACAAACTAGTGACACATCTTTAAAAAATTGTCACGGTCATTGACCGTGACAAATCTGAACAAAATTTAAAAAATTCATTACTGGGAAGTTTGGCCACTGCCACTGCCCAGCAGTATATTTATACCTATTATAGCAAAATTGTACATGTTCAAAAAACATATATCCAAATAAAATAGAAAGAATGCACCAAGTCATTGCATATATATATTTCTATATCCAAATGTCCAAATCAAAAAAATTCAAATAGAATCCAAGTGTCCAAATAAAAATATATACAAATAATGTCACGACGTAGTGTCTGGGACAGGATCGAGGAGGAAGGAAGGCTACATAAAATACGCACTGAGACACCCCTAAATATGCATCACGCCGCATCGTTCGCGCAACCACAGTGGGAAGTTCTCCTTTGTGGGTATCGCATGCATGACGAGCACCTTGGCCTCGATGTTTTGAAGGTTACATCCATGACCCGGCATACCCTCAATGGTATTCGGGTCCCTCAACCCCCTAGATATCCACTGGCCATCACATATGTCGCATACAAATATGCTCGGCCAACTGATTATTGACATAGGCCATTGGATGGGAGCCAAGTAGGGGACTTTATCATAAAGTGTTGAGTCCGCACGTATTGGCGATGAAGAAGCGATATTCACACCCTTGTCCTCCTCCCCCTCCCCCTACACCACCTTCTCCTTCCCTTTTCCCTTGCCCTTTCCACCCAACTGATGCTTCAAGAATGCGTACATATCTAGGACCATCGCCTCCAACCTTGATAGCTTCGTGCCATGCGTGTCCACCTGACGAGCCAACACTGTATTGCACATCTCCATTCCGGTGATCCTAGATTTTCTCAGTCGTGATCTCACCCCTAGTCCTCCCCTTACGATCAGCGCCAAGCACTTGGCTGAGTGCATCTGTGGACAAAGATGCCTTGTCGGCATTAGACTTCGACTCATGCTCTTCCTTAAGCTTTGCCTAAAACGACAAACAACACATGATTAGTTAAATAACTAAATAAAAAATTATAATGTAATTCACAGAAATTAAATCGTCGGATTACTTACAATCATGGCCATGACGCTCGGGAACACCTCCTTATCCTTGCATTTCTTTGTTCGAATTTCCACATAGGCATCGAGCCTATGTGGCTTGTCCCCAGGGCCACTCCCTGTCCCATGAAATAAAATAATGCAAAATTAGTAAGTAACGCAAAGTAAAATAATGCAAAATAACATATTTCTATAATTATAGAAAAATAAAAAAATACCATCCTGTGCTCCACCTCGGCATAAGACGTCCGGTCGGAGTAGTGCACACCCGTCTTTTTCTCTCGGTTTTACCTCCCCGATTGGCAAGATGCCAATTTTTTCTCCTCGATCTCATTATCAATGAACTTTTGTCAATGTGCCAATGCGATCGTCTCCTTTAGCAGGACGAACTCACTCATTATGATAATGTAATCTTGGTTCTTCCCAATGTATCGGGACTGCAAATTCTTTTTCCATGTCTTGTGTTGCTCCCTCAATTACTCCAATATAGAATTGCAGAGTTCTGAGGGCAGGCTGAATTGTTCCTGTCAAACAAGTACAAAACAAAAATAATGTAAATGTTAATCGCAAATAAATATAAATTGAAATTGAAATTGAAATTGAAATATAAATACATTACATGTAGTGCCGCCCAAATAGCTAACTGTATCTCATTTGGCACCTCCCTCCAACTGGTGTACCCCAGGGCCGATAATCGTCTTCACCAGCTCGAGGGATCTAGTCAATAAGCCCGTCCTGTTCTCAACATCCATTCCTAATTTGCCCCATTTGGGGTGCCTAGGGGGCAGGAGACTTCGTCGCCTTCGCTACCGCCGAGACCTGAAGAAGTCATCACCATTATCATCATCACCATCTTTGACTTAATCCCCGAAGGAGACATTTTATGTAAAAATTGTTATTATTAGTACAAATCCAAATGAATTAGAAGACATGCAAACATTTTATGTGGCCATGCCACTCTCGAATGGGTCGTGACATGAAGTAATTTGAGAAAATAGTTAAAAACTCCCCCCCCCCCCATAACCTGCACACACACTCACACACATATATAAAGGAAAGAGAGAAAGAGAGAAAATGATCAAGTACTTATTAAACTATACAAAGTAAACTGATGTCCGATAAAAGCATTAAACTATTGTCCGATAATTGGAATGCTTATTACAAATCTAAAAATAATTTCAAATTGGGGTTATCATAAAAAATGGATTGATATTCCCCAAGAGAAGCCAAGTCATCCACACTACTGTTTAAACGCTTTGGTGCATGTAGGACGATTGACCATGGCTCGTTGTTGATATTCTCCAAGTAAAACACATGCTTGACCTTTTGAAATGTACAAACAAATGGCTCATCGCTCACGTGTTCGTTGCTCTTAAACTTGGACATGTCAATCATGATCAAATTGGTGCCAGGATCAACTTTACAAGCATTTTTATCCTCAACTCTTACCAAATCACAGTAAAATACAACCCCTTTGAAGCTTACATAATCAAATTCAAATATATTTCAAATTACACCATAGTAAGTCATTTCAGCTTCAATGAGGTTTTTATCTTTTTCCCTCACTCAAAAGAAAGTAAGAGCCTTGTATGAAATGCTCGAGTTCTGTACATTTGTACTTTCCTCGTACACCCTTACGCTGAATAAGTAACCGTTCAATCGATACTTTTTGTACTCTTGTGCCACGAACAAGGGTCCATTGTCTAGACGAGCAAGCCTTGATGTCGCATCACCCGTCTTTAAGAGCTGAGAATATAGATAAATTAATTAGGTTAGTTGTAAACTTTTATTGTAATGTAACGTTATATGACATCCATTTTCATTGTAATTATCTCGTGTGACAACCACAACCTAAATTCGATGTCTGATTGTGCCATTATTTTCGCCTTTTATTGTTCTCACGGGATTCATATTTTCTGCATAAATTTAATGTGATAAGGGTATTAAGAAATCAATCATGTATAAAATAAATTAAATTATTGCAAAACTTAAAATAATTTAAACCTACTTTTTCCATTCTTCGACATCTTTATGTGTGTTAAATAAATAACGAGCTACTTGTTCATGTTTTAAACTCGTTAATTTCACTCATTTGCCCATCACATGACCACCCTCATCGATGAACTCATCAATGTCATCAGCGCTGGTCGAGCCAGACATATATTCTCGAGTATAGATTGATGACTCCACAATGATGTATTCCTCTGCAATTAATCATGTAATGTATGGTGAATTCTTGACGTAATATTTGAAAACTTTCATCAATCTTTCAAACGGATACATCCACCGATATCTAACTGGACCGCAAAGAAGTTCCTCGTAGCATAGGTGTACCAACAAGTGAACACTTATGTTAAAGAATGACGGGGAAAAGAAATTCTCCAACACACAAATCGCTTCGGTCACTGCCAGTTTTATGGCCATTATGTGTTCTCGAATGACTACCTTCTCACGCAAAAGTGAGTAGCAGATACTAATTTACATAATAGCCCTGCACAAATCCTTGTGCTTGGAGAAATAGTGCTTAAATAATAGAGGAACCAGTTGCACGATCACATGCCAATCGTAGGACTTACACTTATATAAATCCTGGGTAACACAATTCACAATCCTTTGCAATTTGGAGGAAAAATTAGATGGAACCTCCAAATTATATATTGTGTCTCAAAGCATCTTCCTTTTCCCACGGATGAAAGTAAACGCACTAGGGGGAATTATTTCCCTTCCCCTACTATCTTCTTTCAACCATAGTTGTGGCTTAAGTTTCAACGATTTAAGGTATTTTCGTGCATTTTCTCCATCCTTCGAATGAATCCCCCCAAGGCATGTGCCCATAATATCTTCAACGATGTTCTCCTCTACACACATCACATCTAATACATGGCGCACCGGGTTATTCTTCCAATAAGGCAAGTTAAATAAAATTGACATCCTAGACCATGCATTTCTTGTATTAGTTTCATTCCAGTTGGGGTCTTCTTATAATTGACATTCTTAAATTTTGTATTCTTACCTGGCATATTAGGGCTACAATCAGAAGATTTACTTTCAATTTTTGAACCTCAAAGTTTTCTCGGCGGTAGCCTATGTTCAACCCCGCTCGATAAAAAATTGGAACCTTTCTAAAATTTGAAACTATGAGCCGGGGGTAAAAACCTCCTATGGAAATGGTATACATTTTTTGAGCTAGAGGAGAGACGAAGAGATGTAGTCTCCTCTCCACATATAGGACCCCCCAAATAACCATGTACTACACAACCGGATAATGTCTCAAAAGCTAGAAAATCATGAATTTCCCATATGAACCTAGCTTTCAACGTAAACTCTTATTTTCTAAAAGGGTCAAATGCTTGCACACCCTCTTCCCACAACTCATTTAATTCTTATACCAAAGGAGCCAGGTAGCTATTGATGTCATCACTTGGTGCCTTTGGCCCGGGTATCAACAAAGACAACATCAAAAATCTAAGTCTCATACACTGTGAAGGAGGGAGTGTAATACCCCGTATTTTTATGACTTTTAATTTTGGGGATTTATTAAATTTAATTAGATATATTAATTTAATATTAATCCAAAAAATCATTTAAATACTTACTAGCGTGACGAGATTTAGTAATTATTGGAATTTTGTTGTAAGTTACTTTATGAGTAAAGTAATAGATGTAATTATAATTAGTAAAATTATCACGGGAATCTAATTTGATAATTTTGGAAATTTATCGGGACACGCTTGTGTCGTGTCGGGATTAAATTCGAACTATTAAAAGTGAATAAATTATAGGTCACCTGTATGGGCATTTTGAGTGCGTCAATGTGTCCAGAAGGGCTGAGATAGTCAAAATAATGTACCCGGGGGTTTAGTTTGGGTCTCGGGGCATTTTTAGGCCTAATTAACATCCCGGGAGGGCGTTTTGGACATTTTACATTTTTGGGCATGAAAACCCACGAAAATTCTAAGAGTATATCAGATGGTAGGAGTCATCTTCTAGGGTTAGAACAAACATAAACCAAAGACGGCCATTGGAGAGGAAGAGGAGAAGCTTTCCAAGGAGTTCTAGGCCAAGAACTCCACTGTTTGCACCGCCGTCGCCGCCAAACGTTAGATTGCGCAACAAGGAACACCACCACACCAATATCTCCACAAAATCTGAACCTAAAATTCCCAGGCAAGTATCTATCTTTCTCTATTTTAGTTAATGCTTCATTAATATTAGTCTAGGATTGATTGGGACTAGTTTTTGTGAAAGAAAAACCTATTTTGGAGACTTGGATTTGCATGATGTATAGGTTAGAGATGTATTCTGGAAACCAAACTCACATGTAGAGGTTGAACCACGAAATTATAGTAAATTAAGAGTATAAAATCTAGTAAAAGAATGGGAAGAAACTAAACAAATAAAATATTAGGGTTCTTGATATTTCTATGGATTATGCCCCATTTAATTCGTTTTTCATGATGAAAATCCGCATGCCTGACATAGAATATCACTTATTTGAGGATATAACCCTTGTAGTATAAATTATTGGGAGTTTGGTAATAAAATATATTGGTTTGGATGAGTTTGGAAAAAGAAACCCGTAACCGAAAATTCTGCAGATTTGCCATACCTGCTTTATCGATCGATCGAACCCAGATCATCGATCGATCGATGGATCGATCGATCGAATTCCTGCCATAGATCGATCGACCCCTCCTGGCAGACTTATATTTTCCTTTTTGAATGATTAATTTCAATTTAAGCAAATAGTAATCTTTGGTCATTTCTATTAAAACATTTTAGGATATAAAGAAGACAAGTATGACTTTAGAAATACATGGAACCATTAATGTAAGACGAGATTAACATTTCACGGGGGTGTTTTACATATAAGGGACAATGGGAACATGTGTTAAAGGGTGAGGCTCGTAAAGAAGTTACGTTGTAAAATAAATGAGTACCTACTGAAATTACACTTGGGGAGATAGGAATTCACGAGTGTTACGTAGTAAGTCGGAATAATTTCATAATTAAGAATAAGAGACAAATCGTTATGCGTGATAACCTGGTAATGTGTAATAGGGATAACTATAATAATTATGGGTCGTGAGAGTGTACCTAAATTTGATATGGGAATACTAGTATACATATATGACTGTGTTTGTGTATATACTATATACGTGTAAAAATCATGCCCGCGCTACTTGCTATCCCTGAGGTTACCGCGCTGGGACAGTCTTATCTCGATGGGACCTTTATGGGGGATATTGACTCGTACACTAGAACATATGAATCCTTGGTATAGGCTATCGGATCGATAGTCAGACGGTCCTAAGAGACGTGAGGGTATGTGCTGACCTCTTAGTGACTTGGATTTATGCTTCGCCTCAATTTGTATGTGTTTTGTACTAATACAGTTCGAGAGTGATTCCGAACTAGTATTTACCCTTAGTACGAGTAATATGGGGACTGGATAGTAGAGTATGCCCGCACCATAAATTTATGTGGGGTTCCGTAGAATATATATATATTATTTGAGTATTTGATATATATATTTAAACCTAGAATTTGGGAACTATCTACTGTGACTATGGTAAGAAAGAAATGAATAATTATTTCAACATGGGATTTAGTGTTTGAAAAGTATGATTACGTTTCTGGGAAACTTTATAATCAAATGAGGGTTATGTGACAACTTTGCTTTTAAATAAAATTAACTTTCTCAATATTAGAAATTATCGGCATGAAATCTTATGAGAAATTTAAGATAAATTAAACTTTTTGGAGTATTAGTGCGATAGGTGTGCACATTAGAAGAGAGGTGAGAATTTCTCAAGGGAGTGTCGCACTAATATGATTGTTTCATTAGCCGGTAAGCATTTTAAATACTTGCTAAACTGAATTTTAAACTGTTTTACATTCGGGCTCTGACCCATTTGCTATTTTCTCTTCTCTCTTGTATATATATGTATATATTACAGGTTCCCAGCCACAGGTGCGTCTTGCATATGGTCCTTTGGATGGAACATTATTAATCAATTTGTCCATTTCAACTGTCACGGTGTAATTTCAATCAATATTAACAAAATTCATCTATGAAAATGCCATAATTTACTAAATGATTGCATGAAACAAAAAATGCCAACAATTTATCAAGATCAAACCTCTAAACAACACACAAACACACTGCCCCCCACTCCCAACCCCACACACACCCACAACACACGTACTCGTCCCCACTGCGCCGCCACCCCCACCCACAGCACATACAACACACACACATGCACACAGCGCACACATGCACACATACATATTCATATACACACACATCCACAATGGAAAGAGAGAGGGAGAGAAAAACGGACCGTCGCTTAGAGAGAGAGCACCGCCGCTTAGAGAGAGAGAGAGAGACAAATTGGGGGAAAATCAAACAGTGGGAAAAATTACGTGCTGGGGCAGTAATGTTTAATGAATTGTGATGGACCTGTCACGGTCTTTGATCGTGACAACTTTATAAAGTTGTCACGGTCTATGACCGTGACGAGACTTTGTTACGGACTTGTCACAGTCATTGATTGTGACAAAAAAGTGTGCTTTTTTGTCACCGACAATGACCGTGACAAGGCTGGCCGACTGAAAGGTGACAATTTGACCTTTTGGTGTAATGTAGGATAAGCCCAATATCCTTTGCAACCAATCTAGAGAAATATTTATCATAAAGACGTGCTTGTATTTTCCTAAGTAATTCATATCGATTATCCAGACAATCGTATTCTTATATAAGACAATATTCTCATCTCATTCCTAATTAGGCAAATATTATCCTCAAGTTGTACTTAGAAATACCACCACATTTCTGTCATGTTTTTTATAAAAAAAGTTCTTTTAGGAATTTGATAAAAATCAAGACTTGATTACCCAATCAAAACAAATGACCCAAGACCTTTATGTTAACTTAAATCCATAAACAAATATCACGAGATTACATCACTTTTCTTTCTCAAATTCTTAATATGTACTTGTTAAGACAATAGTTCATGAACATAGTCTTGATGTTAAAAGAATCCTGAAAAACTTAATCATGGTTATAGAGAGAAGGTTTGCCCATAATCAATACCTTTCTTCATGAGTATACTTTTTCACAATACTAACCTGGAAGGTTTACAAATTACCATCCATCTATATTTTAACTCCTCATAGGTCCATTTTTGCTCGATCGATTTTACCCCATCAATATGTCTACAAGCCTAAAAACTTGATTATAATACATTAAATCCCTTTTGGTATCCACAGTCATAAGCCAAAACAAAAGGTATATGACCATCCGAGAATTCATGCCAATATCTAAGGTATTTATAGTATTGGGTATGTCTATTAGGACAAAACATGTTAGTATCTAAGGTGTCATATCATGCTCTACACATATGAAATATGAACATCTGGGAATTCAAAAATTCAAGAATCATCAAAGCTCATATCAACATTTCGATGATCTATTCCCAAAAGGTATATGACCCTATGTTTTAAAAATATGTTGGATAAGCTTTTTATAAATATTTTAAAAGGCTTTAACTGAATTTTCAAAATCATTTTCATGACTTTAGCCATTATGCCTCAAACTGAGATTTCATTAGAAATCTCGTTCAAACATGATTTCTCCTTTCGAACGAGACTTCTAATGGTATCCTTTGATGTTGGTGTTGAGAAATTGTGAGAACCTAATTATAACATCCTTTTTCGAATGAGAAACCCAGTCGTTCTAACGACCGTGTTAGTTATTGAAAATGGGGCCAAAATGAGAAGTTTTTCCCATGTTATCCACTACTTCACTCCTCTTAACTTATAAAAGAACATGAGCTCGGGAAAAGGCCGAGGGACTCTAGACCATTTATTTTTACGAAGCCAAAACACTTTGTCATTTTTATCTCCAACATTTACATGATCAACTTGGATCATTTTTGAAGGCAAAAGATCCACATCCTCTACAACCTTCATACCCCACCTTTGTGTGTGTAGTGGATTTTTGCACGAGCTGGAGATTGAGATTTGGATATCGATGGATGCCGAGACACGACACGTGTTGTGCAAGTGTGTTGGAGCTACATGTGCTATGAATGGAGGTATTGAAGATGTCATCAGCAAATCTTGTTACATCGAGTCTGTAAGTTGTTTGACTCGCCCTTATAAAATCGTAATAGTAGTGAATTTCTTCTAGGTTTGGACCTCAAAGGTTTTTTCCCGTTTTGAGTTTTTCCACGTACATCGTAGTGTTGTGGTTGTGTGCTTTTTGTGTGTTTGCATTTTTCCTCACATAGATGCATACGTAGGACTAAAATTCTAAAACTGGTCTCACCACACTTATTGTTTAAATTTAATTCTCTAAGTAACCTTGGAAATTGACTAAGAAATATTATGCATGTCCATGTAGGAATAATTAGTCAAGAACTTAAAATAGGAAATGCATTTTAATTTAAATTGGCCTACTCATAATTAATTGTGTGTTCAAACTATGTTTGTTTACAGAATACATTTCACGAATGTAAGACTTGACCATAGTATCGGACTCCTTCTCCCTTAAACTTACAACTGGGCAAGTTTCTAAAATTTACATAGATGAATCCTGGAGGGTCTATGGAGAGCTATTCATTAAATATACACCCTTTATTTTATGGAACAAATTATGCTTATTGGAAAGCACGTATGAGATCCTCATTAAAATCTATAGATGAACATGTTTGGCTTGTTGTTGAAAAGGGTGGTCACCTCCAACTTTTATTATTGGTGATGCTAATGTTTTAAAACCCTTTGAAGAATGGAGTGAGGATGAGTTGAAATTATGTAATTTTAATTCTAAATGTTTAAATGCTTTATTTAGTGCAGTGTCCCCAGAAAAGTCTTATTGTATCATGACTTGTGAAACTTCTAAGAAGGCATGGGACACACTTCAATTAACTCAGGAGGATACCAACATTGTTGAGGCTTCAAAACTAAAAAATAACCACTAAATTTGAAACTATCACCATGACAGACAGTGAAACTTTTGATGATTTTATGCCCATCTTTCCGATATAGTTAACTCATGCTTTAAGTTAGGAGATATAATCCTTGAATATCTTATGGTTAAGAAGATCCTTAAATCTCTTCCTAGTCGTTTTAATTCTAGAGTCATGATCCTTAATACCTCAGGCATATTAAATTTCATAAAATTAGAAGAACTTATAGGTGATCTCCAAACTTATGAGTTAGACATGTTTCCTAAGGATAACAAAAATAAAGATAAGGGAGTTGATTTAAAATCTGAAAAGGAAGATATTTTTGAATCCTATGAATCCAATGATGATTCCGATGATATGGCCTTGTTTTCAAAGAAATTTCCAAAGTTTCTGAAATTTAAGAACCAAAATTCAAAATTTGATAAATCAAAATTTGAGAAAAATAAAAACAAGGCAAAAGGTACTTGTAATGATCAGAATCTTAAGAAGTTTAAAAATGTTAATACTAAAAGATTTGATTTTCGAAAGGATGATTCAGAAATATGTTTTGAGTGTGATGGTAGCGTATGAATGTCCCACTAAAATTAAGAGACAAGGCAAAGAAAAATTCGTTTATGAAGCGACTCTTAGTGATAGTGAAAATGAGTTCGAAGACTCTGATGACTTACTTCCATCGAAAAATGACTTCGCTGCTTTTATGGCTAGTATTACTAGCTCATCTAGTGTGTCTTATCCTATTGTTTACATTTCTGGAAGTGATAAGAAAGAAATTATTCCCAATCACTCACTAGATAATGATTTTTTTGTAAGTAAAAGTGTTGTTGAAGAAAGTGTTTTTAGAACCAATTATTCTGAGTTATACACCGAATCCTTGCGTATTCAAATGACTAATAAGAAATTAACTTTTAGGGTTTTGACTTTAGAAAAAGTGGTGAAAGGACTGAAGGAGAAGGAACCATTAGTTAGTCAACTAGAGGCGATTAAGGTTACTCTTTTAGAGGAACCTATTTTAATTAGGAAAGAAATAATTAACTTGAAAAATTCTTTAGCTCATGTTTCTAAAAAATTTTATGAATGTTTGGAGGTTTGAAAAACACTTGAAGAAAAAACTATCAAATTTGAGAAAGATCTCTAGGCGTCTCGAGAAGTCAGAGTCGCTATTGAAGACAACTCTAGAAGAATGGGAAAATTATTTCTTACACCCGTTGTAGGTTATAAAGAGGATGATATCAAGAGAGAAAGGGTAGAGGATATGTAGAAGGTGAATCTTCAAAGACTAGATCCGAACATTTAGCTAAATTTTTTACCAAGGTTAACATTATTAAACCTATCCCACCTAAAAGAAATCCTTTTGGGCAATTTTTTAAAGGGACTCCTAAAGGACCATATTTTTGTACTTTTTCCAAAAGAAGGGTCATCTCAAAAATTTTCATTATGAGCTTAGGAAGAATTATTTTCCACAAACTGATTAGTCTCACTATAACCAATTGACTAGCCTTAAAAAGAAAGATGAGTATCTAGTCAATGCTTCCCAAGGTTTAATGGAAGGATTTCTAAAATTGTCTAAACATAAAAGAAATTCAACGTACCAAGAGACTGGAAACATCAATAGGTAAAACAAAACTCATGTTTGGGTAAACAAAGATAAAATTGAGAAGGAATCAGTCATTAATGTTGCACTAAAGGCTCAAGATACCTCCCAATGGTATTTTGATAATGGATGTTGTAGACATATGACAAGTCATAAAACTCTTTTTACCACTCTTGAGGATCACAAGGATGGTGAGGTCACCTTTGACGATGGGAATAAGTCTAAAATTATTAGTAGAGGCACTATTGATGTTTTTGAATTTCCAAAATTAGAAAATATTTTCTATGTTGATGGAATTAAGGTAAATTTAATCTGCATTAGCCATCTTTGCGATGAAAACCTAACAGTTACGTTTAGCTAGGATGAATGTTATATCTATAATAAATCTGGTAGAACTATACTACATAGTGTGAGGACTAGTGATAATTATTATGGGATTATTCCAAAGTCTTCATTCGTCTGCAATAATGTCAAGGACTCTCTAGTAGACCTTTGGCATCAAAGATTAGTTCACGTCAATTTTAGGCTTCTTGAGCCTCTATCTAGAAAAGACCCAGTTCATGGCTTGCCATCGTTAAAAAAATCAACTTTCATAATTTTTGGTCCTAGTCAACTTGGAAAGTAAATTAGGAATCCTCATAAGAAGTTGAACTCGATTACAACCTCTCGTGTCCTAGAATTGATTTGCACAAGTCCTTATGGGTCCCACTTACACCAAGAGTATAGGAGGAAAGAGGTTTAATCTAGGGACGGTAGATGACTTTTTAAGATATTTAATTGTTGAATTTCTATAGAAAAGTCTGATGCAGTTGATTTTTTTTATAGTTAAACGTCAAGCCGTTCAAAATCAACATGGTGTCACCATAAATCATTTTCGAAGCGATAATGGTACTAAATTTAAGGAATTTTGTGTAAATGCCTTTTGTGAAGAAATTGGTATGAAGCCTGAATTTTTGACCGTTCAGATACATCAACAAAATGGTATTGTTGAGAGAAAGAATCTAACAATTCAAGAAATGGTAAGGTCCATGCTTCTTGGTCGAAAAGTGCCTCGGATATTTTGAGAAGAAGCGGTAAGTACCATGTGTCACACGGTGAATAGGGTATACTTACGTCCACTTACTAATAAAACTCCTTATGAATTGTGGGAAGGTAAGAAACCTAATCTAGAATATTTTTGATTCTTTGGAAGTCTATGATATATCCTACGGGATAAAGAGCTTTTAGGAAAATTCAACTCGAGGAGCGATGAAGGTATTTTTCTAGGTTATTTACCAAACACTAGAGCTTATAGACTTTATAATTTTGAAAAGGTCTAAAGTCATGTAATCAATAAATGTAACCATAAAAGATGATGCTCCAGCTATATTTATTTATGCTGATGAAAATCCCTCTCGTGAGAACAATGCACCCCCAAGTGACGATTACATTGAGACTCAAAATGATTTGGTGGACACCACACTTGAAAAAAGGGATCCATCATCTTGGGTTAGCAAAAGTTATGACCCCTCTGATATTATTGGGAGTCCCGACGTAGGTGTCAAGACTCAAGCTCAACTAGAAAATGAGTTTACCTACTTGTGATACACCTCTAAAATATAACCCAAATTTTTTAAAGAAACACTCGATGATAAAAATTGAATAAATGCTATGCAAGAAGAATTGCTTCAATTCTAAAAGAATTATATTTGGGAATTAGTTCCCCCATCCTAGAGATACTAACATCATTGGAACCAAATGGATTTTTAAAAACAAAATGGATGAAAGTTGTGTCGTATTTCGAAAAAAACCTAGGTTAGTTTCTAAAGGGTACACCTAAATAGAAGGTCTTGATTTTAGTGAAATGTTTGCTCCTGTTGCATGGCTAGAATATGTTCGTCTTTTACTAGCTATTCTATGTCATTTAAAATTTAATCTTTACCAAATAAATGTCAAGTGTTCCTTCCTAAATTACATTCTTCAGAAGGAAGTCTATATGGAACAACCAAAAGGTTTTGAAGGCCCTGAACACCTGAATCACGTATTCTTCTTAAAGAAATCCGTGTATGGATTGAAGCAAGCACCGCGTGCTTGGTATAAAAGGCTTAATTCATATCTCCTAGATCATGGATTCACGAGAGGGGGAGTAGACGTGATATTGTTTGTCCGTCGGGACATAAATGCTACTTTGGTTGCGCAAGTATATGTTGATGATATTATTTTTGGTTTCACATGCGACAAGCATACTCAAATCTTCGCAAAAGATATGCAAAGTGAACTCAAGATAAGTATGGTAAGCGAGCTTACTTACTTCCTGGTCTTCAAGTGCGTCAACTCGAGAATAGGATATTTTTATCTCAATCTAAATATGCGACAAATTTAGTGAAGAAATTTAATTTAGGCTCTGCTAAGCATTCCCGTACACCCATGAGTTCATCTGTTAAGCTTAGTTAAGATATAAAAGGAAAGGATGTAGAGCACACTCTTTTTAAAAGTATGATATCTAGTCTACTTTACTTAAACGCTAATATCCCTAACATTTCTTTTAATGTAGGGGTTTGTGATCGTTGTTAGGCTTCCCCAAAAGAGTCACACTTACTTGCCCTTATATGTATAATCAAATAGTTAGTGGGACCCTGTCTTTTAGAATTTGGCATTCCTTTGAAACCAATGATTGTCTTTCAACATCTTCAGATGCTGATTGGGAAGGACATGTTGATAGTTGAAAAAACACCTTTAGTGGATGTTTTTATTTTAGGAGTGTACTTATCTCATGGATGAGTAAAAAGAAATTCTCCATTTCTTTATCCATGAAAGAAGTCGAATATATTACTGTCGGGGATTTTTGCATATAGCTCATTTGGATGAATATAAGTGTTGGAAGATTACGGTATATCCGAAGGCACAATGAATATTTATTGTGATAATACGAGCACAATTTATATATCCTAGAATCCCATCCAACAATTTAGAATAAATCATATTAGGATTCGTGATCACTTTATTAGTGAGTTAGTTGAAGAAAAAGTTATTTACTTAAGCTTTGTTGGAACTGAACATCAATTGGCCGATATCTTTACCAAACCCTTAGATTCCCTTAGGTTCAAGGACCTTAGGCAATGAAAAACCCTCACTAATTCATTTTAACTTCTATTAAAAAGATTAAATGAGTTCTGAACTACTTTTTGAAGAGACTCTTGTAAAAATCTTGATTAATACACAGGATGTGTCAAAAATAATTTGTTAGAACAAAATATTCAAGATTCTTGGAAATAGGTTTTTAGTTTAAAACCTAAGTCTATAGTAGCAGGTTGTAGGCATGGAAAATAAAGAAGCACACACAAGAGTTAAAGATTTTTTACGTGGTAAACCCTACCCAAATTGGGGAACCATCCACGGAGGTCTATACACCTCAAAACAAAAATCCAATTAAATATTTTAAAGGTTACAAGCATTTAATGACACACACACATAAAACATTCGTATTCTAAGCACCAAAATATACCTACACTCCTCGATTATTTTTTTACTTATATAAGGCTCTGATGTTGTCCTCTCCATTCTTTAGCTTTGCTCCTTTGCTCCTTTAACTTTATGTTAACTCAAGTGGCCAGAATCTCTCAACAAACAAAACTATTGAGTGATGGTAGGTGATTGTGTTGTAAGTGTTGTGACTAAATCGCATGCATGCACTCCCACACACTTAATTATAAAAATACCTATAAATTACAAATCGTCTAAGTATGAAACCTCTTTTTCACAGTACTGAAATAATACTTAGACCTTTTTTCTCAGAAAGGTTTCAGATCTGTAAATCTTTAGAATCTTTAAAACAGAGATTCTTTGGAAATTATTTATATATAGAAATTTTCCAACTGAAAAACTTAACAAATCTGAAATACCGAAGTCTTTATTTGAGGTTTGTAAAAAATAGAGAAATGTGGATAAACACTATTACAAAAGTTACAAAACAGATCCAACACGAGAGAGTGATTTCTTAATAAAGAAATAAAAAACAACCTAGGATCTAAGTGATTGTATCACTGAAATAGATCTTCAAGTTTCTCAAATCAGAAACGAGATCTAGTTCATGTGAGGCTGTTGAATGAAAGATTTAGACCTAAGAGGATCTAAACAGTAAATTAGAAAACCCTAACTCTCAAATATATATTTTGAAGAAAATTTGGTAGAGTTTCATTGTGTTTTCTATTCTTTCTCTCCATTTATTTTCTTCTCTTTTTTTTTCAAAACCCTCAGCCTTTCAAAAGATTGAAATTGTGAAGACGAAGGCACTTATTTCTACTAGTAATGGAAGGGTTTGGAAAATGGAGGCAAATCAAGGGCTTATATTAGTTTGACTGTTCGAACTCTTAATGTTACGGATAATAATGCACCGTACAAGCTAATGTCGTAATTGGTTCTTTTTAAAGTTACAGGGATCGATCAGGATTACATGCAGGCCTTAGATTACAAATGATCAAACGGTAAAGATAAAAACTTACAACTCAAAAACAAAAGAAACACAAATCCATCAGTTATCAAGCCAACACGCGTAAGGTTATAAATGATTAAAAAATGCATGTTTTGGATGTTTTGAAAATATCATTTGCACCCACAAATGACTATAGCGCTCTCGGATTCTACCCAAAGAAATTTTTAAGAAGTTTTAATATATGAAAATCAACCCCAAACATTTTAAAACCGTAAAATTTAATTCTTAAAAAAGGGATTTTAAATGTTTAAAAAATCCTTAAAATTCCTAATAAAGGTAGAAAATTCATTTTAATCCAAATCAACACATACACACCTCATATATGAAATGTAATATGCAAAATGAGTAAACCTTGAGGGTGTTGTGTGTTGGTTTTCTACCTAAGGGCCATTGATTCTTTACCGATAAAGGTATTCTTGAAGTTCTTTGAAGATGTAATAAAGTAGGAGTGACTCAACATAAATTTGTCTTCTTTTTCAAACTAGTTGAGCTCCTATATAGTATAGACTCAAGTGAGTTAAATGTATAGTGTGATTCAATATCCTCCTTTGGAAATGAGAGGCAAAATCTCTTTTGAGTTATCTAGGACTCGTTGGGCTAATAGAAGATAAGAAAAACCTATTCCTATACAAAAGTATATATATAACCCATTTCCTAGAAGTTGAAAAGTACATAACTTAACTATATACAAACCAATACCTTAAATGTGGCCGATGGTAGTAATGGTACTGATTTCTGAAAAATAAAGCAGCTCATGGCAAAGATCAAGAATTTTAGTTGATTTTTTACAATAGAATGTCTAAGAAGCACTCAAATATATCTCCCCCATTTTGTCTCAAATGAAAAATGGGTGAATAATCACAATCACCAAATATTAAGTCTAGTAAGGCATTATCATACAAATGGATTTTCTTAAGTATTCAAATTGTATATTATACAAAGGTTTAGTGAACATATCCGCTAGTTGATATTCAGTGGGTAAATAATTTAACTCTAATTCTTTGAATTCGACTAATTCTCATATAAGATGATGTCTTATCTTAATGTGTGTAGTACGGGAATGTTGAACTGGATTCTTAGAGATATTAATCACACTTTGATTATCACATTATAGGGTTTTCTTTTCTTCTTTTATGACATAATCACTAAGAATTTATTTTATCCACATTAATTGATCGCAACATCTTCCTGTTGTAATATATTTTGATTCTGCTGGGAAAATGAAATGCAATTTTTCTTTTTACTACAACATCCTACCAAATTATTACCTATATAATAAGAATCACCTGATGGGATTTTACTTTCATCAAAACAGCCAACCTAATCAGCATTAGTGTATCCTACAATTGTGCTAGATGTATCTTTTATGTACCATATACCTAGGTTTATTGTCCCTTTAACATACATAATAATATGTTTAACACATAGAAGGTGGCTTTTTTTAGGCACACTTTGTTAACAGTCACAAATATAAACATCATACATGATATCAGGTCGAGACTCCATTAAGTATGACAGGCTGCTTATCATGTATCAATATCGGGTAGGATCTATAGGTTTCCCAAGTTCATCTTTCGATAGCTTCGTAGAAGTACTCATGGGAGTCCTAGAAATTTTGGCATTATCTAAGACAAATTTCTTTACTAACCCTATTGTATACATAAATTGCGATATGAAAAACCCGTTATTATTTTCGTTAACTTGAAGTCCTAAGAAATATTGTAGCTCCCACCATAAGAGACATTTGGAATCCCCCATGCATAATTCTAGAAAACTATTTAACCTCAAATGGGGAAGTGGAAACAAACATTATGTCATCAACATAAACTTGAGAAATTAAGACCTGTTTGTTAATATGTTTAACAAATAATGTCTGGTCATTTCCACCTCGTCAAAACCCTTTATTTATTAACAAGGTTGTCATGCGCTTGTACCTGGCCCGAGGGGATTACTTTATACCATATAGAGACTTTTTCAATCTATAAACATGGGTTCGATAATGAGGATCAATAAAGACTTTCGATTGTTCAACATAAGTCTCCTCTATAAAAATATCATTTAAAAAGTCAAATTTCACATCCACATGATAAAGTGTGAATGACTAAGAGCAAGCGAACAGATTCAAGGCTAGTGACCGGGGTAAAAGTCTTCACAAAATCTATTACTTTAACTTGAGAGTAACCCTGGGCCACTAATCTAACTTTATTTTTAACTATGTCCCAGATTCATCTGTTTTGTTTTTGAAAATCTAACGAGTGACAATAACCCTTTTATTTTTTGGCCTGGGCACGAGATACCACACATCATGACTTTCAAATTGGACGATCTCTTCTTGCCTAACACCTATCCAAAATGAGTCATTGAGTGCTTCGTCTCCATTCTTTAGTTCTATGAAAGAAATAAAGCATGCAAAATGAGTAACATTACGTAATTGGAATCTTGTACGCACTGGCTCTTCAGGGTTACTAACAATATAATCTAAGGGATAATCTTTAGAAACCCATTTAGGTATCTCATGGGTCTTAGTTGGTAAATGATCAACTAACTCTGAAGAGTTATAGGTAAAATTGTTTTCTGACTCATCCACTATAATTCGCCCTTGTTCTTTACTCTCGATATTAGTGTCACTCACTATCACATTTATCGATTCCATTATGGCTTTATAAGAAAGTTATAAAACCGATAATCCCGAGTATTAGGGGAGTAACCCAAAAATATGTCTTTATCACCATGGGTTTCAAATTTAGACAGGTGTTCTCTGTCTTTACATATGTAACAAATACTCCTAAAAGTTCAAAAATATTTTAAGTTAGGCTTTTTCCCATACCAAATTTCATATGACGTTTGTTTGGTATTTTTACAAAGGTATACTCTTTGATAATATGACACATTGTTTAAACTGCCTGAACCCAAAAGTATTTTGGCAAGTTCTTACATATATCATTACCCTAGCCATTTTTTGGATTGTGCAATTTTTACGCTCGGTAACACCATTCTGAAGAGGTGTTTAGGTGCATTGAACTCGTGTAAGTAACCATTACAATTACAGTATTCTGGTACACCTAAGCCTTTAAATTCACCTCCTCTATCATTACGAATTCGATTGAATTGGGTATTTTTTTCATTTTCAATTCTTAAAAGAATTTTTAAAAATTCTCTAACTGTATCAGATTATTGTTCTAAAAAGGCTACCCAAGTAAATCGAGGGAAATCATCCACCACAACCAAAATATAACTATTACCATAAAGTCTGACAGTTCGGGAAATACCCATGAGATCTATGTGGATTATCTCTAGATGTTTTGTTTTTAAAGTTTATTTAACTTTCTTATGAGCAGATTTAACTATTTTTCCTTCTTGACATAGCCCACAAACAACATTTGAAATATGTTTAATTTTTGGTAAACCTCTAACTATATCTTGTGATCTTAATTTTCTAAGATTATAATAATTCATGTCACCCAAACGATTATGCGAGATTTCATTATTTTTAAGTCTGGCTAACCTACAAGTCTCATTACTCGAATTTACTGTGTCATAGTTATCTGGAATCTTGTGACCAATAAGGATGCAATAACTATTCTCATTTAAGATTTTACAATTAGTTCTTGAGAATGTGACTGTATGATTTGAGCCACAAAATTATGATATAGTTAACAGATTAGTTTTAAGACCTCTCATCAATAAGACATCTTTGAGAATGGGCAGTCCTTTTTCTTGGAGTGTTCCTTTGCCTATGATCCGAGTTGATACTTCTTCCCCAAACAAAGCATTTCCTCTTAAAAAGTCAGTTCTGTTGGTTAATTTAGTATCGTCTTCGGTCATATGTTTGGAACATACAGAGTCTAAGTACCAACCAAAAGTAGTGTGTTCAACTTTTAAAGCACTTATCACTATATTACACCTCAATTAGGGTATTAAATAGCCTTTTATTACCCATATAGCTATTGTTTTCAAAAATTTATGAGTTTTTGGTTTAGTAATAGATCTAGGATTCTTTCTCTTATACTTCTTCTTAGCGTGAGATCTTTTCTTCCTATGATTATAGTTAGAGTTTTTATTGGGCTGCTTAGGAAGTACATAATTGTTTCTGCTCTGTCTAGAATAGTTAAAGTTTTTATAAATAGGTTGTTAATAGATAGTCTTATCCAATCATTTTTGAAAACATTCATCGAGAAAGTGTCTATAAACATCACAATATGAACAGTATTGGTGGCTAGACGGTTGTCTTTGATTTTTCAAATCTTTGAAAAGAGGTTTATCCAGTTGATGGACATTCATCTTAGGTCTAACTGTAACAGTTTTCCATTCATGTTTGAATCTCCCAATAGAGGGGCAAACATATTTGGCATTAGGTTCAGCAGTAGGCTTTAGACAATTTCTCAATAATTTATCTGGCCCCTTTTTTTTTATTCTCAAAATCATGTTTTAAGGATTGAAAATCAGAACATAGATCACTAGGTTTTTTTTTAGGAAGACAAAAATTTTATATTTTACAATGGTTTAGTTTGTGTCTTAGTATTTTGATAAAAACCTATGCTTGTTTTGTATTCAGAATTGGTTTTGCTAGAGGCAACACAATCTTCAAAACAATTGGAATTATTTTCAAACTTGGAAATTTTTCTGAAGAGAGTTGAAACCTTTTATATAGATTGTCCTAATTTTATAAAAGTTTCCTTATATTTCTTTTCCAAAATGTCATTTGACTCAGAAAATTATTTAATTTTTTCAATAAAAGATTTGGTTTTGGATTGATAGTCCAAGCACTGATTTGTATAATCCTTAGCGTTCTACCTTACCATTAGTCTTAAAGATTCAATTGTTTTAGTTAGGTCCTTAATAGTCTTTTCTACTTTGGCGCTCTTCCTAAGGGTTTTAGACATAATGTGTGAATGTCAGGGGGATCATTAATATCGGACTCATTAAGTGCAATGTATGAATTATCCCCTAACGTTTCATTCGTCGTACTCACACACACATTCAATTCGTCATTGTTCCGTTTACTTTGACTCTCACAACATTGTGGTAAACTTTTGACTAATAGTACCAACAACATTATTATTATTTAGGTAAAGTGCAGATAATCCAAAATTAGGCAAGACATCATAGGACATAACAAAACTAGGCAGGATAACATCAAGGTATTTATTACTAGTAGACATATCACCAGCATAGATAATTTTACAAAAAATAATATCCAAGGGCCAAAATTATTTGATGATTCATGTTGATCTTCTTTAGAATTGCTTGAATCATTCCAAGTCTTACCGATATATGCTCCAATAGTATTATTCAGTTTTACCCTACAATTAGTAGCTAAGTGACCCATTTACCACATCTGAAACATTGAGTATTTTTATGGTCTTTTTGAGGTCTATGGTTGGTCTCAGTATTGTGTTTGTCATAATTCCTTTCATGAGGCTTGTTATTGGGATAGTTAGGATAAGCAAGTTTCCCTTATTTACAAGCATCATTGTTTCTAAACTTTAGATTTTTCTTAAAATGTTTTGACATAAGAGCTAACTGATTATCTAGGGTTTACAAATCACATTCCTCACGAGAGTCAAGGTCAATGTTAAACATTACTAATTGTGGTGAGGTCATTTTGGAATGAAATACAACATTAGAACTAAACTTCCTTTTCTGATTATTGGAGAGTTTTTTTTTTAAATTCAAGTTCCATTTCTACAGTCCTAAGTTTGCTACTAAGGAGTTCAGGGGTCAAGAATGGATCGTCTATCTCCTCAAGTGGATACTTTTATTGTCAAACTTAGGGGCAAAGGGTTCTTAGAATTTTAATAACAATCTCTTTACTATTTTACATTATGCCGTTAGCATGAAATTTTGTTATGATCTCAGTCAATCTAATGTAAAATTCATGAAAGGTCTCAGTCTCATGCATAAGTAAGGTGTTATACTTTTTTATCAACATCTGTGTTTTGGCAGCCTTAACACGTTCGTCCCCTTCATGGGCTATGACTAGCATATCCCACGCTTCTTTAGATTTTGAGTAGATAGAGATTCATTTAAACTCATGTTCATTGACAAATATAAAGATATCACTCTTCCCTTTATTATTACTTAAAGACGCATATTTTTCTTCTTTAGTAAACTCACTGAGGAGCTTCTTTATCCTCTTAGTGCTACATTTTTCTATACGCTTGGTTCGGTGAGAATAACTATTTTCAATAGCTTCCCAGACATCATCTCCCAATGTCCATCAGATGAAAGCAATCATCCTTACTTTCCAGTTAGGGAAATTGGCTCCATCAAAGAGGGGAGGTTTGGATACATTTCCAAGACACTTAAATTTTTTGTCCATAGAAAAGATTTTGTAAGAAGTCTCAAAGTACAGGATCAAAAACTTTGAGAAAATAAAATACTCAACTCTGATACCAATTGAAAAACCCTTATTAAGTTATTTTAACTTCAGTTAAAAAGTTTAAATGAGTTTCGAACTACTTTTTTAAGAGACTCTTGTAAAAATATTTATTAATACACAAGATGTGTCAAAAAACGTTTGCTAGAACAAAAGTTGGAAACATGTTTTTAGTTTAAAACCTATGTCTATAGTAGACGATTGTAGCTATGGAAAATAAAGCAGCACGCACAAGAGTCAAAGATTTTTTACGTGGCAAAACCCCACCCAAATTAGGGAAACATCCACGGAGTCCTCTACATCTAAAAAAAAAATTCACTAAAACAGTTCAAAGGTTACAAGCATTCAAAGAGTTACACACATAAAATAGACATATTCTAATCATAGAAATATACTTACACTCCTCGATTATTTTCTGACTTCTTTAAGGCTCTGATGGTGTCCTCTCCGTTCTTTATCATGACTCCTTTATCTTTATGTCGACTCAAGTGGCTAGAATCTCTCAACCAACAACACTATTGAGTGATGGTGGGTGATTGTGTTGTGAGTATTGTGCCTAAATCACATGCATGCACTCACACACAGTTAGTTACAAACAATACCTATAAATTACAAATCGTCTAAGTATGAAATCTCCTTTTCACACTATTGAAATTAGACTTAGATTTTTTTTCTCAGAAAGGTTTCAAATCTGTAAATCTTTAGATTCTTTAAAGCAGAGATTTTTTTAGAAATTATTTATATACAAAAATTTTTGAACTTAAAAATTTAACAGATCTGAAATATAGAAGTCCTTATTTCAGGTTTGTAAAAAATAGAGAAATGTTGGATAGAGAGTATTACAGATGTTACAAAATAGATTCAATAAAAGAGAGTGATTTCTTAATAAAGGAATAAAAAACAACCTACGATCTAAGTAACTGTATCACTGAAATAGATTTTCAGATTTCTAAAATTAGAAATGAGATCCAGTTCATGTGAGGGTGTTGAGTGAGAAATTTAAACCTAAGAGAATCTAAATAGTAAACCAGAAAACCCTAACTCTCAAATACATTTTCTGAATAAAATTTGGTAGAGTTTCATTAGTTCTTTTTAAAGTCATATGGATCCATCAGGATTACACCAGGACTTAGATTACAAATTATCGAACGATAAAGATCAAATCTTACATCTCAGAAACAAAAGAAACCCAAATCCATCCGTTATCAACTTAACACATGTACAGTTTTACATGATTAAAAACACGTGTTTTGGATGTTTTAAAAATATCATTTGCACCCACAAATGTCTATAGCGCTTTTGGATTCTACCCAAGGCAGTTTTTAAGAAGTTTTAATATATGAAAATTAACCCCAAACATTTTAAAACCCTGAAATTTAATTCTTAAAAAAGGGATTTTAAATGTATAAAAATCCTAAAAATTCCTAATAAAGGTAAAAAATTCATTTTAATCCAAATTAACACACACCCCTTATATATGAAATGTAATATGAAAAATTTGCAATCGTAGAGTGTATTGCGTATTGGTTTTTTACCTGAGGACCATTAATATTTTGTCGTTGTAGATATTCTTGAAGTTCTTTGAAGATGCAATGAAGTAGGAGTGACTCAACACAATTTTGTCTTCTTTTAAAAACTATTTGAGCTCCTATATATTATAGACTCAAGTTAGTCAACTATATAGTGTGCTTCAGGAAATCCTTAGGGGTTTGCTCCCTTGACTATGTTCGGAATATTTTATCTAGTTTAGGTTGACCTTAATGTGTACCTTTTCCGTATGAACTGGATTATGTTTTGTATATATTTTATTTAAAAATTCAAAAATATTTTTACTGTTATTTATATTGAAAAAGGTTTTCAAAAATTCAAAAATATTTTGTTTAAGGATATGTTTGTGAGACATTCATATCAAAATTTCATTCCATAATCATATGACTAACAATAAGTTTCTAGTCTCGATATCGTCTCACTCATGCTTTTTATACATTATCATGACATTTTTATGCTAGTGTATGATATATTCTTTATGGTCGGTTTCAAGTCATTACCTTATATGCACAAACATTTCATGAATTGGTGAGGATGTTAGTTTTAGTTTACACTTGCTACGTGAGGTTTAATGTTCTGTTATCAATCCTGTCACCTAATGATAAAGTAATAGAAAGAGATTTTGTGAATGTAAGAACCATTGCGCATATTTGTGGAATGTATCAAAATGAGACTGCAATGGAATTGGGATGCGAAAAAAAAATCTTTTGCGTGAAAAGCCTCCATTGAAAAAGATCCTAAAATAGCGACAATAAAAATAGAAAAATTTCGATGACCATGTTTAGTTCCCATTGATGCTTTAAAAATCAAAATCTAATCATTTATCCTTCATTATATAGAGAGAGTATAAAAAAATGCATATGAGGGTGATATAAGTCGAAGATCAATGGGTTTGCACAATAATCAAAATTATTTCATTTTACGTGATGTTATTAGTATGAGAATCATGTCACTTCTATGTTATCATTTAAGTGAATTGACTCCGATTGAATTCTTTTATATTATCTGAAGGTTGATTTGAGTATTTAACTTTTAGGAAATGTTATTTTGCATCTTGCACTAGTACGATATTTTAGGCAATGCTCTTATTCAGTTTGTTCACACCCCTACATTCCATATCCATGAACTAAATGTTTACAACATTTTCTAGACTGTGTTTAATAATTTTTTCATACTTTATATGATGATTATTACTTTATTTAATGTTCTCATATTTAAAACATGAGATTTTTGAATTTTTGGGAGACAAGAGGATGTTGTTTGAAGTCGTTCGATTGTTGTTCTAATGACCTTCTAATGAGCCGCCTATCAATCACTGTTGATTTCTCATTCGAAGTGTTATTCGAAAGTCGTTCCAACGACGTCATTTGAACATGACACACGTCGTTCAAATGATCACTATTTTTGTAGGTCGGTTCATTTTCTTTTCTATTTGGCCATTTGAACTCATTTTTAAAATTCCCTAAATCATTTTTCTCTCCAAACTTCACTCAACTCTTCACTATTCCTCTTCCCATTACTCAAACCTTCCATCCTCTTAGAGTGATATATAAACCCATACCAACTAAGATTTACACCATTACTATTGGAGCTATTTTGTCGAGTTTTTGGATAATCTCTTTGAGGTATTACTCCATTTCTCCTCTAAACTTTAGGTTTTTAGATTTTTTGGTTAAGTTAATATACATTGGGTATGTTTTATCAGCATGCAATCATTGTTGTTGCTTATTTTCAAAAAGGACCTAATGTTATGTAAATCCAACTTATTTCAATTTTGGGTTTATTTATACATCTCTCTCTCTCTCTCTCTCTCTCTCTCTCTGTTTATGTGTGTGTGTGTGTGTGTATAATGATTTCCGAAAATTATTATTACCTTAAGTTTAATGATTCTTCATGAGATGGTTTTGACATTATTTTTTTAACACTTATCTATTTTTTGTCAAAAAATCGTGAAAATTCATTATATTTTAATCATGGCTCATTTTACTAATATTTGCTAATATTATTATGGAGCTCATATTTTTCCTCTTTTTCTTGTTTTGTTGTTGACGATTTGGTTGGTCATACTCGAATAGGGTGTATAATTTTTATTTTTATATAGCTCGTGGTCGTCGTAACCGCCACATTGTCCATTCCGATGAGGAACATGCCTCGAAAGATGAATAACATATTCCATATCTCCATCCCCATTGGGGAACTTGGGTTACTTACATCCAATACCACACTCTAGGTTTTCTGACTTGTTCTATCATTAAGGTAAAAGTTATTGACTTAGCCTCTCTGTTACACACTATTGTATTCACTTGGCTTGCTACTCTTGAATGGGACCCGATTTTTAACCTTCATGATAGCATTTACACCTATCTCATTAGAGGGTTTCTTTTTAGCATGCTTATAAGTGAGCGTGGGATCGTGTTTAAGGTATGTGGTAGGGAAGTTTTAATCACTGTTGAATTAATTACTAGGCTTTCCAGTTTACCCCGTATTGCCAATCTTACATTTCCCAGGCTCGATGCATGTAGACCTCCTCTTTGCCAAATTTTAAAAGACCTTTTTGAGAAATATGACTCGGGATCTACAATTTTATATCAAAAACATCTTATACTTGAATTTAGGATTCTAAATTGGATTATTTGTGCTTATCTCATTCCCCATGCCAAACAACCCAAATTATTCCTGAACATGTGCGCCTTATGTTTGCTATTAATGTAGACGACACCATTGATCCCCCGTCACATATTTTTAGTTTCATCCACTATGTGAGATATTCTACTACTCCACCAATTAACTTTACCTTTTGCTGTCATAGTCACTAGGCATTGTCTACAGGCAGGTTACCCTATATTCTCTTATGATATTCTCGACATTAGATATGAGATAGTTGACGCTTCATCCATTAGTCGGTCTAAGAGCATTTACTTGATGCTGCCTCTCATTTTCAGTCATCACAGTCTGCTACCCAATCTACTCATGTTCGGTCTCGACCTTGTACTTCTCGTAGTCATCTTCCCTTTGAGTCTGGGGAACTTAGGATTCTGCTTCTACACGTGGAAAGTATGGAAGAAGAAAGACGACAATACCTAAATATGATGAAGTAATTTTTCACTTCTAGTTCGAGATAGACACCGCACAGAGGAGGCACATGCAAGATGTGCTGAGGAACATGACCGTCACGATTCTCGGCTGAAGCAATATTGTGAGGAGCTTCGGCATGTTGAGATGGGAGGTGGTGCAGGTCCTTTCGATGGTGGTCCTTATTCCTTTGATGATACATTTGATGACGCCCTAGATAATCCATCCCAGTGATTGATATTTCGATGATTCTATTTCTTTTATACTTGTGAGAGAGAGCTTCTTTGTTATATTTCATTACTCTCACTTATACCAAATATCTGAATATTTTTTCTTTTTTTTTGCATTTAAATTTAGAAATTTGTTTATGGCACATTGGATAATTTATTTTTAATTTAATTCATACAATGGTTATTTCCATTCATCTTATGTCATGTGGATGATTTTAATGTTTACATGGTGCTGTAATTTTTGGGATGATTATTCTTGATGTTTCATAAAATCTATTCTTATTGTGCTTTAAGAATTATTCACTAACTTTGCAAGTTTTGTTCTTACCCTTTGTCTTTTCGAGACAAAAAGGGGGAGACATATTTAGAGGGAGAACATCACATATTTAGGGTGAGACCTAAATTTATTGCGATTTATATATTATCTTCTTTACACGTGTTTATGTGTTTATGATTTCATGTGTGTAAGAACATTTATAATTTTCTAAAGACTCAAGCCTAGAATGAACTTAATGCAACCATGTTTTTAGATAGTCAAGTTGTGTCCATTTTTTAGGTATTTTTCGGATGGGCATTTTAGGATCGACTTGATGGCTTGGATTAGAAAATTCAAAGTCTTTTTAATTTTTATGTTATGTCCCGGAGTAGAGAAAGGGAGATATTTGTAAGGAAAAATTTCTTCATTAAGTCATTTGTAGTATTTACTATTTCCGCTAGGATAAGACATGTTTAATTTGTAAGGTGTCATATCATTCTCTACACGAAAGAAATCTAAACATACAGGAATTCAAGAATTCAAGCATCATCAAAACTCGTGTCAACATTTCGATGATCTATTCCCAAAAGGTATATGACCCTACGTTTCAAAAATATGTTGCATAAACTTTTTATAAATATTTTTATAAGCTTTAACTTAGTTTTCAAAATTATTTTCATAAAGTTAGCCATTTTTCCTTAGACTGAGATTTCATTAGAAATATCATTCAAACAAGATCACCACCATTCTAACGAGAGTTACAACGACTTGATGTTAGTGCTGAGAAATCGCTGGGACCTCATTTAAAAATCCATCTTTGAACGAGACACTCAGTCATTCAAACGATCGGGTCTGTTATTGAAAATGGCGCCAAAATGAGGAGTTTTTTCCCTTGCTCTCCACTACACCACTCATCTTAATTTATAAAAGAACACGAGTTTAGAAAAAAGAAAAGGGACAAAAAACTTTTGTCATTTTTATCTCCAATATTTACATGATCAACTTGGATCATTTTTTAAGACAAAACACCCACATCCTTGACAACCTTCAATCACCACCTTTGGGTGTGCGGTTTATTTTTGCATGAGTTGGAGATAGAGCTTTGGATATCGGTCGATACCGAGACAAGAGACATGTTGTGCAAGTGTGTTGGAGCTATATGTGCCAGAGGTAATCGAGACGTCATCAACCAAACTTGTTGCGTTGAGTATGTAAGTCTTTTGAGTCGTCCTTGTAAAATCGTATTCGGGGTGAATTTCTTCTAGGCCTAGCCGTCCGAGGTTTTTTTCTGTTTTGGGTTTTTCCTCGTACATTGTGGTATTGGGGTTGTGTGCTTTTGTGTGTTTTCATTTTTCCTCACATAGATACAAGCGTAGGACTAAAATGCTAAAACCGGTCTAACCACACTTATTGCTTAAATTTGATGCTTTAAGTACACTTGGAAATTGATTAAGAAATGTTGCGCATGTCCACGTAGGAATAATTAGTCAAGAACTTAAAATTAAAAACGTATCCTAATTTAAATTGGCATATCCATATTGTGTCCCCATATCTCATTTGATTAACTGTGTGTTCAAACTGTGTTTGTTTACAAAGTAAATTTCACGAATATAAGACTTGACCATATAACTGGACTCCCCCTCCCCCATATGAATTTTAAAAGGAGATGACAGAAGACTTACTTAACCGACTCAACTCCTTCAAGCCTTGACATATCTTCATTCCTTCGACCTTTAGTACAACAACACATAGGAGTCCACCTATACACTGACACCACACGTGAGTCCATACACGCCTCGATATCTATCGATTCAAGCACAGAAATCCATCACAAACACGGACTCCACCATGTTTCAACCCCGGAGTCCACCATGTTTAAACCATAACAGGCAAGGAGTCCATCGTAGGAAATAATACTCAACAATATGTTGATGAGTAAAAAATGTTTTGGTGCCAAATGGAGATCCCAATTGAGAATATAGAGATGAAAATTGGATCTCAAAGTGTTTGAGTGAAACTAGTGTTTATAGGCTTTTGGTGATAGATAGGAATTTTTACCAAAATTCTCAAGTAAAAATTTCTCAGCACGCATACTTATAGAACACGAATTTTGAGATGGCGGAATCTCATTCGAACAAAAATAATATGTTCATTAAGATGGAGTGCATAATATCATTCAAACTAACAATAACCTCATTAGAACGAAATGATTAATCTCGTTCGAACAGACTTTGAACGAGCTTAGAATGACAATCCCCCGTCAAATAGAGACAACTGATTTAAACATCGCGTGAAGGTGGTTTGAATGACATTCACCAACTCGTTCGAATGACTTTAAAAAAAATATTTTTTCTTTTAAAATATGTTTCATGAAAAAGGCATCAAACAAGATTTAAAATAACACCCAATTTATATCCATGAATCAAACTAAAATACATCCATTCCTTTTGAGATTCCATAGATGTTGAAGATGAAATATGGCAGAAAACACGAAACGATGATGTAGACGCCCAAATTTTTTGCTACGATCTTCAATCAAACACATGTCACTATCTTTGAAAGATAAACACTCAAAACCTAATATATGATTCGAATGGTTACGTCTAAATAAAATTAATTCAATACGTAAAAACTGACTCAATATAAAAAAAATTCCTTACAAATCTCCCCCTTTGGCTATTCCGGGCTCAAACACGAAAATAAAACCTATGGGCTATCAAGATTATCTGAAATGTCAATCCCCAACCTCAAAAGGAAAAACTACAAATTTGACAGACACAAACTTTGAGTATCTTTGCTCTTGTGTAAATAACGAATCATCATTTCAAATCTACACACTTAAACACACCTTTCAAATTCAACTTGAATATATAACAATATCACAACAATTTAAAAACCCTCCCCATTTTCTAATCAATCTCAACCTAAGATTGGATGTCTCCTATACGGTAAACATTTCCCCCCCCCCCCAAGTTAAAGAGTTAGATACCATTTCTCCCCCCTTTTTGTTCCTGAATAGACAAAGAATAAAGTGCACAATGTAAACAACTTCTCCCCCTAAATGTAAAACATGTAAACACAAGCGAAAACAAGTATATCATGCAATGATGTGAAGTGAAATATAAAACAACAAATAGCTCGACAAGAAAAGAACAAATAATCCAAACAATGAAAATTAGATATTACTTTTTATGCATAAATGAGATACCAATGATAGAAAGCAACAAGAGATACCAACGTGATCATAAAATATGCCAATATGAGTAGAAGATTAAATATATGAAAATTATGGATTAAATTCAAATGCAAAGACTCAAACTAAAAACAAACCATATTTATAGAAACCATATACCAATGAAGCATAAAAATATATATAGGTATAAACACCACAAAAAAACACAAAGCACATAAGTTCTCTACACTAGAGTAGTATTGATGTGTTTAAACAAAGGTGGCACGGAGTGAAGGGGTGTGAACTAAAAATAAAGGAAATATGAAATAATCCCTTTAAAAATGCCCAAGGAGTTCTATTTGACCGCAAAAACTTAGCAACTTCGGTTTAACCTCACAGTGATAAATTAAAAATTCAAAAAAGATAAATATAGACAATGAACACTTGCCTAGAAAACCTTGATGATTCTCAAATCAAGAGTGCCAAATAATTAATCTCAACTAGGGCTCATTGTGAAAACTCATTGATCTTCAACATAACACCCTCAAAATATAAACAAATATCTTTTTTCTCTCATTTTCTTTTGAAGACACCAAATTTTGAAGCATGAATGCAAAATTTTTGGCCTTAGAAAATATTAGTTTCTTTTTTATGCCTTTTCTTTGAGGCTCTTTCTAATGTTGTCCTTTCATATAAAGGATATTTCTTCTTTCGTAGCCCATTCCCATTATACACTCATTTTTTTATCAATTAAGATCAAACTCACGTAATGGTCCTTACATGCAAAAATCCCCCATAGTCAACATTTTTATGTAAATGACAATATTAATAGGTGAACACCTCACTTAGCTCATGGAACATAGGCACTAACATCCAAAACAGCTCATGCAAAGTGTGTATATAGGCATACACAAAGTGAATACATCAAAGGAGATTAATTTTGAACAACTCCATGAAAGCATGATTAAGAACAATTCCGAGCATTGAAAATCATTATCAAATGTTCTAGCCACATGGATACATGGAAGGAATGGTATTCAAAATCACCGATATGACACATAAAATGTGTAAAACTAAACTACACATAAATAAAAAAAAATTGAGTATTTAAATATTTTTTCAAAAATGACAGCACTTCAAAACTTAACTCAAAAGACAAACAATTATTTTTTGTATTTTTAACAATAACACAAAAATGAAACAAATCAAAATACAAAAGACTCAAACGTCATACAACTAGCAAACACATATATTATGAAGTACCAAAGCTAGTGTACGAAAACATGTGAACACAATCAACCATAGGATATAACATGAGAAGTATCATGTGCATGTGACACCCCGCCTAATTAAATACCGGGCGATCACTCCTTTATTAAATTAAAATCAAGGTGAACAGTTGGTTCATTCTTAGCATCACTGTCGCAAATGAAAAATTTCCAAATTTAAACACCCTGATTAATTAAGCTAGGTGTCAAAACCATTTAAAACCTTATTTCCATTTTTATTAAATATAATTATAAAACCTTTAACCATTAACATTTTTAGAGTCACAGATTAAGTATAAGAATTGAAATGAACATTCAAGAGTCTAACCATCAATAATAAATCCCCACTTTCAAACGCTAAAGGAAAACATCCTAATAGTAATAAATACCGAAATAAAGATACTGAAAGTAAAAGAATTACAATCTCTGACAAAACCAACTAAATAATGGAAAAGGGCAACACATGCCCCACTGGATAAAACTGAACTAGAAGTAGAGTCAACAATGAGGTCGTCTAAGCAATGGCCTGCAACACCCACAAAAGCTACAGCGCGTTCCATCCAAAGAATCCTAAGCATGATGCCCCTGTGGCTAGGCACCGGTAATATATATATAGATATACATGAGAGAGCAGATCTAATAGCAAACGGGTCAGATCCCGAATGTAAAACAGTTTTAAAAATAGTTTAGCAAGTATTTAAAATGCTTACCGGCTAATGCAACAGTCATATTAGCATGCGACACTCTCTTGAGAATTCTCACCTCTCATCTAGTGTGCACGTCTACCGTACTAATGAATCCCATATATCTCTCTAACTTATTCTCCATAAGTCTTAACACGTGAAATTTAGGTTATGGTATTCACTTTAGAAAAATCTGTCTCTTCAAGATTGTCTTACGTAATTTAGAATAATTTCGTATCGTTATAATGTTTTCGAATACTTATAGTGAAGCTCAAGAATTTATACATTACTTAACTACTATTTCACTCAGTAGAAAGTTTTCATATAGATACACTTATATATATTTGTTACACATATAATATATATACAAACGACACCCCACATAATATCTATGGTGCAAAGTTTCCATAAATAAGTATATATATACCAATCACTCATATAATACATATATACTAACGGCACCCCACATAAAAACTATGGTGTTGGCATACTCTGCTATCAAGTCCCCGTATCTCTCGTACTAAGGGAATACTAGTTCAGAATCACTCTCGAACTGTATTAAAACAAAACACATACAAATGGAGGCAAAGCATAGTTCCCGGTCCTAAGAGTTCAGCATATACCCACACATCTCTTAGGCCCGTCTGACTATCAATCAGATAGCCTGTACCAATGAGTACTATGTTTTAGGGTACAAGTCAATATCCCCCATAAAGGTCCCATCGAGATAAGACTGTCCCGACGCGAAAACCCCCGTGATAGAAAGTAGCTCGGGTATGATTTTTACACAGAAATAATATATGCATAATCACACCATCATATATAAATATGTATTCACATTCACATTATTAAGTTAGGTGCGCTCACGACCCATAATTATAATTATCAGTTATTACATATTTTACTCGATTATTTCATATAACGGACTCATTCATTTTATTCTCGTAATTAAGTCATTCTAAACTCACTTCTCATCTCTCGAAGTATTATCTTTACTTAAGTACAATTTCAGTAGGCCCTCACTTACCTTCTACTTCAACTTCCTAGACATTTCAATCATTAAATCAATGCACGTATGATTTTCTAAGTATGAATATCTCCCTGTTTACCCTTTATTTCCCTTCACATTAAAGTCCCACTTAACGAGGTTTATCTTGACCCTACTAGTCCTTTTTATGTTCCATTATGTTTTAGCAACCCTAATCAAGGTTTACTACGCATAAAATCGGATTAAGCGAACATGAGAAAAAATGTAATTTTCCAGGAGGGGTCGATCGATCGATGAAAGGGGGTCGATCGATCGATGCTCTGGGCTCGATCTATCGATCGATCAAGTAGTTATGGCAAAACTGCAGAAAACCCATACACGAAATTCTTATCCCAAACTCATCCAAATCATCATGTTTCAGTCCCAAACTTGCAACCAACTATACTACAAGCTTTGTGTACCCATAAAAACAAGATCCTACGTAAAACATGCGAGTTTTCATCAATTATAACCAATTAAAAGGGTAAAACCTATATAAATCTCAAGAACCCTAATATTTTTCTTTAACTTAGTTCTTCCATTCTTTTTCCAGATTTCCTATCACTAACAACATGGAAATTCGTGGTTCAACCTCTACATGTGCAATGGATTTCCAGAATATAATCTTTTCCTCTACAACATGAAATTTATGTCTCCAATTAATGTTTTCTTTCAAGAACACTAATTCTAATCAACCCCAAACTAATATAAAAGAATGCATTAACTTGATTAAAGAAAGATAGATACTTGCCTGAATTTTTAGAGTTCTGATTTGTGGAAGAATTTGGTGTGGTCAAGATCCTCGTTGCGCGATCTACCATTTGACGGTGACGGCGGTGCAATCGGAGGAGTTCTTGGCCTAGAACTCTTTGGAAAGCTTCTCCTCTTCCTCTCCAATGGCTGTCATTAGTTTTTGGTTATGTTAACCATAGAAGACAACACTTACCATCTGATATAACCCTAGAAAATTCGTGGGTTTAATTACCCATAATTACGAAATGTCCAAAACCCCCTCCCGGGGTACTAAATAAGCCTAAAAATGCCCCGAGACCCAAACTAAACCCCCGGGTACACTTTTCTGACTATCTCGACCCTTCCGTACACTTTGTCTCACTCAAAACGACCATACGAGCAACTTATAATTTATTCACTTTTTATTTATCAACATTTAGTCCCGACACGACACGGGCACATCCCTACTTAAATTTCCATAATTGCCATTTTATTCACTCGTGACATTTGATAGAACCAATATTATATATTACTTTTCTCATTAGTAATATTCAACAATTTTCCAATGATTAGTAACTCTCGTCACGTTAGTAATTTTAAAATAATTTATTTCCATCACTAACTCTCGTCACGTTAGTAATTATAAAAACAATTAATTTCCAGATTTATATTAAATTAATAACTCACATTAAATTTAATGAATCCTCAAATTTAGAAAGCATAAAAATACGGGGTATTACATACTTCCCCCCTAATAACGAAATTTCATCCTGAAATTCGAAAAATAAGGCATACCTGGTAAAACACATTTTGGATACCTTAACAGTACGCAACCTATCCATATAGTAAGGCGTTCAATCACTATAGCCCCTTCCTCACAGCAAGCTTGTTTAACATTCTCATTGGAGACACTCCACATGGTGCTCATAACCGACAACATTCGCATAGGTCACGCCTATACATTATAAATTTCCATTATCTCACTATCATTGGGAGGCCGCACCTCACTACATGACAAATACTCGGATTTATTTATATACAAAACTCCCATTCTGAGAAAAACCATACGAACATTTGACCACTCTTGTTTGCCTAAAACAGTTGTGGAATTCCACCATAGTTATCAGATCATTCTCGACCGATCCAAAATTCTGATTTAATCACCGTGAGCCTATTCCCTGGCTAAGGGTGATACATCCTACTCGAAACGAAACCTTATCTCCGTTGGTTTCTGAAATCCCATATCAAAGGAGGGATTCACAAATCTCATCCCAATTCAGAAATTAATACTGTGTTGTACCATGTACTGGCGCGATCCTTCCTTTCAAAGGAAGTCTGGGGCATACTAGTTAATATTGTAAACCACCCCAAAGGAATATCAATCACTTCCTTCTCGGGCGACTCATTTCACACGCTTGGATGAACCCTTGATCTTGTTTTGAGGATGGTAACCCATCCAAGAACTTTATCGACTTTACCGACCTCTTCTAATTACAGGAATTGTCGATAAACACAAAATTCTCTGGTTGATTCTCCTCTTCCAACCGAACCCTACCTATGGGTGGTGCATGTAGAGACTACTCACTATGTCCCGCTAAACATCGAATTTTCCTTAAAATGCCCCACATTAAGTGACACGTAATACTCCCCTTCCTTCCTTGGTGTATGCCGAAAGTTCCGACCCGTGCCTTTCTCCACGATGTGAACTTCTGGATCCTTTATTTCATACTAACATCATCACTCTTTGTATGCGCAAGTCGCTCTCTCACTTGACTAATAACAAGTCCTCTCCGAGTGTTCTTTATAATAATTAAATTCTACTCTATTCGGGGAATACTCCTCCTTAAATGGTTTCCCACAGCCTTCCAATCAAATTAGGGTGTGCTATTCTAGTTGCACACTTATGTATGGATTATCGCCCCCTCATGTGACGTTTAATCCACTCTATCACTTCCACTTCGTTCTGTTAGTCCCACAAACATATATTTCACACGTCTATTACCGCGTCCCTTCAACTCGGACGATTTTAACATCAGCTAACCAAGATGCCCACATTTTGTAACACCCCGACCGCCCTGGGAGAGCGAACGGCGCGCTACTCATCTGTAGAACTAACTAAATCCAACAAAATATAAGGAATAGGGCATTCAAATTCCATGACAACAAAATAGGAACAACAAATCTCAAACTTCTTCAGATAAGTACAATAATTTTCCCAAATAGGTGCAACAACCAAAATAGATCACTAACGCTCTATTCATCAAAATAAATACAAGTCATCTCCTTTGTATAATAAGAATTCTTTCCAGATAATCCATGCTAAAAACCATCCCAACTCTTTATTTACCTTGTGTTCTGAACGCGGTTACAACACTTGGATACTCTCAATCACCCTAGAAATCGAAGTTTTTAAATCCTCCTTATCATCGTTCCACCCCTCAACTCGTGGGGATAACTTTTAATGCTTTCTTACCACATAAACGGCTCCACTAGCTTTAACTCATGATTCAACTTCTAACTTATAGATGTAATTACCTACCCCTAGTACGACCGAGGTACCTAACTCACGAACTAGTGATCAACATCTCCCTAATTCCAGCCTTATGCTAAGTTTCATGCGTGGGATGTCTCGCAAAGAAAAATCCAAATAAGTAACCCCCCCCCCCCCGTACACTACTACCTAGCATTGTCGGTTATCTGAATCCGTTAGGTCCTTTGTCCATAGCATGTACCCCTTTATTCCGTCTCTTGACAGAAAAGTTCCATTTCCTCTCGTAATTACACTTAACAAAGAACATTTCACCAATTGCACTATCGTTCAGTATTGGTTGGTGGTAACTGCATTCCATAAACCTCGAATACATACAATCGGAATTCTCAAAATCCATTTCCCTAATAATAGGTGTATCACTCTTAACTCCCACATCTCTATAGGATAGATATAACCATGCACTCTTCCTATTTCCAAGTCCCGAGTGCTCAACATAATACTGAATTACATTTTTTCGCTCGACGGTAAGCTCGATACATACTAAATCTTAATGATAAAGTCCATACGTACATCAGTATCGAATATCTCGAGCCCACCATCCCCTAAGAAGTCTCTAGGATAGATAATATAAGTGCGAGTCCGACCCTCTTGCAGGTGAAGCCTCGCCAGGACAAAATATGCTGCACTAACGCAACCACTCTGATAGCCTCGCAATAAATGCCCACTATCGTACTAACCATTTCTATAACGTTTTAACAAAGATAATATCATACTCGCATATCGCATCACTACAACGAGTAACCTCAATAAGGTACATAACACTGTTAATATACTCATTCATCCTCCGCGGATAGCATTAAAGAACAATCCTGCTACACTAGGGAAAAATATTCACATAATAATAACGATTATAATTATACGCATTAAACTCATCTCACATGCTAATCTGGCAATGAACAAAATATAGTGGCTCGTTCGTGCCACATAAGCATGCCTCCTCCCCTGAGGATACAACTTATACTTCCACCTTGGCAATCGTCTTGACTGCCCAAATGGTTTCCGGATGTAACACGTCTGCCCAAACCAAAGCAAAACTACTTTAATCGATGACTTTTACTAGGCACCGTATTCTTTATCCCTTTACTCACTTCGGAAAATATTGTCGCGTGCGATATCACTTCCCACAAAATACCTCAACACAAAATCCACTTATCATCTGTCCTACTAACCAGGTTAGGATTGTCCTTCTCTCGGACTTTAGTAGACACGATTCCGATTGACTACCCCGATTATTCCCTTAGCCTTTTAGTCCCCAAAGAACATGTCACTGTCTATAATAGTCCTAACTGAATTTACCATCACTTGGTAATAGTTTAACTATCCGAATCATTTAAATGGGTCCCTTGATGTGTATTCACACCCTTTTGTGGTGCTACACCATCACCGTTGTATTAAGTCTTATTCTTGACTAAATTCTTCGATTCTTTTAGCTTCCCACACAAAGGAGAATTACCATCTTTATTGACAAAATACGACATTGTCAACCTCTAATTTGGCCGTCCATCAGAATTTCCTCTTTGAGTTTTATCAACTATTATTACGAGTCGATCTCCCACTTGGAGTCGTTTCCTCCACTTGTATGTACATCTTCCGATACAAAATTCGCTAACGATTAAGATTCACATTCACCAATTGACCTCTGTCACGTCCTCCTGTGATGAGTTCAAGACAAAGTTCACTTCTAATCCTGAACATCTGATGAAGGAACATACGGTCAACACTGTACCTAAGGTTCTTCAATAGACATAGCGTTCCACTTCTAAATTTGTGGTTGACTCCCATCATTATAACTTCGTTCCGACAACTAAGAAAATTTTCTCTTAATTTTTACTTTCAGTTAGCCACACTCCGTCCTACATCTAAACCTTTGGATAATTTACCTCCTTTGGTAAACACATACAATTCCCGCATTTTTAGAATTGTCACTGGCAGTTCTCTACACGTTTTGTAACACGTTGGGTGAGTTTACTCTCACACCTCATTCGACTATAGAATCATTTGGAAATCATGGCTGCGCCTTAGTCACCTTTCTAGTCTTGGCTTCTCGTGCCATAATGGAGGTGACCCCGACTACGGTCATCATCCTCGAATATATTTTACAACCTTAACTGAGCCCTACCTCCTGATGTCCGCTTAATGGTCCTTTTCTAACATCCGTCATCGCTCGGCACACGCACACATCCGAACGAAATTAGAATTCACTAATGTATATACGTCATAGCAGGAGAACCAAATCTCATCAAAGAAATCGACAATCCTAAACATATGGCTCTAGATCAAACAAAGTAATGTTGAAAGCATAATAAGCCGCACAGATCCTAAAGGACACTAGAACCTGATGCTCTGATACCACCTGTGACACCCCGCCGAATTACGTACCGGGCACTCACTCCTTTATTAAATTGAAATCAAGGTGAACAGTTGGTTCATTCTTAGCATTACTGTCGCAAATGAAAATTTTCCAAATTTAAACACCCTGATTAATTAAGCTAAGTGTCAAAACCATTTAAAACCTTATTTCCATTGTTATTAATTCCAATTATAAAAACTTTAACCATTAACATTTTTAGAGTCACACATTAAGTCTAAGAATAGAAATGAACATTCAAGAGTCTAACCATCAATAACAAATCCCCACTTTAAAACGCTAAAGGAAAACATCCTGACAGTAATAAATCCCGAAATAAAGATACTGAAAGTAAAAGAATTACAATCTCTGACAAAACCAACTAAATAATGGAAAAGAGCAACACATGCCCCACTGGATAAAACTGAACTAGAAGTAGAGTCAACAATGAGGTCATCTAAGCAATGGCCTGCAACTCCCACAAAAGCTACAAAGCATAATGGGTGTGTGAGTTCTAAGAATGAAGCCTTAGGGATCACTTCACACACCATACTTAGTGATTCGGACAATGAAGACCTCCCAGACATTCACACACTTTACACTAAGACTCTCAAGAAAAGCGCTAGACTAGAAAAGACTGTTAAAGACCTTATCAAGAAATTGAAAGATCTAAGCCTAATGGTTAAACTGAATGCTGAAGAGTACACTACCCAATGTTTAACTCATGAAAGTGAAATTAAAGTTTTTGATGAAAAATTGAAAAATTTAACTGAAACAAATGAAATTCTGGAGAAAAAATACAAAGGGACATTGTTAGAATTGGAACAAACCAAAGAAAAGACAGCAACTGTTTTCAAAAAATTTACAAAATTTGAAAATAATTCTAACTGTTTTGATGAATTTGTTGCTGAATCTAAAACCAATTCTGATGATCGAACTGGTATAGGATTTTGTCCCAATTTGAAAACACAAACAAAACCTTTTGAACCTATCAAGTTTGTGTCAGGAGGCAAAAGACCTATTGAAACGTGCCCAGATTTTCATTCCCAAAAAACTGATTTTGATTTAAAACATCAAAACTTCAACATTGGGGAATCAAGTTGCTCTAAGCATAAAAGTTCACCTAAGGCTAAATACGTCTGCCCTTTTATCAGAAAGAGTGAACCTACTTACAAACCTGTACTAGCCAGGAATAAAGTTCAGACTGGAAACTTTTCAAAACCTCTGTTTAGAGACTTTACTAAGGAGACCCCCATCTTGAGCAATCTTTATTGCTCCAACTGTGACATATATGGTCACTCTTTCGATGGTTGCTATGCTAGGAGACTTGTTAAACCTATCTATAATTCTCATACTTACCAGAACTTTAACTATTCTAGGAGGAGTCGAAACAATTATATACTTCCTAGACAGCCAGATAAAAATTCTTACTATAGATAGAGAAAGACCAAACTTAAAAGAACATTTCCTAGAAGGAATCCTAAGCCCTTTCCTAAACCAAATGATCAAGTCTTTCACAAAATTCAAAATCATGCGCAAAACATTTTTCAGCAAAAATCTAATGCTCGCAAATTTTATCAGTTGAGAGCTAATAAGCGCAAGATGAAAACTAGAGCAATTTGGATTAGAAAAGATGATCTATTACCTCAGATGAAGTGTAATATTGTTGTTACTGCTTTAAAAGCCGAACACACATCATCTGGTTGGTATTTAGACTCTGGATGTTCTAAGCACATGACTGGAGATGAATCTAAACTTTTTAACAAAACCAGCTTTGCTGGTGGTAAATTCATTTTGGGTGATGGAGTTTCATCTCAAATCATAGGCAAAGGAACTCTCCAAGAAGATGGGTTTCCTATTCTTAAAAATATTCTTCTAGTTAAAGGCCTAAGGGCCAACTTACTTAGTATTTCACAATTTTATGACTCAGACTATACTGTTACCTTTTCAAAGAACAATTGCAAGATTTTAAATGAAAAAGGTGAATGCATAATTACTGGATTCAGAACTCCTAACAACTGCTACACTGTCAAGAACAATTCTGAAATTTGTAATGTTGCCAGAATGGATGACAACAAGATATGGCATAACAGAATGGGTCACATAAATTACGATAATCTTAGTAAATTGTCTACTCACGACATAGTAAGAGGAATTCCAAAAATTAAACCCATTCATAATATTATTTGTGGTTCATATCAAGAAGGTAAAATTGTTAAGGCCCCTCATAAGAAAGTCAAAGATATTCTCACCTCTAATCCCTTAGAACTCATCCATATGGACCTAATGGGTCCTTCCCAAACTGTTAGCCTTTGTGGTCACAGTTATATCTTAGTTATGGTTGATGACTTCACCAGATTTACTTGGGTAGCCTTTTTAAAACAAAAGTCTGACACTTTTCAAACCTTCCTAAAAATTCTTCTTAGGATTGAAAATGAAAAGGACACTCAAGTAAATAGAATCCTTAGTGATAGAGGTGGTGAATTCAAAGACACTGGCATTATAGAATACTGTGACTATAATGGTTACAAACACGAGTTCAGTGCTCCTAAGACTCCTCAACAAAATGGAATCACCGAGAGAAAGAATCGTACCTTGCAAGAGATGGCACGTGTCATGTTACATGCCAAGAATTTACCTAAATACTTTTGGGTAGAATCTATTCGTACTGCGTGTCACATCATTAATAGGGTCTATCTTAGAAAGAATTCCAAACAAACTCCTTATGAACTTTGGTACAATAAAAAGACTAATCTCAAATATCTTAGAACCTTTGGCAGTACTTGCTATGTATGCAAAGATAGGGAACACTTATCTAAATTTGAGAGCCAGGGAGATAAAGCCATATTTATAGGATACTCGCCTAACAGTATAGCTAATCGAGTGTATAATCTTCGCACTAAAACCATTATGGAATCCATAAATGTAATTGTTAGTGACACTACTATAGAAAGCAAGACTGGTGAATTACCTATTGAAGAAGAGTCTTCAAATATTTTAGAAAATGACCCTTCTGAAATAGATAATTCATTACCTATTGAGACACCTGAAGTACCTAACTGGGTTTCTAAAGATCATCCCATAAACAACATAGTTGGCAACCCTAGTGAGCCAGTGCGTACATGATCCCAACTTAGAAGTTATGCACATTATGCATGTTTTGTTTCCCTTGTGGAACCAAATAATGTAAATGAGGCATTGAATGACTCTTACTGGATTTCTGCTATGCAGGATGAACTTTTACAATTTGTCATTCATGATGTATGGAATCTTATTCCACGTCCTGATCACAAAAAGGTTGTTGGTACTCGTTGGATTTTCAAAAATAAAACTGATGAAAATGGGATAATAATTAGAAATAAAGCTAGATTAGTTGCTCAAGGATACTCCCAAATAGAAGGAATTGATTTTAACGAGACCTTTGCCCTGTTACTCGTTTAAAATCAGTTCGTCTGCTTTTCGCTATAGCTTGTCACATGCGTTTTACATTATATCAAATGGATGTCAAATATGCATTCCTTAATGGAATACTGGCTGAGGAAACCTATGTAGAACAACCTAAAGGGTTCATTGACCCTAAATATCCAAATCATGTATTTCGTCTGAAAAAGGCTTTATATGGCCTTAAAGAAGCTCCTAGATCTTGGTATGAGCGTCTTTCTAGTTTTCTTTTGGATAAAGGTTTCAAAAGAGGTGGAAATAACCAAACTCTATTTGTCAAACATTTTGACAAACACATTACTATTGCTCAAGTATATGTAGATGATATTATATTTGGATCAACTTCTACCTCAGAAGTAAAATCCTTTTCTGAAATTATGAGTAAAGAATTTCAGATGTCCCTTATGGGGGAGTTGCAGTTCTTCCTAGGTCTCCAAGTCAAACAAAATCCAGAAGGATTATTTGTTTCGCAATCTAAGTACGCTTTAGAGATTGTTAAGAAATTCGGCCTCGAGAGTGCTAAAGATGCTAACACATCTATGAGTACTACGGTAAAATTGTCAAAAGATGAAAATGGAAAATCTGTAGATCCTACTCTATATCGTAGTATGATTGGCACTCTACTCTACCTTATTGCCTCGCGTCCTGATATCATATATGTTGTGTGTGTATGTGCTCGTTATCAAAACAACCCTAAAGAGAGCCATTTGAATTCTGTTAAACGTATAATTAAATATGTTAAAGGCACTCAAAATCTAGGACTTTGGTACACTAATGACACACCAAGCACTATTATTAGGTAAATGATGCTGGATGGGCTGGATGTACTGATGATAGTAAAAACACTTCAGGAGCATGTTATTATATTGGTAATAACTTGGTAGGATGGAGTAGTAAAAAACAAAACTGCACAGCACTCTCGACTGCTGAATCTGAATACATAGCCGCTGGTAGCTGTTGTGCTCAATTATTGTGGCTTAAACAAATGCTAAGTGATTATGGTATTCAAGAAAACCAATTGCATCTCTATTACGATAATCAAAGTGCGATTAATTTTTCTAAAAACCCTGTTCAACACTCGCGAACAAAGCATATAAAAATAAGACATCATTTTATACGCGAATTAGTTGAAACTAAGGAATTAGAAATCAATTATCTTCCTACTGATCTACAACTCGCAGATATGTTTACCAAACCTCTAGATTATAATAGATTCATTTCATTACGTAAATCTATTGGTATGGTTTGTGCTGAGTAATACCTTTGCTGCTTATCCAAGTTTTTCCCTTTATCCATTTGAGACAAAATGGGGGAGAAATTTGAGTCTACTAATCTCTTACATATTCTAAACAGCTTGATCTTAGTGATTCATTGCAGGTATTCCTTTTTGTACAGTCATTCTCAACTGACGTATTAGGGTATTAAATTGTAAATAGTTGAGTTATATACTTTTTGATTTCTAGGTTTTGGGTAGATAGAACTTTGATAGGACTAAGTTTTTCTTATTTTTGTTGCCCTACGAGTCCTAGTTGACTCAAAGGAGATTTTGTCTCATATTTCCAAAGGGAGAGATTTAAGACCTTATACCTTTGACTCACTTGAGTCTATATTGTATAAGTGCTCATCTAGTTTGGAAATTGTGACAAAATTATGTCCATCCTAGAAACCAAAGAGCCTCATAAATTGCTATGCCTATTCATCTCTCTTTCTTGTAGTGATCAAGAGACTATTGCCAACACTCACACACTTAGAATTCAATTCATGCATGTCATATTGCATTATAATGTGTGTACATGTGTTGAGTGTGTTTAAATCCCTAAGCTTGATTTTTAATAATTTTTTGGGATTTTTTAAACATTTTTTTAAACATGTTTTAATAATTAAAACTTGATTTAAAAAGTTTTGGGGTCAATCTCTTAATATTATTAATTCTATATTATGGCCTAATGTTACCTTGGGTAGAATCCAAAAGCGCCAGAGACTTAAGGGTATTCTTTGTAATTAGTTTGGGCGCGCATTTTACATCCCTTAATTGGCCAACACCTGTCTGCCTCTGATTGGTTGGAGGTGTGTTTCTTTACTGAGACAATAACCGCATGTGTTATCAGCCCTTGGATCATTTCTTATCAATGGTCTGCATGTTGCCTTGATGAATCCCTGTGTAACTTTTTAAGCCAATCAACGTTCGTTTAAGCACCGCCTTGTGTGATCCCTTGGATTCAAGTCAATTTAAATTGACTCGATCTCAGCCCTTGGTTTTTATCAGATATCTCGAACCTTCTCCTCCCACTATAAAAAGGACCCTTCCCTCAGACTTCGAAGACTTTTTCCATTTCATTTCCTTTGAGAAGTTGAGAGAGAAGAGAGAGAAAAGAGAGAAGAGATAAAAATAGAGAGAGAAGAGAGAGAGTTAGAAACCCTAACTTCATTCGTCTAAATCCTCTTCAAACCTAACCCAAACACCATATCCAAAAACACTATCCTGAGTGTTCTTGAGTGTTTGAGAGTTTGAGTTGTGTTATTTCTAGTTGCTGTAACCTTGTGTTCGTGAGATCTTGTTTCCAACTTAGACTTTTACTTAGATCTAGTTTCTAATTTCATAGAAATCTCAGATCTGAGTTTTTCATGTTACATTACACTTAGTTTCTTCTTATTTCTCATCTTGAAAAGTATATTGTTGATTATTTTCTATTAAAACGTTTTCTTACTTTGAAATCAACAATAAATGATTTCTGGTTCTTGTTCTTGTAAAACTAAACCTTTGACCTAGTTTGGAATCTCACTTGGAGGTTTTCAATCTCGAAAAGTTTCTTTAAATTCTGAGATTGATTAAGACCTTGTCTGTCTTCCTAGCAAGGTATTTGTGGATTCTGGGATGATTTGAAAGGTCAAATAAGGTTCAAAGTTTTGTAAGAAGAAAGAAAAGAAAAGATCACAACATATAGTGTAACTGTAATTTATTAGGACTATTTGTACTTAATAAGTGTGTGTGTGTGTGCATGCATGTGTTAGAAAGAACCTACACAAACACTTACACCCTACAACACGAAAAGTGTTGGTAATAAGATCTTGTGATCATAAGTCGACGTAAAGTGCTGGAACGAATAAGGAGTTGACAAACTGAGAGAACTACATCTACAATCAGAACTGCAGAGAAGTTATAAGGACACCAGAGGGTACATTCCTAAACTTATATAGGTCTGAGTTGTTTGCATGTTAGTTATATAGGTTGTAACTCATAAATTTGTTTTAGTGGATTTTTTCATTTTACTCCGTAGAGGGAGTCGTGGATGTTTCCTCAATTGGTGAGGTTTTACCACGTAAAAAATTGTGAACAGAATCTTTCTACATTTTCTCATCTCAGTCTTTGTTGTGCTGTGTTTAAAACTGGTTTAATCTATCTTTTAAACGTGTTGCCTAAATCTTGAATAAGATCTCTTACATACTGTTTTATTAAACACATCTTGTGATTAATCCTTTTTGATTTAAGAAAAGAGTTTCTTCGAAAAAACAACTCGAAGTTACTTAAATAGTTTATTTTCAATAAACGGCTTTAGTAACATTTTTTTTCAGACCCCTCGATCACCCTCAAGAAAGACGAGGGGGGAACTTAATTGAAAAACCATTAAGGTGGTAAAACCACCCTCGGCTATAATGAGGGTCAATGTAGGGGACGACCCCTCCATCACCCTCAAGAAAGACGAGGGGGAACTTAATTGAAAACATCATTAATTTGGTGGAATCCACCCTCGGCTATAATGAGGGTCAATGTAGGGGACGACCCCTCCATCACCCTCAAGAAAGACGAGGGAGGGGGCTAGTGACACTACAGGAAAAATGAATATTAGGGAAGGGAGTATTAGGGACGGACGTGTCATTTTGTCCCTTATGCTATATCAAAAGGGACGGTTTTAATTACCGTCCTTTTTTATAGTAGCAAAAGGGACGGTTTTTAAAAACCGTCCCTTTTGATATGTATCAAATAGGACGATAATTAAAACTGTCCCTTAAAGTATATGGGATTTTTTTGCACTAATTTTTTGCGAGGTATTATAAGGGACGGATTTTTAAACCGTCTCTTTTACTATACTAAATGGGACGGATTTTTAAGAGACGGTTTAAAAATCCGTCTCTTTTGGTATATCCCAAACCTTTAGTTTTTTGCCAAACAAAAATAAGGGACGGATTTTAAAACCGCCCCTTTTGATATAGCAAAAGGGACGGTTTTTAAAATCCGACCCTTTTGCTATACTAAAAGGGACGGATGTTTCCGACCCTTTTGTGTATTTTTCCCTCAAAAATTTTCATTCCTCCAATCTCCCTAACATTTCACTCCCTCTCTCTCTCTCTTGCTCTCAGCTCTCAAATCGTCTCCATCCCGATCTCTCTTTCCCCTCTCTCCGCCGCCCCACCTTCCTCTCCCCTGCGCCGCCCCACCCCGCCCCATCCCTGCGCCTCCCACCCCTACCTCACCCCTGCACTGCCCAACCCCGTCCCACCCCTGCGCCCACCCCGCTGTACCCTTGCTCCGCCCCACCCCGCCGCATCCCCCATCCTCCTCTCCATGAGCTCCCCAAACCAGGTACTCTCTCTCTCTCTCTCTCTCTCTCTCTCTCTCTCTCTCTCTCTCTCTCTCTCTCTCTCTCTATATATATATATATATATATATATATATATATATATATATATATATATATATATATATATATATATATGAATGTATTTACTATATAGTTTAGATAATTGCAGTAATTCCATTTGCCTCAAATGGAATTTATTTTCTACAGGAGTATGAGAAAGGTTTGATGATTGCAGTAATTCCATTTGCCTCAAAGGTAGGGTTATTTTGTGTTGAAAATGTTTAGGGCTATGGATTTTTCATTTAAAGTTGTTCATTTTTCATATTTTGTGTTTTGGTTTTGCAGATACTGATTTGGTGATTATATTTGAATTTATATGGTTTAGCAAATCAGGTATATTCATCTATTTCTCCCCATTTTTTGAACGCATGATGCTATATAAGAGGTTTTTAGGTTAAAATGAAGTATCATGATACAAAAATTAGTTTAACCTCAAAATTTGTGTGTTTTCTTTGTAGACGAGAATAGTAATCCCAGCTCTGGATTGAGTTCTATAAATCTGGTAGTGATGTGGAAACAATTTATTGGCATCTACTGAATGATTTAGATGTTTAAGATACTACAATTTTTTTTAATGTTGTTTGAAGTTCACAATTTCTAGCGCTATATCAAGAAGTTAGGTGTGTGTGTGCCCCCCTTTTGAAAAAGCTATGGTTTTCTTCCTTTGGTTTTGAATTTGTTTTTTTTTTGTTCTACCATTTTTTTAATTGAACAAAACTGTTTGCATAAAATTCTTTATTTTTTTTTACTGTCATAGGATACATTGATGTTGGGGGCGAACTACTATCAAACATAATCTAAAATGCATCGCTGCTGGCATAAGGAAGGTCCTGATTGGCGTTGGGTGTAATAAAATATTCAGGTAATGGACAAACCTATGATGAACTTTATTATAAGGTTAATTATGCATTGATTCAATTTTTTAATTATTTTGTGTTTGGATCCTATTTATTTCTAAACCCCATAATTTTAATTCTTTTGGGTTTAGACCCTATTTATGCCCAATATGTTAGAGATGTGCTAATTTGCAAGTAGAACCAAATTGGAGTAAAAGTACGAAATAATTGTCACTTCTTGGGGGTATTGTTGGCGCATTTGTTTCTTGTCACTTCCCGGGGGGGGGGGGGGGGGGGGGGCAATACATAACTTTTGAACAAAGAATAGTTAGGGTGAACATTAGAAGAAGAAGGCTTTATCCAATGGATTACCACTTTCTAGGTTTAACGCGTGTCGATTTCTCTGCAATGGTCCACATTAAACTAATTGGTAACCATTTGTTTATTACCTTAAAGTTATTCTTGATTAGTCCGCGCTGAATAGGAGAGATGTGAAAATGGGAATAAAAATTATTCATGGTTCGAAAGTTATTCTTGGGTTTGTAATTTGTGACTGCCCATCTTATTCACTTGTCGCCCGGGATCAATGTGACTCGTAGAAACCGACCACGTAGTCATGGGGATCCCGATTTGAGTTTACGATGTAAATTCGAAAAAAGTTAGACTTAAGCAAAAAAACATGCCATCGAAGGGTGAAAACATAAAACAAACACAAAACGGTCCCCTAAGAGTCACGAACTCTTTACACGGGACCAATGTGACTCGTAGGAACTGACCGCGTAGTCACGGGGCTCCCGGTTGGAGTGTACGACGTAAATTTGCAAAAATTTAGACTTAAGCAAAAAAACGTGCCATTGAAGGGTGAAAATGTAAAAGAGCCATAAAAGGGTCCCGTAAGAGTCACGAACACCTCGCACGGGACAAATGTGACTTGTAGGAACCGACCGCGTAGTCACGAGGATCCCGGTTGGAGTGTACGACGTAAATTTGTAAAAAATTACACTTAAGCATAAAAACATGCCATCGAAGGGTGAAAACATAAAACAGCCATAAAACGGTCTCGTAAGTGTCACGAACACCTCGCACGAGACCAATGTGACTCGTAGGAACCGACCGCGTAGTCACGGGGCTCCTGGTTTGAGTGTATGATGTAAATTTACGAAAAATTAGACTTAAGCATAAAACATGCCATCGAATGGTGAAAACATAAAACGAGCATAAAACGGTCCCGAAAGTGTCACGAACACCTCGCACGGGACCAATGTGACTCGTAGGAACCGATCGCGTAGTCACGGGTCTCCCGATTGGAGTGTACGACGTAAATTTGTAAAAATTTAGACTTAAGCATTAAAACATGCCATCGAAGGGTGAAAACATAAAACGAGCATAAAACGGTCCCGTAAGAGTCACTAACACCTCGTACGGGATCAATGCGACTCGTAGGAACCGACCACGTAGTCATGGGGATCTCGGTTGGAGTGTACGACGTAAATTTGTAAAAATTTAGACTTAAGCATGAAAACATGCCATCGATGAGTGAAAACATAAAACAGCCATAAAACGGTCCCGTAAGAGACACGAACACCTCGCACGGGACCAATGTGACTCGTAGAAACCGATCGCGTAGTCACGGGGATCCCGGTTGGAGTGTACAACGTAAATTTGTAAAAAAATACACTTAAGCATAAAAACATGCCATCGAAGGGTGAAAACATAAAACAGCCATAAAACGGTCCCGTAAGTGTCACGAACACCTCGCACGGGACCAATGTGACTCGTAGGAACCGACCGTGTAGTCACGGGGCTCCCGGTTTGAGTGTACGACGTAAATTTGCAAAAAATTAGACTTAAGCATAAAACATGCCATCGAATGGTGAAAACGTAAAATGAGCATAAAACGGTCCCGAAAGTGTCGTGAACACCTCGCACGGGACCAATGTGACTCGTAGGAACTGATCGCGTAGTCACGGGTCTCCCGGTTGGAGTGTACGACGTAAATTTGTAAAAATTTAGACTTAAGCATTAAAACATGTCATCGACGGGTGAAAACATAAAACGAGCATAAAACGGTCCCGTAAGAGTCACGAACACCTCGTACGGGACCAATGCGACTCGTAGGAACCGATCGTGTAGTCACGGGGATCTCGGTTGGAGTGTACGACGTAAATTTGTAAAAATTTAGACTTAAGCATGAAAACATGCCATCGATTGGTGAAAACGTAAAACAGCCATAAAACGGTCTCGTAAGAGACACGAACACCTCGCACGGGACCAATGTGACTCGTAGAAATCGACCGCGTAGTCACGGGGCTCCCGGTTGGAGTGTACGACGTAAATTTGCAAAAATTTAGACTTAAGCATAAAAACATGCCATCAAAGGGTGAAAACACAAAACATCCATAAAACGGTCCCGTAAGAGTCACGAACACCTCGCACGAGACCAATGTGACTCGTAGGAACCGACCGCGTAGTCACGGGGATCCCGGTTTGAGTGTACGATGTAAATTTACAAAAAATTAGACTTAAGCATAAAACATGCCATCGAATGGTGAAAATGTAAAACGAGCATAAAACGGTCCCGAAAGTGTCACGAACACCTCGCACGGGACCAATGTGACTCGTAGGAACCGACCGCGTAGTCACGGGTCTCCCGATTGGAGTCTACGACGTAAATTTGTAAAAATTTAGACTTAAGCATTAAAACATGCCAGCGAAGGGTGAAAACATAAAACGAGCATAAAACGGTCCCGCAAGAATCACTAACACCTCGTACGGGACCAATGCGACTCGTAGGAACCGACCACGTAGTCATGGGGATCTCGGTTGGAGTGTACAACGTAAATTTGTAAAAATTTAGACTTAAGCATGAAAACATGCCATCGATGAGTGAAAACATAAAACAACCATAAAACGGTCCCGTAAGAGACACGAACACCTCGTACGGGACCAATTTGACTCGTAGAAACCGACCGTGTAGTCACGGGGATCCCGGTTGGAGTGTACGACATAAATTTGTAAAAAATTACACTTAAGCATAAAAACATGCTATCGAAGGGTGAAAACATAAAACAACCATAAAACGGTCCCGTAAGTGTCACGAACACCTCGCACGGGACCAATGTGACTCGTAGGAACCGACCGCTTAGTCACGGGGCTCCCGATTTGAGTGCACGACGTAAATTTGCAAAAAATTAGACTTAAGCATAAAACATGCCATCGAATGGTGAAAACGTAAAATGAGCATAAAACGGTCCTGAAAGTGTCGCGAACACCTCGCACGGGACCAATGTGACTCGTAGGAACCGACCGCGTAGTCACGGGTCTCCCGGTTGGAGTGTACGACGTAAATTTGTAAAAATTTAGACTTAAGCATTAAAACATGTCATCGAAGGGTGAAAACATAAAACGAGCATAAAACGAGCATAAAACGGTCCCCTAAGAGTCACGAACACCTCGTACGGGACCAATGCGACTCGTAGGAACCGACCGCGTAGTCACGGGGATCTCGGTTGGAGTGTACGACGTAAATTTGTAAAAATTTAGACTTAAGCATGAAAACATGCCATCGATTGGTGAAAACGAAAAACAGCCATAAAACGGTCCAGTAAGAGACACGAACACCTCGCATGGGACCAATGTGACTCGTAGAAATCGACCGCATAGTCACGGGGCTCCCGGTTGGAGTGTACGACGTAAATTTGCAAAAATTTAGACTTAAGCATAAAAACATGCCATCGATGGGTGAAAATGCAAAACAGCCATAAAACGATCCCATAAAAGTCACGAACACCTCGCACGGGACCAATGTGACTCGTAGGAACCGACCGCGTAGTCACGGGGATCCCGGTTGGAGTGTACGACGTAAATTTGTAAAAAATTACACTTAAGCGTAAAAACATGCCATCGAAGGGTAAAAATATAAAACAACCATAAAACGGTCCTGTAGGTGTCACGAACACCTCGTACGGGACCAATGTGTCTCGTAGGAACCGACCGCGTAGTCACGGGGCTCCCTGTTGGAGTGTACGACGTAAATTTGCAAAAAATTAGACTTAAGCATAAAACATGCCATCGAATGGTGAAAACGTAAAACGAGCATAAAACGGTCTCGAAAGTGTCACGAGCACCTCGCACGGGACCAATGTGACTCGTAGGAACCGACCGCATAGTCACGGGTCTCCCGGTTGGAGTGTACGACGTAAATTTGTAAAAATTTAGACTTAAGCATTAAAACATACCATCGAAGGGTGAAAACATAAAATGAGCATAAAACGGTCCCGTAAGAGTCACGAACACCTCGCACGGGACCAATGTGACTCGTAGGAACCGACCGCGTAGTCACGGGGCTCCCGGTTGGAGTGTACGACGTAAATTTGCAAAAATTTAGACTGAAGCATGAAAACATGCCATCGATGGGTGAAAACGTAAAACGAGCATAAAACGGTCCCGTAGGTGTCACGAACACCTCGCACGGGACCAATGTGACTCGTAGGAACCGACCACGTAGTCACGGGTCTCCCAGTTGGAGTGTATGACGTAAATTTGCAAATATTTAGACTTAAGGATAAAAACATGCCATCGAAGGGTGAAAACATAAAACGAGCATAAAACGGTCCCGTAAGAGTCACGAACACCTCGCACAGGACCAATGTGACTCGTACGAACCGAACGCGTAGTCACGGGGCTCCCGGTTAGAGTGAACGACGTAAATTTGCAAAAATTTAGATTTAAGCAAAAAAAAATGCCATCAATGGGTGAAAATGTAAAACAACCATAAAACGGTATTGTAAGAGTCACGAACACCTCGCACGGGACCAATGTGACTCGTAGGAACCGACCGCGTAGTCACGGGGCTCCCGGTTGGAGTGTACGACGTAAATTTGTAAAAAAATAGACTGAAGCATGAAAACATGCCATCGATGGGTGAAAACATAAAATAGCCTTAAAACGGTCCCGTAAGTGTCACGAACACCTCACACGGGACCAATGTGACTAGTAGGAACCGACCGCATAGTCACAGGGCTCCAGGTTGGAGTGTACGACGTAAATTTGCAAAAATTTAGACTTAAGCATAAAACATGCCATTGAAAGGTGAAAACATAAAACGAGCATAAAACGGTCCCGTAAGTGTCAAGAACACCTCGCACGGGACCAATGTGACTCGTACGAACCGACCGCGTAGTCACGGGCCTCCCGGTTGGAGGGTACGACGTAAATTTGTAAAAATTTAGACTTAAGCACAAAAGCATGCCATCGATGGGTGAAAACGTAAAACATCCATGAAACGGTCCCGTAAGAGTCACGAACACCTCGCACGGGACCAATGTGACTTGTAGGAACCGATTGCGTAGTCTCGGGGCTCTGTAATACCCCGTACTTTTGGCTATATTTATTTTTGGGATTAATTAATTAAATGCGTATTAATTGGAAATTAATCCGGGTTATAAATACTAATATGATGCGAATTGGTATTTGATTATGTGCATATATGATTATATATGAACTTGGTATTATAAAATTTGTCGTGGGATTTATATACGGCATTTTAGAAATTTTGTTGAGACGCGTGGGACCGCCGCGTCACGGTATAAATTTTTATTTATAAAAGTGAATTTAAAATATATAATCCGTATGGTCATTTTGAGTGCGTCAACGCGTCCGGAAGGGTCGAGATAGTCAGAAAACACTAGCCGGGGGTATAATTTGGGTCCCGGGGTATTTTTAGGCCATACCGGTAACTTAAAGGGCATTTTAGTAATGTGGTATTTTTGGGTAATTAAAAGTGACGAAAATTGAGAGTTGTAATCTGATAAGGGATTGACCCCAACCAACCTTTATTAATCCCATAAGCTACGTAGGTTATCATTTAGTCTTCCAACTCTCCCAAAGGAAACCCTAGCCACCATAGCCATCTTTGGAAGAAGAAAGCTTGAAGAAGGAGAGAGAGAGAGAGGAATTCTGCAGAGATTCTTCACCAAATCAACACCAAATCCGAAATCAAACCAAGGCAAGTGATTTATTCCATTTAAATTTCAGAGAATGCTTATTCCATGTTAGATTATTCATAAATTTTGTATGTTCTTAGAAGATAATGAAAAACCCATAAGATTGGAGTCATTAGTTTAAATTCTGGGATATAGACTGCATGTAGAATGTTACTGGAAGATTATATTAAGAGAATTATCGACTTTTGTTATACCAAAAACGGATTTAAGATGAGGTTCATGACTGTTCTTGAGAAAAATCAGAAAAACTAGGTTTTTGATGAAGATTGATCCATATGTAGCCTATAGTTGTTGAAATATTGATTTATGGACGTTAGTAATATTGTAGGATTGTTGTATGACATTACTATAACGTTATATTTGAGAATCATACGTTAGAAATAAGTTTTGGGACGTTTTCAAATCTGCAGAACGAAGCAGTCCGTAGCCATACCTGTTCGATCGATCGATCGACATTCATTAGTCGATCGATCGACTAGATCGCTCGATCGATATTCATAGGTCGATCGATCGACCTTCCCAGAATGAGTGAAATTTTCCTTAATATGATTTTAACGATGGAAACCCTCGGAGAATATGTTTGGAGACTTTGTGAATACCCTTAGCTTTAAGGAAGACCAGTAGGCATGATTATGAAGTGGGACTTTAATCAGAATGTAATTTGAGGAATTATTCTAAATTGTTGAAATTCGTTATGTAAGATAATATTTGGGTTAATAGTACAAATTTGAATAAGTTGATGAAATAAGGTTTGGGGCAGAGGTAAAGACCTTAGGCATAAAGATATCACATGTGAGAATTATGGGAACTTAGTAGTCTATTCGAGATAGGTTTTAAGTTTAAGGAATTACGACGTGAGACGTGTCGACTATTTAAATTATAAATTATCGGATTACTTGAAATATATAAGTTTGGGATAATGGTATTATGATGTAGAAAATACCTTATTAATATGGTAATATCTAAGATGTGTGAATGCTTAGTATATAGTTTATGTGTATAACATACCTACCATACTTGCTATCACGGGGGAGGTTTGCGTTCGCTTAGGACCCTCTAATCCTTGTGTGCCTACGGGGGGGATTTAGACTGGTACCTTGATGAACATAGATCATAGAAGGACTTATTGTGATATTAATAAGTCTGCATGACCATGGGAGCGTAGGTATGTGCGTGACCCATGTGATGGTGACTGTGTTCGCCTCCATTATTTGTGATGTTGTTATCGGTAAACTATTCCTGAGAGATTCAGAATATGTAATCCTTATGTACGTGATGTACCGGGATGGATAGCAGAGTATGTGTGCACTACAGCTTAGATTGCGGGGTGCTTGTATTGTATATTTATGATGTGAATAATATACATTAAATTAATGGAAATCCTCATGTTAATGTTGTAAAAATATTACGGTATTGTTTCGAGATATATAATGAGTAGCTGATAGTTATATCTATGGCATATTTAGTAACTGAGCTTACATTAAACCTCTATTTAATTACGAGCGTTGTTATGATAAATGGAACCGAGTAACAGGGGTAGAACCTTTGGCAGTTTAGCTAGTTATGTTGTCAGTTAGCTAGTAATATGGGTCGTTATAGATGGGTACTTACGTTAGGAGTGCACAGTTAGTCGAGAGGTGAGAATTTAATGTGAGTGCACGTCCTAACATGTACTTTGCATTTAATGTTTTAAATGTTTTTAAAGCACTTGCAAGTTTTTAAAATGATTTCCACTTTCGGGCTCTGACCCATTTGCTTTCAAATATATTTTCTTGTAAAACCATTTTAGGTGCCCAGCCACAGGGACACCAAGCATAGGATACTCATTCAGGTAACGAGTTGTAGCTGCTTGTGGAAGCTACAGGGATTTGCATGTAGACGCTTCTCTCATTTGGATTCCAGTCTCAGCATCTATCAGTTGTAGGGCATGTTGCCCAATTCTATTAGACATTTTTACATTTCAGTTTTCAGACTCTAGCATGTATTGCTCAGTATTCAGTTTTTAGTTATTTACTTCAGTTTACTTATCAGTTGTGGGATTTGTATTGAGGAGTTTTTCCTCCAGACTTTATTTACTCTATTGTGATGGTTATTCGTTTTACTTCAGTATGGTGAATGGTGTTATTTAGTTATTCATTACTCTTGTTGCATGTTAATCAGATTTAATAAAATTTGGCACTTACTTTTTAAATACTAGGTGGTTAGAAATAATAAAACGTTTTCGACAGTGATGCTATTAACTGAGCCAACTTGGCATTTTGAATTAATTTTATAAAGGAGTAGCTACCCGGTGTTTAATTAGTCGGGGTGTCACAGGCTCCCGGTTGGAGTGTACGACGTAAATTTGCAAAAAATTAGACTTAAGCATAAAGACATGCCATCGAAGGGTGAAAACACAAAACATCCATAAAACGGTCCCGTAAGAGTCACGAAGACCTCGCACGGGACCAATGTGACTCGTAGGAACCGACCGCTTAGTCACGTGGCTCCCGGTTGGAGTGTACGACGTAAATTTGCAAAAATTTAGACTTACGCATAAAAATATGTCATCGATGGGTGAAAACGTAAAACAGCCATAAAACGGTCCCATAAGAGACACGAACACCTTGCACGGGACCAATGTGACTCGTAGGAACCGACCGCGTAGTCACGGGGCTCCCGATTGGAGTGTACGACGTAAATTTGCAAAAAATTAGACTTAAGCATAAAAACATGCCATCGAAGGGTGAAAATGTAAAACAGTCATAAAACGGTCCCGTAAGAGTCACGAACACCTCGCACGGGACCAATGTGACTCGTAGGAATTGATCGTGTAGTCACGGAGCTCCTGGTTGGAGTGTACGACGTAAATTTGCAAAAAATTAGACTTAAGCATAAAAACATGGCATTGAAAGTTGAATACGTAAAACATCCATAAAATTTGAATTAAGCATATTATTTGATTACTGATATCTTTTTTGTTTTGTTTCTTGTGTTTTTTTGCAGGATAACATTTTTGGGTTATATTTTATTCGCGTGGAACACCTGAACAAAGCAATGGTTTGCGACTGGTAGATTGCTTATTTATTATTGTTGTTGATATGCGAGATTCTTGTTTTATTTTTTTACTGGCCGTGCGGGCTTTTGTGTTGATTAAACAGGTTGGTTTTCATGTATAAACAAAGGAGACTCTGCCGAATTTTTTTAAAAATTGTATTGAATTGTTGATTTAGGAGATTTTTCAATTTTTTTAAAGTCGTTCGGCTTTTGTGTTCATTAAACAGGTTGGTTTTCATGTATAAACAAAGGAGACTCTGTCGAATTTTTTTAAAAATTGTATAGAATCGTTGATATGCGAGATTCTTATAGCTGTGCGGGCTTTTTTATTGATTAAACAGGTTGGTTTTCATGTATAAACAAAGGAGATTCTGTCAAATTTTTTTAAATTTTGTAAAAAGTTGTTGGTACGATTAACTAATATATTTGGATATTTTATTTTACTATAATATTATTTTGATAAAATGATTATTTATTGATTGCAGGTTGTGCACAAGAAGTTGAAGAGACGTGATTTTGAGTGTGTCTACTATATGCGGCACTAAGAGAAGTTTTTGAAGCGTGACAACCATATTTATCATCTTAATTTAGGGATGATATTTTTTTTGACAATTGTGTATCTTATTAATTAGTATGATTTTGTACTCATTTAAATATTTCGACTTGAATGTAGTTTAATGGAAGAAATTATTATTGGATTCGTGCTTCAATGAATGTGGCTGATATATTGTGTTTTTGATCGGATCATTTGATTTGTAATGCATATTAGGCGTCAATTATTATTGCAACATAAAACATATAATAATATAACTATTTACGATACTTTTTTATTTATTAATTGGGACGGTTATAAACCATCCCTAATACTTATTTGTATTAATTGAGAATACCTTTTGGGACGGTTTTTACCTTCCCTAATACCCATTTTTGCATCAATTGAAATTACCTTTAGGGACGGTTTTTACCGTCCCTAATTGGGTTGCCAGTATCTCAGTAGTATTAGGGACGGATAAACCGTCCCTAATACTATTGGCGGGAGCGGGGATTTTTTCGCGGGAACACCATTTGGGACGGTTAAATCCGTCCCTAATGTCAAATGCAGAGTGTCCATGAATTAAAATTTAGGACGGTAAAATCCGTCCCTAAAATATTTAGGACGCCTAGTATAAGAGATGAATTTTTGCCGTTGCAACAACCGTCCCTAATACTCTTTAGGGACGATTTTTGTACTTTTAGGGACGATTTTTTACCATCCCTAATACTCATTTTTCTTGTAGTGTGATATTGTCAATCCAAAAACATCACAGTGCAAATTTTTTAAGAGAGAAGTATGGAAGACAGAAAGAGGCATTATATTACAGAATGATGTTTGTTCTACAAAAGCAAAGTACAAAAATGTAGTACATAAAGAGGGTATTGGCTACAAACAGCCACCCTATTGAGCAGCATCAAAGGGGAGGGTCTCAACGTCAATAAGAGGAGTATCCTTAACGACCAAGACAGGCCGATCCTCAAACGTGCCTGGGCCTTCTACATGCTGAGATTCCACTTGAGCTAAGGCTTCAGCAATGAGGGGATCATCCAGCTGAACTGCTTCAAGAGAAGGTCGAATAGACGACACTGCATCAACGAACTTTAAGACGACCCACCGACAGGCCGTCCTAATTCCCCTCTCCAAGTATTCAAGGCCGAAGCCTTGAAATTCGTCCAAGAGTTTGTAGGCCTCCATAGCATCGGCCTCGGCTTTCTTGACAGCCGCCTCAAGATCGACCTTTTGCTGAACCTCCAAGTTGATCAAGGCTTCATCCTTCTCCTTTATAAGCAGATCCTTGGCCTGCTGGTCGGCATCATGCTGTCTCGTCAGCTCATCCAACACCCTGGCATGCTCAGTCCTGGCACTCTCCAGTTTAGCCCTTGCAGTCTTGAGCTATGTTTGCAGGTCGGCCTCATGCTGAATGGCCCTCACAAATTTATGAAACTTTTGTTGATTCTCATCCATCCACTTAGTGGCCGAGGTAAAGGAACATACAGACTGAACAGAAAAAGACACTTATTAAGAGGCTGAGGAAATAGTCAGTGAAAAATTCAACTAAGGAGATGAAGTAAAAATAAATACCTGAGCCAGTGTGTGCAGACCATAGTCATACACCTTGGTCGGAGGCATTTTAGACAAGAAATCATAGTCGGCGGCCGAGGGGGCAGAGAACATAGAGGCTTTGGCCGCCCTCAGATTGGCAATCAGGGAGGATGGCTCGGCCTTTAGAAGCGCCAAGTTCTGGGACCAGAAGGCCCCCATGCTGGAAGATGAACCAGCCCCCTCAGACGACTCTACCCTCGACCTCATCCTTGAGTCCGGCCGAGGGTCAACAGGAGTTTCAGGCTCTTTCCTTTTGTGGCCATCAGCAGTCGGCTTAACAACCGTCGGCCCCACGGCCTTCATCTTCCTCGGAGCTTGCTGAGGCTCCTTGCCTTTCTTTTTGCCTAGACCTGATAGTAAGCTGGGAGCAGTCATTTCCCAAAGTTGATCCGATATGCCAGAAGGACGACCTGAAAAGAGAACGACACGTCAGAAAAATGCAGAGGCAATGATGAAACACTTGAAAAAAGTAAAGAATGGGAAAACATTTAGTATAACTCACATAGTTCTATCAGGAGGCCGACCCTCAGACCAGCTTCCTTGAGGAATCGAGAGGTCATCAGATCTTCAAACTTTGGAAGTTCACCCCCTCTCCCTCATCCTCTTAGATATTCAACTATGTCTTTCTCTTCCAGACTAAGTCCAGGATCTGACCTGGCCTTCATTGAAGGGTTAGACCATCTTCTGAGAACCCTCGGACCATTGGCTTCATTGGAGGTTTGTGCCACGTGGAGAAGTTTTTTGTCAGACCTCCTCGCTCCCAAGTGATAGTACCTAGGTTGTTTGGATGAGGAGGTGATATTATAACCGGCCAAGAATACGTCGGCCGAGGGCTCATCAGTGAAAGCGTTCTTCCACAGGGAAATATAGCCAAGGATTGTCCTCCAGGAGTTGGGAGGAAGCTGAGAGGGGGCAACGTCGAGGGCTGATAGGATATCTACGACAACAGGATGCAGAGGGAATCTGACACCAACCTTGAACATTTGTTCATATACTGCAACCTCTCCCTTTTCACCCTTGAAAACCCTCTCAGACTCAGAGGTAACCCTCATAGTTATACTGGGGGACACTCCATAGGCATGCCTCCATAATAAGAGGTCACGTTCCTTGACCGAGGAGATATAGGATGAGGCATGGGAGGTGTCAACCCGGTCAACATCCGAGTCCTCACCCTCGTCCTCTGTTCCCTCTCCCTCGGCCTCATCACCTGTCAGAGACCTCTAGGGAAAAGGCATCTGGAAGGCATGTGGAGATAGAGTAGTCACAGGGACGGCCTCGGAAGCAACCATATCCTCGTCCTGTCGGCCTAGGCTCAGATCAGGCGTCTCTCTTCTCCCAGAAGAACCAGTGCCAGTTGGCGACGACGCTCTCTCATCCATCTCTCTAGAATAACTCTCGGCTGGACGATAGGACGACCCACAAGACTCAGATGGCTCAAATGGTTTTATTGTGTCAAGAGGAATGGGAAAGATGGGTCGTACCCAATTAGGGTGGGCCCCTCGTCTTCTCTCCTCCTCTTCCTCTATTCGTCTGATCTTAATAAATAACTTCTCTCTCAGGGAAGGGAATTCCTCAGCTAAGCTATAAAGCCTCCTAAGCATTAAGGGGGAGACCCTACACTTAGATGAATTTCTAAGCTAACTACAAATAAGTTTGCAATTGACCAAACTGGACTTTTGGATTGAAACAAAAGAAATCAAGTGTTTTAATCAAGAACACTCAAGAACCAGTCGCCGAAGAAGACGCCAGAAAAGTTATGAAACACCCTAAGGAAAATCCAACCCTACAAGCCTAAAACAAGAAAGCAAGCAAGAAATGAAGGTAAAGAGGACACTAGGGCAGAGGGATTACCTGAGAGGGAAGAGCGAGACTGCCAAACTCGGAATATTGAAAATTACAAAAATGGTGGTTTGTTTACTGAAAATCTAGAGAGAGAGAGAGGGTTTGGGCGTGAAGAAGAAGAAGAAGAAGAAGAAGAAAAAAAAAGAGAGAGACTTCAAAAATCTGTTTAAATGTCTTGCCAATGAGTGGGCCCACTCACCAATACAGAGCACAGCCCACGAGGAGGGCATCATTAGGGCACAAAGCCCTAGGCAAAGTGTGCAGCCGCCACGCCTTGGAAACTGGAACGATAATGAGTACCTCCCTAGGTGTCATATCAGCTTAACAGGTGTCACTCACCCAGCTGATTACACACCTATCTCAATTACAACGCTATCCCTCAGCCATCTCAACAACATCTATGGCTAAGGGCTGGGGGGTGATTGATATACCCATATATGGGCAGGGGCCGACCCTTCATCAGGCCCGGACGACCTTTCAAGGGGCCAACCCTTCATCAGGATTCAGACGACCCTTCGAGGGGTCGACCTTTCATCAGGCTCCAGACGACCCTTCGAGGGGTCGACCCTTCATCAGGATCCAGACGACCCTTCGAGGGGCCGACCCTTCATTAGGCTCCAGATGACCCTCCGAGGGTCCGACAGTACGAGGCCTAAAGTGGGCCTGACTCACTATCAGAAGGAACTTTGCCCTCGGCCTCGTGTTACGGGTCGAGGATGACGTTATCACAGCGCGTGGTTTGGGAGATGCGTGGAACAGTGCACGTGAGGCTCCCACGGCATGTGGAAGACCGTTATAACAATATCACTCCCTCACGTGAGGGAATATTATGCCATCATTAGCCACAGGTGGCATCTACAGGTGTCAACAGGGGATTGTCTAGATCATCATTCACATGGACCATGCATACTTGGGGGGTACACTACACCCCCCAAGACCTATATATACTTGTCACCTACAACCCTACAGGGGAGGAATCAATAATCATAACCCTAGCAAAAACTCTGCTTATACACACAGTAGAGAGAGAAAGTGAGATTATGTGCATTGTATCCAAGGCCATTAGTGCCCATACTTAGTGGATCACACACTCACAGTGGATGTAGGCCAAATTGGCTGAACCACTATACATCATTGTCTTATTCCTCTTATACTCATCTCCTTCTACACACTTACACACTTATACATATACATCTCTGTGGTTGCCACGGTTACTATTGTTTGAGGTCATCATCACTTATCCGGTGGTTCTGGATTTCAGCATCATCACCAATAATCCCAAATATTCTCATAAATAATAGTATTCGAGTATTCGCACACTCACGATACTAAACCCAAAAGTATCCCCTCACTTGATAACTAACTTGTACGTTATTCACACTTAAGGATTTATATGATTTCTTCAACTATACCAATTCACACTAAGTAATTACGCATTTTCCAAAATTCATCCTAATATTCTCGCAGGATATAGTCAACCATAACTGATACAATTATGTTCCACTCACACAATTATATAGGCCTAAATGCCCACTAAAATTATCCCAATAAATATCCGTCCCCGATCACCCTTAAATTAAATAGGTCGTGGATCCCATTTCCACGAACCCAAGGACTACATCATGTCCAAATAATAATTTAGAGGCCCCTAATTTATTTTTGGGAACCCCAATTCTCTAATTCCTCAATTTAATTTATTTTCCTCGAAAAAAGACTTTTAGTGTCACGCCATTATTGCACCCTCTAAGCCCCATAAATTCCCTCAAAGGGCTAAATATTAATTCCCTAAATGAAGCTTTATTTCCTCAATTTAATAAGCTAGAAATAATTAAATTTGGAATTTATCCCTTATAATTAACCCTAGGCAAAATTGCCAAAAATCCTGCAGGGTCGATCGATCGACCCTTGGCCCTCGATCGATCGATGGTTGATCGATCGATCCTTAGCCCTTGATCGATGGCTTCAGACAACTTCTTTTACGAGAAGATATTTCGGCCATTAAAGCTTCTCCCAAGATTTTATCTCCTCCCCCAACGTCCTCCAACCTCAATCAACGACATATACACATATAAAAAGGGTTCTTAACATCCTAGAACCCAAAACCAACAGACGATTTCAATAAATTCCTAAGTTTCTCAAATTGGATATAATTTGGAGTTTACTCGTTTATCTTTCGAAAACCCAACCCCAAAATCTTCTGATTTGTTATTACCAAACTATGATATAAGATTTATGCTCAAAAATAAATAAAGCAAGTAAACACTTGCCTCGTGGATAAAATTCGACGACCTCGAGCCGAATCCTGTGGAGTTTGGCCAGAGCTTCCCTTCTTCCTCTTTTTCTCTCTTCCTTTCCTTTCCTCTCCTCTTTCTTTTCTCTCTTCTCTTCCCCTCTCCCTATTTATATAGGGAGAAATAAGGGTTTATCCGTTAAAAAACCAAAAATGACTCGTTTACTCAATTGCGAGTCCCTATTAATCCAAAAATTCTCGAAACTCAATTATGACCCCCGAATACTTTATTCTGACTATCTCAGCCATTCTGAGACTAACCGCGCGCTCAAAATCTCCATCCGAGGTATTTGACCGCAAATCACTAATTTAACCCAATACATCTCAATACAGGTTTTCCAATTAAATATTATCCTCTGTCACTTTACCCAGCTGTGACATATAGTTAAAATACTTCAACTTGTTTACTTAATCCCAAAAGTAAATATAACACCCATCGAAAATCATCTAATCCTTGAAAACTCCAAAATTTACTATTCATGATAATTCTTAAATTTCCAAATTACACCGAATTATTGAATTTAAATTTCCCATAAAAGTATGGGGTATTACACAAGCATAGGAGTTCCATTCCATTGACGTGCTGTAACTGCTGTAGAAGTTACAGGATGTCGGTAGTAGACGCCTCCACATTCTACATTTGATTCTATTTCTGGATCTTTCATCTGTTAGGGCATGTCGCTCCTTTCTATTTAGAGACAACTTTCTCATACACTCCGTTTCTTTTCAGTTTTGGAGTTATTTTTTTATTCAGACTTTGTATTGGGTTTTATTCAGTATTTGGATTATTCAGGGGAGTGTTACTCTAGACTCATTTATTATTTCATTACATTTTCCATTGTGATTGTGATGTGGATGTGGTATAGTTAGCTTATAATTTAATTGGTTGCATGTTAATATAATTTAATAAAAAATTTCAACTCACTTTCTAAATATTAGGTGGTTAGTAATTATTTAAAAATGTTTTCGACAGTGATGCTATGAACTGAACCAACTCGACATTTTGAATTAATTTGGATAAAGGAGTAGCTACCCGGTATTTAATTAGTCGGGGTGTCACAGAAGGGAGAAAAAATGTTGAGATATTATAGTATTAGATATTTGCAAGGTTTGTCTTTTTTAGAACAATTGGATCCTAAATGGTTTTAATTCAAACCATGTTACTCTAATTCCTGATAAAACTAAAACCAAAGTAGAAATTTAGAACGGTGAATTAAATCAGTGATGCAGTGTATTCTTATGTAAAGCTTCATGGTATACAAATGGTCTCCTAATCTTCTTAAAAGAGTTCAATCATAGGTTATATGGTTTTTATGGTCTAGAATTACCTTTAAAAGAAGCTTAGTGATAGTTGATTGGAACAATATATGTGCCCCTTTCAATGAATGAGGTATAAAGTAATTTTAAAGATTAAAGAATGATTCGAACTTTAATTAATTTGGATTACGCTTGTTAAAAGTACATAGTTTTTAATCGAAAATCATTTTTTTTAAATAACATAGTAAGAGATTATAAGGAGGAGTGGACAATTCGTTCATTAAAAGTAACTACAAAAATAAAGAGAGGCTATATGTTGTACTAAAGAAACAACATATATGTTTCGTATGAAAGAAACCCAAATTGCTACATTAATGCATAAACCCGCATGGAAAAGAGATTATGCTTAGACATAAGCTATATCCTACTTACCTTATACCATTTTGACCAGAAAAATAAATTCAAAATATTGGAAAAAAATCAAAATTTTTTGATTGGCCACGCACCCTCACGGTCTTGGTTAACAGTTCTCGTTGAAAAAGCTCGTCTTCAACCTCTCGATAGTTGACTTAGGGTTTAAAAAACTTTGACTTGAAATAAATCCTGATTTCTAAGCCATTTGAGATGATTCATGAACCAACCCAACCTACTTTTTTACAAGGCATGCAAAAATATAAGTTTTATGGATTGAGGTTCATTATTCATCGAGTAATAAAACTGCGTGTTTTTAAAAAAAATTGACTAAACTTTCGAAGTTGTACCGAATATGGCAAAGGTATTTATGAACATAGTTGGTTTTCTGTTATCCTACGGAAGAATTTAGTTTTGGTTTGAAGGAGTGAGGTGGTTTGGTTATGGATAATTTAAGATTTTTATTTTTTCAAAACAGAAAAAATCTTTGAGCAATTAGGGCTCAAAACTTATGATTTTTGAAAAATGACCATCGCAGCTTTGAAACTGGTTTAAAATTGTAACACCCCGCCTAATTAAATACTGGGTGAGCAGGCAATTATTAAATGAAATACGAATATCCAGTTGGTTCATTCTCAGCATCATTGTCAAAAAATAATTCCTTTATTAATCACCTAATAGTTAATTAAGCTAAATGTAAATTTTAACCCAATCCACTTAACAGAATAAAAATGAACTACTACACATCAGAACTGAACTATATAACACAGGAATATATCAGACTGTAAAACTTTCCAATTAAAATATCTTATTACCACAAAACAAATTTGATCTCAACAGTATTGACATAAGTACTTACAATTCTTTGGAATAAAAATGGAATAACTAGAATCCTGTGCGACATGCCCTGAATGAAAATGGACACTATAGATATATGAATTAATAGAATGGAAGAGTCTGAACAAAATCTGCATCTCTGATAGCAGCTATAATCCATCTATACATCCATAATCTATTCTGGGCATCCCTGGCATTGGATACCTGATGACAATGATACAATTGAGAAGAGAATATGCAAGGAAACGGGTCAGGGCCCGAGTGTAAAATATTTTGTTAAAATAGCAAGTGGTTAACAAGTACAATTAAGCTTTAATTATGTACATATTAATTCCATGACTCTCACTTGATATTCTCACCTCTCATCTAGAGTGCACACCTAACGTATATTCTTATCCCATTCTAGTTACGCCACTACCTAACTAGTCTGTACCAATTTATCGATATGGTCCCATATTACCCAAATAAGTTATACGTACTTCTCACATTTTCATTAATTGAATTATTTATCTCAAGTATTATTTAAGTTTTTCACATTCTCAATCCATATAAGTATCTTAGTCATTCTCATCTACTAAGCAACAGTGAACAATCACAAGTATATATAATTCACTCTCAGTACACCTATACATATATGGCACCCTTAGGCTAAGCTGCGGTGCACGCTTACTCTGCTATCAAATTCTGGTACATCACGTACATAAGGATCACGCGTTCCGAATCACTCGGGAACCGTCTTAATACAAATCACACATATTGGAGGCGAACATAGTTCACATACCTATGGGTCATGCACATACCTACGCTCCCATAGTATGCTGACTTATATACTGACAAATAAGTCTTCCACAGTCCTATGTTCTTGAGGTACCAAATCTAAATCCCCCCGAAGGCACACAAGATAAGATTTCCCTCTTCCTACAACCTCCCGTGATAGAAATTAAGGTAGGTATGTTATACAAGAAATAAATAATAATATAGGTACGCATTCAACGTATATAAATATAACATGAATAGGGTATTCACACAACCGTATGATAACAATAGGTATTCATCTCGCCTATATATATAATAACAACATGTATTCATCTCACCTATATTTAATCACCATACGTATTCATCTAACCTATATAAATGATAACAACTGGGCATATGCATAACCCATTTAAGAAATCTCATACTTAGTATATTTATATCCAAAATATCCTATGTATTTGTCGATTATGACTAATCCTCAATATATTATTTCCAAGTTTTTCTTACTGCATGATATTTTTTATTTAATCCTCAAATTAATTTAGTAGGTAAACATCACGCCCTACTAATCCATGTCATCACAACTCCCGAATCTCTATGAATTAAAATTCTTTAATTCGGTTTATTTCTCGTTAACACCTAATTCAATCTTAACCCTTAATTTTAATCTCTTAAGGTTAATCCCAAATATACCTAAGGTTATGCTGGTAATTTATAACCCTCTTACTACTGATCCTAACCTTAAACCATCTTTTATTCGATTTGAACCCCAAATTATATAATTCTCCAAAATAACTCGTCTAACTACTCATTCCATAAATTTCCCCCATCCAAAATCCCAAAATAATACTTTTCGGGTCTTGATTATATCTTTTTACCCTTACCTAAGTTACATTAGAGTCATTTAATCATCATCAAAGGTTCCTCAAAGTTTGGGATTTAATCAACAATTAAAAAGGAAAATAAATCACATTTTTAAGGGAGTCGATCGATTGATCGACCATATCTTGCCCAATTTTTCTGCATAAAATTCCTACGAGTTTCACACTTTAACATCATCAACATCAATACTAAATGATCCCAAATTCCTCACTGTTCATTCCAAATGATATAGGAAGTATATACATAATTTCTAGCATCTAAATCATATAAATGATCAAGTGTTTCAATTAATCATGTTAATTTCATTTTAATTTCAAAAATTCTACAATAGATAATTTTTCCTCAAGAACACATTTAAATCTCAGAATTCTTCATCAATTATAACTCAAATTTCTTAAATATGATTGTCTAATAAAAAAAGGTTTAATCTAACTATGATTATCATCACAAGGATAAATCTTCAATCATCAAAATTCATCTTTTGATTTATAAAAGAGTCCAAAATTTTATTATATTCTAATATGAACATTATACATGTTAGATTTGCAATAATTAATCACTTGCCTTAATATTGTAGGTCTGAACCATTGGGGATCATACTCTACTAGTGTTCCTCCATTTTTTTGACCAATTTCCGGCAGTGGTGGTGGTGGCTCTTGGTGGTGTAAGGTGGTTATCCCTTGGTTTTCTCCAAAAACCTCTTCCTCTCCTTGAAAAGCATCTCACACTCCTCAAAGTCATTTCCTTTGCTTTTGGGTGAATGAACCTAAGTTCTCTAATCTCCTCACTAATATAATAAAACCTAATTTCTGAGTTTACTATTCATCTCCCATTTAAAATAACCAAAATTCCCCTCCGGGGTGGCCTTTCGGTTCCAAAGTGCCTCGAGACCCAAATCAAACACCCAAGTAGGATTTTTCGACTATTTGAACCCTTTCGGACACTTTGGCATAGTCAAAACTGAGAACGTATGTGCTCGCGTTCAAATGATAAACTTATATATTGAACACCTTTTAACCCAAACAAACCCTAAACATGCAATAGTATGTGATTGAATAAGATAATGAACTAAGCAAGAACATTCAAACACATGCTTGTGAGGAAAAATCCCCCAAAGGGCAAAACCATTTATTTTCATTATAATATTGTAGGCTGTACAATTTCGAATTACAATGAAAATACAAGTGACTAAGAATTACCCTCAGGTGTCGGATTCTGTAGTCGCGGCTGGAACTATCCCTTTCCAGTAGGGCTGCAATGGAGAAGAGAAACGGCTTCTCCACAAGGGTTGAACAAAAGCAAAGCTTCGTTCCTGGGTTGCAAAGTGATTCACAAAGGATTGGCAATTTGTGTGAATCAAATACCTAGAGTCTAAATGCTCAATAGGTGAAGACTTAGGGCTTTCTGTACTCTGAAAATCGTGTGAATAAGTCTTGGAAAACCATTTCCCGTAGTGGGATTAATAAGAAGTCTCGGGCCTTAAAAATCTGAACACAATCTGTTTAAGTTTATCCCAGGCGGACCGGTCCGGGTCTAAGGCGGATCGGTCCATTTGACCGGATCGGATCTTTTATTCTGAGGCGGATCGATCCGTTGATGATCGGATCGGTTCTTTTCCAGACTTCATCTGTTCGCTTGCGGTCCGGGGTATACTGGCCTTCAGCAGTCGGATCGGTCCGGGTCTGAGGTAGACCGGTCCGGTTGACCGGATCGGTTCTTTTATTCTAGGTGGACCGGTCCGGTTCTGTCAGACTTTGATTCCTCTTCTTCTTTTGATATTCGGATCCGTTGATGAATGTATGAATCTTTGAATTTTCTTCAACGGTGTAACGGCGTACGACATATAAATTGTTAATGGACAAAAATGTCCTTACAAAAACGACCATACAAATGACATATAAATAATTTACTTCTATTCCATTTAAATCTAGTTCGACACGATATACACACGCGTCCCGACTTAATTACCCAAAATTTTCGTACACATAACTCGCAACAATTTATAAAGTCATAATCATATATATTATTTTTAATCACTAAGTAATATTCAACATAAATCACCTATTACTTTATTCTCGAGTAATATTTAAATCCGAATTAATTTCCAATTATAACACAATTAATTCAAATTAATCCCATTTTTAAAATCCATAATAAATACGGGGTATTACAAAAATCATGGAAACAAATTTTACCATTGAAGCTCAATCTTTAGTGGAGGTTTTTTCTAGTTTCTTTGCATGGAGGCCATTTTGGACGTAAAATATCTACTAATTTGATTGATATGCATATAATATCAACACATAAAATGTTGGGAATTGAAAGAATGAAGTATAATTCATGAAATGACAGAATAATTGTTCAAACATAAATTTTTGAATTTCGGATAAGCTTAAGAGGTGGGATTTGGAGATTCTGATCATGGGGAATTTATACGTAATGAAGAGGAGAAGCTATTGGATTAATTGCGAGGGGGATTCTTCCAAAGTTTAAAAAGATGAGTTAATGAGAACTTGAATTTCACATGTAAGCATGGTGTTTTCAAGTGTTTTTGACTATTTTGCCTATGTGGTGAGGGAGAATGTAAAAGTATATGTTAATTAGTTTTTAGCCCTTAGATGGAACTGTATATATTTATTAGGTTTAAAATATTGTAGTTCTATAAGTTTTAGTGGCAATTCTATAATTTCAACAAAATATAAGGGATGAATTTATAACTTATAGTAAGTTGGAGTCTAGAGATTTAATTTGATATAAAGTTTGGGTCTAAGGATTAACTATAGGTCAAGTTATACTTGTTTGAAAAGTTCAGGGGTCATTTTGGAAATATTAAAACTTTAAGGGGTACTTTGGCAATTTAATAAAATTGTAGGAGTTTGTAGAGTAATTTTATCCTTATTTTGGATATTTTTGAATTTGCATATTCTATGAGGGGTAAAATAAGAATTATAGGGGATTAGGGTTTTTAATTTACTTGATTCGAAAGTACGAATGTTACAGTCTACCTACCTAAAAAGAAATTATTCCTCGAATTTACCTTTGAAGAGATCAAAATATTGATCTTTCATAGCTTGTTCTAGTTCTCAGGTAGCTTCTTGCTGATTTTGATGTTTTCAAAGTACTTTGGCTGAGGGGATTTCTTTATTCTTGAGCAGCTTTTCCCTTCGATCCAAGATTTGAATAGGGAATGCTTCAAATCCATGATTAGATTGAAAAGAAATTTTTGGCCATGTAATGACATGGGAGGGATCAGGAATATATTGGCGTAAATGAAATACATGGAATACATTATGAATATCGGATAATTCTATTGGTAATTCTAACTATTAGGCTACAAGGTCGATTTGTTTATAAATAGGGAAATGTCCAATATATCTCGGGCTAATTTCCCTTTCTTTACGAAACATAAAATCCTATTTCGAGGAGAAACTTTAAAAAATACTTGGTCGCAAACTTTAAATTATAGGGGATTCTGGTGCTGGTATACATAACGTTCCTCATGATCTTGGGCTTTCTTTAATCTCTCCCGAATTTGTTATATTTTCTTAGTGGTTTCTTGGATTATTTCGGTACCAAATTGTTTATTATTTCTGATTTTCGTCCAACATGTAGGTGAAAGGCACTGTCTTCTATATAAGGCTTCAAATGGAGAGGTTTTGATACTTGATTGGTAACTGTTGTTATAAGAAAACTCAACGAGGGATAAGTGTTCATTCCATTTATTGGGCATATTTAACGTACAAGATCGTAACATATCTTCTCATGTTTGAATTGTACATTTACATTGTCCATCCATTTGAGGGTGGAATGCGGTACTTAAATGGAGTTTAGTACCTAGTGTTGTCTAAAGTGTTTTCCAAAACTTTCCTACAAAACAGGATTCTGGATCTGACATGATGGATAAAGGAATTCCATGTAATCGGACAATTTCTCGAATGTTGAGTTTACTGATCTGTTGAAAAGAATTATTGGTTTTCATTTGTAGAAAATGGGCAGATTTAAAAATTCGGTCTACTATTACCGAAATTATATCCTTGAGATGTATGAGTTAGTCCACTGACAACATCCATAGTCATATGATCCCATTTCCATTCTAGAATTCGTAAGGGTTGAAGAAGTCCACTAGGACACTGGTGTTCTATTTTTACTTGTTGACAAGTAATACATCTTCTTATAAAACTCTTAATATCATTTCTCATATTTGGCCACTAATATTGTTTCTTCAATGTGTGGGACGTTTTGGAGATTCCTAGGTGAATCATAAACTTAGAATAGTTGGATTTCTGTAATACTTTTTCTCGAAGAGAGGAATTATCCGACACATATAATCTATATCTAAATCGTAAGCATGTTTTCTTATCATGGGAGAAGTCGAGTTTTTTATACTGAATATGTTGTGAAAAAGGATCTTGGAACTCATGTGCTAAAATTTTCTTTCTCAAATCTGGATAAACAATTATATTGGAAAATTTTGAGAAATGAGGTATTAATTGAAGATTGTGTTGCTCTATGGTAGTAGCAATATGATAAGAGATTAAAGTTTGGACTCTTCCAATGGGATTGCGACTTAAAGCGTCGGCTACTATACATTACCCTTTCCTGGGTGGTATTCTAATTTAAGGTGGTAATCGCCCAAAATTCCATCCAACGTCGTTGTCTTAGATTGAAATCTTTTTAAGTAAAGATATGTTTTAAGCTCTTGCGATTAGAAAATACTTGGAATTCTTCACCGTAAAGGTAAAAAAGCCAAAGCTTTAAAGTAAAAACTACGGCAGCTAACTCAAGATCATTGTAATACCCCGTATTTTTGCGTATTTTTAATTTAATTAATTCAAAAATTAATTAGGAAAATACTTTTTATTTAAATTACACGAGTGAAGTAATTTAATGTCATTTATTTAATAAATGTGATACTTAAATATTAATCGAGCGATAGATGCTGATTAATTTTTTGATGAAATATACTGAGTGCGAATAGTAAATAATAAATGGTTATTATTATATGACATAGCTAGTGATATGTGCGTATTTTAATTTATCTCGTCGGGAGTCGCGTGTAGACTAGTCTGAGGTGAGAAATGAGAAATATAATTTTTGTAACTCGGATAATCATTTAGAGGTCACGGATGACTCCGATAGGGTCAAAATAGTGGGAATAGTATACCCAGGAGTTTAGTTTGGTTCTCGGGTCAATTGTGGGCCAAACCGGCATCTATTAGGGGCATTTTGGTCATTTTAAAAATAGAGGATAAATGCCCTTGAAAATTAAAGCCTATATGTGATAGTTAGGATCATGGGTTAGCGTTCATTACTCACAAAACCTAGATAGTCCATTAAAGAGAAGAGAAGAACCATTCCCAAAAGGCTTAAGGAAAATTCTTGGAGTTTGGAAGGCATTCTTGCACCCTAAGGACCTAAGGAGCGGAGATTTGAAGAGGAAACATATATATTCATTACCTTCTTCACAAAATCAGACTCTACAGTAATCAAGGCAAGCTGTTTATTACAAATTAAATTGAAGTTATAAAGCCCATGTGTAGGGATTGATAAATAATTTGGCTGTGAATAAATTCATGGGAAAAATAATGAATATAGTGCACGTTGGGATAGGTTTTCATGTAGAGGAAATTATACATGCAGAGGACTTTAAATTCAGATGATATTTGACTTCTTTTCACGGATTTAAATCTGGGTTTGTGGTTGAACCTTTGGGAAGAACATAAAACTAGGGTTTTTAATGATAAACATTTTTAATCCGTTGTTGATTGAATTATGCAAAGATTTGATGTGTTAGGAACGTTAGAAATCATCCTTATACGTGTAGAAATAGTTTTGGGTGATAGGTTGTGAATTTGGTGGACTACCATGAGAGTTGAGGTGTGTTAATGGAGGCAGACGCATGAAGAAGGCGAACTGGGTCTGTCACTGCTCGATCGATCGATCGACCCTTGAATATCGATCGATCGACGGATCGATCGATCGACCAAAGCTGATTTCGGGTTCTTTTGATCGCTTAAATTCTTGTCTTGACCAACAAGTAACGAGAACCCTAGGAATGATATTATACTTATTTGGGGATTGAATAACGACCAGTAAGTATGTTGTTGAGGTCCATTAAGGCCATTGTGTGTAGAAATTAGAAAATGGACCAACGAGGATACACTGATGGAGTCGTATATCAAGGGAACATTGGGAATTTATTTATGGGAAGATATAACGTCAATTCAATATATATACCAGTAAGTTAGAGATAATAACTACCGTGGTTGTATGTAAGGGGTAACTAGGTTCCTTTATAATTATGTGAAAGCTTGAAGAAAATACGATAGTGAAAGAAATCGTAAAATAAAAAGTACGGTGAGTATTAGAGAGAAATATATTGCGTACTAATGTGAATGATCAGGTTGTGTGAATACCTACTATATTAAATACTTATGGGGTGTGAATGACTAAAATATACCGACTATATTAGGGTCGATGGCTATCCGAACCAATATATGTGCATGTATAATATTTACATTGAGGTCGATGCCTATCCGAACTAATGTAAACTCATAGGTGTCGTGAATACCTACTATAATAACTACTTAGGTGGTGTGAATGTCTAAGGCATACCAACTATACTGGGGTTGATGGTTGTCAGGTGAAATATACGAATAACATTTACATTGGGATCGATGGTGATCCGGACCAATGCAAATGATATGATGAATTGGGTCGATGGCAAAGTCCAAACCAATAAGTCCTTAACGTGTGATAATATGACTTTATAGCTGAAAAAATACTTATGGTATATATATATATATATATATATTTGAACTATATGTGTGTGAATAGTCTACTTAAGTGGAATAGTAGATGCTTAGATGTCACACTTACGTTCAAGTAAATTAAGAAGTGAGACTTAATGATATTTACAGAAAGCTAACATAGGGGAAAATGTTACTTAGTAAATAATTAACATATAGGAGATGTTAATAAAATGGGTGTACTGTATGGGCGATACAGGAACTTAGATGCATAGATAAGTTCAATGAGATACTTTAGTCTAGTTAGCTTGGGTAGTATAGCTAGGGGCTAAGTATAGAGCATTATGTGTGCACCATAGATGAGGGATGAGGAAAACTCAAGAAATAGTGTACATGGTCCTAACATGTGTAATAAATAACTGATTTTTACTGCGATAAACTCTTGGTAAATATTTTTAAAATGTTTTGTGTACTAACACTTGCTATAAAAAATTTAAAAACGTTTTAGGTGTCCCGCCACAGGGAAGCCAGACGTGACTTCTTTCCAGGGACTCGGCTGTAGCACTGTGGATGCTGACATGACTTATTTGATTAGACGATTACCTCATTATGATCTAGTGTTGGATTCTATTTCTATATTTCATGAACGGACATGCTGTCCAAGGACATTCTTCGGTTACTTAGATTTGTTTTATTATGGAGTAGTTGCTTTAGTTTTTGGCCGACTATTAATTCGACAAACCTTGATTTAATTTATATATTGTGATTGTTGGATTCTATATTATTGTGATTGGTTGATTTAGTTCAGTATGGTTCTTTTATCTGTTATTAAGAAAGATAAAACTTGACACCGGTCTAATTTCACTTAGGTGATTAGTAATTTGAAAAGTTTTCGACAGTAATGCTAAGAATGAACCACATGAGAAACCTGTTTTAATCCTAATAAAGGCCTGATTAATCAATGTTTAAATTATACGGGGTGTCACAGTGGTATCAGAGCATCAGGTTTTAGTGTCTTTAGGATCTGTACGGCTTACTATGGATTCAGCGCATCATCATTTTATAAAGCCCTATTGTTTGGACTGTTATTTATTCTTTACGTGCTTACGATATCGTTCTTCTGCTACTGGAATTTTATATAACCTGTGTACTTATAAAATTTAAATTCTTATTTCAAAATGCAGCCGAGGAGAGAGCGAGTCGAGAGGGTAGCAACTCGATATGAGATTAGGGAGGACCCTCAGGACCAATAGGGACCCACACCACAATCGGAGATGATTTCTGCCACTCAGGTGGTGGTGATAGTGTCACAGGATGTTGAGATAGCGATGAGGGCCATGGTATCCCACTTTCCTCAGCCTCAGACACAGCAGCCCGCAGCACCAGCTATTCAGGAACATCCAGGGCGACCCACTTGGCACAACATCAGAGAGACCTTCTAGAAGGGCCACCCGCCCGAGTTCTAGGGAGATAAGGATGTAGTGACAACATGCCAATGGAAGAAGAACATTCAGCATCATCTGCTCATGTTAGATTGTAACGAGATCCAAAAATAGATGTTGGCTACCTTCAGGTTAGCAGGAGAAACTCTTCAGTGGTTGGAGTCAGCGACCACTGTTGAGGAGAGAGACTTGATGACCATTTGACAATTCTGGGTGCGGTTTTATCTCAAGTACTTCCCACCTGCAGTTTAGTCATATATGAGGAGGATTTTTGGGGAGGTATGTCAGGGTGACCGATCAGTAGCGGACTACGAGGAGGAGTTCACCCGCCTGGATAATTTTGTGCCAGATAGGGTGAGCAACGAGGAAAGTAAGAAGGCTTGGTTCAGGGATGGTTTGGCCTAGAGGATCAAGCAACATTTGATCGAGAATCCTGCATTGAGGACTTACACTGATGTTGTCAATGCCACACTAGTACATTGCTAAGACTATCGCTTCCATGCTAAAGGGAGCAAGAGAGGAGCAAAGACTAGTCATCTCGGCAATACAGGGGGGAGTGGTGGCAATGGGGCACCACCTCAGTAACAACAGGTAGTGAGCAAGCAGGGGAAGAGATCCCGACATGGGAACTTCGTGAAGAAATTTAGACATGATGGGTTCAGGTATGATAGGCAGGTCCGACAGGGTCCTCAGCACTAACAGTTTTCTCAGGGACGTCAGGGTTAGGGGAACTAGGGGAGGCCAACAGGACCAAGGCCAGCAGGGCCAGGGACAAACATAGTTCTAGTGGAAGTGTTTTACTTGTGCATAGTCGGGTCAGAAGAGTCAGTCGTGCCCACAATAAGATAGGCCTCATCGGTAGGGTGCCCACAAGGGGCAGTAGGCTCCCTTAGCTCCATCTCCATAGCCTGCATGAACCCCACCACAGCAGCAGGGTCAGATGCATTATGGACGTGTGTACAACATCGAAGATGCAGCTACACCTCCATTACCTCTAGCACCACCTGCAATTAAGGGTATGCTTCCTATTCACGGACTTGAGGGTAGGATTATGTTTGATACTAGTGCGTCACATTCATTTATTTAGACTAGATTTGCCCGAACCGCTGGATTATTAGAGACAACCGGTAGTCTTCTTATGTGTGTTGAGTCACATATGGATAGTAGGTCTTTAATAAACTCGATTTGTAAAGGAGTAGATATATTGATTATGAGATTGAATCTAGCGGCAGACCTCCTGGTGTTAGACATGGATTGGTTAGCAGGCTACAGAGCGATGGTAGACAACTATGAGAGGACAATTGTGTTTTCTATTCCCGGGCAGGAGATGTTCCTAGTGGAGATGCCTCTCCCCGAGGGAGGATCGCGCACTCATTTATACTACATCGAGGAGGAGACCTCACAGGAGGTAGTTATTTCCTTATATTCAATTCCTATAGTGAGGGATTTTGAAGATGTGTTCCAAGAGATACCCAGGTTGCCACTGAGCCGGGAAATAGAGTTTGTCATCAATTTAGAACTAGGGACGAGACCGATTTCCATAGCATCGTATCGTATGGATCCTTCAGAGATGCGAGAGCTGAGAGAGAAGAGTCAGTAGTTCTTATGGCAGGGTTTCATTTGGTGGATTACTTCGCCCTGGGGTGCTCCGATGTTGTTTGTGAAGAAAAGGGACAGTTAAATTCGCTTGTGCATGTATTATAGAGAGATAAACAAGGTAACGATACGGAACAAGTATCCATTACCTAGGATTGACGAACTATTTGATCAGTTGAGAGGGGCTGCGTACTTCTCTAAGATCAATTTGAGGTCAGACTATCACCAGTTACGTATTAGGGAGGAGGATGTTACTAAGACCACTTTTATGTCGTGGTATGGATCCTATGATTTGAAGGTGATGCCATTCGAGCTCACTAATGCGCCTACAGTGTTTATAGATCTCATGAATCGAGTATTTTGGGAGTTTCTGGATCAGTTTGTGATAGTATTCATCGATGACATCCTAGTTTACTCACGGATGAAGGAGGAGCATGCCGAGCATTTACGGATGGTTCTGCAGATGTTACGGGGACACCAGTTGTATGCCAAATTTAATAAGTGTGAGTTTTGTCTTTGGGAGGTACAGTTTCTTAGCCACATTGTGTACAATAGGGGAATAGCTGTTGATCCAAATAAGGTATCGACGATGAAGGAGTGGGGACAGGCCAAGACACCGATCGAGCTTTGCAGCTTCTGGGATTGGATGAATATTATTATCATTTCATCAAGGATTCTCAAAGATTGATGGGACTTTGGCAAACGCAACTCGTGAGGGGGTACCATTCGTGTGGAGTGACCAATGTCAGTTGGAGTTTAATGAGCAGAAGGATAGAGTTACATCAATATCGGTACTTGCATTGCCTAGGAGTGGAGTGGAGTATCGAGTCTACATAGATGCATCCTTACAGGGACTTAGAGGTGTGTTACAGTAGAAGGAGAGGGCAATAGTTTATAAATATCGAAAGCTAAATCCCCATGAAAATAATTATCCCACTCATGAACTAGAGTTGGCAACGATCATTTTTGCATTGAGGATATGGAGACACTACTTGTTGGGAGAACAGTTCACTTTGTTCACGGATCATAAGTCACTTTAGTATCTCTTCACACAGAAGGATCTGAATATGAGGCAGAGGAGGTGGCTAGAATTTGTGAAGCATTACCTGTTTGATATACAGCATCATCCTAATATGGCTAACGTGATGGCAGACGCGTTGAGCCGACGACTTACTGGAGATTTAGATGAAGTGTGGAAAGCAAAGTGGAGTTAGCTCCGGTAGGAGGATGAGGTGGCCAGGGCGTACATGGAAGTTATGACTATCACTCCCGAGATCGTTATACGGGTAGTGAAGGCTCAGGAAGAGGACCAGTTTTGTTAGGACAGGGTGCGACAATTGGTAGCTGAGGCTGCAGACTCTTACTCAGTCATCTCAGAGGGAGGCCTGTGCTTTAATGGGATATTGGTAGTGCCTGAGGATGAGGAATTGAGGCAAGCATTGCTGATTAAGTATCACGGTTACATGTTTGCTACACATCTCGGTGGAGATAAGATGTACTAGGACATGAGGAGATAATACTGGTCGGCCGGCATGAAGAGAGACATAGCAGAGTTTTTCTCTCAAAGTGTGTTACTTGTCATATGGTGAAAGTTAACCATTAGAGACCTTAGGGGATGTTACATCCACTGGAGATTACTATGTGTAAGTGGAAGAGCATCTCGATGGATTTTATTACTGGGCTACCTACTTCACAGTGGGGTCACAAATCGATATGGGTGATAGTGGATCGGTTGACCAAGTTGGCTCACTTCTTCCCAGTTTGAACCGACTACGACATGATGTAGTACGCGCAACTATTCATTTTAGATATTGCTAAGCTAGACGGAGTCCCGATTAATATTGTGTCGGATAGAGACAAAGTATTTGTGTCACATTTCTGGTAGAGCTTCTATGAGGCCATAGGCACAGACTTATGATTGAGTACGGCGTACCACCCGTAGACTGACGGGCAGACTCAGATGGTGAATCTGATGCTTGAGGATACGAGGAGGATGTGAATCCCAGATTTTGGGTGAGGATGGGAGTGATACCTTCCATTAGTAGAGTTTGCGTATAACAACTCTTACCAATTTACTATCGGTATGTCACCGTTCGAGGCATTATATGGGAGGCTTTGTCGTTCAACCGCATGTTGATTAGAGGTGGCGGATAACAAGTTGTTAGGCCCCGAGATTATTCAAGAGACTACTGCCAAGATTGAGTTGATTCGAGGATGCATTCGGATAGCTCAGGACAGGCAGAAGAGTTATGCAGACACCGATATGAGACATGGGGAGTTAGAGGTTGGCGACGAGGTGTTAGTCTGAGTATCTCCTATGAAATAGATTATGATATTTGGCAAAAAGTGGAAGTTAGCACTGAGATATGTAGGGTCATTTTCTATTATAGAGAGGGTGAGATCGGTAGCATACGGACTAGGACTTCCAGAGCATCTTCAGTGGATACACGATGTGTTCCATGTGTCATCACTGAAGAAATACAGGACGAACGAGAGGGCTTTCTGGCACATTCTACTTGAGGATATTGACTTACAGCCAGACGTCACATATGAGGAAAGGACCGTGGCTATTTTAGATCATGGTGAGGGTAAACTATAGTCCAAGGTGGGAACACCACAATATTGATGAGTCGACTTGGGAGCGCGCGGGGGGGGGGGGGGGGGGGGTGACATGCGAGAGAACCATCGAGAGTTATTCACTGTGGGCATGTTCTAATTTCGGGGATGAAATTCCTTTGTAAGGGGGAATTATGTAATACACCGTATTTCTGCATATTTTTAATTTAATTAATTCAAAAATTAATTAGGAAAATACGTTTTATTTAAAATACACGAGTAAAGTAATTTAATGTCATTTATATAATAAATGTGATAATTAAATATTAATCGAGCAATAGATAGTGATTAATATATTAATGAAATCTCCTTTGTGTGAATAGTAAATAATAAATGGTTATTATTATACGACATAGCAAGTGATATGTGCGCGTTTTAATTTATCTAACCGGGAGTCGTGTGTAGACTAGTTTGAGGTGAGAAATGAGAAATATACTTTTTGTAACTCGTATGATCATTTAGAGGTCACGGATGACTCCGATAGGGTTGAAATAGTCAGAATAGTGTACCCAGGAGTTTAGTTTGGGTCTCGGGTCAATTTTGGACCAAATCGGCATCTATTAGGGGTATTTTGATCATTTTAAAATTGAGGATAAATGACCTACAAAAATTAAAGCCAATATCTGATAGTTAGGATCGTGGGTTAGGGCTCATAAATCAAAAAACCTATAGAGTACATTAAATACAAGAGAAGAACCATTCCCAAAAGGCTTAAGGAAAATTCTTGGAGTTTGGAAGGCATTCTTGCACCCTAAGTACTGAAGGAGTGGAGATTTGAAGAGGAAACATATAGATTCATCACCTTCTTCACGAAATCAGACTTTAAAGTAATTAAGGGAAGTTGTTTATTACAAATTAAATTGAAGTTACAATGCCCATGTGTAGGGATTGATAAATAATTTGGTTATGAATAAATTCTTGGGAAGAATAATGAATTTAATGCACGTTGGGATAGGATTTCATGTAGAGGAAATTATACATGTATAGGACTTTGAATTCATATGATATTTGACTTGTTTTCACGGATTTAAATCTGGGTTTATGGTTGAACCTTTGGGAAGAACATAAAACTAGGGCTTTTAATGATAAAAGTTTTTAATCCATTCTTGACTGAATTATGGGAAGATTTGATGTTTTAGGAACATTAGAAATCATCCTTATACGTGTAGAAATAGTTTTGGGTGATGGGTTATGAATTTGGTGGACTACCATAAGAGTGGATGTGTGTTAATGGAGACATATGCACGAAGAAGGCAAACTAGGTCTGTCATTGCTCGATCATCAATCGAACCTTGAATATAGATCGATCGACAGATCGACCAAATCCTCGATCGATCGACCAAAGATGATTTCAGATTCATTTGCTCGTTTAAATTCTTATCTTGAACAACAAGGGAGGGTAACCCTAGGAATGATATTATACTTATTTGGGGACTGAATAATGACCAGTAGGTATGTTATTGAGGTCCATTAAGGCCTTTGGGTGTAGGAATTAGAAAATGGACTGACGAGGATACACTGATGGAGTCGTATATCGGGGGAACATTGGAAATCGAGTTATGGGAAGATTTAACGTCATTTCAATATGTACACCAGTAGGTCGGAGAAAATAACTACTGAGGTTATATATAAGGGGGTAACTAGGGACCTTTATAATTATGTGAAGGCTTGAATAAAATACGATAGTGAAAGAAATCGTAAAATAAAAAGTATGGTGAGTATTAGAGAGAAATATATTACGTACGGATGCAAATTATTAGGTTGTGTGAATACCTACTATATTAAATACTTATGCGGTGTGACTGTCTGGAGTATACCGACTATATTGGGGTTGATGGCTAACTGAACTAATATATGTGCATGTATAATATTTACATTGGGGTCGATTCCTATCCGGATCAATGTAGACTCATAGGTGGCATGAATGCCTATCACACTAACTACTTAGGTGGTGTGAATGCCTAATGCATACCAATTATATTGGAGTTAATGGTTGTCCAGAACAATATACGAATAACATTTACATTGGGGTCGATGGTGAAACGGATCAATACAAATGATAGGATAAATTGGGGTTCATGGCAAAGTCCGAACCAATAAGTACTTAACGTGTGACAATAGGATTTTATAGCTGAAAAAATACTTACGGTATATATATTATGTGTGAAATATATACGTGTGTGAATAATCTACTTAAGTGGAAAAGTTTACGCTTATATGGAAAACTTACGTTCAAGTAAATTAAGTAGTGAGACTTAATGAAAATACGGAAAGCTAACCTATGGGAAAATGTTACTTAGTAAATAATTAACATATGAGAGATGTTAATAAAATGGGTGTACTTTATGGGTGGTACAGGAACTTAAATACATAGATAAGTTTAATGAGAAACGTTAGTCTAGTTAGCTTGGGTAGTATAGCTGGGTGGGTTAAGTATAGAACGTTAGGCATGCACAATAGATGAGGGGTGATGAAAACTCAAGAGTGAGTGTACGTGGTCCTAACATGTGTAATAAATAACTAATTTTTACTGCGATAAACTGCTTGGTAAATATTTTCAAAACGTTTTGTGTACTAACACTTGTTATAAATTTTTTAAAAATGTTTTAGGTGTCCAGCCACAGGGACGCCAACGTGACTTCTTTCCAGCGACTCAGAACTGTAGCACTGTGGATGCTGACATGAATTATTTCATTAAACGATTTGTTTGGATGATTCCCTTATTCTGATCTGGTGTAGGATTCCATTTCTATATTTCATGTACGGACATGTTATCTAATGACATTCTTTAGTTACTAAGATTTGTTTTATTATGGAGTAGTTGCTTTAGTTTTTGGCCGACTATTAATTCGAAAAACCTTGATTTCATTTTTATATTATGATGGTTGGATTCTATATTATCGTGAGTGGTTAATTTAGTTTAGTATGGTTCTTTAATCTGTTATTAAGAAAGATAAAAATTGACACCAGTCTAATTTCAGTTAGGTGGTTAGTAATTTAAAAAGGTTTTGACAATGATGCTAAGAATGAACCACAGGAGAAACATGTTTTAATCTCAATAAACGCCTGATCAACTGATGTTTAAGTTAGACAGGGTGTCACAATCATGAACATGGTAATTAAATCATGTGGTTTAAGTTATCATGATCCATACTCTACTACTTTCCCTTTTTGCATTTAAACACATCATAAACCTTGCAATTAGGAGTCAGTAGATACATCATAGCTTGCATCACTAAAAGGAATAGTTAGGACATGAGAAGTAGTTAGTTTGTCTTTCAAAATTTGGAATGTTTGATCACATTCATCAATCCATACAAATGGAACTTCTTTCTTAGTTATCCATAAAAGGAGAAGATCAATGTGAGAAAATCCTTTCACAAAACGATGATAATAACTTGCTAATCTTAGAAAACGTTTTATCTCAGTGATATTGGTAGAATTTTTCCATTCTAAAATGGCTTAAATTTTGGCGGGATCGACTTAAATTCTATTTCCACACATCACATGTCCTAGGAATTTCTTTCATTGAGAAATCACATTTTCTCTTTTTGGCATATAACCGGTGGTTTCTTAAAGTGCCTAATAGTGTCTCTAAATATTGGACATGCTCTACTGGGTTTTGGGAATAAACAAGAATATCGTTAATGAACGCGATATCAAATTGGTCAAGAAAACATCTAAAAAAATCTATGCATAAGGTCCATAAAAGCTGTAAATGCATTGGTTAATCCAAAAGGCAAGACAGTAAATTTGAAATGCTCATAATGAGTTCAAAAAGCAGTTTTTGGTATGTATTCTTCTCTTACTCGCAATTAATGGTAACCAGATTTAAGTCTATTTTAGAAAAGACCCTCTCTCCTCAAATTTGATCAAATAAATCTTCGATTTTGGGTAGAGGATACTTATTCTTAATAGTCACTGAGTTTAGCTTACTATAATTTATGCATAACCTAAAGCTTCCATCTTCTACCTTGACAAATAATATAGGAGCGCCCCAATGAGATGAACTAAGGTGAATAAAACCCTTTTAAAAATGATCATCTGGTTAGGTACCAAGTCTCGAAGTTCTAAAGGGGTCATTCGATATGGAGGAATAGAAATAGAGAGAGTGTTAGGATAAAGATTTACACTAAATTCTATTTCTCGAGAAGAGCGTATTCCTAGTAATTCTTCTAAGAAAATATGTTTGAATTGTTCCAAAATTGTAGGAATTAAGGAAGAGGAATTTTGAATTTGGGAGGTTGATGGTTCAGAAGGACATGATCCTTGAAATACAAAAGGAACAATTATTGTGGCTTCAAAAATAAATTCTCTTTGCGTGACAATCAACATAGGCGTGATGTACTGACAAAACATCCATCCCGATAATAATATCAAAACTGTAAATATCTATAATTATCAAATTTACCAAGAGCATACCTATACCTAGGTGAATTTTTCAAATTCCATACCCTTAAGTAGGTGTATTAACTTCACCCATAGGTAATTCTATTTCCAATTAAAGATGTAGGTAATATCTATAAAAATTTAGCTAGCTTAAAACTTACAAACCAATATGTTCAACCATAATCAAATAAAATATGTGCAAGAAGATTATGGAAAAGTATTGTACCTTCTACCATGTCATGGGAGTGTCGTATAGGAAGTATAGCATAATTCTTTCCATGACGAGGGATTGGTAAAATTTTCTTGACAGGGTTTGGTTGGGTTGGTTTTGGATAGGACATGAATTTTGAATTTTTGGGGGATTATCTAACTGACGACAGATTGGAGGAATTTTTAACTTAGGGCACTATGGGCAAATATGTCCTAATTCTTGACATTCATGGCAACAAATCACTGGCTGAGTAGTTATAACATGAATTTGGGACTAAACTTGACCATTTGGATTTGGATAAGGTTGAGATCGAGATTGACTAAGGTTCTAACAACATGATTATTTCTAATGATGCGATGAAGGGATCTTACAGTAATGGAAGATTTTTATTCCATAATTACTGCAACGTCGATAAGTTAAGAGTAATTTCAGATCTGCAAAGGGGAAATAAAGGTCTTGATCCTTGGATGTAGTCCTCTTTCAATCTACTTGATTTTCTTTACCTCGGTATCCACATACTCAATAGCATAATGGGACAACTCAATAAACTTAGCTTTTTAGTGAGCTACGAAAAAATTAGTTGTTGTAACCTTAAGAAATCTACAGTTCGTTGATCAAGTTCAACTTCAGGAAAATACTTTTTGAAGAATATTTCTTCAAATTTCTCCCAAGTTAATATATAAACATTCTGATTTCGTGATATGGCTTGCCACCAAAAATCATCTTCACATTTGAATATATAAGCCTCTATAATTACTCGAAGATTAACTGCTATCCCTACTCCATTTAGAATTTTCACAATATGGTGTATCCATTCCTCAATGTCACTCGCACCTAGCTTTCCAAGAAACAAAGGAGGTTGTTGTCTTCAAAATTCGTTGAGGGCATTCATTCTATGGATTTCATTTGATATTTCCTCTGGATTTAGGTGAGGATTTTGTCGTTGTCGGGCTAGAGACGTTAATTCTTAAAGATATCGCATGATTCCTTTTGTGTGGGTCTTTTAAGCTTGAGTTCTAGTAGAGGGAATTCGATTACTAACCATCTTAAAATATAATGGAATAGACATAATAATACATAAGAACATAATACAAAGAGTATATAATCATCCTAGTTATATTATATAGAAATATAGAGTCTATATGTTACATTAGAGTACTATTTCACACTCTTTCCTATTTAACATAAGTCATCATTAGTCAACCTCATAAGATAGTAGTTGGACACACTATATACATTACTTTATTTCTTATATCACATTAGGAGGGATGTTTTTATTTTTGGATATTCTTAAGTCGAAATAGCAACATCATTTTTTGAAGAATCAGAATCTAGAACTTTAAAAAAATCATTAGGCTCGGATGGATCATATTAGGTAGCTACACTAGAATCTGAAGAAAGTCCAATGATAAGTTCTCTGCTTGATGTAGCCTCGGGATAAGGAGATGGAGATGGTTGTGCATTGTCTAGAACAAGATTAATTACTTCTTGGAGTATAACCGGATCATCCACATAATCGTTTATTTTTCTCTTGACTTGTACATCCCCTGAGAATTTATTTGTTAAAACAAATCGCTTCACGTCACTTCTCGAGTCTACCCAGTCCTCATCAACAACCGAATCATTTCTTTGAGTCGTGTAACTACTTATTCACTAATAATAGTTTCCCAATTAGTGTTAGGAATGTTATCCAAACTGAATGAAAGAGAGTCCCCCGTGTTCAGGCTGCAAAATGAAATTTACTATATAATATAATTGAATAAGTTATGAAAAGATAAAATAACTAATATACTATAGAATTTTTCCCGTACAGGATTCTAACTCGACGAAATGTTAATTTTAAAACATGCTCTGATACCAACTTGCCACACCCTATATTTTTGTATGAATGTACAATAGAGTATACATATAGCAATGAATTAAAGTTAAGGCAAAAAAACATAACTTTATTCATTAAGATGTTAAATATTGTGTACTACCACCACAAGGGTGAGTTACATCTTATTATCAACACGAAATATATAGTAACTAATAATAAAGTGACACTCCTTCCTTTCATCTAGTTTAGTCTCTATCCATACGGTTACATATGCAAACATGTGATCTGTGTATGTCACAAAAGGGGAAGATAGACTATCCTCTTTTTCCTGTGGCATCTGGAGGAAAAAGGAATTAGCACAAATACGCTAAGCAGGTTCTACCAATTTTATAAGAAATTATTTATATATATGGAAGTTAGAGTCTGTATAAAATTTGAATGTCTACCAATTCAACATAATACAAAAGTCAAGGAGTTTTAACATAATAATCCCATACTTACCAGATTAAAAAGGGGGTATAAAAATAAATAAGCCATAAATTAAACCAACTAATAATCAATCGACAACTTTTGGAGAAATGTAACTGGCTATGCATATAATGAAAGTGGCACTCGTACGTATGTAGCTAAAATCCGGGCTCTCAACATCTGAGGCCATAAGCCAAGTAGAAAAGTTTCATGGGTTAAAATGACAGACTACTCCTTGATTATTACTAATGCTTTTTTAAAAATAATATTGCACAACGGTGCAAGGGCGAACCGAATCAATCATTACAATGCTATTAGTTCTTAGGTGAGAAAGGTTTAGGTTGACCCGAACGATCATAATTAAAATAATTTGTGATATAATAACATATGAGTATGGTAATTTCAACACATATTTAGAATCAAACTGGGCTATCATGAAATGATATCAATAGGCAGTTAAACAATTACACAAAAAAATACTATTAAAAAGGTAAAAGGTCTATTTATACGGATATTAAAATGGCTTAAATAGGGTCAAAACAGGATGTAGGGAAGAGTTGCTACTTGATTATTTGTATTCAAATATTTGTGAGTAAGTATGGTGGGAAATAAGGTTGGTTTTGGTTACTTTGTACTAAAAGTTATGTACATTAATGTTTAAGGGGTGAAATTATAAATATTTTAGGACTTTAAAATCTTTGGTTTAGAGTTAAATTTGAAACTTGGTTTAGAAGGCTTTTTAACAAAAAATTGATCAAGTATTTGTAAAAAAAGTTGGGGTAAAAATTCCAAACTTGAAAAAGTTAGGAAGGGTTAATTTTCAATTTAATAAAAATATTTCTAAATTAAAAGCCTAATTTTTTTTTATAACTTTGGCTAGGTTTGACCAAAAACAGTCTTACCTTATACCATTTTGACTAGAAAAATAAAATAAAAATATTAGAAAAAAATAAGAATTTTTTGATTGGCCAAGCGCCCTCACGCGCTTGGTCAACGATTCTGCTTGAAAAAGTTCTTCTTTAACCTCTCGACAATTAACTTAGGGTTTGAAAACTTTGTCTAAAAAATAACTTCTGATTTCCTAAACCATTTGAGATTATTCTTGAACCAACTCGACCTAATTTTTCGTAAGGAATCTAAAAATATAAGTTTTGTGGATTGAGGTTAAGTATTCATCGAGTTATAAAACTGTGTTTTTCAGAAATTTTGACTAAATTTTTTATGTTGTCCTGAATATCGCAGAGGTATTTATGAACATATTTCGGTTTCTCATATCCCAAGAAAGAATTTGATTTTGGTTTGAAAGATTGAGGCGGTCTAGTTGTGGAGAATTTAAGTTTTTTTCGGGAACAGAAAACACCTTTGAACAATTAGAGCTCAAAACTTATGATTTTTTAAAAACGACCATCACATTAAAGCTCATGAGTTCATACAGAACCAATTCCTCACTTTGAAACTGGTTTAAAGTCAAGGAATCAAATTTCTCCACTGAAGCTCAAGCTTTGATGGAGGTTTTTTCTGGTTTATTTTCACAGAAGCCATTTTGGACTAAAAACTCTATTGTTTTGATTGATAAGTATATAATATTAATACATAAATTGTTTGGAGTTTAGAGAAGGAAGTATACTGCATAAAATGACAGAATACCTCTTTATGGGGAAATTTTTGAATTTTGGATAAGCTTAAGAAATGGGATCTGGAGCTTCTGATCATGGGAAATTTATAGGTTATGAAGACAAAAATGTATTGGATCATTTGGGAGGTGGATTCTTCCCAAGTTTAATAAGATAAATAATTGGGAACTTGAATTTCACATCTAAAAATGGTGTTTTCATTTGTTTTTGGACTATTCTGGCTATTTGGAGGTTGATGTTGGGGGGGAGGGAGGGAGGGGGGGGGGGGGGGAGTGTAAAGATATAGGTTGTTGAATTTTTGAGTCCTTGGTTATAAGTGTATATATTTATTTGGTTCAATGTATAGTATTTTTGTAAGTCTTAGGGGCAAATTTATAATTTCAAGAAAGCTAAATTTATAATTTATAGTTAGTAAGAGTCTAGAGGTTTAATTTGATATAAAGTTTGGGTCTAATGATTAAGTATAAGTCAAGTTATACTTGTTTGAAAATTTCAGGGGTCATTTTAAAAATGTTAAATCTTTAAGGGGTAATTTGGAAATTTAATAAAATTATAGGGTTCATAGCGTAATTTTATCCTTATTTAGGATATTTTTAAATTTTTGTATTCTATGAGGGGTAAAATAAGAATTATAGGGGATTAGGGTTTTTAATTTACTTGATTAGAAAGTACGAATGTTACATATATGCAAAGGATAACTCAATAGTTTTCTATCCTATAATTAAATGCACTAAATGTAATTTGGGATATCTTAGTTTTAATTACTTTAAATTCCATAATTAACTAATCTTTTGATTAATTAAGTCGTAAAAACTTTGTAACATCTCGTCTTTTTGGGCATTTATTATTTAATTAATTCAATTAATTTTAAATTACTTGTGTGTCATAATTTGAATAAATTAATTAGTATTTATATTTATTGAATATAATCTGGGGAGTAAACGATTAATATTTATGGAATTTAAATTTACTAAGTGAATAGTAATAATTTAATTATGTCATAACGAGCAATAGTGACGTGGCATTTATTTATCCAGACAGGGAGTTGGGCATAGACTATACTAGGGTCGAGATAAGAACTTTTAGTAAAATAATTCGGATGGCAGTTCTGAGTGTACGGTTGAGTCCAGATGGGTCGAAATAGTCGTAGAAGAGTATCCAGGGGTAGTAAATGGGTCTCGGGGCATTTATAGGTATAACCAAGCTCACATAAGAGTGTTTGAGCCCTTTTTATAAAGTCGACAAGCCTAAAAATCAGATTGGGTTATTAAACCCTAAAAGTGAGAGGGTGTGTAGCTATAATATATTTTAGAAAACCCTATTGAGAGAGAGAAGTGGGTGCAATTGGAGAAACCATGGGAGCCAAATGCAAGAACAAATGTGTGTTCTTCATCAAATAATCATCATTTACACCAAAGAATATAGACCCTATGAACCCTAAGGTAAGTGGTTAAACTTACTTTTATGTTAATTGCAAATTTCTACTCATATCATAGTGGGTGTGATAAGATGATATATTTTTTGGGATAGTTGATATCTAACTTGGGTTTTGATGGGTATGATAGAATTGTAGACCAACTTCTTGAATTTGAAGAAGTTGGGTAAATTAAATCGTCATTTTAGAATCTATTTTTCAAGGTTTTGGTTCCGAAAATGGTTATTCTATTCATGCTACCTTGTAGAAAATTCTGTGTTCTGCATTTTTTTCTCTGATACGTATTCTCCAAAAACAGCTCCAAAATACCTCAAAATGACATTTTAAAAATCTAAGCAGATTCATGGGGCAAATTTTTAAGAAATGTTATTTTTAGTTGTTATACCGTTGAAAGTTGCCTAGATTGATTGATTGTGATTGTTGCTCTGTAATAAGGACATTAGGCCTAAAGTGGACATAAGGTTTACATAAAGTGAGACAAGTAAGTATTGGGATAATTGAGAAAATAATCCATAGGGGAATTAATGTTAAAATTAAGTAAATTAAAACCCTTAGATTAATAAGTGTGCATAATTTATTAAGGAGAATTTTAATAATAAATTTTAAATATTGTATTTTCGGGCCAAGTGAGCGAGTCCGGATATATTGGTTGAGCGACGTCAATGTGATAAATTAATTAATGTGTAGTTAATGAAAATTTAGAGTCGGGGAAATTGACCATATATTTTGAGGCTAGTGCTGCGACTGCTTAGGCACGGATTTGGCCGAATTAATTTATTATAGGGTTATATGATAAATTATGGAATATTCAATATAAAAAGGGAGTTAACCGTAATAAGTGGAATTTGAGGAATAAGTTCTACAAGATGAAATTTTGGAGCAAAGGAGCGAGTCTGTGTAATTTAGTTGGGTCACACAACTAGAGCGAAGAAAATAAATAAATGTGAAATTTATTTAAGTTACATGTCGGTACATAGACTTGAAAATGTTAAGCTAGTGTTACAATAATTATGCACGGAGTAGCCTGGATTATATATATATATATATATATATATATATATATAAAGAGAGAGAGAGAGTGCCCTTCCTATAAGGACTCCTTATGCTGCAGACCTCGGTACATACCATTTTTCTAATATAGTAAAGAATGGATTTTTTTATGAAACTTCATGGATATAATCTCCACGGTGTGAAGATCCTCTCCAATTTTTTCAGCAAAAAAATCAATAAAAAAACTATTGAGATGAGATGATCTATAAATAAATGGTATAAATATGTGTTTTCGACCATTGAAATGTTGGCGATCTTCTCACCCACGTTTTTATTGAATTTTTAATGAAACTTCATTTATATGATCTCGACCGTGAGAAGATCATATCCATGAAGTTTCATCAAAAAATTTAATTAATAAGTGGCTGGTGTCGACCCAACATTTCAACGGTTGAAAGTGAATATTTATAACATTTTTTTAAATATCACCTCATCTCAACGGTTTTTTATTGAATTTTTTGATGAAAAAAATTGGATATGATCTTCTAAGCATGGACATTATATCCATTAAGTTTTATTAAAAAATCAATTTTTTTCTATTTTTAAAATATGGTATGTGCCAGGATTTGCACCATAAGGAGTCCTTACAGGAGACTTTATATATATATATATATATATATATATATATATATATATATATATATATATATTTGTGTGCTTTATATATATATATATTTGTGTGCTTTATAAATATTAGTATGAATAATAATTATAGGAATACATACATCTCTAGTGCTATCATGGGAGGTTGCGCGATGTGGGAGAATATCCTGGCTTAAGGAGCAGGGCGAGTGTAGTCCCCAGGTCATAGCATATGTATTTAGGGGTGATATGTCTTGGATATGATTCGGTCTCATTTCAGGAGGGAACTATGACCGTCTCCACTGTATTCTTTTTGTTTCACTGATTCAGGGAGCTAACCATGTCAGTGTGTCCGCGTGGATGAGTAGACCTGGATTGATATCATTATAGAGAGCATTCGGAAAGTGTATACTCTGTAGGATGGTTATATATTTACTACATATGTGTGAATATTGTAATATGAAGATATGCATATATGGTGCAGATATTTATATACAGGTAAAATATATGATGAGAATTGTACTGATTTTACATATAACTCGTGAAAATGTTATATGGTCCCAAATGAGAAATGGTTAATTAATTTAATGCGATGAATAACTTAAAAATCATATATTAAACATACTTGGGCTAGAATAGTGTGCGAGGAAGGATACTATCGAGAACTAGTCATGGAATATAGGACTAGGTGGGTTATGTAGAAAACGTTAGGTGCACACAATATATGAAGAGTGACACGGTCCTCAAGGGAGTACGGTGCTAGCTTGAATATGAAGAGAATTCATGCATTTTAATTTACTGCAATTTAATTCACTTGTTAAATATTTTCAAAAGGTTTTGGGTTTTAACCCTTGTTATAAAAATATTTTCCAAACCTTTTGGGTGTCCAGCCACTGAGACACATTGTATCTATTCTCGGGTTACGGATGTTGCAGGATTTTGACTTAGCCACTTCAATCATTTCATTCCTAGAGTAGGATGCAGTCAGTATTTCATTTGGGCATGTTGCCCTGGTTATTTCATTTGTTCCAGTCAGATGATGTAGTTAGTTTATTTTCTAGTGGTGTATATTTTCTGATTTGGGTTTTGTAGCCAGTGTTTATTCGGCAAAGAATTGTATTTATTCATTTTCAATATTGTTTAACTCAGTGGTTGTATGAATGGTTTAAATTATATTTATCTTCATTTTGTTGGTGTTGTTGGATAAAGAGATAAAATTTGACACCGTTTATTTTGAATACTAGGTGGTTAGTAAGTTTAAAATTTTTGACAATGATGCTCAGAATGAACCAAATGAGATTCCTATTTAATTTGATATAGAATTGATCACCCCATATTTTATTAGGAGGGGTGTCACAGATGGTCTGAGAGCATCAGGTTCTAGTGTCCTGAGGATCTCTATAACTTTTCACGTTTCAGCTTAGCATTATTTGATATAGAATCTTATTATAAGACTGTTGTATTGCTTTACGTATGCGACTTATGTTCTCCTGCTATTATATATAGCTGATGTGACTCATATATGGTTTCAGTTGAGCATGGAAAATTGAACATTATAGAATGACAAGCATGGGAAGTTAGAAGGATTTATTGGAGGGAGGACTCAGCAGAAGACATAGAGTATTTTGGGAACAGTGATGCGATAGGATTCACCATGATTATTGTTCAAACAATTGACGTTGGAGTAACTACTGGGGCATAGTAATTTCCCCAAGAGCCGCCAGGAAGGACGATGGTGCAAAGCCAAAACCCCAAATGTAGCTAACAAGGGGCAAGGGTCGAAGAAGATATTTATTTCAGAAGAACAATCAACTAGAATTCGACGAAGGTGCGGAAAGGTGATTTACCAATGGATGGAGAACATACAATTGCGGTCACATGTGGGGGAGTGTAGTGACACTCAAGTCAAAATTCTGAGCAAAAAAGGTTGATCTGAGGAGCAACGTAGGGTGATGGGAGTCTGTAACCATAGCCATGGGAAAATTACAATGTATAACAAGGAATTTGGGGTGCGTATTATTACGATTCTTCTCACCATAGGTTAAATAGAGAGGCAAGGGAGATTTTAGTAATTTTCTTAAAGGGCCGGACAGTGGTCGAATGTGAAGGAAAGTTGATGGAATTCGTAAATTTTGTAATCTATGAGATGAATACGAAGAATCAAAAAGAGTTTGTAATATGATAATAGACCCATGGATAATGTATACAAATAAGGATTGGAGATCCGATTGGGATAACTGGTGTCATCATCGTCAAGGTTGTACATTTACAATTTATATTAATGCCTTCATGAGAAGGGAACTAAGGGAGTTAGAGAATCTAACAGCAGAGTAAGACTAGATTTTTCAGTGCTAGTGAGGCACCAAGGGAAGGGATACCCAGTAGAGGACCCAGATTAATGGTCGAGATCAATAGAATTTCTACCAAGTGACGGTGGGTTCATTTAGGGCCATCAAGGCCATCAAATAAGTCCTATGGGACCAGTGGAGCCAAAGGAACAATAGGGGTAGCAACTAGGGTTAAGACTACGAGGTCCGTGAGAAGGAAAATCACGACATGGTTGGTGGGTCAGATAAAGGGGAATGACCCACAGAGGTGTCTTATGTGTAAAAGAGTAGAAACACATGGGTGAATCTTGTCCGCAACGAGTCAGTGGATAGGAGAGGGATGCCTAGCAGGGGCAACGGTTAGAGAAATTTCCGTTCGGTTAGGACGAGATTGTTATATCCATGAATTATTTGGGTCGCTAATGATATGGGTGATTGAAACTATGAATTTTATCCTTAAGTGATTGGGGTCTAGTGTGTGTGACACGAGTGAGTCACAGTAGTTTGTGTGTACTATATTCGCGTGTGAAGCGGGTTTGATAGAGGTATCATTAATAGTATATAGTTGTAAACATTTACCATTGATAAGCTGGGCTCTCTTTAGTTCCAAATACAAGGGAGCAGGTGTGGACACTAAGACGGTATATTTTTTAAAGTAATACCATGATATGAGGTGATTATGCACTTGTGATGCTATACTGTGTACGTATGGGTTAACGATGGTGGGAGATTATTGCAAGACTATCGTGTTCGTTGTTTCCAGGATGGGGTGTATATTTCTTTTTGTGATGTCTCTCTTGAAAGACGGTTGTGCTCGCAACGATATTTTGTGAAGTAGACTTCAGAGAGTACAGTTGTCTAGTTATACTGGATCCCGGTGTGTAGGTACTCTTACTGATGAGATTCAGGGTATGTTGGGTTACCGTGGGGTGGAGAGATTTATCTCGTTATTAACTTAGCACTGAGGACTTAGTGATAATGTGAATGAAGTTGTATATGACTCCTTTAGAGACGCGGGAGTCCACAATTAGACATGTGAGGATAAGGACAGGGTTTGAGCGTCTCAAGTATATACATTAGGTTCTACGAAAATCGAGGATCGACACTGAGGAATAGTGCATTGGAAAAAGTTATTTTGGGCCTTGCTGTGAGATGTTATACGCATAAGCCTTAATAAATGTCGAGAGTAGAGAAACATAATTAGATTCTAAGACATCGGATTAAATGATAATTATTGAATTTGTGGAGAAAACACGTTGAGCGGAAAACTATTAACAAATAGGGCCGGTGGAGCCGAGAACTATTACGAAAGAAGCACTGGGAAGATTTGCACCACATGTGGATAGGTGGGTCAATATCGGGAATAATTGAATAGTAATTAGTAAGGTGATAAAAAAACGAGAAGATTTAGCCACATCGAGAATGCGGGGGCCAAACTTGAGATAAGTATGTTACGTATGTGACGATTTGAGGTTTGTACAAACATGCACGGGTTATAGGGTGTATGGGCGCCTTGGGTGGAGCAAAGTCTCAATTAGTCAGATGCTAAGCGGTTTTGGGAGTAAATACAAGGGAAATGATTTTAGTTGTATTCCAGAAAATGGGAGTAAGATGTCCCTCATAATGTGAAATGCTGAGTAAGGGGATTGGTGGTGAGTAATACATAGTGGAGTTGACTCCCAGTTACATCATTTAAGGATGGAAAAAGGTTGATCCGGGGTTTTCAACTAGGATTTTGTAATTTTGATGTTCCCAGTGATGGGATTGATGAACATGAGTGGTGAAATTCATATTTTGGACATCCAAAATAGAGGAATGCGTAATTTCATATTGGTGGGTGATTGGGGGTATTAATTACCACTAGTAGAGTTACATGTAATACCTCATGTTCGTGTATTGTCGACATTACACGTTCTTAGACATTATCAGGGAAATTTTTCCATCCACCCTTTGGTTGGGAAGGGTGGGGGGAATAACAAGCTCCTGGGACCCAAAGTAATTTATGGTCCATTGTTAGGAATAAAACAATACACATCTTTTTTTAGATAGCTCAAAAAAATAGGGAGAGTTACATCACCGTGAGTTAAGGAGTTGAAGTCTGACATGAGTAGTCAGGGATTGTTACGGGCATTTAACATGAGGGAGTCACGGCTTGGCAACAAGAAATTGCACCCATATACGGTGGGACATTTTTCGTAGAGCCGACGGAGCATATGCTCACCTTTTGAGGCACTACATGTTTGGAGACCAATGAGTTGGATGTGGATGACCAGGTGTGGGTTATAGTATCTCCCATGAAAGAGGCACGAGGTTTGGCATGACAGGGAAGCTAGCGCCGACATTTGTGGGGACCCATCCCTATCATTGAGAGAGTGGAACTGGTAACTTATAGACTGGGTTTACCATAGCATCTACAAAGGATACACGGCAAGTTTCACGTGGCATCGGTGAAGCATTATCGGAGGAGCATGAGAGCTTGTGGCATATTCCACTTAAGGAGTTTGATTTGTAGCCATATGTCTCACATGAGGAGAGACCTGTAGCTATTCTGAATCGCAGTGAGCGCAAGCTGCGGTCTAAAGTGATACGACTTGTTAGAGTTTAGTGGGGAGACCACATCGTTCACGAGTCCATTTTGGAGCGGGAGGATGACATGCGAGAGAAGCATCCAGAGGTTTTCACCGCAAGTACAACCTAATTTCGGAGACGAAATTCCCTTATAAGGGGGGGAAATATGTAACACCACATATTTTTGGGCATTTATTATTTAATTAATTCGATTAGTTTTAATTTACTTTTGTTTCGTAATTTAATTAATTTATTTATTATTTATATTTATTGAATATTAATCTGGTGAATAAACTATTAATATTTATGGGATTTAAATTTACTAAGTGAATGGTAATAATTTAATTACATCATAACGAGCAATAGTGACGTGGAATTTATTTATCCAAAACGGGAGTCGGACATAGACTATATTGGGGTCGAGATAAGAACTTTTAGTATAATAAATCATATGTCAATTCTAAGTGTACGGTTTAGTCCGGATGGGTCGAAATAGTCGGAAAAGAGTATCCAAGGGTAGTAAATTGGTCTCGGGACATTTTTAGGCATAACCAAGCTCACATAAGAATGTTTGGGACCTTTTTATAAAGCCCACAAGCCTAAAAAGGGGATTTAGTTATTAAACCCTAAACGTGAGAGGGTGTCGCAGCTATAACACATTTTAGAAAACCCAACTGAGAGAGAGAAAAGTGGGTGCAATTGGAGAAACCATAGGAGACAAAATAAAGAACAAATGTATGTGTTTTTCATCAAATAAACATCATCTCCTAAGAACCCTAAGGCAAGTGGTTAAACTTTCTTTTAAATTAATTACAAATTTCTATTCATATCATAGTGGGTGTGGTAAGATGATAATGATTTTTGGGTTAGTTGATATCTAACTTGGGTTTTCATGGGTAGGATTAAATTGTAGAACAGATTCTTGAATTTGAAGAAGTTGGGTAAATTAAATCGTCATTTTAGAATCTATTATTTATCATTTTTTCTCCGAAAATGGCTATTATGTTCTCATTGCCTCATAGAAAATCTTATTTTCTACATTTTGTTCTCTGATACGTTTTCTCCAAAAACGGATCCAAAATGCCTCAAAACGGCATTTTAAAAATCCAAGAAAATTCTAAGGAATTTTAAGAAATGTTATTTTTAGATGTTATTCCGTTGGAGGTTGCCTAGATTGATTTATTGCGATTGTTGTTATATAATAAGGACATTCATCCTTAATTGGAGATTAGGTTTATATAAAGTGAGACAAGTAAGTATTGGGATAATTGAGAAAATATTCCATAAGAAAATTAAGGTTGAGATTGAGTAAATTGAAAACCTTAGATTAATAAGTGTGCTGAATTTATTAAGGAGAATTTTAATAATAAATTTTAAATATTGTATTTTTGGGCCAAGTGAGCGAGTCCGGAGATATTTGTTGAGCGACGCCAAGGTGATAAATTAATTAATGCGCAGTTAATTAATGTTTAGAGTCGGGGAAATTGACTCAGATATTTTGAGGCTAGTGCTGTGACTGCTTTGGCACGAATTTGGCCGAATTAATTTATTATAGGGTTATATGATAAATTATGGAATATTCAAGATAAAAAGGGTGTTAACCTTAATAAGTGGAATTTGAGGAATAAGTTCTACAAGATGAAATTTCGAACCGAAAGAGCGAGTCTGGGTAATTTAGTTAGGTGACACAACTTGAGTGAACAAAATCAATATATGTGGAATTTATTTAAACTACAAGTCGGTATATAGACTTGAAAATGTTAGGCTACTGTTACGGTAATTGTGCACGGAGTAACCTGGATTAATTAAATATATATCTATATATATGCGGTGATTGTGTAGTATATACATATTTGTGTGGTTTATGAATATTAGTATGAATAATATTTATAGGAATACATATTCCTCTAGTGCTAAAATGGGACGCTGTGTGATGTGGGTGAATCCCCTGGCTCAAGGAGCAGGGCGAATATAGTCCCCTGGTCATAGCGTCCATATTTAGGGGTGAGATGTCTTGGGTATGATTCGGTCTCATTTCAGGAGAGAACTATGACTGCCTCCACTGCGTTTATTTTATTTCACTGATTCGGGGAGCTAATCGTGTCAGGGTGGATGAGTAGACATGGATTGATAGCATTATAGAGAACATTCGGTGAGTGTCTACTCAGGAGGATGGTTATATATTAACGACATATATGTGAATTTTATAATGTGACGATACGCATATATGGTGTAGATATTTATATACGGGTAAAATATATGATGAGGATTGTATTGATTTTACATATATCTCGTAAAAATGTTATATGGTCCCAAATGAGAAATGGTTAATTAAGTTAATGCGGTGGATAACTTAAAAACCATATATTAAACATACTGGGCTAGAGTAGTGTGCCAAGAAGGATATTATCGAGAGCTAGTCACGGCGTAGAGGACTAGGTGGGTTATATAGAAAATGTCAGGTGCGCACAATAAGTGAGGGGTGAGCCGTCCCTCAAGGGAGTGCGACACTAGCTTATATATGAAGAGCATTCCTGCATTTTAATTTACTGCTATTTAATTAACGTGATAAATATTTTCAAAATGTTTCGGGTTCTAACCCTTTCTATAAAAATATTTTCAAAACCTTTTAGGTGTCCAACCACAGAGATGCCAGAATTGTTTTTATTCCAGGGTTACGCAGCTGCAACATATATGGATGTTGCAGGATTTTAACTTAGCCACTTCAGTAATTTCATTCCTAGAGTAAGATACAGTCAGTATTTCATTTGGACATGTTGCCCTAGTTATTTCATTTGTTCCGGTTAGATGATGTAGTTAGTTCATTTTCTAGTGGTTTATATTTTCTTATTTGGGTTTTGTAGCCGGTGTTTATTCGACAAATAATTCTATTATTCATTTTCAATATTGTTTGACTCAGTGATTGTATGAATGGTTTAAATTATATTTATCTACATGTTGTTGTTGTTGTTGGATAAAAAGATAAAATTTGACACTGTTTCTTTTTAATACTAGGTGGTTAGTAAGTTTTAAAAGTTTTCGACATTGATGCTGAGAATGAACCAAATGAGATTCCTGTTTAATTTTATATAGGACTGATCACCCGATATTTTATTAGGCGGGGTGTCACAAACACCTAATCTTATCTTATCATACCGAAGCCACCATCACTTGATACGCACACATAAGATCGACTATTATACTCAATCCTCCCAAACAACATAGGTACGCCATCACATGTAACACCAAAATAATAAGACTGTCTCTATATATAGCCCCAACATCTGCAAGAGGAGGAAACTATCACATAAGATGGACAAAAAAAATTGTACCCTATCTAGTCAAATCCTCAAATCGGATCAGGGTTACCGTGATAGATTACATGCAAATAAAACTTTTACACTTCGAGTCTAGTCCTCCAAAAAGAATAAAGGCCACGATCACGAGTAACGTGAACACAATGTGTCCTCTTTCGACGCAATCTAATATTATACCCGTGCTTATTCCTCTAGTTACAAATTTATTTATTTTCTTTTAGGAACCTTATTTCCATTAAAAGTCTAGTGTCATATTAATCTTCCCTTATTAGGGCCTTAATTTGTTCCAATAATATTTCTTTGTTTATCATTTGTTAATACACCATAAATCATAATTATGTTGTCCATCTTTTCCCAATCCGGTAAATATTTACATTTCATGTCTTAATTATTCTCCACTTTAATTTATCTAATTATCTTACAATAGCCTTATTGTCTTCATTTACTTAACTCAGCTAAAAGTTCATACAACCGTTAAATTCATGCATCCCCAGTGTTGAATTATAAAAGGAAACTTTATACATATATAAATAGTATCGTCATCATTTCCATTATTTTTGCCATTTTACTACCATTTTAAATTTTAGAATTGTCGATTATCATAGTTTTGTAAGGGAAATTTCAGGGGTTTCACTACAAGTTTTCTACCGCACATAAAAGGATAATTTTGGTGGTTTCGAAACCTAAGTTTGTATAATCATTTTCTAGGTTTGAGAAATATCATTCAAGTCATATGAGATTCTCTTCCTAAGGTCAGAGTTCATGATGAAATGTGATGTATTTCCCTTATCAGCCATGTGTATTTGTCAAAGGTTTATGGGTGAGTTTGTGAGTGTTTTACGTATTATGGGTGATATATTTATATTGTATGAGGTGTTTTTCGCCGATATACATGGTGAGCATGATACATTGGGCTAGATAAATGAGAAACAAATGAGAAAGCCATGCGAGAATAATACTGAGAGGGTTCTCGGGTTAGAACTTAGATTCATATCAATAGAGAGTTGGTGTAAAATGATTATTTGGGATTTGAGTAGGGGAATATAAGGTATGTTGATTAATAATATTTAACCCCCCCCCCCCCCCCCCCCCCCCCCCCAGGAGTAAGAGACTAGTTCTCTTTCCTAGTCTATTTAAGGATAAATAGAGGCATAACTCATATTAACGGTGAAAACACAACAATAAAGATACTATCAATGATTGTAAAAAAACATAGATATAATGAACAAACTTATGTGTATAACTCAATGCAAAGGAAAAAGTAAATTAACCTGTGATGGTACTATCTAGAGGGAGAGGAAAACAATCACTCTAAATACATCTTGGGTAGGCAGCTCAAACACCAAGATATAAAGGAATAAAGGTCAAAGTTCGATAAATGCTTATGTTATGGGTAAAATCTTAGGCAAAACCATTAATGGTGAAGGATAAAATCTTTGGTTTTTAATAACTCCCTCAAAGTGTTATTTTTGGCCGAAAGATCACGTCTGTGAAAAACGTTGCTAATGCCGTTTAATACAAGATTAAACTGTATAAGCAACTCCGAGATGTTTGTTGGAGAAACCCTTTTCTTTTGAAAATAAAAATTATAAACAACAAGATGTGTTTACAAATAAAACTTATGTACGAGAGTAATCAAGACTTTGTAATTAGCTTTTAAAACAAGTCACTTCTAAAAATCAGCACACTATAGACTGAGATGAGGAGATGAAGATAATCAAACACACAGTTTTTTAACGTGGTAAAACCTCTCCCAACAGAGGAAACATCCACGGTGACTTCTAAGTCACAAAAACAAAAATCCACTAATAACAAATAATAGTTACAAACAATAAAACATACATGCACAACAATAAACCTATTCTAAGTTTAGGATTATATCCCACTTGGTGTCCTTCTAACTTCTCATAGATCTGATTGTTGATGATGTTCTTCCAGTATGATAACTTCCTTTGCTTTAGCTTCCTTATGTCGACTCAATGATCTTTGATCATATACACAACACTTCCAGTGTAGTAGTGTGTTAAGTGTTTGTGAAGTGATTCCTATCACATGCATGAACTCACATACACTTAGATTTACAGACAGTCCTAGAAAAATTACATATAAAGTATATATGTTGTGATTTTGTTTTCTTTCCTTCTTACAGAACTAAAAACCTGTTTGACCTTTAATATAACCCAGATTCCACGGATATGTCGCTTCAAAATCGGTCAAGATCTTAATCAATCTCGGTTTTAAAAATATTTTTGAGATTGAAAATCTCCAAGTGTGAATCCAACTAGGTCAAGGTTAAGTTTTGTAAGAACAGAAACCATAAAACATTTTCAAAACCAAATCAGTAAAGATTTTCTTTAATCAAGTAAGAAATATGCAGATCTAGTGAAAATGTAACATGCAGAATGTGGATCTAAAGTTTCTATGAAAAAGAAACACAGATCTTCACACGAATGTTTAAGTTGTAAACAATATCATAGACAAAGAGGTTACAACTTCAAATGAACAAACCACTCTCTCTCTCAAACACTCAAGGTTGTGTTTGGGGTTAAGTGTAGACGAAGGTTTGATTCAGAAAAATGAAGTGTTTAGGGTTAGGGTTTGGTTTTTGGCTAACACAGTTTCTTTCTCTCTCTTCTCTCTTTTCTTTTCTCTCTTCTCTCTTTTTTTTTCTCTCAGAAATGACGAATGCCCAAAAGTCTTGAAAGTCTGAGAAGAGGGGGGTTTATATAGGGGTGAGGGAAGGTTCTGGAAATGCGCATGGAATCAATGGTTGAGATTAAGTCATCCTACGATTGACTTGATCTAAGGGTTATAAAACATCGGTGGTTAAGTGCAAAATGATTGGTTCAAATGATGGCACACGGATAGGTTTAAAACACATGCAGACCATCGATCAGCTTTGATCCAACGATCATCAATCCACTAGCGAACCCTCTCACATAACAAACACAAATAGATGAACCAGGAGGATGACAAGTGTTGAAATATGAGTGGCTCACACACGCGCGTCCAAAGTAATTACAGCAAACACCCTGAAGTCTCTAGCGCATTTACATTCTACCCAAACAAACATTCCATTGAAAAATGAAGTTTTTAAAATAGAAATTTTACCCCACAAATTATATAAACACATTGTATTAATGAAAACATTTATTTAAAATATGTTTAAAAATGTTTAAAAAATTCCCAAAAATAATTAAAACCACATTTTAATGGGAATTAATCACACAATCAATTTTAAGCAATATATACACATGTATGCACTTCTAATTGTGTGTAGTGTGATTCAATTTATACCTTCATGGATCATTTAAGAGGATTAGAGAGATAAGTTCTGAGGCTTTTTGGATTCTAGGATAGACAACCAATTTTGTCACTATTTCCAAACTAGTTGAACACTTATACAGTATAGACTTAAGTAAGTCAAAGGTATAAGGTTCTTCAATCTCCCCCTTTGGAAATATGAGACAAAATCTCCTTTGAGTTTGCTTAAAACTCGTAGGGAACCAAAAAAATAAAACCTAGTCCTATACAAAAGATACTATCTACCCATTTCCTAGAAAGTCAAAAATTACATAACTCAACTATTTACAAAATTTTACACTAGAAATGGTAGACAATCAGTAGAAGAGATTCCTGCAAATATGCACACTAAGATCAAGCAGTTTAGATGAAATGTGAACAAAACATTGAACCCGTAAGACTCAAATTTCTCCCCCATTTTGTCTCAAATGGACAAAGGGTAAAAATTCAGGTCTTAAGAGTTTAATCAGCGCATACCATACCTATAGAATTTCGCAAATACCGAAATCTATTATAGTCTAAAGGTTTAGTGAACATGTCTGCAAGTTGTAGATCAGTAGGCAGGTAATGAATTTCTAATTCCTTAGTTTCAACAAGTTTGCGTATAAAATGATGCCTTATTTTAATATGCTTAGTTTGCGAGTGTTGAACCGGGTTTTTAGATATGTTAATGGCGCTTTGATTGTCACAATACAATTGTAATTGATCTTCTTTAATCCCATAATCACTTAACATCTGTTTTATCCATAACAATTGAGCACAGCAACTTCCTGCTGGTATATATTGGGACTCAGCCGTAGATAAAGATGTGCAATTCTGTTTTTTGCTACTCCAACCAACTAAATTATTACCGACATAATAACAGGCACCTGATGTACTTTTACTATCATCAGTACAACCGGCCCAATCAGCATCAGTATACCCTATGATGGTGCTACAGGTATCCTTAGTGTACCTAAGTCCAAGATTAAGAGTGCCTTTTATGTACTTTATTATACGTTTTACACTCAATAAATGGCTCTCTTTAGGGTTATTATGGTAACGAGCACACAGACATACAACATACATTATGTCTGGTCGTGAGGCAGTTAGATAGAGTAGGCTACCAATCATACTACGATACAGTGTGGAATCAACTGACTTTCCAGTTTCATCTTTACATAATTTAACAGTAGTACTAATAGGCGTTTTAGCAACTTTAGCATTATCTAAACCAAATTTCTTAACAATATCTAAGGCATACTTAGTTTGAGAGACAAATAGTCCATCAGAATTCTGTTTCACTTGAAATCCTAAGAAAAGTTGTAGCTCCCCCATAAGGGACATATGAAATTCCTTATGCATAATAGCAGAAAAAGATTTAACTTCAGAGTTTGAAGTTGACCCGAAAAGGATGTCGTCTACATAGACTTGGGCTATAATAATGTTTTTGTCAAAATGTTTGACAAAGAGAGTCTGGTCATTTCCTCCTCTATTAAAACCCTTATCCAACAAAAAGTTGGAAAGGCGTTCATACCAAGCTCTAGGAGCTTGTTTTAACCCATACAAAGCCTTTTTTAGACGAAAGACATGGTCAGGGTATTTAGGATCAATGAACCCTTTGGGTTGTTCTACATATGTTTCTTCGGACAGAATTCCATTGAGGAAGGCAGATTTAACATCCATTTGATAAAGTGTAAATTTTAAGTGACACTCTATGGCGAAAAGAAGTCGAACAGATTCAAGATGAGTGACAGGGGCAAAAGTCTCGCTAAAATCTATTCCTTCTATTTGTGAGTAGCCTTGAGCAACTAGTCTAGCTTTGTTTCTAAGGATGACCCCATTTTCTTCAGATTTGTTCTTAAAAATCCAACGTGTCCCAATAACATTTTTGTTTTGAGGCCGCGGTACAAGATACCAGACATCGTGAATGACAAATAGTAAAAGTTCTTCCTGCATAGCAGAAATCCAGTGTGTGTCATTCAATGCTTCATTAACATTTTTCGGTTCCACAAGGGAGACGAAACATGCATAATTAGCATAATTTCTTAACTGTGATCAAGTACGAACTGGCTCATTAGGATTACCGACCACGTTGTCAATGGGATGATCTTTAGAGACCCAGCCAGGTACTTCTGGACTCTCACTAGGTAATGAGTCATCTATTTCTGGTGAATCAGTTTTGAAATCATTTTCAGATTCAACCACAATAGGTGATTCAGATATCTTATTTTCGATAATAGTGTCGCTTACAATTACATTTATCGATTCCATAAGGGCCTTAGTATGCAAATTGTATATATGATAAGCACGACTGTTTGGGGAGTATCCTAAGAAGATGTCTTTATCACCACGTGTCTCGAATTTAGACAGATGTTCTCTATCTTTACAGACATGACACTGACTTCCGAAGGTTCTTAGATATTTCAGATTAGGCTTCTTACCGTACCACAACTCATAAGGGGTTTGTTTAGAGTTTTTCCTAAGGTAAACCCTATTAATGATATGACATGCAGTTCTAATAGATTCTACCCAGAAGTATTTAGGTATAGATTTGGCATGCAACATGACACGTGCCATCTCTTGAAGAGTTCGTTTTTTCCTTTCAGCAATACCATTCTACTGAGGAGTTTTAGGGGCACTAAATTCATGTTTGTAACCGTTGTAGTCACAATATTCAACTATTCCTGTGTCTATGAACTCTCCCCCTCTATCACTACGAATACGATTGACTTGAGTGTCCTTCTCATTTTCAATTCTTAGTAAAATTTTCAAAAAATTCAGAAACGTGTCAGATTTTTGTTTCAAGAAGGCAACCCAAGTGAATCATGTGAAATCATCAACCATGACAAGGATATAACTGTGTCCACAGAGGCTAACAGTTCTAGAGGGACCAATAAGGTCCATATGGATGAGATCTAGAGGTCTAGAGGTGAGAATGTCTTTAACCTTTTTATGAGAAGTCTTAACTATTTTTCCTTCCTGACAATGACCACAGACAACACTTGAAATAGGTTTAATTTTAGGAATTCCTCTAACAATCTCTTGACTATACAATCTACCAAGGATATCATAACTCAAGTGACCCATACGATTATGCCAGATTTCATTGTCATCCATTCTGACAATGTTACAGGTTTCAGAACTAGTCTTGACAGTATAACAATTGTCAGGTGTTCTAAATACTGTAATAATGCATTCACCTTTATCATTTAGAATTTTACAATTGTTCTTTGAAAAGGTGACTGTATGGTCAGAGTCACAAAATTGTGATATACTTAGGAGATTGGCTTTAAGCCCTTTAACTAATAGAACATTTTTGAGAACAGGCATTCCTTCTTCTTTTAGGGTTCCTTTACCTATGATCTGAGATGAAACTCCGTCACCAAAAACTACTTTCCCACCAGCAAATCTGGTTTTGTTTAAAAGTTTGGTTTCATCTCCTGTCATATGTTTGGAACATCCTGAATCTAAATACCAACCAGATGAAGTGTGTTCAGCTTTTAAGGCAGTGATAACAATGTTACACTTCATTTGGGGTAAAAGATCATCTTTTCTAACCCAAATAGCTCTAGTTTTAATTTTGCGCAAGTTTGCCCTCATTTGATAAAATTTTCGAGAAACAGCTTTTTGTCGAAAAACATTTGGAGCAGCAAAATGATTATTGTGGAAAATTTGAGCTTTTGGTTTAGGAAAGTTTCTCGGAGCCTTTCTCTTAAATGAACTCTTAGTTTTGGTCTTTCTATTTCTGTAGTTAGAGTTCTTATCAGGTTGTCTTGGAAGGACATAATGGTTATGATTTTGCCTAGAATAGTTAAAGTTCTTGTAGACAGAAGTGTTGTACACAGGGGTGTTTAGACGCCTAGCATAACAACCTTCAAAGGAATGACCATAAATGTCACAGTACGAGCAATATTGATTGCTTGAGGGATGAATTTCCTTAGGAAAACTTCTAAAAATGGGTTTAACAGCATTCTGTCTAGTAGTGCTATTCCTAGGAGGGATGGTTTTAAAGGTAGATTCAGCCTTTCTGATCAAAGGACAGACGTATTTAGTCTTAAGTGTAGTGTCATCCTTAGAATTACTAGACTCTCCAATATCTTTCTATTTTTTCTTTTGATCAAATTCCTCTTTAATAAAATGAAAGTCTGGACATGTTTCAATTGGTCTTTTGCCCCCAGACACAAACTTAATAGGTTCAAGATTTGTAGTTTGTGGTTTGTTCTTAGGGAAAAATCCAATACCGGTTCTATCATCAGAATTGGTCTTGGAGTCAACAACAAAGTCAGTAAAACAATTTGAATTGCTTTCAAACTTAGAAATTTTTTTGAAAATAGTAGCTGTCTTTGTTTTTGCTTCCTCCAGTTCTAATAATGTTCCCTTGTATTTCATTTCCAGGGTTTCATTAGTTTTAGTCAACTCTTTTAATTTTTGATCAAAAGTTTCAATTTCAGATTGATGAGATAGACACTGGTTAGTGTACTCTTCGGCATTCATCTTCACAATAAGACTTAGATCATCTAATTTCTTAGTCAGGTCTCTAACAATCTTCTCCAGTCTAGTGCCTTTTTTAAGAGTTTTAGCATACAAAGTATGGATATCTGGGAGGTCATCTGTGTCTGAGTCGCTAAGTGAAGTGTGTATAGTGACCCCTAACGATTCAGTTTTAGTACTCACGCACCCATTTGGATCGTCATTATCGAGATCACTTTGACTCACACACACGGTAGTAGAACTAGCAACATTTTCAGATAATAAAGCATCTAGGCCAGTCAAAAAAGTATTCACACAAGCAAGAGTAGGAGCATCATTATCACACACAGGCATATCATCATTGTAAATGATCTTAGCATAAAAGGACATGCAAGGGTCAAGTACATTTGATGACTCAAGTTCCTCTTCATCAGAGTCACTTGAATCATTCCAAGTTTTACAGACATTGGCTCTATTGTGTGTGTTGGCTTTATTCAGATTAACTCTGCAATCGTGAGCAATGTGACCTAGTTTCCCACATCTAAAACATTCAATCTTTTTAAGGTCTCTAGTAGTCTGGAGTTATTGTCCTTAGGATGTTTGTCAAGACCTCTCTCATGAGGTTTGGGATTAGACAGAGTAGGATAATTAGGATTGCCTTGTTTAGTTGCCTGTTTGTTTCTAAATTTAACAATTTTCTTAAATTGCTTAGACATTAAGGCAATCTGATTATCTAGTTTGTCTATATCACACTCCTCATCAGAGTCAGAGTTGATCAAATTAGTCTCAAGTTTAGATATCTTAGAGGCAAAACTCAAGTTAGAGTTGGGTTGTTTTCTTTGTGAATGATTTAATTGTTTCTTAAAGTCTAATTCCATTTCCACAGTCCTAAGTTTGCTACTGAGTAACTCAGGGGTAAGGTTTTGATCACTCATTTCCTCAATAGCATACCTCTTGCTGTCAAACTTTTGTGGTAATGATCTTAGAATTTTAGAGACAATTTCATTCCTATCATAAGTTATACCATTAGCATGCAACTTGGTGACTATATCAGTTAAGTTCATGTAGAAATCATCAAAAGACTCAGAGTCAGACATAATCAAAGAGTTGTACTACTGGGTAAGCATTTGAGTTTTAGCAGCTTTAACTCTTGAGTCTCCTTCATGGGCAGTGATTAATGTGTCCCATGCTTCCTTAGAAGTGGCACAAGATGAGATTCTCTTGAACTCATACTCATTAATAAACATAAAGATGGCATTCTTGCCTTTGTTGTTATTTCGAGAAATAGTTTTCTCTTCTTGTGTAAACTCACTTAAGATTTTCTTTACCCTCTCATCACTTCCTTCAGTGGCTGGTATAGTAGGATAAGTGTATCCATTTTCAATAATGTCCCAGACATCATCTCCTAAAGTCCCTTGGATGAAGGCAACCATTCTTACTTTCCAGTAAGCAAAGTTGTTTCCATCAAAGAGTAGAGGTCTCGACAGATTACCAAACCTTTCATTCTTCTCGTCCATACTTAGGTTTTTCAGAAAACGATTTCAGAAACACAAGATCTTTTTGAAATAAAAGTTAACAGGGATATGATACCAATTGAAAAACGTTGCTAATGCCGTTTAATACAAGATTAAATTGTATAAGCAACTCCGAGATGTTTGTTGGAGAAACCCTTTTCTTTTGAAAATAAAAATTATAAACAACAAGATGTGTTTACAAATAAAACTTATGTATGAGAGTAATCAAGACTTTGTAATCAGTTTTTAAAACAAGACAGTTCTAAAAATCAGCACACTATAGACTGAGATGAGGAGATGAAGATAATCAAACACACAGTTTTTAACGTGGTAAAACCTCTCCCAACAGAGAAAACATCCACGGTGACTTCTAAGTCACAAAAACAAAAATCCACTAATAACAAATAATAGTAACAAACAATACAACATACATGCACACAAATCAACCTATTCTAAGTTTAGGAATATACCCCACTTGGTGTCCTTCTAACTTCTCATAGATCTGATTGTTGATGATGTTCTTCCAGTTTGATAACTTCCTTTGATTTAGCTTCCTTATGTCGACTCAATGATCTTTGATCTTATACACAACACTTCCAGTGTAGTAGTGTGTTAAGTGTTTGTGAAGTGATTCCTATCACATGCATGAACTCACACACACTTAGATTTACAGACAATCCTAGAAAAATTACATATAAAGTCTATATACTGTGATTTTGTTTTCTTTCCTTCTTACAGAACTAAAAACCTGTTTGACCTTTAATATAACCCAGATTCCACGGATATCTCGCTTCAAAATCGGTCAAGATCTTAATCAATCTCGGTTTTAAAAATATTTTTGAGATTGGAAATCTCCAAGTGTGAATCCAACTAGGTCAAGGTTAAGTTTTTTAAAAAAACAGAAACCATAAAAAATTTTCAAAACCAAATCAGTAAAGATTTTCATAAATCAAGTAAGAAATATGCAGATCTAGTGAAAATGTAACATGCAGAATGTAGATCTAAAGTTTCTATGAAAAAGAAACACAGATCTTCACACGAATGTTTAAGTTGTAAACAAGATCATAGACAAAGAGGTTACAGCTTCAAATGAACAAACCACTCTCTCTCTCAAACACTCAAGGTTGTGTTTGGGGTTAAGTGTATACGAAGGTTTGATTCAGAAAAATGAAGTGTTTAGGGTTAGGGTTTGGTTTTTGGCTAACACAGTTTCTTTCTCTCTCTTCTCTCTCACTTCTCTCTTCTCTTTTTTTTTTCTCTCAGAAATGACGAATGTCCAAAAGTCTTGAAAGTCTGAGAAGAGGGGGGTTTATATAGGGGTGAGGGAAAATTCTGGAAATGCGAATGGAATCAATGGCTGAGATTAAGTCATCCTACGATTGACTTGATCTAAGGGTTATAAAATAGCGGTGGTTAAGTCCAAAATGATTGGTTCAAACGATGGCACACGGATAGGTTTAAAACACATGCAGACCATCGATCAACTTTGATCCAACGATCATCAATCCACCAGCGAACCCTCTCACATAACAAACACAAATAGATGAACCAGGAGGATGACAAGTGTTGAAATATGAGTGGCTCACACACGCGCGTCCAAAGTAATTACAGCAAGCACCCTGAAGTCTCTAGCGCATTTACATTCTACCCAAACAAACATTCCATTGAAAAATGAAGTTTTTAAAATAGAAATTTTACCCCACAAATTATATAAACACATTGTATTAATGAAAACATTTATTTAAAATATGTTTAAAAATGTTTAAAAAATTCCCAAAAATAATTAAAACCACATTTTAATGGGAATTAATCACACAATCAATTTTAAGCAATATATACACATGTATGCACTTCTAATTGTGTGTAGTGTGATTCAATTTATACCTTCATGGATCATTGAAGAGGATTAGATAGATATGTTCTGAGGCTTTTTGGATTCTAGGATATACAACCAATTTTGTCACTATTTCCAAACTAGTTGAACACTTATACAGTATAGACTTAAGTAAGTCAAAGGTATAAGGTGCTTCAGTCTGCTCTATCTGATCTCCTCCTTGATGAAAGGGTAAATGGGGTATATGAAGGATCAAAATAAAAATGAAGAGTTGCAGGTGCATTCAATGTTGTGTCAGGCCATAATACGTAACATGTCAAATGATTTAAATGCTAAGTGAAATATCGAGTGACAAACCACAATGTTAGACGACGCCAACTAATTAACCACTCACCAAACTATCATTGTTTGACATGTAGTAGTTATGGAATGACGTAAAATATTTTATGGAAAATATTATTTTTGGCACCAAAACTCAAAGGCTGAGTAAGCTCATGGTTGGTAGCTTACAGTTACTTGAATGTGCTCTTCCGAGAAAAAAAATATGTGTTTTGCCTAGTGTATCTAAAATGGTTAAATTATTATTTAACAATGCCATGATATCTATACTTTAAACCAAGTCCCTCAAAGATTCTCAAGTGTGGTTGCTCGATAGAGCATGGAAGATCTTCTAGTTCTTGCCAGAGCTGGTATATTGCTGGTACCGAGTAACCTCATCTCAATATTACAACATAACTCATATTTACATCAAAAGACAAAATACATGGTGGATCAACTACCTTCTTATGGAAGGATTTCACATTTTTTGATTAAGCTCCACTTTGTCCTGATCTGCCATAAGTAACGAGGTTTAACTATAAGCCCCTCTTAGTTTTCCCCCCTCATAGAGAAAGTTGTTATACAAATAAGAAATTTTTATACAAAACACCTTGAATCGAAAAAAATAGTTTGAACCACCTTGAGCCGATAAATCATAGTTTGAATAACTTGAACCGATGAACCAAAATTTTAAACACCTTGAATTGATGTAACTTATTTTTGTGCATGTAAGCCAAATTTGCATAAATCATGTTTTTACACAACCATCATTTTCCCCCCAATTTTAAAAATTTCCCATGGGATAATGAACAATATATTTATGCATATACATGCTAGTGACTCACCCAAATCACGATGAGAGCTTTAATGCCTACACGTGTTAGTGACCCATACAAATTACATTGAGTTTTTTAGTGCATACACATGCTAGTGACTCATCCAAATCATGACAAGATTTTTAGTGTATGCACACGATAGACTCTCATCCAAATCACGATGAGATTTTTAGTGCATATACATATTAATGTTTTCTTTTAGATATATACCCTTTCACTTTCCTGTAAAGTTTCTATATGGGACCTTGAACCCACACTCGTCTTATTTACAACCATTTTCTTTATCTCTCTCTCTACAAAAAGACCCAATATAAAATCACAAAAATAAAATCTCACTTACACAATATTAATACCCAATATATTTTGAAAAATTCCAATAATTCCCCACCATTTCAAAATACATATAAACATGAAAGAATTCTTTTATTACAAGGAATCGAATATATAGGAGTATAATGATCATAACATGGCTTTTTCCATTATTGCTAAAATCTAGTACATAAATGAGAAGTTCCTTTCGGACTTGAACTTCAACATAGTGAAAATAATTCAAAGCTTCATCAAGATGATGTGGTGAACGTATCTTGAACCAAGGACCCTTTGTGATGAGCCTAAACCATTACACATACCGATCTATTTGTTAAAGAGTGTTTTGTTAGTACACACATTTATGGCCTTATTATTATCCTGATTTCATGAGTGTGTTAGGATCAGTCTTTGTTCCATAGAAAGCAACCATACTTTCACCACTCATATAGGTAAATAAACTTCAGTGATTCTAAGAGTCACATTTATATGATTTATTAATAAGTAACATTCATCCTCAATCATGCATAATACCAATAGTAGGCGCATAGGAATCGAATTTTACATATAAGTTCCTAATGTTCCATAACTATCATTTAACTTATTAGTACCACATTGAAATTTGTCTATATTTTCAGAACTTTGTCTCTATTTTCAATACATAAGTTGGGTTCCCATTAAATAAAGTTGATTTATTTTATATACCTTGGTCTCATTCCTTTTGAGGAGATATATATCATCTCTCTAACAAGATCCTTAGTCAAGGTATCTTCTAAATTCTTGTTCATTTCAAAATAATCAGTTGTAACCATTCCTTCTTTTAGAAATTGCCTCAAAATTGTATGTCATAGAATAATGTGTTTGGATTTCCCATTGTAGATTCTTCTTGAAGCCTTGTATATTGTAGCTTGGTTATCACAATTAATTATAATATAAGGAGATGGACTTTTCCATAAAAGAATATTAAATATTAAGTTTTTAAGCCATTTCGCTTCTTTACTTGCATTTGATAGGGCTATGAATTCTGATTTCATTATTGAATCATACACACATGTTTGTTTTCTAGATCCTTAAACACATGTTTGAATCATACACACATGTTTGTTTTGTAGATCCCTAAGAAATAAATGCAGCTCTTAGCATAAATATCGAACCAGTCATGGACTTTGATTTTGATTCGATGTTATTTCATTTAGAATCACTATATTCTTCTAATACATATGGATACCTTACATAATGTAAGCCGTAATTTATAGTCCTCTTTAGGTATCTAAGTAATCTAAAAACTACATTCCAATGTCCTACACCCGGATTACTTATAAATCTACATAGTATACCTATCACATAGGCAATGCCTGGTCTAATAAAATGCAATGAATACATAAGACTTCCAATGGCAATGGCATATTTAAGTTGATCCATAGTACGTCCAAAAAAATTTCATTAATCCGATACTAGGATCAATTAGTGTGGTTGGTGGTTTAAGTTCAAAGTGATTACATTTTTTAAGAACCTTTAAGTATAGTGAGATTGAGATAATGCTAATGTATTATTTTTTCTTACTATTTTCATTTCTAGAATCACATCAGCTTCCCCAAGATCCTTCATATCAAGGTTTGATGATAGAAACCTCTTAGCTTCTTCCATATATTTGAGACTTGATCCAAAAATAAGCATGTCATCCACATATATGAAAATGATGACACCAACACCATTGTCAAAGTTACTATAGATACATTTGTCGACGTCATTTACTTTAAAATAATGGGAACTTATTATCTTATCAAACTTTTCATTCCATTGTATAGGAGCTTATTTAAGGCTATAAAGAGATTTTACTAGCTTACACACTTTCTTTTCTTGGCAAGGAAAAATTAAATCTTTAGGTTGTTCAATATAAATCTCTTCATCTAATCACCATTTTGAAAATCCGTTTTTGCATCCATTTGATGAATCACAAAATTATGAATAGAAACAAGAGAAATTAAAAGCCCAATGGAAGTTATACGTGCAACGGGTGCATATGTATCAAAATAATCAATTCCACATTTCTGTTTATAACCTTTAGCAACTAATCTCTCTTTAAATTTATTAATTGAACCATCCGGATTTAATTTCCTTTTAAACATCCATTTGCATCCAATTGGTTTTGCTCTAGGGAATATTTGTAATAACCCAAGTTTAATTTGACAAAATTGAGTTCATTTCATCATTGATTTCTTCTTTCTAGAAGGAAACATCCTTAGAGGTTACCACTTCTTGAAATGTATTCGGTTCATCTTACACATTAATAAAATAAAATAGGTTTTGCCTTAGTTTCACTCGTATCTCCCTCAGTAAGATAAATTACAAAGTTAGGTCCAAATGTCTTATCAGTTAATTGCCTCATACTTCTCCTTGGTTCAACGTCATTAATTCATTCCAAGGGTGATATTGGTTATGATGAAATATTAGAAGATGGTGTATCAATAGTCGAATTATTATTTACCAATTCTTGATTCAAAGTACTTCGGTTTGTTAGATGTTCAAAATATTGCACATCCACCAACTCAATAGTTTTTTGAGTTTCAAGATTAAGAATTATATTAGTCATGCTATTATTAGAGTATCCGATAAAAATGTATTTGTAAGTCCTATTTCCTAACTTGGGTCTCTTAGGTTTGGGTTTTCTTACATAAGTAAGACATCTCTAAACTTTGAGACATTTAAGATTATGTTTATGATTAAATCATAACTCATATGGTGTAATATCCTTGTTTTTTAATGGATATCTATTTAGAATATAACATGTAGATAAAACTGCTTCACCCCACATAGACAAGGCCAACCCATAACTGATTAACATTGCGTTTATCATTTCAACTAAAGTCCTATTTTCCTTTCCTCTGCTCCATTTTGTTGTGGTGTGTATGGTGTCATAACTTGATAGATTATTCCAAGAGTATTAAAAAATTTAATAAACTCATTTGGGTAGTATTTATGACCTCTATCAGAGTGTAGGACTTTAATTTTTTGATTTTATTAAGTTTCAAATTCTTCTTTAAAAATAAATAATTTCTCCAATACCTAAACTTTACTTTTAAGTAAATACGTGTATGCATATTTAGAATAATCATCGATAAAAGTTAAAAGATATTTATGTCTTGCAAGAGTGACATTACTCTTCATATCACATATATCATTATATATAAGATCAAGCATTTCGAACATCCTCTCAATGAATTTAAATGAATTTTAAGTTATCTTAGATTGGGCATATATTTCACATTTATCATAATGGCCAATTTTACAATCATAAATTAATCATAGATTATTCATATTTTTAATACTTCTATAATTAACATGACCTAATCTGTTATGCCAGAAAGAAATAGAATCAGCCATAAAAAGAAAACTGATATCATTTATTATATTAAATTTGATAATGCCATTACAAGAGTACCCTTTGCCAATAAACTGACCATTCTCTGATAAGACAGTTTATTCAACTCATACACAAGTTTGAAAGCTCTCTTATTGAGAAGGTCTCTAGACATTAGATTTTTACACATTTTTTTGTACATTAATTACATCAATCAATGTAAGAAACTTCCCAGATATAAATTTTAATTCCACTATGTCCTTAATAATGACTATGGAATGGAGGTTATTTTCCATTTTTACTTCTTTTCCATCGATCGCTTGATATGTTTTGAAAAGAGAACGATCTTTGCAGATATGAATGGTTGTGCCGGTATCTAAGCACAATCCACATTCATTATCCACAAGATTTTCTTCACACACCATCGTAATAGGATTTTCAACATTATTGGCTTCCTTTACAACTTGTTTTCCCTTAAACATCTTCATTTTAAGTCGACATTCTAGAAAAAAATGACCCGATTTCTCCAAAAAGTAACATTTACGCTTCTTCTTTTTATATGCACCATAGTTCTTAAAATTTAAATCATTCCTTGATTTGATTTTGGAATCTTTGGTATTCTTGGATTTTTTATCCTCAACCATATTTTCTTTAGAATGATTATCACCTTGATCTTCCTTCTTCTCCTGAATACGAGAATCTTCTTCAAAATGAAGATGTCGAAGAAGGGATTCAACTGTCTATGCCTTTTGACCATGATTAATTTTCTTATTAAAGCCACTTAAAGAAGAAGGAAGTTTATAAACAACCACCCCACTTGAAATTCATCTTGAAGATTTATTCCAACAACTTTAAGATTAAGGACTATGTGTTAGAGTTCATGGGCTTATGGAATGATAGATCTATCATTGGACATTTCATAATTCATATAATTAGAAATAAGAAACTTAAAGTTACTCGCTTCCTCGTTTTTATATTTATTCACTAATGCCCTCCATAATTCCTTTGTCATAAAGATCATCTGATGTGATTTATAAATAGTTTGAGATAATTCAATAAGAATGTGTCCTCGATATATAAATTTGTCAACTTTCCTCTTCACACATTTTTTCTTGATATCTTTATTATCTTTAGGTATGCGTTCGGGAAGAGGTTTAAGCCCATCATCAAGAATATACATAATTTTGAGAGATGTGAGAATGAACATAATTTTCTCTTTCCAATAGGTGAAATTTTCAAAATAAAAACGATCTAATAGAACCAAATCTTGACTAAGAACTCCGATACATTATGCCACCATTACTTCAATATTTATTTTCATAAGAATTGTAAACAATGAGATGAGCCGTGTGCGATACTGATTTAAATAAATGCGCAAATTCCAACCACAAACTTATATAATTAGGGTCAATTTCAAACGAAATAAAATCATCCCCTAAACATACAACTATACGCGCGCGTGTGTCAAATAAATAAACACAAATATGCTAACTCACAAATTTCAGGAAAAATCCCCGAAGGGCAAAACCTTTATTTCACTATGAATTAAATCGCAATTTACAATCACAATGCAATCTGCAATAAGTTTACCTCGGCCAGCCTACATAGACATGAAACCTAGAGTCATCCAGAACCGCAACTCTAATTAAGCCCGAGAATACCCACAAGCACTCCCTATGGCACACAGTCATCTTCAGCCCAGTACTCACCTCAAGAGCACCTAGATCAGCAGTACAGATCCTCTCTACAAGAGAAACTTGACACAATATGTGTTCTTGGGTTCCTAAACATTTCGCACAAATTATTGGGATGATTTGTGAATTGAAAATAAAGGATTAAAATTCTAAAAGTGAGAAGACAAAGAATTCTGCCAAAGCAGTTTCGATTCTGTTTAAAATCGTAGGTCTTCTAAATAAAAATGAAGTTAGAAAAACCTTTTTATAGAAAATCTAAGGCGGCGCTTCTCTCGAACGAAAAGTATATCTCGCTCAAACGAGGACACATGTCACTCAAACGGGCTTCGCGCGACATATGGATGTCGCTCGAACGAAGTCTTCTGTCACTCGAACGAGAAAATTAAAAAATAATTTTTTATTTCATTCGCCAGAAAATTTTTCACGTTAAAATTTCAAAAAATATTTTTTTACAAAAAAGTTAAAAACTCCACTCTAACACTTAGAAAATATTTTATGAAAAATATCCCAACACCCTAAGTAAATTATTAAGGACTTAAAATACAACCTTGCCAAAGTTATCTCACAGAGGCTTGAATGTTGAAGAACTTTCGATATTTGGATCCATCTTGTTGCTTGAATGATCTTGAATATTTCTTCGACGGTTGTATCTATATACGACATACTCAATTGATAACGAATATTTCTTCGACGGTTGTTTCCTTTATGATAAGGCTCTTCTTTTATGTTTTCTTCTTTGTTATTTTGGACATAATTCTTTGATTTGTGTTCAATTTTTTATTAAGTTATCAAATAATTCCAAGCTTATAGCTTCCATGTATGCACACATAGTGAATTTTGATTTGTTATGTTCATTAATAAAGGCCCTATCAATTATTGGCTAGGTATGAATGTAAACCTTTTTTTAACAGTAACAAGGCAAGGCCAGAATTACATAGAAACATAATGAAGTAAATCCTTAAGGAAAGAAAAATGATGGGAGAAAATCCAACGAGCTGCCGAGTTGCATCTTTTGAGGGTACACTTGAAAGACACCTCAATGTTAGAAGACAGACCCAAAATGTCATAAATGATAGGATCAACATCCCATTTCCTTAAGCAACACTATCTATAATGCTTGAGTTGTCACTCTCAAAACATATGTTGGAAAGGCCAAGAGACCTAGTAATCAGACAAGCCTCACGCAACGCCTAATCTTTAGCTACTAATGCAATCTGCCCTCTTTTTTTGTGAAATCGCATGTGAATTGTACTATTAGAATATCGGAGGATCCTGCCTATCGTGGCTTTTTGGGAAGCCTTACAAAAGAGGCAGCATCAACATTAAATTTTAGGACTTCATTAGGAGGAGGGGTCCACCTATCCATGCTTTGGAGAGCATCAGGCCTATATCTTAGGCCTAGGAGCCTGCTTGAGCTCTCTCGAAGCTATCCATATCCCTAAATAGCTGGCCAGCAGTGAGAAAGCCATTGGTGAGTTTAAATTTTTAAATTTGTGTTTGGTTTCTTATTTTTAAATAATCCCCTCTAAAATTGTTTTGTGTATTTCATTTTTCTTTTTTTTCCTTTTCAGGTATTAATGTAGAGACAAGTAAGAGTTTCAGTAGATGGGTTCTTTCAATATGTGATTAATGCAGTTTTACCCCATTGGTGAGTTTAAGTTTGTATTGTGCTTCAAAGGTTTTCGAGTAATATAATGATTTTAAACACATATTTTTTAGGCTTAAATTTATTGCATTGGATAAATATTATATATGTCTATTTTTTTTTAATCATTAAGTCTGGCGTCGAGACAATTATTCCATTGAATATATTTTTTATGGTAAATTTGTGTTAGTTTTTTCTTTTTCTTTTTGTGAAAAGAAGAAATTATTTTAAATAGTACATAGAGGTGGTGTTTAATTATGTACTTTTTAGCTACAGGTCTGATATGACTTCATGGGGTTGTAACTATCAGTGACCTTTTTCGTTTTGTATCAGATGGTTCTTTGCGAACTACGGACAATTCTTATATTGGAACATGTGGGAGAACCCCAATTGACATGCTGGGTATTTTATTTTCTAATGTAATATTACATATTTTTGGGCATTTTTGTGCTTAAATTATCAATAGTGATCTATTAGTACTGATTATTTTTACTTTTTAAATAAGGTGGATAGCCTTCGACTTAAATATTTTTTTAAGGAAACTCTGCCCAATTTTTTAAATTTTTTTTCAATTTGTGTTGTATAATAATCTTCGACTTAAATATTTTACATTTATTTTGACTACCATTGTTGTCATGGATTTTGGTTGTTATTGATTATAGTGTCAACCAAATATGCTACGGTGGTTGTTTTAGACTATAACTATTTTTATTAATAAGTGTGTGGTCCAATGTAGTCGATATTTTTTTGTGCCTTTAGTTAAATCGATGTTGTTTATACCAGGTTCAGGACAAAATATTAGTGTGTGGTCTAAGAGTATGGCCTAAATTTTGTAAATTCTTTACCTTAATTGTTGGGGAAAGAAATCTCTGTCGCTTTGCAATTATGTACTTTGAAAATTTTTGCCATTTTATAATTATGTACTTTGAATATTTTCATCTTTGAACTATTATTTTCGTGAATTATTTTTGGGCTCTTTGAATATTGTTGGAAGTGCTGTTGTCCATTAAGTAGGGTGGATAGTCCAATAAATAAAGGAGACTATGTCCGTTTTTTTTAAAAAAATTGACATTTTGTTTATTTGAGGTACAATGTGAATTGGGTTGATTAATATTGTATATTTCATGAATTGGGTTGAATTGATGATTTTGTTTGTGTGATGTTTAAATTTTATTTGATGTCTATGATGTTTATGCGAGGTCTAAGATGGACCTTTACTATCTGTATTGTGGACTATTTTTATTTCTTAACAGGGTGGATAGTCCTATAAATAAAGTACATTTTGTCCAAATTTTCTAAATTATTTTCAGATTTGTGTTAAATTAATGCAAATTGTTTACACATTCAATACTTTAGACTGCACTATGTTTTGTCGGGGAACAAAATTTTTACTATTTTTCAATTGCTTACTTTGAATTTTTTTTTGTCGTTTTGTGATTACCTACTTTGAAGTTTTTTGTCGTTTTTACGATTACATATTTTGGAAAAATTTCGCTGTGCCTTCAGGCATGGGCATATACTAGTGTGTGTGTGTGTATATATATATACACATACACACACACACACACTACACATTAACGTATATATATTATCAAATATATGATACCCATGTACAATATCCGTAACACTAGCTTAACCTTTCCAAGTCTATCACCGACTTGATATTTAAATTACTCGGATTTACAATTATATATTTATCACTCAAGTTGCGTCACACAACTAAATTACTCGGATTTACATCATTAGCCCAAAATCTCATCATGTAGAACTATCCCTCAAATCCCACATATTAAGGTTAACACCATTTCTACTTTTGAATATTCCTTAATTTGTTATATAACCCTATAATAAATTAGCCCAACAAAATCCGTTCCTAAACACTCGTGACACTAGTTCAAAATTTCACCCGAGTCCCTATCCCGACTCGATTGAATTAATCATCCATTACTTAATTATCTTAGTGTCACTCAACTAATATACCCAAACTATTTTTCTTGCCTCGAAATTCAAAATCCCCAATTCATTATTCAATTTCACTCAATTAATTTTACCCACTTAATTAATAAGGTTTCAAATCACTCCATGTAAACCTTAATTCTCAAATTGGATTTATCCTCTACTTAATCCAAGGGTGACTTTTCATAAATTCAAACCCTAAATTAAAATTTTCCCCACGAATCTATCCAGATTTTTAAAATGTCGTTTTGGGGCATTTGGAGACATGATTGGAGAAAACGCATCAGAGAACAAAATGTAGTAAACGAGATTTTTTACGGGGTCTCGCAGACAAAATCACCATTAAAGTTTTAAAACCTCACTTTCTTCCCAGATTTTAACCACAAACCCCTTCAAGTCTTGTTTTAAATTCACCCATTTGATTATCTCAATTTTACTGCATCATCTACGCAAATTGGGACATCAAAACCACATGATTTTATCATCTCTACAGATTTATAAATCCCAAATATGAAATCCCCAAATTAAGATGTAGAACAAACCCTAACATATTAATTAATTCATACCTTCTTTAATATGAATAGGAAAAATGCAATTTAACAAATGAAAATTAAACCAATTGCCTTAGATTTGTAGAACCAAGTCCTTTGATAAAGATGATGGGTTGGAATCAAGGATCTCCTCTTGTTCTTGAAGCAATCTTCCAAAATCCTCAAATTCTCTTCTAAAGGTTCTCCTCTTAACCTCTCCCCAATTTTAGTCTTCTGAAATGGCTTTAAGTTGCCTTACCCTCTCACCATTAGGGTTAAAAACTCAAATCCTGATTTTGGGACTATGGGCTTTATAAAAAGGGCCTAAACTCTTAATTTGAACCTCAATTATGTCTAAGTAAGTCTCGAAACCCAATATATACATATGGCCTCTCCTTTTGCACTATTTTGACCCTACCGGACTCAACAGTGCTCTCAAAATCGATATCCGGATTGATTTATAACATCTTCCAAATTTAAGACCTCAAAATACGACATAAAATAATTCAAAATAATTAATCCTCAATTCGTCAAATTAATGAATTTCTCAATTTAAAATTTTCTCAAATCATGAATTTAATTCTCCAAATAGAATAAATTCTTTTTCTCCAAATATTTTATTTAATCAAAGGTCCTTGAATTTACGGGGTGTTACATACTTCCACCCTTACAACGAAATTTCGTCCTCAAAATTCATAAGCCTAGTACTTCCAGTATTGACTAGCTCTTAAGTCTCCTACCCTTAAGATCCTAAACCCATCTCTCCCACTTCTAATCGTGAACTATTTGTAACAATCGGATTAATTAACCAAGGCGCCCATACACCCTGTACCCATGCTTAACCATACTAAATGAAACACAACATTTACTCACCCTAAATCCATAATATAACTTCAATCCCACAGTTTTAATATTCCAAATACCCTCCTCTCGGCATGAAAGTATACATATCCACACTTATGTAACAAAAAGACAACACATACTATCGCGCCTTTGCTATCACTGGTTTCCTTGTGCGAAAATAAAACCCGAGTTATGTCTCCTCGCTCTAAAATAAGTCCAACCACTCTGAATCACATCATAACTGTCCCTACTCTCCGGGATTTCAATTTAACAATATTAGTACATTAACATGCAACAATTTTAACATATATTACCGTATATATATGCTAGACCATATCTCAGGTGAAACCTAGCAACGGTAATTCATACCCTATTACTGTGAACACCCAGTCTTACTATAGCTATCCACTATAGCCCCAAACTATATCTACACATTTGAAACTTGGAAAAAAATCCACACTACTCCTATAATCCTCGAAAGCAAAAATCTCTCGTATAATGCAACCATCCTCTTAGTGTAACCCCCCACTCACACGTGGTTAAAACCAAAGAACTCCGCTATCCTACGGTACTTATATATATTATGGCTATTACGGTCAACACATCCACTAATATCTATCTCACTCATGAATCCTAGTGATAGAAAATCGTAGGTTGTGACGCACTCACTGTCACTTCCAAACATACCCATGGTTAATCATTCCATAATTCGGGGGACAAGTTATTCCCATTCTTCCAAAACATACCCCAAATCATTGCCTTTGCGTCTTCTCTATGAATTTGCGAAGTATTTACACAGTAGAGGCTTTAGATCCTCCCAGGGTGCCCGTATACCCTATATCTCGTGTATATTTTCCCAAACCTCCGATCATCATATACATAACTATATTTGTCTCAATTTCATCCCTCGCATTCTTGGCTTGGCTATATCCTCCAGATATTTTCGATGACTTACTCATTACCATTCGATTCTCCTCGATATTACCCCACCTTTATTATCGATGTGAGATACTCAAAATACTCCCTCAGTCCCATACCTAAGGGTCCCTGAGATGGCAAAAGTGGCTAAAATAAATCACACAGAACACATAACAATATGCACAACCTAGCAACTTATGGTGCCAAAGCTTCGCAGTGTTTCTTTCGCAATATTTTTCGGCTCCACTAGCCTTATCTCTTAGTGGATTTTTTCTTAACGTATTTTGTCCACATGTTCACCAATTATCGTTAAATCCAATGACTTAGAATTCAGTTTCGTCTTCACACTTTCGATATTTTATTAACTCTTGTGCATATAACACTCTCCATCACAGCCCAAAAGAACTTTCCCTAATGCACGATTCCTCAGCATTGTCGGTCCTTGATTTCCACAGAACCCAAAGCATATCCCCGGGACTCTCAAGCCTTGACCCTATACTCATAAGTCTATCATGGACTCTCGCATCTCTAAAGGAGACATATACTACATTGTTCGTACTATCACTAACCACTCAATGCTAAATATTAATAACGGGCTAAATCTCTCTGCTCCATGGTAATCCGACATACCCTGAATCTCATCAGTAAGAGTCCCTACACATCGATATCCAATATAGCTAGAAAATTGTACTCTCTAAAGTCTACTTCACAAAATAACATCGCGAGTTCAACCTCTTTCAATGGGACATCACACAAATAAACCTTTTACTCTGGGACAAAAAAAATGATAGTCTTGTTATAACCACACACCATTGTTAACCCGTCCGTACCCAATATAAAACCATACCTCAATTATCACCTCTCAAAGGAGATTGTCCTCAAGAAATACATAGTCTCAATGTACCCACCCATTCCTTTCAGGTGGAACCGAAGAGTACCCCGCTACTCCATGGTAAGAATACAAATACTAGTGTTATTAACGATACTTCCACTAAATCCATTTCTCACGTGAATCTAGTACTAATACATTACTGCGACCCGCTTGAATCACATAAAACATACCCCAATCATCTCGGAATAAAACTTCTAGTTTCAGTTACTCATAACACTTTCGGCTCAATTATTATTATACATAAGACCCGCATCCTAACAAAACCAAAAATTTCTCTAACAGATGCCCCTACTAGGCATCTAGCTCTTGTTACCTGACTTGCTGCGAACAACATCCATCCATGCGTTTCTACTCTTTTACACCTAAGACACCTCTCTGTATCATTCCCCTTTCTTTGGCCCCACCGTCCATGTCGGGGTTATCCTTTTAACGGACTAGGTAGACTTGCCCCTGATTGCTACTCCTATATCCCTTTTTGATCCACTGATCCCCGAAACTAGTTGATGGCCTTGATGGCCCTAACTGAACCCACTGTCTCTTGGTAGATATTTCATTGATCTCGATCATTAATCTGGGTCCCCTACTGGGTATTCCTTCCCTTGTAACCTTACTAGCACTAAAAATCCAATGTTACTCCTCTAATAGATTCTCTAACCCCCTTAGCTCCCCTCTCTCGAGAGCATTGATACTAATGTAAATGTACAACCTTGACGACAATGACACCAGTCATCCTATCCAGATCTCCTTTCCATGCTGGTACATTATACTCACGGGTCTATTATAAACTTGCAACCCTACTTGATTCTCCATATCCCTCTCATCGGTTATGAAGTTTGAGAATTCTGTCAACTTTCCTTCCCATCCGGCCACTATTCGACCCTTTTGGAAGATTACTGTAATTTTCCTTTTCTCTTAATTTAACCTCTACTGATATTATTCTTAATAGTTCGCACCCCACATGCTTCGTTCTTCATGGTACATCCCATGGATATGGTGACTGGCTCCCATCACCCCTACTACTTCTAATAACAAACTTCCTTACCCAAAATTTTGACTTGAGTGACACTACACTCCCCCACATGTGATCCCAATTAGATGTTTTCTACACACTGGTGAATCACTCTTCCTTGCAGATTGTTCTTATGAAATAAAATTTTCTTCGACCCTCACCCCTTGTTGTCTACACTTGGGGTTTTAACTTTGCACCATCATCCTCCCCGACAGTTATTGGGGCAACTAATGCACCCCAGCGGTTTCTCCAACTTCAATTATTCGAACAATTATCATGGTGACTCCTATCGCGTTAATTTTTTTAGAATATCCCATGGTTCCTGTTGAGTCCTCCCTCATGCGATCCTTCTAGCGTCCCACCTTGGTTATTCTATAATGTTCGATCTACCACGCTCGATCGAAATCGTATATGAATCACGTGAACTATACCCTATAGCAGGAGAACATAAATCACATATGTGAAGGAATACAATAATCCTATAATAAGGCTCTATATCAAAGAACGCTGGGCTAAAACGTGAATAACCACAAAAATCCTAAGGACACTAGAACGTAATGCTCTGATACCATCTGTGAAACGCCGCCTAATAAAATACCGGGTGATTAGTCCTATACCAAATTAAACAAGAATCTCATCTGGTTCATTCTTAGCATCACTTTTTAAAACTTACTAACCACCTAGTATTCAAAAGACATGGTGCCAAATTTTATCTTTTTATTTCACATCCCAACAACAACATGTGAAAGAATATATAACTAACCATCATCCAATCACTTAATCAAATAGTACTAAAAAGGGATAAATGTAATCCTTGCCGAGACAACCACTGGCTACAAATAAATTACTAAATATAAACCACAAGCAGAATAAATGAATACATCATCTAACTGAAATAAAGTGGAATATCTAGGGTGACATGCCCATATGGAATACTGACTGCATCCTACTCTAGGAATGAAATGGCTGAAACGTCTAAGTCAAAGTCCTGCAACATCCACATGTGTCGCAACTACGTAACCCTGAAATAGAATAATTATGGCATCCCTGTGGCTGGACACCTAAAAGGTTTTGAAAATATTTTATAGCAATGGTTAGAACCCAAAACATTTTGAGAATATTTAGCAAGTGAATTTAAATGTAGTAAATTAAAATGCATGTATGCTCTCCATATTTAAGTTAGTGTCGTACACTCTCTTGAGGACACCACACCCCTCCACTAATGTGCACGCCTAACGTACTATATTTGACCCATCTAGCTAACCACCCCGTAACTAGTCTTTTCACATATATCCCATGATTTCCCACTACTCTATCCCTAGTGGGTTTAGTATACTTTATAAGTTATTAATCTCATTAACTTAATTAATTCATTTCTCACTTAATGCCACATAACATTCTCACGAGTTATACCACTTATACTATTCACATCACGCATATTAGTTATAAGTTATCATTCATACTAACTTACTTAAATCAATTCCCATTCCATATTATATAACCATTTCACAAGTTATATTAAGTATACAATTCTCATCATGTATTATCTCGTATATAATTATACCATACATATACGTACTAATCCTACAACATTCACATATACATGTCGTAGATAGATACTATCCCTCGTATAGGCACTCATCGGGTGTTCTCCAGATGCTATCATAATCGGGTATTCTTATCTATCCGAAACCCTGATACGGTTACTCCCCGTTTCAAAAAATAAACAAACGTTGTTGAGGCGGCCATAATTTCCCACGGTAATGAGACTGAATCATACGTAAAGCGTCTCATTCCTAAACCCGCACGCTATGACCTAGGGACTATACTCACTCTGCATTCACTAGCGAGGGGATTCACCCACATCGCACAACCTCCCCTGATAGCACTAGAAGGGGTATGATTTAGTATAAATATTATTCACACCAATATATATATATATATATATATATATATACACTACACATCACCGTATATATATTATCAAATCCAGGATACCCGTGTACAATATCCGTAACACTAGGCTAACATTTCCAAGTCTATCTACCGACTTGATATTTAAATAATTCCCACAATTATATATTTATCACTTAAGTTGTGTCATCCAACTAAATTACCCAGACTTACATCATTAGCATGAAATCTCATCATGTAGAACTTATCCCTCAAATCCCACATATTAAGGTTAACACCCTTTTTACTTTTGAATATTCCTTAATTTGTTATATAACCCTATAATAAATTAGCCCAACAAAATCCGTTCCTAAATACTCGTGACACTATTCAAAATTTCACCCGAGTCCCTATCCCGATTCGATTGAATTAATCACGCATTACTTAATTATCTTAGTGTCACTCAACCAATATACCCGGACTATATCTCTTGCCTTGAAATTCAAAATTTCCAATTCATTATTCAATTTCACTCAATTAAGTTTACCCACTTAATTAATAAGGTTTCAAATCACTCCATATAAACCTTAATTCTCAAATTGGATTTATCCTCTACTTAATCTAAGGTGCTTTTTTACAAATTCAAAACCTAAATTAAAATTTGCCCCACGAATCTGTCCAGATTTTTAAAATGTCATTTTGGGGCATTTTGGAGCTGTTTTTGGAGAAAACGCATCAGAGAACAAAATATAGAAAACGCGATTTTCTACAAGGAAATTCAGACTAAATTCACCCATTTGATTATTTCAATTTACCTACACCATCTACACAAATTGGTACATCAAAATCATATGATTTTATCATCTCTACAGATTTATAAATCCCAAATATGAAATCCCCAGATTAAGATGTAGAACAAACCCTAACATATTAATAAATCCATATCTTCTTTAATATGAATAGGAAAAATACAATTCAACAAATGCAAATAAAACCACTTGCCTTAAATTTGTAGAACCAAGCCCTTTGATGAAAATGATGGATTGGAATCAAGGATCTCCTCTTGTTCTTGAAGCAATCTATCAAAATCCCCAAATTCTCTTCTAAGGGTTCTCCTCTTAAGCTCTCCACAATTTTACTCTTCTAAAATGACTTTAAGTTGCCTTACCCTTTCCCCATTTGAGTTAAAAACTCAAATCCCATCTTTGGGCCTACGGGCTTCATAAAAAGGGCCCACAGTCTTAATTTGGAGCTCAATTATGTCTAATTAAGTCCTGAAACCCAATATATACATATGGCCAGTCATTTTGGACTATTTCCACCCTACCAGACTCTTTCGTGCTCTCAAAATCGACATCAGGATTAATTTATAACATCTTTTAAATTTAAGACCTCAAAATACAACATAAAATAATGCAAAATAATTAATCCTCAATTCGTTAGATTAATAAATTCCTCTTTTAAAAACTTCTCAAATCGTGAATTTAATTCTCCAAATAAAATAAATTCTTCTTCTCCAAATATTTTATTTAATTAAAGGACCTTCAATTTACAGGGTGCTACACACCCTATACGAATCTCCACGAGTCAATCCAATGGCTTATCAAACCACTTGAGTTATAACTTCCTTTTATCAAATCAAGTGACCACAACAGTCAATTTGGTTGACTTTGACAAAACATTATGCTCCCACACTCCGAGTGACGATGGGCACGTGAGAAGAGTTAAGTGCACCATTAAAGCACCCGATGCGCCCTAAGTCACCCTTTTGCACTTCGCGTCAATGCGCGAATGCCCAATGCGTGTCGTGATTGGTTGTGCTTTGCACCACTTCAAAGCACCATATCATTGCCTCTTTGACTATAAGACTAATAGTCATCTTTTGTCTTTTTGTTATATAACCTTACACTTTCTTATAAAGTTTCTATATGGGACTTTGAAATTGCAGTCACCTCATTGACAGCCATTTTCTTTAACTCCCTCTCTATAAGAAGACCTAATATAAAATCCTCAAAATTTAAACTCACTTTCAGAATATTAATACCCAATATGTTTTGATAAATTTCATCAAGTTTTGTCTTAAGGAGTCTGCTTTCAGGAGCCATATTGTGAAAAAAGATGATTTGGTTGTGGGCCACAAAGGTCATGACTAGTGTTGATTAGAAGAGGCCCACAACTATGATTGCGGTCAGAAAATTTATGGGTTTGGGTATAGGCATCGGTGCATCAACTTTAACTCAACGTCACATTGGACCGTTCATCTTATATTGTGTAGCGAATGATGCAATTGGTAATAAACTTTGTATTTATAACTTTTTAATTTTTTTTGGGGTTTTTAAATGCCATTTTATAATTTTAGAAATAAGAACCTGTAACTTTAATAATTGATTCGTAGGATATTATAATAAAGCCATTTTATTTTTGTGCATTGAATATTTTAAGGATCAAATACCAAAAAGTCCCTCAAATATTTTGTAATACACATTTAGTCAAAGCCTTTTATTTTGTACCAAAAAGTCCCTTATTCTCTTATCTTTAAAGTTCCGCGCCATCGTCATGGTAAAGCCTTTTTGGCATGATGAAGGACTTTTTTGTGCAAAATAAAAAGACTTGGACTAAACGTGTATTAAAAAAATTCGAAGCAATATTTGATATATGCCCCATATTTTAATGGGATAATTATTTTAGTATTGGTGTGAATGTTTGTTTATCATGGATAAATTATAGTAATTATTAAAGTTGGGTTGAAAAATTTGAGAATGATATTAGGTACAATTTCAATAATGTATTAACAATATTTGGAGTACCATCGAGGAAGGGATTTAAATGTTGTAAAGAAATGTTTTAAGATTGATGATAAAAAATTTGAACAATTAAATTAGATAATATTGATAGTTATATGAGGAAAAGATTAATTAAAGATTTAATTAAATTGTATTAGAATAACCAAAACAACACTGAAAAAACATAAAGGAGAGGTATGCTGCAGTAGAGATGCCCCAGACCGGAATTGTGATTAGGCAAACCGCTATGGCGATTGAAAAATCAAAGGGTTTCTCTACTGAAGCCGAGTTAACAGAAGCCTTAGTGTGACCTTCCTATATATATGAGACACAAATCCATCAAATTTTTGGCCCTATAAAAGTGTGTGCTAACCTACATAAAAATCCTCCCCAGATCCCTTCCCATCTCATAGAAAGCATTGAGGCTCTATCCCTCAAGCGTATTCATGAAGACGACGAAGCTGATGGAGAAAGTGAACGGAAAAAAAAAACATAGGGGTGGAGGTTCTCCCCAGGAGGGGGGAGCACAGAGCTGACACCATAAAAAAGCGAGGAATCCTGCGGAAACGGATAAACCCCCTCACCTCCAAGAGGGGTTTAAAACTCATAACAGTGTTTGAAGAGGAGAACCTAGTGGAGGTCCCTATTCAAAAGACTGTTGTGATCGAAGAAATGTATGAAGAGAACAATAATGACGGGGTGGTGGTGGATGACCCTAAACAACCACGGGCCCAATAGTAGTTATGGTGTGGAACTGTCAGGGAGTTGGACGACCCCAAAAGGTTCTCGTGCTGAAGGAGATTGTCGCCTCCTATCGTCCTTCCATTATTTTTCTAATGGAAACCAAAAACAAACAAAAAAAGATGGAAGGGATTCGGAAGCAAATAAAAATGGAGTTTTCATTTTATGTGGACCTAATTGGAAAATCGGGATGTCTAGCTTTATGGTGGAGTGGGAACATTGTGTCGATTGAAAAATACTCTTGGTGGTGGATTTCTTTCAAGACTATTTTGGGTAATGGCCATACCATCATGTCCTCTTTCATACACGCCCCAACCAATGACAAAAGGAGACTATTCCTTTGGGATAGTGTGGAGAAGGCTATTTCTGAAGATGGGGCTGCCCATATGGTTGTAGGGGATTTCAACATTATTGGTGATAAAGAGGACAAGGAGGGGGGGGTAATGAAGATATTAGAGATTGAGGAATATGACAAGTTTCTTTTTCATTGCAATCTTATTGATGTGGGGTTCAAAGCACCAAGGTTTACATGGAGTAATAAAAGAGATACTACTGACCTTGTTAGGGAAAGACTTGATAGAGCCTTAGTTAACATTGAATTCCTCCATAAATTCCCCCATGCAAATTTGGTGCACGAATCCATACGGGGGTCTGACCATTGCCCACCCCTCTTCTTCATCGCCCCACCAACAGAATCCAAAAAGGCTTCTTTAAGATTTGAGTCGATGTGAATCGGATCCCCTTATTGAGAGGAAACTATTAGAAAAGGATGGTCGACCCCCTCCAGTGGCTCTAGCATGTTTCGGGTGTCAAAGAAACTTGAAAAAGTGCGCCATTTGTTGAAAATGTGGAAAAAGGAGAATTTCTGGAACAACAAGTTGAAACTTAAGGAGCTTATTGACAAACTCATTGCAGTCCAAAGTGCCACAAGAGAAAACTACAATGCTAATCTGGAGAAACATCTGCTGATGGAGATGGAGGAGATAGGGGTAAGAGAAGAGAAATTTTGGTACCAAAGATCTAGAATTAACTGGCTGAAATACGGAGATCAAAACTCTCGTTTCTTTCACGCCTCTACCATTCAGAGAAGAAAAAGAAATAACCTGGTGAGTATTCTGGATTCTAATGGGGATATAATTATAAAGGAAGAAGACTTAAAAACTGTTTGCCTTTCCCACTTTGAAAATATTTTCAAAAGTGATAAGGGAAGAAATATGAAAAATCCCCTCGAGGCGGTGGAAACAATAGTCTCTTATAGTGATAATAAGAAGCTTTGTGCCCCCTTTACAGATGCAGAAATCAATAGAGCTGTTAAACAGTTAGGGGCCCACAAAGCCTCTGGACCGATGGGTTCTCCGGGATCTTCTATCATCAATTTTGGGATATCGTCGAAAATGAGGTTCATGAAGTGGTGAGGGGCATTGCTACTGGAAACTTTTTATTAAAAGAAATGAACCAAATAAACATTATTTTGATACCCAAAATTGACCACTCGGAATCCCTTAATCACTACCGCCCCATCATCCTTTGTAACTTCATATACAAAATCATTTCCAAATGCCTAGTCAATCGTCCGAAACCCCTACTGAAGAAAATCATTACTCCTAATCAAGCAGCCTTTGTCCCAAAATGCCAAATACATGATAGTGTTATAGTTGCTCATGAAGTTTTTCATCACCTCAAATCCACCAAAAAAGGGAAGAATGAAGTGGTCGCCTTAAAACTGGACCTTAACAAAGCATGCGACAGAGTGGAATGGGATTTTTTGATTGAGGTGATGAGGAAAATGGGTTTTAACGAGAGATGGATTGGGTGGGTTTATCAATGTATTTCAACAGTCAAGTTTACTATCCGGTCCAATGGAAGAGACTTGGGTTCTTTCGCCCCGAAGAGGGGTCTCCGCCAAGGCGACCCTCTATCCCCTTATTTGTTTCTCATTATCCAGGATGTTCTCTCGAGGATGATTAATAGGGCAGTCATAGACAAGGACATTTCAGGAGTTGTTATAAAGAGAGGGTGCCCAGCCATTTCTTACCTTTTTTTCGCTGACGATTCCATACTTTTCTTTAAAGCTAATGGAAGAGAAGATGGTAATATTATGAAGTTGTTGGCAGTGTATGGAGAAGCATCTAGCCAAAGTATAAATTTCTCCAAGTCAGGAGCCTTCTTCTCTTCCAACTCCAAGGTTGAGTCGATAATGCGCACCCAAAATATCCTAGGAGTCTCAAGGCTTGACCCGAAGTCGAAATACCTTGGGTTCCCATCTTCTTGGGCGAGAGAAAGGGGAAGTACCTTTAAGTACCTTGAGGATAGACTGAAAGCAAAACTTCAAGGCTGGAAAAATTTCTACCTTTCTCCTGGAGGTCGGGAGACCCTCATAAAAGCAGTTTCCCAGGCTATTCCTACCTATGTTATGTCCTGTGCTCTAATGCCAAATAAGTTGTGCAATAAGTTAGACTCCCTGGTTAAAAGGTTTTGGTGGGGTGGGGACGAAAATAAGAAGAAGATACATTGGAGGAAATGGGACGACCTTTGTGAGCCTAAGAATAAGGGTGGACTTGAATTTAGAAATTTTAGGATCTTCAACCTTGCTCTGTTGACTAAACAAGCTTGGAGACTACTAAAAATCCCTAATGCTTTCTGGGCTAGAATCTTGAAGGGCATATATTTCCTAAATGACTCCTTTTTGCATGCTAAGAAGGGGGGAAATCCATCTCCTTTTTGGAGTGGGTTTATGGAGTGTAGAAAACAGCTAGCTCCCCAGGTGGGGTGGGTGATTGGCTCAGGGAGGGTGGTAAATCTCTGGAAAGATGCTTGGATCCCCGGACTACCGAATAAAAGGATACAAACACAGCAGCCTAATAACTGTGAGATTGAAAAGGTGGCAGGAATCATTGGTGATAAGGTCTGGAATGAGGAGTTATTGAAGATGCTTTTCTGAGAAAATGAAATCTAGGCTATCTTGAAAATTCCCATCGGTCAAACTGAGAGAAATGACTCCATAATTTGGATCCCCTCTCATAATGGGAATTACCTAGTCAAACAAGGCTAGTGGATTATTTAGGAGAAGAGGAACGAGGGTATTAAACAAAAAAACCAGTATGCCCCATCTACTTCTTTCCTTCCTAACCCCTCTCTGTGGAAAAAAATTTGGGAGTCAAAATTACCTACTAAACTAAAACATTTTCCATGGAAAATGTGCAAGAATGCTTTGGCTACCACCCTCAACCTATTTAGATGAAAGTGTGCCCTCTCACCTTTGTGTCAAATATGCAGGATGGAAACTGAGTCTATTAAACACATAATGCTCAGGTGCAAAGGGGTTGAGAGACTTTGGCATTTGAATGGGTTGGGTGAGGCTTATCAATGTGCCGATGGTCACTCTCTTATAAAATGGCTTGAAAATTTAGCTAGCTGCTTGGGAAGAAAGGTCCCCTCTCAAAAACTTGACAAAATTATCATCTTGTGTAGGATTTTATGGAGGAGGAGAAATGAGTCAATTTTCAACAACAAGATGTGGGTGGACTCATCTTTCAAAATTTTCTTACACCAGCTTTGGTCAGAGACCCTTAATGCTTTTTTCTGCTCGTTGGACCACAAAAAGGAACATGTTGCTACAGACACCAGATGGGATAGGTATAGAAAGCTAGGAAATAGAGCAGGGACTGACCATGACCCATCACTTTCGAACAGTAAATCAGCCTGTGTTAGGTCGCAACATGTGGACCCTGTAAATGTTAAGGAGCAGAGAGATATATCTGAGGGTGGCAATTTTTTGGAATGGCTACAGGTGGTCCCCTTATTCATACTGCCTTTTCTATCCACCATTGTTGATGTGATTGGTCATGAGGCAAAGGGGGACAGACCCATTGATAGCTCGGCGAAAATAATAACTCAAGGGGTGGAAAGTCATGGGACAGGCGCCACCTTCATGAGAGCTACTGATCTCTTTACGTGGGATATGGGGAGATAGGGTGAATCATCTCACAACTCCTTGTCGGCTGATGGTTACAGATATGATAGTATGTCCACTTCCATAGGTAACCACAGGCAACTAAGGAGGGATGCTACAGGCGAGATGGAAATAGTAAGGGAAATCATGTGCAACATTGATGGCTCCTTTCACAAAGGAAGTCGGACCGCTGTTATTGCTGGATTCTTTCGTGATTTAGAAAATAACATTAATCACCTATTTCAAGTCAAAGTGATGGTTAACGATCCCTTAGGAGCTGAATTGTTGGCATGTAGAAACGCTTGCATGGTTTTCGAAGCGAAAAAATGGTCGAATGGCATAATCCAAAGTGACAGTCTACAAGGAGTTAATATTATCAATAACGAGACCCCATGTCTAAAGATTGGAGTACAGTCATCCATGATATCCAACGGATCATAAAGAAGCGGCATATTATTATTAAGTGGATATCCCGCGAGGAGAACAAAGCTGCCGACAGACATGCTAATCCTTTTTTCTCTTATTTTGATGGTGATGTTTGTAATGCCCTTAATGACTCTATATTTGTAAACTCCTTGAAAGGAGAAGGTTTTCAGTTTTAATGCAGTTTCTGGCCTTTTCCATGATTAAAAAAAAAGAATAAGCCGTTGTAGCAGAAGATACGGTTGTGATTGAAGATAAGGTCATTTGGTACCTTAATTTTCCTTATATGGAACAATTTAACTGACCATGATGTTTTGTTAACATTATACGGGCTCTTAATATTTATCCCTTATATAAATTTCATCCTCTTAAACCATCCAACCATTTTATTTCAACACAAAGACAAATCAACCAATTTCTTATATATATTTTCACTCTTGTGTGCACTAGTTTTTTACTCCAAAATATATCAAATTTTGTGTAAGACAGATAGAGCTTTAAGTGTTAAGTATTTGCGAGAGAATATTGTTGTTGTATCATTTTTAAGAAAAACCAAGGACTTAAAGAGCATTATTTGAGCCCCTTAGGAAGCAGGCGATGCATTCATTCAACTCAACAGCAAAGAATTTCTTCATTTTGAGGTTAGGGTTATAATACGTATTCTTAGGAAATAAGTACACATCCCTCGAAGTTCATTCCCTTTGGTACTTCAGACCCCGAATAATATAAACTGGCACATAAAATTCCAAAGTGTGCTAATTCAGTCAATTTAGTCCAAACCTTAGCGGAGCATAAAGTTTTTTGGCGGGAAACATATTTTTCGTTTAATTTATTAGTTAAATTCTTTAAAAAATCATAAATTTTTAGAAAAATTCAGAAAATTATATAGAAAAGTATTGTCGTACTCGTGATGTCACGTAGATGATCAATTTGGTAAATTTAACATACTTTGTATTTTTTTATCTTTGTGTTAATTAAACGTCATCGGACACTATATTATTTACCTAGTTTTGGTTCATAATTATATACTAACGTATTATAATAAATAAATATATATTTTTGAAAGAAAATTATAATCTTATTTATAATTTTAAATAAGGATTCATACATTACCATATTAGTTCTAGCGTGTATTGGGTACTCTAATTTCTTTCAAAATTTAAGACTCCAACCTTTTGTGAATTTTTCTTATTACAATCTAAATAGTTCAAAAACTATTTTTCATTATTTATTTACTATGATTTATAATAGATATTAATATTTAGTTGAAATAAGTATTTTAATAGTAGATATCAATATTTCAGTTAAATATTTGTATCTATTATAAAAAAATGTAGCAAATGAATAAATAAAAATAGTTTTTGAACTATTTAGATAATATCAAACATCTTTCATACATGGTTTGAGTCTTAAATTTTGCAAGAAAGTGGGTGTAACCAATACACGCTAGAATTAATATGGTAATGTACGAATCCTTACATAAATCTATTAAAAATTTATGTTGCTTTCAAAAATATCTATGTATTGATTATAATGTGTTAGTATATAAAAATGAACCAAAATTTGGTAAATAATGTCGTGTTTGGTGAACTTTAACTAATCCAAAGAAAAAAAAAATATAAAGTATGTCAATTGTATGTTAAAGTTAACATATATATATATATATATATATATATATATATATATATATATATATACACGTGAAGACACAAGACCAGCGATTTTTTTTTTCATTTTTTTACTTTTATATTAAAATTTATGATTTTTAAAGAATTTAACTAAAAAACTTATGTGTCCCACCAAAAAATACCGAGAGTTTGCACAAGTATAAGATAGTTCACTAGTTTATTCTGAATCACTGGTTTAATTTTTTGCATAATCACTGAAGATATGTGAAATACCCATATGGTCATACTTAAGCATATTGGCCCACGCACCACAAGATCTAAATGATGGCTTTATTACTAAATGGGAAGGTATTAGGCACCCCAGTTGTTATGTATGTGTGCATTCATCTGTTTTTAATTGTGTCTTAAATTAAATACTTACAGGGATTCGCATACCAAAAATTTATGCCCAAGGACCTTTGATCCATTATGTTTCATATTTTGGACAATGTAAATAAGATCTAAGCAACTAGATCTAGGGTTTATAATACAATAACTTTGTTGATCTTGTAGGTGATCCAATTAACAAGACAAAGATGATGTAGATATTGAAAACCCATTGTAAATCCTTCTATAGGTAAGAGGAAAAAACATTCGATCTTCAATTATACGATACACCCAAAGTAAACCATGTGTGTCTTCTTGAAGATGAAACCTTGATGAATAAGAGAAAATATACTTCTCTCACATCACCCAAATGTAAATCCTTCTTTGAAATATCAAACAAGTTCCCAACCTATTTCACCAAGTTTAAGTTTAGGAGAAAGAGATATAAAATATTTTTTTCTCTTATTTCAACTAGTTATTATATCAAAGAGTGACCATGCACATATCTTTCTTTGGATGGATTATTTACTAGAAGATTAAAGTTGTTTTGCTCATATACTGAAGGTTTTATGGTTGTGAATTATCAAATTCAATGGAGGGAATTAATCACTGTATCATGGGATTGTAAAATTATTAAGTTATAGTTCTTAGAAGTTACATGTGAGTATCTAGAATAAAGACGTTCCTATAATGGGAAATAAGAACGAGGTGGCAGTTGGCCATCTACTTTTAGATTTTAGTGGAGACGAAAAACACGATGTTGGAACTTTTTTTTATGGATTTTGTTTTAGAAGAAAAGTTGTTTTTGTTTTCAAATTTATTTATGAACATATATTAAATTGTTTCAAAAAAACTATTTTTTTAATCAAAATTGACCATATCGTATTAGTTGATAAATGGAAATATTTAATATATTATAAGGATTGTCACATCAATATCTCTAAATGCTAAAATGAATAAGCTAGTCACCACAAGTCGGAAGAATTTATTAGTTCCAAGTGTACAAGGATATAATGGAGCGTATGTATGGTAACTAATCCAAATCTTACAATTTGATCACATGGTTGAATGACTCATGGAAGAGTTTAGGAATCATTTATGAGAGGCGGGGATTATTATTCTAGTTGTATGCACTAGTTACTCCAATTTGGATTGATGTAGCACAAAAAAGTACTATGCTATTTTAGATATGGTAAGGTTTATTATGAGTTGTCAAAGACTGTGGTATTCCTTTAGGGATTGTGCATTTGAGATGTCTATGTAAAGTTTGAACTTAGTTCCACCTACATCGATCTCTTAAAATCCCATGAAACTATAGATAGGGAGAAAACTCACTCTTTTATATGTTCGGATTTTGTGGTTCCCTACACGTATCGTAGAAGGAAGTTGGAATTAAGTACAGAAGTATCTCTTTTTGTAGATTATCTGAAATTTTAGTTTATAATCATAAAGAAATGAAGTGCATGGTTTGTATCAATGCCGAGTTCTTAAAATAGGAATGTATAATACACCATATGACTAGGAGTAAGCTAGTCTTACAAGATATTACAAGGAATATTACATGCTCAACTCGTGATCAAAATAAAACATTGGTCTCATATGGCACATTCTTAGCATCACTATCAAAGCATTTTTTTAAAGTTACTAACCACCTAGTAATTTAAATAGACTGGTGCCAAATTTTATCTTTCATTAATTAGAAACACGTGGAAGCAAAAAAATAATTAAACCATTAACACAACCTAGTAACTGAATCCAACACAAAGAATAATATGAATAAAGATGATCAAATCAACTATCTCTTGAATAATAAAATACAACAGTAAACTGAAACAGTAACCTAGATACATAAGGTCAAATAAATAACTGAATACTAAATCTGAGGGCAATATGCGCAACTGAGTACTGAAATAAAGTCCCTACACTAGGAATAAATGAATGAAGCGTCTATAGAAAAGTCATACAACTTCCACACAAGCTGCATCTACGCATCCTTGGATAGAATTCTCAAATTGGGTGTCCCTGTGGCTGGACACCTACAATATTTTGAAAAAGATTTTGACACGGGTCAAAGCCCAAGTGAAACATTTTGAAAATATTTAGCAAGAATTTAAATTGTAATCAATTAAATATGCATGCACACTTTTCATATTTAAGCTAGTGCCACACTCTGTTGAGGTATAACTCACCCCCCATCTAATGTGCACACCTAACGCTTGCCTTCTAATCTTCCTAGTTATGTTACCCCCTAACTAGCTGTGTCACAACTCTTACTACCACAATACTCTAACCCGAGTATTCTTACTTTGATTACTGAGTTATCTACTCATTAACTTATTAATCGGTCCAACTATATTAAATCATACAACGTTCACACTAGTTATATAGGAAACTCCTTTTTTATCATATAACTTTCACACTAGTTATGTAAGAAACCCCTTTTCAAATCATATAACTTTTACACTAGTTATATAAGAAACCCATTTCTAAATCATATAAATTTAACACTAGTTATATAAGAAATACATTCCCTCTTATGTATTAATCCCGTATACAATTATCTAGTCAAATTATATACATACTAGTATACTACAACATTCACACACATGTTGCGCATAATAACCATCCATTCCCACGTAATAACTCACCGGATGCTTTCTCGAAAATGCTATCATGTCCCAGGCATACTCACTCTAATCCGTCCACCTCAAGTCGGACTAGCTCACACCAAACTTGGGCAAAATATCGCAACGTAGTGGAGGCGGTCATATTCCCCCCGAAAGTGTAACCGAATAATACCCAAAGCATCTCACGTCGAAAAAAAATCACGCAATAAAATAGTAGGAGATATGACCTGGGGACTATACTCTCCCTTTTCCTCAAGCAAGAGGATTCACACACATCTCGCAACCTCCTACGATAGAACTAAAGACATATATATAAATATCTTTCACATCAATATATATATATATATATATATATATATAATAGAGGTCGAGCTAGCTCGTGCCTAATACCCCTATCACTAGCCCAAAAATATCCAAGTCTCTATCTTGACTCGTAATTTAATTAATCATACATTAATTAATTTTCATTGAATTAGTGTCACCCAACTACAATACCCAGACTCACTCATTCGGTCTATATCTTCACCCTTTAGAGTTTGTTACACAAAATCCCACTATTAAGTTTAACATGCCTCATTAAATTTAATATTCGAAAATTTATCATATATATATATATATATATATATATATATATATATATATATATATCTATAATAAATTAAATTACCTACCATGTGCCTAACTCCCGTCGCACTAGCCTGAAAAAAATATCCGAGTTAAATCTCCAACCCTTAATTAAATTAATTCAACCTCCATTAATTTTATCAATGTAGTGTCACTGAACCGAAATGCCTGGACTCCCTAACTTTGTTCGGATTTAACCTTTTGAATTTATTACACAAAATCCCACCATTATATTAAACACTCTACAATAAATTTAATATTACTTAGTGCCCATCGCCCAAGACTCTAGGAATTGGCCTCCTTTTTATTTTCACCCAATTAAATCCTCTAAAGGAAAATCTCAAAAGTAATCCCAGGTGGAAGATGAAACTGGCCCAAAATCCCCATCATCAATCGAATGACAGCCCCGGTCGTGAATTCACGCGGCATATCTATGTTGTTCGCACGAGATCATGGGTTGCTCGAACGACCCTTACGTTTTCATCCCCTTCGTCATCCTCGCGTTGTTTCTGCCATTGACGAACCTTCAAGGTTTCGGCCCACCCTTAAATCTTCACCCAAATCACAGTTAACATTTAAACCTTATAAAACAGGTTCAAATCATCCTAGAAACCCTTAATCAACAAAAAATTTACACATCGACAAATATTTTTCCGATTTGGATTATATCTGGGTTTCCTTCAATTGTTTACGAATTTAATCCTAAAATTCGAAATTGGACATAATTCTCTACTGGGTTTATCACAAAATTTAGATTCCCACAAAAAAAAATCATATAGCTTCATCAACTTCACTTTTAATGTACACAAAATACTCAAATCGCCAAAACCCAGTTCATATAAAAGCCCACTCCTAAAAACGAATTTCTTTATTACACCCACTATGATATGAATCGAGATACTGGAATTATATTGAAAGAAAGTTTAACTACTTGCCTGATTAGATTCGTAGGGTCGGATTTCCTTTGGGGTAGACTAAGATTTGATGAAGAACACACCCAATTCTTCTTGCTTTTGCTCCTAAAAGTTTCAAATTTCTCCCCATTTTCTCCTCTGCAAAACTAGGATTTTCTTATTGAGTTGTGTCAGCCACAAACTCCCTAATGTAGTTTTTATTTTAATAATCACGAAATTAAGCTTATGGGCCAAGCCCAAGTGACCCGAGCACCCCGTGTGAGCTCGATTATGCCTAAAAATGCCTCGAGACTGAATTACTACCCCCGGATAGTCTCTTTCGAATATGTCAACCTATTCGGAATCAATTGTGCACTCAAAATCGATATTTGAGTAACTTTACTAACATTCTCCAATCCCTCAAATTAAGACAGTACATGTAAATTTTAAAAATAACCCGGATTGATTAAATCTCAATTCACTAATTTAATTAAATCCTTCTGATAATTTAAATTCGATATTAACTAATTAATTAAATTCTATATCCTCAAAAATACGGGGTATTACAAATATCAGATTATCGATATTTTTAGACCACCAATACAAGAAGTAATATAACCTAATATCAATAATACATTAACTATAGGTAGTTGAACTATCATCGATGGTCAGGAAACATATGTCACTCATACAAGATCACAAGTTGAGCCATGTCATAGTAGGATATCTAGGAGACATTCTGAAAGTTTAATGTATCTGAGTGAACATTTTGGTAAGACCCCAAGGTAACAAATACGAAGTTCAGGAAACTACGATGAGTCTCTTTAAGATATGTACTTTATTCATTGGCTTAAGGCTATGTATACTGATATGATTTTTATCTATTCGAATCAGGCTTGGGAGCTTGCAGACTTCCTGATGGGATAAAATCTGAAGTGCAAGAAGATCTATAGGAGAAAACATATGGATAGATGTGAATGTGAAAGACTTCAAGCCAACACTGATTGCGAAAGGGTTTTCTTAGAATGGAATGAATTGACTATGAGAAAAATTCTTGCCAGTAGCCATAATAAAGTCTATCATGATTCTTTTAGAGTAAAAAATGAGATCTAAAACCATAATCTTGACTGAAAAGGAATGGTTTCAATATCACCTATTTTTTATTTTGAAACATTAAAATAATCCTAGAGGGGGGGGGGGGGGGTGAATAGGGTTAATCTAAATCTTCAATCAATTTTAGTGTTGAGAGTAAGTGTGAACAAAACCAAGATCGGTGGAAGATACCCAATTCAAATTTTTTATCCAAAAGGAGACAATGATTTCCTCTAATTTCTTATTATGGGTAAAAATAAAAACTAAGGTTTACATGACAAAATTATTTACTAACTATATTATACCAAATTTTATCTTCAATATTAGGTGATTTAATTTAAGTATAGAAGAGATAAACAATATAGCACAACACCAAAGCGTATAAGAAAAAACCCTCAACAAAAGAAAATTTTGAGACCACATAAATAAAAATATAGTACGGTAAAATTTTACAGCTACAAAATATATACTTACGCCCTTTCGACGCTATGACCGACTAGACACTTTTTCCCACCATATTTCCAACAGCTAGAGAACACTACACAATCGTGATTTATTTTGGTATGCAATCAATGTCGTCAAGTTCTTCAGCAATAATTTTTTTATTTTAAAGTTTCAAGAAATTTGTTTATTGTTCTAATGGAACAAGTGATAAGAAACCAATGAAGATATACTTCCTAGAATTTGATAGTCCTAAATGTTGAGGGAATTAAATTAAAGTGTTTCGCAACTCAAAATAAACTCACAAAGTATTTTTGAGATAAATAGTATTCAAAGTTTCTCACGAACAAATTTTACAAGATTTTTTATTCTAGTTTTAGAGGAAGTGACGGTAATAATAATCGATATCTCAAAAATAGAAAGAAGGTTTTGCTCTCTAGAAAATATTATGATAAGTGTTTGAGGAAAAAATATTTTAAAAAACCAGAGCTTATTTGTGGGAAGAAGAAGAGATAAATGAGAATTTCGTGCTCGAAATTAGGATGAGTCTAGTACTCCAAGCTTAAATATTTCCCTATTAACATGCCCCTAAGATCGCTACACATATCTCTACCTCTTCTAATCATGAATTATATTAAGATTAAATTAATTACCCAGGGTGCCCATACACCCTATACCCTTGCTTAACTGCATAAATGTTACCCGACTCTACTAGCCTTAAATTGTAATATAACTTTCAATTCACAGTTATAAACACATATATGTATAATAACCAAGGTACCAACCCATGTCCCAATGACCAAACATCTCTCCACTTCCAACGTTGCTCTAAGTTTGATGCGTGTGACATCTCGCAAAGTGAAATCCAAATAAGTAACCCCCTATACAATATTACCTAACATTGTCGGTCGTTGAGATCCACTAGGCCCTCAGTCCATAGCACGTGCCCCCAAATTCCCGTCTCCTGGCATAAAAGTATACTCGTTCACTTTCATGTTATAAAAGACATCATACAATATGACGCTCTTACTATCATTAGTTTCTTAGCATATAAACAATAATGAGATAAAAACTCTATGCTCAATGGTGAACCCAATATACCCTGAATCACATCAGTAAAAGTCCTAAACCATCGGAATCCAATGTAACTAGACAACTGTATTATCTGAAGTCTACTTCATAAAATTATCGCCGCGAGCTCCACCCTCTTTCAAGTGAGACATCACAAAAATATACATCCTGTCCCGGAACAGTGAACAAAATAATCTTGTTGTAATCTCCCACCATCGCTTAACAGTCCTTACCCAAGATAAAACCATACTTCAAATATCACCTCTCAAAATGATCTATCCTCTTAAAATATATCCTATTAGTGTCCACACCTGCTCCCCTGGAGATGGAATTAAAGGGAGCCCCATTAACTCAACGGTGTATATATAAAACTATAATAATATTAATGGTACCTCTACTAAACCCGTTTCACGTGTGAATCTAGTGCTAAAGAACTACTGTGACTCTCTCGTGTCATGCAAAATAGACCCGATATACCCTGGGATAAAAATTATACTTTCAATTGCCAGTAGCACTGGTGGTTCAAATGGTTCCTGAACATAACACTCTCATCCTCACCAAATTATAAACTTCTTATAACTGTTTCCCCTATTGGCCATCCCATTCCTATCCCCCAATCCACTGCGAAAAATATCCACACATGTATTCCCAGTCTTTACACATAAGACACCTCTCTGTGTCATTCCCCTTTCTCTGGCCCCACTAGCCATGTCGGTGTTTCCCTTTTCACAGACCTATTGGTCTTGACCCTGAATGCTACCCCCGTTATCCCTGCTAGCCTCGACTATTACCCTGATTATCTTAGCCCCAACTATTAACCCTATTGTTCGTTTCGTTCTGCTAGCTTAGTGGAACACCCAGCTAGACCTGATGGCCCTGACTGAATCCACTGTCACTTGTTAGGAATTTCATTAATCTAAATTATTTAACTGGGTCCCTAACTGGGTATCCCCCTATGGTGCGTCACTAGCACCATTAACTACATTCTTGAACTTTGGCTAGATTCTCTAACTCTCTTAGCTTTCTTCCCACGTAAGCATTGATATCAAATTATAAACGTACAAAATTGACAACAACGGTACCAATTGTTCTAATCGGATTTCCCCATCCATGATTGTATATTCTACCCACAAGTACATTATTAACTTATAAACCTTTTTGATTCTCCGTATCCACCCCCATCGGATACGAAGTTTTCTAAAAATGTCAACTTCCCTTCATGACCGACCATTGTATGACCCTTCCAAAATAAGTACTGAAATATCCTTTGCCTCTATGTTTAAACAGCTAATGAGAGGATTTACGATCAACCGCACCCCAAATTCCTCGTTATATATGGCGTCTCTCCATGGTTGTGGTAACTGACTCCTAAGACTACCACGTCTCTCCTATGAGCTAAAATTTTGCCCTAAATTTAATCTTGGGTGCCACTTCACCCCCCCCTCCCTACACAATTGCCTTTGGATTATCTACTTCCATTAACCCATCACACTCCCTTTCTTCCCTGAATCCTTACAGATGGATCTTCGAAAGAGTTACTCCGACCCCCCACCTTTACCGACTATATTGTGCGAGTCTAAATTTTCACCACCACTTTCTACGACGGTGCTTAGGGAAACTGTTGTACCTTAGTGATTATCCCATCGTCATTTGCATGAAGAATAACCATGGTGACTTCTATCTTGGTCACCATTTGCAGAATATTCCATGGCTTTTGCTGAGCCTCTCCCCTTGCAGTCCTTCTAACGACCCCCTCGCTGGTCATCCAAAATTGTTCGGTGTACGAACCCAATCGAACTAGTATATGAATTGCATCAACTATACTTAATAGTAGGAGAACGTAAGTCACATACGTAGAGGAATACAATAATCCTATAATAAGGCTCTATATCAAAGAATGCTACGCTGAAACATAAAAAGTTACACAAACCTATAGTCACTAGAATCTGATGCTCTGATACCATTCGTGACATCCCGCCTACTAAAATACCGGGTAGCCATCCCGTGATCAACATTAAATGTTTTTCCTATATGGATCATTCTTAGCATCACTGTCAAAAACATTTTTTTAAAGTTACTAGCCAACCGGTAATTTAAATAGCCTGGTGCCAAGTTTTATCTTTCAATAATTAGCAACATGCAGAAGAAAAATAATAATTCAATAATTCCCAAAACATGGTAAGTGAGTACAACACAAATGAATAATATGAATTAAGATGACCAAATTAACTATCGATTCAACAATATAATACAACAGTAAACTGAAACAATAACCTGGATACCCAAGGTTAAATAAATAACTGAATACTAAATAAAAGGGCAACATTCCCACCTGAGTACTGAAATAAAGTCCCTACACTTGGAATAAATGAACGAAGTGTTTATAGGAAAGTCCTGCAACTTCCGCATGAGCTACAACTATGCATCCCCAGAAAGAATCCTCAAGCTGGGCGTCCCTGTGGCTGGACACCTAAAATGTTTTGACATGGGTCAGAGCCCAAGTAAAGTAGTTTAAAAATATTTAGCAAGCAGTTATATTGTAATTAATTAAATACGCATGCACAATTTTCATATTTAAGCGAGTGTCGCACTCCCTTGAGGTATAACTCACCCCTCATCTAATGTGCACACCTTCTAATCTTCTTAGTTATGTTACCCATCTAACTAGCCGTATCACACCTCTTTCTACCACAATACTCCAACCCGAGTATTCTTACTTCGATTATTAAGTTATCTCCTCATTAACTTAGTAATAGGTTCAAATATATTAAATCATATAACTTTCACACTAGTTATACAAGAAACTCCTTTTTTTAATCATATAAATTCACACTAGTTATGTAAGAAAACCATTTTTAAATCATAGAATTTTCACACTAATTATATAAGAAACCCCTTTTTAAATCATACAACTTTCACAATATTTAGATAAGAAGTGCATTCACACATAGGTATTAATCCCGTATATTATAATATACTCAAATTATATACATACTAGTACACTACAACATTCACACACATGTCTCATATATTAACCATCAATTCCCAAGTAATAACTCACCGGATGCTTTCTCTAAAATGATCATGTTCCAGTCATACTCACTCTAACTTGACTAACTTAAGTCTGACTAGCTCACATCGAACTTGGGAAAAATATCGTAACGTAGTGGAGGCATTCATATTCCTCCCGAAAGTGAAACCAAATCATACCTAAAGCATCGCACCTCGAAAATAAATCACGCAATAAAATAGTAGTCAATATGACCTGGGGACTATACTTTCCCTACTCCTCAAGCCATGTGATTCACCCACATCGCGCAGCCTCCTATGATAGCACTAGAAGGGTATGTATTCCAATAAATATCATTCACACCGATATCTATAATGCACAAAAATATATATATATATATATATATATATATATATATATATATATATATATATATATATATATATATATATATATATATATATATATATATATATATATATACTATCACGCTAACCGTATACGTATATCTAATAAAGGTCCAACTAAACCGTGCCTAATACCCATTGCACTAGTCCAAAAATACCCAAGTTTATTTTTCGACTTGTAATTTAATTGATCAAACATTAATTAATTTTTATTAAATTAGTGTCACCCAACTACAATACCCAGACTCACTCATTCAGTCTGTATCTCCACCCTTTAGAATTTGTTACACAAAATCATACTATTAAGTTTAACACCCCTCATTAAATTTAATATTCAATAATTTATAATGTATATCTATAGTAAATTAAATCGGATGCCACGTACCTAAATCCCGTCACACTAGCCCGAAAAATATCCGAGCCAAATCTCCGACCCTTAATTAAATTAATTTCACCTCCATTAATTTTATCAAAGTAGTATCACTCAACCAAAATGCCTGGACTCCCTAACTTGGTCCGTATTTTATCCTTTTGAATTTATTACACAAAATTCCACCATTAGATTAAACACCCTTTATTAAATTTAATATATCTTAGTTCCCATCTCCTAAGACCCTATGAATTGACCTCCCAATTTTTTCACCCAATTAAATCCTCTAAAAGAAAATCCCAAAAGTAATCTCTGGTGGAAGACGAAACTGGACCAAAATCCCCACCATCACTTGAATGAAAACCTCGGTCGTGAATTCACGTGGCATACCTATGTCATTCGCACGAGATAATGGGTTGCTCGAATGACCGTTGCGTTTTCATCCCCTTCGTTGTCCTCGCGTTGTTTTTACCATTGACGAACCTTCAAGGTTACGGCTCACCCTGAAATCTTCACCCACATCACAGTTAACATTTAATCCTTATAAAACAGGTTCTAATCATCCTAGAAACCCTTAATCAACAAAAAATTTACACATCGACCAATATTTTTTCGATTTGGATTATATTTGGGTTTCCTTCAATTGTTTATGAAATTAGTCTTAAAATCTGAAATTGGACATCTTTCTCTACTGGGTTTATCACAAAATTTTGATTCCCACAATCCAAAATCATGTAGCTTTATCAATTTCACTTTCAAACTACACAACATTCTCAAATCGCCAAAACCTATTTCATATAATTGCATACTCTCAAAAACAAATTTCTTTTAAACACCCACTATGATATGAATCAAGATACTGCAATTAAATTGAAATCAAGTTTAAGTACTTGCCTGATTAGATTCGTAGGGTCTAATTTTCTTTTGTGTAGATAAAGAATTGACAAAGAAGACACCTTATTCTTCTTGATTTGGCTCCTAAAAGCTCCCCAATTTATCCCTCTTTTCTCCTCTACAAAACTAGGGTTTTCTTTTTGAGTTGTGTCAGCCACAAACTCCCTAATGTAGGCTTTATTTTTCTAATCCTAAAATTAAGCTGATGGTCAAGCCCAAGTGACCCGAGCATACCTATGTGAGCTCGGTTATATCTAAAAATTCCCTGAGACCCAACTACTACCCCAGATACTCTTTTTTTACTATCTCGACCTATTCAAAATCAACCGTGCACTCAAAATAATCATTTGAGTTACTTTACTAAAATTCTCCAATCTCGAACTCAAACTAAGACACATGTAAATTTTAAAAATAACCCAAATTGATTAAATCTCAATTCACTAATTTAATTAAATCCTCGAGATAATTTAAATCCTATATCACCAAATTAATTAAATTTTATATTCTCAGAAATACGAGATATTACAAATATCAGATTATCGATATTTTTTGACCACCAATACAAGAAGTAATATAACATAATATAAATAATACATTACCTATTGGTAGTCGAACTATCACCGATGGTTAGGAAACATATGTCACTCATATAAGATCACAAGTTGAGCCATGTCATAGTTGGATAGCCAGGAGATGTTCTGAAAGGTTAATGCATTTGACATGGCTCATCTTTTAGCACATCTTACAAAGACAAGTGTTTATCTTGCTTCTCTTTTAGCACTATATTGTTCTTGTTGATTTAGATTAGATGATATAAACTTGTGCAGTGAAAAACTTAGGTTTAAGTAGAAGGATTTGTAAAAAAAGCTTATGAATTGGAGATAGGGTTGCATGTAGAGGAACTTCCCTTCATAGAGTTGTTAAATTTGGTAATTATATGTTGAAATCAAGAAATTTATTAAGGGTTTTGAAGTGTTAAAATTCTGGGTTCATAGTTAAGATATTCATTAGGAATTGAAGAAATTATTGAATTCCATTTGAGTATATAAATATTTGACCTTTAAATTGTATTAAAAAGTATCTTAGGGTGATTAGAAATAGTTTAGAAACATGTAATTAAAAGTTGGTTGAGTTTTGGGTCGAGATAGGAAGTTAGAAAATTTAGAAAAACCATTTTGGGGAAGAACAGGGATTAGTTCGGAATTCTCATTCGAAGACCAGCCCAGGACGTTCGAACGACCTCGTTCGAACGAGCCTTCTAATGAAAATTTCAACGACCCTTTTAACGAAAATTTTGAGTTCGTTCGAAGTAAGAAACTCATTTGAACAACCTCGTTCGAATGAGAATCCTCTGACTTCTAACAAGATTCCTGAATACACTTTTAAGGCCCGATCAATTTAAGAATCATTCTAGGTTCATCCAAGTGAGAGAAATAACCTACGTGAATGACATATGACCTAAAGTTTGAATTAATAGTGAGATGGGAGTGTAATTATTCTCAGGGTATAGAAAGTTTATAGAACCTAGGAGGGGATGTAAGTTAGAGAGAGGAAATATACGAATGAGTTTCAGTGAGTGGTAGAAATAGTAATACTACTTATGTAATATGGAAATCGAGTTGTGTGAACGCCTACTTAATTATATAAGTTGTGTGCATGCTTATTGCTTGAAATATTATGTGTATGACAAACCTAGCTACCGGCTATCTAACGGAGGTTAGCGCGTTGTGGATTACTATATCTTGTGTGCCTTCGGGGGATTTTGAGTCATACCACTAGAGAATGGAGCCTAGGTGCAGGCTATCTATGAGAACGATAGTGTTGACGACTATATGGGTGCGTAGGTATGTGTGTATCTCATCATCTTATGACTATGTTTGCCTCAAATGTGTGTATATATTTTATTGGTTCCTGAGAGATGGAACCTTATGTCCCTCATGCGTGAGCGTTGCAATGGGACTAAATAGCCGAGTATGCCTCGCATCAATGGTTTCTTAACCATGAGTGCAGTATTGATATATATTTGTATGTATACATAGTGAGGTTTTATATATGTATACTGAGTTCCTATTATGTGTTTCATGTTAGCCATTTTATTAAAATATATACGTATTGGGTCACTATTTGAAAATTAAGAATTTTATGAGAATGAGTTAAAGCATCTTGAAACCTATCCCTAAATAATATAAATGGATTGTCTTCGGGTTGTTTAGATATTTTATCCGGTATAATGGTTACACTACGTAGAGTCAGGAAGAGTATCGTGACTAGTATGGGTAGTTAGACTCGCTAGGTGTGCACATTAGATGAGAGGTGAGCATCTCAAGTGAGTACGCTAAGTTAACATGAATAATATTTGTGCTAATTAATGAATTTAAGTACTTTCTATATTTAAAATATTTTTTTCCTGCAAAACTCTTTTCTTGTTCCTTCATTTTAGGTGCTCAACCACAGGGACACTAGGCATAGGAGATTCCATTTATTTACCGAGTTGTAGCTGCTGTGGAAGCTACATGACATTGCTTGTAGATGCTTCTGAGTCTATTTCTCCTCACATATCATTTATTTACTTCAGTTGGACATGTCGTCCCTCTTATTTTATATTCATAGATTTAGAGTTATTTTATTCTATCGTTAGACTCTGATTTCATGTTATTGGATTATTGTATGGGATTTTGAGTGGTAGTTTTTACTCTAGTTCTTTATTTAAATTCAGCTAGTTCTTCCCTTATACTATTGTGATGTATGGTGATGATTAAATATTTCCCTTTAATGATGGTAGCTTATAACAAGTTAACATTTTGACACCAACCTTTTTAAATATTAGGGTGTTAGTTTTCAATTAAATTAAAATTAGAGTTCTTCGACAGTGATGCATTTATCTGGACCAACTTGATATTCTAAAATTAATTAATTAAGGACTGATTACTCGGTAATTAATTAGGCAGGGTGTCACAGGTGGTATTAAAGCATCATGTTCTAGTGTCCTTAGGATCTGTAAGGCTTATTATGTTTTCGTGTTGCGTCCTTTGACATAGAGCCCTATATTTCGCGTAGCGTCCTTTGATGGGTCACAACATTGAAAGAGTTGGGTGTTGTGGATGATGCTGAGTTGTTTTATAGACACACTCATGGCCCTCCTCCTACTATTGATGAGGAAGAGGAAGATGAAGCTGCATCTGATGAGTCTTCCATGATGATAGTGGAATAAGTCCTTGTTTCTACTGATCCTCAGCCCTCCAAGCAGGTTCAGCAAGTATCAACATTTACTGAGCAAAACCAAACACCTCCTGAGCAACTGACTTCTTCGTCCCAACCTGCTGATGATGTTATAGGAAATAAGGAGAAGGTGTAGAATTGCTCGGCTCTTTATTTATGTTGTTCTTCAGCTTTTATCTTTTTGTTTATGTTGTAACTTCGGTTGTACTTTCTCCTCTTATGATCAGCAGGTTGATCAATATCAGTAACGACCAACTAAGGTTAGTCGGCATTCAATAACACCAACTCCGGTTGGTCGACACCAATAAATTTGACCAACAAAGTTGGTATAACAATCATACAAGGCAAAACCTATTTTATCACGGATGATCTCATGAGATATCCCAAACTAGGCAAAATGATGGGTGACCTCACGGGGCATCCACTGTCTAGGCACCAAGGTAATCCCAACGCGATTACTACAACTAAGCAGGAACATGGGATGAAAGTCACCCCATTGCTTAGGTACTAAGAGGTGATAAGTCAGTACAACTAGGCAGCAAATGGAGCAAGCTTCATTATCTAAGCAAAACAGGACAAATTGTCCATCTCTCTCTCTCTCTCTCTCTCTCTCTCTCTCTCTCTCTCTCTCTCTCTCTCTCTCTCTCTCTCTATCTATCTATCTATCTATATATATATATATATATATATATATTCATCAACAAAACTGAGAAACACATCTCACAAAGTATTTCCAAGGAAATAAAATTCCACAAAGACCAATTTTTCTGCATTAAATGCAAGCAGATTACATAAACATGAATTTTATTTCATTAAGTACGAATTTCCTATTCTATGGGTTTATTTCCCTTTGATTTTGCCACAGGTTCCATCCCGGATGGAGGGTCATCTAATGCATAGGTAGAATTGATAAAGTTCATATCTTTTAGCATTCTGAAGTTGTTGGGATATGGTCGATCAAGTAAATATTGAGTACGAGATATTTTAAACTCACAATGAAGCTGGTAATCACCAAGATATCTAGAGATCAGACACCGAGGAATGGCACGAGCTGGAATCCAGTTGACATCGTGTTTAAAGGGAGGAACAAACAAATCAAGTAATCGAGGCTCACACCAATCCCACAAGGATAGTCCTCAATCAACTTTTATCACACATAAGGCACTCAACCATCCCTGTTTGTATCCCTCATTGTTGGATTGTTGCAACCGAGCATCGAGATGGCATAAAGCTTTATTGTACCCCACCATCCAAAATTCTCTAGGCTGTTTGTGAAATTGATAAGTAAATATCTCGAGCTTCTCGTGGAGTTTCTTCACCAAAATCTCTTTACTTTCCAGTGCAGATGTCTTATTGGAGAGTTGGTCGGTAAGACTCTGAATTTTTCTAGACATTTCTGCTAATGCTTGATTCTTTATCGTCAATTGAACGACTTGATTTTTGAAGGCCAATTGGGCCCTCGTCTCCTTAATATTCACCCAACCAGCCCTTGCTCGCCCAAGAGAAGTAGGCCTTGCTCTGCCATGAGTAGATGTGGTAAGTTCGGTTCATTTCAAAGTCTCAAACTCTTCCCTTAAGGCAACATTTTTTATCTCTAAAAAGGAAAAGACTTTATCGTTAACTGGAACCAAGGCTCCCGAAGAAGATGAAGCTGCAGATCTAAGTTGCTTCACTTCCTCTTACAACACAATATTCTCTTACTCTATCATCTTGGCAGTGTTCCTATGCTCTTCAATCTCAAGCTTCAACACACTTTCCTTTTTCTCATAGGCCGAGATATACTTGTCATATCCCCTATCAGCACTCTACTGTTGGTATTTTTTCTCATAACCTTCGTGTAAAAGTGCAGTGGTTTCTTTGTGCTGAAGTTGAAGTTCCTCGATCATCCCTTGAAGGTATTCAATCATTTCGTAATAAGCTACATTATTGGCTTCAGAGTGATCAAGTAAACACTTCTAGTATTGGTATGCATCAACTGCTTTCTCGGAAGCATCGGATCTAAGGATATCAGTTATTTGGGCTTCAGTAAAATCTACGTGACCCCCTTTGAAAACATCATTACATTTTTTCATCAACTCTATGTCATGAGTTGATAAAAGTTCCATCCTGGCAATAAACTAGCAAGGAAAAATAAAAGCACATCAACAATGGTGCATAAAAGAGTAAATCAAGGAAAAATTCATAATAGATAACAACAACTATTTTTATTGATCATAAGAGGAGAAAGTACAATCAAAGTTACAACAGAAACAAAAGTAAAAAAGCTAGAGAACAACATAAATAAAGAGTATAGAAACTCTACACCTTCTCCTTATTTCCTATAACATCATTCGCATGTCGGGACAAAGAGTTCGGTTGCTCGGGAGGTGTTTGGTGTTGCTCAGTAAATGTTGATACTTGCTGAACCTTCTCGGAGGGTTGAGGATCAGTAGCAATAGGGACTTGTTCCACTATCATCATGGAAGACTCATCAAATGCAACTTCATCTTCCTCTTCCTCATCAATAGTAGGAGGAGGGCCATGAGTGTGTCTATGAAATAACTCAGCATCGTCCGCAACACCCAACTCTTTCAATGTTGCGACCCATCCATCCCTAAAGTACTTCAGACTTGAGTACTCCATCTTCCAAGTAATCACGATTAAGGCTCTATTACACCCCTCATCCCAACCAGAGCTGAATGATTTCTTCACTGTGGATTTTCTCTTCGTCTTCTCAGAAGAAGCATGTTCCTCGACAAGCCTTACCTTATCCTCACGATCTTTCTTACGCTGTTCAGCCTCTTCAAGTTTACCATCAGTTTCTTTCTGGCTATAAATGACGATCTTCAATTTCTCCTCCAACTCCTTGGAGGCATTTACAGCTTGATCACGAGCCGACTCTGCAGAAAAAAGCTTCTTTTCCCAGGAAGCTTTATCTTCATCATATTTCTTCCGAGCATCCTTTAAGGCTTGAGATAACCCAGCAAAAGCTTCTTCAATTCTGCTGGATGAGGTTGCAGCCTTAATGGACTCATCTCTCTCGAGGATCCTATTAAAGCACGTCATAAATTGGAAATAAGAAACGAAGCTCAAGTTAGAATATGAATACAGTATATGGGAAGAAGTGTTAGGAATAATGATACTTACTGGCGCGATATGTTGGGCAGTAAAATCAACGACCTTATCCCCTGAAAGGGAACCTCCAACAGCTCGATAATCTGGAATGTTCCAAGACTTGATCAAACCCCTGACCGAACTCGAGGTAATACTAGCTGGAACGCTTGTCCCTGAGGAAGGACCCCCAACATCAAAAGGTCGAGCAACAGGTCTCTCTATAAGACCTCTTAATATCTTTAGAGGACCAGCTTTAATCAAAGATGCTGCCTCTTCTTGTGCAATAGTAGCACCTTCAATCAAAGGTACTGCCTCTTTTGAGACAACAGGAGGTTTCCTGGTAACTTCCTTGACAGGTGAAATTATTCCTTTGGAGGATATATCAACTACTTTCTTTGTCCCTTCAACTAGAACATCTCATTTGCTCTTTTTTGCCCCTTCAGTATCAGGAGCATCCTTAGCAAAGAACGCATGCATTATCCTCTTCCTCATCATCAAATCAGTAATAGATGCACCCAAATCAGAAGAAGGCTTTTCGGCACGTTTTTAAGATGCTGGTACTTGATCAAAATCGATTACCACAGGAGGGTCAAGAGGACGAGCAATGAAAGAAGAGGTTGTATTTTTATATCTCAGCAAATATGAAGCAGCTCTAATGTGGTCCCCAGTAATTGATTGGTGCAAGCCCCAGATAAGTTTTAAATATTTTATATTGATGTCGCTCTCTTTTGGGGGCTTTATTTTGTTATCAACTGCAAAAATAAGCATGAGTATCAGTGACACATTTTACCAAACGTAAACAGAGCTAAATTGAATAATTGAAAATAACCTATCCCATTTCCAAAAAGTGGACATCTGGGACCTTGGTACACATCTTTTCCTTTTAATAGAGGGTGTTGCCAATTTTTTATCACAACCCCATGATCAAAATAGTTCCTATTAGCATCGGGAAGATTAACTACTAAAGCTCTAATGGAAAACCTAGTTTTTAAATAAAATGTGGTATCACTAGTAACCCATTTATAACAAAACATAATTTCAGGGATCCCTAAACGAGTCCCAAGAATTTGGTTTAGCCTATGTACGCCATTAACTACCCTCCATGTATTTGGAGATACTCTTGCAGGCACAATATCGAAATATTGGCAAAACTCCAAACACAAGGCATTAGGCGGAAAAGAAAAGCCACATTCAGCTATGAAAAGTGAGGGAAACCAGTGCCCCTAAACCAAAGAAAATAAATCAGATGGAGAAGGAGGTTCTTCTAAAATAACCCAAGAGGAAATTGCAAAATCGGATCGAAATTTATCCAAAGATTCGACAAGATAAACCATGATGACTAAAGCAAAGAAAGAAGAAGGAATAAATTCTTACAGAGAATTTAAAAATCTGCTAAGACGGACAATGGACAGAACAATAGTATGAAAATGGAGTGAGAAAACACAGAATTTAGAAATCTGGGAGTGAAAAGTAGATGAAGATTCTTTTCCTATCGCTTTTAAATGGCTTGCATCGAGATGCAGGAAAAGAAATGATTACTAGACTAGACGATTGCGTTTCTGATGGTTAAATGATGGAAAAGACGCCAATACCCAAGCATTTGTCGTGTATTCAAAATATTTACAAATTTACCATTTCGTGCTCAAATGACATCATTAGAGGAAAATATCCTAAGTGTCAGAGATTTGTAAGTAATCAATACATACAAAGGTGTTCGAGAAACTTTCGAGTAAAATGTTCCACATCCTCATATCAAAACTCAACTGTGAAACATTGGGGGCTTCTGTTGATACGAAAATTAGGCAACTGACATGGACTAATCATATAAAGACACGTAGCATCCTATGTGGTAAATTCATATGCTTCCCGAGCTACAAGGCATAACGAGCTACATAGCCTGTTGAGTTACTCAGTGTGCAGAGCATCCGGACAGGAAGATCAAGCGACGACTGTACATTTAATGAACATGGGATTTAATGAACATTATTATTATACAGATGTATATGTCAATTAAACAACTGCATCTTGTATATTCATACTAATAGCCCCAAGGCTATAAATACATTATAACACTCCCTATAGGCGGGCAATTAATCTCTTGTAATCGTCACCGGGCATAAGGCATACATTGGAAATACAAGAATAGTGGACATAGGTCATTCTCAATTGGGATGAACCACTTTAAAAATCTTTTATCTTATTTTATTTATTCTTTTTATCAGTGATTAATTAATTAGATCAAATCTAGTTTTTTACATCAACAATTGTTGTACTCTTTATGCATTTTACGTTCTTCAGCTATTTTGAGCTAATAACTATAGACTTATGAAACTTTTCTCTCCTTTAAGATGCCTCCTCGATGTGCACAGAGAGTTCCCAAGAATGTTCAGCCTGAGCCTCAGTCTGCACTAGTCGAGGGTATTATGAATGCCACTGAAGTTGCCAATATTATAGCGCATGCGATAAATGCCACATTGGCAGTTGTGCAGCAGGCACCACCTCAGGCACCGATGGTGGATCTAGTTCAGGCCCAGGCCTTCCCATCTGCTTGGGATCATATTAGGGATGCCTTCCAAAAGGCACCTCCTCTGGAGTTTACACGGAGCTCTGATGTGGTGGTAGCGAGCCAATGGAAGAAGGACATCCAATGACATTTAAGGATGCATGAGTGCACGGAGGTGCATAGTCAGATACTGGCCGTGTTCAAGTTAGTGAGAGAAGCACTACGGTGGTTGGAGTCTATTTCCATTGTTGAGGAGAGAGATACACTCACGATTCGAAACTTTTGGGGTGCAGTTTGACCGCAAATATTTCCCCTCAGCTATCCAAACAGAGATGAGACAGAAGTTGGTGAACTTGAAGCAGGAGGTAAATACAGTGGCAGAATATGAGGTAGAGTATATCAACCTTCTGAACATTGTAACGGATGAGATCCCGACTGAGGAGAAGAAGATTCAGCATTTTATGGATGGGTTGACATGGAGGATCCGCCAGCATTTGAAAGGCAATCTCCCATTGGCCACCTATTTGAACATGGTTAATTCAGCACTACTCCACTGCTAGGACCACTATTTTCATCTGACAGAGGTTAAGCGAGTAGAAGAGTCCATCCAGTAGGGCAAGATAGGAGGAAATGGTGCCAGTGGGGCACATGCTGTTCAGGGTCAGCATAGACATAGTGATCAGGGTTCCCAGCAGGGGGATCCTAAGAGGTTCAGGTCAGGAGGTTTACGATATGGGTAGGGAGGATTTAGACATGACCAGCGGGGTCAGGATGACCATCAGGGTCATGAGGGACAGCAACAGGATCAGCAGGGCAAGCATGGCCAAGGGAGGGGTGGAAACGACCATCAGGGCCGGGGGCAACAGGGACAGAGTGGAGGAATTTTTCCAGGGAGATGTTTTACTTGTGGCAACACTAGCCATAAGTGTCAGGACTGTCCTCATAAGGGTAGATTCTAGCAACAACAGGGTGCTCGCCAGTAGCCCCAGAGACCGCTATTTCCCATAACTCTCCCAGCACCCCCACAGATGCCGACACTGCCACCCATTCCAGTCGTCCTAGTTTAGCAGGGACAACTTCAGTATGGGCCAGTCTATAATCTTCACCAGGCCACCGTCCCACAGAACCCACCCATGATTGAGGGTATGTATTCTATCCAGGGACTTTGGGGCGCATTTTATTTGACACGGGGGCCACACACTATTTTATTTCCACGGGGTTTGCAGGCACTATGGGATTATTTGATACAGCAGAGAGTATGTTTAGTTGTGTGGATTCTCCATTGAGTAGAGGTTCCATGATTTCTTTTATTTATCGGGGAGTGGGTATAGAGATTGGGAGGTTTATCTTACCCGCTGACATGATCGTATTGGATATGTCCGAGTATGACACGATTATAGGTATGGATTGGATTGTTAGGTGTAGGGCCATGATCGATTGATCTCCACACATTTATACTACATATAGGAGGAGACCTCTAGAGAGGTGGTGGTACCACATGACTCAATTCCTATTGTTCGAGAGTTCACCGATGTGTTTCAGGAGATTCTGAGGTTACCACCGAGTATAGAGATAGATTTAGTCATTAATTCAGCGTCGAGGACTCGATCAATAGCCCATGCACCTTACTGTATGGCATCAGCAGAGATGAGGGATTTATGTGACAAAATTGAACAGTTGTTGGGGAAGGGGTTTATCCGTAGGAGTACTTCACCGTGGGGTGCTCCCGTAATGTTCGTTAAGAAGAGGAATGGATCGTTGAGGTTATGTGTGGATTATCGAGAGTTGAATAAAGTCACGATATAGAACAAATATTCGTTTCCTCGAATTGATGACTTATTCGACCAGTTGAAAGGAGCTACCTTCTTCTCGAAGATTGACTTGAGATCGGGATACCATAAGTTGTGTAACACGGAATAAGATGTATCAAAGACAACCTTCTTGATAAGATATGGTTCCTATGAGTTCAGGGTTATGCCTTTCGTGTTAACCAACGCCCCAAACGTGTTTATGGACTTGATGAATAGGGTGTTCAGAGAGTTCCTGGACCAGCTTGCCATCATCTTCATAGATGACATTCTATTTTACTCGTAAACTGAGAAGGAGCATGCCGAGCACTCGAGGAAGGTTTTACAGAAACTTCATCATCATGAGTTGTATGAAAAATACGAGAAATGTGTGTTTGGGATGAACGAGGTCCAATTTTTGGGGCATATAATCTCTGACAGAGGGATGTCCGTGGATCGGGGGAAGGTGTCAGCAGTGAGGGAGTGGGGACAGCCTACGACACCGATCGAGATACACAATTTCTTGGGCCTAGCTTGATACTATACGAGGTTCATTCGAGGGTTTTCGAATATAGAGGGTCCGTTAACACATTTGACTCATTAAGGGGTACTGTTTATCTGAAGTGACGCATGTTAGCTAGCCTTTGATGAGTTGAAGGACAAGATAACCTCAGCACGAGTGTTAGCATTGCCCAGGCCAGGAGTGGAGTATCTAGTCTACACTGATGCATCCTTATTAGGACTTGGGGGTGTACTTCATTAGGAGGATCAGGTTATAGCTTATGCCTCCCATAAGCTTAAGCCTTACGAGAGGAATTACCCCACCCACAACTTAGAGTTAGCGGCGGTAGTGTTTGCACTTCGAATTTGGAGACATTACCTCTTGGGGGAGAAATTTTTCTTGTTCACAGATCACAAGTCATTACAGTATCTCTTCACAAAAAAGGAGTTTAATATGCGTCAGCGCCGGTGGCTTGAGTTTGTGAAGGATTATCATTTTGATTTCCAATACCACCTGGGGAAGGCTAACGAGGTAGCAGACGCATTGAGCCGTAGGCCGGTAGGGGGGTGGTCGAGGTGTGAAAAGAGAAATGAAAAGAGTTAGGACACCCAAATGCGGTGGCTAGATCATTTATTTCTGTGATGACAATTACGCCCCAGATTATTATGATAGTAGTACAGGCTCAGGCAGTTGGCTCGTTTTGCAAGAGTCAGATAGTGCAGCTTCTAGCAGAGGGGGACGAGTTTATACCGTGGGTTTAGATTGGGGTCTACGTTTCAATGGAAGGTTAGTTGTTCCTGAGGGAGAAGACTTGCGACACAAGGTGATGTCAGAGTCTCATAGTTCATGATTTACAGTACATCCCGGTGGAGATATGATGTACCATGATATACGGAGACAGTACTGGTGGAGCGGGATGCAGAAGGATATTGTCGAGTTTATCTCAAAATGTTCCACTTATTATCTAGTAAAGGTGGACCATCAGAGACTAACGATACTTCTACATAAATTAGAGGTTCATATGTGGAAATGGGAGAACATTTCCATGGACTTCATCATGGGATTAACTACAATGCATAGGGGTCACGATTCAATATGGGTGATAGTAGATTGACTGACCAAGGTAGCCCACTTTTTGCCGACTCGGACGGATTACACCACGGGACAGTACGCCCAGATATTCATAGCAGAAATAGTGAGACCTCACGAGGATCCTCTCAACATTATGTCTGACAGAGATAAAGTGTTTGTGTCTCGATTTTGGGAGAGTTTTCAAGAGGTGATGGTTACGGAGTTGCAGTTGAGTACAACCTATTACCCGCAGACGGATGGACAAACCAAGCGAGCAAACCAGATGTTAGAGGACATGTTGCGTATGTCCATCATTATTTTTGGCGGAGGCTGGGAGCAGTATCTTTCGCTGGTAGAGTTTTCCTATAATAACTCCTACCAGTTTTTTATTGGTATGGATCCATTCAAGGCACTATACGGCAGACCTTGTCATTCCCGAGCATGTTGGTTAGAGGTGGGGGACAACAAGTTACTTGTCCTGGAGGTTATGCAGGATACCTTGGTGAGGATTGAGTTGATACGGAACCGTATTCGGGTTGCTCAGGATCAACAAAAGAGCTACGCCGACGCCAAGAGATATTTTCGGGAGTTCAATATAGAGGACCAGGTGTTACTTCGGGTGTCTCCTATGAAGGGAGATATGCGTTTCGGGAAGAAAGGAAAGTTGACGCCTAGGTATGTAGGGCCATTCCCTATTATTGAGAGGATTGGGCCAGTTGCTTATAGACTTGGGTTACCGAAGCACTTGCATAGAGTCCATGACATGTTCCATATCTCTTCACTGAGGAGATATCTTCGAGATAATTTGGCCCATACTCACATTGCATTGGAGGAGATCGACTTACAACCTAATAGCTCCTATGAGGAGGGGCCGATTGCTATCATAGACTGTGGCGAGATAAAGTTGAGCTCAAAGATAGTACCACTAGTCTGTGTTCAGTGATGACATCGTAATGTTGAGGAATCTACTTGGGAGTGTGAGGATGACATGCATGAACGTTATCCGGAGTTATTCTTACCAGGTATTTTTTTTTTTCTGAATTTCGGGACAAAATTCGGTTATTAGGGGGGAAGTATGTAATACCCCGTATTTTTATGCATATTTATTTTATTATGAAATTATGGAAATTTGGATTAATTAAATTTAAGAGAGAAAATTTAATTTATAATTAATCCAATTTAATGGTAATAATTACTAGCGTGACGAGAGTTAGTTATCGAAAATAATTAATGTTGAACATTACGCAGTGAGCAACGTAATAAATGGTTTTAGAGATAATAATATGGCCGGGAATGAGATACAGGACAGTTAAGATGTAATCATTTGGGACGCGCGTATGAGTCGCGTCACTATTATTTATTTGGGGGTTATGAAGCTAATTTTTTTTTAAATAACTTAGATGGTAATTTTGAGTGTGCCAGTGTGTCCGGAAAGGGTCGATATAGTCAGAAAACTCGGCTCGGGTGTTATATTTGGAGTCTGGGGCATTTTAGCCCAAAATGACACCCCGGAAGGGGTATTTTAGTCTTTTGGGATTTTTGAATAATTAAATGGACAAAAAATAGGTTTAATTAAAAGCTACGTGGGTTAGAGGTCTGTCAGTTTCAACCCACGTGAGAAAGAGATAGAGAGATAGAGAGAGGTAGTATTAAGGAGGAAAAAGACTCCATTGGAGAACAAGGGCAAGAACTCAAGGATTCCCACCAAAAGTTATGCCAAAGTGTAAATAGTAATGAGAGGATCAACCACATACCAATTTCAGTCCGAGAATCATAAATCCACTTTAAGGCAAGTGTTTACCTAGGTCTTCTTTTAGCATTATATTGTTCCTATAGATTTAGATTAGATGATATAAACTTGTTGCAATGAAAAACTTAGGTTTGATTAGAAGGATTTGTAATTAAACCTTATGAATTGGAGATATGGTTGCATGTAGAGGAACTTCCCTTCGTAGAAATGTTAAATCTGGTAACTACATGTTGAAATCACGGAATTTATTGAGGATTTTGAAGGTTTAAAATTATGGGTTCATAGTTAAAAGATTTATTAGGAATTGAAGAAATTGTTGAATTCCGTTTGAGTATATAAATATTTGACTTTAAATTGTATTAAAAAATATCTTAGGGTGATTAGAAATAGTTTAGAAACATGTAATTCAAAGTTGGTTGAGTTTTGGGTCGAGATTGGAAGTTAGAAAATTTAGAAAAACAATTTTGGGGAAGAACAGGGCCCAGTTTGGAATTCTCATTCGAAGACCAACCCAGGTCGTTCGAACGGCCTTGTTCGAATGATCCTTCTAACGAGAATTCCAACGACCCTACTAACAAATTTTTTGAGCTCGTTCGAAGTAAGAAACTCATTCAAACGACCTTGTAGGAGGAATAGGCCCCTGATTTTAATTTTCTCAATTAAAATATTATTTCCTTTTATATATATATCAAGATGCGGAAGCGTAAAGAAGTGTGATGGTTCACAAACAAACGAATTACCAAATTTTAATTTTCTTAAACAAATTAAAATTAAACCGAGTGAAATTAAATTAACGCATTAAAATCATTTTCACTTAAACCAATTAATTCAAGTCCTAGAATTTGCGTAAGTCATAATTATCAATATTCCAAAGTTAGGCCAAACCAATTTTAGCAAATGACTTGAATTAAATAAATAATTATCCAAATTTAATTAGCACCCAATTAAATTAAGTGTGACAATTAAAACCATTTTTATCTTAAATTACCCTAAGCATGAGTTCTAATTCATTATGCAAGATAAAAATAAATCAATCACACTATGTCGAGATGTACGAGGAAAAACCCAAGATGGGAAACAACCTCGGACGGCCTTAGCCTCAAATCCACTAAGTATGGAATTTACAAATACAAGAGAGAAAGGCTTACAACACACGAATCGATCCCCGACGCTTCTTCTTGTAGATACCTCTTCCTAGCGAATAACCACGGAGCTCCACTGCGGTCTTGGAGTCCACCGATCGGACTTTGTATGGTCACCGTCACCCGAACAAGGAGCCTTTATCCAAGTGGGTAATGCCGCAACAAACTCTTCTTCTTTCTTTATGGGATGTAGAATAAAACCCAAAACTTCTATTTGAACAGAAGAGATGAACCCGGTGCCAAACTCCAAGCAAGATATGTGAATATGGGAACTTGGAAGAAACTAATTTGGGTGTAAACTCGAGTGGTGTATATTTTTCTCTTTGATAAAAACTCACTCAAAACATGATCTTTTTCCCTCTTTGATTTTACTCTCAAAAAACTCTCTAGGAGTTAGTAAGATATGAAAAAGATCAATTAGAAAATGTTATTCCCGCACATAATAAAGTCTGAGAAAAGTTGGTTAAGAAACAAGTGGGGAAGTGGGAGAAAGACTACTGAAAACTGCCAAAAACTGTTCCCGCGTGGCATCTCGTTCGAACGACATTTCATTTGAACGACATTCTCGTTCGAACGAGTCTTCTAACGAAGTTCCAGTATGAATTCGTTAGAAGATCATTAGAAATCTCATTAGAAAGACCATATCGTTCGAATGACATTTCGAACGAAGTTCCAGTATGCCATAATGAGAAGTCGTTGGTAATCTCGTTCGAACGACTTGTGGTTCGAATGACAATCTCGTTCGAATGACACTTCGAACAAACTCACAGAATGTTCAAAAATTCTTTTTAAGCCCAGAAACTTTTATATACTTTATATATAAGTTTTAATATAAACCATTCTGAAAACAAAACGCATTTTTGAAAACCTAACACCCAATAAACTAGCTCCAAGCTCCTATATATATATATATGATTGCATTCATACCTTGGGAGCATGGAACTATGGTTGATGACGTATAAATGAGGCACGAAACCGGCATGATTATGAAGCATTATACTCTTTGCCGCTACGTCTTCAAAAAAACTTTTCATAGGCTTGAGAATATTATAATTAAATACAATCCTATGTATAAATTTTTTTGTCCGGAATTGAGCCAAAACTATATATGGACTCAATTGGAAATTTGTGTCCTTACAAATCTCCCCCTTTGGCTATTCCGGGACAAAAACCAAACAAAAATCCTAAGGGGCCATCAAGCTCACTAGACTCAAAACATAACCCACCCAAACTTGATTCAACCCAAGGATCAAACGCTTTGTCATTGAAAGATGCCACTTTAGAAGAATGCCTGCACACTTAAGCAAACTCATCAAATGCATAGGGAATATCAAAGTATTTAAAGCAATTAAAATAAATACTCCCCCAAAATTAATTCTCCCCTTTATCAAAATGATCAACTCCCCTTTATCAAAATGATCAACCCAAGAAGTTAGCTACTCCCCCTAAGTTAAATCTCCTAAACGTAGATAAGATTATAATAGGATAAGATACCCTTTCTCCCCTATCATTCTCCCCCTTTTTGTTCAGGAATAGGCAAAGGATAAAGAACAAATATAAAAGCATGTTGAAGAAGCTTTAAGTGATAAGACATGAAAGCATATGGGCAACAAAAGCATAACTAATCCAAGATAGATACCAAAAAAAATAAAGTATAAGCATAGAAGGACTAGAAAGCAAGGCAAAGGCAAAACAAAATATCATATATATATATATACAAGGATATGCCCGTGCCTGAAGGCACGATGCTAATTTTCGAAAGTGTACATAGTTGATAGGACCATACATCGTGTTTAGTTTGCAACAGATGAACATTTTTTAAATAACGTATAGTACTAACCTATTAATTTTAGAAAAAAATGAAATTTTTTAATATTTATTTACACACACACATACACCATGGTACGAACACATTAAGTCAAAAAAAATTATAACAAATAATTTTATAACAATATCATAGCCATCAAATACTAATTTCAATCAATATTTTTTTACAACAGAAATGTGTAAAAAAATTAAAATTAAATTGGGCAACACTTCCTTTGTTTATAGGAATTTCCACAATGTTTAAGAAATAAAAACAACTCCAACAAAGTACTAATAGTCCTATTAACAACAATATCATTAATATTTAAATCCCCTTTCCCATCCTGCCCATCAACTACATTGTTGAAGATGTCTTGAACCTCAAAAAACTCTTCACGTGAAGCACTCTTTGTCTTGTTCCCATCTTCACTTTATATATATGCTTGTATCGTTTTTGGCCACTGATTCCTTAGTTATAAGCTGCACATTACAGCAATATCATTTTAGTCGAGCCATCATGGAGTATAAAACAAAACATCAACACTAAAATTTCAGCAAGCATGATGGAGGTTATGAAAAAATGAGTTTTGGTAAATGAACCTCATGATGGGGTCGTCTCCCCATTGGGTCAGACTTTCTCTCTAGTTGTAGACATGTCTCCATGAGACTGAAAGATCCACTGCCTTGTGTCACCCTCAATTGGGTCAGCATTGTATAATAAAAGAGAAATGCCCATAGCACACACGAAAAAATAAAGGACAAACTTAGTTCAATCTCCACAATAGTGATTGGAGCAAAATGGAACAAATATCCACCATACAAAAAATGAACACACTAATTGCAAAAGAACAAATACAATGTCTCGAAAAGAATGATACCTCAAAAGGAGATCCAAGAAATTATATATGAAAACTTCATATTTGTAAATTTACAATAAATGGCTGAGTTGCATTAATCATTAAAAAATTGAAACCCAAAAATGAAGAAATGTAAGAACATCGAGGATAATGGAAGTCTACATCAATGCCACGTTAACACACAGGGATGTGTTCAGAAGCAATGACTAATATGCCCACATACAAAAGCTCTTGAAAATAATGTCATCATCAAAAAATTAGACACAGGATTTTAGGGCTTCATCCTAGCCTGCTTCACCTATACAAAATGAAGATGAGGTAATTATGTGGTGCAATAAGTTGTCCCATATAAACTTTCAGTCAAAGATTTACCTTCTTCAAACTATATTTTTGCATTGGTGGAATATGTCGTATAGTAACGTGAAAGGAAAAGAAAAAAGATATAATATGACAACCTTTCCTCCTAGACATATTATCGGGATAAATAACTAAGTTACGCATCCAATTACATGTTCCTAATTTGAAAGAGTGACATAAATAAATGTGCAATTTAAAAAGTACCAAAGAAGCAAGTGATTGGTGCATCAATAGAACTGAATCTTACTTAGATTTAGTTCTTGAATCTTAGCCACAGGAGTGAGACAAAATTGAATCTTACCGAAGCAACAGAACTGGAGTGAGACAAAAGGCATCACTGAGTGTATGTCAGAATGCACAATTTAATAAGCTATTTAAGATATAGTACTGTTAATGCTCCATTCAGTGTATGTTGTTGATGCACCATTCAGTGTGTATAGTTGATAAACCATTCAATAATCTTAGCAATAGAACTGAACTGAATCTTATACCGATGCAGCACATAAAAGGCATCAACAAAACTGAATCTTAGCCACTGGAGTGAGACAAAATGCTTACCAAGATGAGCATAGTATAGTATAGTCAGAATGTCATTATCAAATAATAAGCTATTTAAGAAAGTCTACATCAGCGATTTTAACAAAAGCTTCAGTTGACTATAACATTGGTGCAGCTAAATAATTTGTGGATATGTTATACACTATTGTGTGATGTGGCATGTATATAAAAGCGTTGATATGTCGTTTGCGCTATATATGTGTTTTACACAATTTGGTGTGATGTGGTATGTATATGTGTGTGTGCGAAAAAGCCTCTGTGTCATGACACACACATACACGTGTGTGTCTTATTTCCCTTATGCAATGTTAATCGATGTCTTGGAATAACCAATGAACATTGAAAAGATAAAGGGCGGGTAAAACTAAGCAGCAAAACCAGCGTTTTGAAACTGCTACAAAAACCTGCAAAACCATCGTCAAATCAAATGAACAGCAAAATCACTAAAACCTAAATCAAAGATCTGTAAAAATCAAATGAACTGCTACAAAAATTAAATACGGAAATAAAATTAAATACACTTCTACGAAAATCAAATCAAGCTCAAAGGCAGTGTCGCCACAAAATAAATATCTAAAATGCGGTGTCGCCATTGGGAGTCTGCTGGAACAGTCACATAGGTTAAAATATGGATCTGTTTCTAAAACGCGGTGTCACCACAAATTAAATTAAAATTAGATCTGTTTCTCAAGTTAAAATATCACCTTCTGGTAACCAAACCTTCGTCATTTTCTTCATCTTCAGTGCCAAGATCTAGCAATGGAGATAGGATCCGAGGCCTTTGCAAGTGAGAAGAGATTTGCATGGGTTGGATCTGGCCATTGAAGAAGAGCGCATGGATCCGGTGCTGTTTGACAAAAGAAGTAGGCGGAAGGGTTACGGCTAGGGCTAGAGGGAGCACTAACATAGTTTACAAACTTGTATGGTGAGATGAGAGAGAGCATAAAGTGAGAGGGAGAGAGTAAAGTGGGGGAAAAATAGGAAGACGGGTAGGGGAAACGGGGCAGTAAAGGGAGAGAATGGTGTCAAATACCATTATACCCTTTATTTTAAATTTTGAAGAAAGGGGAGAAACAAATTGGAGTGAGTAAAAAGAGAGGGAAATCAAAATTGTCAAGGGTAAAATAGGAAGTGCAGGAAAAACTCATTAAGATGACATCATCCTTTAAACTTATGACATACATAAGTTTCCTACTTTATTATATATAATATATATATATATATGTACTAGAAATATATCAAGAATGCACACGCACATATATATAGATATAAACACACAAATGACACACACAAAATATAATAGGAGTCTTTCACACTTGTATGGCAAAAAAAAATGCGTCATATGGAAACGGAAGTGTTGGGATGTGAACTAGTAACGATTAAATTTAGACCCAATCACTTAAAACATGTTCACAGAGTTGTCAATTGAATACAAACTTCATCACATTTGAATATAACCTCATGTGACAATATAAATTGAACTCAATGAACAAACATACACAATGCATACAAGCCTAGCATATTGATGATTCTACAAACCAATAGAGTCATGAATGAGATATGCAACTAGGATAAACGGACATTGTGCAAACCGTTGATATACCATCCAATCTCCCTCAATAATCATTTATGAATATATCAATCAAACATAGGCCTTGGCAATTTGTTTTTCATTTCAATGCCATATTTTCTGTTTTTAGGCCTTTGGACCATGTATTTCTTTTAGGTCCATTCAAAACGGTGGCTTACAATCGCAAAGGATCACTTAGTCCTTTCGGAGCCCTTCCCCGTGCACATTTTTATTTATCATGTTTTCATTTTTCACACAAATCTCACGTGCAATGGATTTTGACATGCACTAGTCCTCCTAAGTCACAAATATGTAGATGACAAGATTGGAAGGAGAACACCTCACATAGCTCAAATATACATATGAAGTTAAAAATTCAAAGGAGCTCGTGCATGTGTGAATAGAGGCATATAAAAATAGAATCCATTTAAACAACACAAAATCCAACTACTCCATAAAATATGGTAAAGAACATAATAAGGATTGATAATCTAAACCAAAAGTTCTAGCCACATGGGAGCATAAAATATGGGATTCTAACACAAGTATATGCCACTTAAAGTGTGTCAAACCAAAATACACACAAAAATAAAATCTTTTTGAGTTTTTGACATTTTTTAACCAAAAATAAAAATATATACTCAAAAGACAAACAAAAATCATTTGAACTTTTCATTAAGCTTAAATTATCAAGAGATAAAAACCAAATGATAAACAAAAATCTTTTTGTATTTTTCATTTAGTGCAATCAAAATGAAGAAATAAAATACAAAAGATAAACAAAAATCATTATTCTAGCATGTGGTATGAAATAAAGTAATGACTAGAAAATGATTAAACAAGCATACAATTAGCATAATGATATAACATGAGGTACAAAAGCTAATGTATGCAAAAGACTAACACATTCATACTTTAGATTTAGCAAGGGAGGAAGCATGTGATAGTAAATGAGAATCAAAAACCCTATTATGCAAGGTAACCAAGTCGGATTTCCTAACCCAAATTAATGAAGAATGACTATCTTGGGGTATAGGAACTTTAACTACCGTGGTTACTTTACGATGGGATTTTCTAGGAATTCGTTTAAGATCAAAACAAAATTTCCTAAGATGACCTTTTCGACCACAATGAGTACAAGTAAAAACATGACGAAAAGATTTACCTATGGAGTGACCTCTAAAATCTTTCCTAGATGATTCTCCTAAAGCGGTGATTTTGGCTTTAGGAGTAAATTCATTACAAGTATTGAAGTCTAAACCGCAAGTGTCATTTTTAATTTGGACCGTTCCTAATATTTTATCTAATTTTTTCGAATGACACTCCAAATCAAATTTGACATTACTAGAGTCTTTCAATTTATTTTGCAATTCTAAAATGTTAGACTCTAATAAAATATTTCGCTCTTCAAAAGCAAGAAGCTCCTTTTTCAAAGATTCCATTAAACCCTTAAGGCTATCTCTCTCGCCTTCTATATATTCAAGCTTATCTAGAAGTGCTTTCTCTCGTGTCCTAAGATCTTCAACCAACATACTATTATCAATGACCTTGACACGTTCTTTCAAACAAGCTTCTAACTTCAAATTAGCCCTTTTTAGTTTAATAGATTCTTTATAAAGTTCTTGAAAAGCATTTTGAAGTTCACTCACATTAACCTCTTCTTCATTTTCACTCTCTCTTTCTTCTCCACTCTCACTATCATAAAAAATAAGAGAATCATAAACTATGACCTTGGAAGTATCATGTGTTAACGTTTCATCAATCGATGAGTTCTCACTATCACTCACATGACTAGTCATAAAAGCTACAGAATTGGGCTTAGTGGGGGAATCGGGTCCCTCTTCCTTATCACTATCACTAAGGGTCGCATTATATGCAATGGGTCGTTTACCCCCTTTCCTTAGTTTAGTGGGGCATTCAGAAGCCCTATGGCCATAACCCTCACAACCAAAACACCTATTAGACTCATCCCTATTTAGTTGTTCATTAATAGGTTTAGGGATCTTCTCGACTTTGTCAAGCTTGGAAGTTTCAAATTTCTTAAAATCATTTTTAAATTTATCTTTGTTAAATTTAAGAAATTTTCTAAATTTTCGAGCAAACAAGGCCATGTCTTCCGAGTCACGATCACTCTCGCTCTCTACTACTTGTTTGACCTCTTTTCGGGCTTTTAAAGCAACGCCCTTTTCTATTTTCTTTTTCAGTTTTAGAGGGAAACATGTCTAGTTCATAGGTTTCTAAATCACCTACAAGCTCTTCTAATTTCGTAGAGCCTAAAGTTGGTAAAGAATTTAAAACGGTCACTTTTGGAATAAATCTATCGGGTAGGGACCTTAAAATTTTCTTTACAACACGGTTGTTAGGTATTTTCTCTCCCAAATTAAATAATGAATTGACAATATCGTAAAGTCTAGCATAAAATTCATCAAAAGTTTCATTATCGTTCATTTTGATAGTTTCAAATTAAGTGGTGAGATTTTGGAGTTTCGAAGCTTTAACGACACTAGTTCCTTCATGAGTTAGTTGTAAAATATCCCAAGCTTCTTTAGCAGTTTCACACGTCATAATATGTCAGAATTCATCCGGTGTGACAGCGTTAAACAAGCCATTCAAACCACGGGAATTATAATTAGAAAGTTTAAACACATTCTCAGTCCATCTATCGGCCGGTTTGGGAACACGTTCATTTTCAACTAAGTGAGTTGGTGGGGACCACCCGTTAACAACAGACATCCAAATTCTCTCGTCGATAGATTTTAGTGTTGATTTCATTCGCGCTTTCCAATACGCGTATTTAGAACCATCAAAAATAGGAAATTTTGAAAATGGAGAAAATTCCATTTTAGCCAAAAATTCTTTAAAGGATCTTTAACGAAATAATTTATCGCTTTGGCTCTGATAGAAATTTGTAGGAAGAATAGGCCCCCGATTTTAATTTTCTCAATTAAAATATTATTTCCTTTTATATATATATCATGACGCGGAAGCGTAAAGAAGTGTGATGGTTCACAAACAAACGAATTACCAAATTTTAATTTTCTTAAACAAATTAAAATTAAATCGAGTGAAATTAAATTAATGCATTAAAATCATTTTCGCTTAAACCAATTAATTCAAGTCATAGAATTTGCGTAAGTCATAATTATCAATATTTCAAAGTTAGGCCAAACCAATTTTAGCAAATGACTTGAATTAAATAAACAATTATCCAAATTTAATTAGCACCCAATTAAATTAAGTGTGACAATTAAAACCATTTTTATCTTGAATTAACCTAAGCATGAGTTCTAATTCATTATGCAAGATAAAAAATAAATCAATCACACAATGCCGAGATGTAAGAGGAAAAACCCAAGACGAAAAACAACCTCGGACGACCCTAGCCTCAAATCCACTAAGTATGGAATTTACAAATACAAGACAGAAAGGCTTACAACACATGAATCGATCCCCGACGCTTCTTCTTGTAGATACCTCTTCCTAGCGAATAACCACGGATCTCCACCGCGGTCTCGGAGTCCACCGATCGGACTTTGTATGGCCACCATCACCCGAACAAGGAGCCTTTCTCCAATTGGGTAATGCCGCAACAAACTCTTCTTCTTTCTTTATGGGATGTAGAAGAAAACCTGAAACTTCTCTTTGAATGGAAGAGATGAACCCGGTTCCAAACTCCAAGCAAGATATATGAATATGGGAACTTGGAAGAAACTAATTTGGGTATAAACTAGAGTGGTGTATATTTTTCTCTTTGATAAAAACTCACTCAAAACATGATCTTTTTCCCTCCTTGATTTTACTCTCAAAACACTCTCTAGGAGTTAGTAAGATATGAAAAATATCAATTAGAAAATGTTATTCCCGCACATAATAAAGTCTGAGAAAAGTTGGTTAAGAAACAAGTGGGTAAGTGGGAGAAAAACTGCTGAAAACTGCCAAAAACTGTTCCCGCGTGGCATCTCGTTCGAACGACATTTCGTTCGAACGACATTCTCGTTCGAACGATTCTTCTAATGAAGTTCCAGTATGAAATCATTAGACGCTCGTTAGAAATCTCGTTAGAACGACCATCTCGTTCGAATGACATTTCGAACGAAGTTCCAGTATGCCATAATGGGAAGTCGTTGGTAATCTCGTTCGAACGACTTGTGGTTCGAACGACAATCTCGTTCGAACGACACTTCGAACGAACTCACAAAATTTTCAAAAATTCTTTTTAAGCCCAGAAACTTTTATATACTTTATATATAAGTTTTAATATAAACCATTCTGAAAACAAAACGCAGTTTTGAAAACCTAACACCCTATAAACTAGCTCCAAGCTATATATATATATATATATATATATGATTGCATTCATACCTTGGGAGCATAGAACTATGGTTGAAGACGTATGCATGATTATGAAGCTTTATACTCTTTGCCGCTACGTCTTCAAACAAACTTTTCATAGGCCTTAGAATATTACAATTAAATACAATCCTATGTATAAATGTTTTTGTCTGGAATTGAGCCAAAACTATATATGGACTAAATTGGAAATTTGTGTCCTTACAGACCTATTTCGAACGGCCTCATTTGAACGAGAATCCTCTGACTTCTAATGAGATTACAAAATACACTTTTAAGGCCTGGTCAATTTAAGAATAATTCTAGGTTCATCTAAGTGAGAGAAATAACCTACGTGAATGACGAGTGACATAAATTCTGAATTAATAGTGAGATGTGAGTGTGATTATTATTGGGATATAGAAAGTTTATTGAACCTAGGAGGGGATGTAGGTTCGAGAGAGGAAATATACGAATGAGTTTCAGTGAGAGGTAAAAATAGTAATAATATTTACTTATTATTGAAATCGGGTTGTGTGAACGCCTATTTAATTATATAAGTTGTGTGCATGCTTATTGATTGAAATATTATGTGTATGACATATCTATCTACTGGATATCAAACGGAGGCTAGCGCGTTATGGACGACCATATCTTGTGTGCCTTCGGAGGATTTTGAGTCATACCACTAGAGCATGGAACATAGGCACGAGCTTATCTGTGAGAACGATAGTGTTGACAGTCGTATGGGTGCATAGGTATGTGTGTATCCCATCGGTTTGGGACTATGTTTGCCTCCAATATGAGTATATATTTTATTGGTTCCTCAGAGATTGAACCTGATGTCCTTGATGCGTGAGCGTTGCAATGGGACTAGATAGCCGAGTATGCCTAGCACCAAGGGTTTCTTAACCATGGGTGCCATATTGATATATATTTGTATGTATACATAGTGAGATTATATATATATACTGAGTTCCTATTCTATGTTTCATGTTGGCCACTTTATTAAAATATATACATATTGGGTCACTAGTTGAAAATTAAGAATGTTATGAGAATGAGTCAAAGCATCTTTAAACCTATCCCTAAATAATAGAAATGGATTGTCTTCGGGCTGTTTAGATATTTTATCTGGTATAGTGGTTACACTACGTATAGTCAGGCAGAGTATCATGACTGGTATAGGTAGTTAGACTCGCTAGGTGTGCACATTAGATGAGAGGTGAGCATCTCAACCGAGTATGCTAAGTTAACATGAATAATATTTATGCTAAATAACCAATTTAAGAACTTGCTATATTTAAACTATTTTCTACTTGGGATCTTACCCGTTTTTCTGCAAATCTTTTTTCATGTTCCTTCATTTTAGGTGCTCATCCATAGGTGCACTACGCTTAGTTGATTCCATTCATTTGTCGAGCTGTAGCTGATGTGGAAGATACAGGACATTGCTAGTAGACGCTTCTGAGTCTACTTCTCCTCACATGTCAGTTATTTACTTCAATTGGACATGTCCTACCTCCTATTTTACATTCATATATTTAGAGTTGTTTTATTCTATCTTTATACTTTGATTTCATGTTATTGGATTATTGTATGGGATTTTGACTGGAAGTGTTTACTCCAGTTATTTATTTAAATTCAGTTAGTTCTTTCCTTATGCTATTGGGATGTCTTATGATGATTAAATATTGCCCTTTAATGATGATAGGTAATAACAAGTTAACATTTTGACACCAACCTTTTTAAATATTAGGTGGTCAGTTTTCAATTAAATTAAAATTAGAGTTCTTCGACAGTGATGCATTTATCTGAACCGACTTGATATTATGAAATTAATTAATTAAGGACTGATCACCTGATAATTAATTAGGCGGGGTGCCACTTATTCGAATCAGGCTTGGGAGTTTGCAGACTTCCTGATGGGATTAAACCTGAAGTGCAAGCAGATCTGTAAGAGGAAACATATCGATAGATGTGAATGTGAAAGACTTCAAGACAACACTTATTGCAAAAGAGTTTTTCTTATAATTGAATAATCCTAGAGGGGGTGAATAGGATTTATCTAGATCTTTAACCAATTTTAGTGTTGAGAGTGAGTGTGAACAAAACCAAGATGGGTGGAAGATACCCAATTAAAATTTCTTATCCAAAGAAGACAATGATTTCCTCTAATTTCTTATTATGGGTAAAAATAAAAATTCAGGTTTACATGACACAATTATTTACTAAATATATTATACCAAATTTGATCTTCAATATTAGGTGATTTAATTTAAGTAAGGAAGAGATAAACAATATAGCCCAACACCAAAGCGTATTAGAAAAAACCCTTAACAAAAGAAAATTTCGAGCCCACATAAAGAAAAATATACTAATGTAAAATTTTACGACTAAAAATAGATACTTACACCATCTCGATGCTATGACCCTAGACACTTTTTCCCACCATATTTCCAACAGCTAGAGAACGCTACACAATCGTGATTGAATTTGGTATGCAACCAATGTCTTCAAGTCCTTCACCAATAAATTTTTTATTTTAAAGTTTGAAGAATTTTTTTTATTGTTCCAGTGGAACAAATGATTAGCAACCAATGAAGATCTACTTTCTAGAATGTGAGAGTCCTAAAGTTTGAGGGAAGTATATAAAAATGTTTGATAACTCAAAATAAACTCACGAAGTATTTTTGAGAAAAAAAGTATTCAATGTTTCTCACGAATAAATTTTATAAGATTTTTTTGTTCTAGTTTTGAGGGAAGTAGTCAAACTTTAAAGAAGTTTATACTTACAACAATAATAATAATGGATATCTCAAAAATAGAAAGAAGGTTTTGATTTCTAGAAAATATTATCATAAGCGTATGAGGCAAAAATCTTTTAAAAACCTTAGCTTATTTGTGGGGACAAGAAAAGATAAATAGTAACTTCAAACATGTGCCCACAAGTCTAAAAATCCCTAAGCTATTATAGTCCACTAAAATAAGTTTATTCCCGAACATACCAAAATACATGGAAACAAAATAGAATCTTCACATTTTATAGTGCAATCTTTTATAAAGATTGAATTTTTGTGTCAGATTTGTTGTTGTCGTTGTAGCGAGGAAGTGCGTTGCTGGAGCGAACCTATATAGAGACAAGTCGCGAGAAGTTCTGAAGAATTTTACAGTTTTGATAACATGCATCATTATGGTGAGAAAAATCTTTGCTGCAGCGAGAATATTCGATGTTGTGGCAATGCTAGTAGTAAAGCCAATGACAAAGAAAATTCGTTGAACAAAACAGAAAATTTGGTCGTTTTCGCATGAATGAAAAACATAAAGAGATTTATTTTCATTTTAAGAAGTAGTATAAAGATACATAATGCCTATTTAAAATATGTTTACATAAGTGAAGGTATATGGAATATATAGAGAGAAAATTTCCAAAATCCCCAAAAGCGCACGCACACACACAAGTTTCACACATTTTTTAATTTAAGAAAACATATTTTTAGTTATGTTGAAGCATGGGTGTACTATGCCATGTAAGTCTATTTACCTTATCCTAAGGTGACATTCTCATGTATGTGGAAGTAAATGATGATAGGATGCAGTTGATGAAGTCCCCATAACAACCTCTTGGACTAAAGACACAAAGTATGTTTTAGACAACGGGATAAGGCAACGTAATCCGATGAGGAACTTTGAGTATATTGTTTACTCTTAGAATCTCCCCCCTTGTTCATTCCATTACAAAACACATAAAAACTATTATTATAAACAAATGAATAAAATATATCATCTATGACACGACTCGCTCGACCAATGACATAATAACATAGAAATACACACTTGAATGAATCAAAAGAGACTCCACAACCATTTGGAACTCTTGTACCTCTTTCCTGTCAAACACTTTGCAACCATATCAAAATACTAATGTGTAATAAAATGATAGAGAAATATAACTAATAAGATGAAACAATTGATAGAATAATATGCAACCAATTCATCTAATCACTAAATGGAACATATACATAGTTTATCAAATATCTTTATGAGCTACTATATGTAAACTTCCTTAGATATGATTATATGTGACACCCCGTCTAATTAAATAACAGGTGATCAGTCCTTTATTAAATTTGAAACAGATTATCCCGTTGGATCAGTCTTAGCATCACTATCGAAAACTTTTTATTAATCACTAACCACCTAGTATTTAAAAGTCAGATGTCAGATTTTATCTTTTAATATAACATGCAAGCAATTTAAATGATTAACTAAACATTCACCATCCAATAACAATTTCATAGGAAAATGACATAATGAAATAAACTGAGTCTGGAGTAAACACTTCCAGTCTAAAGCCTAAATACCATAATCTGAAATGAAATAAAACCCAATAACTAAAATATAAATGAATGTCTGAAACCACTATCTTTAAATAAAAATGTGAAACATGCCCTGACTGGAAGAAATTACTTTGAGTAAACCAAGGATAAATGTGGAGGCATCTAATACCGAGGTCTTGTAACTTACACAGTAGCTACAACACGTCAACTAAATGGAACTCCTATGCTTGGCGTCCTCCCTGTGGCTAGGCATCTAAAATATTTTACAAAAAATGGATTTGAAAGCAAACGGGTCAGAGCCCCAGTTGAAAATGGTTTAAAAAAATCAAGTATTTAGATGCATAAATACTAGATAATTGTATACATATTAGTCACATGCTATCACTTGAGATTCTCACCCCTCAACTATTGTGCACACCTAACATATAATTAGTGTCCTTCCTAGTTATTTTACCCCACCTAACTAGATTTTAACAGTCTCCATCTATGGAAGCTAACCTATTGAGGACACCCATCGAATAGAACTATACTTTATATAGTTACTCATATTTTGTTAATTGATTCTAAGTATCTCATTAATCTATTAAGATCTTACACACTTAATATATATATTTGCATCATCATTATCTTCTATTAAACAACACAGTAGAATAAACACAATGTGTGTGTGTGTGTGTGTGTGTGTGTGTCTCTCTCTCTCTCTCTCTCTCTCTCTATATATATATATATATATATATATATAATATATAATATATAATATATATGCTAATATCGCACCCCACATAGGCGAAACTAACGGTGCGTACATACTCTGCTATCGAGACTCGACGCCTCACATACAGAATAAGGACTATCGATTCCAAATATCTTAGGAATTGTAATAAAACAAATCACATACAAACTGGAGGCGAACATGGACCATGGTGTAATGGGTCACGCACATACCTACTCACCCATCTAACCCAAAATTATCCACTCACAGATAAGTCCTCCTTAGATCCTACGCTCTGAGGTACCAGTCTATAATCCCCTCCTCCCCCCGAACGACTCCTTAAGACAAGATTGTCCCCTTCAAAGACCTCCAGCTGATAACAAGTATGGTAGGTATGTCATACACATAAAAATCCATACAATAGGTATTCACACAACCTAAATATTTATACGTTCAATATTGGTATACACACATTCCATAATACAAGTTTCACATGTTGTATTTATAACCCGTATATCATATGTAAATTTAACTAAACTCATAACTCTCGTTGTATAAATTCAGATACCTTTCATATCCCAAAGTTTTACTAAGTCCCCCAATTATTCCTTAGGTTAATTTAGTACTATAGTGTCCCCCTACTGCTAGTTTTAACTCTAAGTCATCATTTGTTCGAATTAAACCCCAATCCATAACATTCCCAATCATAATGCATTCGAAAAACACTCATAAATCTCCCCATTCAATTTCATACATAATGATACTTTTCGGGCCTTAACTATAACCCTATTGACCTTCCCTACGTCTCATTATATTCAATTAATCAACATTAATTCTTAAAAGTTGGGGTTGAATCGAAACTAAAGAAGAAAATAAGTTACAATTTTTAGGGGAGTCGATCGATTGAAGAAATAGGTCGATCGATCCATCAGTCAAATGATCAAAATTCTTGGGTCGATCGATCGAACATGTATCAGCCTGGATTTTCTACAAATTTAAGTGACGGGTTTCTTCAACAAGAATTCTCTAAAACCTTCTTAATTCATTCCCAAACTCCAAAACGAAGGTGATAAACATTAATTTAATACATATGGACAATTTATAACTTATAAAGATTCATTCATTTTTCAATTGAATTCTAATTTAACTCTCAAAAACCTAAGTTATGGATTTTCTTCATGAACACGATCAAAACTCTAAATCCTCTACATAACGATTCCCTGAATGTATTAAATTTCATTTTTCCATGACAGTACTTCAATCCTAATTATGAATCCTACCCAAAATATGATTTAATCCAAAATTTATCCTCTACATGCATGAAATTTAATTCTTAATCATATTCTACTAACATGGATAATTTATCTAGATGAATTTAATCAAGAACGATACTTGTCTTATAATAGTAGGTGTGATCCTTTGATGATGAAGGGTATGGCTATGTTCCTTGTCTTTCGATCTACACTCCAGTGGCATTAATTGTGAAAGAGGTGCAACCATAGGTGTTTTTTGGCTTGGGATCTCTTATATTTCCTCTTCCAATGGTCTATATTATTTATGTGCTTGATAACCTTAGAATACCTAACCCTAGAAGCTGATATAGCCTTAGAAAATTCGTGGGTTTAATTACTGCCAAAATAAAAATGTCTAAAATACCCTCCCGGGGTGCTAATTTGACCTAAAAATATTCTAGGACCCAAACTAAACCGCCGGGTAGACTTTTTTACCTATCTCGATCCTTCCGAACACTTTTGCGCACTAGAAATGGCCATATGAGTGACTTATAAATAAAATACTTTTATTCCATAAATTTTACTTCCGACACGGCTGACACGCACGTTCGGCTTTAATTACCATAAATGTTGTATTATTCGCTCGCGATAATTTATTCATAATTACATATTACTTTACTCACCAAGTAATATTGAACATAATTCATATCAATAAATACTAACTCTCGTCGCGCTAGTAATTATTTAATTAAATCTAGATTAATTATAATTAAATTTCCCATTTTAAGTCATTTAATCCAATAATTAAAATCATAAAAAATACGGGGTATTACATTATACTTCACTAATTCAACTCCTCTTTTTTAAAACATCTCTCCTCTTAAGATAGAAATATCTCTCCCTCTTTTTATAATGTAATTGACAATGGAAGAGACGTGAATTAAGAAGTGGCCTAGAAAAAATAATACAAAGGATTAAAACTAATATTCCCCAGTATATAATTGAGATAAACATTAAAATCGGATATAAAGACAAGATAACAATATATAAGGCAACAGTGATAACTATGATAATAAACAACCAAATATATATCACCTAAAATGCTAAAAATCATTAATCCCTAACCAAAATCTCCCTAACAAAGTATGGCAGAAAGTATAACCTAGTAAAACAATTTTTTCCTCCCTTTATCATATAGATAGAATTGTTTTATTAAAAATTGATTATCCCTCTTAATCAAGTCTTATCTCCCCATAGAAAACTTCTTTCTCTTTTAGGAAAGGTGACCAAACTCAGAAACCAAATCACTAAGGACACAAGAAACATATCTATATGACATAATTAGAGAAAATAAGTTTAGAGTGAAAAACATGCTATGTAACACAATAAGGAGAATGATTTGATAGAAATTCGGGATATACCCTGTATTTTTATAATGCTAAATAATTAAGGGATTAATTAATATTGTTGGATTAATTAAATTAAAAATGTGAGAAAATTGATTATTAATTAATCCGGATTAAAAATAAATATTAACTAGCGTGCCAAGGGTTAATACTTATTCTTGAGAATATTGGAATATTAGTATGTGAATACGTAATATGGAATTATGAAATTTTTATAAATTATCGAGAGTGAGAAATACGACAGTTGGTACATTAAGTCAGGACGGGCATGTGAGTCGTGTCGGGACTAATTTAATGGATTAAAGAAGTAAATTATTTTTAAGTAACTCGTATGGTAATTTTGAGCGTCATTGAGTCCAAAAGAGTCGAGATATTCAGAAAATTCTACCCGGGTATTTTATTTGTACTCCGGGGTGTTTTTAGGCCTAACCGGCATCCTGTCGGGGTATTTTTATCCTTCGAATTTTTGGGGAAATATTATGGACGAAAATTAGGATATTAAATATAGAGGTACGTGGACTAGAGGGGAGTTATCGATTCTAAACCTATTATAGAGAAAATAGAAAGGAACAGACAAAGGAAGAATAAGCCATAGGAGTTTTTGGTGCATAACTTAACAACACACATTAGAAATCTCACCAAAGTGTAGATCGGGAGACGAGGAACACACCTATAGAAACATCACCAGGACATCAGACCTTCGAAATTGAGGCAAGTGTTTAATCCTTGCAAAATTGAAGCAATAATCATGTTCATGTAAGTATAGATATATAATACCCATTTGTGATTCATAAATTTTGATTAAGTTGGAGAACTAAGTACATTAGTTAAAATATGGTATCAAATTAGGATGAATCCCTCATGTAGATAGCTTAGAGATTAGGAATTGATGATTAATTATGATGGACGAATCTGATATTGTATAGAAATTTTAAGAACTAGGGTTTGTTTGATTAATTTTAGGGTTTTTTAGAATTTATTAAGGTTTATGCATGATTAAATGATTTTAGATTTTTAGATATTATACCAACATCTTTAATTATTGGTTGGAAGTCATCGTTGGGAGTTTGGGACAAATCTGTAGATGTTTTTGGTAGAAAAAGGTTGGAAAACGCAGTAGGTAGTGGAGACGGCGACGTCTCGTTCGAACGAGATGCAGGGTCATTCAAACGACCTGCTGATTCATTCGAACGAAACTAGTTCTGGTTCAAACGACAGGTCCCAGAAAAATTTAAAAAATTCCTATTTTCCCCCAAATCGTGTTACACAGTTAGTTGAGTGAGAAAAAAATGCCATTTACTGATACTAGCTTAGTGCATAATTAAATGGGAAGCATTCCTAGGATAATATCTTAAGAATTGGATTGGTGAATTCACCTTTGAAATATCGAAAGTGTGAATAATCGAGTTAATTGCACAATAAGTAGTAATGAGAAGTATACTACCTGTAGAAATATATGTATGGGTTGGGTGAATACCTGAATTTTAATAGGGCTTAGGAAATGCCTATTATTATATGATTAATATTATTATGTGTATAACATACCTATGCTGCTTGCTATCGGGAGGAGGTTATCGTGCAGTGGACAGTCTTATCCTGGGTGACCCAATGGGGGGATATTTGACTTGTACCCAGAGCATATGAACTTGGATACGTGCTATCTGAGACGTAGGATAGTTTCAACGGCTGAATGGGAGCATAGGTATGTGCGTGACCCATTTGGCTGGTGAGTATGCTCGCTTCCAATGTTTGTGTTATGAGATTTATGGTTCGTGAGGGATGTCAAGCCAATTGTCCTTTAAGTAGTCAGCGATGCATCAGGACATGATAGCAGAGTATGCATTGCACCAAGTGGTCCTAACCAAGGGGAGAAGGATTTATATATATATGTATTGGAATGATTTGACTATATATATATATATATATACTTGTGAATGATTCTAATGTGTGAAATTAGCAAATTTATAAATGTTGGTAAGTAAAGTGATTTCAGTGGATAAAAGATTTTCTATTAGAACAGTGAATGTAATATACGGTTAATTGGCATAAAATAATATTAATTGTGTATTGTATGGGCGATAGGGGTTACTCATATGAGATAAATTTAGAAGTATAAGTCTATGATCTAGTTGGGAACATTATGGACAACTAGGTTAGGATAGACGTACGTCAGGCATGCACAATAGTGGAGAGGTGAGAATATCATGTGAGAGTTTGAAACAAATATGCACATAATAATTGCATTATTGCAGTTTTAAATACTTACTAAAACAAATATTTTTACAATTTAGGCTCTAACCCATTTCTTGTTATTCTTTTCTCTTTTGCTGTATATATATTATTTATCAGGTGCCCAGCCATTGGTATACCAGACTTAGACACCTGGATCATTTAGGGAGCTGTAGCGGTTGTGGGAGTTGTAGGCCTTTGCATTTAGACACTTCTATCATTTCTTTCCACTCTATTAAGATATTCCATTTAGGGTATGTTTTGCCCCTCTCTCAGTTATTTATTAGAGATTGTTCCCAGTTCATTTTAGTAATTTACTTCTATTACACTTGAGGATATTATGGTTTGTTGGTTTGTGACTTTGAACTAGAATGTTTTATCCAGTTTGCTCTATCTCAGTATTTGATTCATGTCCAGTATTTATTTTATTCTTGTGGAATGTGGGTAGCTTATATCTTAAAATATGGAAATTTATTTATGGATTAATTGGGTATAATTAAATGGAAACATGTTTTAACACTTAGCTTAATTATTTATTAGTTGATTAATAATATTAAATGTTTTCGACAGTAATGCTAAGAATGAATCCACTGAACATTCTGTTTTGATTTTAATAAAGGATTGATCACCAGGTATTTAATTAGGCGGGGTGTCACATATATGAATTGCATGGTATAACATATAAAGGATCAAATGATATAATAAGACAAATACATAAACCATCATCAATATTCTGGTATAAATGCCCATATGTACTAAACAATAAGCTAAGCTTAATGAACACCGAGTATAGGATATAAAGGATACAAATTTATGTGATCAATCCTTAAACTCAAAAGATAAATATAATTATATATGCCAAATGATATATAATGTTAAGGAAAGTATCGATGGAATATGTCTAAGAAAAATGAAAAGGTGAAGCATGGGTAATACAATGATTAACAACCACTATTGAAATACGATATGCCAAAATAAAATAAAATAATCAAATATGATCGAAATAAGGAATGATCAAAAAAATATTTTGACGTAGCATATTTATCCCAAATGGAAAAACAATGATATCAATATATATGAAATATTATATAAATATCAAATTCAATGTGACTACAATCTACACTAGAACATGAGTAAACAATACCAAGTCTGGAGACAATAAATTTCTATATATATGCAATTATGTATCATAAAAATTTATCTCTCAATAAAGGTGATATCCCTAATTATGCATTGTAAAATAAATCTTTTTAAGAAACTTTAAAGATATAATACATGGGAAAAACGGGAATAAAATGCTAAACAAATGATACATAAAGAGCTTTTAGTAACTCATCTCAAATAAATGGTTTACATGGCACATCAATATTTATGAAGTAAAAGAATAACACCAAGATCCATTTTTTATAATTAAAAAAGATATAGGCAATATTATCACACTTACCAAAATTTAAGTTTTATGTCTAATGTTCATGGTCAAGAAAATATTATCCTTCAAAGGCTAGTACTGTGATGAGATCATTAACCAACAACATAAGATCATATCTTGATCATGCAAACTATAAACAAACAAAACCATTGAAAGAGTAAAACCAAGCTCGAGTTCAATTCAAAATAATAGTGAAAGTACAAATGAGTCAAACCTTCAATAATAGTGAAATTTTTTCACACCATATAAGATATTTACAACTAAAACTTTTCTCTTCCTCAATGAGTTATTTGGTTAAGACCTTTAGTTTCACATCCTTGATGTTACTCAACTTTAGATAAATACATATATTTGAAAAATCGCTTTGTTAAAAATTATTTTTGCATGTGGGGGATTTCAGTCACTCATTACTAAGATGGGATATTATTTCCAATTTTTAAAGGTAGAATCATCAAATCAAATTTGTAGTCCTAATTGCATCATATCTTGTGATATATATATATATATATATATTTCAACTCCTTCAAATCAGGAAAATTCACACATATACACATTTGAGGATAATGAATTCTCTCTCACAAATATTTGAAGCTTTGAGCCATGTGTAAAAGATTTTACACCTTTGTCATTCCTCATAAGGTGGAATCTATACAATATGCAGTGAAGTGTAAAGTGCAATAAAATATGATAATGTATTCTCAAAGCATAAATTTTCTTAAAGTTTATGAGACTTGAAAGACAATCGAATTCATCTCATATAGTACATGCAATATGCGCAAACAAACTAAAAACGATCAAATAGCCATTTTAATGTATAAAAATATAGTCATGGAGTACATCATTTAAAAAGACATAAATATAATTGTACCAAAAAATATTTTTAATTTTATGGATAAAGATATGTACTACCAAAAAGATCATGTTGTATGATTAAGAGATATACATGAAGCACAAAATACTGAATATGTTCCAACAAGCTCAACTAATCAATAAAATAACTAATGAGTTGCTAAGATAATCAATCTAAAGAAGTCACAAGATTAAGACATAAAGAGAAAGAAAATCCTAAGAATAAAAATAGGCAAACCAAGGAGTATAAGCATAAGTAATGAATATATATCCAAGGTAAGATGAAAATACTTTTGTTATGCATACAAATATGACATACATGGGTTAACAAAAAATAAACTAGATGTAAAAATTCTAAATATACTTTTGGAAAACCAGAGACAAGTATTTTTAAATATAAATCTTTTCAAATTATTCAAGCTATGATTGAAGAATAAATCAAGAAGATAAACAATTCATATATTAGTTATCAACGACAATATGAATGAAATAAAAACTCACATACGAATATATGAAATTACATTCTAACAAGGCTATGATCAAAACCAAAACATCCTCTAGCATTTAGATATAGGTGGGACAGATATCGGAATATTCTTATTCTTAGTTTCAATTTCATTGGAAATGTCTTTCCTAACCAACACACATTAATTTAAGGGGCTTTGAGGTTAGGTGAGACTTGAGGAACATTTTTTTATTTATTTTGTCTCTCTTTCTAAGGTAGTGTTTTTCAAAAATATTTTAATTATTCTTATCCCTCATTTTTTCCAAAAGGGTTTAGGTTCAATTTTTGTTAAATCAAAAGCCTTTTTGTATTTATTGTTCCTCCTAAAAATCTTACCACTCTTACCATGATTCAAAGGTAAGGTTGGTTTGAGTAAAAAATAAAACTCACTCAAATGACCAATTTTATGACAATGATCACATTTAAAACTTTTTTGTCTTGTCATTTGGGTTTTGGGTTAAGGAACAACATTTTTAAAATGTTGAAAATTATTCAACTTGTAATAAAAGTCTCTAAGGTGACCTTTATTATGATAATAAGAAAAAAACATCTTTTTAGGTATTTTATGATTAAGCATGTGATTTTTATTAACACAAATAGGAGGAATAATATACCCCCCTTCAAATAATTGGTAAAATGTTTCCCCCTTTTTGTTGATAATTTTTAGTAACATTTTCAACAGGTGTTTTCTCATTTGGTGACGAAGTATTGACACAAATTATCTATCCTCTATGGATGTATGGTTTGTAAGAATGCAAGTCTTTTGAAGATGGTCACATCATCCTTTTCTTTTATCAATGTCGATAAATGTTCATCCTCTTCTTTAGGAACCCCTTTTTTATCTTTCAAATCATCAATAATATCTAGGATTTCACTAAACTCAACATTAAGGTCTTTGATTTTAGAAAATAGGACATGTCCATGAGCTCCCAAAATTTGAGAAAAAATCATTCTTATCTTTTAGAAAAAGAAGCTCATTGAAAATTTTAATTTTCTCATTTTCAAGGGTTTATATCTTTTCTAATAAAATATCCATTTTAGTGGACAACCCGGAAGAGTTATCATCTTCATTCTTCTTAATGATATTTTTTCTTTAAATCGTTTTAACTTAGAAGATATAATCAAATTATTTCTTAGTAATCTAGATTATTAAAAAACAATGTGATTTTATTGTTCAAGTTAAAAAAATTTAAAGAAGAAAATGTCGTTAAGAAGAGTGAAGATGATTCATTTTCCCGATTATCCATTGAAAATAATATTTTATTAGAAAAGATCTTTTGGACTCTATATAAACTTTATCGTAAGAAGTTTCGTCACTACCATTATCATTACTACAAATACAAACCTTTTTAGTGTTAGAAACATAGTGATTAAAAAAATCGAATGAGGTCACAAGTTGGATAAAACCATGATAATGAGGTGCACCAATTAAATCGCGAATACTAACGCACATGCTAAAATCATTCTTCACACACACTAGATTTACCTGAAGGTGATTAAACCTATAAGTATGAGGTCTATCTCTCATAACAGTTGAGAGTTAGTGCGCTTGAAACAAAGATGGAGGGAAGATACTCAAAAAATTTCTTTTCCAAAAGGAGACAAGGTTTTCCTCCAATTTCACGTTATGGGTAAAACAAAAACTAAGGTCTATGTGACAAATTATTTACCAAATATATTACATAAAATTATATCTTCAATATTTAGGTTATTTAATCGAAACGCGAAAAAGGTAAAAAATATAGAACAACACTAGGTCATACAAGGAAAATCCCATAATAAAAAAAATCTCAAACAGAAAGAATGATAAATGTACTTCAAATGCCCCTCTCTACCACCATCGATATTGTCCCAAACTAAGCCACCGCCCATATCAGTTTGGGGGGTTATTCCAGCTTACATCCATAAACTGGTGCCAAGGGGATTGAACCCCTAACATGTGGTGTTATAAACCACATACCTTACTAGTGGGGCTAGAAAAGTCCAAGATATTAGAAGAGTGCAAATATCTATATATATGGACCATTATTTTTCATCACCCAAGCGATGTGGGATGTAACTGTCTTGATACCAAATTAACTATGGTACCATTAAATTATAACAAAAAATAAATAAAAATAGAATTTAACAACAACGTTAGCAACCAGCTTACGAAAATCAAGACTATAAACGAGTTTGTGATGCAATATAGCCCCTCATTTTTTTTTCATCTTTTAGTTATTTTTGAATTATCCCAATCTAAACAACCCTAAATATCATATGCATCTAATCCTAAGCCCAAATGAACCCACGGTTATGTTTTATTCATGTCAATTTAATAAAATTAAAGGTGCCATAATTTTCCTAATCTTTACAACTAAATATATGAACATATAAAAAAAATATACTCTCTAAGTTATAACACCCCATGATTTTTGAGACTGAGAAATTAAGTTTTTTTGGGAAAATAAAATTTAATTAATTGGAGAATTTTAAGATTTGGGAATTTAAGTCCAAAAATAGAGAACATTTCAAAGTATTCTGGATGATGATTTTAAGGGTACCATTGATCCCGGAAGGGTCGAGATAGTCAAAATGACTGTCATTGGGTTTTATTTCGGCTCCGGAATGTTTTTAAGTTGGTTTGACTCGATTTGGAGTAAACGAGTCATTTAAAGTGTGTATTAACATTTAAAATTTGGGTTTATGTTTTTAAGGGATTTAAAGGCTTACGGATCAAGCCTTCTCATTTACAGAAAGAGAGAAAAAATCCCAAGAGAGAAAAAGAAAGAAAAGATAAAGAGAAGAAGAGAAAGAAGAAGAAAAGAAGAGAGAGAGGAAGAAAAGCTTGGAGATTCCGTCCCAAACGCGACATCGAGGACAATTCAACCCCTACAAAATCGAGGCAAGTGTTTAATCTTGTTAAATAAGTCATTTGTGTATTTTATTTCATAATTTGTGGGTTAAAGAAATGGTTTTTGGGTATAAACATCAAAACCTAGATTTTGGCTTTAAATCTTGAAATTAATGTTTACAAATGGGTTTAATGATGTATAATTTATTGGGATGAAATGTAGGATGAGTTTACATGTTAAGAGTATTATTGGGTTAAAGATTTGGGAGTTCGGTGATGATATTTGGGTATTTGAGGATTTAGGGTTTGCTGAAAATGGGAAAATCGGCCAGGATAACTGGTATGGCCGGTCGACCGCGGTCCGAGGACCGGTCGATCGCGCCTTAAAGGGAAAGCCTACTGCATTTGTTCGTAGGCAAAATTTGCACCCGCGGTCGATCGGGGGTCGGGACCGGTCGACCAGTCCCCTGTTTTTTGCCCAAGAATGGAAAATCCTTTTAACCCTTTTCTTTTGGAGTTTTATTCTTAGGGGCTTTCTTAATAGGCTTATTATGGAGGGCTATGATAGTAGATCTAGGGAATAGGGGCTTGCGGGCCTATGTTAAATTGATTTAGGAGGATGGGATGCCTATTTTAGTAATGAAAGGAATATGGGACTTAAGTGATTGGCGGATTGTTTTATCATGATAGAGATGAATTATCATGAAATGGTTATAAATGGTATAGGGATAGTCTCTTTTACCTATATGTGTATTACTAATGGATACCCCTAGGTATAGTGGGGGATCTCAATGAGGTCGGGAGTGCTAACTTAAGGTCCTAAGAGAGTCGAGATATGATTGAGGACCAACGAAAGAAGATGTCGTGTATTCTTGAGGAGTATAGACTTATGGAATAAATTGTGAATGTAATAACATTTAAGGTTTATTAGAGCTATTAAACCCTAGATGGGATTTTGAGAATCATGTGATTTGGTCATCAACTAGGTTAGAGTGGGTTGCCAATCTAGTGGGGATAGTCGTTGTATATCCGGGTGTGATTAATATTGAAGTTCCTAATAAGTAATGGGACCAAGAAATGAATTTAGTATAGAGCTTTAGGCTCAACGATTATGAATTTTATAATTACTTATGATCGAGATAAGTATCGTGGGTTGATGTACTTTCAGGCATTGATGGAATGTACAATAATTGTTATACCTACATTAAACCTTTGGCTGATAACCCTAATGGTGGATATATGCATGTTTTATTGGGAGACTATTCATCATAGGAAAAAGGGATGAATATGCTTCAAGTCAGGGATGGTATTCACATATTGAGGTAAATCGAATAAGTTTGTGGTGACGGCTTGTATATTGAGGATTATGTATACTTATAGCCGAGTTTTTATATCTTATATTTACGAATGAGAACTAGTTTGTATATATAGATATATGGATATGTGAATATGTGTATATATCTGTATGGATATGAATATATGGATATATTTATGTTGTGAATATACATGATATGGATATTTAAATCGTATATGATGGTTTAATGTTTGATCATATGATGGGATCATATGGATGTGTATATATTGTGCATGCGAGCGATATATAGACTTATGTGGTTAAGCATTCCCCGCTCATGCTATCATTGGGAAGTTGCGCGCGTAGAGGGTGAGCATCCTGGCATATAGAGCAGGGTGTGGATATTCCCCAGGTCATAGTCGTCTAGTGTGTTATTATGTCATATATATCTTGGGGTGGGACGTGGTGGGTATGTCTCGTCTCATTGACCGGTTAGGAGCTATGACCTCTTCCCAGGACATCGTGTGTGTGAGTTACCACGAGATGGGTGTAATTGAGCCCCACCATGGTGGTCCCCAGTTGCTATGTGAGCCGGGCATTGGGAAGATGATAGAATGGTGCAGTTCTATCGGCGATATATATAGCCGGGTATATATATGTGCATGGCCATTGTACATCAGATATGATATGTACACTTGGTCATGGGTATGGATGATGGTATATATATATATATATGGTTAGAATAAAATGCCTATATATATATATATATATTTATATATCCTATAGATGAAAGGATATGGAAATCTTTGTGTAGTGCATCTTGGATGATTATGGTGTACTACATTGATGGGGGTTGATGTATCGCATTTAAGGAATACTTCGGGTAAATCATCCCAAGGATATTATTGGAGATTTTTAGTTGTTTTCATAATCGTAGTCTAAAATTTAGTTGTAGTAGTAGTATAATATGGTATGTATGGCATTATGGATCTCTAGGATCGACATTGTCAAGGAGTAGTGTAACGGGGCGGTTCCTTGTTTGGATTTCTCTTTGCGAGACACCCGACGCACGAAACGTAGTGCAGTGTTGAGATTGGAGAAAAGTTTTGTCAAATAGTTATGTGTGGCATGATGGATATCTAAGATCGACGTTGACCAGGAGTAGTGTAACGGGGTGGTTCCTTGTTTGGATTTCGCTTTGCGAAACACCCCACGCACGAAATGTAGCGCAGCGTTGAAATTGGAGAGAAGTTTTGTCAATAATGATTCTGTATGCCTATTATTTAGAAATTAAATCATGTGTTTCAATCCAAATGCACATGGGTAACTTATTAAGAATTATAAATAAATTAAATTATAAACCAGAATCCATTAAGCCTATTATGGCAAAATTGTTTGTAAACATAATCAAGTATGATTAGAAAACGGGTTAAGATAGGGAGGCAATTCTCGTGGGAATAGGCGGGGCCTATGTTAAGTTAGGTGGTCCTTATAATTGGGGAAATTTAACTAAAATTTGAGGACGCGAATAGGTGCGCGCCATTAGTTGAGAGGTGAGTTGGGGTTTCACGAGAGTGTGATTCCACTTTAATTATGAAATAAGTGCATGGATATTTATTATGCACGGTTAAAACACTTGCTAAATATTTTCACAACTCGGGCTCTGACCCGTTTACTTTCCTGTCCTGCCTGTATATATATATATATATATATATATATATATATATATATATATATATATATATATATATATATTATTACAGGTGTCCTACCGCATGGATGCCGGATGACCTTCTATCCAGAGTCTTGGGAGCCGTGATAGGTGCGGACTGTTGCGGGATGTAGAATGTAGTCGCTTCCTACTTCTTTAAAAATCTAGTTAGGATTCATGTTGTATATCGGGTTTGTACCCAAGGGATATTTATATAAATGTTTATATTTATTCCATTCCAGTCATTGTATTGGCTGTGACCCGACAGCTTATTCGGGTTTATCTCCTTCTGTCATATTTATTTATAGTTATTCATTTCATTTATCATCATTCTTGTATGCATCTCTCTTTTCTTTACTAGTAGTTTAGTGTTGGTTTATTGTTTGTTGCATAGTTTATAAAATTTTAACATTTCGCTTATATGATATCGGGTAGTTAGTCGTATATTATGGTATACGGATAGTAGGATGTTGAGACTGAGCCATCTGAGACTCCTGATTTAATATAGTATAGGTCTGGCCACCCGTTGTTATTTTAAGCGGGGTTGTTACAGATGGTATCAAAGCATCAGGTTCTAGAGTCTTTAGGATCTGTGTGAGTTTTCTGCGTTCTTCCGTTAACGTTCTTGATATATAGCCCTACTATTAGGACTGTTGTGTTCACTGCGTTTATTTTCTTCTGTGAAGTGTGTTCACTTGATCGACATTCGGATAATAGTTGTTCTCATTTCAGACATCACCTAGATTATGTCGTCTAGGAAAGGACAAGATTATAAATACGATACCCATAACAGATTTTGGGTACGCTTTGATCGGGGGTATTAGTTTCCCGATTCCGACGGAGATATAAGAAAGAGAACTTTAGCAGTGGTTTAGGGTGTTCTATCGGTGGTTGAGTGTGAAAGGGAAATCTACTCGAAAGGTGAATCTTGGACTCAGTAAGGTAAGTCTGAGGAGAGGTCTATAGTGTAGTCCTTGGGAGGTTTAGATTGAGAAACCCGTCAACCTTTGTTAGGAAACCTAGTGTTGGTGACTTTTCCCGATGTGAGGTGCGTGGAGTCGTCCCAATATCAGAAGTATTGTCTTCTAGGAAGAGGGACTAAGAAATTTGAGACTCAGGTTCGTGGCATAGGACTGACGAAATTTTCGGTAGTCGCAATTGCATTTTGTCCTTCAAATAGTTAGGAAGGATTTTGAGGAAGATGTTTCTCTTGTGGAGAAATACATTTAGGAATAATGATTGTCCTGGAAGAAGTAGAGAATTTTAAATAAGGATTCACGGATGAAGTAAAACAATTGGAGTTTGTTGAGTAGTGACTATAAGATTATTGTCTTATGGGTAAGTTAGGGCGTGTAATTATATTGTTCAAATGAAGGAAGAACTTATTTTATAGAAAAGTGTTGACGTGAGGTTAAGGAATTACATAGCTAAGAGGTTCAAAGTTTGGTAGATTTATTTTGAACGGGGAATTTAGCCCATAGTGTGCTAGTCTTAAGAACTAGGTATTGGTTAGAGTGTTGTATTTGTTGAGACCTTGTGTCTTGAGCATAAGGTGTTTGTTGGGCATGTCGTAAGACACGAAATTAATTTATATTATATTGTTACATAGGCCTTCGGGCCATATCTAAAATATGAAAACCTTTTATAAAACCTTAACCCTGGTTCAACTAATCTCAATCCCCGACCTAGCTACACAGTAGTGTATTGGGAGGGTTCCTTGTTGGGATTTCGCTTGCGAGACCTCCCCTGCACGACGGTGGCTAGCGTCAGGAATTGAGGAGAGTTCAACCATTGGGAAATTTTCAAACTTCTATTTATTTAATAGGTTGCTATAGATTATATTGTTGAGAGTTATATTACGAGGTGAGGCTAAAGGAGACTGATTATAATTCTACGAGTGGAGCTCGGGTACGAGGTGTATGTGCGCCCCGGGTAGTTAAATCGTTTTAAAATTTATATGGTTCGATGTGAAAACTAGAAGGGATCGGAATCATGATCCTGAGGATTTATGTTAGGACTAGATGATATTGAGGTCCTAGCCATGACTTAAATTTTGCGGGCAAAAATTTTGTAAGGGGGGAAGATTGTAACACCCCATGATTTTTGAGACTGAGAAATTAAGTTTTTTTGTGGAAATAAAATTTAATTAATTGGAGAATTTTAAGATTTGGGAATTTAAGTCCAAAAATAGAGAACATTTCAAAGTATTTCGGATGATGATTTTGAGGGTACCATCGATCCCGAAAGGGTCGAGATAGTCAAAATGATTGTCATTGGGTTTTATTTCGGCTCCGGAATGTTTTTAAGTTGGTTTGACTCGATTTGGAGTAAACGAGTCATTTAAAGTGTGTATTAACATTTAAACTTTGGGTTTATGTTTTTAAGGGATTTAAAGGCTTATGGATCAAGCCTTCTCATTTAGAGAAAGAGAGAAAAAAGCCCAAGAGAGAAAGAGAAAGAAAAGAGAAAAAGAAGAAGAGAAAGAAGAAGAAAAGAAGAGAGAGAGGAAGAAAAGCTTGGAGATTCCGGCCCAAACGCGACATCGAGGACGATTCAACCCCTACAAAATTGTGGCAAGTGTTTAATCTTGGTAAATAAGCCATTTGTGTATTTTATTTCATAATTTGTGGGTTAAAGAAATGGTTTTTGGGTATAAACCTCAAAACCTAGATTTTGGGTTTAAAACTTGAAATTAATGTTTAAAAATGGGTTTAATGACGTATAATTTGTTGGGATGAAATGTAGGATGAGTTTACATGTTAAGAGTATTATTGGGTTAAAGATTTGGGAGTTGGGTGATGATATTTGGGTATTTGAGGATTTAGGGTTTCCTGAAAATGGGAAAATCGACCAGGATAACTGGTATGGCCGGTCGACCGCGGTTCGGGGATTGGCAGACCGCGCCTTAAAGGAAAAGCCTACTGCATTTCTTCGTAGGAAAAATTTGGACCCGCGGTCGATCGGGGATCTGGGACCGGTCGACCGGTCCCCTGTTTTTTGCCCAAGAATGGAAAATCCTTTTAACCCTTTTCTTTTGGAGTTTTATTCTTAGGGGCTTTCTTAATGGGCTTATTATGGAGGGCTATGATATTAGATCTAGGGAATAGGTCCCTAGGTCGAATAGGGGCTTGCGTGCCTATGTTAAATTGATTTAGGAGGCTGGGATGCCTCTTTTAGTAATGAAAGGAATATGGGACTTAAGTGATTGGCGGATTGTTTTATCATGACAGAGAGGAATTATCATGAAATGGTTATAAATGGTATAGGGATAGTATCTTTTACCTATATGTGTATTACTAATGGATACCCTTAGGTATAGTGGGGGATCTCAATGAGGTCGGGAGTGCTAGCTTGAGGTCCTAAGTGAGTCGAGATATGATTGAGGACCAACGAGAGAAGATGTCGTGTATTCTTGAGGAGTATTCTTGAGGACCAACTAGAGAAGATGTCGTGTATTCTTGAGGAGTATAGACTTATGGAATAAATTGTGAATGTAATAACATTTAGGGTTTATTAGAGCTATTAAACCCTAGATGGGATTTTGAGAATCATGTGATTTGGTCATCAACTAGGTTAGAGAGGGTTTCCAATCTAGTGGGGATAGTCGTTGTGTATCCGGGTGTCATTAGTATTGAAGTTCCTAATAAGTAATGGGACCAAGAAATGAATTTAGTATAGAGCTTGAGGCTCATCGATTATGAATTTTATAATTACCTATGATCGAGATAAGTATCGTGGGTTGATGTACTTTCAGGCATTGATGGAATGTACAGTAATTGTTATACCTACATTAAACCTTTGGGTGATAACCCTAATGGTGGATATATACATGTTTTATTGGGAGACTATTCATCATAGGAAAAATGGAAGAATATTCTTCAAGTGAGGGATGGTATTCACATATTGAGATAAATCGAATAAGTTTGTGGTGACGGCTTGTATATTGAGGATTATGTATACTTATATCCGAGTTTATATATCTTATACTTACGAATGAGAATTAGTTTGTATATATAGATATATGGATATGTGAATATGTGTATATATCTGTATGGATATGAATATATGGATATATTTATGTTGTGAATATACATGATATGGATATTTAAACCGTATATGATGGTTTAATGTTTGATTATATGATGGGATCATATGGATGTGTATATATTGTGCATGTGAGCGATATATATACTTATGTGGTTAAGCATACCCCGCTCATGCTATCATTGGGAAGTCGCGCGCATAGAGGGTGAGCATCCTGGCATAAAGAGCAGGGTGTGGATATTCCCCAGGTCATAGTCTTCCAGTGTGTTATTATGTGATATATATCTTGGGGTGGGATGTGGTGGGTATGTCTCGTCTCATTGACCGTTTAGGAGCTATGACCTCTTCCCAGGACATTGTGTGTGTGAGTTACCACGGGATGTGTGTTGTTGAGCCCCGCCATGGTGGTCCCCAGTTGCTACGTGAGTCGGGCATTGGGAAGATGATAGCATCGTGCAGTTTTATCGGCGATATATATAGCCAGGTATATATATGTGCATGGCCATTGTACATCAAATATGATATGTACACTGTGTCATGGGTATGGATGATGGTATATATATATATATATATATATATATATATATATATATGGTTAGAATAAAATGCCTATATATATATTTATATATCCTATAGATGAAAGGATATGGAAATCTTAGTGTAGTGCATCTTGGATGATTATGGTGTACTAGATTGATGGGGGTTGATGTATCGCATTTAAGTAATACTTTGGGTACATCATCCCAAGGATATTATTGAAGATTTTTAGTTGTTTTCATAATCGTAGTCTAAAATTTAGTTGTAGTTGTAGTATAATATGGTATGTATGGCATTATGGATCTCTAGGATCGACATTGTCAAGGAGTAGTGTAACGGGGCGGTTCCTTGTTTGGATTTCACTTTGCGAGACACCCGACGCACGAAACGTAGTGCAGTGTTGAGATTGGAGAAAAGTTTTTTCAAATAGTTATGTGTGGCATGATGGATCTCTAAGATCCACGTTGACCAGGAGTAGTGTAACGGGGTGGTTCCTTGTTTGGATTTCGCTTTGTGAGACACCCGAGGCACGAAACGTAGCGCAGCGTTGAAATTGGAGAGAAGTTTTGTCAATAATGATTTTGTATGCCTATTATTTAGAAATTAAATCATGTGTTTCAATCCAAATGCACATGGGTAACTTATTAAGAATTATAAATAAATTAAATTATAAACCCAAATCCATTAAGCCTATTATGGCAAAATTGTTTGTAAACATAATCAAGTATGATTAGAAAAAGGGGTGGATTCTCGGGTTAAGATAGGGAGGCAATTCTCGTGGGAATAGGCGGGGCCTATGTTAAGTTAGGTGGTCCTTATAATTGGGGCAATTTAACTAAAATTTGAGGACGCGAATAGGTGCGCGCCGTTAGTTGAGAGGTGAGTTGGGGTTTCACGAGAGTGCAATTCCACTTTAATTATGAAATAAGTGCATCGATATTTATTATGCACGATTAAAACACTTGCTAAATATTTTCACAACTCGGGCTCTGACCCGTTTACTTTCCCGTCCTGCCTGTATATATATATATATATATATATATATATATATTATTACAGGTGTCCTACCGCATGGATGCCGGATGACCTTCTATCCAGAGTCTTGGGAGCCGTAACAGGTGCAGACTGTTACGTGATGTAGAATGTAGTCGCTTCCTACTTCTTTAAAAATCTAGGTAGGATTCATGTTGTATATCGGGTTTGTACCCAAGGGATATTTATATACATGTTTATATTTATTCCATTTCAGTCATTGTATTGGCTGTGACCCGACAGCTTATTCGGGTTTATCTCCTTTTGTCATATTTATTTATAGTTATTCATTTCATTTATCATCATTCTAGTATGCTTCTTTCTTTTCTTTACTAGTAGTTTAGTGTTGGTTAGTTGTCTGATGCATATTTATAAAATTTTAACATCTCGCTTATATGATATCTGGTAGTTAGTCGTATATTATGTTTTACGGATAATACGATGTTGAGAATGAGCCATCTGAGACTCCTGATTTAATATAGTATAGGGCTGGCCACCCGTTATTATTTTAAGCGAGGTTGTTACAGAAGTGTACATCCATATAAGTACTGTCCATGCGACTTGCATTATAAATTAATTGCGTATTGGGTGATGGTTGATTTCGTCCCAATGAAGATGGTGGGATACCTTAGGGTGTGTATTGTAGCAGACTGGTGCCATGGTTAATTTGGTAGAAAAAAAATGTTACATCCCTCAGTGCCTGGGTGATGGAAAGAAATAGTTCATATATGTAAATTTTCACTCTTCGAACATCGATGATTTTTCGTATCAACTTGTAGTGCATGTGGTTTATAACATCACATATGAGGGGTTCAAACCCTTTTGGCACTAGTTTATGAATGTGAGTGGAATAAACCCCATACCATTGTGAGCAATGGTTAAATTAGGGACAATATCGACGGTGGTAGAGTGGGATGTTACAGAACAGACTAGTACCATAGTTAATTTGGCATCCATATAGTTACATCCCACATCACCTAGGTGATGAAAATTAATGGATCATATATGCATATTTTCACTCTTCTAATTATGAGGCCTTTTCAAATCCCTTGGTAAGTCATGTGGTTTATAACACCATATGTCAGTGAAATCCCGTTGGCACTAATTTATGGATGTAAGATCAAATAAATATGAGCAGTGGGTAAATTGTGATAATATCGATGGTGGTAGAGTGGGGTATTATAGTACTATAGTATAGTTTTATAACTAGAAGACAACGATTTACACCCTCTCAACGTTATGAGCGACTAAACACTTTTTTCCATCATATTATCTGAAGAGAACGCCAACGGCTAGAGAATGCAACACAACCACAACCAGTTTTGATTCAAAGAAAATGTCGTCAAGTCCTTCTCCAACAAATTTATTTTTTTAAAGTTTGAAGAAAACTTTTTGTTGTTCAAATGTAATAAGTGACAATCTATCGATACATATCTACTTCCTAGGATGTGAGAGTTCAAAAGGTTCAGGGAAGGGTAAAAAATTGTTTGGTAACTGAAAATAAACTCACAAGGTATTTTTGAGATAAAAATAATATTTAAAGATTATCAAGAACAAATTTTATAAAATATTTTTTTCTTTTGTTCAAGTCGTGAGAGAAGTAATCAAACTTCAAATAACTTTGCACTTAAATGATAATAATGGATATCTAAAAAATACTAAGGATGTTTTCCTCTCTATAAAATATTATGATAAAAGATTGAGGAAAAAATCTTTAAGAAGAAGAGCTAAATAGCCACTTAAAACATGTGTCAGAAGTCTAAGAATCCATAATCTATTCTAGTCCTAACAAATAAGTTTCCTCCCCAACACAACAAAAGATATTGAAATAAAATAGAGTCTTCATATTTTATAATGAAATCTTTTGTATAAATTTCCTTTTTGCACCAGATCTAGTCTCCTTATTGTAGTATCACTGCAACTAGGAAGTTCTTCGCCAGAGCGAACCTACGACGAGACTAGCTACGCGAAGTTTTAGAGAATTTTGGAGTTTTGGAAGCATCTGTTGTTGTGGTAAGAAAAATTTGCATTGAGGCAAGGAAAATGTTTGTTGCGAAGAGAATACTCCATATTGCAGTGTAAGGACAATATACGATATAGTCAATTACTTGCCTTTAAGTAACAAGTTAAGACTTGAGTATGTTTGACCTTTCAAGCCTCTGATGTTTTTGGTTGAAGACATAATGGCGAAGATATCATGTTCAGATAATCATGCCGAGTTTCATGCCTTTGTTTTAACTTCATGTTCCGAGAACATCTCATGTATGAATGTGTATTTATTTTGATCCTTGGATATATTATTTTTGGGTGTTGTTTTAAAAATGTTTTTATAAAGTTTTTAAAGTCATTCTAACGACATTTGTCATATCTTTTGAACAAGATCCAGCAACTCGTTGGAATCGGATATAACAAACTTAGAACGACATAACACTGGTCTGCTGTCTTTTCTCATTGGAAATATAATTGGAAGCCTATTCATACGATAAATGTGTCTTCGTTTGAACGAGGTTGAGTTCGTTCAAACTGCTCGGTGCATTATTTAATAAAAATTTCATTTTTTCATCTTTATCTCATTTTTAAAGAACCTCCTATAAATAATGTTCGGAGCATTAGTTCTTTTTAGAGATTTTTAGATCCTTTTGAGCTACCAAACGTTTTCCAAAAATCTCTTCGTGCTTTCCCAAACCTTAGTTTACACCCAAATAGATTCAGGTCCAGTTTTCATGATATGTATGCTTTGAGATCTAGTTTGTGGGCACTAATTTTTTTTCTCTTCATCTTGTGGAGAATCATTCCATGAAGTGGACTCCACTTATATTTTGTTATTTACACACAGTGCACTCCGTGGTACGATTTGTAGTGAAGAATAGGTGGATTTTATGCTCTAATTCGTAGATTGTTAATGAGCCTTATCACTAGATACTGAGGCGTGTAAGGACTCACACATTGTGACAATTATGAGGGTGGAATCTTATGTGTCATTGTGTAGAGGTTTAAGTAACTAAGAGCGTTAAGGCTTGTGAGGGCGTCGAGTATGTGTTGTAAGTATAATATAGTATACTTTGTAAATACATACATAATGAATTTATGGGTCTGGACCGACCGAGACTTTACCTAATTGAGTTTCCTCTTTACAGCGGGCGTTGCAGTTTGATTCATTCATTTTATCCTACACTCACCCGTATGGTTGTATCGGTTAAGATAATTTTGCTTAATTTATTTAACACAAATTTCCTTTAATCGGTGCTAAGATTAATTTGGGTTAATATGTTTAATTGAACATAAAATTAATAAAATTTAAATATAGTAATTTGCGTCATTCAAACACCATGTCTATATAGATTCACTTGCAATATAGGACTTTCAAGTGGTGTCATAGCAAGAACACTAAGTTATCATGTAAATTCCTATTTTGTGTTATTTTAGGGTTGTTTGGGTCTCTCTCTCTCTCTCTCGTGTTTGTTTGTTTCTGTCAATAGGTCATAAAAGATATAAATTGTCTGATGTATTTGAACTTTGCAAAAATAGTTCAATTTTTTAAAATAATTTTTTTTACTTAAAATATGAAATCAAATTTTTTCAAACTTTTCAAACGCAAAGAGATATCTTCCATGAGAAGCTCAAAAACATAAAACATGATTTTCAAAGCTTAAAAGTGTCCAAGAAAAAGAGTGATGACAGAGTCCGTGTTTTAGAGAAAGAATTAGAGGACTCTAGGAGGTTTAAGACTAGGATAATAAATTGTATCGTTGAGGATAATGATAAATTGATAAAAATATTTATGGCACGTGAAAATGTTCTTAGGGATAAGTTCGCCAACAATGAGGGAGAACGAGTTAAACTTATAAGAATTATTGATAATATGAAGAAGGAGTCCCTAATATTTGAAGAGTCTAGATTTTTTCTTGAATCTAGTAATTTGAAGTTAAAAGATGATTTAAGAGATGCAAGTAGTGATGGTACTGACTTCAATGATTCTAATGCCTCAACTATTAAAGACAAGACCATCATTTGTTTTTTTAGTCCCAACTACTACCAAGGACGTTAGACAAGGTCAACCCATAGTCATCAATCCTCGTATTTACAAATGTTCGCATTTTGGTAGGAAAGATCATCGTAGGTCATTTTGTTATGATAAAAGAGGTCCTAAGAATTCTAGATCCCGTGTCACCATGGTTCCAAAAACCTTAGGTGTTAAGTATTTATCTATTTGGGTTAGTAAATCCATTTTGGAGTCATTAAATGTTATACTGGTTGATTCTTACATACTTGTACATGATTGTTCTCATGCTATATCTTATGGTTGATTGTGTTTACATATTTTCATTCACTAGATTTTGTACTTCTTGTTATATATGTTTGCTAGTTCTTTGATGTTCGAGTCCTTTATATTTTGATTTTCCTTTTGGGGTCTTATTGAAAATATAAAAAAATATTTCATTTGTTTTTTTTATCTTGGTTTTCATATGGTGTCCTCGAAAAATGTTTAAAAATAAAAAAAAATGATTTTTGTATAGTTTAGTTTTAGACATTTTATGTGGCATATCGGTGTGTTTGAATACACTTCATTCCATATATCCTTGTGTCTATAACTTTTGATTATGATTTTCAATTCTTAGATTGTTCTTAATCATGCTTGGATGGAGTTGTTCGAAAATGATTTGCTTAATGGATTCTCTTTGGATATGCCTCCTCACACACATGAACGAGCTGTTTTGAATTTAAACTTCATATGTTACATGAACTAAGTGAGGTGTTTTCCTAATAATCTTGTCATATATATATATATATATATATATATATATATATATATATATATATATATATATATATATATATATATATATATATATATATATATATATATGGGGATTTGTTCATGTAGAAATCATTGCCCGTGAGTGTGCACTTGAAAGGTCTACGAAGAGAGAAATTTTTCGTGCGTGAAATACCACCATTGAAAAGAGCCTAAACAAATTAAAAATCAAAAGAACAAAAAAATATTTCTAAGAAATTTTTTTAGCATCGAGTCTCCAAAAGTGTGACATCTTAAAAAAAGTGAGAGTGAAAATGATGAATCTATAATTTTAGGAGTGTTATAAGTTAAAGATCAATGGGTTTACACGATGAGTCCAAGTTAATTCATGTATAATTTTATTGATTTGAGAATCATAAAAAAAAATTAGGCTAGTATAAATTGTGCTTGTTTGTACATTTATGAGTTCATTTATCTGTCACTATGGGGCTAAATATTTTTTTGATAAAATTAACAAAGTTAAATAGAACTCCTTGGAAAATTTGGAGTGATTGGGTCCTATTTTCTTTTTCTTTCTAGTTCACGCCCTTTCACTTCATTTACCACATGTTTTTTTAGACACATTAGTATTATGCTAGTGTGGAAAGTTTATTGTGTTTTGCGTCTTGTTTGTTGTTTATATATATATATATATATATATATATATATAGTATCTTTTGTTTTAAGTCTTTGAATTTGCATTTAATCCAAGTATGCCACATGTTCTATTTTAGTTTCAAGTGGTTTCATATTGGTATTTTATATGACCATATTGGTATCTCTTATTTCTTATTTACATTAGTATCTCATGTTTCGTTTTGTATTCAAATTGGTATTATTCTTGAATGAAAATTGGTAGTAATTGATCATTGTTTGGATTATTTGTACTTTTGTTGCTAAGGTGTTTGTTATTGCATGTTTCAGTACACATCATTACATGCTATATTTTTTTTGCTTTATATCAGAATACATGAAGTTTAACATTTTAAAAACATTTTTTAATAAAAATAACATCCTAAAAATATTTTTCGAGCCCCATAGACATTACACATTCATACTTGAGACATAAAAATCCAATGAAGACATAAAACATGCTCGAAATTAATTTCGACATGATTTATCTTGGTCGCGAAGGCTTCAATAAACTTTGGGTCATAGACTGTTTGGGATCGTGACAATAAAAATCTATTTATGACTCAAAGACAATGTTTTGTTCTGGGAATAAGTCAAATACTTACAATGAACTCAATTGTAAATTTTGTCCTTAAAAGAAGTAAAATGCATATGTCCACATGGTATCTTTCTCCACTAAAGTTTCAGGTGACACCAAGATTTACATGGTTCAACCCTCAAGGAGGAGCCTATGTCCACATGGTATCTTTCTCCACTATAGTTTCAAGTGACCAAAGGTCTAATAACAATACAATTCACTTAATCTCTCCTCATTATGATTTCATAGCCTGACTGCATGAGTATCTCTCTACTGGTCCATATGTCAATGGGGGATCTCTATTTTCATGGTGAATGAGTATGAGAAAATATATGTCAGAAAATACAAAGTGGTTTACATATGTCCTGCCCTTATAGGTTGGGCAGGAACATGTTTTTAATGGATTCCAATGAAGATGTAGCATGACTTAAAGGTTTATCCATAAAGTAATGTTTCTTCGCTTGTAACCTGGCGATGGCGCTACTCACAATGTACTCAATAGTTATTAACAACATTATCAAAGTTATATTTCATCAGTTAGCCTTGATGGAAATAATCTCGCCCTTTTCGAAGGAAGAGAGGCTGACCACATTGCTTATAGTCGATATCCTACGATGAGCTGAGGTTATCCCTTGGTAAGTCTGTTCTGTTGGGGACCAGATTTTACTCATTATTGAATGGTTTTACTTAGTTTTTTTTAGATCATGAGATGCTCTAAAAACATGTTATAACAAAAGTAACCAAGATTTTTCTCACAAATGCATATCATAATTTTTAAGAGAGGCATAGAGTAAAGAAGTGAGTGATGTTTTTCCAAGTAGTTCTAGGTTGGTATATCTTAGTTAAGTAGTTGATAATTATTCTGCTCGCTCGACCGAGAAAAATGACTTTTACATTCCTGCTTGAAATTTCCATTATCTTAAATGTGCCACATGTTAAAAATGAGTAGGTCTTCGACAAGAACATTTGCCACATGATTTTTGACTTATAAAAAGTAACGAAGATGGATTTTGGTCATTTCAAATTATGTGCATCCATGCTTTCTAGAGAGAGATAAGATGATCTTAAGCCATTATCAAATCATTTGTAGCATCTGTAACTCATCTTTCAATTTTTTTATAGCATCTTGTATCCATCACGCTTTACCTACTTCGTTTTTCTTAGATAATTTACTATGTTCTCTCTTAGGTTTGTGTTTGTGTTGAGTTGAGGGATCTCCGCTAGGGTTTTTTATTTTTAGGATTTAGTGAGTGTTGTTTAAGGTGTGAGTGTGCCCTATATGAGTGAGGCTTCAAGAATCTAGAAGTATATTCTTTATTTGAATAAGACCCTCCTTGGGGATTTTGTCAATAGGTTTTCGACTCTACTTTAGGTCCTTATAACAGAGGACGATCCAACGAACCTAAAATTCATCCCGAAAACCATTTCTTCTTATACACCAACCCCCAAGTATAGTGTATAGCACCTCAAAATATCACACTTTATAGAGCTTTGACAACATAAACCATAGAGTGTGTGGGGGGGGGGGGGGGGGGACTACGAGGATATTAGTGACAAAACTTTATCAGACCACTTAAACTCTGAGGATAGAGCTTTAGTAGACAATCCTTTACCCTACACCATGCCCGTTGAGGTTGTTTCAACTACTGAGGAGGTAGACCTTGGAGAGTTTCTTATGACCTATTATGATACAGTGAGACCCCGCCTAATTAAATACCGGTTGATCAGTCCTTTATTAAAATTAAAACAGAATGCTCAATGGTTTCATTCTTAGCATCATTGTCGAAAACATTTAATATTATTATCACCTAATAAATAATTAAGCTAAGTGTCAAAACATTATCCCATTTAATTCTACCCAATTAATCCATTAATAAATTTCCACTCTTTGAAATATAATCTACTCACATTCCACAAGAATGAATTAAATACTGGACATGAATCAAATACTGAAATAAATCGGACTGGATAAAACATTTTAGTTCAAAGTCACAAACCAATAAACCATAATATCCTCAAGTGTAATCGAATAAAAGACTAAAATGAACAGGGTACAATCTTTAATAAATGAGTGAGAAAGGGTCAAAACATTCCATAAATGGAATATCTGAATAGAGTGGAAAGAAATGATAGAAGCGTCTAAGTGCAAAGGCCTGCAACTCCCACAATTGCTGCAACTCGCTAAATGATCCACGCGTCTAAGTCTGTTAACCCTGTGGCTAGGCACCTTATAAATAATATATATATAGAGAGAGAGAGATAGAGAGAAAGAGAAAATAATAAAAAGAAACGGGTCAGATCCCGATTTGTAAAAACTATTTATTTTAGCAAGTATTTAAAACTGCATTAATGAAATTTTAATGTGCATATTAGTTCCGAACTCTCACATGAGATCCTCACCCCTCTACTAATGTGTACACCTTGCGTACGTCTACCCTAACCTAGTCATCTATAACATTTCCAACTAGGTTATAGAAATATACTCCTAATTATAGCTCGTAAGAGAATCCCGTATCGTCCATACAATACGTTATTTAATACCTTACCCCAACTAAGTGCATTTGATATTCACGGTTCTAGTAGTAAATACTTTATCCCCTTAAGTTACTTTATTTACCAACATTAACATATTTGCTAATTTCACACATTATGATTATTCACACACACACACACACACACACACACACAAACACACACACACACACACACACACACATATATATATATATATATATATATATATATATATATATATAGTCACATCCTCCCTATACATATATATAAATCCTACTCCCCTTGGTTAGGACCACTTGGAGCAATGCATACTCTGCTATCATGTCCTGATGCATCGCTCGCTTCATAAAGGACAACTGGCTCGGCGTCTCTCACGAACCATAAATCTCATAACACAAATATTGGACGCGAGCATACTCACCAGCCAAATGGGTCACGCACATACCTACGCTCCCATTCAACCATCGAAACTATCCTACGTAACATATAACACGTATCGAAGTTCATATGCTCGGGGTACAAGTCAAATATCCCCCCCATTGGGTCACCCAAGATAAGACGGTCCACTACGCGAAACCTCCTCCCGATAGCAAGCAACGTAGGTATGCTTATACATAGAATTATAATAAATATAATAATAACAGGCATTTCCCACTTCCTATTAAAATTCAGGCATTCATTCGACCCATATATTTCTACACGTAGTGTACATCTCATTACTACTTATTTTATAAGTAGCTCGATTATTAAAACTCGAGATTTTCCAAGCTTATCTCACCTAATCAAATATTAAAGTTTTATACTAGGATTACTCCCCAAATAAATATGTACTATGGTAAGGATCATCAATTGGCAGTGCCCCCTCATTCAAAAGTCACATAACTCGAATGGGATTGGATTGGAAAATTTACAGTTTCTGAGTTGCCGTTCGAACCACACTGCATGTCATTTGAACGACAGTTCGAACGACAAGCCATCTCGTTCGAACGAGATTAGGCGTGTTTCTGATTCTATCATACCTGTTTTGTTTTTCTGCTATTGTTTTGTCTTGTCTAAACGTTCAGTCCTAAAACCTCTAATTTATGCAAACCAACCACCAAAACAAGAGACCTAATTGATGTTCTGACATGTATAGCTGATTTCCCTCAACTTTGAAGCATTAAATCCTCACAATTCGTTTATAAAATCTAAAATGCCCAATTTAACAATTCAAAACCCTAGTTCATAAAATTTCTAAACAAGAACATCAAATTCGAATTCATTCATCATAAATAATCATCCATTTGGGATTTATAACCTATCTACATGAGGGATTCATCCTAATTTGATTTTCAGATTTTAATTAATATCCTTAATTCTCCAATTTCTTTACAACTTATGAATCAAAAGTGAATATTATACACCTACACTAATATGAACATGCTTGTCGCTATAAATTGCAAGGATTAAACACTTGTCGCAATTTCGACGGTCTGATCCGTTGGTGATTTTGGTATAGGCATGTTGCTCATCTCACAATCTACACTTTGGTGTAATTTTTTATGTCTGTTCTTGAGTTAGGCATCAACAACACCAATGGTCTCTTTTTCCTTCCTCCGCGCTTCTCTTTTTTATCTCTTGTAGGTTTATAATTGATAACTCCATTCTAACCCTAGTACATCCATATTTAATTTCCCAATTTTCGCCCATAGTATTACCCCAAAATTCTAAAGGACAAAAATACCCCTACAGGGTGCCGGTTAGGCCTAATAACATCTCGGAGTCCAAATAATATACCCGAGTAGAGTTTTCTGACTATCTCTATCCTTTCGGACTCAATGGTGCACTTGAAATTACCATATGAGTTACTTAAAAATAATTTATCTTTTTATTCCATTCATTAGTCCCCGAGAAGACTCACACGTGCGTCTTGACTTAAAATACCAACGGTCATATTTCACAATCCGACAATTTATAAAATTTCATAATTACATATTATGCATTCCCACCATAATATTCTATAATTCCCATTAATAAGTATTAACCCTTTGCACACTAGTTAATAATAATTTTAATCCGAATTAATTAATTATCAAGTAAATTTCTCACCTATTTAATTTAATTAATCCAATAATAATAATAAATCTCATGATTATATAATATCATAAAAATACAGGGTATTACATACTTCCCCCCTTACAACAAAATTTCATTCCAAAATTCAAAAAAAGTAACGTTGTATATATTTAGCACATCACATCGTAGCGCTCCCAAGTGAACTACTCCGTACCACCCATATAGTACGCTATTGAATACCTTTAATAATGAACACTTCACATATGTTAGTTTTCAACTCCAGGTTACCCTGTCACATAGGTTCTTGTACAAGTCTTATCGTTTCAGTTCCCTATTTAAACTCATTTTTTTAGATATTCCCTATCTAAAATTCTAATATTTGCACCTTGGTAAATTAATCATTCTTTAGATACATTCGACCTCATCTCGCGATGATCGTACACAAGTAGGTTATTTTCACTGTATATATCTCGCACACATTATATATGATAAGTATTAACTCATCTCTGATCTCAGAAATAATACCTAGTCCCCTACCTTTAACTAACAAGTAAGAGAACAACAAGGCTTACTGTGATATACTTCACTTGCACCATGCCCAAAAATGAACTTATATGAGTGATTGTACACAAACACCTCTAGTGGAAGGGACTGCTCTCATCCTCCCCTGAGATTTAAGGGTACACATATGATTTATTCTCCAAAATCTGACTAGTCCGCTTATTCTGCCCATTCGTCTGTGGATGATAGGTCATATTCAATCACAATTCGGTACCCATGGCCTTGTGAACACTCTTCCAAACTCGAAAGATAAAGATTTTTTTCCAAATCATAACCGATATCAAGTGGTACCCCACATAACCTCATTATCTCAATTAATAAGATCTGCACATATTGTCCTGTAGTAGGACCAGTCCTAACTAGCATAACGTGAGCTACTTCGGTCAATCGACCCATTACCACCCATATAGGATCATAACCTTCCTTTTGATAAAATCCTTGGGAATAATCTCCCATTACTACTTGAGAATCCGTAATGGTTGAGGAAACTTCTACTTGTTTCGGGTGGTCCACCATTTTTCAACGAACAAGTGACCCATTGTAAAAATGAATTTAGCCACATTTCTCTTCATTAAATCCCATCACCATTATATAACATGACACATCTTATATTCCTTCAAATGTATCTCTAACCGTGATCCATGTGACTTTTCCTCACCGTGTGTCACAAGTCCTTCCCCCGCTCTAAAAATCAGTTTCTCATGAAACAAACGCGTCTGGTAAAATCTTCCGGAAACAACTTCGACTCCCCGGGTTAAATGTTATCGGTTCACATGATAAGAATAATCTATTGCCTAATATAATACCATTATCGTGAGCGTACAGTCAATTCCTAATATCTCCAATTCTATCTTCATTTACCTTATCCCATACGTCCCGAACGATAACAAAATCAAGATTCAATTACCTGGGGTGCCCATACACCCTATGCCTTGCACATTATTATACTAATGAAATATACTATCACATCATAGTGGAATTATCCACTCTCAATTATACTCTCATAAATGTGCAATTACTAAGGTACGAATCCCATGTAATATCATCCAAACTTCTCTCCAACTCCTAACTCTCGTTAGTTTCATGTGTGGTATGTCTCGCAAAGAGAAATTCAAACAAACAACCCTCCTGATACACTATTACCTAACATTATCGGTTGACAAGATTCGTAAGGCCCCTAGTCCATAACATGTACTTTCCCACAATCTCCGTATGTTGACAAAAAAGTTTACTTATGCTCATACAAATATCATGAAACATGGCACTATCTATGTCCCAAGATTCGGCATTACATATAACAAGCTATATCTCGCTACTTGATAAAGAACACAATACACCCTAATTCACATCAGTAATTAAATACCTACGCACCTGGGTCACATCTCATGAGATAACATACGCACAGAAGTCTACGATCACATGAAATTTTCATATATATATATATATATATAGGCCCAAATCTATTTTCGGGGCATCTTACCAAATTAATATTACTCTCCCCGAAGTACCCAGTACGATAGTCTATCACTCAATCTATTATTGTTCAAACATTCGGTAATTCTCATTACATATTACCATAGTAAGCTCAACTTCACTAACTCATTACAGTAGTAAAAATTTTGACAACAAAATATGCCTTTAGTGCCCACCTGGCTTACTCACGAGTGACATATAAAATGTCTTGTTGCCCATTCTCAATGTACTTATAACCAGGTTGCACAAAATTAATGTACCCACTAAACTCGACTAGCATGTGAACTTTAGTGTTAACAATTCATATATATATGGTTACACACCCATGTCACTTGACCTAATCCTTTCTCGCGAGGATAAAACAAAACTTCATCAGTCTCTCCTACTCGTATGGTCCTTGCCTACACTTCTCGCTGCAAAAACAACCCATAACAACTTGCACTCGTTATATATTTAGGACTTTATCCAATAGTTTCCCCCTCCTCGTTGTGGGCAATTACACACCCATCACTGAAATGTTGTCCTAACGTCTCTAGGCCTCACTTATTGCTTTATTGGCCACCCTATTTCTTCCTGGGCCCCAATGGCACTAAGGATTAATATGCTACTGTTACTAAGGACTCCACTGGTCCTGACTAAATCCACTACTCTCGGGTTGTACTTTTCAATGTGAATACATTCAACACTGGTGGTCCCATTCCCTACACATATAGGAACTTCCAAAGCCATTTCCCATCACTGGTCCCACTGACCATTTTGGAATGTCCTTCCCTCGGACTGGCAGTCTTAGCTCCCATTTGTTCTCCCGTCGTCCCCTTGACTATGCGGGCCTTTCAGAACTATTGTTGGCCTCAAAAGCCCTGTTTGACTTCATCGCCACTTTATAGGGAGTTAATTAATCAAAATTTTCTAAATGAGTTCCCTATTAGGTATACTCCCATGTGGTGTTTCTTTAACACCGTTAATTTTAGTTTTTCTCTTCGGCCAGATTCTCTAACCCTCCTAGCTCACTTCTTTTGGAACACATTAAAAAATTCGCGAATTATGGGAATCGAATAAATGGTAATCACTGTCTCCTTGAAGGTCTCCTCCCCTATATAATATAAATGGGTGGACGGTACTTCCTCCAGACGAGGTATCGCCATCTAAAACATCTTCCGACCTAGTATAGAAAAATAATACACCTACTAAAACTATATATCATGGCCCTATATGCAACAAGCCAATACATACCAATAATCGCTTCGCACTATGACATATCTAATACATGCATGTTGGCAAGTAAAATAAGTCTCCCACTCTCTATCCCTATTCCTCGGCATAAAATAAAGTCAATGACCCATTACCCTGCGATGAGTCTACACATGTAATCATCTTGTTGTCCGTGTCAAAAAATATCTTGTGGACCGTGAAATTCTAGCGGCTATGAACGAATGTGAGGTCTCGATATTAAATAATATATATATCCCATAACCCCAGAGATAGAGGACATACCCTCAATGGTGGGTGGTGGTTGTTGAACGACCGCCTACTAGACGTTGCGCACACGTCCATACGGTATCTTCCCTTGTTACTGGGGTGTCTTTCCCTTATCTGGACAATCTTGCTTCCTATGACCCATCCTTCCACAATTGAAGCATCTACCAGCAAACTGTGTCACATTATGACTCTGTTGATTTCGGCCCTGTTGCTTAGTTCCACTTCTTCCCTGGACCTGTTGTCCCTGCTGAGCATCTTAATGAAAACAATATCAGTTTGAGGACAATCCCTCCACTTGTGACCTTGTTGTACACACTTATAGCAGCCTCCTAAAAGTCTTTGCGTACTTTGGCCTTGTTTTCCCTATTGGTCGGGTCGGTATTTCTCTTTAGTCTGATTCGGACAAGTTTGACGTGTATGGACTTCTCTTTCGCATTTGAAACACCCTTTTTTGACATCATTCTGCCCCTGTCCATGTTGGCCCTGACGCTTTTGGCTCTTCATGAAAATTCTATTACCTTCGTGGTCTTTACGACCCTGAGGAGCTTTTTGTTGTGATATTGGTATCTTCCCATAATTATTAACTCTAGTCCTATCAGTTTGACCATCTTCTCCTATTATTTTGCCTCTTACAAGCTGCATATTACGATCTTAGTACTGTAAGACTATAGTGGTAACTGCCTGTGCCACGATACCTGCTATTTCAACGATTAATACTCTCTCCGGGGGTACCTAAGGTATCAGCTGACCTTGTTCATTGACTCCCACAATAGTATTAGCTTGATCTTCTTGTCGTGCCATCTAAAAATTGGAATGGACTATATGAGTTCAACATTTATACAATTAAATCCCAAAAGTACGAATTTCCAATGCATAAGGATGAATACAACATTCCTAATATTAGGGTTCTAAATTAAAGAAAGCTAAGTAGTAAATATAATAAGTCGTACAGATCCTAAGGACACTAGAACCTGATGCTCTGTACCACGTGTAACACCCCGCCTAATTAAATATCGTGTGATAACTCCTTTATTAAAATTAAAACAGAATGTACGGTGGTTTCATTCATAGCATCACTATCGAAAATATTTAATATTATTAATCACCTAATAAATAATTAAGCTAAGTGTCAAAACATTTTCCCGTTTAATTCTACCCAATTAATCCATTAATAAATTTCCATTCTTTAAAATATAAGTTACTCACATTCCACAAGAATGAATTACATACTGGACATGAATCAAATACTGAAATAAATTGGACTGGATAAAACATTCCAGTTCAAAGTCACAAACAAACAAACCATAATATCCTGAAGTGTAATAGAAATAAAATACTAAAATAAACTGGGTACAATCTCTAATAAATGACTGAGAAAGGGGCGAAACATGCCCTAAATGGAATATCTGAATAGAGTGGAAAGAAATGATAGAAGTGTCTAAGTGCAAAGTCCTGTAACTCCCACAACTGCTGCAACTCGCTAAATGATCCACGCGTCTAAGTCTGGTAACCATGTGGCTGGGAACTTGATAAATAATATATATATAGCAAAAGAGAGAAAAAAAATAAAGAAACGGGTCCGAGCCCAATTTGTAAAAATATTTGTTTTAGAAAGTATTTGAAACCTCATTAATGCAATTATTATGAGCATGTTAGTTCTGAACTCTCACATGAGATCCTTACCCCTCCACTAATGTGCACATCTAGCGTATGTCTACCCTAACCTAGTCATCTATAACATTCCCAACTAGGTGATAGGCATATACTACTAATTATAGCTCGTAAGGGAATCCCGTATCGCCCATACAATACGTTACTTAATACCTTACTCCAATTAACTGCATTTGATATTCACAGTTCTAGTAGTAAATGCTTTATCTTCTTAAGTTACTTTGTTTACCAACATTAACATATTTGCTAATTTCACACATTATGATTATTCACAAATATATATATATATATATATATATAGTCACATAATCCCAATACATATATATACAAATCATGCGCCCCTTGGTTAGGACCACTTGGCGCAACGCATACTCTATTATCATGTCCCGGTTCATCGCTCGCTGCATAAAGGACAACTAGCTCGACGTCTCTCACGAACCATAAATCTCATAACACAAATATTGGAGGCGAGCATACTCACCAGCCAAATGGGTCACGCATATACCTACACTCCCATTCAACCGTCGAAACTATCCTATGTAACAGATAGCACGTATCCAAGTTCATATGCTCTGGGTACAAGTCAAATATCACCCCCATTGGGTCACCCAGGATCAGACTGTCCACTGTGCGATACCTCCTCCCGATAGCAAGCAATGTAGGTATGCTTATACACACAATTATAATAAATATAATAATAACATGCATTTCCCACTTCCTATTAAAATTCAGGCATTCAACCGACCAATATTTTTCTACACGTAGTATACATCTCATTACTACTTATTTTATAACTAGCTCGATTATTCACACTCTAGATTTTCCAAGGTAATCTCACCTAACCAAATATTAAAGTATTACACAAGGATTACTCCAGAAATAAATCTGTAATGTGGTAAGTATGATCAATTGGCAGTGCCCCATCACTCAAAAGTCACATAACTCGAATGGGATTGGACCAGAAAATTTTCCAATTTCTGGGTTGTCGTTCGAACCACACTGCATGTCGTTTGAACGACATAGTCTGTCGTTCGAATGATAATCCATCTCATTCAAACGAGATTAGGCGTCTTTCTGGTTCTATCAGACCTGTTATGTTTTTCTGCTACTGTTTCGTCTTCTCTAAAATTTCAGTCCTAAAACCTCTAATTTCTGCAACCCAACCAATAAAACAACAAGCCTAATTGATGTTCTAAGATGTATAGCTGATTTCCCTCAACTTTGAAGCATTAAATCCTCACAATTCGTTTATAAAATCGAAAACCCCCAATTTAACAATTCAAAACCCTAGTTTATCAAGTTTCTAAAAAAGAACATCAAATTAAATTCGTCCATCATAAATAATCATCAATTTGGGATTGCTAAACTATCTACATGAGGGATTCATCCTAATTTGATTTCCAGATTTTAATTAATGTCCTTAATTCTCCAATTTCATCAAAACTTATGAATCAAAAGTGAATATTATACACCTACACTAATATGAACATGATTGTTGCTATAAATTGTAGGGATTAAACACTTGCCACAATTTTGATGGTATGTTCCTTGTCTCATGATCTACACTTTGGTGTAATATTTGGTGTGTGTTCTTGAGTTAGGCACCAAGAACACCAATGGTCTCTTTTTCTTACCTTTGTGACTCTCTCTTTTCTCTCTCGTAGGTTTAGAATTGATAACTCCCTTCTAACCCTAGTACATCCATGTTTAATTTCCCAATTTTCGTCCATATTATTATCCCAAAATTTCAAAGCACAAAAATACCCCTACGGGGTGCCGGTTAGGCTTAAAAACATCCCGGTGTCCAAATAAAATACCCGGATAGAGTTTTCTGACTATCTCGACCCTTTCGGACTCAATGGTGCACTCTAAATTACCATACAATTTACTTAAAAATAATTTAACTTTTTATTCCATTCATTAGTTCCGACACGACTAACACGCGCGTCTTGACTTAAAATACCAACTATCATATTTCACACTCCAAAAATTTATAAAATTTCATAATTCCATATTACACATTCCCACCATAATATTCAATAATTACCATCAATAAGTACTAACCCTTGGCACGCTAGTTAATAATAATTTTAATACGGATTAATCAATTACTAAGTTAATTTCTCACCTATTTAATTTAATAATCCAACAATAAGAATAAATCTCATCAATATATAATATCATAAAAATACGGGGTATTAAAGATACTTCCACCTATTATACCAGATGGTACAAAAATGATATCTGAATAGATGGTATGGTTGACCTTAGGTTTTCATGTTATATACTTGACGATGTGATCATTAGGATACTTGACTTAAATAAGAGGGCCTACGAAGGAGAAATTCCAACAAGGTTTTCTTTCCCCTTTGGGTATTCAAAGTTGGGGTTCTTCTTACCCTCCATCCTTCAATAAGGTTCATCTTAAGGGGGTATGTAGTGGCCCTTACATAGCTTCCTCCAAATGCATATAGTTATATATTTGGGTCCAAGATTTACTGGAAGAAATATAGCGGTTTGATATTAGTAGGTATATTCAGGTTTGTATATGGTTTTAAGGATAATGTAAAACCCTTGGGTATTATTATTTTTCTCACTGGAATTCTAACACTAAAATAATCTAACTTACCCAAAATAGAAACTATAATTGGAAAAACAAATTCTTTTGTATCTCTGGTGCATTGGAGATTTTTCCCAATGACCTGAAAAAAGAGATTACAACTCCCAGTGACTGGTGCTCTCTAAACTTGATTATTAAAAGACCCCATTATTGTATAAAAGTCTGGTAAAGCTGATTAGGAAAGTTTTCACCTCGAACCCTGAATAATTTGAGGATGTGTACTCCCCTATGAGGTTTATGGTCATAATGAACTATTTAATTCTGAATACTATTAACCATGAGACTTATAGCCCATTAAGTCTAGCTGATGATGATGTGGAAACTTTTAAGGAAGAGGAGGTGGAAATCATCCAGGAAAGTTCTAAGAAAGAGGAGTAAAGGGAGGAAGAAGAGGTAGAGGTCAAAGAAGGTGAGAAATTTTTACAAGATCAACATGCTTACTGACTGACTTCACCCATATTTTTCATACAACTTCAGTTTCTAATTAAAACGCTTTTATCATGGCCCCTGCCATTGTTTCTTATGAAAAACTGAAGCCGATTCATTCTAGGTATCTTGAAAAGATATCCCAATATGTGGCTACTAAGAAAGCCAAGTTGGAGGCCTGAACGAAATAAAATAACCATGAAAAATCATAGCTCTCAAATGTTGAGGCAACAAAGTTGGCTCTTGAAAAGGACTAAGGGAAAAGCATTACTTACAAAGGCAAGGGTAAAATGACTGAGGAGAGGCAATCTATTAAGAAGAGGCCTCTAGATTATCTGTCTATTAAGGACCAAAAATTCTACATATTTAATGCCAAAGGGAAAATTATCTTTGATGTCCAAGCTATACATAGATTGCACAATTGGGAAGATTCTTCGTAACCCTATGGTCATGTTGACCCTTATGAGCTTAATCCTCTGATAACCCATGAAAAATGTCATGGGTACAAGGAATCTATCCTTCTAAATATTGGTAACATGTCTTAGGCTATGTGGGCTATACCCTTAACTTTTTGGATGTGAAAAATATCTAGAATTTTGCCTCTCATAAGGGGTTTATGGTGATTTAAACTTGTTAATTTCTATTTTCCTCCTCTTAGACAATCAATTATACTTACACTATCTTTTCTCATGTAGGGTCATATGTCCACAACAATATTGAGAGAGAAATCTCTATTTTCAATGAACTCTTGCGATGATGTGAAAAATGACAAGGAGAGACTTGAAGATAAAGTCAATTTTTATTAGCCCGACCTATTTAAAGCTCATCAGTATAAGGACCATGCCTACACCAAACTCAAGAGGTGAAAGATCAAATGGTTACTAAGGATAAAAACCTTAGTAAATCTGAAGAAAACATCAAGAAACTACAATAAAACTTGAATTTTATAAAAGACAAGCTTGATGACATAAGGCTTCCTCTTGCTACTGCCTTGGCCAATGATTCTATGGATGAAGAAGAGGATGTTAAGGACTTAATACCTCTGAAGAATATGTTATTAACAAAACCATGGCCTTCCTTAAGGGCTATGAAGAACTTAAAAAGAGGGTAGCTAAGCATTACCCTGAAATTGTTGAGGTTGTCATGTCTTGGTAAAGAGATGGAGATGAGGCCAAGTACATGGGAGAAGAGAAAGTGACCATAAGGAAAATAAAGTTAAGGTAATCATCTAAGGAATATGTCCAAGTTGGTAAGGATAACCATGTTAAAGTTGAGAAACTCCCTGCCGCTGGAACCACTAGAACAGCCCCAAGGATTGTGCTACTTAGCTTATCTGCCATTTATCTTCTTTTTTTTAAATTGTAAAAGTTTGTAAACACTATCCTTTTGCCCATTTATGAACTATCTGTGAACGAGGGAAGTCTATGCTTTTTTTAATTTTCTTTTTCAATCAGAATCTCATAAGTTAGTATCAATGAGAACAGTTTATATTGTTCATCATATACTTTATATATTTTATTTTCCAAATGTTTTTTTCTCATAGCTCTACATGGTTGGATCTTGTCAACTTTGAAGTCTAATCCATATTTTTTTTGGGTCTTGCCACTATTTTTTAGCCTTTTGTCTGTATTGTTGGATCTTATTATCAGATCCTAGGATTACTAGCTCACTATGGAGGAACTATTTAGTTATCCAATTAGGAAAGGTATGTTTGCAAGTTATTATAACTCACAAATAACCCTCTTCTAAAAGTTCTTTTACAGTTAAAGACTTGCTTTGGTAAATTCGATTGGCCTAAGATGACTGACATTGAAAGATTTTTGTGCATTTAAACATATGCTTTGGTCAATTGAGTCATCCTAAACCGACCCAACCTTGTGTTGTTTTCCAAGAAATATTTGTTGAGTTTGTAACGCAAGAAATTCTAAACTCAAGATGTCTTCAGCTGAAGCTTCTTACCCATATCTTGAACTGAACTTTAAATGAATCCAAAAGGAATTTGATAACAATGAAACTGAATTTATGGTCATAGGCATTCCCTTTAATGACTTTTATTCATAGAAGTTGTTAAACTTCCCATTACATTCATCTTTCTAATTAAAAGAATTATTTGGTTATGATACCTCTCGAGATGATAAAAGTTCCAAGAATTATTGAAAAACTCTCTTTCTAAAGTTTTAATTCAATAAGTATCCGATCCTAAAACTTTGACCACACGGTAGGGACCGTGCAAATTAACCTTTAACTTGTTGCCTTTTTGCTTAAACTATTTAAAGACGTAGTAACCTTTCTCAAGAGTACTTGGCTTGACTCTTTTATTATAAAATTTTCTTTTGCGCTGCTAATAGGCTGTTACCCTGAGTACTGTTGCGTCCCTGACCTCATCTACCAGGTTTAAATCCCACCATCTCACAAAATCACTTTTAGGGGAATTGAAGTTGACGACCCCGCGGCTTGGAAGGCCGACCTCAATTGGGACCATATCCTCACTTCTAAAAGCCAACATATAAAGTGTTTCTCCTATTATTGTTTGCGGTGTTGTTGTGTTGGCCCGCAACATGATTTGTAGTTCATTTAAATAATTATCTTTGGTTGAATCCAACCTTTTCTTCATTCCTTGTATCAATGTTCAATTTGTGACCTCTGTCTTCCCATTGCATCGTGGATGAGCTGGTCATCTTTTTGGATCCAACTATGAGATCTAGAGTCAATTTCTCCATTTTGGAGTATCTTTCTTCTACACCGATAAAAACTTTGGTCATGTAGTACACTGATTTAAGAACGCCTCCATTAATTATGACCAGAGTCGAGCTAATTGATGACTTCAACACAACCACATACAAATATAGTTTTTCCATAAGTATTGGTCTTGATAGTGTAAGGACATTTTTGTCCATTATCAATTTGTATGTCGTACGCCGTTACACCGTTGAATAAATTCAAGATCGCGTCTACATCAACGGATCTGAATATCAAAGCGTCTTCAACATCATAACCTCTGCGAGAATGAACTTGGTAAAGTTTTGTTTTTAAGTCCCTTAAAGTTCGTACTTAGTATTGCGAAATTTTTATGAAATGTTTTTTATAAAAATAAGAAGTAAGTTTTTTCAAGAAAAATGAGGTTTTTAAAAGATTTTATTTTCTGGCTAACCGGACCGGTCCGCCCATTTTTTAAACGAACCGATCCGCCACCGGACCGGTCCTCCTACCTAACGAACTGATCCACTTTGCACCAGCATACCACAGAACGATTGCAAATCGAAGAAGCCTATTTGGAAAATGAACCAATCCGAGGTCGGACCAATCGTCCTCCATACCGAACCGGTCCTCCTGGGATAAATTCGAACAGTTCCGTGTAATGTTTTTCCACCGACTCTTATTTTCTATATATATTCCTACTTCGTTGGTGTATTTTCCAAGTCTTTTAGAAAACGTTTCTAATAGTTCAAACACAACAAGACTTCGATTTTTGATGTGCCAAACATCTTTTTGATTCACACACAAAAATCCCAATTACTTTTGTGAATCTTTTGGAACCCTAGAAAACAAACTTTGTTACTGTACATCTTTGTGGAGAGATCTTTGCAATCGAGGGCTGCGCATCGTTGCTGAGGGAGTCTCTAGAAAGTGTTATGACTGCGTGTCATTGAGGAGTGTTTCGGTTCTTCCTTTGTTGTTTGGGTTGCGAGTCCTTGGAGGGTATTGCATGTATTCTCTTGCTGAGCTCAAGATTGCGTGTCTTTGTTGGTTGGATGCACGTTGATCCATTGCAGATTTCTCTATGTAATTGTAAGTTGCGATTTATATATTCATAGTGAAATAAAGGTTTTACCCGAAAGGTTTTTTTTCCTGAAATATGTGTCTCAGCATATTTTTGTGTCACATGATTTATTTATTTATGGATTGACACACGCACCTTAGATGCATGTTTAGGGGCTGAATTAAATAAGGGTTGATTGGAAACTTGCGAATTTAATTTATTCAATTATCACACAGTCGCATTTTTCAAATAGCAATGGGGCCAATCCTGGGTACTTTGTATCTTTAATAAGGCATCTTAACATTCCTCAATCCATTCAAAAGTGTTTTTAATCACCTTGAAGAAAGGGAGGCAGTTATAAAATGCTCTAGATACGGATTAGTTTAAGGTCGCTACTCAAACTATTAATCTTTGAATATCCGTCTTGCTCTTGGGAGGCTTTATATTGATCATTGTCTGAATCTTGTCAGGGTTGGCCTCTATGCCTCATTAATTAATAATAAAGCCTAAAACATTTCCTTCCTTGACTATTAATGATACCAAAAATGGTACCACCAGGTCATAGTGATAAGAAGCTCAAACATGTATAAAACAATGGCAGTAAATAAATGGTATATCAATAGAGAAAGACATGAGGTGAAGGAGATGAACAACTGAATTTAACTGGTTCGGCCGGAGCTTATGTCCACTATGTGTGTGTGAGTGAAATCCACTAACCAATATGGCACTAATGGCATGTTTTACAACATTCAAGCTTTCTCTCTCTTCTGGATAAAAATGAGCAGACTTTTCCTAGGGCTTTGATTCAACACATACAATGAAGAAGATGAGATGTATTTATAGTGCGTTAGGTGTGTACTTCACCCCCAAGACCACAATAAACAGAATATTCCTAGCCAATGAGTATGAGTCAACCGTCTTTGTCACATGTATGTCATGATGATAAAATATTCCCTCATGTGAGATAATGGTGTGGGTATAATTTTTTTAGCTCACGTGTGTCATATATCCACATGCACATCCCCACACGTCTCCCAATGCACGCTCTCTATCAGCAATGTAACCTTAGTCATCCATATTGGCCAAGGATAGATTGGTAGACCAATGAATAGTTGAGGAGTTGACACTTGTGATTGCTGATTAATCTCGGCCTATCCTCGTTGGCTTAGGTAAGGCCAAGGATGAGGTTACTCAATCTCTGGGAATAATGCACGTAAAATATACTGGAAAGTTACTAAAGGCTGAAGCCGAGGCATCCGAGTTAGTGTTGGCCAAGTCTGATCATGCCGACTCAATCAATGTCCTAATTTTGGATGATTGGTGAGGGTCGGCTATGGCCGAGGCTTTATATCATAGGCAAGATGACACTTGGAATATCAATAACCCCCTAGCCCTTAGTCTCTGACGTGTGGATGAGGCTGAGGGGTAATGATATGGCATCTGATGATACAGATCACGATTATTAAGAGGACACATGGCATCTATCAAGTGAGTGACAACTTAAGGTGACAATCGAGGCATGAGTGATGGCTTAAATGCTTAGGGTTTCGCACTTGGTGTGATGAGATTTATAGGGAATCGAGCACCGATTTGCAAAATGTGCTCAAATCATTACTAGTATTTAAAAAGGCTTTTTCAAAATTATTTTCTTTTTACTTGCTTCATATCGTCTGCACGCCATTATCTTCTGAACTAGAGACCTTGCGTCCAGTTCCTGTGCTTTTAAGCATCTCTTCAAGGACATTCTTTCTTCTTCGTTCATCTTTTCCCTCCAGGTAACCCTCTTCTACCATTTATTTCAATCTTGTTTAGTTTCTCAACCCATTTCAAGGTTTTTCATTTTTTTATGGTTTCAATTTATACTCCAGCAACTACACTAGGTTGTTAGGGCTTATTCGTGGGTTGCTCGTGATGGTTGTTGGGTACAGGCTCTTAGGAGTTTTTTCTGCTTAATTTTGGGCTTGTTTAAGCCATCATTTGGTTTTTTATTTTACTCAGGTGATATTTTGGTCACCTTGTCAAGAAAAACTTCAAACTGTTCTTGGCTTGTTCATTCTCAAAATGGTTCATTTCCACCTTTTAATCTTTGAGTCAACCTTGGTCAAACTCTCCAACTTATTTGTTTCTTTCAAACATTTATTCTCTAAGTGTTGCCCAGGCTTCTAAATATTAAAGACCCACTATGAATTAGCCTTTTAATACCCTGCCCTTAGGGAGAGTTACTTCCAAGAGATACGTAGGTTAGAGGAAGAGGCCAAGGTTAGGCGTCATGTTGACCACATTTGGAGACGACCTCTTTTTCCCATCCCTTTAAAGATAATTTTTCCCTCTACCAACGAGATGGTCGACTTATCCTCTGCCCCTGCCAATGATAAGGATTCATACGAGGATGCAATGAAGTTTTTTCCAACTTGTCCTGAGAGGAAGAAAGAAACTGATGCCACGTCTCCAGCCTCGTCACCTACACGAGCCGAGACATCTGGATGGGATGACTCTTCCATTGAAATCCTGTCAGAATCTTCCAAGCCGACTGTCAATGTAGCTGTTCCCCCAACTGTAATTCTTTTGTCTGCTATGACTGAAGACGAGTTCCATGTAAATTTTCTTGATGATATTCCCAATGTTGTGCCTCATACCAGTAATGCTAAGGATCGGGATGAAGAGGCTGAGGAAGAGTCATAGGAAGGCTCTGAGGCTGATGAGCCTGTAGACTGCTCATATGCCGAGAAATAACAATCCTCTATTAGGGAACTTGATCTCTTTTATTTTAGATATCTGTATGGCGTCAATCTAATGTCGTCTTACGAGTTCCTATGATAGATGAGAGGGAGAAATTTCCCTCTATGACCAAATGTTTAGAATCAGCTTTCGTCTACCCTTTGACTCGACTTTATGATCCATTATCTCTAGCCTCAGCCTTGCCCCCACCCAGATAACCCCAAACTCCTGGAGGGTTATATTTCCTTGGGTAGAAACAAGTACGAGGATGAGCCTTCAGTTGAAATCCTCAATGCGTGCTATCACGTCTCATCCTCTATAAACCAAGCTGGTTACTATCATCTGGGACCTAGGAAGTCTGATTAGAAGATCCTGTGTGTCAATCAGACTTCTAATCATAGTTGGAAGGGAAGGTTATTTTATTCTTCTAGGGCTTGAGAATTTCTTACAGACGCCGACCAAGAGAGGCGAGAAAATAAGCCGAGGGTACCCCATACTTGGGCGAAGCCTTCAATGCTTTCCAAGTCATATCCTAGCCTCAGTATAGCAAATAGGGAGAGAGTAAACTTCCTCGAGAGTAATGGAATAATGACCAACTCCTTTCCTTTTAAAATTTAATGTCTCTTGAGTATTTAAAAAAATCTGGGCTAAAGGTTGATCCCTTGGACGACCTTTGCAAGTGAAATGATTCCACTTTTGTTTGTTTAAGTCTTTCATCGTCCCTTATTTCTATGACTAATGATTCCTCATTTCTCTTTTTCAAACCGTCCTCCTCACACATCTGATGAATTTTAGAATATGAATGTGCTAAGTCTCCACAATGCTCTGAGAAAAAAAAAAGCAACCGACTGGTAAGAGTCAGCCAAAAAAGACGACTGCTATTGGGCCGATGCAATTAGAGGTCAGTCAGAAGAGGATCCATCAATAAATTCCCTCTGAGACTCGTCTGAGAAAAATACTCAGAGGCCAAGGGTGATTCCCCCCGATTAGTCAATGTTGATCAGTTGTGGGTCGATCTCCTTCTCGGGGGACTCTTTCCAAGAATATTAGAAAAACAATATAGCCCAGTTTAGGAAATATTTGGTCCCAATTCTTACGTCGAACATAAGATCAAAGAGGGCAATGCTTGTAGTCCTAACCAAGGAGGACTATGAGTTCTTGGAGAATATGACCCCCCAGGTCTTTGATTTTGGTCTTCATCTGATGGAACATGTATTTTCTTTTAGTGACAAGCACAAGTCATCTCTCATACTTCTGTTTTTTTTACAAACACTTATGTTTTTCCTTCTCCCATGGTCTGTGTGCACTTTCGCCTTGGCCAACAAATTAATGGTTGAAAATTATCAAAAGATCCAAGAGGTTGACATGGATCATAAATCTGAGGAAAAGATGAAGAAGTGACTAGAGGCATGTCGAGCCAACCTCCAACAAGCTCATTATGACTTGAAGATCAGAGATAAGGAATTGAAGAAGAAGGATGACCAACTCAAAGGGAAGGAGGATGCTCGGATCGCGCAGTCGACTGCTCATGCCAAAGAACTTACTATGGTTGTGAAAAAGGCCAAAGATGATGCTCTATATCCTGAGTCCCTAAAAAGATCCGAGATGAGGCTATTGAAGCTTTTAAAGACTCAGATGAGTTTGGCAGCTTCGTCATCATTTAACTTGAGAGGGGTGTAAGGTCGGCCTGCCAATGGATCTCGACTAAATTCATTAAGGTCATCTCTTCCATATGACATGAATTAGAGGCACCAGACTTGTCAGATCCCCTCTTTAATGTGGCATCAGAGAATGTTGATCTGATGGCTGGATTCGAGGCCGAGGCCTTGCAAGCTAAGGCCATATAGACCGATGCCCAAGTTTAGGTTGTCTAAGCCGAGGATAGGGTTGCCTAAAATGAGACTAATGCTGAGGGGATTGCCACCATCATTATTGAGACAACTCCATAGGGGGGTCATCTATGACCGATACCCTGTCTTGATTGTAATATTTTTCTTTGAACAGTTTATTTTGTGGGCTGAAATCCCAAACTTATAGCCATCCTTAAAGTACTCAATTCCTGAATGAATGGAATATTTTTGTTGTTCATTTATTCGCATCTCGTCTTGATTTTTTTGTATTCCATGAACTTTAACTATGTTGTCGTTTCATATTCAAATGATATGATGTTATAAATTAACCATAATCAAGTGATTTTTTTATAACTTGACATTTACCAAATTATGATATTTAAGCTTAATTCCCCTCTCGTCGTTTGGAGAGTGTATGGATGAGTGTCGTCTCGTCCATGCACTGTCTTCTTGACTGAGAGAGTAGATCAACAAAATTAATGATGTTTAATAATAAACCCCAACTAAGTGATTTATAGTTTGCATCCACCAAATTATGGTTTTTAAGCACAAGTCCCCTCTCATCGTTTTGAGAGTGTATGGATGAGTGTCATCTCATCTATGCACCGTTGTCTTGGCTGAGAGAGTAAATCCACCAACTTAATGATGATTAATAATAACCCACAACTAAGTGATTTTTAATTTTCATCCACCAAATTATGGTGTATAAGAATAAGTCCCCTCTCGTTGTTTTGAGAGTGTATGGATGAGTGTCAACTCGTCCATGCACTTTCGTCTCGGCCGAGAGAGTAAATCCACCAAGTTAATGATGTTTATTAATAAACCACAACTAAGTGTATTTTAATTTTCATCCACCAAATTATGGTGTTTAAGAACACATCCCCTCTCGCCGTTTTGAGAGTGTATGGATGAGTGTCGTCTCGTCCATGCACCGTCGTCTCGGACGTGAGTGTAGATCCACCAAATTAATAATGTTTAATAAGAAATTTCTTTCGATTTTTTTGATAGCCCCTGGATGAGATTGACCCCATCTGGGTTGTCGTATCATCGAGAGCAACCTTAAGTCCACTTCACCACGAATGATCTTTTATAGCTTAAGATGAGTTGATACATACAAACAATAATCATTCAAATAAATTGAAAACATATGAGAGAACAAAGACTTTTATAAAATTTCATTCATATCTCTTCCACCATATGAGTCTCATATACATGTATTATAATAGAATTGAAAAGTGACTAGCATAATTGAAATATCATTGGTAATACTTTTTGAGGTGGTCGGCATTCCATGGGTTGGAGAATGGATCTCCTTGTAGATTTACCAATTTATACGTACCTGATACTACCTCTTCAACCACATTGTATGGGCTATGCCAATTTGGATGAAGCTTATTGGATTTTTTCCATGTCTTCTTTAACACTAGGTCCCCTACCTTCAGTGGTCGTGCCTCGACTCTCATATTGTAGAACTTCGTTGTCCTTTGTTAGTAGGCATCCTGCCTAACCTCTACATCTTTCCTTCTCTCTTCCACGAGGTGAAAATCAAGTCTCCGTTCAACAATGTTCTCTTAAGGGTCATAGGTCTGAACACTGTGTGTAGGAATTCCTATCATGGACGACACTATTGCCTCTGAACCATAAGCCAACATAAATGGAGTTTCCCCTGTAGGAGTCCTCTCTGTCATCCTATAAGCCTAAAGGACATCATATATTTCTTTAAACCACCTGTCTTTGGCATCTTCCAATCTCTTCTTGATTCTATCGAGGATCTTCCTATTTATTACCTCCATTTTTCCATTGGCTCGGGGTCATCTAGGAGCAGAGAAAAAATCCTTGATTCTAACTCATTCGCAGAATTTATGTTAGGAGACATTATTGAACTTTGTACCATTGTCAAAAATCAAGGTATTGGGTACACCGTACCTACCGATGATATTTTTCCAGTTAAACGGGAAGGTTTTCTTTGCTATGATTGTAATCATCATCTCGACCTCTACAAACTTTGAAAAATAATCAATTTCCACAATCAAATAATGTTAGTTGTTCATAGCTCTCGGTAGTGGTCCAACTAGGTCAATCCCCCAAATTGAAAAAGGCCAATGAGATGTAATAGAGGTAAGAGGCTGATAAGGATGATGGGGTATGGTGGAAAACCTCTGGCACTTGACGCATTTCTTCACGTATGCAGTAGCATCTTTGGATAACATCGACCACCAATAACCCTGTGTAATGATCCTCTTAGGCAATGGTCATCCTCCAATGTGGCTGGAACACGACCCTTCATGCACATATTTTAAAATATACCCTACCTTGAATGGATGGACACATCCGAGGAGAGGAAGCAGGAACCCTTTCTTGTATAAAATGTCTACTATGAGGGAGAACATGGCAGCTTTGTACCTCAATTTATTTTTCTCAGCCTTAGACTCAGGAAGCTCCCCATCTCTAATATAGCGAACGATAGGATCCATCCAATATGCTCCCATACTCATATTGGAACAAAATTCCACGGTATTCTCTTCTCCTTCGATCTTCGGCTGAAGGAGAATCTTTACTGGGACTATTCTTCTAATTTCAGTTCTGGTGGCTAAGCCTGACCTTTCCATAGCATCGACTCGCCATTATCCATCTAAGGTATTCTTTTTAATTTTACTTCCATAAAATATTTTAACGATGTCCTAACCTTTCCCAGATATCTTGCCATTATGTTATCCTTAGCTTCGTATGACCCTAAGATTTGATTAACAACCAACCTGGAATCACTATGAACAAGGAGTTGTCCAACATTAAGTGCTTGGGAAAAGGAGAGACCTACTAGGAGAGCCTCATGATCAAATTCATTATTAGAATATTTGAAGTTAAATCTTAACACGTACTTAATATCGGTCCCATCTGGGTTGACACTATCAATCCTGCCCTGCTTCAATTCTCACATGAAGACCCATCAACAAAGATGCTCCACATAGTACCATTTGGCTAACAATTACCCTCTTCCAGGGCTCCATTCTTGAAAATATATAAACACTTTATTTCTTACTGAACTCGTCTCGGTTTTAATCTGAAGAGGACATAAACTTCTTTCTTGCTCATAAGTTATAGCATCATCTTCAATATCGACCTCGTCCTAAGTGAACTCGACCACAAAGTCAACTAGGGCCTTCTCTTTAATAGTTGTTCTGGACTGGTAATTGATGTCGAACTATCCTAACTCTATTGCCGAAGCCATCAGTCTTCCTGATTTCTCTGGCTTGTGAGTTACTTATCCGAGGGGTGAGTCTGTGAGGACCACTATGGTATGTGCCTAAAAGTATTCCTTGAGTTATGTATCAGTGCATAGGATAACTTCCCCATCTTGGGGTACCTCTGTTAGGCCCCTTGGAGTGCCTTAATATTGAAATACACTAGTTTTTAACTCCATCCTCTTCTCTTACAATAGAGGCGCTGATGGCCAACTCAGATACTACTAAATAAAGATATAGTTTCTCCCCTTAAATTGTTCTTGATAATAGAAGTGAGGAGTCGAGATAAGACTTCAAATCCTTAAGGGCTCTATCACACTCTTAGTTCCATTCAAAAGCTTTTCTTAATACTCCAAAAAAAGGAAGGCATTTATCAGTGTCTCTAGACACAAACCTGTTTAATACTGCCACTCTTCCAGTCAGTCTCTACACATCTTTTATCGTTGTAAGAATCTTCATCTCTAATAAGGCCTTGATCTTCTCAGGGTTAGCTTCAATTCCTCTTTGATTCATAATAAATCCTAAAAACATTCCTTCTCCCATGCCGAAGACACATTTTGTGGGGTTTATCTTCATCCGGTACTTATCCATCATGTCAAAGGTACGCTTAAGGTCAACCACATGAGTATCGGCCTTGAGTCTCTTTGTTAGCATATCATCAATATAGACTTCCATTATCTTCCCAATTTGGTCCTCAAACATTTTGTTCACTAGCCTCTGATATGTCTCCCCGTCATCCTTCAACCCAAAGGGCATAACCTTGTAGCAGTAGGTTCCCTCGTCGATAATAAAGGTTATTTTCTCTTCGTCGATAGGGTCCATGAATATCTAGTTGTAGCCTTAGTAGGCATCCATGAAACTCAATGATTCATGGCCTGCTGTAGCATCTACCATCTGATCAATCCTGGTTAAAGGGAAGTTATCCTTCGGGCATGCTTTGTTCAGATCCGTGAAGTTAACACACATCCTTCATTTACCATTGGCCTTGGGGATGATGCCAATGTTTGACAACTACTCGGGATAAATGACTTTTGGGATAAATTCAGCCTTCTCCAATTTTTTGACTCCCTCTCTAATAACATCATACTTCTCTCTTTAATAAATTCTTCTTCTTTGTTGTATCGGCTTAGCATCATCGTCCACATTGATCTTATAACATAGATTGTTGGGTTAATAACCGACATGTCTTCGTATCTCCGGGGAAAGATGTTATGTGTCTTCCTCAACAACTTTACCAGCTCTTCCTTCACCTCCTTCTTTAGGGATTTACCGACATGGATGGTTTTTTCCGACTCTTACTCATTGAGGACGATGGATTCTACCTCCTCCACGACTTACCCTTTCTTCAATTTTATCTCATCTATAGTGTCCAGCGTATCAATGTTGTATGTTGTGGTGTCCTTCTTATGGGCTTCCCTCTCTTTAACTTAGTTGAAGTAGAATTGTCATTCCAATACTTCATCACCATGGACTTCTCCTACACCATAAGGAGTCGGGAATTTAACCATTTGGTGTATAGTAGAGGACACGACCTCAAACTTTTTAAGGTCTACTCTTCCCATAATAATGTTGTAAGTCGAGTATACACTTTCTTCCATTACAAAGAAATTGACCTTCTTTGTGAGCCTCCTTGGCCAAACATCTCCCATCCTCACGTCCATATCATACATTCCCAACGGATGGACTTTCTCACCACTAAATCCAATTAATGGGGGCTGATAAGGCACGAGCCTCTTCTTGCTGAGTCCCAGGCCTTTGAACCATGGCCAGAACATAACATCGGTCGAACTTCCACCATCAACCAGTATTCTTGGAACGTCATACCCATGAACCCTAGTTGTAATCACCATAGGGTCGTCATGGGGATCTAGGATACCTTTGAAGTCGAGTCTTGAAAAACCCACAATTAAACTGTCCTTATTCACCCTCCTCCTCTTCTCTGATTTAGTGCTTACTGCAGCTGAGTTAACCGCTTCAACTTTGGGAAGAGCTTTGACCCCTGAAATATGTGACTTTTTTGTCGGCTACCTTTGATCCTCCTTTTGCCAGGCCCCCATAAATCATCTTAACATCTAACTAGATCATGTGAAGATGACCTTTAGGGTCATCATCCTTTGGTGACTGGTCGTGGTCATCCCCATCATCATCATCTCAGGCATCATCCTTTTTCCTAAGAGAATCCTCTCTGTACTTATCGGCCTCTTCTTTTTCTTAGGTCATCTCGGCCTCCCCTTGGACTACCACTGCTTACATATTTCCTCAGCTTCCCAGCTTTGAGCATATTCTCAATCTCGTCCTTTAAAGCAAAACATTTATCGGTCAGGTGCCCGTGGTCTTGGTGAAATTCACACCATAGGTTTTTATTCCTATTGTGGGGGGAGCTTTCAGCTTTTTGGACCACCTCAGGGACCAATCATTCTTGATCTCATTCAAAATATGTTAGCAACTGACCATCAGAGGAGTGTAGTTGGAAAACTTATCATCTATTGATCTCTTCTTTCCATCTTTATTTTTCTTTTAAATCTTTTTCCCACTACTACTCTCCTTCTCATCCTCATACTTTGCTGCCATAGCTTCCTAAATGTTTATGACCTTACTGTCTGTCTCCAATAGCTCGGCCATAGATTTTAATGGGTCCTTAGCAAGCTTCCAAAGTAATTTACCTTTTTTGCAGACATCCTATTAGTGCTGCTATCGCAATACATTCTTCGTAATACTCCACTTCCAACTTCTCTTTATTAAACCTCGAAATGTACTCCCTGAGTCTCTCATTCTTCCCCTTCTTAATGTACAACTGGTGAGTAGTCTTCTTCTTGGGTCTTACCCAACGTAGAAGTTGTGGATGAATTATACTGCAAGTTGCTTAAAAATTTCAATGGAGTTCGTTAGGAGTGAAGTGAACCATACATGGGCAGCTCCAATAGCAGTTTTTGAAAAGGCATGACATCTCATCTCATCTCATCTGAGATGGATTAAATTTCTGTACCCAACCGGTACATCTCTAAATGGTGCACAGGATTAGTACTCCCATTATACTTTGGAGTAACCACTGGTGGCTTGAACTTGGCAGGTGCTGGATAATTGAATATCTTAGCCGTGAAGGGGGAGCCTTAATTATAGCCCCTCTGCAAGAGGTCTCGGCTCTTGAGGATATCTCTAATTTTATCTTCTAACCTTTGAATCAATTCATTCCAAGGTCTCTCAGTCGCTGCCATAACATCGTCCTAGACGATGTTATCCCTTGCCACCTCAACTGGTTGAACAGAAAGTTCCCTTGCCACTGACCTATATCGACTGTTCACTTCTCTTTAGCCCTCATCTCGGTTGCACGGTGGTCGACAGTATGCCCCTTCTCTTTTGGAGCCAGCCATACTCCTAGACCTGGACAATCTATCTCTGAGATCACAACTTAGGCCGACCTTTTTGAAGGCCGGCCTTTTTCTTAGTCGATCAAAGGCTTATCCCCTTGGTTGAGCATCTTAATATGACCTCCCACTACGCCCTTACCTTACTTAGTACCGTATTTCTTCACACTTCATATGGCTCCCAACATTTATCTTGAGCGTCTTCAGCCTCATTGTCATCATACCGGTCCTCTAGGTAGGATTGGCCTCGCCTCCTCAGGTGTAAATGCCTAGAGTCAGCAATGTCTCTCCTCCGTTAAAGAGGTGGTATCTACTTGTGCGGCCCCTAGGGTGGTCACCTGGTATTTGAAGGTCATTCCATGGCTGCCAAAGTATTCATCTTCGGCATTATCCCAATGGATCTCACTAATACATTTTGGCTGAAGGCAACTAGTGTCTCATGCATTGCTTGCTGACTGGCCACCAATAACTTTAACGCGGCCGCCACCTCTGCCATCTCGGACTGAGGAGGTGCGTGGCTAGAACTAGTACCACCAGCTGGTGGTGGAAATTCTGATGCCATGATTTACACCTGATGCATGAGCTATAAATTGTAGAATAAAATCTTAGAAGCTCAGTAAGAGATTTTTCAATAGTGAAACAAGTCCACGGGAGAGGAGGACTAGTTCACCACCAGGGACTCTGTTGAGTACAACCTAGAGAAGGGAAAATATGATAATTATCTTTCCCACATACGATGACAAACTGATGATACCAAAAATGGTACCACCAGGTCACAGTGATAAGAAGCTCAAATATGTATACAACAATGGCAGCAAATAAATAGTATAGCGGTAGATAAGGAGATGAGGTGAAGGAGATGAACACCTGAATTTAAGTGGTTTTATCGAAGCCTACGTCCACTGTGTGTGTGTGAGAGAGAGAGAGAGAGTGTGAAATCCACTAACAAATATGCCTCTAATGGTCTGGGTTACAACACTCAGGCTTTCTCTCTCTTCTGAATATAAATGAGCAGAGTTTTACTAGGGTTTTGATACAGCACCTACAATGAAGAAGATGAGATGTATTTATAGAGCCTTAGGGGTAAACTGCACCCCCAATCCTGTAATAAACATGTGCAGAATGTTCCTAGCCAATGAGGATGAGTTAACCATCTTTGTCACATGTATGTCATGATGATCAAATATTCCCTCTTATGATAGAATGATCTTGGTATAATGGTTTTAGATCACTTGTGTCACACATCCATGTGCACATCCCCACACATCTCCCAATGCACGCTTTCTATCAGTAATGTAACCTCGACCAACCATATTATCCGAGGATAGATTTGTAGACATATGAACTGCTGAGGAGTTAACACCTATGATTGCTGATTAATCTCGTCTTGTCCTCATCGGCCTCGGTAAGGTCGGGGACGAGGGTACTTGATCTCTGGGAACAATGCAGGTAAAACGTACTGGACAGTTACTAAAGGTCGAAGCCGAGGCATCCGAGTCAGTGTTAACTGACTCTGATTAGGCCGACTCAACCAATGTCCCACTTTTAGACGATTGGTATGGGTCGGCTATGGCCGAGGTTGCATATCATAGGCAACATGACACTTAGAATATCAACTATGTACATACATAAAGCTAGATTTAAATTCATCTAATATTTTTCTTGGTCGTCGAATGTTTGGTCAAGATATTGGATATGGTCATCTCCCTTCATTCTTTTTGTTAGCATGTCATCTATATAAACTTTTATAATCTTCCCTATGTGTTTCTCAAACATCTTATTCACCACCCTTTGATACGTGTCCCTCGCATTCTTCAACCTTAATTGCATAACAATGTAGCAAAAGAAACATCACCTGGTGATAGAAAATTTCTTCCCTCCGTCTTTCGGCTTCATTTTAATCGAGTTATAACCATAATAAGCATCGATGGCTCTTAATAATTCGTCTGTAGCTATTGTTCCCATAAGTTGATCAATTGGAGGCAAAAGATAAAAATTCTTGGGACGTGCTTATTCAATTCTTTGAAGTCCACACACATTTGACACTTGTCACTCTTCTTTGGTACCATCACGATATTTATTAACCAAATAGGATACTTCACTTCTTCGATAAAATCTACGATCTTCAGCTTCCACTTCTTTTTTAATTGCCATGTGCTTCTCCTCTGAGAATACTCGTCAATTTTTTTATTGGATTTTCTTCGTTTCCTATTTTGAGTTCTTGATTAATAATGGTAGGATCAATTCTAGGAATGTCTTCATGGTTCCAAGAAAAAATGTTTTTTTTATCTCGCATCAAGTCAACCATTTGCTTCATGAGGACGGGATCAAGAGACAAGCAATCTGATTCCTTTTAGGATCTCATTGTCCAGAATTATTGGCTACATTTGCTCAATGGCTTCCCCTATTACTAAAGTATCTTTATCTTGAGGATCTAGTGTCTCGATTTGATAAGTTTGAGTTAACTTATTTCTTTCCTCTTTGTCAACCGAGGTATAGTAGCATTTGTGTGCTCCCACCTAGTTTCCTTCACCACTCCCACGGAACTTTAGTCATTGATATAAAGTTGAGGCAACAACCTCAAATTTCTTCATACCCATTATTTCAAAAATAATGATGTTGGTCGATGAGACATTCTTATCAAGGATGAAAAATCTCATCGTCTATGTTCTATAGGTCAGCCATGTTCTAAGAACAACATCCAATACAATTATGACTAGTGGTTATACCTTCTCTTCTGATAATTCGATCAGTAAACAATGATAGGCTTACAATTTTCTTACAAATAGCTTTATCTTTGTGAAACAGTTATAGAATAGTACATCCGCTGAACTCCAATTGTCTTCTAGAATTCTCTTCACACTCCTTTCGTAGACCACCATGGTTTTCACTAGTGGGTCGTCATGAGGATACAATTACCCCAGAGGTCATCTCTGGAAAAATATACTACCATTTGATCCATAACAACCTTATGAGTTCGGATGTCCACTGCAGTTTCCATATTGGCCTCTTTGCTAGTGGTGCAAACCTTTACTTCGTTGAGGTATGCCTTTGTATCAACTAGTCCATCACCACCATCGGCATCACTTCCTGCTATGATAATTCATGCTAGAGAAATCATGCCTACTTCTTCTATTGGATTATTGGGCCATGCAGGGAGGTCTGTATCTTCTTCATCACTATTCTTTCAAGATCCTTTCTTCTCCTTACTTTCTTTACAAGTCGACCATGATCTCCTTCTCGGATTCCAATTATCACGAGCTAGTGTTGTCCTACCATTCTTATCTGTGTATTTATTAAGATTACCTCTTTTGATGAGGGCCTTAATTCCTTTCTTCAAGGCTAGGAAATTTTGGTTTCATGTCTGTGGTATTTGTGGAAGTTGCAATACTGGTTTTATCTCTTCTTTTAGCTGGGGTTTGTAACTTTTTTGACCACTTGAATTCCCCATTTCCTTGAATCTCGTCGAGGATATTTTGAAATCCCACTGTCAGGGGAGTATACTCATCGTGCTTTTGATATGGCTTTTTATCATTCTTCATCTTGGATCCCTCTTTAGGATTTTACTTCCTCCTTGAAGGGTTACCATCTTTTAATTTCTTATGGATAAACTCTTTTACAACCACTACTTCTTCAGAATTCATAACCTCCCTTCTTTGGCCAAGAGTTCAACATTTTTAAACCACTACTTTTTCGGAATTCATGATCTCTCTTGCTTTGGCCAAGAGCTCAACCATATTGTTTGGAGGCTCCTTAGCCAATGCCTAATATAACCTCCCACGTAACATCCTACTCATAATTTTTGTGATGGTTACTTTTTCGTCATAGTACACTACTTCTATCTTTTTAGTGTTAAATCTGGTAATATACTCCCATGTCATTTCATCATCGTGTTGACGAATGCTTAACAAGTGAGCTACCCCCTAACTAAGTTTTTCTCCAAAAACAATTATTAATAAAAAGATCAACCAATTGTTTAAATTTAGATATCTTCTCTCTTGGTAACCCATTGTACCATATCAGAGTAGGGCCTATGAGGGTCCTTGAAAATTCTTTTCAATGCATCTCATCCGTTACTAAAAATATGCCATAGTCTACCTAGTACTGCTCAACATACAAGATTATATATGATTTACCATTATACATGGGATCGATCACAGGTGGGTTGAATTTTACAGGGGTGGTATAGCTAATCACGGAGGTTGTAAATAACGATCCCTACATAAATCCTCTATAGAATGGTCTTTTTATCTTGATGAGGTCGCTCAGATGATACTCTATCCTTTGGATTAATCCTTTCTACGTTTGGCCGTCTTCTATCAATGCAATCTTATTAGCTCATCCATGACTCTTGATTGAACTCTTTTCTTTTCACATAATTACTCAAACCTATCCGATGCCTTTGAATTGTATTTTGAGCCATTATCCCTCATTGAATCTTATCTACTAAAAACTTCTCCTCTTAGATTAACTTTAGGATGTGAATGTGCTCGCGTCCCTCTCCTTCCCAACCTTTGAAAGATAAGTACCCTGCTGAGCCTATTAAAGGCACTTGTGTGTTTGGCTGAATATATATGGTCATTATCATATCAAGTTAAACTTATGCTTAAGGTTTTTCTTTGTTAGTAGGAGGATCGTTCATATTCTAACCCATATGTTTTAGCATATCTGCTCATATCATACACCAAATATATCTTCCGAGGGTTTTCTACCATTTTACCGTGGTTCCTTACCTCTTATCCACGTATAGGGCGGTCGGGGGCATTTCCATGTGCTTATTTGAGGTTTTCACCACGACTGGGTCACTTTAATTCTTTTTGGATAAACTGGTAAGTTTTATGATGCCAGAACACTTTGAGTGAGCTACCACATATTTTATAGCATGGTTTCTCGGATCTTAACCAAGATGTTCATAAATCATTCCAAATCACCTATTCCAATAGGAGTTGAGGGTGGTGCTGCTTCTTTATCCATACTTCTTTCAGTATGTTCAACCATTTTTCACAGGATTTTTCAAAAAATAAAGTATAATGATAGGAAAATAAAGTATGATTGAAGACGTGAAAAATTAAAAGTGAAGAGGTTGTTTGTGGCTACAAAAAAGAGTATCTAAATTTGTATTACACAAAGTTGTGCAATGGAATAGTAAATCAAAAGTTTACCAAAGAAAACTAAATAAATCTGCTGATTTGATTAACTAGATGGTCGTTAATGAGATTGGAGTGTATTTTGCGGAGTTTCTGCAGCTATAACATAGAAAAATTGTGAGAAACAACTTGGCTTAGTCTTTCCCACATATGACACCATTCCATTATTGTTTAAAGTTAATTTCAAGGTTCATCTTAACAAGTAGAGATTCAATACGAGATGGCGAATAATAAAAAAGCTGTAAAATGCAAATATGGAAATATGGAGATGATAAGAAGAAGAATCACACCAAGAGTTACGTGGTTTAACCCTCAAGGAGGAGCCTACGCCCATAGGGTAGCTTTCTACACTATAGTTTTGTTGATCAGAGGTCTTATAACAATAGATTTCCCTTAATATATCCCCACTCTGTGATTTGACAGTTTGGCTATATGAGTATCTCTCTGCTAGTCTAGATCCCAACGGGGGATCCCTTATTTTTATAGTGAATGAGTATGAGAGAATTTATGTCAGGAAAAGATTAAGTGGTTTACACGTGTCCTAACCTTATAGATTGGGCAGGAACATATTTTTAATGGATTCCAGCTAAGATGTAGCATATCTTAAAGGTTTACCCATGAAGGAATACTTCTTTACATGTAAGTTGTTGATGGTGCCACTCATATGGTACTCTAAAGCTTTTAACAACATTATCAAAGATCTATTCCATTACGTATCCTTTCTAGAAATAATCTCGTCTGTTCAAATGCAAAAGAGGCCAACCACATTGCTTATGGTCAATCTGCTATGCTGAACCGAGGCCATCCCTTTCTAAGTCTACTCGGCCAGGGATGCGCGCTTACTCACTATTGAATGGTTTTACTAAGTTCTCTCCAAGTCATAAGATGCTCTATAAATATGCTATAACAATAATTTTAACGGCCATAGCCATTTTTGACCAAAATCTAAAACCTTTTAAACCATGTAATTAGCCCTTCTCCTTCAATTCTAACCAACACACAATCAATATAAAACTATATCTAAAAGGTTTTGGTGATTAATGACACAATTTAATGTGAATAATCAAAGTTTAATTATCAAACCTTAAATTCATTATAAAACACATTTCCCCAAATTAACATAAGAATTATTTACAAGATCACTCAAACAATATGGCTTTTAAATATCAATATCATTAGACCACATATCTAAAATTTTAAGATATGAATATATGCATTTAAGAGATACTTTAAAAGATTCAACACCCAAATATACTAGTTCATAAACATGTTTAGATGTAATTGGTGTAGTTACGAAAAATGATTATTATATGATTACAATTCATATTCATTTTATAAAATTTAAATTCCAATGAACTAATACTTTTACAACACAATCACAATTAAATTCTTAGTCAATATAAATTTTCCTTATGGATTGATTGAGGAATCAATCCCCAAATCTCCCAAAAACTCTTTCAATTCATGGTGCCTCTTACCTCAAGCTCTATAGGGTTTCTCCAAATGTCTAGTATGAGTTTAGGTTAAGTTTAACTACTCTAACAACTAAGCACACGCAAAATTAGGCTTAAGCCTAATGTAAGTTGTAACCAAATGAGCCTAAATACATCTCCAAATGGCCCAAAACACTACCCAATCTATATACCAAACCAATAAACTTAAAACCCACTATTTTAAGCCAAAAATGGGCATTCTAATTGTCCCTAAATTCTAACCCAAAATATGATAATAAACAAATTACCATTTATCCATTATTATTCCAAACAAAAAATCTTTAATTATTTCATTAGTTAGGTGCGACACAACATTATAAGAAACTACTTCACGATCGATAGAACCCGACACCAATGGGATATTTCAAATAAGGAAACTCTCAATATCAAATCCTTTACCATCCCGTAGTCACCTATAATACTGTATCACTTCCAAATATTTGATTAGTGAATTACCGTATTAAGTTTGATTTCAAATATGAATAATATAACACAAATAAATATAAATATTGACATCACATGTCATAGCAAGCACACATAATTAATTTTTCACAATTAAATATTGCACAGAATATTCGGGGTATTACATTCCTCCTCCATTAAACAAAAAAAATAGTCCTCGAAATTCGTATTCTTTAAAGTCTTTCTCGAAAGTCTAAGAATAATTTGCGTTTAGTGTTATCTTGTTACTATAAAGGGATATACTCATTCTTTGACCTAATACACATTAATGTTTCTTATCGCAAATCGCCTTCGGCTAACATTACATAAATTTACCCTAAACTTTGAAATATCAACGTGTTCCTCAGTAACTCCCTCCATCATGTACCCGTCAGAACATCATGTATGCACTAACAATGATAAGTTAAGATCACACGACACCAGCCTCACCCTATCTACAAGTTTGAAAAGTACCTATGCATCGACATGCTAAATTATCCATGGAATCTGAAATTAACAATTCCCATCCACGAGGAGATCTTCTATATCACTTAATCTACCTCCCATGACCCTTACCATGCTTTCATTCGTCTAAAAATCTCCTTTGCCTACTCAATCAAGATTTACACTCTCTATTATGAACACCACTTCTTCTGAGGTATCTTGAACACATTTAATTGCAACAACCTCATAAATCTTACATATTAATCAAATTGGTAAATCTAACTCAAATGACTCAGATGGCCCCACTTTCCCTCTTGGGACCCCCTGTACATGTTCCCTATTGGGATCCTTATACCATAAGATAATTCAAAAGGAATCTACTCTCCCACCTTTACATTGGACTTTACAACCATTATAACTCTTCAAATATATTCGGTGATCTACCTTACCTACTGGGAGGAGAAACCTAGGAACAAACAATACAGCTAACCACACCACTTGAACACCAGTACTGATTCCCCGAACCATGATACATACAGTCACCCTTAAAGTTAACAACATAACACAAAATATGAGAATTGGTCAAAACTACTTCTTATATCTTGGTACCCTTCGGCACAAATAATCTCCCTTGTAAAATACGACCCTCTATTACCGTTTAACAAAGAAATTGAACTCCTTCCAATTGCGGCTTATATACCATCTCCCAATAGAAAACTCAATGCTTGGGCCCGAATTTCCCCCTACACAATTATGGGTATAATAACCATCACTGTTACGCCACTCATGTTGATGCATGCTCCAAATTTCTTTAGAAAATTGCCTTCGAATATTCTCTTCCCAATTCCCTCACTAGTGATAACTCGTTGACATTCAAATTTGAAGAAGAAATAACTCTCCTCCACTAGTCCAATAAGTTGTTAATACGCAGTAATGAGCACTCCACCTATATTATGAACTTGCCTAGCTCCAGGTGGTCCACACATCTATTCAGTGAATCGTTCCCCATTTGTACTTTCCCCATGGTAACAAATTCTCTAAATATCCTACTGCTAAAAAATTGTTATGTTTTCTCCAATGAAACTTTGTCTCTCCAATGGAGTCAATCCAATATTATGCCCTCGTAACAGTTCAATGTTAGTTCCACTCTAAGACTGTAACTAATCATTTAGGTAGGTGATAATTTTGCACATATCCAAATATAAACTGGAAGGATCGAGGACTATTGGTAATATCTTTACGAAATCGTAAATTCCTTTAATGTGATTGTATCTATAAATAGAAAAGTGTACGCTAGACCCTCATCAAGCCTAATAATAACTATAAAAACCATCCCTTACCTGACAATGGAAACATAATGGCCTACCCCCGGTTGTCAATATAAGAATAATACATATATACCCCAACAAGCTCAATAATAATACAATGATCTATGATTTAAAAACTCAACAAAGTTGATAAAAACAAAGTCAATCAAACAACCTTCCATGTTTCTAAAATCACGACGTAAAGCATCCCTCTACCCACTAGGATATGGAGACATAAATATCGATGATAAGATATATAAATCTCATAATAATAGTAGATTTATTACTAATAAAGGATGACAACTCCTTGGTGGCTAAGTGAGACTCATGCTCATAAGACGTAAGCATAACCGTAACCATCCCCCGATGGTGACCTAAACAATATCGGTTTCCCTAAGGCAACTACTAACTAAGTGGCCTCACTCTCCAAGAGCATAACAATTATTCTAATGAAACTATTGAAATGGCTTGGACAATGGCACGAAAACTCCTTAAGCAGTCATCGTTGTATAAAGTACAAACCCTAAACGGTAAGGTTACAAAGTAGTAAAAGAATGCAATGCGTAAAAGAGACATACTTAGTCAAGACCCTAGGACACTAGAACATGGAATGCTCTGATACCAATTATGATACCCTGTGAAATTAACAACTAGATTGATCAGGTCTAATATAAAAATCACGGGAATCAAAATTTATTTTAACATTCTCACCATAACGAAATAAATAAAAACTGAACAAGTAATCTAATGAGAGACAATAATAATACAAAATAAATAAAATCCATCTCTAATACCATTCAACTTCCAATAAAAATACATCAAACTTTCAAAAATAAATATCGTCTGCACAATATAAACATATTGCGTGTACCACATCTGACTCGGGATAAACTACAATAAATACATGGTATGTTGAAACATAAATAAATATAAGAAGTAGATTAGCTACACTAACCGACATTTTTATCCTAGGAACGATGAATATAACATCGTTAGAGATATGAATCCTCCAATTAACCCAAGTCTATGACAACGACGACATCCTAAGACCTGTGAAAAATAGATTCAATAACAATGTAAACAATAAGTTTACAAAGAATAAGCATTTAACTGAATTTGGGCGATGATAATAATAATACATCTTCTTCCCATTTAAGTGTATTTTAAGTCATTTAAGTTAACCAAGCCAAACAACCTCAAGTCAACATATGGGTCTACTCCCAAACCCATATGTGACCTAGGTGAATAAAGTTCATCTCTCCTAATTTAATATTCTTTACTTTCTCATTCTTAATTTAATATCTTGTATTAATAATTATTTATTTTATGATAATCTCGTATCCTAAACATATCTCGCTAACTAGTGAAGTTATCGTTAATAGTCTCTAGGTACGATACTAAACATATGTCTCAATTCTATCAGTCCATAAAAATAACATGCCACTAATGTAGCATATATGTCTCTAGTATATATGTTAAATAAATCCCATGTCACAAGTTTATAACTATAAATATCTAGTATAAATAATATACACTACTAATATAAGATATAAACTTCTACAACTTAGTCAAGTACCACAATAAAAAAAAGTACATAAATTTGACGAAGAAAATCTCTACATTTATCCTCGATGTAACTACAGTCGAAATCACGTACATAGAAAATGCGTAAATCTTGAGCCCGCACATAATGACGACCTGCCCTATCATCTTTGGGGATCACTTGCGTATACTAGGTAGGGTTATAGGTTATCCCAAAACTATAACCCCAAAGCATCAATAACGAAACATCACTATGACTTCAAACGAATCATATGGCCCTATACCCAAGCTATTTGATAGGATCCTCTCATTTGATGACAACGGGAGAAAACGGGTACTTTCAGCATGTAGTGTCCGAGTAAAAATGACCAAGTTAAAGCCCATATACATCACTAGATTCTCGCATGATCAACGTCATACATGCCCTATGAAGGATATCCACTTTATTACATAACCTAGAAGTACTTAAACATGGTATGCAACACGTAAAACACACAAATAAACATAACCCGTCGCAACCGGGTTTGAAAACGTCGTGTAATATCGATTTAAATTAAATTCGCAAGTTTCCAAGAACCCTTATTTAATTAGCGTCTACTTTTAAGCCAAATAAAATCAACCCTTAAACATGCATTTAAATCAACCCATCAAATATAAAGTATGCGACACAAAGTTAAGGAAAAATCCCCGAAGGGCAAAACCTTTTATTTCTAGAACTTTAAAGAATTTACAAGACCATTGACTTACATACAACATGATAATCGCCCACAAGTGTAACGCACGGTGTCTTCGGTAAACCTTCAAATCAACGGCTAGAAACAGTGTGACACAGAAATACCCGCAGGTGTTGGTTCCTATGTCGGCGGCTGGAAGTTTCCCTTTCCAGGAGGGCAGCAATGAAGAAGAGAACGGCTTCTCCACAAGGGTTGAACAAACCAAAGTTGTGTTATTGGGTTACCAAAAATATTCACAAAGGTTTGGCAATTATGTGAATCAAAACATGAGTCTTGGGACTCAAAAAATATGAACACTAGTGTAATTTGGACTCTCAAAAACGTCTTCTAAAGTCTTGCAAAACAACTCCCCGAAGTTGGTATTTATAGGAAAAAATATGAAGAGTCCCACGTTCTTAAAACTCTAAAATTCTATCCAGTGTACAAAAAAAATAGCATTCTTTAAGGAATTTTCTCTATCTTCAAAAGGTCATAACTCTTTCACCGTAGCTCGGATTGAGGTTCCATTTTTTCCAGTATCTTCGTTCCGGCGAGCTCTTCCACTTTCTAGTTGAGCAGACCTCCGAACTATGGATGTAAAATTACGAAAATGCCCTTGAACTCTCCTATCGTGCCTTTTTTCACTGTTTTGACTTCCCTTGCGTACCACTTGCATTAAGTCCCTAAAATCGTGGAACGTGAAGTCGTTGAGGCAGATGTGGGACACATTAATGGAGATGTTGAATGCTTGATTCCCAGAATTCAGATTGAGGCCGTTGAGTGACATCTTGAGGTGACGTGCCAAATGTAGCGGCGTACGACATACACAAATGAAACATGTTGGACATGAGAAAAATGTCCTTACAAATCTCCCCCTATGTCTATGCCGGTACATACATAAAAAATCCGAATTATCAAATATGAAATTGCCTATAGAAATCTACCCTCCCATGAACCCAAAACTGGAAAAGGTACAAATGAATAGTCTTCATCGTTTGTTCTTCAAATCTTCAGGAATCTCAAATCTTTTCTCATCAGGGTGTGCAATTCAGAGATCATCAATGTAGTACCTACACACATGAGATAAAAAAAAATACCAAGTGACGTATCGAGTTTGAAATGAGATAAACATAGATACCAATATATGATAAGCATAAGTCAAATCTCAAAAACTTCCCCAAAATTCAAACTCCCCCATAAAATGATAATTCTTTCTCCCCCTTTTTATGATGTCCCCAAATAGACAAATAAGAAGAATGAATCAAAAAAGCAAAATCGGGGTGTCACAATATACAAAAAAATACACAAACTATTTTTGATTTTTTTTTTCAAAAAAAAAAAAAACTGATACCATTTGAAAAAAATATGTAAAACATGATACAAAAAAAATCACACCATGGATGTAAACTCAAACAACCAAGTCATGGAAACGGAATGAATGGGTGTGAACACATTCGATAGGTAAATCAACTCAATCAATCATATGTGCACGATGCATATGTGTACCCCTAACGAGTGAACATCAAAAGTATCCTTAGGTGTAAAAAAAATTTGTTGAATTTAGATGACATCGTCTTATGCAAATCAACAAATCAAAGTCAAAGTGATTTCCACACCAATAACGTCCAAAACTATGTAGCTCATTTTCAAGCATTTCAGGGACGTGCAAACCCATTTTAAATTCTCCAACCAAACTCCCTCATATATATATATATATTCTTTTAGAGGTAATCTAAATTCTCAAACTTTGGAGAATTGGTGCAAAAATCTAAATGGCCCATAATTGGCATGATTTTTTTTTATTGCCTTTAAATTTTTTTCGAGCTCTTTTAACCTCTTTGGACCTCGGATAATAAAATTCCTCCATTTTTTAGGTCCTTTGGAACGGTGGCTTTTGCGCAAAGAAGGGATAATTACCTTTCGCAGCCCCTCCCCGTTCTTAAACAAAGCACACAATCTCACAAAACGGTTTTTATATGCACGATTTCCTTATAAAAATTATCGCGCTTGGTTCGTTTTAAAGACAGGATTGGAGTGAAAACACCCAACCAACATGTGATAAGACAAGCACAATAATCAAACAAATCCGTGCATGTGTGCAATAAAGGAAATATGAGTCAAACATGTAGGAAGTAACACTTAATTACATCTTAATGACTCCAAACATTATAAAGCACATGGATGAATTGACCTATTGTCTCAAAACAGTATCAAATAGTCACATGAAAAAATGGAATGATGTTGTGACTCGGTCATCCAAAGTGTTCATCCATAAACGGTGCAACAAAAAAAAATCTTTTTGTATTTTTCCAAATTTTTCAAAAAAATATATACAAAAAGTACATGTCACAACGCTAGCAAAATTATATCAAAAAGCATAACTAGCGTATGACAAACATGCAAACACAATCATCTATATGATATGGCAAGAGAAGAATCATGTGCAAGCAAACGGGAAGCAACTTGTCTAAAATCTAGTTCCTCCAAAAGTGATTTCCTAACCCAAATGGATGAAACACGTCGACAAGGGGTTTTGGGAACCAACAAAATACTAGACTTCGAATTCCTAGGACCTCTTCCAAGATCAAAACAAAATCGCCTAAGGTGACCATTCCTACCACAATATGAGCATGTGTAAACGGGTGGGATGACACCGAAAGTGTGATCTTTTCTAGCGTCCTTGGAATTTGTTGACCCTCTAAAACAAATAATGGTTTTGGCTTTAGCATTGAAGCATGAGAACACGATGAGCCATTACCATCACTATCAAACCTACTTGAGTCTGTCAAATCATTTTTTAACTTCAAAATTTTTGACTCAAGCAAAGAATTAGACTCTTCCAAATTAAGGGACGCCTTCTTCAAATTATCAATTAAACTTAACATTTTATCACGCTCCCCCTCAATTAAAACAAACTTATTCCTAAGAGTCTTTTCGTGTGCTGTAAAATCATCGATTAATTTTTTATCCTCGACGGCACAAACGGGAACCCTAGAATTTTTTAAGTCCTCCAATTCCTTCTCTAAAACTAGGACTCTCTCATCACTCTTCTTTTTGGCAATTTTTAAAGAATCAAAATCAGTACACAAATTACCAAAGTGCTCACGACAAATATCACTTTGAGTTTGAAACTCTTGCAAATATTCAATCTTACTTTTAAAGAGAGAATTTTCTTTTTCCAAAACTTTAATTCTTTTGCAATGTTTCAAATTCAAACTTTTTAATTTTTCAGCACGGTCGTGAAATTTTTCAAAAATAAGCTCCTCATTAAATGGGCGTTCCATTGAAAACTTGCGATTTTTCATAAAACTGATTTTAAAAAATCAATATCACACAAATTTTTGCGGAAAATAGGAATACGCGATAAATTAGCGTAACCTACTCTGATACCAATTTGAGAACGCGTGAGAAGTCAAATTGTATAAAAAAAAAATCCTTAAAAAATCAAGGTCACGCGATAAATTAGCGTTACTCGCTCTGATACCAATTTGAAAACGTCGTGTAATATCGATTTAAATTAAATTCGCAAGTTTCCAAGAACCCTTATTTAATTAGCGTCTACTTTTAAGCCAAATAAAATCAACCCTTAAACATGCATTTAAATCAACCTATCAAATATAAAGCATGCGACACAAAGTTAAGGAAAAATCCCCGAAGGGCAAAACCTTTTATTTCTAGAACTTTAAAGAATTTACAAGACCATTGACTTACATACAACGTGATAATCGCCCACAAGTGTAACGCACGGTGTCTTCGGTAAACCTTCAAAGTAACGGCTAGAAACAGTGTGACACAGAAATACCCGCAGGTGTCGGTTCCTATGTCAGCGGCTGGAAGTTTCCCTTTCCAGGAGGGCAGCAATGAAGAAGAGAACGGCTTCTCCACAAGGGTTGAACAAACCAAAGTTGTGTTCTTGGGTTACCAAAAAGATTCACAAAGGTTTGGCAATTGTGTGAATCAAAACATGAGTCTTGGGACTCAAAAAATATGAAGACTAGAGTAATTTGGACTCTCAAAAACGTCTTCTAAAGTCTTGCAAAACAACTCCCCCGAAGTTGGTATTTATAGGAAAAAATATGAAGAGTCCCACGTTCTTAAAACTCTAAAATTCTATCCAGCGTACAAAAAAAACAGCATTCTTTAAGGAATTTTCTCTATCTTCAAAAGGTCATAACTCCTTCACCGTAGCTCGGATTGAGGTGCCGTTTTTTCCAGTATCTTCGTTGAGGCGAGATCTTCAACTTTCTAGTTGAGCAGATCTCCGAAATATGGATGTGAAATTACAAAAATGCCCTTGAACTCTCCTATCGTGCATTTTTTCACTGTTTTGACTTCCCTTGCGTACCACTTGCATTAATTCCCTAAAATCGTGGAACGTGAAGTCGTTGAGGCAGATGTGGGACACATTAATGGAGATGTTGAATGATTGATTCCCAGAATTCGGATTGAGGCCGTCGAGTGACATCTTGAGGTGACGTGCCAAATGTAGCGGCGTACGACATACACAAATGAAACATGTTAGACATGAGCAAAATGTCCTTACAGGGTTTAAATAAATACATACAACCCTACATAAAAGGTTACAAATAAAGTCTCTAGTATAATTAATTAATCTGCATGGTAACTATAATCGATCGTATATAATATTAGCCCGATCTCCTAAGGCTTTCTAAATCTAGGTATAAATTCCAACCTATGGTTCGCATACTTTCTTTAATTAAGTCATTACCCTACTCGATGGGTTATAAACACGTTCTTCTTTCCGGTCCGATTAAGGGTATCACCTAGGTCTTCTCAAAAATATAAATTTCTACTTAAATACGTAAGTCTCAAATCTAGGAATCAGATTCCAACCCCTCCCCTAGAGTTTATGGTTTAAGGCTTCCCTGTTGGTCATATAAGATTTCTCAACTAACTAGTAAATTTCCAAATCTTACTCCTCTCGAAAAACAAAAGCTAATACTCAAATAATCTCAATTGGGTTGATACCACTAGATATATCGATCCAAACCCAAATCAGATTGATCCGACAGATCGAAGGCAATCTTCCTCTGTAATATAATTTTAACGTCCACAACCATATCCAACCCAAAACTAAAGCCTTTAATCCATGAAATTATCTCTTCACTTTTAACTCTAGCCAACGTATGATCAATATAAACCTATATCTAAAAGGTTTTCGTGATTAATAACACAAATTAATGTGTAACCTCAAATTTAAATGATCAAATCATATATTCATTTTAATACCCGGTTCCCCAAATTAACGTACAAATTATTTACTAGGATCACTTAAATGTTATGGATTTTACATATTAATATCATTAGATCACATATATAACATTTTTATGCTGTGAATATATGAATTCAGGAGATAATTTAAAGGATTCAACACCCAATTATACTAATTCACGAACATGTTAAGATGTAATTAGTATAATTATGAAAAATAATTATTATTTGATCACAATTCATATTCATTTGATAAATTTAGAATCAAGTGGACTAATACTATTACAACACAATCCATTATATTTTTAGTCAATATAAACCTGCCTTCTGGATTGATTGATGAACCAATCCCCAAACCTTCTTCCAATATTAATTAAGGTTAAGTCTAACTACTGGAATATCTAAGCATCCACAAAATTAAACTTAGGCCTAATCTAAGACTCAACCAAATGACCCAAAAATGCATATCCAATTGGCCCAAAACACTACCCAATCATATACCAACACAATAGACTTAAAAACCACTATTTTATGACAAAAATGAACATTGTAATTGTCCTAAAATTCAACACAAAATATGATCCTAAACAAAATAACATTGATACATTATGAGTGCAATTATAAGTTATTTAATTATTTTATTAATAGGTGTGACATGACATTATAAGAAACTAGTTCACGATCGGTGAAACCCGACACCGAGGGGATAATCCAAATAAGGAAACGCTCGATACCAAATCCCTAACAATTTCATAGTTTTCCATAATATTGCATCACTTCTGAATGTTTAATTTATGAATTACCTTATTAAGTTTGACTTCATATACGAATAATATAACAAAAATAAATATAAATAGTTACATCACATGTCACAATAAGCACACACAATTAATTTTTATAATTAAATACTGCACAAAAAATATGGGGTATTACAGAGACCGCCCACGAGGAAGTCCTTCACAAGCAGGTTATTTTTCAACTAATGAACTGATGGTATACACTTAGGCAAAATCAGTAATATCTTCCCCCACAAAGTCATTGTTATTAATTATGGGATCAAAAGTCGTTGGCCATTCATTATGTTTGACAGAAGGGTTCTAAAATGTACGGATAACATAATGAAAAATAAAAATCTATCTTATTCAAGGTTGGGTAATTTAAGCTCCCCACGAGAAATATCACCTCATAAGGGAACTAGGATGTCTAACGGATTAGTTTTAAAAATGGAAGATGACGGATGCCACTTTAAAATTTAATTGAATTAAATCTCATGTTTTAAATTAGAAATTATTTTTTTCAATTTGATGATTATAAAATTTAAAAATGAATTCTACACTTTCTCACTAGTTATTAGTCTTAAAGTTTTTATTATAATAATTTCAAGGACTGCAATATTTTTGGACATTGTTCTAACTTAAAGGTATAATAAACTATTTGAATGCATAATTCCCATTAATACTTTAAAACTTTAATCTAACTAACTGTAAGCATTAGTTAAGCTCCCTCTTAAGGATGGTTTTAATCACAGAATCATGGTATTTTAAAAATGTAAAATAATACTTTTAAATTAAGTGGTGCATGTGTTAGATCCCCCTAATAGGGAAGTTCTATATGAATATTTTAATTTTAGGGAATTAACTGATGAGAATTTATAGGCACCTATGATTGGTTGATGACACTCAAGTAAGAATCATGTTCTTAAAATGATATCCATCATTAATTGAACTAAGGATTAGTTTGTTTAGACATGGTGGGGAAACCCAATATCATTTCATAATTTGGGAGTGAGGATCATCGGTAGCTAAAGGTTGGTGGTATTTTTTTAAGAGAAATTTACTTCTTTTCTGAAAGAAAAGTATGAGGATATGGCTAAGTCTCAGGAGTAATGGTTTGAGTTAAGGAAAGTTAATATTCCTTGGTATTAGTGATATAGACAAAAGGCATGTATTCTCACTACAAGTAGTTAAAACTTTTATATGAATGATGTACGATTTTTCCTTGCTTTGCAAGGAAAATGTTATGTTAATTTTTTTGCTTAAAAGTAAGTTCATGATTTATGGTCCAATATACAAAAGAGTGGTATGTAGACTCGGGAACTAAAAAAGGATCGCGATTTTTTGTATAGGTCCAAGTAACCAAACAATTTCTTAAAAGAGGTATGTTCCTAGTTATGGGAAATCAGAACAAGGCATCGGTATTAGCGGTGGGATGTTCTTATGAGTTTTTGTGTAGACATAAAGATAATATAGGTAAATTATTTTTTATACCTGGGTGCTAGAAAAGTTTGTTTTGGTAATCTAGATTAGTTTTGAATAGATATTTGATTGATTTTTATCAAAATTGGGATATCTTTTATCTATTATGGTACATTAGAAAATAATTTATACATTATAAGTTTTATCTCACCAATACTGCTAAATAATAATATGAATAATTTATGCACACTAATCATTAAAGAGAATGTTTCCTTCTAGAACAAAACAAAATTTAACACGAAAACTTAGGTTGATTTATTCTGAATGGACTTTAAAGACCTGTATAAAATGGATAATTTATCTCATTACAAGTGGAGACACTTCTAGTCTTGAATCCCATTTAGAAGGTAAAATAACCAAGGGCACTTCTCGGCCAAACACTAAAGATCCTAAACTATTTTGGTAATGGTTCACACTATCCAATAAAGAGGTGGTTTAGAGTGCTTCATCGATTTCATTGATGATCACTCGAAGGAATGGCTATGTTTACCTTATGCAACATATTTCTAAATCCTTTGATTAGTTCAAAGTGTGAAAAGATGCAGTGGAGAATGGGTGAGGTAAACTAATCTAAGTTCTACGATCTAATTGTAGAGTTTTTTACCTCTTGAGGTAGTTAAGCAATCATTCATTGGAGATGTGGGATTTTATCCCCGTAGTCTACAACAAGTATTTTAAAAGAAAAAATTTACGATTCGAGTCAATTTGTATGTATTGATTTAGTTCCATTTGTACAAAATCATTTGAGTCATAGGTTTGGTATTGAGTGTTTATTTTTCAAAGCTTGTGACATGTGTTTAATTGAGGACCATAGAGGAAAAGTTAGAGCGTCTACATCTTCGTGTTGTGTTTCATGGAAAGTTTCTTCTTTAACATCCCTAGAATCTCAAAAGTACGGATGCATTTGAGTTTGATTCGTGAATATCAATTGGGTGTTGTTTAAAATCTTGTTTGAGGACTTTTTCATAAAATAGATTTTAAAAGAATTTAGAAAACAAAATAATTTAACTGAGATTTTTTTTCATTCGAACAAGTTTGTAAATGTCGTTCAAACGAGTTGTCTCTATTTGATAGTGGATTCTTGTTCAAAGACCGTTTGAAGTTCGTTCGAACAAGATTTATCTATTTCGTTGGAACGAGATTAGACGTTTCATTTGATCGACATTATGTCCCCTCAAAATTCATATTTCTATAAATGGGCACGCTGGGAACTTTCTTACTTGATAATTTGGGCAAATATTATTTTCCTATACATAACCAAAAGCCTTTAAACCCTAGTGTCACCAAACACTTATATACTTAAGTTTCATCTTTATATGCTCATTTGAGATCTCTATTTGGCACCTAAAGGTTTTTTACTCTTTAACATATAATTGAGTATTATTTTGTATGGGGGACTTCGTGCTTATTGTGGTTTACATGTGGTGGACTTCATGTTTGTGATGCTTTGTTGAGCCTGTATCGGTGGATATCGAGGCATATATGGGAACACACATTGTGGCAGTACGTAGGTGGACTCCTATGTGTTGCTATGAAAAAGGTCAAAGGAATCAATTTTCTTTAAGGCTTGAAGGAGTCGAGTCAGTTATGTAAGTCTTTTGTCGTATCCTTTTGTAATTCCTGATATAGTGAATTGCATTGGCATGGTCATTCGAGTTTTTCCCTTTTGGGTTTCCTCGTACATCAAGCATTGTTGTTTTCTTATTTTAGTTTATCCTACTATCGTCTAAATGCATGTTAAGTTCATAATAAAATTGGTTAATATGTTCAACACAACAATCGGTTTAATTGGTACGAAGTTCAATTTCATTTGAATTTTTTTAAAATAGTGGTGTGTGCGTGTGTGTGTTTTGCCTTTCCATATAAACCCTACCATTTAGTTTGTACTTCTTTCAAGTGGTATCAGATCCCATGTTTATAAGTTATTTAGGCATGAGTCCTTATGGTTTTCATATAGAAATGTAGTCGTTCTCTAGGCCACCATTGTTTGATAGATTAATGAGTATTATTAGCTAATGTTAAGGTATGGTCCCTACCAATGATGTTTGTAGGCACATACAAAATACCTAAACCCATTGAGACCTGGAGTGGGGGGGGGGGGGGGGATCATAAACTATCTCACTTTAATTCACGTTTCCTAAATGCATTGTTTTGTGTGGTAAAACTAAAGGATTTATATCGTATTATGACACGTGAAACGTCTAAAAAGACTTGGTACATACTCCAACTCACTCATGAGGGGATTAGTACTCTTAAAGCTTCCAAAGTCCAAAACGTCACCATTGATTTTGAGATAATTACTGTAGAAGGGTGTCTACCTACAAAAAAAATAAAAATATTTTTTTATTAAAAATATTGAGAAGAAACTCACCCAGGGTCCCGGAAGAAACTCATATTGAGAAGGAACCCCCAGGGTCCCGGTAGAAACTCATATTGAGAAGGAACCACCCCAGGGTCACGGCAGAAACTCATATTGAGAAGGAACCCCACCCATGGTCCCGGTAGAAACCCATATTGAGAAGGAACTCCCCAGGGTCCCGACAGAAACTCATATTGAGAAGGAACCCTCGGGTTCCAAAAAAACTCATATTGAGAAAGAACACCACCCAGGGTCCCGACAGAAACTCATATTGATAAGGAACCCCACCCAGGGTCCCGGTAGAAACCCATATTGAGAAGGAACCCCAAGGGTCCCGACAGAAACTCATATTAAGAAGGAACCCCCAGGGTCCCGGCAGAAATTCATATTGAGAAAGAACCTCACCCAGGGTCCCTACAGAAACTCATATTGCGAAAGAGACCTCAAGGTCTCTTAACAACAGAAAATGTCAGGGCGAGGAGCAGTCAAGGTCCTCCCTCTCAACTTTCATAAAAATAGGTCAGGATGAGGGAGTGGCTACCATGAGCAACTCATCATCATGAAACGTCATTCTTTAAAAGAACAATAGTATTAACACTTTGTTTTCTTGTAAAGGTAGCCTAGTTGAGCAGGCAGGGCTCAAATAGGCCAGTTGGGACCCCCTGGGAGTTTTGGCTTGGCGGCTGAAGGACAAGGTATGTTGGGCAAGTCCAACCACTTAGCACAATAGGATTGAGAGAATACTAGTAGGAAGACCCAAAAGTCACTCAAGACTACACACACTTCACACTTGGTCGCAAAGAATAAACTCTTTATAAAAATGACTTTTCTAGAAGAGGGATGTAATACCCCGTATTTTTATGCTATATTAATTTGGGGATTTATTAAATTTAATGTGAATGATTTATTTAATAAAAATCCAAAAATTAATTATGTTATAATTATTAACGTGACGAGAGTTAGTAATTATGGGAAATTGGTTGAATATTACTAATGAGCAAAGTAATATATTATATTGGTTATATTGAATGTCATGAGTGAATTAAATGACGATTTCGAAAATTTAAGTCGGAACGTGCTCGTGTCACGTCGGGACTAATTTGGTTAAATAAAAAGTGAATATTTTATAAGTTGTCCGTATGATCGTTTTGAGTGTGCCAACGCGTCCGGTAGGGTCGAAATAGTCAGAAAAGTGTACCCGGGGGTGTAGTTTGGGTCTCGGGGAATTTTTAGGCCTAATTAGTACCCCGGGAGGGCATTTTAGTCATTTTACATAATTGGGTAATTAAACCCACGAATTTCAGCAACCTATATCATCCATTAGGTTAGCCTTTTAGGGTTAGAATATCCAGAAATCAAGTGACGGCCATTGGAGAAGAGAGGAGAGAGCTCCAAGGGAATTCAAGGCCAAAAAGCCACCGAATTGCACCGCCACCACCACCACCGCATAGATCGCGAGACAAGGAACGCAGCCATACCAAAATCAGCCGTGAATCTGCATACAAAAAATCCCAGGCATGACTTGCATATTTTCGTTAATGCAATCTTCATATTAGTCTAGGATTGTTTAGAGATGGAAACTATGGAAGAAAACTAAATTTGTGTTAGGATAATGCATGTAGTTTTGATTATATGGAAATTCTGGAACCCTTGCCATGTGGAGGAATATAACCCACAAAATTTTGATGATATATTAGAAGGAATTTCTGGTAAAAACAGATTAGAACCTTGATTAAGGAAAACTCTAGGGTTCTTGATGATTAGATGGGATTTTAAGTTAATTATCCATGTTTAATGATAGTTATACACATGCTTTACGTTATAAACACCTGGTATAATGTGATAATGATGTTAGTAGAATTTTTGGGACGATTGGAATGGAAAAACATAGTTTTGGATGAAGAAGTTTAGTGAAACCCGTAACTGCATTCTGCAGAATTTTGCCCAGACCTGCTTGATCGATCGATCGAGCCTAGAGCTTCGATCGATCGAATGTTCGATCGATCGAGCCCCAAGCTTCGATCGATCGACCCCTCCTGGCAGACTCCTATTTCCCTTGTTTAATTAGTTAAATTAAGTTTTTCGTGAAATAATTATTGGGCATTCTTAATAAAGTAATTTGGGAGACATTAAGGACCAGTAGGGTATATGAAAAGATGTTGGGATCTTTAATATTCGACGAGGATGGTATTTATGGGGTATTTACCTTAGGTTGGATAAATTATCGTTTTAAAGGGAAAGTTACATAAGAGGCTTACGTTGGAACGTAAATAGGACACCTACTGAATTTTATACTTGGGAAGAGAGAGTCCATGTGAGTTACGTAATAAGATGGAAGAATACTTCGAATTAAGGTTAGAGACGAACCCTTATACGCGATACTAATAATATGATAATAAGGAAATGTCGAAATTATGGGAATTGAGAATTTACCTAATATTGATATGGTAATGTTAGTATAGTTATATGATTGTGTATGCATATACTATCTATGTGTGAAAATCATGCCCACGCTACTTGCTATTCTTGAGGTTACCGCGCTGGGATAAGTTTTATCTTGATGGGACCTTTATGGGGGATATTGACTTGTACCCTATAAGATAGATGTCCTTGGTACAGGCTATCGACGTGATAGTTCAGACGGTCCTAAGAGACGCAGGCATGTGCCATCCTCTTAGAGACTTGGAATCTATTCTTCGCCTCAATATTGTTTGTGTATGTATTGTTAATACATTTCGAGAGTGATTCCGAATGTATTCCCCTTAATATGAGTGATATGGGGCTTTGGATAGTAGAGTATGCCCGCACCATAATTTAGTTGGGGGTGCTGTTATAATATATATTATACGAGTAGTTAATATATATATATATATATATGAAATTCTGAAATTTGGAACTACCTACCGTGATTTGATATGTAGGACGTGGTTGATGACTAAAAATTGTAAATGCTTGTTTTGAGAAAGCAGAGTATGCCTACACCATAGTTTATATGTTGGTACTGTTAAAATATATATAAATATATATATATATATATATATATATATATATATATATATATATATATATTATACGAGTGCTTTATATATATATCTGGATTGAGGGATTTAAACTGTTGTTGTAACGTAGTAAGTGAGGAATAATTCTGGACTAAATTATGAATACTTGTTTTGAGAAAGTATAATATGTCACCGGAAAACTTATTGATTTTATAAAGTTAAAATGGAGAACTTTGGTTACCATTTGGAACATTTTTAATGGAATCGTTGAATTGTAAATCTTACGAGTAATCTAAGATAAGTTAAATCTTTTAGAAAGACTAGTGCGTTAATTGATAAAACAAAACCGTTGGGAAGGTTAGTGCGATAGGTGTGCACATTAGAAGAGAGGTGAGTATTTCTCAAGAGAGTGACGCACTAATATGTTGTTGCATTGGCCTGTATCAATTTAAATACTTGCTAAACGTATTTTTAAATCAAACACACTTTCGGGCTCTGACCTGTTTCTTTTTCTCTCTCTCTCTCTCTCTTGTATATATATGTATATATTTCAGGTGCCCAGCCACAGGGGCTTCTTGCTTAGGATCCCTTGAGAGGAACGTGCTGCAGCTTAGGTGGGAGTGAGTTGAAGCTCGAGTTCCATTGTTACCAGAAGGAGAAAGTTTCTTGAGAAGTTTCACCAGAAGACCTTAAAGACCTTGCAGGCAGTGTCCATTGGAGTGTGTCACGCCTCACCCTTTCCAGTTATTCATAGACCCGAGTCTCACTACCCTCCTACAATTACAATGGAGGAGTGTGAAAATTTTGATGAATTTTATGCGAGATTGTGTGATATAGTTAAATCATCTTTTAACTTGGGAGAGAGAATACCCGAAACTAGAGTCGTTAGAAAATCTTAACATCCTTAGCTGACATATTTAATTCCAAATTCACGGTTTTAAATTATTTGGTAATTTCAGACTCTGTGAACTCGAAGATCTTGTTAGCGATCTTCACAGCTATGGACCTAGTATGTTTTTTTCCAAAAAGATAAATAAAGATAAGGACATTACTTTGAAAGCCCAGAAGGAGGGAACACTTGTTTCATATGATGAGTCTAGCATCGATTCCGATGATATGTTCATGTTTTATAAGAATTTTAGAAAACATATCAAGTTTGAAAACAATCAAAAATTCGTGGAAAGAATTTTAAGAAAAATAAGATTAACATGGATGAATAATTCCCCATAAATCATAGCGAGAATTTTAAGAGGGATAAATCAGATTTATGTTTTGGGCGTGAGGCTTATGGTCATAGGGCAGCTGAGTGTCCCACTAAGCTAAAGAAGGAAGGTAAGAATCCAAAGGCATACAATTCTACCTTAGCAATTGAGAATCAAAAGAGGAATCTAATTCCCCCCATTGAGCATAATTACACCGCATTCACGGCTAGTCATATGAGCCTTAATGAAAAGTGTTCCAATGAAGATAATCATGTTCATGATGATTTCGAGGACAAAGTGTGTGAATCCCATATGAGTGGTGTAAATACAGGTGATGATAATGAAGAGGAGGAGGAGGAGGAGTAGGAGAAGGAGGATGAGGAGATAAGTGAACGTCAAGTTGTCTTTCGGGAGTTATAACCTGAGTCTTTGAAGTTGGAAAAGGAAACTTGAAGTTCGAATCTAAGTTGAAAGAATATGAAAGTGTGTTTTCTTTACATTATATGCTCAGTTACCAATTTAAAAGTGTGTATAAACAATATGATACCACTTGTTGGAATATATTCCCCCAATCTTAAATTTCTTCCTTTTTAAATTTTAAATTTCCAAGTGCGGAAGTATGGTTCAACAAAATATTTAAAAACAATTATCTTTTCAAAATTCACAATTAAAATATTAAATTTTAATTTCTTCAAAACTAAAATTAAACTTGATCAAATATGTGAATTTTTCTTAACTGCAAATTTAATTCAATCCATGTCCTAAAATTTGCCTAACAATGATTTATTCAAATATCCAATATAGGCCAAAGAAGGTTAACACAAATTTTATCAAATTAAAATTAGTCGACATGAATTAAATTAATCTAAAATTCACCCAAATTAATTTAGCACCAAATTAAACGAATGTGTGATTTAAAGAAATTTTTATCTTGATTATCCTAGCATGCATTTATGGTGATTTTTCAAGATAAAAAAATAGACCAATCACATTACGCCACGATGTACGAGAAAATCCCTGATGGGAAAAATCTCAGATGGCCCTGCATACAAGGCCACTAATTATGGTAATTATAAATATAAGACAGATGACTTACTTCCTCAACTCAACTCCCTTCAAACCTTAACACATATTCTTGTACCAACCTCCGCCTAGTCAAAAACTCCAGAGTCCATCGAAATCTTGGAATCCACTAATGGGGCTAGGTCACCATCAACCGACACACGGTGCCTTTCATCGCATGCAAACATCGAAAAAAAAAAATCTCCTTTGTGGGTAGAGAATGAACCCAAATGCTCTTCTTGTTGGGTAGAAAAGGAACCCGGTGCCAAACACTCTCCAAGAAAGATATATATATATTTAAGAACTTAGATTAAACAAACATGGGTGTAAAAAACTTGGTTTTGTTCTTAAGATTAAAATATTTTAAATACAAAAACTAAGGAGACTTTTTCTTCAAAGAATTTAGCTCTAAAATCCTTAGGAATAATGGAAACCGCTTGAAGGAAAAACTTGTTCCCACACTTCTTAAAATATGGAAAAACAAAGTGGGGAAGTGGATGGTTGAAAAAAAAAACTGTCGAAAAACTGACGAAACTGAAATCTCGTTCGAAGTTCGTTCGAACGAGTTTGTTCGAACGAATCTTCTAACGAGAAATTTTTCTAAAACCTCATTAGAAGTTCATTCGAACGACCTTTCTTACAAGATTTCAGGTCATGATTCTATATAATTTCGATAAGAACGCGTGGCTTCCAGTTTTGGATTTTTCTGATTTGTTTTGAATTTGATATGATTTTTCTACGAAAAGGTGTCCGAGAAAAAAATATTTAGGTATTATGAATTCAAAAAACAATTAACAAAAAATACTAACACCCAAAAATATTTTCCAAGCTCATATATATATATATATATATATATATATATATATGTATATATATATATATATATATTAGTGCATTTATACCTTTGGAGACTTTGGAAAATCAAATGTTGATGACGTACACACTTGGCACAAAAACTGGCAAGGTGCAATCTTTAAATTCTTGGCAGTTACGCCTTAAATTCTTCAAATGTCATAGGCTTTGATAGGTACAAACTTCTATCCCATGACATAAATAGTTTTGTCCAAATTGAGCCAACATTACAAATTGACTCAATTGGAAATTTGTCCTTAGAAATCTCCCCCTTGGATATTTTGGTACAAAACAAAACCAAAAAATCCTAAGGGCCGTCAAGCTCATCTGGACACAACATCCCTCCCAAAAAATAAAATAAAAGTACAGACACTTTGACTCAACCTAAAGAAGCTTTGTCACTTTATCAAATTTATCGCTAAAATAATTTCCTGCACACTTAAGCAAACCATCAAACGCATAGGGAATATAACAGTATAAAGTGAAAATCATAAATACTCCCCCTTAATTAATTATCCCTCTTTATCTAACATGATCTACCTAAAGAAGGTCGCGACTCCTCCAAAGTTAAATCTTTCCAATTTTAAAAGGATTATACACCATTTCTCCCCCTTTTTGTTCAGGAATAAACAAAGGTTAAAGAATTAACAAATAACTTATTTCTCCCACAATTTAACGCAAATACTATTTCACCCCCCTTAAACCTACACAAGGGATATGAATTAAGGAAAAACAAGTTAAACCTGCAATGGTGAATAAAGTGACACGATCATTAAAGCATATGGGCAACAATGAAATACAACTAATTTACAACAATAGCAAAGGATACCAACTATGATGCGATAAGAAAAATGATACCAGCTAAGATGATTTGAACATAAGCATGGGATATCAACCAAAATTTGCAACAAGTCGGATACTAGTTTTAATTAAAAGAATATATGGACTAACAAGCAAGACAAAGACTCAAAACACACAAAATATCATATATGTATACACAAGCAATACCAATTATGTACAAGCACACACACACACACACACCCACACACACACACACACACACACACACACACACATATATATATATATACACACACACACAAATGACACAAAATAACGTAAGTTTTTCACATTCTTATGACATAAATGTGTCATATGGAAACCGAAGTGAAGGGACGTGAACTAGAAACCAAAGAATTAAGACCCAGTTACTTAAACATGTTCATGGATTTCTTATTTGATTGCAAAACTTTATCAACTAAGATTTAAACTTATGTGACAATACCAAGTGAACTCTATGAACAGACACGCACAATGCATACAATCGTAGAATATTGATGATTCTACAAATCAATAGAGTCATCATAAGATAACACAACTAGGATACAAAGTCATTGTGAAAAACCGTTGATAATCCATCCAAACTCCCTCAGATATAATCTTATTCTTTTCTTTTGAATGAATATATCAATCTAAACAAAATAGTCCTTGGCTATATTTTTCTTTTATAATGTCGTATGTTATTTGCCTTTGGACGACGTATTTCTTTTAGGTCCATTGCAAACAGTGGCTTACTCGTAAAGGATAATTTTTCCTCTCAGAGCCCTACCCTGTGGACTATCATATAAATTTTTTTATCACATAAAAATCTCACGTTCAACGGATCTAACATACACAAAACCTCCTAAGTCACAAAATATGTAGATGACTAGATTGGTAGGAGAGCACCTCTCAAAGATCAAATATACATGTGAAGTTAAAAGTTCAAAAGATCTCGTGCATGTGTGTGAGAAGGCATATAAAAAGTGAATTCACTAAGAAAGTCAAATTCAAACTACTCCATGTAACCATGACAAAGAACACTTTAAGGATTAAAATTCCTAACCAAAAGTTCTAGTCACATGGAAGCGGAATGATAGGATTCAAACATAAACATGTGCCACAAAAGGTGTGTAAAACCAAAATACACTTAAAAAAATAAAATCTGTTTGTGCTTTTAAAAATTTTTAACCAACACAAAAATAATTACTCAAAAGATAAACGAAAATAATTTGTATTTTATATTAAGCTCAAATAACTCATAAAAGTAAAGTACCAATGATAAACAAATTCTTTTTGTATTTTTCATTTGATGCAAACAAAAATGAAATGAATAAAATACAAAAAATAAACAAGTTAGAAATGTATCATATCATATATATTGAAGCATGGACTAGAAAATGGCAAACAAACACACAATTGGCATGAATATATAACATGTAGCACAAAAGCTAGTGTATGTAAAATATGCAAGAAATTACTCATAAGATATAATAAGTGAAGAGTCTTGTGCAAGCATGCGTGACCCATCAAAAAGTGGAAATTTTGAAAAAGGCATATTTCCATTTTTAAAACTCAAAAGGATCTTAAAAGCAACAATTTAGCGACCCTCGCTCTGATACCAATTTGAAAGTGTGTATAAAAAATTTGATACCCCTTGTTGGAATATATGCCCCCAATTTTAAATTTCTTCCTTTTTAAAATTTTAAATTTCCAAGTGTGAAAGGATGGTTCAACAAAAAACTTAAAAAAAATTATCTTTTCAAAATTCACAATTAAAATATTAGATTTTAATTTCTTCAAAACTAAAATTAAACTTGAACAAATATATGAATTTTTCTTAACTACAAATTTAATTCAATCCAAGTCCAAAAATTTTCCTAACAATGATTTATTCAAATTTCCAATATATGCCAAATAGGGTTAACACAAATTTTATCAAATTAAAATTAGTCGACTTAAATTAAATTAATTTAAAATTATCCTAAACTAATTTATCACCAAATTAAACGAATGTGTGATTTAAACCAATTTTTACCTTAATTATACTATCATTCATCTATGATGATTTTTTCAAGATAAAAAAATAAACCAGTCAGACTATGTCGCGATGTACGAGAAAAACCCAAATGAGAAAAAATATCGAACGACCCTGCCATTAAGTCCACTAAGTATGGTGATTACAAATAGAACATAGATGACTTACTTCCTCGACTCAACTCCCTTCAAGCCTTGACGCATCTTCTTGTACTAACCTCCGCCTAGTTGATAACTCCGGAGTCCACCGAAATCTTGGAATCCACCAATGGGGCTAGGTCACCATAAACTGACACACGGTGCCTTTCATCATATGTGAACGCCGTAGAAAACAAACGTTTTCTCCTTTGTGGGTAGAGAATGAACCCAAACTCTCTTCTTATTGGGCAGAAAAGGAACCCGATGCCAAACACTCTCCAAGCAAGATATATATATATATATATATATATATATATATATATAAGAACTTGGAATAAACAAACATGAGTGTAAAAATCTTGGCTTTGTTCTAAAGATTAAAATATTTTAAATATAAAAACCAAGGAGACTTTTTCTTGGACGAATTTATCTCTCAAATCCTTAGGAATAGTGAAAAAAGTTCTAAGGAAAAACTTGTTCCCCCACTTCTTAAAATATGGCAAAACAAAGTGGGGAAGTGGGTGGTTGAAAAACAAAACTGGTGAAAAACTGATGAAACTGAAATCTCGTTCGAAGTTCATTTGAACGAATCTTCTAACGGGAAAGTTCTCTAATATCTATTTAGAATTTCTTTCAAACGAGGTCATTCAAACAACCTTTTAATGAGATTTCAGGCCATGATTGTAGATAATTTCGATACGAATGTGTGGCTTCCAGTTTCTTATTTTATGATTTTTTTAAAATTTGATATGATTTTTTACGAAAAGGTGTCCAAGAACAAAATCTTTTGGTACTATGAATTCAAAAAAAAAATTAACAAAAAATATTTACACCCAAAAATATTTTCCAAGCTCTTGTATATATATTAGTGAATTCATACCTTCGGAGACTTTGGAAAATAAAATGTTGATGACGTACACACTTGGCATGAAAATCGGCAAGGATGCAATATTTAAATTCTTGGCACTTACATCTTCAATTATTCAAACGTCATAGGCTTTGATAGGTACAAAGTTCTATCCTATGACATAAATAGTTTTGTCCGGAATTGAGCCAACACTAAAAATTGAATTTATTGGAAATTTATCCTTATAGAATGTGTCATTGAGAATGATGATTTGAAATTAATGATGATCTTAAGGCACGTGAGAAGGATCTTAGGTATAAGATCACATTTGTTAAAGGGGAAATGTGATAACCTTTGAGGTTTAATGGTGATTTTGAAGAAGGACTCCCTAGTTTTTCACGAGTCTCATCATTTCTTCGAGTCTAAGATAGACGAGTTAGAAGAGAAATTGATAGACTCGAAACATATGAAATTTGATTTGGAGTCTTATTAAGAAAAGTTGGATAAGCTGTTAAGCTTTGTCCAAATAAAAAAGGAAGATTTCAGAATTTACTTCGATGGTCCCAGTGTTTCCGTTGATAAATCCAAGACCAACATTTTGAGAGGGTCAACCATTTTTAAGAACATTAGAAAAGGCATCACTTAGGTAACATTCTTCATCTTGTCTACACGTGAACATATTATTGTATAACAGGTCACCTTAGGAGTTTTTACTTTGATCTTAAAAAAGTTCCTAGGAAGTCTAAGACTAGAGTCATCGAGGTTCCCAAAACCCAAGAGCGCCGCATTAGACCAATGTGGGTTAGGAAATAAGATTTAGTTGCTTTAAACATTAGACTTGTTGATTATCGAATGATTTCACTGTAATACCCCGTATTTTTACGCTTTCTAAATTTGAGGATTTATGAAATTTAATGTGAGTTATTAATTTAACATAAATCCGAAAATTAATTATTTTTATAATTACTAACGTGACGAGAGTTAGTAATGGGAATAAATTATTTTAAAATTACTAACGTGACGAGAGATAGTAATCATTGAAATTTTTTTGAATATTACTAATGAGCAAAGTAATATATAATATTGGTTCTCTTAAATGTCATGAGTGAATAAAATGGCAATTATGAAAATTTAAGTCGGGACGCGCCCGTATCGTGTCGAGACTAAATGTTGATAAATAAAAAGTGAATAAATTATAAGTTGCTCGTATGGTCATTTTGAGTGCGCCAAAGTGTCCAAAAGGGTCGAGATAGTCAGAATAGTGTACTCGGGGGTTTATTTTGGGTCTCGGGGCGTTTTTAGGCCTATTTAGTACCCCGGGAGGGCGTTTTGGACATTTCGTAATTATGGGTAATTAAACCCACGAATTTGCTAGGGTTATATCAGATGGTAAGTGTTGTCTTCTAGGGTTAACATAACCAAAAACTAATGACGGCCATTGGAGAGGAAGAGGAGAAGCTTTCCAAAGAGTTCTAGGCGAAGAACTCCTCTGGTTGCACCGCCGTCACCGTCAAATGGTAGATCACGCAACGAGGATCTTGACCACACCAAATTCTTCCACAAATCAGAACTCTGAAAATTCAGGAAAGTATCTATCTTGCTTTAATCAAGTTAATGCATTCTTTTATATTAGTTTAGGGTTGATTAGAATTAGTGTTCTTGAAAGAAAACATTAATTGGAGACATAAATTTCATGTTGTAGAGGAAAAGATTATATTCTGGAAATCCATTGCACATGTAGAGGTTGAACCACAAATTTCCATGGTGTTAGTGATATGAAATCTGGAAAAAGAATGGAAGAACTAAGTTAAAGAAAAATATTAGGGTTCCTGAGATTTATATAGGTTTTACCCTTTTAATTGGTTATAATTGATGAAAACTCGCATGTTTTACGTAGGATCTTGTTTTTATGGGTACACAAAACTTGTAGTATAATTGGTTGGAAGTTTGGGACTGAAACATGATGATTTGGATGAGTTTGGTATAAGAATTTCATGGCTGGGTTTTCTGCAGTTTTGCCATAACTGCTTGATCGATCGATAGATCAAGCCCAGAGCATCGATTGATCGATAGATCGACCCCTCCTGGAAAATTACATTTTTGCTCATGTTAGATTAATCCGATTTTATGCGTAGTAAACCTTTATTAGGGTTGCTAAAACGTAATGGAACATAAAAAGGACCAGTAGGGTCAAGATAAACCTCGTTAAGTGGGACTTTAATGTGAAGGGAAATAAAGGGTAAACAGGGAGATATTCATACTTAGAAAATCATACGTGCATTGATTTAATAATTGAAATGTCTAGGAAGTTGAAGTAAAAGGTAAGTGAGGGCCTACTGAAATTGTACTTAAGTAAAGATAATACTTCGAGAGACGAGAAGTGAGTTTAGAATAACTTAATTATGAGAATAAAATGAATGAGTCCGTTATATGAAATAATCGAGTAAAATATGTAATAACGGATAATTATAATTATGGGTCGTGAGCGCACCTAATTTAATAATGTGAATGTGAATACATATGAGAACATATGTGCTTGCGTTCAACTGAGCAAATTATATATTAAACACCTTTTAACCCAAACAAACCCTAAACATGCAACAATATGTGATTGAATAAGATGATAATCTAAGCAAGAACATTCAAACACATGCTTGTGAGGAAAAATCCCCCAAAGGGGAAAACCATTTATTTTCATTATAATATTATAGGCTGTACAATTTCGGATTACAATGAAAATACAAGTGACTAAGAATTACCCTCAAGTGTCGGATTCTGTAGTCGGCGGCTAGAACTATCCCTTTCCAGTAGGGCTGCAATAGAGAAGAAGAACGGTCTTCTCCACAAGGGTGTGAACAGCAAAAGAGCGTTCCTGGGTTGCAAAGTGATTCACAAAGGATTGGAAATTTGTGTGAATCAAATACCTAGAGTTTAGATGCTCAATAGATGAAGATTTAGGGCTTTCTGTACTCTGAAAATCGTGTGTATAAGTCTTAGAAAACCACTTCCCGTAGTGGGATTAAATAAGAAGTCTCGGGCCTTAAAAATCTGAACACGATCTGTTTAAGTTTATCGCAGGCGGACCGGTCTGGGTCTGAGGCGGATCGGTCTGATTGACCGGATCAGTTCTTTTATTCTGAGGCGGATCGGTCCGTTGATGATCGGATCGGTTCTTTTCCAGGCTTCATCGGTTCGCTTGCGATCCGGGGTATACTGGCCTTCAGCAGTCGGATCGGTCCGGGTCTGAGGCGGACCGGTCCGGTTTATCAGACCGGTTCTTTTATTCCAGCCGGACCGGTCCGGTCTGTCAGACTTTGATTCCTCTTCTTCTTTTGATATTCGGATCCGTTGATGAATGTATGAATATTGAATCTCTTCAACGGTGTAACGGCGTCGACATAATACATTGATAATGGACAAAAATTTCCTTACAACATATTTATATATGACAGTGTGATTATGCATATATTATTTCTGTGTAAAAATCGTACCCGAGCTACTTGCTATCACGGGGGTTTCTGCGCCGGGACAGTCTTATCTCGATGGGGCCTTTATAGGGGATATTGACTTGTACCCTAGAACATAGTATTCCCTGGTACAGGCTATCTGATTAATAGTCACATGACCCTAAGAGATGTGTGGGTATGTGATAACCTCTTCGGACCGGTAACTATGCTTCGCCTCCATTTGTATGTGTTTTGTGTTAATACAGTTCGAGAGTGATTCTGAACTAGTATTCCCTTAGTACGAGAGATACAGGGACTTGATAGCAGAGTATGCCAGCACCATAGTTTTTATGTGGGGTGCCGTTAGTATATATGTATTATATGAGTGATTGGTATATATATACTTATTTATGGAAACTTTGCACCATAGATATTATGTGGGGTGCCGTTTGTATATATATTATATGTGTAACAAATATATATACGTGTATCTATATGAAAAATTTCTACTGAGTGAAATAGTAGTTAAGTAATGTATAAATTCTTCATCTTCACTATAAGTATTCGAAAACATTATAACGATACAGAATTATTCTAAATTACGTAAGACAATCTTGAAGAGACAGATTTTTCTAAAGTGAATACCATAACCTAAATTTCACGTGTTAAGACTTATGGAGAATAAGTTAGAGAGAGATATGGGATTTATTAGTACGGTAGACGTCCACACTAGATGAGAGGTGAGAATTCTCAAGAGAGTGTCGCATACTAATATGACTGTTTCATTAGCCGGTAAGCATTTTAAATACTTGCTAAACTATTTTTAAAACTATTTTACATTCGAGCTCTGACCCGTTTGCTATTACCTCCGCTCTCTCGTGTATATCTATACATATATTACAGGTGCCCAGCCACAGGAGCGTCATGCTTAGGATTCTTTGGATGGAATGCATTGTCATTATCACATTCCCTTTGACTCACACACCCCGAGGTAGAACATGCAACATTCTCAGTAATCAAAGCATCTAAACCAGTAATGACCACATTTGAAGTATCAGTCATAGAATTATTTGGTTCATCCTCATTAACAAACATAGGCATGTCATCATTATAAATAATCTTGGCAAAGAAAGACATGCAAGGATCAAAAACATCTGATGACTCAGGTTCCTCATTTTCAGAGTCACTTGAATCATCCCATGTTTTGCAGATGTTAGCTCTAGTGTGTTTGTTTTGAGTGTTCAAATTAACTCTACAGTCTTGTGCAATGTATCCCAGTTTACCACATCTATAGCATTCAGTCTTCTTAAGGTCTTTATTAGGTCTGATATGAGATTCCTTGTGATTTTTGTCATTGTTTTTCTCATGAGGTCTGTGACTAGAGGGTGTTGGATAATTTAACTTGCCTTGTTTATTAGCCACTTTGTTTCTAAACTTAATGATTTTCTTGAACTATTTTGTCATTAAGGCAATCTGATTGTCCAAACTCTCTATATCGCAGTCCTCATCAGATTCATCATTAGAAGTATTAAACTCAGGCTTAATCAATTTAGAAGAGAAGCTTAGATTGGAACTAGTATGTTTCCTATGGGATTGGGTTAATTGTTTCTTAAATTCCAGTTCCATTTCCACAGTTCTTAATTTACTACTGAGTAATTCAGGAGTGAGATTTATATCACACATTTCCTCAATAGCATATCTTTTGTTATCAAACTTCTGTGGTAATGATCTCAGAATTTTAGATAAAATTTCTTGTCTATCATAGGTTATCCCATTAGCATGCAATTTGGTCACAATATCAGTCAGGTTCATATAAAAGTCATCAAATGATTCAGTCTCAGGCATAATTAAAGAGTTATACTACTGGATAAGCATTTGGGTTTTAGCAGCCTTAACTCTAGTGTCTCCTTCATGAGCAGTGACTACGGTGTCCCAAGCTTCCTTAGAAGTGGTACAGGATGAGATTCTTTTGAACTCATGTTCATTTATAGACATAAATATGGCATTCTTTCCTTTGTTATTATTTCTAGAAACTTGTTTCTCTTCTTGAATGAACTCACTTAAAACTTTCTTAACTCTCTCATTACTTCCTTCGTTGGCTGGTTTAGTAGGAAAATTATAACCATTTTCAACAATGTCCCAGACATCATCTCCCAATGTTCCTTGAATGAAAGCAATCATCCTTACTTTCCAGTAAGCAAAATTGGTTCCATCAAAGATTGGAGGTCTGGTCAAGTTACCAAATCTTTCATTTTTCTCGTCCATATTTGATTTTCAGAAAACAATTTCAGAAACAAAGGATCTCATTAAAAGCAGTTTTACCAAGCTCTGATACCAATTGAAAAAAAATGTTACTAAAGCCGTTTATTGAATATAAACTATTTAAGTAACTCCGAGTTGTTTTTTTAAAGAAACTCTTTTCTTAAATCAAAAAGGATTAATCACAAGATGTGTTTAATAAAACAGTATGTACGAGAACTTATTCAAGATTTAGGCAACAAGTTTAAAAGATAGATTAAATAAGTTTTAAACACAACACAACAAAGACTGAGATGAGAAAATGTAGAAAGATTTTGTTCATAATTTTTTACGTGGTAAAACCTCACCAATTGAGGAAACATCCACGACTCCCTCTACGGAGTAAAATGAAAAATCCACTAAAACAAATTTATGAGTTACAACCTATATAACTAACATGCAAACAACTCAGACCTATATAAGTTTAGGAATGTACCCTCTGGTGTCCTTATAACTTCTCCGCAGTTCTGATTGTAGATGTAGTTCTCTCAGTTTGTCAACTCCTTATTTGTTCCAGCACTTTACGTCGACTTATGATCACAAGATCTTATTACCAACACTTTTCGTGTTGTAGGGTGTAAGTGTTTGTGTAGGTGCTTTCTAACACATGCATGCACACACACACACTTATTAAGTACAAACAGTCCTAACAAATTACAGTTACACTATATGCTGTGATCTTTTCTTTTCTTTCTTCTTACAAAACTTTGAACCTTATTTGACCTTTCAAATTATCCCAGAATCCACGGATACCTTGCTAGGAAGACAGACAAGGTCTTAATCAATCTTAGAATTTAAAGAAACTTTTCGAGATTGAAAACCTCCAAGTGAGATTCCAAACTAGGTCAAAGGTTTAGTTTTACAAGAACAAGAACCAGAAAGCATTTATTATTGATTTCAAAGTAAGAAAACGTTTTAAGAGAAAATAATCAACAATATATTTCTCAAGATGAGAAATAAGAAGAAACTAAGTGTAATGTAACATGAAAAACTCAGATCTGAGATTTCTATGAAATTAGAAACTAGATCTAAGTAAAAGTGTAAGTTGGAAACAAGATCTCACGAACACAAGGTTACAGCAACTAGAAATAACACAACTCAAACTCTCAAACACTCAAGAACACTCAGGATAATGTTTTTGAATATGGTGTTTGGGTTAGGTTTGAAGAGGATTTAGACGAATGAAGTTAGGGTTTCTAACTCTCTCTCTTCTCTCTCTGTTTTTCTCTCTTCTCTCTCTTCTCTCTCAACTTCTCAAAGGAAATGAAATGGCAAAAGTCTTCGAAGTCTGAGGGAAGGGTCCTTTTTATAGTGGGAGGAGAAGGTTCGAGATATCTGATAAAAACCAAGGGCTGAGATCGAGTCAATTTAAATTGACTTGAATCCAAGGGCTCACACAAGGCGGTGCTTAAACGAACACTGATTGTCTTAAAAAGTTACACGGGGATTCATCAAGAAAACATGAAGACCATTGATAAGAAATGATCCAAGGGCTGATAACACACGCGGCTATTGTCTCAGTAAAGAAACACACCTCCAACCAATCAGAGGCAGACAGGTGTTGGCCAATTAAGGGATGTAAAACGCGCGTCCAAACTAATTACAAAGAATACCCTGAAGTCTCTGGCGCTTTTGGATTCTACCCAAGGTAACATTAGGCCATAATATAGAACAAATAATATTAAGAGATTGACCCCAAAACTTTTTAAATCAAGTTTTAATTATTAAAACATGTTTTTAAAAATGTTTAAAAAATCCCAAAAAATAATTAAAAATCAAGCTTAGGGATTTAAACACACTCAACACATGTACACACATTATAATGCAATATGACATGCATGAATTGAATTCTAAGTGTGTGAGTGTTGGCAATAGTCTCTTGATCACTATAAGAAAGAGAGATGAATAGGCATAGCAATTTCTGAGGCTCTTTGGTTTCTAGGATGGAAATAATTTTGTCACAATTTCCAAACTAGATGAGCACTTATACAATATAGACTCAAGTGAGTCAAAGGTATAAGGGCTTCAGGGTTGTCCCCTACATTGACCCTCATTATAGCCGAGGGTTATTTTTAACCACCTTAATGGTTTTTAATCGATTAAGTTCCCCCTCATCTTTCTTGAGGGTGATGGAGGGGTCGTCCCCTACATTGACCCTCATTATAGCCTAGGGTGGTTTTTACCACCTTAATGACTTTTAATCAATTTCCCCCCTCGTCTTTCTTGAGGGTGATGGAGGGGTCGTCTCCTACATTGACCCTCATTATAGCCGACGTTGGTTTTTACCACCTTAATGGTTTTTTAATTAAGTTCCCCCCTCGTCTTTCTTGAGGGTGATGGAGGGGTTGTCCCCTCCATTGACCCTCATTATGTCCGAGGGTGGTTTTTACCACCTTAATGGTTTTTCAATAAAGTTTCCCCTCATCTTTCTTGAGGGTGATGGAGGGGTCGTCCCCTACATTGACCCTCATTATAGTCGAGGGTGGTTTTTTACCACCTTAATGGTTTTTAAATTAAGTTCCCCCCTCGTCTTTCTTGAGGGTGATGGAGGGGTCATCCCCTACATTGACCCTCATTATAGCTGAGGGTGGTTTTCACCACCTTAATGGTTTTTCAATTAAGTTCCCCCCTCGTCTTTCTTGAGGGTGATGGAGGGGTCGTCCCCTCCATTGACCCTCATTATGGCCGAGGGTGGTTTTTACCACCTTAATGGTTTTTCAATAAAGTTCCCCCTCGTCTTTCTTGAGGGTGATGGAGGGGTCGTCCCCTACATTGACCCTCATTATCGCCGAGGGTGGTTTTCTACCACCTTAATGGTTTTTAAATTAAGTCCCCCCCTCGTCTTTCTTGAGGGTGATGGAGGGGTCGTCCCCTACATTGACCCTCATTATAGCCGAGGGTGGTTTTTACCATCTTAATGGTTTTTCAATTAAGTTCCCCCTCGTCTTTCTTGAGGGTTATGGAGGGTTCGTCCCCTCCATTGACCCTCATTATGGCCGAGGGTAGTTTTTACCACCTTAATGGTTTTTCAATAAAGTTCCCCCTCGTCTTTCTTGAGGGTGATGGAGGGGTCGTCCCCTACATTGACCCTCATTATAGCCGAGGGTGGTTTTTTACCACCTTAATGCTTTTTAAATTAAGTTCCCCCTCGTCTTTCTTGAGGGTGATGGAGGGGTCGTCCCCTACATTGACCCTCATTATAGCCGAGGGTGGTTTTTACCACCTTAATGGTTTTTTAATTAAGTTCCCCCTCGTCTTTATTGAGGGTGATGGAGGGGTCGTCCCCTCCATTGACCCTCATTATGGCCGAGGGTGGTTTTTACCACCTTAATGGTTTTTCAATTAAGTTCTCCCCTCATCTTTCTTGAGGGTGATGGAGGGGTCGTCCCCTCCATTGACCCTCATTATAGCCGAGAGTCGTTCTCCAAAGATGATCCCATGCGTACTAGAACTGATAAACACAAGATGAGAGGAAACACTGACATTTCTCATTAATTTTCAAAGTGTTCTGTTGGAGAAACACCTATTACAACTGTCGTCCGATAGGACTTTACAAAACTACTGATAGTATTTCTTCAAATGATCTGCATTTTAGGGGTTGGAAAAGGGTTCCCCCTCTAGGTTTTCTAGTCTATAGGTCCCAGGGACGACTTAATTGATGACCTTATATGGGCCATGCCAATTAGGATGGAGCTTGTTGGGCTTCTGCCAAGTCTTTTTGAGGACCAAGTCCCCTACTGCAATTGGTCTCTGCTTAACTCTCTGATTGTAAAACCTTGCAGTCCTCTGCTGGTAGGTAGCTTACCTTATCTCGGCGTCTTCCCTCCTTTCCTCAATCAGGTCTAAGTCGAGTCTCCTCTCTTCTGTATTTTTCTGGGGGTCATACATTTGGACCCTATGAGTAGGAAACCCAATCTTGGTGGGGATGACGGCTTCTGAGCCATAAGCTAGCATGAATGGGGTCTCTCCGGTTGAGGTCCTCACTGTCGTCCTGTAAGCCCACAGCACGACATATAACTCCTCGACTCATCTTCCTTTTGCCTCCTCAAGCCTCTTCTTAATTCCATCTAGGATTGTCCTATTTGTAACTTAAGTTTGCCCATTGGCCTGAGGTCAGCTCGTGGTAGAGAAGAATTATTTGATACTCACCCTTTCACAGTACTTCTGTAGAGATATATTCTTGAACTGAGTCCCATTATCCGAGATGAGGGTGTTGGGGAGACCATATATGCATATAACATTTTTCTAGATGAACTGGAAGTTCTTCTACTCTGTAATGGTGACCATCGGTTCGGCCTCCACCCATTTTGAGAAATAGTCAATTGCTACGATGAGGAACCGATAGTTATTGACTGCCCTTGGTAAGGGTCCTACTAGGTCGATCCCCCATACTATAAATGGCCATGGGGATGTAATGGAGGTAAGAGGCTGATGGGCTTGGTGAGGGATAGTGGCAAATCTTTTGCATTTATCACACTTTTTTACATATGCCGCGACATCTTTCCCCAAGGTCGGCCACCAGTACCCTTAGGTGATCACCCTCTTCGCTAAGGATCTGCCCCCAATGTGGCTTGAGCACGATCCTTCGTGCACATCTTGCAAAATGGAAGGGACTTCAGAGGGGTGCACACACCTAAGTAAGGGGAGAAAAAACCCCTTTTTCTACAAAGTGTCTCCGATGATAGTGAATTTTGCAGCCCTGTATCTCAGCTTCCTCGTTTCTTGCCTTGCTTCTGGCATCTCTCCCTCTTTGATGTATCTGATCAGGGGGTCCATCCATGAAGCTTCCTGAGAAACATTCAGGCAATTGCTAAGTGTTCCTCCAGCATCTTCGATAGTTTGTCGAAGAAAAATGTCCACCGGGACTGTCCTCCGGATATCCGTCCTAATCGCAGAGGCCAACCTAGCAAGGGCGTCAGCTCGACCATCATCGAGCCTCGGTATCCTCTTCAACTTTACTTCTCTCAAGCTCTTTAGTAATGACCGCACCTTATCAAGGTACCTAGCCATCCTTTCATCCTTGGCCTCGTAGGTTCCTAGTATCTGATTCACTACTAGCCTCGAATCACTATGAACCAAAATCTGCCCGGCACTAAGAGATCTGGCCAAGGAGAGGCCTGTTATCAAGGCCTCATATTCAGCCTCGTTGTTAGAGGCCTTAAAGTTGAACCTCAGGGCATACTCAATGTCTGTGCCGTCGGGTGCTGATACTATTAATCCAGCTCCGCTCCCGCTTTCGTAAGAGGACCCGTCGACGAAGAGACTCCACACGGTATGTTCTTCCGAGAAACTTCCCTCAATGAGTGACCCATGTCTAAAGAGATATCTTCCCTCTTCATTTTCAGCCACTTTCCTTCTAGCGGTGCTTGTCTCAGCCTTATCTGCAGATGTGTCGATGAGCTCACCTTGTCGGGTATCTATCTTCCCAAGGCTCTCACCCTCGGCTTCATCATCTTCCTAAGTAAACTCGGCCACGAAGTCTGCCAATGCTTGCCCCTTAATGGCCGTCCTAGGCTGATACACTATGTCAAACTCCCCCACCTCTATAGCCCAGGCCATTAACCTCCCTAATTTTTCAGGCTTGTGCAAAACCTGCCTAAGGGGAGAGTCAGTGAGGATGACCATTGTATGGGACTGGAAGTATGGCTTCATCTTTCTCGATGCATGGATCAAGGCATAGGACAACTTTTCCATCCTTGGATATCTTTACTCTGCCCCATGGAGTGCCTTGCTATTAAAATACACCGGCTTCTATACTCCGTCTTCGTCTCTCACAATGGCTGCACTGATGGCTGACTCTGAGACGGCGAGGTATACAAAAAGTCGTTCACCCTGCACGGGCCGTGACAACAGCAAGGGAGACCCCATATATGATTTTAACTCCTTGAAGGCCTCATCACACTCTTCACTCCATTCGAAGGCTTTCCTGAGAATTTTGAAGAATGGTAGACACCTGTCTGTGGCCCTAGATAAGAACCTGTTCAAGGCAGCAACTCCCCTTGTGAGCCTCTGAACGTCTTTAATGGACTTGGGGGGTCTTCATCTCAAATAGGGCCTTTATCTTTTCAGGATTGGCCTCGATGCCTCTTTGGTTGACAATGAACCCCAAGAACTTCCCCGCTCCGACCCCGAAGACACACTTGGTCGGGTTGAGCTTCATCTGGTATTTGTCCATCGTATTAAAGGTCCTCTCTAGGTCTGCCATATGATCCTCTGCCTTCAAACTCTTAATCAGCATGTCATCTACATAGACCTCCATAGACTTCCCAATTTGGTCTTCGAACATTTTATTTACGAGGCGCTGGTACGTTGCCCCCGCATTTTTTAGGCCAAAGGGCATAACCCTATAATAGTATGTCCCCTTGTCATTAATGAAGGTTGTCTTCTCCGCGTCTTCAGGGTGCATGAAGATCTGGTTGTACCTTGAATAGGCATCCATAAAGCTCATGAGCTCGTGGCCTGCGGTAGCGTCTACCATCTGGTCAATGCGGGGGAGAGGGAAGCTGTCTTTGGGACAGTGCTTGTTGAGGTCGGTGAAGTCCACACACATTCTCCACTTCCCGTTGACCTTTGGGACAATGACTGCATTGGATAGCCATTCAGGGTAGATGACCTCTCTGATAAATTCAGCATCTTCTAATTTTTTGACCTCATCCCTTATGACCTCATACTTTTCTCTAGGGTAAATTCTCCTCTTCTGCTTTATTGGTTTTGCTCCCTCTACCACATTGAGCTTTTGGCACATGATTTCAGGGTCGATCCCTGGCATATCTACATGACTCCACGCAAAGACGCTTCTTCTTCTTCTTCTCCTCAACAGTTTAATGAGGTCTTCCTTGATATTGGGCTTCAGAGACTTGCCGACTTGGACGGTTTTTTCCGGGTCATCCTCATCGAGGATGATGGATTCTACCTCTTCCGTGGCCTCTCCTTTCTTTAGCTTCGTCTCATCCCTAGGGTCTAGGGTATCAATATTGTAAGTGGTTGTAGCCCTCTTGTGTGCCTCTCTTTCTTCAATGGAGTTGTAGTAACATTCTCGCGCGGTCGTCTGGTCTCCCTGAACTTCCCCCACCCCGTAAGGGGTAGGAAATTTAATCATCTGATGGACCGTAGACGGCACAACTTCAAACCCCTTGAGGGCCACACGCCCCAGTATGATGTTGTAGGCCGAAAACACATGTTCATCCATCACAAAGAAACTGACCTTCTTGGTAAGCCATCTCGGCCACTCGTCCCCCATCCTGACATCGGCCTCATACACTCCAAGGGGATGAACCTTTTACCCACTGAACCCAATCAATGGATGATGGTATGGGACGAGTCTAGCACGGCCAAAAAATTACATCTGCAGAACTGCCCCCGTCGACCAATATCCTCGGCACCTCACACCCGTGCACCCTAGTTGTGATGACGAGTGGGTCGTTGTGTGGGGCTAGGAGGCCTTTAAAGTCCATTCTTGAGAACCCCACTATCAGAGTGTCCATATCGACCTTCTTCCTCTTCTCAGCCACATGGGCCTTCCTGTCAGCGACCTCAGACCCTCCTCCTGCAAGACCCCCGAAGATCATTCCCACCCAGAGCGATATTATATTAAGCCTCTTGACAGGGCCTCGGTCGTCTCTCGGTGGGAGGTCAGGGTCGTCCTCATTATCAGAAGGGTCGTCCCTTCTTTTTTGAGGACCTTCTCTACATGCATCGCTTCGCTTCTTTCTGGGGTCGTCCCCTCGGCCCCTCTTGAAGGCATCTTTGTCGACGTACTTTTTGAGCTTCATTTATTTCAGCATCTTCTCAATCTCATCTTTTAGAGCAAAGCATTTGTCTGTTATGTGGTCGTGGTCTTGGTGAAATTCGCACCATAGGTTCTTGTTCCTCTTGTTGGGGGCTTCCCTCAACTTCCCAGGCCACTTCAGGGATCGGTCACTCTTTATTTCGTTGAGAATATGTTCACAGTTGACCGTTAGTGGGGTGTAACCAGCGAACTTGTCGTCCGTAGACCTCTTCTTCCCCTCTTTGTTCTTCTTAGGGTATTTACCCCCACTAGCGCCTCCTTTTTCGTCTTCGTATTTTGCGGCCATCGCCTCTTTGGCGTTCATCACCTTTCCTGCTAGTTGATACCAAATTTAATCTGCTGACATGGCCCAATTAAATGAAGACACGTGGCAATCTACGTGGCAATAACAAACACTTTCGAGGAACTCAGACGCTCCGAGGAACCATACTACAACGAGGATCACCTATTCCCCGAGGAACTCATACTCTCCGAGGAACTCTTGAGTACCGAGAAGCTTAGGCGGTCCGAGAAACTCAGGCGGTCCGAGCTGCACCTCGAACAAAGCATTAATAGCGGGATAACCAACAGTTTGATTGTTCATTAAATTCTTATCATTCAGACGCATACGTTTAAGGAGCATTAAATGTATCACCCTTTCAAATGTACATCATTTAATGTATTACCCTTTCACATTACAGCCCCAGGGCTATAAATACATTGTACAATCCTCATTGTAAAAGGACCGAAATTTCTTGATATAACTTGTAATCGAGAATTCCCAAACAATGATCTAGAACATAACAGTGGACGTAGGCCATTCTTATAAGGCTGAACCACTTTAAAAATTCTTTATCTCATTTATTTATCTGTGATTGAATAATTAGATATGATCTAATTTTTTACATCAACAGATTGGCGCCGTCTGTGGGAAACAACTGGTAATATCGTTTTCCATAAAAAACAATCCATCACAAATGGCTGATATTTCAGAATCTAGAAATCGAAACGCTGGAAGCCCTCCAAATCCATCTGCTCCGCTAAATATTCCATATCTAGCTGGAATAATGACAAATCTGGCTCAGGGCCAGACCGTCATGCAAGAAACTATGCGTCAACTCATACAAACCCTCCATGGCGGTGCACCAACCCATTCAAGACCACGAAGTATTCAAAGAAATACCCGTGCATCTTCTTTGCGTACTAGGCGTACCAATTCATATCGCAATGAGGAGTCTGAAGATTTTTCTTATCAACCTGGACGAACTTCGTCAGTGCGAGCCACAGATACTGAACAACGTATCACTCTCTCTCCAGAAAGGACCAGTGCGCTAGAAAGATTAAGTAGAGTATCTCCTTTCGATCGATTAGGTCCTAGGAGGAGCAAAAGTCCTCCTAGAACCCCATCGAGGAGTTTTCAACAACCATCAGATTTAAAGGAAGGATCTGCCCAGTCGCGACCAGCTGCTCGTCGAGATAGATCCCAGGAAGCCACCTCAACGTGATCAGCTGCTCGAACCAACAGGCCCGAGGAAGGAAATGATGCATGGAAAGGCTCTATTCAAAGTATGGAGGATAGATTGGGGGAATTGGTTAAAGCTAAGAACCCTCTACAACGAACTTTTGTTCAAGGAACACCTTTTGTCCAGGCCATTGTAGATTTTCCAACACCATCAAAATTCAAAGCACCTGTTGTGACCCCCAAATATGATGGAAAGACTGACCCCGTCCTTCATATAGAACAATACCAAGCTGCAACCGACATCTATGCTGTTCCAGATGAGATGAGATGCAGAGCATTCTTAGGAACTCTTACCGGATCTTCTCAAATATGGTATAATAATCTTCCTCGGGGTAAGATCTCAACTTTTCTTTAACTGGCCGAGTTATTCATTGGGAATTTTTATTTTGGGTCAAATCCAAGTAAATGAGTAGCGCATTTGTTAAGTGTTAGACAAAAGGCTGGTGAGAGCACCAGAAATTATATAACTCGTTTTAATAACGAGAAACTTGAAGTCATTAATTACGAGGAGAAGACAGCGATTACCGCCTTGATGAGTGGACTACTGCCCAACAAGTTGTACTACACTTTGGCCAAAGATCCACCTAGAACCATATCGGATCTGATGGGAAAAGCATCCAAGATTATGAATGCCGAGGATGCTATGGCTGCGAAGAAGAACATGGATGCCAAAGAAACCAAGATGGAAGGTGATAAAGCTAAGAAGAAAGAGCAGAAGAACAATGGTAATGACAAACATTCAAGAACAAGGTCGGTATGGGATGCAATGAAGAAATTCGATAATTATACTCCTTTGAAGAAGGATATCAACCATGTTCCAGAAGAAATCAAGAACAACAAGAAATTAAACTGGCTAGAGAAAATAAAGGCAGACCCTGACAAGAGGAATAAGGCAAATTATTGCGAGTTTCATAAAGATCATGGCCATATGACCAAAAATTGCATAGCTCTTCAGAATGAAATTGAAACACTCATCAGACGAGGAAAGATGGCAAAGTACGTTGATCGTGGAAACGAAAGAAGGAACATTGATCGAACAAGAGAGAGGTCTGGATCTTTTCGTCGAGCAGAGGAGAACAAGAAAAGAAACCATGAAGTGGATCCCGAAGACGACCCTGATCTTTCCAAGAGACCAAGGCAGCCAGAAAGAGAGGTATTTTCAATACGCTTTGGGTCATTTGACTGTAATGTTATAACAAGTGGAGATGCAGGAGGAGGAGACCTTACTTCCGAGAGAAAATCTTACCTCTGTGAGGCTCAAGCTTGCTTGTACATTTAACGAATAAATCTAGCTGAGGAGGATCGCCCGAGAAACGTGAACAAAGAGAAGTTGGTCATCGGGTTCTCAAAGAATGACCTTGCAGGTGTTCTGTATCCTCATGATGACCCATTGGTGATCAAGATGAGAATGAAGAAGGTAATAATTTCAAGAGTACTGGTCGATAATGGTAGCTCGGCAGACATCATGTTCTATTCGTGCTTCGATAGTTTAAATCTAAAGTTATCTCAACTGGAGCCTTATCATAGACCCCTCCTCGGTTTTGCTGGGGAGAAAGTATTTCCACTTGGGATGATTAAGTTGGATATATTCATTGGCACGTGGCCTGCTTGTTGAATGGAAAGAATACGTTTCTTCATGATGGATAAGAATGTTCAATAATCATACAATATCATCATGGGAAGAGTAGGATTGAAGAAGTTTGAGGCTGTACCATCCACAGTACATCAATGCCTAAAATTTCCAACAAATTTTAGAGTAGGAGTTGTGAAAGGTGACTAGAAAGTAGCTCGGGAATGCTATTATTCATCTGCCAAGCAAGAGAAACTGGAGGAATCAAGGAAAAAGACTACTACTTATCAAGTGAAAGAAGGGACATAAATCGAAACATTGGATCCTAGAGATGAGTCTCAACTCGTGAAGGATCAGGTGGTGGAAGCTACTGAAAATATCATTCTGGACGACGAGCATCCTGAACGAACTAATCAAGTAGGTTCGTCGTTGGAAGACGCACTAAAATAGGAATTGATAACTTTCCTTAGAAGCAGAAAGCAAACTTTTGAGTCGAGTCATGAGGATATGCCCGAAATATATCCAAATTTCTTATGTCACGAACTCAATGTGAATAAGGAAATCAAGCCAGTGAAGCAGAGAAGAAGAGTATTCAGCCCCGAGAAGAATCAAGCTATACAGGAGGAAGTTGAGAAGCTCCAGAAAGCTTGCTTTATTAAAGATGTTAAATATCCAGACTGGTTAGCCAATGTGGTGATGGTAAAGAAGAAAAACAACAAGTGGAGGATGTGTGTAGACTTCACTGACCTCAACAAAGCATGCCCAAAGGATCACTTTCCACTACCCCGAATTGATCAACTAGTCGATGCTACCTCGGGACACGAGCTGCTGAGCTTCATGGATGCTTATTCTGGCTACAATCAGATTGAAATGAAACCTGAAGACAGGGAGAGTACTTCTTTCATTACCCCTAGGGGAACTTATTGTTATAATGTTATGCCTTTTGGTTTGAAAAATGCAGGTGCGACATATCAGAGGCTGATGAACAAAGTCTTTGCTGAACAAATAAGTTGCAATATTGAAGTCTATGTTGACGATATGCTGACAAAGAGCAAGAAAGCTGCCGATCATTTAGTTGACTTAAGTCAGACTTTTGATCAACTAGATAAATATCAAATGAAGTTGAACCCGATGAAGTGTATATTTGGAGTACGAGAAGGCATGTTTCTCGGGTACATTGTCAATCAACGAGGCATTGAGGCGAATCCTGAAAAGATCAAAGCTCTATTAGGGCTGCGATCTCCATCAACGAAGAAAGAGGTGCAAAGTCTTATAGGACGAGTAGCAGCACTCAACAGATTTGTATCGCGAGCAACTGATCGATGTCTCCCATTCTTCAAGACACTCCAAAAGACTTTCTAGTGGAATGATGAATGTGAGAAGGCTTTTCAAGACTTGAAGAAATATTTGGGAGCACCTCCACTATTGTCCAGGCCGGTGATGGGAGAAAAATTGTACTTGTATCTAGAAGTATCGGAGAATGCAATTAGCTCAGCATTGATAAGAATGGAAAATGGAGTACTAAAACCAATCTACTACACAAGTAAGGCCTTCCGAGGAGCAGAGATCAGATATCCAAGGCTGGAAAAATTAGCATTGGCACTAATTGAGGCGAGTAGGAGAATAAGGTCACACTTCCAAGCTCATACTATAGTCGTATATACTGAAATGCCGTTGAGACAAGCCCTTCATAAACCAGAAAAATTAGGGAGATTGATGTACTGGGCAATAGAGCTCGGAGAATACGATATAGTCTATGAACTCAGGTCATCGCTTAAAGGGCAAGCTGTAGAATATTTTATAGCAGAGTTCACCTATCCTGATACCCCCTAGGAGCAAAAGTTGCTCGCTGATCAACCTGTGGAAGTTACAGGATCAACAAACACAAGCTCAGACCAACTCCGGTTGGTAAAAGGGCAAGTGGATGTTACAGGATCATCAAATTCGAGCTCAGACCAACTCCGGTTGGTAAAAGGGAAAGAAAAGATGATCGATGAAGAGCGAGAAACATCAGGGGAGGATTAAAGGAAGCAACAAATATTTCACCGAGGAACTCTGTTAGATCAGAAGTTTGAAGACGAGTTACCCATATGGAGGCTATATGTAGATGGCTCATCTTGCACAACAGGCAGTGGGGCAGGAATAGTTTTGTGCACTCCGAATGAGGTCGACATGGAATACGCCCTACGTTTCCAATTCAAAGCTTCCAATAATGAGGCTGAGCATGAGGCTATGATTGCAGGTCTTAATTTGGCAAAAATTATGGAGGCACAACAGATTATTGTCTTCAGTGATTCTCAATTAATCGTAAATCAAATGTTGGGAATATATGCAGCCAAAGGAGAATTAATGATCAAGTACCATGCAAAAGTGATGGAGTTGGTATCAGAATTTGCTGCAATTTAGCTGGTCAGAATACCAAGAATAGAGAATGCAAGAGCAGATGCCCTAGCTCGATTAGCATCAGCTACTCGTACCGAGCTACGAAGAACAATCCCAATTGAAGTTTTAGCTGGTCGGAGTATAGATGAAGATTTGGCGATGAACTTTATCACCCTTGATTTAGGACCATCTTGGATGGATCCCATCAGAGCATATATTGAAGAGGGAGAATTACCAATTGACAAGCTCGCAGCCAAGAAATTAAAGTTTAAAGCTGCTCGGTATGTGTTAACTAACGGTATTTTATATAGACGAGAAATTATGGCAGGTTTGCAAAGATGTGTACATCCCTCCGAGGTGAAAGACTTGATTGAAGAGATCCATGAAGGGTCCTGTGGAGCCCATGTAGCAGGTCGGACGATTTTATAAAGGATGATGACGCAGAGATATTACTGGTCGACGATGAGGGCTGATTGTGTAGCCTACGCCAAGAAATGTGACAAGTGCCAGCGCTTTTCCTCCATCCGAAGAACTCCACAAGCATTGTTGACACCCATCACTTCCCCTTGGCCATTTGCCATGTGGGGAATAGATTTGGTTAGACCACTGCCAACGAATAGAGGAAGGTTCAAATACCTCGTCGTCGCAGTGGATTATTTTACTAAATGGGTGGAAGTTGAGCCTCTCATTGATATGACGTACGAGAAGGTGTGCCAATTTATTTGGAAGAACATCATTTGTCGATATGGTCTTCCTCATGCTTTCATCACAGACCATGGAACACAATTTGATAACGAGGAGTTCGCTGCCTATTGTCATCAATCAAATGTGTTGAAGATCCACTCAGCACCAGGCCATCCTCAAAGCAATGGACAAACTAAAGTGACAAACAGAACACTGCTGAATGGTTTGAAGAAAAGACTGGATGATGCGAAAGCAAATTGGATCAACGAGTTACAGTCAGTACTGTGGGCCTACCGAACTACTCCCCGAGTCGCAACTGGAGAATCTCCATATATGCTAGTGTTTGGAAGTGAAGCTGTTATACCTGCCGAGTTGGGCCTCCCAACACACAGGGTACTTAATTTCAATTCCCCTGTCAGTGACTTAATGAGAAGATTGGATTTAGACATGCTCGAGGAAGTTGGAGAAGAAGAAGCCATCAGAAATGCTGCATACCAATAACGAACAGCTCTATTCTACAATAAGAGGGTGAAGAAGTGCGACCTAAAAGAAGGAGACTATGTGCTGAAGAAAGTAATTCAAAAGCACAACAAACTAGAGGCAAACTGGCATGGTCAATACCGAGTTACAGAAATTGTTCGACCAGGAACTTACCGAATAGCTACTTTAGAAGGGGAGGAGTTTAAGAATGCATGGAACGCAGAGCACCTGCGCAAGTATTATCAGTGATGTGTATTTTCTCCTTTTATTGAAAGTTTTTCGGGGAATACTAGTGCTACACACTACTCGGCGAAACTCGGCAAAACTCGGGCTACTCAAAATTTTTCTCGAAAATGCCAGCTAAGGTTAGTCGAGAAACAAATGTATTCCTCCGGGAAGTAAAACTTATATTCCTTCGGGAAGTAAAACTTATATTCCTCCGGGAAGTAAAACCTGTATTCCTCCGGGAAGTAAAGCTACTTGTATTCCTCCGGGAAGTAAAGCTACCTATATTCCTCCGGGAAGTAAAGCTACCTGTATTCCTCCAAGAAGTAAAGCTACCTGTATTACTCCGGGAAGTAAAGCTACTTGTATTCCTCCGTGAAGTAAAGCTACTTGTATTCCTCCGGGAAGTAAAACTTGTATTCCTACGGGAAATAAAACAATATGTTTCTCGGGAAATAAAAATATTCCTAAAAATGCCAACTTATGCTGGTTAGGAAGTAAACATATTCTTGAAAACGACAACTAAAAGATCCTCGTAGAGGAAAAATCCACTAACTATGGCTGGTCGGGGATAAAAACCCAATAACCGTAGTGGGTCGAGAAGGAAATTCACCGACCTTGGTTGGTCGGAAACATTTTATGAATACGAGAAAATGATCAAGCAAAATTATTGATACTCGTGACTTTTTAAAATTATTAGTAAGTGGGTCGAGAAACAACTTAGTGAGTTGGTCGAGAAACAACTTAGTAAGTTCGTCAAGGAATAACTTAGTAATTTTTTAATGACTACCATAAATTCAAGTTAGTCGAAAATAAGTTGATCGACAAACAAACAACATAATATTGTTATCTTTTTTAGACATACATGCACAAAATGTAAAGTATTTTACAAGACAATAGCAATTAAGATTACGAACAAAAATAAAAATCTTTCATTAAATCCAAAAACAGATTACATTGATAATGAAATGTATACAAATTTATTACATCGATATTCCTATTCTATTGGTCTTTTCCCCTCTGCTTTTGAGACAGGTTCCTCACCAGCAGGCGGATCATTTAAAGCAAGAGGAGAGTTTATGAAGTTCAAATCTTTTAACATCCTGATATTCATCACGGATGGTCGATCTCGAAGGTGCTCGGGATGAGATATCTCAACACTTGAATGGGGATTGTAGTCGCTGAGATACTTTGAAATTAAGCATCGAGGAATGGCCCGAGCAGGGATCCATCTCATATCAAGTTTGAATGGTGGCACGGGTAGGTCGAGCAGCTCAGGATCATGGTAGTCCCACGGGTAATGACCCTGTTCGAGTTGCAGCATACCTATGGCATTCAACCAGCCTTGCTTGTAGCCCTTATTATTGGAATTCTGGATACGATCGTCCAAATGGTAAAGAGCCTCGTTGTACCCAGCCATCCAAAACTCCCTGGGCTGTTTGTGGAATTGATATGTCAGTCTTTCCAGCTTCTCGTGGAGATTTTTGATGAAGAGTTCCTTATTTTCTAAGACTGCCTGCTTCACAGAAAGCTGCTCTTCCAGGTCCCTGATCTTCTTTGACATTTCAGCCAATGCCTGGTTCTTTGCCATTAATTAGAAGGCTTGGTTCTCTAAGGCAGATTGAGTCCTCTGTTCCTCGACAGGAATTCGAGCTGCTCTTGCTCGTCCCCGAGGAGCTCTTGCTCGTCCACGAGAAGATGTAGAGTTGTCTCAATTCGTCCCTCAAGTTGGCGTTCTCGACCTCCAAGAACGATAATCCCTCATCATTCACTGGGATCAAGGCGTTTGAAGTGGAAGCTGCAGACTTCAATTGAGACAACTCTTTTTGCAGGTTGTTATTTTCTTGCTCTAATAGTTCAGCTATGTGTCTGCACTCCTCGACCTTACCCCTCAGAGTTCTCTCCCTCACCTCGTAGCCAGCAAAACACTTCTCGTACCCCTTGTCAGCATTGAGTTGCTGATACTTCTTCTCATACCCCTCATGCAAAAGGGCAGTGAATTCTATGTATTGCTGCTGAAGGTCTTCAAGAGTCCCTTGGAGATCCTCGATCATGTCATAATAAGCCACATTATTGGCCACTGCACGATCAAGCAGGGTCTTCAAGTATTAGTAGGCCTCAACCGCCTGTTCCGAAGCATCTTGGCTGAGGATGTCGATAATTTGTGCTGCACTCAGATCTGTGTGACCAGCCTTAAAATAATCATTGCATTGCCTCAAGAGCTTGGTATCATGAGAAAGAAGAAGTAGTAATCAATAAAAATACCAAATAAGGATGAAGAAGAGACAACAATATGCAAGAACAAAAATTCAATTTTTATTATATCAAGGATCAGAGTTACATGTTCATGGTTACATTTGACAAAAGAAAAATATAAAGAGAAACCCGAACAACTCTACACCTTTTCCTTATCTCCCAAAACCTTCTCGAGAGGCTGGGACGAGGAAGTAGGTTGCTCAGAAGGAACATATAGTAGCTGGGGAAGTGCTGGAGGTTGATCGGAGGAAGTATCGAACTGCTGAAGTTCCTTGGTAGCAGGCTGGATGGCTGGGGGATGATCTCCCATCACCATAGAAGACTCTTTGGAGGCAGCTTCATCCTCTTCTTCTTCAGGAGTTGGAGGGGGACCAAGGATGTGTCGCTGAAAGAGTTCAGAATTTTCATCCACTTTCATCTCCTGTAGAGCAGTGACCCATCCATCCCTGAAGTACTTGAGACTGCCATATTCTACTTGTGACATCATCGCAGCCAACCCCTTGTTCCACCCCTTATCCCAGCCAGCACTGAAAGACTTCTTCACAGCCACCTTTCTCTTCAACTTCTCCAAGGAAAGATTCTCGGACAGAAGGTTTTCAACATTCTTCAATTTATTTTCAACCTCCTCCTTCTGCCGATTTACCTCCCGAAGCTGACCCAATTCTTCCTCAGCAACCTTGAGCTTATTCTCAAGCTCTCCAGCATTTTTGAGCTTCTTGTCGAGCTCTTTATTTTTTCCTTCCAAGTCCTTTATTCTCTTCTCCAACTCCTGGGAGACTTTAACAACTCGAACCTTCTCTTGCTCGGTGGAGGCAAGCTTCTTCTCCCAAGTTGCCTTATCATCAGCATATTTTTGGCGAGACTCTTTCAGAGACTGCCCCAAGCCCATCAAAACTTCCTCTACACCAGACGAGGACCTGAAAGCTTTAATAGCTTCATCCTTCTTCAAAATTGTATTGAAGCAGCTCACCAACTGTGAAAAGAAAATGAAAGCAAGTCAGAGACAGATATAATAAGGGAAAGATGAAAAGTTTAAAGTAAAAGGACTTACAGAAGCAATGTGGCGAGCTGCCAAAGAGGTAACCATATTCCGAGAAAGGTTTTCTTCGATACCTTGGATCTCGGGAATGATCCAAGTCTTCACCGAGCTCATGGCAGAGCTCGGGGGAACGAAAGTGGGAACTCCACTAGTCGGGGGCTGAGAGATGGTGTCATCCAAATTGACCGAGGAAATCTTCTTCAACTTCCTCGGGGGAGCAGGAATAGATTCAACCAAGGAGGAACTCTTGGTCGGTGATATTACAATCACCTCTCCTGGAGCAGGCAGACTTGCTCGAAGCCACTGGGGGCTTCTCGACAACCTTCACAACAGGGGAAGCCGAGGAAGGAGCATCAGTTTTCTTTGTCCCCTCCCCTGGGACGTCAATCTTACTTCTTTTTGCCTCTCCAGCACCAGAGGAAGGTTTCTCGAACAAGGTGGAAGGTTTTCTTTTCTTCATCCTTTAACTTAAAGGAATATGCGATTTAGGCGAAAGAACTCGTTGAAGTTGGTACTGGCTCTGCGTCACTTATCACCGAACGAGCAGTAAAAGAAGTGGTGTAGCTCTTGTACTGTAGCAGATATGAGGCTGACCTAATGTGCTCGTCGGCAACACTTTGATGCAAACTCTAGATAAGTTTTAAGTTCCTTATATTCACGTGTGCTTCTTTTGGACACTTTCTTTTGCTATCAACTGCAAATAAATAAACATTGAAATATCAGTGGCACATTTTGTCAAACACAGAAGAAGCATGATTTCAAAATAAATAAAATGAAATAAAAATAACCTATCCCATTGCTATAGGGAGGGCATCTGGGACCCTGATACGCTTCATCTCCTGATAAAGGAGCATGTTGCCAATTTCTTATAACAACTCCATGCTCAAAATAGTCCCTATTGGCATTCGGGAGATTGACCACTAAAGCCCTATTTAAAAATCTAGTTTTGAAATAAAAAGTGTTATCACCCACTGCCCATCTATAACAAAACATGATTTCTGGAATTCCTATGCGAGTTCCATGAATTTGATTTAACCTATGCACCCCATTAACTATTCTCCATGTATTGGGGGCTATTCTTGCAGGAACAACGTCAAAATATTGACAAAATTCCAGACATAGAGGATTGGGCGGAAAAGAAAATCCACACTCAGCAACAAAGAGACTGGGGAACCAATGTCCCTCAGCCAAACGGAAATAGTCAGAAGGCTCAGAAAGCTCTTCCAGAACAACCCAGGAGGGGATAGAAAAATCATAGCGAAATTTATCACGAGATTCAACAGGGTAAACCATGATGAATAAAAGAAATGAAGAAGAAGGAAGAAGATCTTACAGAAAAAGAGTGGATCTGTTAACAACGAACGATGAAAAGGATTAACGCACAAGAGAGTAAGATAATGGAAAACTCGAAAATACAAATTTGAAAAGGTAGAAGATGATGGGAGTGTCTGTGACGCTTAAATACCTTGCCTTGGGAAAAGGAAAAAGTAATGATTACAAAAAGAAACAATTACGCTACCGACGGCTAGAGGAACAAAAAGGGCACGGCAATCGAAGCGAGAAGAAACGATTACGCTACCGGCGGCTAGAAGGACAAAAAGTACGTGGAAATCGAGGCGGTTATAAAAATTAAAAAAAGCCTGATTCTACGAATTTGGAAGGAGAAATAAATATGAGGGAAACACTCCTAAAAATCAGGAGGACCATTTAAAACTACCATATTCCGGGAAAGAATGTTCCACACTCCTCAAATTTTGAATTATGAAACATTGGGGGCTTCTGTTGATACCAAATTTAATCTGCTGACATGGCCCAATTGAATGAAGACACGTGGAAATCTATGTGGCAAAAACAAACACTTCCGAGGAACTCAGACGCTCCGAGGAACCATACTACAACGAGGAGCACCTATTCCCCGAGGAACTCATACTCTCCGAGGAACAAGAACTCTCCGAGGAACTCTTGAGTACCGAGAAGCTTAGGCGGTCCGAGCAATTCAGGCGGTCCGAGCTGCACCTCGAACAAAGCATTAATAGCGAGATAACCAACAGTTTGACTGTTCATTTAATGCTTATCATTCAGACGTATACGTTTAAGGAGCATTAAATGTATCACCCTTTCATATGTACATCATTTAATGTATTATCCTTTCACATTACAGCCCTAGGGCTATAAATACATTGTACAATCCTCATTGTAAAAGGACCGAAATTTCTTGATATAACTTGTAATCGAGAATTCCCGAACAATGATCAAGAACATAACAGTGGACGTAGGCCATTCTTATAAGGATGAACCACTTTAAAAATTCTCTATCTCATTTATTTATCTGTGATTGAATAATTAGATATGATCTAATTTTTTACATCAACACTGTTGTTGACAGTAATTCAGCCATCGTCCTAGGGGGGTCTTCAGCAAGCTTCCATAACAGCTTCCCCTTTTGGAGTCCTCCAATCAGGGCTGTCATAGCTATGCTCTCCTCATAGTCTTCCACCTCCAGCTTCTCTTTATTGAATCTGGCTATGTTGTCCCTCAGACTCTAATTCTTCCCCTGCTTAACATAAAGCAGGTGGGTGGTCTTCTTCTGTGGCCTCATCTCAAATCAAAAGTTGTGGATGAACCGGTCTGCCAACTTCTTAAAGTTTTCAATGGAATTTTATGGAAGAGACGTGTACCAGACATGTGCAGCCCCAGTCAGGGTACCAGAGAAGGCACGACACCTCATCTCATCTGAGATAGAGTATATGTCTGCTGCTGATTGATACATCTCAACATGGTGGACAGGGTTGGTGTTCCCGTCAAATCTTAGGGTGACTACAGGTGGCTTGAACTTTGATGGCATAGGGAAGTTGACTATCTTCGCCACAAAGGATGATCCTATGGTGTATCCCCTCTGAAGAGGGTCGTGGCTTTTCAGTATATCGTCGATCTTATCCTTCAGTCGCTGGATCGAGTCATTCCAAGGCCTCGTAGGGTTGGCTTGGCCAATGTTATCACCTGCCGCTTCTTTCAGATGGACAGAGGGTTCTGCCGCGGCTGGCCTATGTCGGCTGTTTACCTCTCCCTGACCATCTTCACGTCCTTAGGGTTGGCCCCCATGGGGTCGGCCATCAACCGCCTCCCTTCTGGACCTCGCAGCACTCTTTGATCTAGACAATTTTTCCCTCAGGTCATTCACTGGGCCCAGCCTCTCAAAGGCTGATCCCCTGCTCAGGCGATCGAAAGCAGAGCCTCTCGAGCGATCGTCAGGATTTTTCCTTCCACACTTCCCTCTGCTCTCCTGGAGAGGTCGTACGGTATTGTTGGAGACCTCATACGGCTCCCAGCATTCTATGGGGGCTTCCTCCCCCTCCAGATCATCATACCTGTCTTCATGGCAATGGTTTCCTTGCCTCCCCAGGCATAGATGCCGGGGGTCAGCAACATCCCTAGGCCGCTGAGGGGGTGTCAGGTCTTTGCGTGGTGACTGGGGTGGTTCCCTGGCCTCATGCTATCCTGGAGCTACTGCCAGAGTAATCATCTCAGGCGAGACCCCTGGTGGTCTTAGTATGTTTTGGCTCAGAGCTGTGAACTGCTCCTGCATGATCTGCTAGCTCGCTGCCAGAGACTTCAAGGTTGCTGCCACATCAGCCATCTCAGACTGAGGTGGTGGCTGACTGGAACTGGGTCATCCTCCATCATCCGGTGGGGGAAGTGGTGGTGGTGGCATCTCTGGTGCCATGTGTTTGAGCTATGAAGAGCAGCACTGAAGAAGGTTTATAAGCTTGAGAACCTTAATGGGTCTCTTTTAATGGTGAAACACCTCCACACAGGGGGAGGACTGGCTCACCACCAGAGTGCCCAGTGAGGTCAAGCTGTATTCAAGGAAGAGACGTCTTCTCTTTCCCACAGATGGCGCCAAACTGATGATGCTGAAATCCAGCACCACCGGATAAGTGATGATGACCTCAAATAATAGTAATCGTGGCAACCACAGAGATGTATATGTATAAGTGTGTAAGTGTGTAGAAGGAGATGAGTATAAGAGGAATAAGACAATGATGTATAGTGGTTCAGCCAATTTGGCCTACATCCACTGTGAGTGTGTGATCCACTAAGTATGGGCACTAATGGCCTTCGATACAATGCACATAAGCTCACTTTCTCTCTCTACTGTGTGTATAAGCAAAGTTTTTGCTAGGGTTATGATTATTGATTCCTCCCCTGTAGGGTTGTAGGTGACAAGTATAGATAGGTCTTGGGGGGTGTAGTGTACCCCCCAAGTATGCATGGTGCATGTGAATGATGATCTAGCCAATCCCCTGTTGACACCTGTAGATGCCACCTGTGGCTAATGATGACATAATATTCCCTCACGTGAGGGGGTGATATTGTTATAACTGTCTTCCACGTGCCGTGGGAGCCTCACGCGCACTGTTCCACGCGTCTCCCAAATCATGCGCTGTGATAACGTCACCCTCAGCCTGTAACACGAGGCCGAGGGCAAAGTTCCTTCTGATAGTGAGCCAAGCCAAATTTAGGCCTCGTACTGTCGGCCCCTCGGAGGGTCGTTTGGAGCCTGATGAAGGGTCGGCCCCTCGAAGGGTCGTTTGGAGCCTGATGAAGGGTCGGCCCCTTAGAGGGTCGTCCGGGCCTGATAAAGGGTCGGCCCCTGCCCATATATGGGTATATCAATTGGCCATCGTTATGTGTGATTGGAAATTATGGACATTTATATTTGTTTGAGGAACAATGTGGAATAATATATATACTATGTGAGTAATGTATATATATATATATATATATATATATATATATATATATATATATATATATATATATATATATATACCATCCACACATAGATATATATTATATGATACGGATATGTATATATATATCTATGTGTGGATGGTATATATATATATATATATATATATATATATATATATATATATATATATATATATATATATATATATATATATATATGTGTGTGTGTGTGTGTGTGTGTGTGTGTGTGTGTGAAGCATACCCCCTCTAATGCTATTATGGGAAGTTGCGCGATGTGGGTGAGGCCCCTGGCTTGAGGATCAGGGAGCGTATAGTCCCCAGGTCATAGGCGTCCACTGTTATATTGTGTGATTTTTATTCGGGGTGAGACGTGGTGGGTATGTTTCGTCTCATTTCCGAGGAGGAACTATGGCCGCTTCCCATGCACTGTGATTTGATTTTGACCACGAAGTAGGTGATATTTAGTCCTACCGGTGGTCCCCAGGATGGTATGTGAGTGATGCCCCGGAAGATGATAGCATTGAGAGACTGCATCCTCGAGTTATAGCTCGTTGGGATGGTTATTATACCGGTGTGTATGGTATATTATTGGGATGGTTATTATACCAGTTTGTATTGTATATTATTGGGATGGTTATTATACCGGTGTGTATGGTATATTACTTGTGCATGAGAACAAGATATTATATCTCTAGTGGAGTAAAGAGATAAAAGAAAGATAGATTTAATTCTCATTTCAGGAGATTATATCCGGACTCAAAATGTGATATGTATATAAAAGTGAGTAAGAAAATGTATATAATTATGTGGGTATATATATGTATATTTATATACGTTATGTACTGAGGGTCTAATGGATCTCGACGATCGACCTTGCCAAGTAGTAGTGTATCGGGGGGGTTCCTTGTTTGGATTTCACTTCGCGAGACACCCCACGCATGAACATGGCATAGTGTTAAGACTGGGGAGAAGTTTAGCCCTTAGTACTTGGGTTAACTAGGATTGTTCGAGAATGGGTAACGGACTAGTTAGGCAGGGTAGCTTGACTAGGGTATTTGTTAGGATACGATAGGTGTGCACTATTAGAAGAGGGGTGAGGGGTATCTCATGGGAGTACGACACCAAATTTAAATATGAGATAAAACATATTTAAAAAAATAAAGCATTTATGCACTTGCTAAATATTTTTACAACTCCGGATCTGACCCAGTTCTATATTTTTCTCTCTTGCTATATACTATATATATATATATATATATATATATATATTGGTGTCTAGACACAGGGACGCCTAGATGATGATCCTTTCGAGTCAGACGTCTGCTGCAGCAGCTGTGGATGCATGCAGGTTTGATTTAGAAACTTCTATTCTTGCAATCTACATAGGAATCATTGTAGTTACTTTCGGGCCGAAAGCCCAATGGTATTTATTTATTCTTTCACCGCCTTTTAGTGTGGCATTCGATTGGGTTGTATTATATTTAAACTGAGTGTTCGGTTAACTTATCTCTTTCCAGTTTCATTTATATAAACTGTGTGAATGTTTAAATTGTATAGTTTGCTTAAAAAGATTAGTTAAATAAATGTTTGACGCCAGCCTAAAATTAATTTGGTTTTTGACAGTGATGCTAAGAATGATCCATATGCGATTCCTATTTTAATTTGGTACAGGAGTGAACGCTCGGTAATTTATTAGGCGGGGTGTCATAGCTTGGCGTCCCAGTGGCTGGGAACCTAAAAGGTTTTACAAGAAATATAGATTTGAAAGCAAATGGGTCAGATCCCGAGGTGAAAACAGTTTAAAAATAACAAATGTTTAATTTCATTAAACAGTGAATATTATATACATGTTAGTTACGTGCTCTGACATGAGTTCCTCACCCCTCAACTAATGTGCACGCCTAATGTATATCTTTAACCCGTCCTAATTATGCCATTAACTAACTAGTCTGTATCCCTTCCTATTCTCACATAATAATATGGGGGTTTATTTATAACATTCTAATATAACATGCGTTTATCTCACCTTTTCATTAATCAAATTAATGTATAACAGTTACGATAGGAAATTCTCATTTTTAAATCTCATTCAAAATGTACTAATAATTTATATTCGTACCTTAACAAGGAGTTCGTTAAAATCACAAGTATATTATTCTCAGCACAAATATATAAATAGGGTACCCCCAGGATAAGCTGCGGTGCACACATACTCTGCTATCGAATCCCGGTACATCACGTACATAAGGACTACGTGTTTCGAATCTCTCAGGAACCGTTACAATAAGAGAAATTACACATAATGGAGGCGAACATAGTTCTCATACCCATGGGTCACGCACATACCTACGCTCCCATGGTTAGCTAACTTATTAAGTCACAAATAAGCTATTCACAGCCCTATGTCATTAAGGTACCAATCTAAATCCCCCCGTAGGCACACAAAGATTAGATGGTCCAATACCGAAAGCCGACCTCCCATGAGAGCAAGTATGGTAGGTATGTCATACACAAAAATCCATATACTAAGCATTCACACAACTTAGATAACTTGTTATATTATTAAGGGTATTTTCTCAGCCTTATACCATTAGTCCATTCCATTCACTATTATAATTTCGGATGATATATAATATATTTTGCCGATACGTCTCACGTCGTATATTTCGAGTACTTAATCCTAACCAAAGAGGTACTAAGTCTCCTAACTTTCCCATCTAATAATTCAGTACTCTTAACTCCTTATTTATGTCCCAAAATTCTAACTTATCACTCCTAAGAATTTAAGACATGTTCTCGCATCATCAAATAGGGAATTACTAGTTGGACACTCATTAATTCAATACTACATTCCAACTCAATCCTAATATGTTTCGGGTTTCAATTATATCCCTACTGGTCTCCATCAAGTCCTAAGGTATTCACATAATCCCCAACTATAATGTTCGGTGGTCGTTAACACTACAATCCACAAAGAGGAAAAAGGTTACCATTTCTGGGAGGATCGATTGATCGTGCCTGATCATCGATGAATCGATGGTCGATCGATCAACTGATGAATGTCGATCGATCGATCAAGCAGTTGCAGGCTACGGGTTTCTTCATTTTTTAGTCCCAGATTTCTCCTAAAATGTCATTACATGATGCGAAACCCTAATATAAGTATATGGGATCATTATACAACCTAATTACATGATTACTAACGTTCCAAAACTTTTAAATCATTAACAATCAGCCTTTCTTGGATTAAATCTTCATATTAACATAAAAACCCTATTTTCTTTTATTTCTTCATGAACCATCATATTTCTCTTTTAAATCCGTTTTTAATTCATCTAGGGTTAAGACTTTGCTATTGAATTACTTCGAGAACTAATCTACATGCAAGTCCTATCCAAGATTTGGGTTTCTTCTCCAAATTTCATGAGTGTTCATCATTATTCAAGGTTATCATTAAATCCTACACTAGCATGGATGAATATTTCGCTGAAAGTAAATAAAATCAAATCACTTGTCTTAGAATTGATGTTCTGATTCGTTCGTTATGTTAATGGCTGGTTCTCCCTCTCTCTCTCTGGTGACAAATCTGGTGAATTATGGTGGTGGATGGTGGTTATTTCTTTGAAAGCCCTTTTTGTAACCTCTCCTCTATCTCACGTTGACCACTCTTTATTTTTGGCTGATAATGGCCCTAATATTGGCTGCAAAATTAACCCTAAAATTCGTGGGTCCAAATCCTTTAAAAATTAAAATGACTAAAATACCCTCTCGGGTTGCCGATTTGGCATAAAAATGCCCTGGGCCCCAAAGTGAACCCCCGGCTAGTGTTTTCTGACTATTTCAACCCCTCTAAACACGGTGGCGCACTCAAAATGACCACACGGGCGTTAAAATTATAATTTACTTTAAAATCTAATTAAATTGATTCCTAACGCGACTGACACGCCCGTCCCAACTAATTTTCCCGAATTGTCGTATTTATGACTCGCGACAATTTTGATAAATTCAATAATCATATATTACCATATATACCCAGTAATATTCAACAATATCTTCATAATCAAATACCAACTCACGTCTCGCTAGTATTTAAGTCCGAATTAATTTCCAAATTAACTCCCATTTAATTTAATTAATCCCATTAAATAAAATTAATAAAATTATGGGGTATTACATACTTCCCCCCTAATAACAGAATTTCGTCTCGAAATTCAAAAATAAAATATACCTAGAAAAACTAACTCTGGATAACGCTCGTGCATCTCATCCTTGCGCTCCCAGGTAGACTCCTCGGCTTTATGATGCCGCCACTAAACACGTACTAGCGGTACTATCTTCGACCTCAGTTTTCTCTTGCTATGGTCTAGAATGGAAACCGGCCCCTCCTCACAGGAACTATCTGGATAGAGATCTGTATCTTCTAACGCAATGTGAGTATGTGCCAAATCGTCTCGAAGATATCTCCTCAGTGAGGAAATATGGAACACGTTATGGACACTATGCAAGTGTTCCGGTAATCCATGTCTATAGGCAACTGGTCCAATTCACTCAATGATAGGGAATGGCCCCACGTATCTAGGTGCCAACTTCCCTTTCTTCCCGAAATGCATAATCCCCTTCATAGGAGATACTCTGAGCAGCACCTGTTCCCCCACATTGAACTCTCTAAAGAACCTCTTGGCATCAGCATAACTTTTCTGTCGGTGCTGAGATACCCGAATACGGCTCCTTCTCATCTCTATTCTCGTCGAGGTATCCTGAATCCCCTCCGGCCCAATAAGTTTGTTATCCCCCACCTCTAGCCAACATGTTGGGGAACGACAAGGTCTATCGTACAACGCCTTGAATGGAGCCATAACAATAGTGAACTAGTAGGAGTTATTATAGGCAAACTCCACCAATGGAAGATACTTCTCCCAACCACCTCCAAAGTCTAAGATGAAGATACTCAACATGTCTTCCAATATCTGATTCGTCTGCTCGGTCTTCCCATCTGTCTGCGGATGATAGGCTGTACTCAATCGCAACTCCATTCCCATAGATTCCTGGAAACTCTCCCAAAATTATGACACAAATATCTTATCCCTGTCGAACATGATATTGAGAGGCACCCCGTGGAGTGTCACTATCTCAGCTATGAAGATCTGGGCATATTGTCCCTAAGTGTAGTCTGTTCGGGCTGATAGAAAGTGAGCAACCTTTATCAACTGATCCATGATCACCCATATGGAGTCGTGACCTCTAGGTGATGTAGGTAATACCGTGATGAAGTCCATGGAAATGCTCTCCCATTTCCACATAGGAATCTCTGATGACTGTAAAATCCCTATCGGCCTCTGCTGGTCTACTTTTACTAGCTGACACGTGGCACATTTAGAAATGAACTCGGTAATATCTCTCATCATCCCTCTCCACCAGTACTGTCGCCTCATGTCCTTCTATATCTTATCCCCACCAGGATGTACCGCGAATCGCGAACCATGCGACTCTGCCATTACCTCGTGTCCCAAGTCTTCCCCCTCAGGAACAACTAACCTTCCATTGAAGCGTAATCCCCCATCTAAACTAACGGTATAAGATTTAGCCCCCTCTGCTAATAATTATACTATCCGCTCCTGACAAAACGGTTGTACTGCCTGGGCCTGTATCACCCTCGTAATAATCTGGGTCGTAACTGTAATTACAGACATGAATGATCGGCCCACTGCGTCCTAGTGTCCCAACTCCTTCCATTTTGCTTTCCACACCTCAGCCACCTCGCCTAATGGCCTACGGATCAACGCGTCTGCTACCACATTAGCCTTCCCTGGGTGATATTGGATATCAAACTGATAACCCTTCACAAACTTGAGCCACCGGCATTGGCGCATATTCAGCTCCTTCTGCGTGAAGAGGTACTGAAGGGACTTATGGTCTGTGAACAATCGAAATTTCTCCCCCAGGAGATAATATCTCCAAATCTGTAAAGCAAACACAACTGTCGCTAACTTCAAGTCGTGGGTGGGGTAATTCTTCTCGTGAGGCTTAAGCTTATGAGAAGCATAAGCTATAGCCCGACTCTCCTGATGCAATACACCCCCAAGTCCTAGTAAGGACGCAGCCGTGTAGACTAGATACTCCACTCCTGGCCTGGGCAATGCTAACACTAATATTGAGGTCAATTTTTCCTTCAACTCGTCGAATGCCAACTGACAGGCATCGCTCCAGATAAAAGGCACACCTTTGCGAGTCAGATGTGTCAAAGGACTCGCTATCTTTGAGAATCCCCGAATAAATCTCTTGTAGTTTCCTGTTAAGCCCAAGAAACTACGTATCTCTGTCGGTGTCATGGGTTGTCCCCACTCCCTCACCGCTGATACCTTCCCTGGATCAATAGATATCCCCCTGTCTGAAATGATATGCCCCAAAAACTGAACTTCCTTCAGCCAAAACCCACATTTCTCATATTTTGCATACAACTCATTCTGACGCAGCGTCTGTAAAACCTGTCTCAAGTGGTCGGCATGAACCTCCTCTGTCTGGGAGTAAACTAGAATGTCATCAATGAAGACAATGGAGAACAGGTCCAAGAACTCTCTGAACACCCTATTCATCAAGTCCATAAACACGGCTGGGGCATTGGTTAGGCCAAAAGGCATAACCCTAAACTCATAGGAACCATATCTCGTCAAGAAGGCAGTCTTCGAAACGTCCTGCTCCCTGATACGCAACTAATGGTATCCTGATATCAAGTCAATATTTGAGAACAAGGAAACTCCTCTAACTGGTCGAATAAGTCATCGATTCAGGGAAACGGATACTTATTCCGTATCGTGACCTTATTCAATTCCCGATAATCTACACACAACCTCAAAGATCCATCCCTCTTTTTAATGAACAACACAAGAGCACCCCACGGCGAAGTACTCCTACGAATGAACCCCTGACCCAACAGCCGCTCTATTTGATCTCGTAGCTCCCTCATCTATGCTGGTGCCATACGGTAAGGCGCGCGGGCTATTGGCCGAGTTCCCGACATCAAGTCTATAACAAAGTATATCTCTCTACTGGGAGATAATCCCAGAATATGTTGGAATACGTCAGCGAAGTCCATAACAACTGGAATCGAATCAAGTTGTATCACCACCTCCCTAGAGGTCTCCTCCTCTATATAATACAAGTGAGTGGACAATCCTCCCTCAGGACGAGGCATCGCCACTAGGAACATCTCATGCTCAGGTATGGAAAAAATAATACTCCTACTGAAACAATCAATCATGGCTCGATACGCAACCAACCAATCCATACCAATGATTTCATCGTACTCGATCATATCTAATACTAAAATATCGGCAGGTAAAGTAAACCTCCCAATCTCTACACCCACACCTCTACATATACGAGAAATCACATAACCCATACTCAATGGTGAATTTACGCACGTAACAGTTCTCTTGACTATATCTAATAAACCCATAGGATGTGCAAATCTAATGGCAATAAAACAGTGTGTGTCTCCCGTGTCAAATAAAATATGCCCCATAGTCCCCTGAATAGAAAACATACCCTCAATTGCGGGTGGATCCTCTGGGACTGCTGCCTGCTGGAGCCGATAAACTATACCGTACTGTAGCTGTCCCTGCTGGCCTGGGATTGCTGGGATAGGTGGCAATGCTGGCATCTGCAGTGGCACTCGAAGGGCGGTGGGAAATATCGATCTCTGAGTCTCATGTCGAGCACCCTGCTACTACTGTTGCTGCGGGGCCCTGCCTCTTTCAGGACACTCCTGGCATTTATGGCCAACGTTGCCACATATGAAACACTTACCTGCAAAGTTTCCCCCTCTCTGACCCGACTTCCCACGACCCTGATGGCCGTTACCACCCCTACCCTGCCCATGCTGGCCCTGCTAAAACTGTGGCTGGACGTCCTAGCCCTACTGGCCCTGATGTCCTTGCTGACCCTGTTGTCCATGCCAAAAACCTCCCTAGCCATGCTTGAAACCTCTCGATCTAAATCTCTTAGAATCCCCCTGCTGGGAACTCTGATCACCCTTCCTGTGTTGACCCTGAGTTGATTGTGCCCCATTGGCACCATTACCCCCTGTCCTGCACTGCTGGATGGACTCTCCTGCTCACTTGCCCTCTGACAAATGGAAATCGTGGTCCTAGCAGTGAAGTAAGGCTGCGTTAACCACATCTGAATAGGTGGCCAACGAGAGACTTCCCAGCAAGTGTTGACGAATCCTCCATGTCAACCTATCCATGAACTTCTCAATCTTCTTCTTTTCAGTAGGAATCTCATCGGGAATACTGTTCAGAAGATTGGTTAATTCGGCCTCATATTCTGCCAATGTCCTCCCCTCCTGCTTGACGTTCATTAATTTTTGCCTCATCTCGGTGTGAACTGCTGAGGGAAAGTATTTGCGGTCGAACCGCACCCAAAAATCTTGTATCGAAAGAATATCTCTCTCATTTGCGGTGGTAATAGACTCCCACCACTGCAACGCTGCTCTCACCAGCTTAAAAGTAGAGATTATCTTCCTCTGCATATCAGTACACTCATACATCCTCAAGTGCCTTTGGATGTCCTTTTTCCATTGACTAGACACAACGACGTTGGAGCTACCTGCAAACTCTGGAGGGTGAGCCGTCTGAAAGGCATCATGAACACGTTCCCAAGCATACGGGAATGAATGATTCGGGACTGGGGCTACCAACGGTGCCTGAGGTGGTGCCGGTTGCACTACTGCTAACGCGGTATTTACCGCCTGGGCTATAATGACGGTAAGTTCCGCATCGTTCATAGAAACCTGAACTGGTGTAGGTTGAGGCTCGGACTGGGCACCCCTGGGAACTCGCTGTGCATGTCGAGGAGGCATCTGAAATGAGAGAGAAGTTTTATAAGTCCACAGTTAATATCTTAAAATAGCTGAAGAATGTACAATACACAAAAGAGTACAACAATTCTAAAATATAACGCTCTATATCAAAGGGCGCTACGCGAAAAGATAACAAGCCGTACAGATCCTAAGGACACTAGAACCTGATGCTTTGATACCACCTATGACACCCCGACTAATTAAATACTGAGGAGCTACTCCTTTATCCAAATTAATACAAAATGTCAAGTTGGTTCAGATCATAGCATCACTGTCAAACACCTAATATTTAAAAAGTGAGTTGCCAAATTTTATTAAATTAAATTAGCATGCAACCAATTAAATTATAAGCTAACTATACCAAATCCAAATCACAATCACAATGGAAAATGTAATGGAATAAAAAATGAGTCTGGAGTAACACTCCCCTGAATAATCCAAATACTGAATAAAACCCAATACAAAGTCTGAATAAATAAGTAACTCCAAAACTGAAAAGAAACGGAGAGTATATGAAAGTTGTCTCTAAATAGAAAGGGGAGACATGCCCTAATAGATGAAAGATCCAGAAATAGAATCAAATGTAGAATGTGGAGGCATCTACTACCGAGATCCTGTAACTTCCACAGCAGTTACAGCATGTCAATGGAATAGAACTCCTATGCTTGGCGTCCCTGTGACTGGGCACCTAAAAGGTTTTATAAGAAATATAGATTTAAAAGAAAACGGGTCAGAGCCCGAGGCGAAAACAGTTTAAAAATAGCAAGTGTTTAATTGCATTAAATAGTAAATATTATATACATGTTAGTTACATGCTCTCACATGAGTTCCTCACCCCTCAACTAATGTGCACGCCTAACGTATATCTTTAACCCATCCTAGTTATGCCATTAACTAACTTGTCTGTATCCCTTCCTATTCTCACATAATAATATGGGGTTTATTTATAACATTATAATATAACCTGCGTGTATCTCACCTTTTCATTAATCAAATTAATGTATAATAGTTACGATAGGAAATTCTCATTTTTAAATCTCATTCAAAATGTCCCAATAATTTATATTCATACTTTAATAAGGAGTTCGTTAAAATCACAAGTATATTATTCTCAGCACAAATTTATAACTAGGCCACCCCTAGGCTAAGCTGCGGTGCACACATACTCCGCTATCGAATCCCGATACATCACGTACATAAGGACTACGTGTTCCGAATCTCCCAGGAACCGTATCAATAAGAAAAATCACACATAATGGAGGCGAACATAGTTCACATACCCATGGGTCATGCACATACTTACGCTTCCATGGTCAGCTGACTTATTAAGTCACAAATAAGCCATTCACATCCCTATGTCCTTAAGGTACAAATCTAAATCCCCCCGTAGGCACACAAAGATTAGATGGTCCTATATCGAAAGCCGACCTCCCATGATAGCAAGTATGGTAGGTATGTCATACACAAAAATCCATATACTAAGCATTTACACAACTAAAATAACTTGTTATATTATTAAGGGTATTTTCTCAGACTTATACCATTAGTCCATTCTGTTCACGATTATAATTCCGGATGATATATAATATATTTTGTCGATACGTCTCACGTCGTATATTTCGAGTACTTAACCCTAACCAAAGAGGTTACTAAGTCTCCTAACATTCCCACCTAATAATTCAGTACTCTTAACTTCTTATTTATGTCCCAAAATTCTAACTTATCACTCCTAAAAATTTAAGACATGTTCTTGCATCATTAAATAGGGAATTACTAGTCGGACACTCGTTAATTCAATACTACATTCCAACTCAATCCTAAAATTGGTCGGTTTTCAATTATATCCCTACTGGTCTCCCTCAAGTCCTAAGGTATTCATATAATCCCCAACTACAATGTTCGGTGGCCGTTAACACTACGATCCACAAAGGGGAAAAAGGTCACAATTTTTAGGAGGATCGATCGATCGTGCCTGATCATCGATCGATCGATGGTCGATCGATCGACTGATGAATGTCGATCGATCGATTAAGCAGTTGCAGGCTACAAGTTTCTTCATTTTTCAGTTCCACATTTGTCCCAAAACGTCATTACATGATGCGAAATCCTAATATAAGTATATGAGATCATTATAAAACCTAATTACATGATTCCTAATGTTCCAAAACCTTTAAATCATTAACAATCAGCCTTTCTTGGATTAAATCTTCATATTAACATAAAAACCCTATTTTCTTTTATTTCTTCATAAACCATCATATTTCTCTTCTAAATTCGTTTTTAATTCATCTAGGGTTACGATTTTTCTATTGAATTGCTTTCGTAACTAATCTACATGCAAGTCCTATCCAAGATTTGGGTTTTTTCTCCAAATTTCATGAGTGTTCATCATTATTCAAGGTTATCATTAAATCCTACACTAGAATGGATGAATTATTCGCTGAAACTACATGAAATCAAATCACATGCCTTAGAATTGATGTTCTGATTCATTGGTGATGTTAATGGTTGGTTCTCCCTCTCTCTTCGGTGACAAATCCGGTGAATTATGGTGGTGGATGGTGGTTATTGCTTTGAAAGCCCTTTTTGTAACTTCTCCTCTATCTCACATTGCCCACTCTTGCTTTTTGGCTGATAATGGCTCTAATGGCCCTATATTGGCTGATAAATAAACCCTAAAATTCGTTGGTCCAAATCCCTTAAAAATTAAAATGACTAAAATAACCTCCCGAGTTGCCGGTTGGCTTAAAAATGCCCCAGGACCCAAAATAAACCCACGGCTTGTATTTTCTGACTATTTTGACCCCTCCGGACACGTTGGCGCACTCAAAATGACCATACAGTAGATAAAATTATAATTTACTTTTACATCTAATTAAATTGATTCCTAACGCGACTGACACGCGCGTCTCAACTTAATTTCCCGAATTATCGTATTTATGACTCATGAAAATTTTGATAAATTCAATAATCATATATTACCATATATACCCATTAATATTCAACATTATCATCATAATCAAATACCAACTCACGTCTCGCTAGTATTTAAGTACGGATTAATTTCCAAATTAATTCCCATTTAATTTAATTAATCCCATTAAATAAAATTAATAAAATTACGGGGTATTATATAGAGATCCATTTTATTCTAGCCTTTAACTCCAGTAAGCTTATCCTGCCTTGCAAGCTTTAGCCAAATTTCTTTGAGCTTCTAATACTATATTGTCTATGGCTTGTGAATGGTCAAGTTTCTCAATTTCATCTTGAGTTTTATCCAGATTATATTAATTAATGAGAATATTTTCATGAATATTCCTAAAAGTGGACACATTCCATTATTTAAGCACACACTTAGGGTGTTTAAGCTTCACTTTTAAAAAATACATAGGGAAACCGATTTCAGAAATACTATTCCATTCTTTTCTAACGAAAACCATAAAAGAATAATGGCCAACCCAAGAATAAAGAAATATGAAAGGTCTAGGAGCACTTAGAATAATAAAATATTATTGAAATAATAGAAGGTTGTGGCATGAACCACTCTTTAACAATCTAGTGCAAATATTATTTTTCAAAACATCCATCCAATCTTGTCTAGAAAGATCCTTATCGGGTCCTCTTTACACATGTGAATTCAAACTTCTCTTACAAGCATACGAAAATTCCCCTACACTCAATTTCTAAAAATTTATATGCATCTATCAATCTATTAAAATCATTGGAACTTGCATTATAGGGGATTAAAGTATCTTTACAATCACGGCCCCCCCTAACACAATTGAAGTCACCAATAGTCATCCAAGGACCTCTGATCTAATTTTTAATATATGTAAACTCCTCCTAAAGTTATCTACCCTCAACTTTGGATACAAAAGAAACTTGTTGAGAACAGGAAAGAATCAAATTTGGTCTCACAATTTAATTAGAGTGGAAAACCTAAAGACTAGGAAGTGAACATTTTATATTATTAATAGTAAGAAGATTCAAACCAGAGGATTTAAAGAACTTCTGAAAAAACATATGAAAGCAAATCTTAGGCTCAACAATACAAATATTTTCAAGTCTATATTGACAAACCCAAGAATTAAGCATATTTTTAGAATGGGGACATCGTAAACCCCCTAATTTCCAGTAAAGAATCTTCATTTATGGGATGAAGCAAAGCCACTCCTCAAATGGTATCTAGCTTAATCATAGTTCACTTTTAATTTTTATTTAAGCTTGTTCTTCTGTAATTTAGTATGAACTGTAGTGTAGCCATCATTATCAACCTTTTAATTCTCGCTTGTTTTGTTTTAATTAGCTATACAAGATGAAGTCACATATTCCACCTCTTTTTCCATTCTTGGATAAATGAATTTTCCTTCATCTCATCTTTCTGTATTATTCACTACACAGTCAATCTACTATTCTTCATTAATTAAAGAAGCCCATGAATTCTTTAATATTATAAAATTAGAATTACCATTTAAATGGTTAAATTAACTCTCATATATTATTGTTCTGGATAGTTTGAGCTAGCATCAAGAACAATTGAATATCTTTAAAATAATTTCATGAGAGTTATTTCTTACTTCATCTACTAATGTAGGATCTCTACACATCTAGATTGGGATGTTAAGTGAAATATGTTTTTCCATCTAAGTATTATAGTATATTTCTTCTTGATTAATGGTCACTTCATCTTGATCTATTGGGTTATCCATTTCTTAACAAATAAGTTTAGTCATCATATTATCATGGATATCTTTAAGACTAGATGTCCCTTATCCATAAGTACATTCTCCTACATTATTTTTAACGAATAATTATTATGTAATATGTTATTTATTCCATAAATATTATCATTTGAGTTCATTTCTAAGGACTTAACACTATAGACCTTGCTACATTACTTGTTAGTGTAGACTAATAATGCAAAGATATAAAGTCACACTTAAGGCCTCATAGAGGTTCTCATAATAGAATATCGACTACTTTGCATCATTATCACACTTGATTATTGACACAAAGTCTATCATCGTAATAGAGATATTGTATATCTTTATTTATATAATAAACATAATCCCACCAAGAGTAGATATTCCGTCCACTTATATTTTCTGTTTCCATTGGTTGGTATCCAACTAGTATCCTTAAAACCTATTATTATAGTAGGACATTTTTTATAAATCTTCTTGTGATGAATTAGATAAATACATTACCGATATGTAAATAATATTACATCTAAAGATGTTTGTCATTGATGATCATACATAATTCTTCAATCTTCAATACTCAATCTAAAGGTGTATTTCATTGATGAATTATTAAAATATATTCCAATTGTATTTTGTATCACTTAAAGTTCTTCTATTATCAAATATTTTCATTATATATAAGTTTAATAGGTTCATCTTCTAAGAAATGAACCAGAGGACTAACACAAGGAATTGGTTTTCAATAGAAACTTTAAAGGGGGATAACATTGAAATCATCATCTTGGAGGGCCATATAGTAGGTCGTTTTTCATCTAATTTTAAATCGGAAATAGGCTTTGTTATTTGTGATCACGCTTCATTTAAATTATGGTTGTGGAGTAATATCCTGGAAGAGAGCAAAGAACAGATGTGGGAACTTATGTGAGTAAGCTTATACTTATGCTCATATATTAAACATAGCCCATATGTAAAGCTAGTTTTAATGTCTTTTTTTTCTTTTTAAATATGATACGATTAAATTTCTAAATGATGATAACATTAAATTTGTAGTGATGGATCAACTCCATGCTCAATTCTGTAACTTCCATTCAAAAATGCATTGTGAACATTTCAAAACACACGGCTCTTTAGAACGAGTTCTTTAGCGTCGTCCACTGGAATTATAATCAAATGATAAATGGATTGATCTTTGTGGGACATTTGTTGACACAAAGTACAAGGTTATATTAAATTTTAAATACTTTGTTTCATGCGAATTATTTTAATGTCTTATTGAAAATAAATGCCTTATGTTATTTATGAAAAGAAGTGAAATTAACTCGATCAATCGATCTAAGCAGCGGATTCTGCATTGCAGTGGAACTAAAGGATTTCGTCAAGTGGAATATGAGATGGTACCATGTATTTCGAAAAAAAACATTATGTTTGGTAATTATTTAATTTGTCTTAGTTATTGGTTATGTTACTTCATTTATATTAAAAAAATTATAAAGAGACAAGGAAATTGGAGATATGGCGCCTATGACAAAGATGTGGTATATGACCCATTAAAGCGAAAGAAAAGACAATTAGGTTATTCCAAAGGCTGGAAGTGTATATATAAGATGTTTTTAAGTTTTTTTACTACAATTTTTCTTAATAATAACATTATGTTAAATTATACATTGTTTACAATTGTTAATAGGATAAGGTGAAAGAAATACTTACATAACAATATGAAGATGGTGTGGAGATGGATGATGCAGAAGCATTTCAAATTATATCAGGGTATCACTCTGGATATATACTAGGATGAGGGTTTGGTTCTATAACCACACAACTTGCATCTATGCAAAGGAAAAATTATACATTTTCCTTTTATGATTTTATGTCAAAAATCATGCTTATTGTGGTGACAGTTATTATTCAACACAAAGAGATAAGAAAAGAACAATGACCAAGAAGAATAAGGAATTGAAAATGCCAATCACACAACAAGAGATGTACGTGGTTCAGCAAGAATGCCTACGTCTACGGTGGTGCAGTCAGTATTATTTATATATACTCCGGAGAGAGATTACAGAGAATACAGTGCGTGTCTTATACCCCGGACCTAGGGTTTATTATATACATGTCCATTTTCAGGGAGTGGGGGTATTGGACTCCCCCACGTTTTCCATCTTCTCCTAGAACCCCTCTTAACGAGAACATGGGAGAAGACTAAATCATAACCGATTAAGATATGGAGGGTTTGGACTTTGGGCCGCTACAATTGGGCTACTCGTCTAAGCCCATCATTCTAATTTTGGGTACCCACAATTACCCCTAAGTTTGTTGGGCCATACTTTGGGCTCAATAAATTTAAATGATTTGTCATAATGGCTCCTTTGTACATCGTGCAACTCTTCCCAAAGTTTGAGGACTGATTTAGGCGGCACTTGCTTCGTGGTCTGTTCACTATGATTACTAACACTCAAAAGTTATTTAGAGCAGTCGTTTCAAGATTTTCAGTACTCTTCCATTTTCTGCGAGTTCTAGTGATTCACGTTCTCTTCTCCCGGTCTTCATTCTTATCACTTTCGATCTTCCTCGTCATTTGGGCTTGTGATTCTTCATCGTTCAAGTTGAACTTTCATCTTGTAAGTCCCCTGTGCCTTCTCTTTGTATTTTCTTTTTGAATTGGTAGTTTTTTAGGGTTTTCCAATGGCAAAGATTGGTAATAGATCAGTGTCTGAGTTTAGGAAGTTTTACAATATCCCAGAGTGGGTGGAGATTGAGTGCGCCTCTCCCCCTAGAAATGTTAGAGAGATAGAAGGTGCCCATTGGATCCATGTCTTGTTGCTTTCCCAAGGGGGGCTTACCTTTCCTCCCAACAATCTATTCTTGAACTTCTTTGGTTATTTCAACGTTGTTCCTACACAATGTTCGCCCAATGTTTGGAAGATAATTCATGGCGTCCATAGAATTAATAAGTTAGATGGTACCAAATTAGGGCTCGCTGAGGTCTGCTTTTGCTATTCCTTCTCTCGAACTAGTTCTGGTGTCCTCTATCTCAAAACCAGGAGTCCTGACAGGGTATTGGTAGTAAACCTACCTAATTCCCATAAGGACTATTGGCAAGATGGCTTCCTTGCTAGAAATTGACAGTTTTCCCTCCAGACTGAGGGGTCGAGGTCGGATAGGTTCTCTGTTCCCTTTTATGGGGAAGAATATATAGGTAGTCTTTGCTCTATTCTATCAATTTCTTTATTGATTTGTGATCTTTCTAACTCTTCCCTATTTTTTCTTCAGCGAGGTCGAAGAACTTGGAACCTACTCTCAGCGAGTTTTGTCTCTCTAAGTTGGTCAAATCTTGGAATATTAGGGAGACCCTAGATGACGACGAGCATCCCCGGTCTGCTACTTTCTTGCTCGAGTATAAAAACGTTGATTCTAGTTTTATAGCGAGGCCGGTAAATAGCATTCCCGAGTTTGATACCTCTGAAGAGACTGTTGCTGATCCTATTCAGTTAGATGAGGAGGAGAGCAGTTCTGAGAGTTATATCGTAGGAGGTGCTGGAAGAAATTTTTTCTAGGGGAGTTCCAGTGGTGATAGTTCTTCTGATTTGGAAGAGGCTTCTTAAGCCTGAGAACCTTCGATAACGTCTAGCAGCTCAAGCGAGGATATGGTTCCTCCAAGGAAAAATTTGATTCGGGACGACGATGATGATGATCATGTGCTCCTCGCTCAGAGGTCAAAGAAGCAGAAGTCCAGTACTGGGGTTATTGCTATTGGCTATTGATCTACAACTCAGGAGAAGGAGAGGAAGAGGAAAGAAGAAGAACAGACGAGAGAGAGAGAGAGAGAGAGAGAGAGGAAAAAGGAAGAGGAAAGAAAGAAGATGTAAGAGAAGAAAAGGATGGAGGAGAGGAAGAGAATGGAGAAGGAGAAGGAGGAAGAGAGGAGAAAAATGGAATCGAGGATGAAGGCTAGGCAGGCCTTAGTCCCGGTGTCTGCATTGCCCGAGGGGGCCTCAGTTGCCATTTCTCCTCAATTGGCCCCTGCGCTGCTCGAGAGGGCAGTTCTTCCTGCAGATCACCAAAGGGCGCTGGGGTCTGATCAATTAGCCTTACAAGCTAGCCAGAGGCTAGCCTTGGTAAGACCTTTTCCCTTCTCTAATGCTTTAATAAATTTCAGATGTTTCCCTTTCCTCATATCTTCTTTTATTTGCAGTTTGTGACTGACTTCGCCGTGCCCTATCGCTCTCGTGATGAGCTGATGAGAACGAACAGTGAGCTGGAGAAGCAGAATGCTGCCTTGAAAGTGAGGGGCACATAACTAGAGGCTAGTCTGAAGACTGCTTACGCTGCCCGAGCTTCTTCTGACTTGGACCTTGCTAATTCCAATGGAGAGATGGATACGGCGGTTAAAGAGCTGAGGCAAGCCTATGACCTTGTCTGTTCGAGCAAGTTAGCCATCATGGAGGAGAACAGGGTGCTGACTGAGCAGCTGAAAGAAAAAGATTCTCAGGCAGCTACCATCAAGGAAGACTCTTATAACTCCGGGTGGGCTGCTGCATATGAAGATGCCGAGGTTCAGATAGGCTACATCAACCGTCTGAACTTCATGAAAGGTTGGAACAAGGCCCTCCTAGCTGTTGGTGTCGATGTTATCTCTCCTCTGTTCAATAAGCACGACCCAGGTCCGAAGTCAATTGTGGAGGAAGCCCCTGCCCCAGCCACCGAAGGTGCTGATTTTGTCTCCCAAACAGTTCTAGCTGATGCTCCTCCTTCTCAGGCAACAGAGGTTATCCCTGCTGAGGGAGGCACTTCTACTACCGCTGACAAGGGGAAGCATCCACCCTCTTCTGATCAGCCTGAGATTGCTGGCTAATTTATCTGTAGGGTTGCTCTTTATTTTTTCTATTTGTAATTTTCCCTTTGACCTTTCAATGTATTCTGATTCTCTTCGTATTAATGAAATAAGAAGGTTTTTCATTCCCTTAGTGTACTGAATGATTTTGTTTTTCATTGCTCTTTTATTGCCTGTAGTCAATTGATGTTGATGATTATATACCATCCACTTCTCAATTGGGAAGAATGCTTGGACCTGATGTAAGTTCTGAAGTTCGTCATACTTTTATGAGGATTTACAAATCACTGCGATTGAGGAACAAGCGCTTTATAGAGCAGACTAAGCTCGTCATTAAACTGAAGGATAGGCTCCAAGAGATGGAGGAAGTTGGTGACTTAGTCCAAGAGGATGTGAATACACTAAGAGCGAAGCTTCTAGATGCTTCTGAGATCAACCAGGTTGGGGAAATTCTTTAGCAAGAGAATGAGGCTTTGAGGAGAGAGGTCTCGCGACTTAGGGAGCATGCTCTGAGCATCGCTCCTGCAGTATTGCGAGGTTCTTCCTCGTCACGAGCTGGAACTGGCCCGAGTGATGTTCCTCCTGTGCTGTGAGGCTCTACCCCTCCAATCGTTTTGCAAGCTGGCAGGAATACCAGGAGTTTATCTAGGGAAATGGAAGAGCTTCGTTGTAATGTCCAGCAAGCGTATGTGATTACTATTGGGCTCCAGAGGGACGTCACCCGGTTGAGGCATTTGTTTAAGAAAGGATCTCGACGAGTATGGGCCGATGGTTACAATCAGGGTTGGCTAGATGCTCCAACGAGGTTGATAGAGTTTGAAGAGTTCGCCTTCATCAGGGGGTGGTTGAGTGCCTTGAGGGAGCTGCAAGTCCTGAGGAACTCGATGCTCTAGTATCGTCATGAGATTTCTCCTTCCACCCTGATGCCTAACCCCCTCCGGAGAGATGATCAATGGATCCCCATCGATGCCATCCCTCGGCAGTTATTAGAGTCGGATGCAAATGAAGTCGATGAGGAGCTAGTTCCTCATCCTGATGACGGTCGAAGAGCCCAAGTGGCTGATTATCTCGTTTGGAGGCCTTACCCTTACTAAGATTCTGTCAGTAGTAACTCTATGTATTTTTTATTGAAGTGATGTAATGCCGATGTTTTGGGCGAGCTCGTCGACTAAACATGTATTGTATTTGATGTAAATGTGATGAATTAATATAAAATTTATGTTTTCGGTGAATTTACCGACTAAATAAGTGACTTATATTTTCCACATCTTTGCTTAAAAATCTTGAGCCTATCTTGGCTGACTAGATTTATATGTTCGCATTATCAAGTAAGTGTCCTTCCAGTCCAGTATGCCAACGAGATACCATTCTGCCTCACTTTACCTTTTAGGTTGTGTCGTCACACTCCCTTAGGCCTAAGTGTGGCAATTGGCGAGGACACACCTAGTGTTGGATGCTATATCCGATCAGGATTTTATTCAACCAAATATATTTTGGTGACCAATTTAGACTTGGCCATATTGCCTAAGGATCTCCTGTAGGGCTTCATATATTTCCAGGGGCAATGCTAAGAGGTCTTTCATGTTTCATAACAAAAACCTGAGGAGGGTTATTTCCCTGCTATAGTGTAATAATCAGTGTGCCTGTTAGTTGGAAAAGGTGTGTGGGTTATAAAGTTTATACATTAACACCTCGTAAATGCAAATTAGTTAACTGATACTTCGTAGAATGCAACTGCCAAACAACTTTTTATTAATGATAAGGAAATGAACTTCCAGTTTCATAATTAAAGATGAAAAGAAGAATCTAGAAATAGAATTTCTTAAGGCTGGCTGCATTCCACGCTCGGGGTATCTCTCTACCTTCCATCATTTCTAAGTGATAGGCTCCCTGCAGATCATCTCTGGTTATCTTGAATGGTCCTTCCCAGTTTGGCCCTAGCTTACCGTCTGATGGTTTTACTGCGCTGCCCAGGACTTTCCTCAGGACATAGTCCCCAACTTGGAATGTCCTTGGATTGACCTTCTTGTTGTAGTGCCTTGCGAGCTGCTGCTGATAGCTCGCTAGTTTTACTAGGGCCAGCTCACGGCGTTCATCGGCTAGGTCGAGGTCAGCGAGCAATGCTGCATCATTACTGCCCTAGTCAATAAGGTTGTACCTTATTATTGGCAAGCTTGCTTCCAAGGGGATGACTGCTTCCATTCCATACATTAATGAGAATGGGGTTTCCCCTGTCGCTTGTCGTGGAGTAGTACGATAGGCCCATAGAATATGTGGTAGCTCATTTACCCATGTGCCTTTGGCTCGCTCTAATCGTTTCTTTAATCCATCGATCACCATTTTGTTGGAAGCCTCGGCTTGGAAATTGCTCTAAGGATAGGCCACCGAGCTGAATTGGTGTCTAATCCCATGCTCGTCACAGAAACTCTGAAAGGAGTCGCTTTCGAACTGCGTTCCATTATCAGTGATGATGGTTTGGGGATGCCAAAATGGGTGATTATATTTCTCTATATGAATCTTATCATAGATGCATCTCGGATGTTTGCTAGGGGTTCCGCCTCGATCCATTTGGTGAAGTAGTCAGTTGTGACCAATAGATACTTACGATTGCTGGTGGCAGTAGGAAGTGGTCCTACGATATCCATTCCCCATTGGGCGAATGGCCATGGGCTGGAAAGTGATTTTAGGTCGCTAGTAGGTTGGTGGACCATAGGAGCGTGAAATTGGAATTTCAGGCACTTGCGAACATACACCACAGAGTCCCTTTGCATATATGGCCACCAATAGCCTTCCTTCATTTCTCGGAAAGCCATAGACCCTCCTCCAATATGGCTTCCACAGATTCCCTCGTGAAGCTCATGTATAACTTTCTCGACATCCCTTGGGTGAACACATTGAAGGTAGGGACCGGAAAAGGATCTCTTATATAGCTTTCCCTCTGGAGATAAGTGAAAGCGAGCAAATTTAACTCTTATCTGGTGAGCGGTCTTCTTATCATTTGGGAGTGTGCCATCCTTCAAATAGTCCCTTAGAGGGTCCATCCAGCTGGGTGCTGACTCCATTTGGAGCACCTGCTCCATGCCTGGTGGCTTGCTGTTACGGCCAATGCTTAGATGAGTGAGGAAATCGATGGGGATTATTCTTTTTAAGTTGGAATCGATTGCTGAACTCAGGGATGCTAGGGCGTCAGCATGACTATTTTGTCCTCTGGGAAACTACTGGACATTGACTTCTTCGAAGCTAGCCATTAGTCTTTTTGCTAAGGCGAGGTAAGCTGCCATTCTTTCATCTTTTGCATTGTAGTCTACACTTATCTAATTGGAGACTAATTGAGAATCACTGAACACCTGTAAATGCTTTGCCCCCAAAGTGTGCGCCTTCTGGAGGCCGGCTATTAAAGCTTCATATTCTGCTTCGTTGTTAGAGGATGCAAATCCAAGCCTGATTCCTTGTTCAAGGATTGTATCCTCTGGAGTAATGAGGACAATTCCTATTCCTGCCGCCTTTGAGTTCGAGGCTCCATCAATGAATAATTTCCAGATTCCCTCCGTCGCATGGTTCCCTCTTTAGTTTGCTGGTTGAGGTTAGTTGCAAGGCTGCTCGCCTGTGAATTCGGCTATGAAATCAGCAAGGACCTGCCCCTTGATTGCATTCCTTGGTTGAAATTGGATGTTAAATCATCCGAGCTCGACTGTCCATTTAGACAGTCTTCCGGAAAAATCTGCCTTCCTCAGGATTGCTTTAAGGGGGTGAGACGTAAGGACGATAACAGTGTGATCTTCAAAGTAGTGCTTTAACTTCCTCGAGGCAACTACAAATGCAAAGGCGAGATTATCCAGTGGTAGGTACCGTTGCTCGGCCTCTAATAAGGTCTTGCTCACGTAATAAACGGGGTGCTGGATTCCTGAAATTTTGCACATTAATGCAGAACTGACAGTGTGGTTGGAAACGGAGAGGTATAAGTACAAGGAATCTATTTCCTGTGGTAAGACGAGCAGTGGTGGGGAGCTGAGGTAAGCCTTGAGCTCATCCAATTCCCACGAGCAATCTGGGTTCCATTTTACCATTTTGTTTCCCTTTAGAAGCTGGAAGAAAGGCTTGCACTTCTCGGAGGACTTAGAGATAAAGCGGTTTAAGGCAGCGAGCATACCGATGAGCTTCTGTATGTCCCGAATTGTTCAAGGAGGTTGTACCCTGTTTATTGCATCTATCTGGTCTGGGTTAGCCTCGATGCCTCTCTTATTGACCAAGTACCCAAGAAATTTTTCTGACTGGACACCGAAAGAACACTTGCTTGCATTAAGTTACATTCGGTACTTCCTGAGGATTTCGAAGGTTCTTGATAGGTCTTAGAGGTGGTTTTCTTTCTTCCTGCTTTTAACGAGCATATCGTTGATGTATACTTCCATGGTGTCTCCCATTTGGTCCTTGAACATCTTGGTGACCAGCCGCTGGTAGGTTTCCCCTGTATTTTTTAGCCCAAAGGGCATGACCTTGTAATAGTACAATCCAACGGTGGTGATGAATGTTTTCTTATTTTGGTTTGGAGCGTACAAGGGGATCTGATGATACCCTGAGTATGCATCCAGAAAACTCATTCTCTCATGAGCTGCTGTGGCGTCCACTAGTTGATCGATTTTAGAAGAGGGAAGCTATCTTTAGGGCATGCCCTATTAAGGTCAGTGAAGTCTATGCAAACTCTCCACTTCCCGTTGCTTTTTGGAACTACTACTGGGTTAGATAACCATTTGGGGAATTGTACCTCTCGTATGGATCATGCATCCAGCAGTTTTTCAACTTCTTTTTCCAGGACTTTTGCCTTCTCGGGTGCGGTTTGTCATGCCTTTTGCGCGATTGGTTTGAAAGTGGGATCGACGTGCAGCTGATGACAAACCATACTAGGATCAATTCCTGGTAACTCGTATGGTTCCCATGCAAAGATGTCTAGATTGGTCCTTAATAGAATCGTCAATTCCTTCTTTTCCTGATCCGTGAGAGAAGCTTCGATCAAGAAGATTCTGCTATCGTCGCTATCTCCAGCTGTGACTTCCTCTAGGTCCTCGATGACCCGTTCGGAGGGGAGGATCCTGGTCTCCTCTACTCCGAGCCTTCCGTATTTTAATTGCTATTTCGAAGGTATCAGACCTTCTTGTTCTTTAACTTTCTCGTTGAGCTTGTTGGCTTTCTTCTATGGTCTTGGGCGGATGGCTTCTATGAAGAACCTTCTTACCATCGCTTGATCTCCATGGATATCCATTACTCCTCGCTCGGTCACATACTTGAGATTTTGATGGTAGGTCGAGGAGACTGCCTTCATTGCGTGCAGCCACCCTCTGCCGAGGATTGCCTGGTATGGCGAGTCAATGTCGACCACCAGAAACTCGATCATTTTGGAAACATTTCCTTCCCTTACTGGCAGCACGATCTTTCCCAAGGGCATAGTCACCTTTCCAGCTAAGACAACCAAAGGGACAGTAGCTTCCTTCAGGTCGACGATGCTTAATTTCAATTTTCTGAACAGGTCAAGATACATTACCTCGGACGAGCTTCCTTGTTCGACGAGCAAATTGTCTTCGTCATAGTTTGCTATCCTGAGAGTAATGTTTAAATCATAATGATGTGGGGTTCTCACTCCCACCAGATCTTCATCTGTAAATACGATATGCTTACTATAGTCGACGTCATCTTCTCTCTGACGCTTTCCTGCCTGTGTGTTCACTGGATAGATCTAAAAAGCTTGCATCACCACTGTAAGCTTTTTTACCTCCATTCGAGATGAATTTCCTTGAATCTGTTTCACGTCAGATGCCCCATGAATTATTGGGAATTCGCGGCTAGCATCATCTTCGAGTACGTTGTCAGGCCTTGCTTCTCTATGGGCAGCAACTTTCTCTGCCTTTTTTTCCACAAATTCGTTCAGATGCCCGAACTGGGCCAACTCTTCGAGGTGGGACTTAAGATCTTTACAATTCTCAGTCTTATGTCCTCCCTCTTTGTGAAAAGCGCATCTCATCGCATTGTTCCTCTTTGAGGGATCTCCTCCCATCTTCCTGGGCCACTTAATAAATGGCTCGTCTTTGATTTTTGCGAGAATTTTGTAAATTGGTTCTTTGAAGATGGTGTTGACGGCCTTAAATGCTTTCGACACATCATTGTTGCCTCCGTTCTTGGAGCCATTTTGCCGCCATTCTTTCCTCCTTTCTTCTGGTTCTCAGTCTTGTCACTTCCCTTAGCAGCGAGCTTAATTCGACTGTTTTCCCCTGTGTTGAGGCGGGTCATATCTTCCACCTTAGCATATTTCTCGATGTGGGCCATTAGGTTATCGATGGCCATGGCTTCTTTCTTTGTCAGGGATTGGTACAGAATGGAAGAGATGGGTAGCCTAATTTTTAAAGAAGCCACTGCCACTTGCTCCGAACAGTCCTCAACCTCGTTGAATAACTCTCAGTACCTCTTCGCGTAGTCTCGGAGGGTCTCTTGAGGCATTTTTTTTATTGTTAGCAAATCATCCATCCTTTTGGGATGGGAGCTACTAGTAATGAATTGGGTTGTAAAGAGCTCGGCCAGGGACTTGAAACTCCTGATGGACCGGTGGGGGAGCCTTTCAAACCATTTATGCGCCATGTCATGCAGGCTCAAGGGAAAAATTCAGCACATTAGTGCGTCTCGATGGTTCCAGAGGGTCATGGCCTGTCGGTACTGCCCGACGTGATCAATGGGATCAGTCTTACCATCATAAATTTTGAACCTTGGAATAGAAAACTTCTTGGGGTCTTCCTCTTCTTCTATTTCCTTCGAGAAAGGTGATTTCATTTTAGTTTTGAGAGCTCGCCTAGCGAGTTCTCGGGTCTATCTGGTACCGTGATGTGCAAGGTGTTGGTCCATCTCCCTTCGGACCAGACTTCGTATGTTTTCGTTGTTGCGATCTGGGCTCCTGTGATTGCAAGCTAATCGGAGTTGCTCGAGCAGGTCGTCCTTTGACTCGTTTCCCTCAGCTTTCTGGGATCCGCGCCTGGGGATCCTTCCTCTGTTGCGAGACTTGCTCGCCTGAGGGTTAGGAGTGCGGTATGGACATCTCTTGGTACCACGATAAAGTTCTCTCTCCATTCTTTCTAATCTTCTTTTGAGGCGACAATTCTCAGCTTCGTGCTTACGAGAAGACTCCCTATGCTCATGGAGCCTCGCCTCATATGCATCAATCATCCTGGATATCTGTGTGGACCTCACTGGTCCTTGGCTTTCTTCTAAGGATGGCCTTTCTAAGCGAGCCCTCTGATCTGAACGTCGAACTTCAGATCTAACCCTGCGAGGAGCAGGTGGTTCTTAGATATCTCCTGCCTGGGGAGCATTACTACTGTGACCAAGCATTTCGAACTCTTTTCTTGGTGTGGGCTTTCTTAGGGAAGACAAACGCTTCCCACAGACGACACCAATTGTGGTGACAGTTATTATTCTACACAAAGAGATAAGAAAAGCACAATCACCGAGAAGAATAAGGAATTGAAAATGACAATCACACAACAAGATATGTACGTGGTTCAGCAAGAATGCCTACGTCCGCGGTGGTGCAATCAGTATTATTTCTATATACTCTGGAGAGCGATTATAGAGAATACAGTGTGTGTCTTATACCCTGGACCTAGGGTTTATTATATACACGTCCATTTTTAGGGAGTGGGGGTATTGGACTCTCCCACGTTTTCCATCTTCTCCTAGAACCCCTCTTAACGAGAACATGGGAGAAGACTAAATCACAACCGATTAAGATATGGAAGGTTTGGACTTTGGGCCGCTATAATTGGGCTACTCGTCTAGGCCCATCATTCTAATTTAGGGTACCCACATTTATCATTTTATGTTTTACCACATAAAATATATTTTGTCATTCAAGACCATTTGTAGCCCAATGTCCATAACATACCATATTATTACATGTGACTTCAAATATCATTTTCTTCATTCTAACAAAATTTATAACACATATTTAGGATTTTGTTTTCTACATATAATCCATTTCATCATTTTTTATCAAGTCTAAAATTCGATTTTCTATCTTACTACATGATTATCAATGAGGATTTCAAGCCTAGAAATTCCTGAAAAATGCACTGCAGAAGATATAAATCATTGGTTTACATTTTTCATGCTTTCTTCCATATTTCGAGGTAACTATACAATTTTAATCATAAAATACCCAATTAGGGGTTGTCTTATTTAAAAAAACCATTTTCGCAAGACTTGTATATTTGAGCAAATATCAATATTTTGGGCATTATATCATCTCTAGCATGCATCTTACACATTTATGTCATAGCTAGAACCTTGAAATCATAGGAAGAGGAAAAATCTACCTCAAAGTTTGAAGATGAGATAACTAATAAGATGAAGATGGAAGTTCCTAGCTCCAAAAACTCCAAAAAGCTCTTTAGAGTGCTTTAAAACTTCTCCTACTAGCTTGGCTCTCTCCACTTCTTCCTTGACGAATGTTTAAGGATGGATAACAAGATTGAAAATTATGTATAATGGTGTGTTAATGTGGTGGCAAGGTGGTGAAAAATGGTTTGGAAAGAATACGGACTCTTGAAACATTCAGAGGGGGAGAAATATACTAAAGAAAAATGGTGGGGAAGATCCACTCTCACTCTCCTTTTTTATAACCCAAAAATAATCCACAAAACCATTTAAAAACTCAAGCCTACCACACCAGTCGCGTTTTTGAACATTTGGGCTCACCAAATGTCAACACATCATCAAATCAAGAGCCTAAAATGTGATAGCACACAACACAACTCGAAATAAACGATATCTGATTGGGTCGTTCAAAACAAGATCGCATCTCATTTGAATGAGATTTGAATCTTGTTCGAATGACATACTAACAAGGGTAAAAATATAAGGCAGCAGAGGTTCATTTGATCTTCGTTAGAAATCTATTTCAAATGAGATAAACTTCTCGTTCGAAGAAAAAGGATCTTCATTTGAATGAGATTGGGATCTCGTTTGAACGACTCTCATTCTCCTTGGAACCTCATAGTCTATCCAAAATTCCAAATTCTCTCAATTAATTTCCATCAAATTTATAAGGGTCACAAAAATATACAATAAACAACAACACTCTATAAAATAAATATGATTCGAATCCCAAGGTTTTTACAAAATTACAATTTTACAAGGAAAGAGATAAAATCGAGGGCATGGGTATTACAAATGCATACCCTAGTGTATTTTTATTATTTTTGTAATAATTGTTGTGAGACAAATACATTTTGATATTTCGGTTTAGATCCATATTTTTTGTTTAATTCCATCTCTTTGGTTTCATTTTGCTAAATTTATCGTTTAACAAGAAATATATTCTAATTAAACTAAAACAAAATTAGAATTAGGACTAACAAAAAAAATAGGTCGACTTCCTATGGTATTTCAGTTGTCGTGTGTGTTCTTCCCATGATGATTGGTTTGATGAGCCAATCATATGTATGCTTCTCTATGGTAAAAAAAATCAGTAGAATGGTGCTCATAATTTTACTCTCCCAGGACAACTTTATTAGTTTGCTTCATGCTTCGAAGAGTCAAAATAAAAAAATACGTAAGTAAAAATAACATTTTTCAAATATGATGCTTGTGTTGGAGGTCTAATATATAATTCCCATCAAGTATGAAAGATTCATAGCACTATACCCACACTCCCACACCAATGCACATAAATAAAAATAATAATGGGAAGATGATGAAAAATCACTTAACTCATCGTAATTAATGTTAAGGACATACATTTTGTTTTACTTTTTAATAAATCCGTGTGTATACAATTATTAATGTAGATACAGTTACACCAATAAATATAGATACATTTACACTTATTGATATAGATAGAGTTACAATAAATATATATATACATTTATACTTATTGATATAGATAAAGTTACAATGATGAATATATTTACAATTATAAACATATCTACATTTGTAACTGTAAGCGTATCTACATTAATAAATGTAACTGTATCGTTTGGATTTATTGTTAATTAATTGAACGTTTGTGGATTTAAAATACCAACAAGATTATCTCTTGGACTGATCATATATAAATAGACATTCAAGGAATTTATTAGCTAATTCCCCCAAAAAGTCATCTAAATAATAAAATAAATAAATAAATATCTGAATACATCAAAGATATCGAAGGTCTTGGAGATAATGAGGTCCAATCCCAATAAGAGACCTATCAAGGTTTGCTTTGGTAGCCTAATTGGCTATTTTATTAGCAATTTTGAAAATGAAACTAAAATGGTTATCTTTCATATATAGATAAAATGTATCTTTTTATTCCCATGTTGACACATCTACATCTTAAATTATCCATTCTCTTATAAGAAGTAATTGACACGTGGCCATTTATCTTCTTTTTTACTCTCTGGCGGTTTTATCACTTCTTCTATTTGTTCTCCTCTCTTCTCCTCTTCTAATTAATAACAATTATCTCTCTTAAGTTATTTCAACTCATATATATGTCTCTCCCTATGCCTTTCTCACATATATACATGTGAGTTTCCAAATTCCAACTGTCTTTCCATATTCTCCGCCTCCGTATATTAATAGTTCATATGGTAGACCATCCTATGAACAAACCAAGATGCATGTTTTGGGGATTCTTCACTTTTATGATCAGTTTAAACAATTTGAAATGCTATTTAAACAAAAAACAATTATCCTTTCTCCATGAAAAAAATTAATCTTATATTAGCTCTCCATTCCTTAGAATCCCTACTTGTCCATGTGGCACCAATTCTACCATGGCATATCAACACCGAAACTAGTGAATAATATCGGTTGGGGATAGATCTGAATAATGGATCTTGAGTTGATTTGTTTAAGAAGAAACATGAATGTGAGGTTATTTCTCTCTCTCTCTCTCTCTCTCTCTCTCTCTGTGTGTGTGTGTGTGTGTGTGTGTGTGTGTGTGTGTGTGTGTGTGTGTGTGTATGTGTGTGTGTGTGTGTATGTGTGTGTGTGTACAAATTCCACTGATGTTGCTAGATTAAAAGGAAAACATGGCACAGTTCTTATTTTATTTATTTTCTAGGAATTTTCCATTGACTTTGTTTTAGGGCGGGTAATCTTAATTTACCCCATTTTTGAAATTTCTTTTTTCGATTGGTCATATTTAGTAATTTGAAGGATGGTTCCCACGAAATTTCAATTGAAAGTTAGGGTTTTTTTAGTTAGCATTCAATAATAAATTTGAGAGGTATGTTAATGGACATATGTTCGTACTTTTTTTACCCCTAAATTTTATTTGATTGATTTTGGTTCATACATAGAAAAATACTAGGTTAAACCTCTATCCACGTCTATAAATGTTTTCTTCTATATTTCATTTTCATAAAAAAAAACTTATTTTGTTATAAAGGAAATCCAGTATATTATGTTATTTTAATTGTTTTTCTTTAATATTATATATGGAAGAATGAAAATTCAGTTGGATGAATGTCAATACTTACTCAACAAAGCCTTTTCCCAATTGGATGAATGCCAATAGTTAGAAAAGTGATTGTTTTTTTCTATCTTTTGTAAATTATATCCATGTTAGAATATATATTTTATTATTTATATCTCTAATGTTTCACTCAACCTATTATTTTTTATATAGTTTCATATGTTTAGAATTGTATATAAGTTCCTTTTAAAAAAACTATATAATATATGAAATGCGGGTAAATAAGTTTTCTACAAGAGGTTTGATGGTACAACAAAAATAGAAACATACTCACTTTATTAGATTCCCCATTAGAGTTGGGTAGGTAGATCATAAAAAGGGGTTTGTAATAGTTTTGATATAACTATTCTTAATTTAAATCGTAAAATCCTGAATTTTTTCTCCAATTCTATGGAAATTACTTGATAGAGAAATAAATTTTGGGTGTTTCTCTAACTGTTAAAATTAATTTATACATACTGCATGTTTTTATGAAACCAACACGTCATTGAATTTGATTTGAAACACCTATTCAATTATTTTCTTGCAAGATTGATGAGTTTTCTAACGCTAATGAGATGTAACCATGCAGAATAATACCAAAACTATTTATCACCCACACATACGAGATAAATCATATGACCTTTCCTAGTACACCATAATTTTTAAATACTAAATATTATTTATCCTATATAAACCCCACACTTTTTAGCCCAATTGCACGTGAAAAGAGTATTCGTCATAGTTTTTTTTTTACGTTACATATGGAATTAACGGGATAATTACAATATTTTATAAGAAAATAATGTATCTTTGGTATCTAAGGGAGTGTAACAAACCTTCCACATAAAATGAAGCATTCCTGGCCACAACAGCTAAGAGGCATATTGATGACGAGGGCTATTTCATTGGTTGTGAACAAGTCGAAAATGATCCAAGAAATAGGGTATTGGTTAATGAGAGAAAAAATATGATATAGGGTAATCTTAGGGAGGGAGGGAAATTGGGGTAATTTTTTGTAGACTCGCAACCCAATGGTCCTAAATGTTCAGCAATTTGTTTGTTAATAATTGATATTTCGATAATAATAATAATCCAAACACTCCTTATTTGAACTATTAATAAGGGTTGCTCTTACCACTTATACATTTCTTCATCGTATTAAATAAGAGATCTATTACATCAAAGATACTAGACTAAGACCACAAATCTTATTTCCCATTTAGATTAAATGAAGGAATAATTAGGGTAGTATATAGTTTGAGAAAAAATAATGTTTTTCTTACTGGTAGTTAGTACTGGGTAAGTACCAAATAAGCTTTAAATGGCTTGTACTATGATATGAGCCCTACCATGGTACAAGCATGTAAAACTTGTCTGGTACTTCCTTGGTACTAACAACCGGTAAGTGCAGCATTACTTTTTGAGAAATTAAGCTCATGGAATCTGTAAAAAACTTCCACGCTTGATGGAAGTTAGAGAGAGTAAGAGTTGCTCATTAATTTGTGTAACACTAATGGGGGATCGCCCCTTATTTTGAATACAAGATGGTATAGTCCTAATATGAGTGGACATCCAGTTAAATAGGCTAAATACAAATATTTACAACACTCCTCCTTGGATGTACACCATTTCCAACATTTAATGATTGTTTCCTAATTAAAACCTTACTAAAGAAAACTAATTGGAAAGAAAATTAAATTGAAGGAAAAAGAGATCAACTTTTGTGATCATTGAGTCCACATTGGACATGCTTAATAATTCCTCGTTAAAATCTTTACTAATAAATCCAATGCGACAATACCTAGTTAAAGAAAAAATAATACAACAAACAAATATCCCAAATAACATGTTCTTGTATCCTCCTGTGATAAGATTATAATACCCCTTATTTATGAGTAATTGTCTTTATATTAATTTGCCATGCGGGTTAATTATATAAAATAAAGGAAGTCAAAGTAAGTATTACTTTAAGTGATTTAAGAGATAATATTTACTGAGTTTTGCATATTTGCTGTTAAGTGAATGTAAATAGCATCATATTATGTTCTATTGTGTCGTTGTGCTTTAAGCGACGGTTATGATTTAAAATGATGATTGGAACATGAAATAATTTATGTTATTCTGGATGCCAATTTAGAGGGAACGATTAGTCTGAAAATAGTCAAAATAATCAAAATAAGTACCAAGTTGTATTTTTAGGTTCCAGGTACTTTTGATCGGTTATAACTTAATTATGTTATTGCGAGTCATTTTAATTATGTAGTAGCATTAAAAGTTAGATTTAGTGTTATTGGGCATTTAAGTCTTCCAAGAACATTTATTTCTCATTTATGTGTTCTAAACCGAGAGAGAGAGAGAGAGAGAGAGAGAGAGAGAGAGAGAGAGAGAGAGAGAGAGTTTAGGAGAAAGAGAAGAGAAAAGAGAGAATTGAAGATTTAGGCTTGAATTTGTTGCTACCGGAAGATAATCCGAGACTACAACCCTAAGGTAAGTTTTTAACTTAAAAATGTATGATTTAGTGTGGATAATTTGTATTGATAGTTGTGTTTTTGGAGATTTAAACCATTTGTGGATTTTGATGAATTGTGGTGTTTAACCTTTAGATTTTGATGAATATGTGTTGTTAGTTGATTAAGTTAGTTTGTTATAGAGTAGAAATGTTGGGGTAAAGTTATTAGATGATGAGGTTGACAGAAGTGGAGGAAAATAGGGTTAGGGATTTAGGTTTGGTATATTAAAAGAGGGGTTGGCCATGAGATCTGGTGAGGCCGGTCGACCGCGGTCCAGAGCCCGGTCAACCAGGCCTAAAGAGAAAAGCCCATTGCTTCTCTCGATAGGCATAATTTTAAAGTGAGATCGACCGTGGTCTAAGGACCGGTCGACCAGGCCTTAGGGGAGGGGCTTACTACTTCTCTTACAAGGCAAATTTCATAAAGCGCGGTCGACAGGGGGTCAGGGGTTGGTCGACCGGTACCCTATTTTTCACCCCAAAAATTTTAGTTTTCTCCTGTTCCTTTTTTTTAAGGTTTAGGCATAGGAACCTTCTTGCATGAAGTAAAATTAGAGTATTAGAGTCATGTATTAAGGGAATCAAGAGCCTAGGTTAGAAAATGAGTGTTCAGGCTTCGATCGGGAATTAATTAATTAGTTGTTAAAAGGAGGTAAGTGTCCTTTTTATATAATGAGCTAGTCTAGGACTAGGGGAATGTAGGGTTATATAATTTTGGACTTTTAAGATTGGGATGATGTGATATTATACTTGATGGCTTATAGGGTTGTCGTTAATTCATGGAGACTAATATGAAGATAATTGAATGTTGTGTTTTACGTCGTTATATACATATGGATCCGGATATAATGTAATGCACATTTTAAATTGGCATATCTTGTGAATATTGATTTTCATATACATACCTCTTTAAATGCTATCATAATTGAAGTTACGCGAATGAGGTGAAGTCTCCTGGCTAGTGAATGCAGGGTGAATATATTCCTCGGCTATAGAACCGGTGGTACATTGTGTTGTTGTTTATTCGATGTGAGGTAATTCTAGGTATGGTTATGACTCACTGTCGAAGGTATATGGTCGCTTCCCATGTGACGCAATTTAGGATGCCTAGGTGGTCTTGGTTATAGGCCCTGGGAGATGATAGCTATTTAGGAGCGCATCAAGTGGTGTGACTCCTGAAAGGATCGTCTTAGAATCGTTATATTGTGATTTTAACAATTCTCACGAATGTGACATTTTATAAATGGCTAAAGCATGTTATAAATCAATTGTTTAGAATAAGTTTCGTAATGAGGAATGGACTTGTGAAGTCATATTGTGCAAAACTGAAATGTAAGCTTATTAAATTGGAATTTAGTTATTTCTCTTGCATTGATGAATAGTTAACACTATAAATAACATTGCGCTAGGATGTGAACTTAGATGAGAGGTGAGGATTATCCCTATTGTAAGAGCGAGTTAAGATTGTTTATGATGCTAGCAATTCATAATTTTCATGCATTTTATTCACACGAATATTATATCAAACCGGGCCCTGACCCGTTTATATTTCTTTGTTTTATATGAATCCTATTTATGCCCAGGTGCTCCATCGCAAGGACGCTCGTATTAATCTCTCCTTCACAGTGTCAGGGAGCTACAACATTTTTGCGGATGTTGTAGGATTTTTGTTATAGACGCATCCATCTTTTGTATACTCTAGTTATGATCAGTCTGAACATTCGGGCGTGTAGCCCAAGTTTTGTACTTGCTTATATACTATGATATTTATTTGTAATACTTGGTGTAACCTGTTTGTATTGGTCTGTTAACTGACAGCTTATTCGATTTTTATTTTTGGGAATGGTTGTAATTTTTTATATGTCTTTATATGTTTATCCACCATCTTTTAAAATTGGATTGTTTAAATGGTTTTTAATAAACTTACAAATTAATTTGACATCCGTTTTCTAAAATAATTGCTAGCTATCTCATATTATTATTTTCATGACAGTGATGCTAAGACTGAGCCATATATGATTCATGTATTTATTGGAGTATCGGGTTGGACACCTATTATTTTAATAAGCGGGGTGTCATAAATGGTATCAGAGCATTAGGTTCTATAGTCCTTAGGATCTATGCGGACTTATCACGTTCTATCGTAGTGTTCTTTGATTTAGAGCCCTATTGCTAGGACTGTTTTGTTTGTGTATGTTTGCGATCTTCTACAAAGATAAATTGTGTCAACTTGTATTCTGATTCAATTATTAGAAAAGGTCTCTTAGCAAAGAGAAATCGAGTTGTAGAAGATAATGTAGAACCCCCACCACTGCAAGGAATGATTAATGCAGTGGAGGTGGCTAATAACGTTTACCAGGCAGTAAACGTTGCAATGACTGCTATGGCCCAACAGTTTCCCCAAGCCCAACAACCGGTAGTACCGGAGGTGCAAGCCCATGCGGGAGACTCCCCATGGGAGAGAGTTAGATAATCTTTCATAAAAGGTCACCCCCTAGAATTTCAAGGTGGTGCTGATGTGATAGTAGCAAACTAGTGGAAGAAAGATATGCAACGTCATCTCTGAATGGTAGAGTGTAGCGGGGAATGAAAACAGATCCTTACCACTTTAAAATTGGTAGGAGAAACTTTACATTGGTGGGAGTCAGTGACCACTCCAGAGCAGAGGGATACAATGTCTATCTCATACTTCTGGGTCTTGTTTGATCGAAAGTATTTTCCTCCCTCAATCCAGAAGGAGATTAGGAGGAAACTCCAGGATGTGGTTCAAGGGGAACGGTCAGTTACGAAGTATGAAGAGGAATTTACAAGTCTAGCAAGCTTTATGCCAGATGAAGTAATTCCAGAGGAAAAGAGAATATCGAAATTTATTAGGGGCCTAAATTAGAGGATACGACAGCACTTGTAGGGAAATCTCTCTTAGCGAACATTTGGTGATGTGATGAATGCAGCCTCACTTCATTTCCAAGATCACCGTCTGCATGTGAAAGGGAGTAAGAAGATTTTGGATTCGGGTCAAGCTAGTAAGCAAGGAGGTAATGGTGTCGGTGGAGCACTACCCTCATCACAATAGTCGGGAATTAAACAGAAAGAAAGGGACACCCAATAGGGGGATTCGTCCAAGATAAAACATTTTGGGGTTTTTAATTTTAGCGGAGGCTGTTTTAAGCACGGTTAGGGTGCCCAGCAACAGGTGGGACAACAGGGCCAAGAAGACCGAGGTAATAATGGGGGTAGAGGCCATCTGGGCCAAGGTGTGGGGCGGTTTCAAAATAATAATCGGGGTCGTTATCCGGAGAATATGATGGGCCGCTGCTTTCAGTGTGGGGAAATGGGTCACTTTAGGAAAGTTTGTCCACAGTTGATCGTGGGACAGTTTCCTAGGGGTCCTCATCATCAGCAGATGCATTTACAGCCTCTAGCACTTATCCCAGCCATCCCTCTATAATAGGGATAACTCTAGTATGGGCGTGTTTATCATATTCAGGATGCTTTACTTCCTCCACCCCCGCTCGCACCGCCAACTATCAAGGGTAAGTTTCCCATTCAGGGGTATTTGGGTCAAGTGTTATTTGATACGGGTGAAATGCATTCGTTTATTGCTAGGCATTTTTCTCAATCGATAGGGTTGATTAAGTCTGCTGATAGTACTTTTACTAGAGTGGAATATTCCATGGGTGATGGTTCTCTTATATTCTTTGTTTGTAAAAGGGTAGGAATAGACCTTGGTAATTTACATTTTGAGGCCGATTTACTCGTCCTGGATATGGTCGGGTATGATGTTATTTTGGGTATGGATTGGTTAGTGAAATATCGATCCATGGTAAATTGTTATGAGAGGAGTATAGTCTTTGCCATTCCGGGGTAAGAAATTTTTCTAGTGGCTATGCCTCTTTCGAAGGGAGGTTCGAGCACTTATTTATATTGTATTGAGGAGGAGACTTCACGTGATATAGTCATTTCCTTAGACTCGATTTGCGTTGTTAGCGAATTTGAGGATGTTTTTAGGGAGATTCTGGGTTTACCCCCAAGTCGTGAAATCGAGTTTGTAATTGATTTAGCACTGGGAACTCGATCGATTGCTAGATCTCCATACTGTATGGCTCCTGTGGAAATGAGGGAGTTAAGGGATAAAATTCAATAATTTTTAGAGCAAGGGTTTATTCGGCGTAGCACGCCGCCATGGGGTGCTCCTGTTTTATTTATGAAGAAAAGAGATGGTTCCCTCCGGTTATGCATTGATTACCGGGAATTGAATAAGGTTACCATGAGGAACAAATACTCGTTACCTTGGATCGATGATTTATTTGATCAATTAGGGGAGCATCGTACTTCTCTAAGATAGATTTTAGGACTAGATATTATCAGTTGTGGATTCGAGAACAGGATGTGTCGAAGACTGCATTCTTGACTAGATATGGGTCCTATGAGTTTTTGGTCATACCTTTTGGGATAACCAATGCTCTTGATATATTCATGGACCTTATGAATAACATGTTTCGGGACTTCCTAGACCAGTTTTTCATAGTGTTTATTGATGACATTCTAGTGTATTGTCAGACTGAAACCAATCATGATAAACATTTACGATTGGTCCTGTAAACGCTACGGGATCATCAATTATATGCTAAGTTCGACAAGTGTGGTTTCTGGTTGCAGGAAATGCTATTTTTGTGGCACATTGTGACAGCTGAGGGAATTTCGGTAGACCCGAGTAAAGTTACCACGGTGAGGGAATGTGGTCAACCCATGACGCCCACAGAGATTCGTAGTTTTCTAGGTTTGGCAAGTTATTAACATCGTTTCATTAAGGGTTTTTCCAAGATCGCTATCCCTTCGACAAACTTGACCCAAAAGGGAGTGAAATTTGTTGGGGATGATTCCTATCAGCAAGCTTTCGATGAGTTGAAGGATAAGTTGACTTCTGCTCCTGTACTTGCGTCACCAAGACTGGGAGTGGACTACTTAGTCTTTACTGGCACGTCTCTACAAGGTTTAGGAGGTGTGTTACAACAAGAGAATTGGTCTATTACTTATGCTTCTTGCAAGCTAAAGCTCCATGAGAAGAATTATCCCATGCATTATCTAGAGCTTTCTGTAGTAGTGTTCGCCTTGAAGATATGGAGACATTACCTCCTAGGGGAGAAGTTCAGTCTTTTCATGGACCATAAATCGTTGCAATATTTATTCTCCTAGAAGGATATGAATATGTGATGACGTCAATGGTTGGAGTTTGTGAAGGACTATCAATTTGATATTCATTATCACCCGAGCAAGGAAAATGTGGTAGCGTATGCGCTGAGTCGAAAACCCACGGGGGAGTTAACGAAGGTATGGAAGGCTAAATGGAAAGAACTTATCCAAGAGAATGCTATAACAAGGGCGTTTATGTCAGTGTTGACCGTTACGCCTGCGATTGTGATGAGAGTCGTGGAAGAAAAAGGAAGGGACAAAGATTGCCAAGACCAAATACGCCAGTTGTTAATCGAGGGAGCGGAGTCCTACTCTATTAGTTCTGAGGGTGGGTTATGTTTTCACGGAGACTTATTATCCCAGATGAGGGAGATTTGAGACGTGCCGTCATGACTGAATCTCATGGTCCAGATTTATAGTACATTTAGGTGGAGACAAAATGTACCAAGCCATGCCCCATCCATATTAGTGGACGGGTATGAAAAGGAACATCTCTGAATTTGTTTCACAATGTAGACCACCAGCAACCAGCAACCAACAGGATTTTTACAACCGTTAGAAATACCGGTATGGAAATGAGAGAGTATCTCGATGGATTTCATCACGGGATTGCCAACGTCACAAAGTGGTTATGATTCCATTTGGGTTATCATCGATCGTCTAACCAAGTCGGCACATTTCTTAATGGTACGAACGGATTACAATACGACTCGTTACGGCCGGCTCTTTATTGCGGAGATTGTGAGACTCCATGGGGTGCTCATGAATATAGTATCCGATCGAGACAAGATCTTTGTGTCCCATTTTTAGCAAATTTTTCAAGAAGAAATGGGGACCGAATTGAAGTTGTACCTCCAACGACCCGCAAACGGACAGACAAACGAAAATAGTTAATCAAATGTTGGAAGACATGCTTCAAATGTGCGTACTTGACTTTAAAGGAGGATGGGAGCAATACCTGCCCTTGGTCGAATTTGCTTATAATAATTCGTATCAATTCACAATAGGTATGGCACCTTATGAAGCATTATATGGTCGACCGTGTAGATCACCTACTTATTGGTTGGAAGTAGAAGATAATAGGCTCCTTGGACAAAAAATGATCCAAGACACCTCTTCAAAGATTGAGCTTATTCGAAACCGCATCCGAATTTCCCAAGATCCTCAGAAAAGCTATGCCGATGCGAATAAAAGGCATGTAGAATTGGAGGTAGGAGACCAAGTTTTGGTACGGGTGTCACCAATGAAGAGTATAATGCAATTTGGGAAGAAAGGAAAACCAGCGCTGCGCTATGTAGGCCCTTTTTCTCGTTATTACAAAGGTAGGCCCCGTAGCTTATCAACTTGCTTTGCAGGAATGCCTACAACAGATTCACGATGTATTTCATGTTTCATCCTTGAATAAGTACAAAATATGTGACGGAGCTTATTGTCACATTCCTTTGGATGATATCGAGTTACAACCCGATATTTCATACGAGGAACAACAAATTGTATTCTTAGATAGGCTAAGGTCGAAGGTGGTGCCCTTGGTTCATGTCCAATAGGGACATCATAATGCCGAGGAATCATCATGGGAGCGTGAGCACGATATTCGAGAGAAGTATCCACACCTCTTTTTACAAGGTACACCTAAATTTTGAGGGCAAAATTCCCTTATAAGGGGGGGAGTATGTAATACCCCTTATTTATAAGTAATTGTTTTTATATTAATTTGCCATGCAGGTTAATTATATAAAATAAAGGAAATCGGAGTAAGTATTACTTGAAGTGATTTAAGAGATAATATTTACTGAGTTTTGCATATTTACTGTTAAGTGAATGTAAATAGCATCATATTATGTTTTATTGTGTCATTGTGCTTTAAGCGACGATTATAATTTAAAATGATGATTGGAACATGAAATAATTTATGTTATTCTGGATGCGAATTTAGAGGGCATCATTAGACCGAAAATAGTCAAAATAGTCAAAATAAGTACCAAGTTATATTTTAAGGTTCCGAGTATTTTTTACTGGTTATTACTTAATTATGTTGCTGCGAGTCATTTTAATTGTGTAGTAACATTTAAAGTTGAATTTAGTGTTATTGGGCATTTAAGTCTTCCAAGAACATTTATTTCTCATTTATGTGTTCTAAACCTAGAAAGATGGAGAGAGAAAGACAGTTTGGGAGAAAGAGAAGAGAAAAGAGAGAATTGAAGATTTGGGCTTGAGTTTGTTGCTACCGAAAGATGATCCGAGACTACAAACCTAAGGCAAGTTTCTAACTTGCAAATGTATGATTTAGTGTGGATAATTTGTATTGATAGTTGTGTTTTTAGAGATTTAAACCATTTGTGGGTTTTGATGAATTGTGGTGTTTAACCATTAGATTTTGATGAATATGTGTTGTGAGTTGATTATATTAGTTTGTTGTTGCATAGAAATGTTAGGGTAAAGTAATTAGATGATGAGGTTAGGTGAAGGGGAGGAAAATAGGGTTAGGGATTTAGGTTTAGTATGTTAAAAGAGGGGTTAGCCGTGAGATCTGATGAGGCCGGTCGACCGCGGTCCAGAGCCCGGTCGACCGGGCCTAAAGAGAAAAGCCCACTACTTATCTCGATATGTATAATTTTAAAGTGCGGTCGATCGTGATCCAAGTATCGGTCAACCGGGTCTTGGGGAAGTGGATTACTGCTTTTTTTATAAGAAAATTTTCATAAAGCACGGTCGACCGGGGGTCAGGGGCCGGTCAATCGGTACCCTATTTTTCACCCCGAAAATTTTAGTTTTCTTCTATTCCTTTCTCTTTAGGTTTAGGCCTGGGAACCTTCTTTCATGAAGTAAAATTAGAGTATTAAAATGTTGTCTTAAGGGAATCAAAATCCTAGGTTAGAAAATGAGTGTTCGGGCATAGGTCGAGAATTAATTAATTAGTTGTTAGAAGGAGGTAAGTGTCCTTTTTATATAGTGAGATAGTCTAGGACGAGGGCAAAGTAAGGTTATATAACTTTAGACTTTTAAGATTGGGGTGAGGTGATATTATACTTGATGGCTTATAGGGTTGTCGTTAATTCATGGAGACTAATATGAAGATAATTGAATGTTGTTTTTATGTCGTTAAACACATATGGCTCCGGATATAATGTAATGCACATTTTAAATTTGCATATCTTGTGAATATTTATTTGCATATACATACCTCTCTAAATTCTATCATAAGGGAAGTTACGCGAATGAGGTGAAGTCCCCTGGCTAGTGAATGCAGGGTGAATATAGTTCTCGGCCATAGGACCGGTGGTACATTGTGTTGTCATTTATTCGAAGTGAGGTAATTCCGGGTATGGTTCTGTCGAAGGTATATGGCCTCTTCCCATGCGACGCGATTTAAGATTCCCATATGGTCTTGGTTATAGGCCCTGGATGATGATAGCTATTTAGGGGTGCATCCAGTGGGGTGACTCACGGAACAATGAGCTTAGAATCGTTATATTGTGATTTTAACTATTCTCACAAATGTGACATTTTATAAATGGCTAAAGCATTTTATAAATCAACTGTTTGTAATAAGTTTCCAAATGAGGAATGGACTTGTGAAGTCATATTGTGCAAAACTGAAATGTAAGCTTATCTAATTGGAATTGAGTTATTTCTTTTGCATTGATGAATAGTTAACACTATAAATGACATTGCGCTAGGATGTGCACTTAGATAAGAAGTGAGGATTATCCTTATTGTAAGAATGAGGTAAGCTTGTTAATGATGTTATCAATTCATAACTGTCATGCATTTTATTCACATGAATATTATATCAAACCGGGCCCTGACCCATTTATATTTCTTTATTTTGTAAGGATCCTATTTATGCCCTGGTGCTCGACCGCAAGGACGCCCGTGTTAATCTCTCCTTCACAGTGTCAGGGAGCTACAACATTTTTGCGGATGTTGTAGGATTTTTGTTATAAACGCATCCATCTTTTGTATACTCTAGTTATGATCAGTCTGAACATTCGGGTGTGTTGCCCAAGTTTTGTACTTGCTTATATACTGTGATGTTTATTTGCAATACTTGGTGTAACCTGTTTGTATTGGTCTGTTAACTGATAGCTTATTCGGTTTTTATTTTGGGCAATGGTTGTAATTTGATATATGTCTTTATATGTTTATCCACTATCTTTTAAAATTGGATTGTTTATACGGTTTTTATTAAACTTACAAATTAATTTGACATCCATTTTCTAAAATAATTGGTGGTTATCTTGTATTATTATTTTCATGACAGTGACGCTAAGACTGGACCATCTATGATTCTTATATTTATTGGAGTATCGGGTTGGCCACCTCTTATTTTAATAAGAGGGGTGTCACAAAGATGCTCCCCCTAATTGACATGTTCAATTTGTCTGTTGGTGGAGTTGATGTACTCCAATCCTGTACAAAAAAAATTGAAATGTTTCCTTTGGTAGTGACTTTGTGAAAATATCATCCAAATTGTCACTTGAATGAACTTGCATGACTTCAATTTCATTTTTCTTCTGAAGCTCATGAGTGAAGAAAAACTTTGATGAAATGTGCCGTGTTATGTCTCATTTGATGAATCCTTCTTTAATTTGTGATATACATGTTTAATTGTCTTCATAGATGACACTTGGAACATATGTAATGGAAGGTAATTGACAAGAACTACGAATGTGCTGATTTAATGATCTCAATCATAAACATTCACAGCTAGATGCATGAAGAGTTAAAATTTCAGAATGTTTAGAAGAAGTAGATACATATGCATCATTACCACTAAGAATTATATAACCTATTTGAGATCGACCCTTACGAGGATCAGAGAGATACCCAGAATCAACATAACCAACTAATTTGAAACTATTAAAATTGTAAGAATAAAATACACCCATATCAATGGTTTCAAATAGATATCTTAGGATATGCTTGACACCAGCACAACGCTTTTTGGTTAGTTTATAACTATATCTAGCAAGAATGTTCACAGAGAACAAATTTTTGGCATGGTGAATTGTGCCAAAGACAACAATGCACCAATTGCACTCAAATAGGGTACTTTTAGACCCAATATTTTCTCATCTTCCTCTTTAGCACGCTATGGTTCTTTTTATGTTCAAATACTGGACAACACGAGGGTACTTAGTGGGTATGCTTCATCCATATTAAAACATTTTAATACCTTTTCGGTATAATTATACTGATGGACTAAAATCCCACTAGAATTTTTCTCGATCTATAGGTCGAGGTAAATTTAGTTTCTCCAAGGTTTTTCACGTCAAATTTCTTTTTTAAATAGGTAATAGTATTTCGAGATCTTCTAGAATCCACATTAAATATATTCCATCCACATACACTGCCACTATTACATATCCTTCAGATCATTTCTTTATAACGACACAAGGAAAAATTGGATTGTGTGAATACCCTTCCTTAGACAAGTATTAACTAAGACAATTGTGCCACATTCTTCGAGATTTCTTTAAATTGTACAATGAATGTCTTAGTCGGATCGAGTGCCTACTTCTTAGATTCGCTTCGGGAAAAGTAAATCCTTCAGGGATTTTCATATATATATTTATGTGATTAAATTTCCATATAAATAAGTGGTCACAACATCTATCAGTCTTATATCAAGATTTTCAGAAACCGTTAAGCTAATTGGATATCCAAAAGTTATACCATCCATAACGGGGGAGTATGTTTCCTTAAAATCAATCCCAGATTTTTGTAGAAATACTTTTGCCATAAGTCATGCCTTATATAAAGTGATTTCATTATTCACATTTATTTTTCTTATAAATACCCATTGGTAACCTACTGGGTTAAATATTTTTGGAATTTGTACTATAGGTCCAAATACACAGTATTTATTTAGATACTTAAGTTCTGACTTAATGTCGATTTCCCATTTTGGCCAATTTATTCTTTATCGACATTCATTTAGAGTAAGTGGTTCATTATCATCATTACTGCCATTTGAAATTCTTATAGCTAATGCATATGAAAATATGTCATCAGTGATAACTTCGTTAAGATCCCACATTTCTCCTGAATATGTATAAAACATAGAGATCTCATTATTATCATTAGGTACCTTTACCTCTTTAGGGTCTTGTATAGTCACTTTAGTGACTTGTGTCTTTTTAGAGACAATAACCTCTTTAGGAATTTTGAAAAGAGTATATCTTCAATCCATAACCTTTTTAGGAGTGATATGAGGGCATGATTTTTTAGTTGATCTCCGCTTTCGGGGAGCAAAATATTTGGAACTTGTAAGTCTTCCATGCTTCTGGCGTGCAACAGATTCATTTTCTACGAAAATCAAAGTGTGTCCCAATGGTATATCTATTCTGGATGGCACATTTGTAGCAAGCACATAAGACTTGGTTACTTTTGTAGCACCATGGAATGCATCGGGTAAATTATTTCCAATTTTTTGTAGATGAAATATCCTCCACGGTTCATGCTCATATTGAAAAGTACGAAATATGAGAAAAAGTGGAAGTGTTTCGCATTAATTCTCATCATTCTTTAGAAATGGTCCGTACTTCTAGTACATTCTTTCCTCCCCCACGTCGGGAAGAGTGTCTCGTAAAAATGCCAATTCACAAATCTAGCGGTAAACACATAACCTATTGGTGGATCAATATAATGAATGATTTATGGCGAATCATAGTCAACATATATTCCCAAATGACGTTGGGGACCCATTTTGGTACACTGAGGGGGGGGGGGGGGCATGTGACTGCACAACCAAATTTACACAAGCGTGATATATTGGGTTGAGATCCAGAAATAAGTTGAGAAGGTAAAAATGGGTGATAAGCAGTGGGCTTAAGATTAATTAACATAGCAGCATGTAGGATAACATGGCCGCAAGCAGACATTAGGAGTTAGGATTGCATAAGTAAAGGTTATGAAATAAGTTGCAAACGTTTAATTAAAGACTCAAATAAACCATTTAGGGTGTGGGCATGGGCGAATGGGTGCTCAACATCAATTCCTTATGATTAACAATAATCATAAAAAACTTAAGAAGTAAATTCTCCTACATTATATAAACGGGTGGATTTGATGCGTTGATCAGGAAAATGTGCTCTAAGTTTTTTCATTTGAGCAAGTAATTTTTCAAAGGCCAAATTACGAGTAGATAACAAACAAACATATGACCAACGAGTGGATGCATCAATTAAAACCATAAAATATTTAAAAGTTTGACTAAAAGTATGGATGGGCCCACAAATATCCCCTGAAAATATAACTTAGTGATTAGTTTACCTTGAGAATAAGGTGTGAAAAAATGACCATCATGTAAGGTAAGTTGTTTGTTTGTTAACGAGTGCCTATGCGAGTTGTTTATGTTTAGATGCAACATGTTTGATCCGGGGTTACCCAAGCAGTCATGACACAATATCAAATTATTAAGATCATTGAGCTTCCAACTCATGATGGTATGTGAGTCTACAACATTAATTGTTGTATGGTATAACCCCATGGATAGTGCAGTCACCTTTTCTAGTGTGAGCTTCTAGTTTTCAACACCATAAATAATTCAAAGGAACTCTTTGTCACCTTCATTATATGTTTCCATATGATGCCCGTTCATTCTTATGTTCTTAAAACTCAATAAATTTCTTCTGGAATTTCTTGAATATATAACATTATTTTTTAATAAGTGGATACCATTAGGTAACACCACATGGGTTCTTTCAAACCCTTCAATGATCTTAATATAGCCAAATATAGTGGAAACATTGGATGTATTGTATACTAAGTCTGTGAAAAAACTTACGGTTTTTTAAAATGGTGTGTGTCATCCCTATTTCTACCAGATAAGTATCATCACTTGCTATTACTCTCGGATCCATATCTTGAACAGGTGTGTGTGTGTGTGTGTGTGTGTGTATTAAAATTCAATCCACCTATCATATCAACGTTGTAAAAAAAAGAATAAAAGCCATTCCATTAACTAATATATGCACAAATAAATATATCAAAGACAATAAAATTGTTTATGTCCTAATGCTGAACTTCTAATGTCTCGGTTATAAATACGAAGCATATAAATAAATAAATAGATAAAAATAATCATTTAGGTCTTTAGGACCATCTTATGTGGATCTCTAAGTGTGTTATCAAATGTTTCATCATTAATAACATTTTTATCCTCATCTTCATAAAAATCATTAAAATTGAGATCATTATCATCAAGTCTCCAACGGTCTTGAGGACCTTCTACATTGTTTGTCTCCACTCCCTTTTTCGAGGCCTAGTATTGTTTTCATCAATTTCTTGAACGAACGACGGGTACATATTTGACAGGGGAAGAAATGGTATCTAATCCTATTGTTATCGTATCTTAGTTGAGGGAGATTGATCTTAGGGGGAGACGTATTTCTAAGTAGGTCATTTATTTTGATAAAGGGGAGAATTAATTTAGGGGGGGTATTTATTTTATACATTTAATATTCTTGATTTTCCCTATGCGTTTGACAGTTTTCTTAAATGTGCAGGAATTCTTCTATATATGGCAACTTTCATCTTTGGCAAAGATATTGATCCTTGGGTTGTTTGAGTCAAGCATTGTACTTTTATTTTGGGTGGGACTTTTTATTAGTCTAGTAGAGCTTGATGGCCCTTTAGAATTTTTGTTTATTTTTGTCTCGGAATAGCCAAAGGGGGAGATTTGTAAGGACACAAATTTCCAATTGACTCCTTTGTAGTTTTGGCTCAATTCCGGACAAAAACGTTTGAGTTATAGGATAGAGTTATTGATCATCCTTCAAGCCTATGATGTGTTTGTTGAATACGTAGCGGCCTAAATATTAAAGCTTCATCAAATGCCGAGTTTAATGTTCCTCGTTTCTACGTTAACAACACTGGTTCCATTACTCCTAAGGTATGAATGCATTTTGAATATATATATATATAGGACCTTGGAACATTTTATATTGGGTGAACGTTTTGTTTAAACTATTGTTTATTTTCAGAAAGATTTTATTAAAACTTTAAAATAAAGTATATAAATTTTCTGGGCTAAAAAATTGAAATTCACACTTTCTGGAAGTTTGTTCGAATTGTCGTTCGAACGAGAATGTCGTTCGAATGAAGTTTGCCAACGAGTTCCCACATTGGCCACTAGAATGTCGTTCGAAGTGTCGTTCGAACGAGAATGACGTTCTAACGAGATTTCCAATGAGAATTCTAACGAGTTCACACTGGAACTTCGTTAGAAGGCTCGTTCGAATGAGACTTCGTTCGAACGAAAATCTCGTTCGAATGAGTTTTGGTGGGAACAGTTATTTGGCAGTTTTAAGCAATTTTTTCCCACTTTCCCACTTCTTTTCCCACTAACCTTTTACCTGAATATGTAAGTGCGGGAACCAAGTTTTTTAACTTAATTTTTTCATATCCTACAACCTCCAAGAGAGAGTTTGAGAGCTTCAATTTACATAGAAAAAGTTCATGTTTTGAGTGTCTAATTTTTCAAGAAAAAATCATTTAACACTCTAGTTTACACCCATAGTTTGTTTATCCAAGTTTCACACACACACACACATATATATATATATCATTGCTTAGAGTGTTTGGCACCGGGTACTACTCTACCGTTTGAAGAGTTCGTTTGGTTTTGCTTCTACATCCCACAAAGAAGAAGAAGTTTGCGCTTATTTATCCACTTGGAGAAAGGCTCCTTGTTTAGGTGGCGGTGACCATATAAAGTCCGATCGGTGGATTCCGAGACCGCGGTGGAGCTCCGTGGTTATTCTCTAGGCAGAGGTGTATACAAGAAGAAGCGTTGGGGCTTGAGAGGGATCGAGTCGAGTGTTGTAAGTCTTAATGTCTTGTATTTGTAAAATCATACTTAGTGGATTTGAGGCTAGGGTCGTTCGAGATTTTTTTCCCATTGTGGGTTTTTCCTCGTACATCGTGGCGTAGTGATTTATTATTTATTTTATCTTTTGCATAATTCACCTAGAGTGAATACTTAGGTAAAAATATAAAATTTGGTTTTATCACTACTCTTGTTTTAATTTAGTGCTAATTAAATATTGGGTAATGTGTAGTTAATTCAAGTCATTAAGTTAATGTGTTAAAATTTGGTTTGGCCTAATTTGATTAAATTGGAAAATATGACTAAGGCAAATTTCTAGGACTTGGGTTAATTATTGGTGTTTAAGTGAAATTAAAAATAAGTGTGTGCTCCATCATATTTCACTTTGTTTAATTTTAATTTGAAGTAAATTAAAATTTGTGCAAAAGATAAAATAAACAATGAATCACTACGCCGCGATGTACGAGGAAAACCCTACAACGGGAAAAAAACTCGGACGGCCCTAGCCTCAAATCCACTAAGTATGGTTTTACAAATACAAGACAGTAAGACTTACAACACTCAACTCGATCCCTCTCAATCCCCGACGCTTTTTCTTGTATACACCTCTGCCTAGCGAATAACCACGGAGCTCCACCGCGGTCTGAAAATCCACCGATCGTACTTTATATGGTCACTGCCACCCGAACAAGGAGCCTTTCTCCAAGTGGGTAAATGAATGAAAACTTCTTATTCTTTCTGGATGTAGAAGCAAACCCAAACGAACTCTTCAAACGGCAGAGTAATACCCGGTGCCAAACACTCCAAGCAATGATATATATATGTGAAACTTGGATAAACAAACTATGGGTGTAAACTAGAGTGTTAAATGATTTTTTCTTGAAAAATTAGACACTCAAAACATGAAATTTTTCTATGTAAATTGAAGCTCCCAAACTCTCTCTTGGAGGTTGTAGGATATGACAAAGTTAAGTTAAAAAACTTGGTTCCCGCACTTACATATTCAGGTAAAACGTTAGTGGGAAAAGAAGTGGAAAAGTGGAAAAAAATTCCTCAAAACTACCAAATAACTGTTCCCGCCAAAACTCGTTCGAACGAGATTTTAATTCGAATGAAGTCTTGTTCAAATGAGCCTTCTAACGAATTTCCAGTGTGAACTCATTAGAAATCTCGTTGGAAACATTATTAGAACATTATTCTCGTTCGAATGACATTCCAGTGGCCAATGTGGGAACTCGTTGGCAAACTTCGTTCGAATGACAAACTCGTTCGAATGATAATTCGAATGAACTTCCAGAAAGTGTGAATTTTGATTTTTTAGCCCAGAAACTTTATATACTTTATTTTAAAGTTTTAATAAAATCTTTCTGAAAATAAACAACAGTTTAAACAAAACGTTCACCCAATATAAAATGTTCCAAACTCCTATATATACATTCAAAATGCATTCATACCTTAGGAGCAATGGAACCAATGTTGTTGACATAGAAACGAGGCACATTAAACTCGACATTTGATGAAGCTTTAATATCTTGGCCGCTACGTCTTTAACAAATACGGCATAGGCTTGAAGGATGATCAATAACTCCATCTATAACTCAAACGTTTTTGTCCGAAATTGAACCAAAACTACAAAGCACTCAATTGGAAATTTGTGTCCTTACAATATTAAATGCCCATTATGGACAAATCTTTTATAAATATTATTTGGATTTATTAGATTTGACTCACGATTCTATTTATTATTACGGTCATTCCACTTCTGGTGTTCTTAAAAAATTTATTCTTTATAGAGCCTTGATTATGGTAGCCACCTCTTCTGGAGTTTCCATGACCCCATCGCATATTTCCTTGGCCTCTTTCATAATTATGAGCAGAATTAGCATTCACTTCAGGGAGTTCTACAGATCCAGTCCGTGTAAATGTATGATTCTTAATCAGTAAGTCATTGTTCTACTCAGCAACTGGGAGACATGAATTGTGAACATAACTGAATTGTATTCAGACACGGTCTTGAAACTTTAAAATCTGAAGCTGATCCATTCATAGGATGAATATAGAAGTATGACCGATTTTTAGTGGGCATAACGCTCCTTCAGATAGTTCCATATATCTAGAGGATCTTTCACAATCAGGTACTCACTTTTCAAATCATTGTGTGCGAAATGCCTAAGGAATATACAAGGCCTAGCTTTGTCTTGCTGGGACATGGTATTTTTAAGCATTATTACATCACCAAGGTTCCGAGCTTGGAGGTGGGGTTCAGCATCTTGAGACCAATTAAGATAATTCACCACATTCCCTAATGGTGAGTCGACACACGTCACTGTGCTCTCTGCCGTAGCTAACAATCCTAAAGCTTTCGCGAAGTGTGTAGCTATAAAACAATGTGTAGCACCCGTATCAAATAACACCCGACCCATAGTGCCATGGATAGGAAACGTACCCTCGATCCCGGGCGGTGCCTGTGGAACTGCAGCCTGGTGAACGTTGTAGACACGTCCATACTATAGCTGCCCCTGCTGAGCTGGGACTGCTGGAATGGGTGGCAAAGCTGCCATCTGTGGCGGTGCAGGAAGAGCGGCGGGAAACATAGGTCTCTGTGGCTCCTGGCGAGCACCCTGCTGCTGCTGCTGCTGCTGTGGGGCCCTGCCCCTATCAGGACAATCCTGCTTCTTATGGCCAGTCTTGCCACAAGTAAAGCACTTCCCTGGGAAGTTCCCTCCCCTCTGCCCCTACTGTCCCCGGCCCTGGTGGCCGTTACCATTCCTCCCTTGGCCCTGCTGGCCCTGATGAAACTGCTGCCCATTCTGTCCCTGATGGCCGTTTGGACCCTGATGGCCCTGGCAGAAACCTCCCTGTCCCTGCCGAAAGTTCCCTGATCGGAACCTCTTATTGTCCCCCTGCTGGGTACCCTGCTCAGTCTGTCTCTGCCCTTGACCGGTTTGTGCCTCGATGGCACCATGTCCTCCAGTCCTGCCCTGATGGCTAGACTCCCCTGACCGCTTGCCCTCGGCCATATGAAAACGGTGGTCCTGGCAGTGTAATAATGCAGCGTTAACCACATCAGAATACGTGGCCAACGATAGGTTCCCAAGCAGATGCTGACGGATTCTCCAATTCAACCCATCAGTGAACTTCTCTATCTTCTTCTTCTCTGTTGGAATCTCGTCTGGAACGATATTCAACAGGTTAGTGAACTCGGCCTCATACTCGGCCACGGTCTTGCCCTCTTGCCTCAAACTCATCAGCTTCCTCCTCATCTCTGTATGAACTGCGGACGGAAAGTATTTGTGGTCGAACCGCACCCAGAACTCCTGAATCGTGAGGGTATCCCTCTCCTCCGCGGTGGTAATAGACTCCCACCACTGCAGCGCAGATCCCACTAGCTTGAAAGTAGCTAGCACCTGTTTCTGAACGTCAGTGCACTCATGCATCCTCAAATGCCTCTGTATGTCCTTCCTCCATTGGCTCGAGACTACCACATCTGAGCTTCCAGCAAACTCTGGCGGATGCGCTTTCTGAAAAGCGTCACGTACACGCTCCCAAGCAGATGGGAATGCATTAACTTGTACTGGCGCGGCAACCGGCGCCTGAGGTGGTGCCTGCTGAATCACGGCAATCGCGGCGTTCACCGCTTGAGCTACTATAGCTGCAACCTCAGCGGCGTTCAACATGCCCTGAACTGGAGCGGGCTGTGGTTCGGGCGTAGCATCCCTGGGAACTCGTCGTGCACGTCGTGGAGGCATCTGAAATAAGAACAAAGTTTATAAGCTCACGGTTTATAAACTTAAAATAGCTAAAGAACGAAGCATACACAAAAAGAGTACAACAGTCCTAAAATATAGGGCTCTATATCAAAGAAATGTCGCGGAAACATAATAGCCGTACAGATCCTAAAGGACACTAGAACCTGATGCTCTGATACCACCTGTGACACCCCGACTAATTAAATACCGGGTAGCTACTCCTTTATAAAATTAATTCAAAATGCCAAGTTGGCTCAGTTAATAGCATCACTGTCGAAAACATTTTATTATTTCTAACCACCTAGTATTTAAAAAGCAAGTTGCCAAATTTTAATTTAAGTCTGATTAACATGCAACAAGTGTAATGAAGAAATAAATTACACCATTCACCATACTGAAGTAAAACGAATAACCATCACAATAGAGTAAATAAAGTCTGGAGGAAACCCCTCATAACAATCCCATAACTGAAATAAATAAACTGAAACAATACATGCTATAGTCTGAAAACTGAAATGTAAAAGATGCTCTAAATAGAAATGGGCAACATGCCCTACAACTGATAGATAGTGACTCTGGAATCCAAAGAATGGAAGCGTCTATGAACAAATCCCTGTAGCTTCCACAAACAGCTACAGCTCGTCACCTGAATGAGTACCTATGCTTGGTGTCCTTGTGGCTGGGCACCTAAAATGGTTTTACAAAGAAAAAGATTTGAAAAGCAAACGGGTCAGAGCCCGAATGTGGAGTTATATTTTAAAAACCTGCAAGTGCTTTAAAAACATTTAAAACATTAAATGCAAAGTACATGTTAGGACGTACACTCGCATGATATTCTCACCTCTCGTCTAACTGTGCACTCCTAACGTAAGTACCCATCTATAACTACCCTTTCCACTAGCTAAGAGACAACGTAACTAGCTAGACTACCAAAGGTTCTACCCATAATACTTGGTTCCGTTTAACATGACAACGCTCGTGATTAAATAGAGGTTTAACGTAAACTCAGTTACTAAATATGCCATATATATAAGTAACAGTAACTCCTTATATATCTCGAAACAATACCGTAATACAGTTACAACATTAACATGAGGATTCCCATTATTTAAATGTATATTATTCACATCATAAATATACGATACAAGCACCCCGCAATCTAAGCTGTAGTGCACACATACTCTGCTATCCATCCCGGTACATCACGTACATAAGGATTACATATTCCGAATCTCTCAGGAATAGTTTACCGATAACAACATCACAAATAATGGAGGCGAACACAGTCACCATCACATTGGTCACGCACATACCTACGCTCCCATGGTCAGCGGACTTATTAATATCACAATAAGTCTTTCTATGACCTATGTTCATCAAGGTACCAGTCTATATCCCCCCCCCCCCCCCCCCCCCCCGTAGGCACACAAGGATTAGAGGGTCCTAAGCGAACGCAACCTCCCGTGATAGCAAGTATGGTAGGTATGTCATACAAACAATCCATATACTACTACTAAGTAAACACACATCTTAGTAATACCGTATTTTAATCGTAGTACATATTGCATACTCGTACTATCTTATACTTATCATAATTCATACTATTCCGGTTTGTAATTATACGCGCCATGATTCATCCTCACATCGTAGTAGACACTCACGTCTCAACCCAAATGGTTCAATGAATATAACTCTAGTATATGATTTACTCATCTCAATAACCCAAAAGTCCCAAATCAATCACTATATCATCAAAGGAATGCTAACTCTACCCTTGAACCAGTTCCCGGAACTCCAAAAGTCAAAACAGTCCAAAAAGGGTCAAACTGTCAACTCGTTAGAAGTCTCGTTCGAACGAGGCTTCGAACGAGTTTGGACTGTCAGGTCGTTAGAAGTCTCGTTCGAACGAGGCTGTTCGAACGAGGTCCCAGTTCGTTCGAACGAACTGACTCTTCTAACGATATCTCGTTCGAACGAGATATCGAACGAAAATCCCTACTCGTTAATAAAGACTGGTCAACTCGTTAGAAGCTCATTCGAACGAGCTCGTTCGAACGACCTGGGGGCTGCTTCTAACGAGTGGCCAGTTTCGGCCCAGATTTTTCCCCAATTCGTTTTTCACCATTTTACTCCTCAAACCTCTTCTAAAATTCGTTCCCACAATATATTGAGTCCTCTAATCATCCTCAAACATGTTAAGGGGCTATACTAACATCATTAAAGGGTTTAATATCTTCTAAACATCATTAAATCACAATTTCTACATTAATTCCCAATTTTCTTCAAGAACATAAACCCTAACTTTTTCTCATCATAAATTCCCAGATTTTAATTCGTTTATACATCACCTAGATATGAAATCTCCGAAATAAAATCTCCCCACAATGTTTCTACATGCAAACCTATCCCAATATTCAATAATAACTTCAAATTTCATGGGTTTTCTTTTAATCTTTCAAGAACAATCAAGATTCTTCAATTTCTAACATGGAAAAGACATTCTTCGAATTTAAATGAAATAAAGTCACTTGCCTTGGTTTGATTTCTGAATTTGGTGTGGATTTGGTGTCGAATTTCTGCAGAATTCCTCTCTCTCTCTCCTTCTCCAAGCTTTCTTCTCCAAAAGGCTATGGTGGCTAGGGTTTGCTTTCGGGAAACTTATGAAAACCTAATTTGATAAACCTCCGTAGCTAGTTGGGTTAATAAGGGTTGGTTGGGGTCAATCCTTATCAGATTACAACTCTCAATTTTCGTCACTTTTAATTACCCAAAAATACCAAATTACTAAAATACCCTTTAAGTTACCGGTATGGCCTAAAAATACCCCGGGACCCAAACTATACCCCCGGCTAGTGTTTTCTGACTATCTCGACCCTTCCGGATGCGTTGGCGCACTCAAAACGACCATACGGATTGTAGATTTTAAATTCACTTTTAATATTAAAATATTATACCGTGACGCGGCGGTCCCACGCGTCTCAACAAAATTTCCAAATTGCCGTATATAAATCCCACGACAAATTTCATAATACCAAATACATATATAATCTTATATGTACATAAACAAATACCAAATCGCATCATATTAGTATTTATAACCCGGATTAATTTCCAATTAATACGCATTTAATTAATTAATCCCAAAAATAAATATAGCCAAAAGTACGGGGTATTACATACTTCCCCCCTAATAACTCAATTTCGTCCCGAAATTCGAAACTAGAAAGTACCTTCTAAAAACAGCTCTGGATAACGCTCGCGCATCTCATCCTCGCGCTCCCATGTGGACTCCTCGACATTGTGATGTCGCCACTGAACACGCACTAACGGGACTACCTTTGACCGCAGTTTCCTCTCGCTTCGGTCCAAAATAGCAATCGGCCCCTCCTCATAAGAGCTATCCGGCTGGAGATCGATGTCCTCCACAGCAATGTGAGAATGAGCCAAATTATCTCTAAGGTATTTCCTCAGCGAGGAAATATGGAACACGTCGTGAATCCGATGCAAATGCTCCGGTAACCCGAGTCTATACGCAACCGGTCCGATTCGCTCAATAATAGGAAACGGCCCCACATACCTCGGTGCCAACTTCCCCTTCTTCCCGAATCGCATAATCCCCTTCATCAGAGAAACCCTGAGCAAAACCTGGTCCCCCACTTGGAACTCTCTAAAAAACCTCTTCGCATCAGCATAACTCTTCTGCCTGTCTTGAGCTACCCGAATGCGACTTCGAATCAACTCAATCCTTGCCGAAGTGTCCTGAATCACTTCCGGCCCAAGTAGTTTGTTGTCCCCCACCTCCAACCAACATGCTGGGGAACGACAAGGCCTACCGTACAATGCCTCAAATGGAGCCATGCCAATCGTGAACTGGTAGGAGTTGTTGTAAGCAAACTCCACCAGTGGAAGGTATTGCTCCCATCCACCCCCGAAGTCAATAATGCACATGCGTAGCATGTCCTCCAACATCTGGTTGGTGCGCTCTGTCTGCCCATCGGTCTGCGGATGATAAGCCGTACTCAACCGCAATTCCGTGCCCATGGCCTCCTGGAAACTTTCCCAAAACCTCGAAACAAATATCTTGTGTCTGTCAGACACGATATTCAGGGGCACACCGTGAAGTCTCACAATCTCTGAAATGAAGAGTTGGGCATACTGACCCGCAGTGTAATCAGTCCTAACGGGTAAAAAGTGAGCGACCTTGGACAACCTGTCCACAATTACCCAAACGGAGTCGTGGCCCCTCTGCGACGTAGGCAACCCCGTGATAAAGTCCATGGATATGCTCTCCCACATCCACACCGGAACCTCCAATGGCTGTAGCAATCCTGCTGGTCTCTGATGGTCCACTTTTACAAGCTGACAAGTGGCGCATTTTGAGACAAACTCAGCGATATCTCTCTTCATACCGCTCCACCAATACTGCCGTCTCATGTCTTGGTACATTTTGTCCCCTCCGGGATGTACCGTGAACCGTGAGCCGTGCGACTCTGCCATCACATCGTGCCGCAATTCCTCCCCTTCCGGAACTACCAACCTCCCATTGAAGTGCAATCCCCCGTCTGAGCTAACGGTATAGGACTCGGCTCCCTCTGCAAGTAATCGAACTATCTGCTCCTGACAGAACGAGTCATTAGCCTGTGCCCGTACTACCTTCGTGACAATCTGCGGTGTAACGGTCATCACAGACATGAAAGATCGGGCTACTGCATCCTGTCCCAATTCCTTCCACTTAGCCTTCCACACCTCTGCCACCTCATCTGCTGGCCTGCGGCTCAACGCGTCTGCTACCACGTTAGCCTTACCCGGGTGGTACTAGATGTCGAACTGGTAGTCCTTCACAAACTCAAGCCACCTGCGCTGCCGCATGTTCAACTCCTTCTGCGTGAACAGATACTGTAGGGACTTGTGGTCCGTGAACAGCTGAAACTTCTCCCCCAAAAGATAGTGCCTCCAAATCCGTAAGGCAAATACCACTGCCGCCAACTCCAAATCATGCGTGGGGTAATTCTTCTCATGAGGCTTAAGCTTATGGGAAGCATATGCTATGGCCTGTCTCTCCTGCTGCAACACACCTCCCAGTCCTTGCAAAGACGCATCGGTGTAAACCAAATACTCAACTCCCGGTCTCGGCAACGCTAACACAGGTGCTGAGGTCAATTTGTCCTTCAACTCATCGAATGCCAACTGACAGGCATCACTCCAGATATATGGCACACCCTTACGAGTAAGATGTGTCAAAGGACCTGCTATCTCCGAGAAACCCCGAATAAACCTCCTGTAGTATCCTGCTAAGCCCAAGAAACTACGAATCTCTGTTGGTGTCGTGGGCTGCCCCCACTCCCTCACCGCTGATACTTTTCCCGGATCGACAGATATTCCCTGATCGGAAATAATGTGACCCAAGAACTGTACTTCCTTCAGCCAAAACCCGCACTTCTCATATTTTGCATACAACTCGTTCTGACGAAGTGTCTGCAAAACCTGCCTCAAATGTTCGGCGTGCTCCTCCTCTGTCTGAGAGTAAACCAGAATGTCATCAATGAAGACAATGACAAACTGATCTAGGAAATCCCTGAACACCCTGTTCATCAAGTCCATAAACACTGCTGGAGCGTTGGTCAAGCCGAAAGGCATAACCCGAAACTCGTAAGAACCATATCTCGACAAGAATGTGGTCTTTGAGACATCCTCCTCCCTGATACGCAACTGATGGTATCCTGACCTCAAGTCAATCTTCGAGAAGAAAGAAGCTCCTCTCAACTGGTCGAATAAGTCATCGATTCGAGGCAACGGATACTTATTCCGTATCGTGACCTTATTCAACTCTCGGTAGTCCACACACAATCTCAGTGAACCATCCCTCTTCTTCACAAACAAAACTGGAGCGCCCCAAGGTGAGGTACTCCTGCGAATAAAGCCCTGCCCTAACAGCTGCTCTATCTGATCCCGTAACTCTCGCATCTCAGCTGGAGCCATACGGTACGGTGCACGTGCTATAGGTCTCGTACCCGGTAACAAATTAATAACGAAATCTATCTCTCAACTGGGTGGTAAGCCTGGTATCTCCTGAAACACATCTGAATACTCTCTGACAACCGGGATCGAATCCAAAGGAATCACAACCTCCTTAGAGGTATCCTCCTCTATGTAGTACAGATGAGCGGTCGATCCTCCCTCTGGGCGAGGCATCGCCACTATAAACATCTCCTGCCCCGGAATGGCAAAAACAATGCTCCCGCTGAAGCAATCAATCATGGCCCTATATGATACGAGCCAATCCATACCGATGATCACATCGTGAATATGCATGTCTAACACAAACATGTCCGCAGGCAATACCAAACCACCAACCTCTACCCCCACTCCCCGGCATATAAAGAAAATAAGTGATCCATTCCCTAATGGTGAGTCGACACACGTCACTGTGCTCTCTGCCGTAGCTAACAATCCTAAATCTTTTGCGAAGTGTGTAGCTATAAAACAATGTGTAGCACCCGTATCAAATAACACCCGACCCATAGTGCCATGGATAGGAAACGTACCCTCGATCGCGGGCGGTGCCTGTGGAACTGCAGCCTGGTGAACGTTGTAGACACGTCCATACTGTAGCTGCCCCTTCTGAGCTGGGACTGCTGGAATGGGTGGCAAAGCTGCCATCTATGGCGGTGCAGGAAGAGCGGCGGGAAACATAGGTCTCTGTGGCTCCTGGCGAGCACCCTGCTGCTGCTGCTGTGGGGCCCTGCCCCTATCAGGACAATCCTGCTTCTTATGGCCAGTCTTGCCACAAGTAAAGCACTTCCCTGGGAAGTTCCCTCCCCTCTGCCCCTACTGTCCCCGGCCCTGGTGGCCGTTACCATTCCTCCCTTGGCCCTGCTGGCCCTGATGAAACTGCTGCCCATTCTGGCCCTGATGGCCGTTTGGACCCTGATGTCCCTGGCGGAAACCTCCCTGTCCCTGCCGGAAGTTCCCTAATCGGAACCTCTTATTGTCCCCCTGCTGGGTACCCTACTCAATCTGTCTCTGCCCCTGACCGGTTTGTGCCCCGATGGCACCATGTCCTCCAGTCCTGCCCTGATGGCTAGACTCCCCTGACCGCTTGCCCTCGGCCATATGAAAACGGTGGTCCTGGCAGTGTAATAATGCAGCGTTAACCACATCATAGTACGTGGCCAACGATAGGTTCCCAAGCAGATGCTGACGGATTCTCCAATTCAACCCATCAGTGAACTTCTCTATCTTCTTCTTCTCTGTTGGAATCTCGTCTGGAACGATATTCAACAGGTTAGTGAACTCGGCCTCATACTCGGCCACGGTCTTGCCCTCTTGCCTCAAACTCATCAGCTTCCTCCTCATCTCTGTATGAACTGCGGACGGAAAGTATTTGTGGTCGAACCGCACCCAGAACTCCTGAATCGTGAGGGTATCCCTCTCCTCCGCGGTGGTAATAGACTCCCACCACTGCAGCGCAGATCCCACTAGCTTGAAAGTAGCTAGCACCTGTTTCTTAACGTCAGTGCACTCATGCATCCTCAAATGCCTCTGTATGTCCTTCCTCCATTGGCTCGAGACTACCACATCTGAGCTTCCAGCAAACTCTGGCGGATGCGCTTTCTGAAAAGCGTCACGTACACGCTCCCAAGCAGATGGGAATGCATTAACTTGTACTGGCGCGGCAACCGGCGCCTGAGGTGGTGCCTGCTGAATCACGGCAATCGCGGCGTTCACCGCTTGAGCTACTATAGCTGCAACCTCAGCGGCGTTCAACATGCCCTGAACTGGAGCGGGCTGTGGTTCGGGCGTAGCATCCCTGGGAACTCGTCGTGCACGTCGTGGAGGCATCTGAAATAAGAACAAAGTTTATAAGCTCACGGTTTATAAACTTAAAATAGCTAAAGAACGAAGCATACACAAAAAGAGTACAACAGTCCTAAAATATAGGGCTCTATATCAAAGAAATGTCGCGGAAACATAATAGCCGTACAGATCCTAAAGGACACTAGAACCTGATGCTCTGATACCACCTGTGACACCCCGACTAATTAAATACCGGGTAGCTACTCCTTTATAAAATTAATTCAAAATGCCAAGTTGGCTCAGTTAATAGCATCACTGTCGAAAACATTTTATTATTTCTAACCACCTAGTATTTAAAAAGCAAGTTGCCAAATTTTAATTTAAGTCTGATTAACATGCAACAAGTGTAATGAAGAAATAAATTACACCATTCACCATACTGAAGTAAAACGAATAACCATCACAATAGAGTAAATAAAGTCTGGAGGAAACCCCTCATAACAATCCCATAACTGAAATAAATAAACTGAAACAATACATGCTATAGTCTGAAAACTGAAATGTAAAAGATGCTCTAAATAGAAATGGGCAAGATGCCCTACAACTGATAGATAGTGACTCTGGAATCCAAAGAATCGAAGCGTCTATGAACAAATCCCTGTAGCTTCCACAAACAGCTACAGCTCGTCACCTGAATGAGTACCTATGCTTGGTGTCTTTGTGGCTGGGCACCTAAAATGGTTTTACAAAGAAAAAGATTTGAAAAGCAAACGGGTCAGAGCCCGAATGTGGAGTTATATTTTAAAAACCTGCAAGTGCTTTAAAAACATTTAAAACATTAAATGCAAAGTACATGTTAGGACGTACACTCGCATGATATTCTCACCTCTCGTCTAACTGTGCACTCCTAACGTAAGTACCCATCTATAACTACCCTTTCCACTAGCTAAGAGACAACGTAACTAGCTAGACTACCAAAGGTTCTACCCATAATACTTGGTTCCGTTTAACATGACAACGCTCGTGATTAAATAGAGGTTTAACGTAAACTCAGTTACTAAATATGCCATATATATAAGTAACAGTAACTCCTTATATATCTCGAAACAATACCGTAATACAGTTACAACATTAACATGAGGATTCCCATTATTTAAATGTATATTATTCACATCATAAATATACGATACAAGCACCCCGCAATCTAAGCTGTAGTGCACACATACTCTGCTATCCATCCCGGTACATCACGTACATAAGGATTACATATTCCGAATCTCTCAGGAATAGTTTACCGATAACAACATCACAAATAATGGAGGCAAACACAGTCACCATCACATGGGTCACGCACATACCTACGCTCCCATGGTCAGCGGACTTATTAATATCACAATAAGTCTTTCTATGACCTATGTTCATCAAGGTACCAGTCTATATCCCCCCCGTAGGCACACAAGGATTAGAAGGTCCTAAGCGAACGCAACCTCCCGTGATAGCAAGTATGGTAGGTATGTCATACAAACAATCCATATACTACTACTAAGTAAACACACATCTTAGTAATACCGTATTTTAATCGTAGTACATATTGCATACTCGTACTATCTTATACTTATCATAATTCATACTATTCCGGTTTGTAATTATACGCGCCATGATTCATCCTCACATCGTAGTAGACACTCACGTCTCAACCCAAATGGTTCAATGAATATAACTCTAGTATATGATTTACTCATCTCAATAACCCAAAAGTCCCAAATCAATCACTATATCATCAAAGGAATGCTAACTCTACCCTTGAACCAGTTCCCGGAACTCCAAAAGTCAAAACAGTCCAAAAAGGGTCAAACTGTCAACTCGTTAGAAGTCTCGTTCGAACGAGGCTTCGAACGAGTTTGGACTGTCAGGTCGTTAGAAGTCTCGTTCGAACGAGGCTGTTCGAACGAGGTCCCAGTTCGTTCGAACGAACTGACTCTTCTAACGATATCTCGTTCGAACGAGATATCGAACGAAAATCCCTACTCGTTAATAAAGACTGGTCAACTCGTTAGAAGCTCATTCGAACGAGCTCGTTCGAACGACCTGGGGGTTGCTTCTAACGAGTGGCCAGTTTCGGCCCAGATTTTTCCCCAATTCGTTTTTCACCATTTTTACTCCTCAAACCTCTTCTAAAATTCGTTCCCACAATATATTGAGTCCTCTAATCATCCTCAAACATGTTAAGGGGCTATACTAACATCATTAAAGGGTTTAATATCTTCTAAACATCATTAAATCACAATTTCTACATTAATTCCCAATTTTCTTCAAGAACATAAACCCTAACTTTTTCTCATCATAAATTCCCAGATTTTAATTCGTTTATACATCACCTAGATATGAAATCTCCGAAATTAAATCTCCCCACAATGTTTCTACATGCAAACCTATCCCAATATTCAATAATAACTTCAAATTTCATGGGTTTTCTTTTAATCTTTCAAGAACAATCAAGATTCTTCAATTTCTAACATGGAAAAGACATTCTTCGAATTTAAATGAAATAAAGTCACTTGCCTTGGTTTGATTTCTGAATTTGGTGTGGATTTGGTGTCGAATTTCTGCAGAATTCCTCTCTCTCTCTCCTTCTCCAAGCTTTCTTCTCCAAAAGGCTATGGTGGCTAGGGTTTGCTTTCGGGAAACTTATGAAAACCTAATTTGATAAACCTCCGTAGCTAGTTGGGTTAATAAGGGTTGGTTGGGGTCAATCCTTATCAGATTACAACTCTCAATTTTCGTCACTTTTAATTACCCAAAAATACCAAATTACTAAAATACCCTTTAAGTTACCGGTATGGCCTAAAAATACCCCGGGATCCAAACTATACCCCCGGCTAGTGTTTTCTGACTATCTCGACCCTTCCGGACGCGTTGGCGCACTCAAAACGACCATACGGATTGTAGATTTTAAATTCACTTTTAATATTAAAATATTATACCGTGACGCGGCGGTCCCACGCGTCTCAACAAAATTTCCAAATTGCCGTATATAAATCCCACGACAAATTTCATAATACCAAATACATATATAATCTTATATGTACATAAACAAATACCAAATCGCATCATATTATTATTTATAACCCGGATTAATTTCCAATTAATACGCATTTAATTAATTAATCCCAAAAATAAATATAGCCAAAAGTACGGGGTATTACATTCTATGGAAATTACTTGATAGTGAAATAAATTTTATGTGTTGCTCTAATTTTCTTAGAATTAATTTACACATACTGTATTTTTTTATCTGACCAACATTTTATTGAATTTGATTTCAAAGACCTATTCAATTAATTTCTCACAAGACCGATTATTTCCCTCTTCAGTTTTTCTTTTTGCTTTAAGCAAGATTATTTTATGTATTACATGTGATAATGCTCATATAAAAAAATATACATGGTAAACAAACAACTTCAATTTTTCTACACTCTCTTTATATATTTTTTAGAAAAGATGGATAGAGACCCTAGCATATTATTAGATTAGGAGAAAAAGCCTCTCCTAAGTGTCAGTACAAGCTTAAAAACCAGCAAGAACAAAACAAACTTAGAAAATAATAAATATGGGGCTTTATAATAGACCCATTACAAGATAAAGACACAAAAGTCATCTCTACAAAGATCTGAGATAGAAGCAACCCATTTTGTCAAGCTTATAGGCACCTCTGGCCAAATTAGGGAGATCCATGAAATTTCTAAAAATTGAGATTAATTGAGTTGTAGTCCCATAGTTGGCAAGAGCATCAGCAACCATATTTCATTCTCGAAAGCAATGGTTTAATTAGAAGTTTAGAGAAGATAATAATGATCTGATTTCTTTCACACTGTCTTTATATCCACTCCCTTATGTTTTTTGACATTTGTTTGGATGAATCATAAGAACAATATATTCGAAGCAACACATAATATTATCTTTAATAGAATGGGTATTCAAATATTTCTATTTAATTTCATATGATCTCCAGGAACATAACCCAATGTCCAGTCCACAGATTTTTAATCCATGCAAGGGCGAAGTCAAGATTATTCAAAGGGGTGGGCTAACAATAAGTCAAAGTTCCTAAAAAAATAAAATTAAATAAAAAATTAATAAAAAAAGTCATTAAAAATTTAGTTCAATATTAGAATTCATTCATAATAAAATAAAAAATTCATCGAAAGTGTTCCCTTTAGTATTTAAATATTCACATATCTAGGTAACATATAAAACCAAAGAAACTTGGCCCGACGAGTCTTTAATGATTCAAATTCATTGATCACGGTGTCTAAATCAATGATTAAAGTGAGGTCCTATTAAAGGAAGAGAGGCAAGCAATCATCAAGAAATTCATCCCCCCATTGAGTTGTGAACTAATGTTTTAACATGTTTCACACCCAAAAAAGCTCTTTCAGTTGTCGTCGTGGAAACAGGAAGAGTGAGGAGGAGATGAATCAATTTATCAACCAAATAGTAGTTATCAATCTTTCTTCTTACATATAGTTGTCGACATAACTCACCTAGGGTAGAAACTTCTTGAAACTCGGGATCACTAACTATATCGAGATGGTAATGCATCAACTGACATCGCAAGCGATAGATATCTTATCCATCAAAATCTCCAGGATAAAAAATTTCTGCAATCTTACAAATATCCTCAACATTATATGATGAAAAAGAATCACTAGGATCCAAAGTCGAGCTAAGAGTAAGAAGTTCCACTACCCCCCTGACAATCGATGTTTTAATTCTGTCAACTGAAAATCTATTGTGGCATTGAAAACATCATAGTGATAATAATGTTCAACTGTGATATGATCTTACTGTTGACATTGACAACATGTACCCTCATCAAAATAAAAACTCATATCCGGTATATAAATCATGTATTGAATACAAAATAATGTCATAGTCTCAAGAAAAGTTCCACAACCATCCTGTATTAGTTTTCGAATAAGATCTTTTGTTGTAGAGATTAGCTTCATAGAATTTAAAGTGCCTTGAGTTTTCCATTGTAAGGCCTGGCAGAGCATGTCAGTGATTCCCATGATTTTGTACACTAATAACACAATAAATATGAATTCAAAGTACCTCATAGCTTTGGACACACCATGAGCTTTCCCGCGTATTTTTGGACTTGGTCCAATTTTTTTAAGAGCCTCAAGAATGGTGCAAGATGCATCATACATATCCATAATGTGAGTTCCATCGAGTAACTACAAGTCGATGAAAAGTACCAATCTGATTAGCCCCTTTTCCAGAGTTCCAATCACCACTGACCAACATACGTTCGATTTCATTCTTATGCGTAGGATTTAACTCCAACACGCATTTTGGAGAGGAAGCAACAAGATTCACAATACAAGTCAAATGAGAGAAGAATTGCCAAACACTAGGCTATTATTTTTCCTCCATGACAAAATCTAGTTGAATTTGATGAGCAAAGCAATGAACATAATATGCATATGGGCAATCCTTAAGAAACAATGCTTGCAATCCATTGCATTGACCACACATATTGTTAGCACCGTCGTAACCTTAACAACGTAAGTTTCAATACGAAGATTGTAACGAACAAGCATATCACATATCTCTTTTTTAATATTTGGCGCTGATGTATTTTCAACCCCCCTAATATTAAAAAATCGTTCATCTATCAAACCATCTTTCTAAACATATCTCAACACAAGTTCCAATGTTCCCTTTTGGACTCATCTTGCGATTTGTCCACAAGAATACAAAACTTTCATCCCCCTATTTCATCAAATATCATTTTTCTTACTCTATTAGTTAAGATACTTAAAATCTCTTTTTGAATAAAGTAAGAAGTGTACATAACATTACCTGGGACATTATTTAAAATTATACTTGAAAGCTCATCATTCCCTTCAACTTTGAACTTCAATAATTCAACAAAACTCCACTTGTTCAATGAATTTGGGCCTTCATCGTGACCTCTAAAAGTCACTGCTTGAAGTGAAAGAAATCGAACGGCTTAACTGCTTATCATAAGACGCATTCGATTCTTCATAACTTCTTTCATTGATTGTGAATTAATGACTTTGCCAATATATTTGTGATGAATTTTTTAAATTGTAAAGACATTCCATAGATTTGCTATGCAGTGAAGATAGCCCTCCATCATGTAGCAACAATGCACATTTTTCCCTATCATTAACTCTCTTCCAACTATCAAACCCATCAGTAGTAAGTGAAGAACGACTAGCTGGGTTATTTTTATCTCTAGAAAGAAAGCATGGAAAATACTATGCTTTATTCTTTGAAGGGGAATACTCTAGCCAATTAAATTGTTTAAACCATGTAAGGACATAATTTTATAAATGCTCGTTATCAATTGAGTAAGTCGTATACCGTTATAACTGTAGAAGAATTGTTCAAGATCATATGAAACAAAACGGATTCGAATATCAAGTTTTCTTCAATAATCAAGCCTCCGCAAGTTTAACTTTGGTAAGGTTATATTTTAAACCCTTAATAATTGACTTAGAATGTTGAGATATTTTTCCTAAAATATTTTCTAAGTGTTGGAGCAGAGTTTTTAAGTTTTTTGTCAGAAAATATTTTTCGAAGTTTCAAGGCGGAACATTTACTAGCGAAAGAAAAAGATTTTTTCTTAATTTTCTCGTTCGAGTGACAGAAGACTTCGTTCTAGAGACATCCCTATGTCGCGCGAAGCTCGTTCGAGAGACACGTGTCCTTGTTCGAGCAAGATAGACTTTTCATTTGAGCGACGCGCCGCCTTAGATTTTCTATAAAAGGTTTTCCAACTTCATTTTTAATTAGAAGACATGAGCTTTTGAACAGAGACGAAACTGCTTTCGCAGAATTCTTTGTCTTCTCACTTTTAAGGTTTTAATCATTTTTGTTTTCGATTCACAAGATCCCAGTAGTTTGTGTGAATTATTTTGGAACCCATGAACACATCCTGTGTCAAGTTTCTCTTGTAGAGAGGATCTCTACTATTGATCTAGGTGCTCTTGAGGGGAGTACTGAGCTGAAGACGACTCCGTGTCATAGGGAGTTCTTGGGGGCGTTCCTTGGCTGAATTGGAGATGTGGTTCTCGCTGACTCTATACTGCGTGTCTATGTAGGTTTACTGAGGTAAACTTATTGCAAATTTCAATGTGATTGTAAATTGCAATTTAATTCATAGTGAAATAAAAGGTTTTGCCCCTCGGGGATTTTTTCTAAAATTTGGGAGTTAGTATTTTTGTTTGTGATGGTTTGACACAAACACACACATAGTTTCATGTTTAGGAGCTGAATTAAATTGGTTTGATATTTTCACCAATTAAATAAGTCTAAATTACAAATTAATTTAAATCAATATCACACGACATTCTCAAATTGGTATTAGAGCATGTTACTCAAATTTACCGAGTATTCCTATTTTTCGTAAAATTGTGTGATATTAATTTTTTTTAAATTGTCACAATGTTTACAAGTGAAAACTTATATAACCGGTTGCCAATTTTTGACCGGGTCAGGTCTAATTATAATTACTAGAAAGACCGCATGAGATCTCATTTAAAAGCAATCGATGAGAGAATTTGGTTAATTTGTGAAAGAGGCTAGATTCCTCCCACTGTCACCGCGAATAATGTCACGAATTTAAAACCTCTGTCAGACTGGACTGAGGATGAGTTTAGGTGGATCACTTTTATTTCACGTGGGCTTAGTGCAATTTTTAGACATTTCACCCCTGACGAGTTTCGAGGTATTATGACGTGCACCACGTCTGGAGAAGTGTGGGATGTTTCACAACTCACCCACGAAGGCACTAGCGCGACCAAAGAGTCTACAATTCAAAATTTAACTACTCAATTTGAAATAATTACCATGCTTGAGACTGAGTATTTTGATGATTTTTATGCATGTTTGTCTGACATTGTCAACATTAAATTTTAATCTTAGTGAGCCTATACCTAATGCACGAGTGGTTAAAAAGATTTTAAGATCGCTGCAAAAACGTTTGATCCCTAAAGTGACTGTTTTGAATAACTTAGGTAATTTGGGCAATTTAAAATTAGAAGAGCTGGATGGCAACCTCCAGACATATTAGATTGGCATGTTTCCTAACACTGTCAAGCCTAAGGATAGAGGGATAGCACTTAAAGCCCAATCTAAAAATAAAAATAAAAAATGACTTTTTGTGAGTCCGAGTATGAGGACGAGTTTGATTTTGATATGTCCATGCTTGCCAAGAATTTAAAAAAGTTTCTCAAGTTTTCAAAACAAATTCTTCCAATAAAAGTTTTTTTTCAGAAAAGAAAGACAAGGCCAAAGAAATCAGTGAGAAAGAGAAAGAGGGTGAGGGAGATTTAGAAAAAGTAACATGTTTTGAGTGTGAGGGCAAAGGCCATAAGTCGTTTGAGTGTCTCATTAAACTTAGGAGAGAGGGTAAGAAAGTTGCTATGCCAGTCACCCTTAGAGTGATAGTGAGGATGGTGTGAAAAATTTCAGGGATGAGTCTTCACAAGGGAAGTTTTTTATTCTTTCTTCTAGTCACTTGAGCACACCCAGTTTATCCCACGACGATGAGGATACTTGTGCACGTGAGATCCACGAGGATGATTTGAGTTTTTCTAGCGAGTCTGAGAGTGAGTGCACTAGTGAGGGTGATAGTGAGCTCCAAATCGCATTTGGAGATTTTTACGTCGAGACCTTACAGACTAAAAAAATGAATAAGGAGTGGAGTCTTAGGGTGAGGAATTTAGAGAAAAAGTTAGAGAGTTTGAAGGAGTTTGAGGCAAAAGGGATTCAACTAGAGAAGGTGAATATTTCTTTGAGTGAAAAGTTGATAGCTTTAGGCCGGGAAAAGAGTGAACTTATAACCTGTATAACACAATTAGAGAGAGATCTTAAGCATGACCAGGACGTTAAAGTAACTTTAGAGAACACAGTTAAGAAGGAAGGAAATATGGTTCTCAATCCCATTTTGGGTAATGTTGAGAGTTTAGGTATAAGTCATGACGGTGCGTCGACTTCACATGTTTCACCCGAGACGGTTCCCACTTTAGTGTTTGATTCATTTGGCTCTCAATCGACCCCACCTAGGCGTCCCGTGCCTGATAGGAGAGCGCGTAGGAGACATTTTGAGAGAGGTGTACTTAGGCCTATTTATGTTTTCACACACTGCAAGAAAATAGTATACCTTATAGAGTTTTGTTTTAAGTGGGGTCATGTGTCATGTTTTCCTACTACACATGTTCACACACACACGCACCCACACCTGATGCTCCGGATGATTACACGAGAGAGTTTGCGCATATTAGGGAGCAGGTAAAATTATTAGTGAAGACTTCACATGATTTGATGGAGGTTTTTCATAGGATGTCACCACATTTGAAAAACTCGACCGCACCTAACGGTTAAGGTCTAGACTTGACTGCTAGCATAGGTTGATTTTCATGTTGATATTTATTTGTCTATTGCTAGTATGTATCATTTTTGTTTTAGATTTTTTATTTTTGATAAAATTTGAAAAATTCAAAAAGATTTTATTTTGATAAAAATTTTAAAAAACACAAAATGAGTTTCGTATTTTGTTTTTACACCGTATATGAATAGACCTTTAGGATGAACGAGTCACAATTCCATTCCATATCCACAAGACAATTTGATATGTGTCATCATTTTACTTTTGTGCTTTACAATGTTTTGAGTCATTGAGATGTGATTAGTTGTTACTATCTACATGTTTGACTCATAAGTTCCTTTAATGCACACTTGCACGGATTTATTTGATTATTGTACTTGTTTATCACATATTGGTCGGAGTGTTGTCATCTCAATTATGTCTTTAAAATGAACCATATGCAATAAAACTTGGCAATGGAAGTAGTATATGTAAAAACCGTTTACCGTGAGGAATTTAATTGCAACAAAATATAATGAGTGAATCACGGGAAATGGTTACGAGAGTATAAAACTAACTCGTCGTGAAATCCACAGTTTAAAAGAGCCCGAAAAAAAATTGAAAGGCAATAATGAGATAAATATGCCAAAAAGGGGCCACATCAAAAGAAATATATAATGATTATTATTTATGAGGGGGTTTGGATGGAAAGAAATGACAAACAGGTTAGCACGTCCTGACAACGTCTTGAAAAAGCATTCATAGTTTTAGACGTTATTGGTGTGGAAATCACTTTTGACTTTGATGTGTTGATGGGTTGAGTCGATGTCATTTAAAATTCAACACTTTTGATACTTAAGGACAATTTTGAGATTCATTCGATTGGAGTACATGTATACATAGTGCACATATGTTATGTTTGATTGCGGTGATTTTCCTATCAAATATGTTCGCACGCATTCATTCTGTATCCATGATTTGGTTGTCTTAGTGTAAATTCATGGTGTGTGATTTTTGTATAATTATTTTTGCATTTTTTATGAAAAATTGAAAAATCAAAAATAGTTTGTGGACAGCTTTTGAGTTGTAGTTTGATTCATGTTTTTTATGCATCCTGTCATAACAACTTCATGTTTATTTTGTTTATTCGTTTCCTTGTCTATTTCGATCAAATAAAAAGGGGGAGAACGAATTATGGGGGAGTTTTTTTCATTATGGGGGAGATTTGACTATATTGATTGATGTATTTTTAAATCATTGTAAACTTGATGCGTCACGAGGTATTTGCTTTGTCTCATGTTCATAAGAACAAAATTAAAGATCATTATGTTGCACACCCTGATGAAAAAAGCGTAAAGATTTGAAGTTGAAGATTTTGAAGATTTGGACTAGCATGTTTAGTACCTTATCAGTTTTGGGTTCATGGGAGGGTATTAGATTTTTATAGGCTTTGTGTTTCGATAATTCAGATATTTTTTATTTTTTACCAGCATAGACATAGGGGGAGATTTGTAAGGACATAATTTTATAAATGTCAGTTATCAATTGAGTATGTCGTTGTGACACCCCGACTAATCAAATACCGGGTAGCTACTACTTTATTAAATCAATACAAAATGCCAAGTTGGTTCAGTTAATTGCATCACTGTCGAAAACATTTTAATAATTACTAACCAACTAGTATTTAAAAAGTAGGTTGCCAAATTTTAATTTAAGTCTGATTAACATGCAATAAAAGAATAATGGAAGAACAACATAATCCATTCACCATAACGAATTAATAAAAAAATCAACAAATAATAATAAGTCCGAAGGAAAACTCCTCACAACAATCCCACAACTGAAAATAAAATGACAAGTCTGAATCCTGAATTAATTACATGCCTGAAGTCTGAATAACTGAAATAAATGAAAAGTCTCTAAAAGAAATGCGCAACATGCCCTACAACTGATAAGTGCTGAATATAGAGTCAAGATAGATGAAGCGTCTACAAGCAAAGTCCTGTAACTTCCACAAACAGCTACAGCTCGTCACTTGAATGAGGATCCTAAGCATGGTGTCCTTGTGGCTGGGCACCTAAAATGGTTTTTACAAAAATAGATTTGAAAGCAAATGGGTCAGAGCCCGAAAGTGGAAATCATTTTAAAAACAGCAAGTGTTTTAATAACATTAAAACATTAAATGCAAAATACATGTTAGGACGTGCACTCACATGAAATTCTCACCTCTCGACTACATGTGCACCCCTAACGTACCTTACCCATCTAAATGACATATATATCTAACCAAAACGTAATAAGTTCTACCCCTTACTACTCGATCTCCATAATGCATTCTAGCGTTATCAATTAAATAGAGGGCTTTACTTAAACTCAGATTCTCAATTAGTAATACAATTCACTATCAAGTAACCCGTTATGTTTTCTCAAAACAATACCATAATTATTTTCACAATATTAACATGAAAGTTCCCATTAATTAAATGTATATTATTCACGTCATAAATATACAATACAAGCACCCCGAGACTAGCTGCGGTGCACACATACTCTGCTATCCATCCCAGTACATCACGTACATAAGGATCACGCATTCCGAATCTCTCAGGAATCGTTCTCAGATAACAACATCACAAATAATGGAGGCGCACACAGTCACATCACATGGGTCACGCACATACCTGCGCTCCCACGATCAGCAGACTTATTAACATCCCAATAAGTCCTTCTCTGACCTATGTTCATCGAGGTACCAGTCTAAATCCGGGCAACACGAGTATTAGAGGGCCCTAAGCGAACGTAAACCTCCCGTGATAGCAAGTATGGTAGGTATGTCATACACATAAAATCAATACATATACTAAGTATGCACACATCTTAGAAATCACCATAATATATTGGTGGTACACTTCTCAATCTCGTACTGACATATAATGCTACACAATTTATATGTTCCCGATTAATATAGTAATTTAGGTCGTCAATAGTTCTCGCATCGTAATAGACACTCACGTCCTACTTCATAATTTCCCTTAGGTTCAACTACACTTCTAGGTTTTGCTCCTCATTATATCTCAAATGTCCCTACTATATCAATTTATCATCAAGGGAAGGTTATCTCTACCATTAAATAAGGTTACGGGACATGCGAAATCAAAACAGGCTAAAAAAGCCTACATGTCAACTCGTTAGAAGTCTCGTTCGAACGAGGCTGTTCGAACGAGAGTTCGTTCGAACGAACTGGGCCTTCTAACGAGATCTCGTTCGAACGAAAGTCTTCGAACGAACATCCCTCTCGTTAGAACCCAAACTGTCAACTCATTAGAAGCTCATTCGAATGAGCTCGTTCGAACGACCTGGGCAGGTCTTCTAACGAGTGGCCACATTCGAGCCCAGATTTTCCAAATCTCATTTTTCTAACTTCTCTACACCTCAAATATCATCCAAACATTAATCCAACGATTGTTTAAAGTCTCTAATCATTCCTAAACATATTTAGGTCATATACTAACATGATTTGTGGGGTTAATTCATTCTTACCTCATTCAATTATCAAATCTCTTCATATTTTCCCCCAATTTTAAGAACATGAACCCTAGAATTTATAAATCATCAAAGAGCCTAATTAAATCCGTTTTTGTTTCATCCAAATTATAATATCATCAGAATAATCATCTAAGTATCAATCTACATGCGATTCCTCATCAAAAATGAAATTTTTACTTCCAATTTAAATGGGTTTTTCATTAACTCCCAAGAACAATGAGATTTTATCAATTCCTACACATGGAGAAAACATTCTTTGCAAAATAACGAAATTAAACCACTTGCCTTATTTGAATCTCTGATTTTGATGACGAATTGATGAACGATTCTCTCTCTCTTCTGCATAATTCCTCCTCTCTCTCTCTCCAAGCTTTCTTCTCTAATGGTGGCAATGGAGGCTAGGGTTTGTCTTAGGAACTTTTGGGGTTAATTCTAATAACCCCCATAGCCCTCTAATCAGTTAATGGATGGTAATGGGTTAGTGGGTCTTTTAATTTTCCATTTAAAACTCCTAAAATTCGTTAATCAAAAATCCCAAAATTCTAAAATTACCAAACTACCCTTATACGTTGCCGGTATGGCCTAAAAATGCCCCGGGACCCAAACTAAACCCCCGGCTAGTGTTTTCTGACTATTTCGACCCTTCCGGACGCGTTGGCGCACTCAAAATGACCATACGGTTTATAGAAATAAAATTCACTTTTTAATTATCATAATTATATTCCATGACGCGACTGTCACACGCGTCTCAACAAGATTTCCAAATTGCCGTATTTCTATCTCACGACAAATCAATAATTCCATATTCATATATAGCCATATATACTCATTAATATCAAATACTAACTCGCATCTCGTTAGTATCTTTATCCGGATTAATTTCTAATTCATACGCATTTAATTCAATTAATCCCATAAATAAATATCACAAAAATACGGGGTATTACATACTTCCCCCCTAATAACTGAATTTCGTCCCGAAATTCGGAATTAGAAAGTATCTGGTAAGAACAACTCTGGATAACGCTCTTGCATCTCATCCTCGCGCTCCCATGTGGACTCCTCGACATTATGATATCGCCACTGAATGCGCACTAACGAAACTATCTTTGACCGTAGTTTCCGCTCACTTCGGTCCAAAATAGAAATCGGCCCCTCCTCGTAGGAGCTATCAGGCCGGAGATCGATGTCCTCCAAAGCAATATGAGAATGAGCCAAATCGTCTCTAAGATATTTCCTTAGCGAGGAAATATGAAACACATCGTGAATCCGATGCAAATGCTCCAGTAATCCAAGTCTATACGCAACCGGTCCAATCCGCTCAATAATAGGAAATGGTCCCACATATCTTGGTGCCAACTTCCCTTTCTTCCCGAAACGCATAATCCCCTTCATAGGACATACTCTGAGCAAAACCTGGTCCCCTAGTTGGAACTCTCTAAAGAACCTCTTCGCATCAGCATAGCTCGTCTACCTGTCCTGAGCTACCCGAATGCGACTCCGTATCGGTTCTATCCTTGCCGAAGTATCCTGAATCACCTCCGACCCAAGTAGTTTGTTGTACCCCACCTCCAACCAACATGCTGGGGAACGACAAGGTCTACAGTACAACGCCTCAAATGGAGCCATGCCAATGGTGAACTGGTAGGAGTTGTTGTAAGCAAACTCTACCAGTGGAAGATACTGCTCCCATCCACCCCCGAAATCAATTATGCACATAAGTAGCATGTTCACCAACATCTGGTTTGTACGCTCGGTCTGCCCATCGGTCTGCGGGTGATACGCCGTACTCAACCGCAATTCTGTGCCCATGGCCTCCTGAAAACTCTCCCAAAATCGTGAAACAAATATCTTGTCTCGGTCAGACACGATATTTAAGGGCACACCGTGAAGTCTCACTATCTCTGAAATAAAGAGCTGGGCATAATGTCCCGTAGTGTAGTCTGTCCTTACGGGTAGGAAATGAGCGACTTTGGTCAGCCTGTCCACAATTACCCAAATGGAGTCGTGACCTCTCTGTGACGTAGGCAACCCCATGATAAAGTCCATGGATATGCTCTCCCACATCCACATCGGGACCTCCAATGGCTGTAGAAGTCCTGTCGGTCTCTGATGATCCACTTTTACAAGCTGACAAGTGGCGCATTTAGAGACAAACACGGCAATATCTCTATTCATCCCGCTCCACCAATACTGACGTCTCATATCTTGGTACATTTTGTCCCCACCGGGATGTACCGCGAATCGTGAGCCGTGCGACTCTGCCATCACCTCGTGCCGCAATTCCTCCCCTTTCGGAACTACCAATCTCCCATTGAAGCGTAATCCCCCGTCTGAGCTAACGGTATCGGATTCGGCTCCCTCTGCTAGTAATCGAACTATCAGCTCCTGACAGAACGAGTCATCTGCTTGTGCCTTTACCACTCTCGTGACAATCTGCGGCGTAACAGTCATTACCGACATGAATGATCAGGCCACTGCATCCTGGTGTCCCAATTCTTTCCACTTTGCCTTCCACACCCCTGCCACCTCATCTACTGGCCTACAGCTCAACGCGTCTGCTACCACGTTAGCCTTCCCCGGGTGATACTGGATATCGAACTGATAATCCTTCACAAACTCAAGCCACCTTCGCTGCCGCATATTCAACTCCTTTTGCGTGAATAGGTACTGTAGGGACTTGTGGTCCGTGAACAATCGAAACTTTTCCCCCAAAAGGTAATGTCTCCAAATACGAAGGGCAAATACCACTGCCTCTAACTCCAAGTCATGAGTGGGGTAATTCTTCTCGTGAGGCTTTAGCTTACGGGATGCATAAGCAATGACCTGACTCTCCTGCTGTAATACACCTCCAAGTCCTTGCAAGGACGCATCGGTGTAGACTAGGTACTCAACTCCCGGTCTCGGCAATGCTAACACAGGTGCAGAGGTCAACTTATCCTTTAACTCATCGAATGCCAACTGACAGGCATCACTCCAGATGAACGGCACACCCTTACGAGTCAGATGTGTCAAAGGACCTGCTATCTTTGAAAATCCCCGAATGAACCTCCTGTAGTATCCTGCTAATCCCAAGAAACTACGGATCTCCGTCGGTGTCGTGGGCTTTCCCCACTCCCTCACCGCGGATACTTTCCCCGGATCAACAGATATCCCCCGGTCGGAGATAATATGTCCCAAAAACTGGACCTCCTTCAGCCAAAACCCGCATTTCTCATATTTTGCATACAGCTCGTTCTGACGTAGTGTCTGTAAAACTTGCCTCAAATGCTCGGCGTTCTCCTCCTCTGTCTGGGAGTAAACCAGAATATCATCGATGAAGACAATGACAAACTGATCTAGGAAATCCCTGAACACCCTATTCATCAAGTCCATAAACACTGCTGGAGCATTGGTCAAACCAAAAGGCATAACCCGAAACTCGTAAGATCCATATCTCGATAAGAACGCAGTCTTCGAGGCATCCTCTTCCCTGATACGCAACTGATGGTATCCCGATCGTAAATCAATCTTCGAGAAGAAAGAAGCTCCTCTCAGCTGGTCGAATAAGTCATCGATTCGAGGCAACGGATACTTATTCCATATCGTGACCTTATTCAACTCTCGGTAATCCACACACAATCTCAGTGAACCATCTCTCTTCTTCACGAATAACACAGGGGCACCCCACGGCGAAGTACTCCTCCATATAAACCCCTGACCTAACAACTGCTCAATCTGATCCCGTAACTCCCTCATCTCAGCTGGAGCCATACGGTACGGTGAGCGTGCTATAGGTCTCGTATCTGGTAATAAGTCTATGACAAAGTCTATCTCTCGACTGAGGGTAGGCCTGGTATCTCCTGAAACACATCTGAATACTCCCTGACAACTGGGATCGAATCTAAAGGAATCACAACCTCCTTAGAGGTATCCTCCTCTATGTAGTACAAATGAGCGATCGTACCTCCCTCTGGGCGAGGCATCGCCACTACAAACATCTCTTGCCCCGGAATGGCAAAAACAATGCTCCCACCGAAGTAATCAATCCTGGCTCTATAATCAGCGAGCCAATCCATACCGATAATCACATCGTGTACATGCATATCTAATACCAACATGTCTACAGGTAATACCATACTACCAATCTCTACCCCCACTCCCCGGCATATAAAGAAAATAAGTGACCCACTCCCCAATGGTGAGTCTACACACGTCATTGTGCTCTCTGCTGTGGCTAACAACCCTAAGGCTTTTGCAAAATGAGTAGCTATAAAACAGTGCATTGCCCCCGTATCAAATAAAACCCGACCCATAGTACCATGGATAGGAAACATACCCTCAATCGCGGGTGGTGCCTGTGGAGCTGCTGCCTGGTGGACGTTATAGACACGTCCATACTGTAACTGTCCCTGCTGCACAGAAACTGCTGGAATGGCTGGTAGTGATGGCACCTGGGCTGGAGCTGGGAGAGCTGGTGGAAAAAGTGGCCTCTAGGGCTCATGTCGAGCACCCTGCTGCTGCTGCGGGGCCCTATCCCTATCCGGATAGTCCTGGCGTTTATGGCCAGTCTTTCCATAAACGAAACACTTCCCCGGGAAGTTTTCCCCTCTCTGTCCCTGCTGCCCCCGGCCCTGGTGGCAGTTACCGTTCCTCCACTGGCCCTGCTGGCCCTGCTGAAACTGCTGTTGACCATTCTGACCCTGCTGGTTCTGATGGCCGTTTGGACCCTGATGGCCCTGCCGGAAACCTCTCTATCCGTGCCTAAAATTTCCAGACCTGAACCTCTTGTTATCCCCCTGTTGGGAACCCTGGTCGCCCTGTCTCTGCCCCTGAACAGATTGTGCCCCACTGGCACCATTCCCTCCAGTCCTGTCCTGATGGCTGGACTCTCCAGATCTCTTGCCCTCAGCCATGTGAAAGCGGTGATCCTGGCAATGGAGCAATGCAGCGTTAACCACATCAGAATAAATGGCTAACGAGAGGTTCCCTAACAAGTGCTGACGAATCCTCCATGTCAACCCGTCAGTAAATTTTTGTATCTTCTTCTCCTCTGTCGGTATCTCATCTGGAACAATGTTCAGAAGATTAGTGAATTCGGCCTCATACTCGGCCACAGTCTTACCCTCCTGTCGAAGGCTCATCAACTTCCTCCTCATTTCCGTATGAACAGCTGACGGAAAGTACTTGCGGTCGAACCGCACCCAGAACTCCTGAATAGTGAGAGTGTCCCTCTCCTCCACGGTGGTAATAGACTCCCACCACTGCAGTGCAGATCCCACTAGCTTAAAGGTAGCTAGTATCTGCTTCTGAACCTCAGTGCACTCATACATCCTCAAGTGCCGCTGAATATCCTTCCTCCACTGACTCGAAACTACGACATCGGAGCTACTTGCGAACTCCGGTGGGTGTGCTTTCTGGAAAGCATCACGAACACGTTCCCAAGCAGACGGGAATGCATGTGCCTGAACCGACGCAGCTACTGGCGCCTGAGATGGTGCCTACTGAACTACGGCTAGTGCGGCATTTACCGCCTGGGCCACAATCGCTGCAACCTCGGCGGCATTCATCGTGCCTTGAACTGGTGCGGGCTGTGGTTCTGGCGTTGCATTCCTGGGAACCCGTTGTGCACAAAGTGGAGGCATCTGAAATAAGAACGAAGTCTATAAGTTCGCAGTTATAAACTTAAAATAGCTGAAGAACGTAGCATATACAAAATAATACAACAATCATAAAATATAGGGCTCTACTTCAAAGAAAGCTCAGCGGAAACATAATAAGCCGTACAGATCCTAATGGACACTAGAACCTGATGCTCTGATACCACCTGTGACACCCCGACTAATCAAATACCGGGTAGCTACTCCTTTAATAAATCAATACAAAATGCCAAGTTGGTTCAGTTAATAGCATCACTGTCGAAAACATTTTAATAATTACTAACCACCTAGTATTTAAAAAGTAGGTTGCCAAATTTTAATTTAAGTCTGATTAACATGCAATAAAAGAATAATGGAAGAACAACATAATCCATTCACCATAACGAAGTAATAAAAAAATCAACAAATAATAATAAGTCCGGAGGAAAACTCCTCACAACAATCCCACAACCGAAAATAAAATGACAACTCTGAATCCTGAATTAATTACATGCCCGAAGTCTGAATAACTGAAATAAATGAAAAGTCTCTAAAAGAAATGGGCGACATGCCCTACAACTTATAAGTGTTGAATATAGAGTCAAGATAGATGAAGCGTCTACAAGCAAAGTCCTGTAACTTCCACAAACAGCTACAGCTCGACACTTGAATGAGGATCCTAAGCATGGTGTCCTTGTGGCTGGGCACCTAAAATGGTTTTTACAAAAATAGATTTGAAAGCTAATGGGTCAGAGCCCGAAAGTGGAAATCATTTTAAAAACAGCAAGTGTTTTAATAACATTAAAACATTAAATGCAAAATCCATGTTAGGACGTGCACTCACATGAAATTCTCACCTCTCGACTACATGTGCTACCCTAACGTACCTTACCCATCTAAATGACATATATATCTAGCCAAAACGTAATAAGTTATACCCCTTACTACTCGATCTCCATAATGCATTCTAGCGTTATCAATTAAATAGAGGGCTTTACTTAAACTCAGATTCTCAATTAGTAATACAATTCACTATCAAGTAACCCGTTATGTTTTCTCAAAACAATACCATAATTATTTTCACAATATTAACATGAAAGTTCCCATTAATTAAATGTATATTATTCACGTCATAAATATACAATACAAGCACCCCGAGACTAGCTGCGGTGCACACATACTCTGCTATCCATCCCGGTACATCACGTACATAAGGATCACGCATTACGAATCTCTCAGGAATCGTTCTCAGATAACAACATCACAAAGAATGGAGGCGAACACAGTCACATCACATGGGTCACACACATACCTGCGCTCCCACGATCAGCAGACTTATTAACATCCCAATAAGTCCTTCTCTGACCTATGTTCATCGAGGTACCAGTCTAAATCCGGGCAACACGAGGATTAGAGGGCCCTAAGCGAACGTAAACCTCCCGTGATAGCAAGTATGGTAGGTATGTCATACACATAAAATCAATACATATACTAAGTATGCACACATCTTAGAAATCACCATAATATATTGGTGGTACACTTCTCAATCTCGTACTGACATATAATGCTACACAATTTATATGTTCCCGATTAATATAGTAATTTAGGTCGTCAATAGTTCTCGCATCGTAATAGACACTCACGTCCTACTTCATAATTTCCCTTAGGTTCAACTACACTTCTAGGTTTTGCTCCTCATTATATCTCAAATGTCCCTACTATATCAATTTATCATCAAGGGAAGGTTATCTCTACCATTAAATAAGGTTACGGGACATGCGAAATCAAAACAGGCTAAAAAAGCCTACATGTCAACTCGTTAGAAGTCTCGTTCGAACGAGGCTGTTCGAACGAGAGTTCGTTCGAACGAACTGGGCCTTCTAACGAGATCTCATTCGAACGAAAGTCTTCGAACGAACATCCCTCTCGTTAGAACCCAAACTGTCAACTCATTAGAAGCTCGTTCGAATGAGCTCGTTCGAACGACCTGGGCAGGTCTTCTAACGAGTGGCCACATTCGAGCCCAGATTTTCCAAATCTCATTTTTCTAACTTCTCTACACCTCAAATATCATCCAAACATTAATCCAACGATTGTTTAAAGTCTCTAATCATTCCTAAACATATTTAGGTCATATACTAACATGATTTGTGGGGTTAATTCATTCTAACCTCATTCAATTTCAAATCTCTTCATATTTTCCCCCAATTTTAAGAACATGAACCCTAGAATTTATAAATCATCAAAGAGCCTAATTAAATCCGTTTTTGTTTCATCCAAATTATAATATCATCAGAATAATCATCTAAGTATCAATCTACATGCGATTCCTCATCAAAAATGAAATTTCTACTTCCAATTTAAATGGGTTTTTCATTAACTCCCAAGAACAATGAGATTTTATCAATTCCTACACATGGAGAAAACATTCTTTGCAAAATAACGAAATTAAACCACTTGCCTTATTTGAATCTCTGATTTTGATGACGAATTGATGAACGATTCTCTCTCTCTTCTGCAGAATTCCTCCTCTCTCTCTCTCCAAGCTTTCTTCTCTAATGGTGGCAATGGAGGCTAGGGTTTGTCTTAGGAACTTTTGGGGTTAATTCTAATAACCCCCATAGCCCTCTAATCAGTTAATGGCTGGTAATGGGTTAGTGGGTCTTTTAATTTTCCATTTAAAACTCCTAAAATTCGTTTATCAAAAATCCCAAAATTCTAAAATTACCAAACTACCCTTATACGTTGCCGGTATGGCCTAAAAATGCCCCGGGACCCAAACTAAACCCCCGGCTAGTGTTTTCTGACTATTTCGACCCTTACGGACGCGTTGGCGCACTCAAAATGTCCATGCGGTTTATAGAAGTAAAATTCACTTTTTAATTATCATAATTATATTCCATGACGCGACTGTCATACGCGTCTCAACAAGATTTCCAAATTGCCGTATTTCTATCTCACGACAAATCAATAATTCCATATTCATATATAGCCATATATACTCATTAATATCAAATATTAACTCGCATCTCGTTAGTATCTTTATCCGGATTAATTTCCAATTAATACGCATTTAATTCAATTAATCCCATAAATAAATATCACAAAAATACGGGGTATTACAGTCATATATCGCTACAACCGTCGAATAATTGTTCAAGATCATATACAACAAGACGGATCTGAATATAAAGTTTTTTTCAACATTCAAGTCTCCGCAAGTTTAACTTTGGTAAGGTTGTGTTTTAAGTCCTTAATAATTCACTTTGAGTGTTGGGATATTTTTCATCAAATATTTTCTAAGTGTTGGAGCGGAATTTTTAAGTTTTTTGTCAAAAAATATTTTTCGAAGTTTCAAGGTTGAAAATTTACTAGTGAAAGAAAAAGGCAAAACTATTTTTTAATTTTCTCGTTCGAACGACAGGAGATTTCGTTCGAGTGGCATCCCTATGTCGCACGAAGCTCGTTTGAGCGACACATGTCCTCGTTCGAGCAAGATAGCCTTTCCATTCGAGCGACACGCCACCTTAGATTTTTTATAAAAAGATTTTCCAACTTCGTTTTTAATTAGAAGACCTGAGATTTTGAATAGAGGCGAAACTGCTTTGGCAAAATTCTTTGTCTACTCACTTTTAGGGTTTTAATCATTTTTGTTTTCAATTCACAAGATTCCAATAGTTTGTGTGAATTATTTTGGAACCTAAGAACACATCACGTGTCAAGTTTCTCTTATAGAGAGGATCTATGCTGCTGATGTAGGTGCTCTTGAGAGGAGTACTGGACTGAAGACGATTGCATGTCATAGAGAGTGCTTGTGGGGTTCCTGGGCTGAATTGGAGCTGCGATTAGGCCTGACTTTTACTAAGGTAAACTCATTGCATATTTCATTGAGATTTACTTCAAAGTGAAATAAAAGGTTTTGCCCTTCGTTGATTTGTCCTGAAATTTGGGAGTTATTATTTTTTTTGTGATGGTTTGACACACACACACACACATAGTTGAATGTTTAGGGGCTGGATTAATTTGGTTTGATATTTGCACCAATTAAATAAGTCTAAATTACGAATTAATTTAAATCGATATCACACGGCATTCTCAAGCCACGCATATTGAAATCGCCGATATTGTTTGCCAAACAATGTCCTTTGATACTCGGAAAGTTTAGGTTGATAAGGTCTAAAATTGATGTATTACCTATTGAAGTACGTAACCCGGGATCTCGTTCAATAGTAAAAGAAGAAGTTCCACTACTTGAGATATGGAAAGAGGGTGTAAATCGGGAATTGTAGTATCCTTAGTTTACGGGGGAGATGTATCGTCCCGCGATGTCTCATCATTATAAAAAGAACGAAAAAATAGTCTTTCCTTTCTTTGTTGGTGGTTGATTATGTGACATAACAATTTATAACCTAACGAAAAGAACAAGAAAATATAATTTATTGCACAAACCTAAAAAATATTAATACATTTATTAAGCCATCATATAATTTATAAATAGGACTTATTTATTAAGACCCCAAATAATTACCTAAATTAATTAATTAATTAAATGCATATATCTGATTTTTTTTAAAAATAACTAATCTAATTTATGAAAAAAATAGAAAAGAAATGCGAAAAAATTAGGATGAACAATTATTATGGGTAAAAACAATTTAAAAAAAGGAGAAATAGTTACATACCACCGGAGTGGGAATTTTCTAGCCGCCTAAATTTGCAGGTGGGCGACGCAGTCACACAGGTATAGTAAAATGAGGGGCAGTTTTAAGGGAAGGTGGTAGTTGATAACGTGACTTTTTAGGAAAATTACCTACAAAATAATAACGTGACTTTTTGTATATGTCATTGTTGAAAGCCAAGTTAGTCAAAACCTCAATTACCTACAAAATAATAACAATCTCAAGTGTAGAGGTAAGTAAGGGTATCAATTCACTTTAAAGGGGGTAAGCTAGAGACAAACTCAAATGTAGTTCAATTTTTATTTTATTTTTGGGCTTTTTACTTTTTCTACTTTTTTTTAGTTTTTTCAATATTAAAACAATAGGGTGAGGTGAGGTTTTAAACTAAACTAAACTAAGATGAAAATAACTAACTATAAAGTGACTAAAATGAAAACAAAGTCTAACACTAAAATAAAAGATAAAGTGAGGTAGATAATTGTGAGGACAATCAAGGAGTGGTTTTACACCACAAATTTTAGCTATTCTAGCTAATGAATTTAATTAATTGAATTATCCCAAATTAATATCAAAATTACAAACCAACTCTCGTTGCAAGTGTAATTATAATAGTAATCTTTTAGAATGTTAAGTTTAATACCCCACAACTCTAGAAAAATAGATCCACACTTCTTTTAATTAATCACCCGCTAGGATCGATCAATTAAAATTCATGTAAATCTTATAAAATAATTTTAGAGTTGAAATTCAAGTTATAATACCCCACTTAAGAAACCCTATCTCTAGTTCGAATCTAAAATGAGTATTATAATTAGAATTTCGATTTTCTCTCGAAAATCATTTACCCTCTCTCGAGGCGTAAATTTAAGGATGGGGGATTAAAATTAACATTCAAAGGGACTTTGCAAGTAATTAAACTAATTAAAATAAAATAACATCAAATAAGGGTTTTACCCCACCCCTTGAAAGGGGTTTTAGCCTAACATGATATGAAATTTGACAAATTAATAATCAAGGCTACTAAAATAAAAGAGAAGAGAATAGAACAAGCAAACCAAATCTCTTTGAGAAAGTTGAACTCTACTCTTCCAAATTGAAGCATACACCACTTAATTGAGCATCCAAATGATTTGAAATTAAATATCCACTCAATTAACTCTCTTACAATATTTAATCTCACAAATATCTAACAAAAATAAAAAGAATAAAATAAAACTATTTACAAATGGTATATTTCTCTTCAATTCTCTCTCAAGAATTTCCTATCTAAAAGCTTGATTTTTTCCTTTTGAATGAGCATGGTCTTCTTATATAGTAGGCACATGGAGCAAAGTGGTATATTGGGTATATGGCTAGGGGGTGCATGTGGATATAGTGTGAGGTCATGTGAATAAGGGTTGAGGGAATAAAAAATCTGATATGGTTAATGGGGGTGTTTTGGGTAAAAGGTGTGAAAGGTGTTAATTGGGGTTATTATGGGAAAAAGGGAATAAAGGGGATAAGTGAGTTTTTATTTGGTAGGTGGGTATTTGGTTAGTTTAGTTTTTCGCTTGAGTTATTTTGTTTGGCAGGGGTGAAATGGATATAAGTGGGTATAAGGCTTAAAACACATGTGGGCATTTAAGTTGGTTGACTTAGTCATGTGTTTGTTGTGACACCCCACCTAATTAAATACCGGGAGATCACTCCTTTATTAAATTAAAATCAAGGTGAACGGTTGGATCATTCTTAGCATCATTGTCATAAAAATAATTTTTTCAATTTAAACACCCTAAATAATTAAGTTAAGTGTCAAAACCATTTAGACATTACTTTCCAAATTTTTATTTATTAGACCAACATTTAAAACTTTGCATAATTCACAATTTAATAGTCACACCACAACTATCCTGGAACATACAATCCAAATAATCAAACATTCAACTAATTGAATCCAACATTTAATACTTCAATGAAAACATCCTGGCGATAATAAATCCCAAAGTGCAAATACTAGAAATAAATGGATTACAATATCCAATAAAACAACTAAATAATGGAAAGGGCGACACATGCCCAACTGGAATAAATAATGCTAAGAGTAGAATCAAATGAATGAGGTCGTCTAAGCAAGAGACCAGCAAATCCCACCTAAGCTGCAGCGCGTTCCTTCCAAAGGATCCTATGCAAGACGCCCCTGTGGTTGGGCACCTGTAATATATACATATATATATATATATATATACAAGGGAGAAAAGAAAATAGAAACGGGTTAGAGCCCGATGGTGAAAATGATTTAAAATTTATTTAGCAAGTATTTAAAAAGTTTACTGGCCAATGCAATAACATATTAGTGCGACACTCCCTTGAGGAATTCTCACCTCTCTTCTAATCTGCACACCTATCGCACTAACCTTCCCAACGGTTTAACTTATCTTATCTTAGTTTGCTCGTAAGGTTTAAACTGGCGATTCAACTGTTTAAGGAGTAAATTCCATTTAATAACAAAACTCTCATTTTAACTTTATTCGCTAATAAAGTTTCCCAGTATCATATTATACTTTTCAAAACAAGTATTTCCAAATTGAAATCATTATTTATATTTTACTTACCATAAACACAGTAGGTAGTTTTCAAATTCCAGAATTTAATATATATATATATATATATATATATATATATATATAATACTCATATAATATATATATTCTAACGGCACCCCACATAATAATTATGGTGCGGGCATACTCTGCTATTCGATCCCCGTATCACTCGTACTAAAGGAAATACAAGTTCGAAATCACTCTCGAACTGTATTAACACATACACAAACAATATTGAGGCGAAGCATAGATTCCAAGTCTCTAAGAGGATAGCACATACCCTCACGTCTCTTAGGACCGTCTGACCATCGATCAGATAGCCTGTACCAAGGATATCTATCTTCTAGGGTACGAGTCAATATCCCCCATAAAGGCACATCGAAATAAGACTGTCCCAGCGCGGTAACCTCAGGGATAGCAAGTAGCGCGGGTATGATTTTCACACGTATATAGTATATGCACAAACACAGTCATATAAGTATACTACTATTACCATATCTCTTTAGGTACCTTTCATCACCCATAATATAATATTTATCCTTATTTCTCAATCTTTAGTTATCACGTATAACGGTTCGTCTCTTACTTTAATTGAGGGATTAATCCAACTTACTACGTAACACTCAAGGACTCTATCCTCCCAAATGTAGAATTCAGTATGTACTCATCTATTTTTCCAACGGATCTATTTTACGCGTCTCTCCCTTTAATACACAACCCCATCGTCCCTTAGGTGTAAGCATCCCAAAATGTAAATCTCGTCTTAGATTAAAGGTCTCATAGTTATTAATAAGTCCTACTGGTCTCCTTTATCTCCCAAAATATTTTAATAAGGATGTCAAAAGATTATTACTCATTTAATTTGAATTCAACTATTTAAAAGGGGAAACATGAGTCTTCCAAGAGCGGTCGATCGATCGATGGTAGGAGCTCGATCGATCGATGCGTCGATCGATCGACGCCCCTGGTTCGATCGATCGATCAAATAGGTATGGCGAATTCTGCAGATTAATAGTTACGGGTTCTATCATCCAACATCAACCAAATTCAGATTTTTAACACCCAAACTCCTAGAAATTCATACTACAAACATTAATAACCCAAACTAACAATCTTCTACGTAAAGCATGTGAATTTTCATTAATAACCATGGATTAAAAAGGGCAAAACTTATATAAACTTCATGAATCCTAGAATTTTCTTTAACTTTGTTCTAATCAGTCTTTTTCCAGAATTTCTACTCCTAATACATCATAAATCCGTGGTTCAACCTCTACATATGAAGGGGATTTCCAGATTTCCATTTATATCATTACTACGTGCAATCTCCTATCTCCAAAATGGGTTTTCTTCTATGAAATACATCCCAATCAATCCTAGACTAACATGAATGATGCATTAACTAATTTAAGCAAGATAAATACTTTCCTAGGAATTTCAGAGTTCTGATTTGTGGACGAATTTGGTGTGATTGCGTTCCCCGTCGCGCGATCTACGCGTTGGTGGTGGTGGCGGTGCAACCGGGTGAATTTTCGGCCTAGAACACCTTGGCAAGCTCTCTCCTTTCCTCTCTTATGGACATCACTTGACTTTGGTTGTGTTAAACCTAGAAGACAACCTTAGACATCTGATATAACCCTTGAAAATTCGTGGGTTTAATTGTCCAAAATTACAAAATGTCCAAAATGCCCTCCCGGAGTACTAATTAAGCCTAAAAACGCCCCGAGACCCAAACTAAACCCCCGAGTACACTTTTCTGACTATCTCGACCCTTCCGGTCACTTTGGAACACTCAAAATGACCATACGATCAACTTATAATTTATTCACTTTTTATTAATCAATATTTAGTCCCGACACGACACGGGCGTGTTCCGACTCAAATTTCCAAAATTGTCATTTTATTCACTCTTGACATTTAATAGAACCAATATTATATATTACTCTACTCACTAGTAATATTCAAAAAGTTTCCCATAATTACTAACTCACATCACGTTAATAATTATAAAGTAATTAATTTCCGGATTTATATTAAATTAATAATTCACATTAAATTTAATAAATCCCCAAAATTTAGAAAGCATAAAAATACGGGGTATTACATACTTCCCCCCTAATAATGGAATTTCGTCCCGAAATTCGGAAAATAAGGCATGCCTGGTAAGAATAAATCTGGGTATCTCTCGCGCATGTCTACCTCGCGCTTCCAAGTGGATTCATCCATATTATGATGCTCCCACTGGACCCGTACAAGTGGAACTACCTTCGACCTCAATCTCCTCTCGCTATGGTCTAGGATAGCCACTGGTATCTCCTCGTAAGAGTTGTCAGGCTGTAAGTCTATCTCCTCTATCGCGATGTGGGTGTGAGCCATGTCATCCCGAAGATATCGTCTCAACGACGAGATGTGGAATACATCGTGAATGCGATGTAAATGCTTTGGCAGTCCCAATCTGTATGCTACTGACCCAATCCTCTCGATAATGGGAAATGGTACCACATACCTCGGGGCCAATTTCGCTTTCTTCCTGAATCGCATCACTCCTTTCATAGGAGATACACGTAGTAACACTTGGTCCCCCACATTAAACTCCCAGAAGAATCGTTTCGCATCGGCGTAGATTTTTTGCCTATCCTGGGCTACTCGAATGCGACTCCTAATCGTCTCAATCCTTGCAGAGGTTTCCTGAATCACCTCTGGTCCTATCAACTTGTTATCCCCCACCTCTAGCCAACAAGTTGGGGAACGACAAGGCCTACCATACAAAGCCTCGAATGGAGCCATGCCAATCGTGAACTGATAAGAGTTATTATAAGCGAACTCTACCAGTGGAAGATGTGGCTCCCAACCTCCTCCAAAATCAAGGACACACATGCGTAGCATATCCTCCAGCATCTGATTAGTACGCTATGTTTGTCCATCTGTCTGTGGGTGATAAGCTGAACTCAACCTCAACTCTGAACCCATAGCCTCCTGAAAGCTCTCCCAGAAACGCGACACGAAAATCTTATCTCTATCTGACACAATATTCAGGGGCACCCCATGTAACCTGACAATCTCAGCAATGAACAACTGAGCATACTGACCCGTGGTATAGTCTGTCCGCACTGGCAGAAAATGAGCCACTTTGGTCAAATGATCTACAATCACCCAGATAGAGTCGTGGCCCCGCTGTGATGTAGGCAACCCTATAATAAAGTCCATGGAAATACTCCCCCACTTCCACGCGGGTATCTCTAATGGCTGAAGCAACCCTGACGGTCTCTGATGGTACACCTTTACCAGCTGGCAGGTAGAACACTTGGACACGAACTCAGCAATATCCTTCTTCATCCCACTCCACCAATATTTCGGCCTTATATCCTGGTACATCTTATCTCCTCCAGGATGTACCGCAAATCAGGACCCGTGAGACTGGTTCATCACTGCATAACGTAATTCTGCTCCTTCTGGGACCACCAATCTCCCATTAAATCTCAAACCCCCATCAAAACTAACAGAATAGGACTCAGCACCCTCGGCTAAAAGTCGTACAATCTGCTCCTGGCAAAATGGGTCTGCGGTCTGTGCCTGTATAACCCTCGTAACAATCTCGGGTGTCACTGTCATGACAGATATGAAGGAACGGGCTACTACGTCCTGCTGACCCAACTCCTTCCACATTGCTTTCCAGACGTCCGCTACATCGTCTATCGGTCTACGGCTCAACGCATCAGCAACTACGTTGGCCTTCCCCGGATGGTACTGTATGTCGAACTGATAGTCCTTCACAAACTCTAACCACCTGCGCTGACGCATATTCAGATCTCACTGAGTGAACAGGTACTGCAGTGACTTGTGGTCTGTGAATAAGCGGAATTTCTCTCCCAATAAATAGTGCCTCCAAATCCTCAGTGCAAAAATAATCGCTGCCAACTCTAGGTCGTGAGTGGGGTGATTCTTCTCGTGCGGCGTAATCTTGCGGGAGGCAAAAGCTATAGCCTTCTCCTCCTGCTGAAGTACTCCCCGAAGTCCCTATAAAGAGGTATAGGTGTAAACCAGGTATTCCACGCCCGATTTAGGTAAAGAAAGGACCGGTGCTGAAGTAAGCTTGTCTTTCAGCTCGTCTAAAGCCAATTGACAAGCATCATCCCAAACATATAGTACCCCTTTGCGAGTTAGGTTCATCAATTGAACCTCTATCTTGGATAAACCCTGAATGAATCTCCTGTAGTATTCGACTAATCCCAAGAAACTACGCACTTCTGTCGGTGTCATGGGCTGTCCTCACTCCCTCACCGCTGATACTTTACTCGGGTCAACTGCTATCCCCTATTCAGAAATAACATGTCCCAAGAACTGCACTTCACGTAACCAGAACCCGCACTTCTCGTACTTAGCATACAGCTGATGCTCTCGTAGAGTCTGAGGAACCTGCCTCAAGTGCTCAGCATGCTCCTCCCCGGAGTGTGAATATATCAGAATGTCATCTATGAAAACAATGATGAACTGATCCAAGAACTCTCTGAACACTCGGTTCATCAAGTCCATGAATACAGCTGGAGCATTTGTAAGTCCGAGTGGCATCACCCTGAACTCATATGACCCGTATCTCGTCAAGAAAGCAGTCTTTGAACATCCTGGTCCCTAATACGTAGCTGATGGTACCCCGACCTCAGATCTATCTTCGAAAAGAAAGTTGTTCCCCACAGCTGGTCGAACAGATCATCGATTCGAGGCAACCGGAACTTGTTCCATATCGTGGCCTTGTTCAACTCCCGATCGTCCACACATAGCCTCAGTGAACCATCTCTCTTCTTCACAAACAAAACTGGAGCGCCCCAAGGTGAGGTACTCCTTCGAATGAAGCTCTGACCTAACAGCTGCTCTATCTGGTCTCGTAACTCTTGCATCTCTTCCGGAGCCATACGGTATGGAGCGCGTGCTATAGGTCGAGTATCCGGTAATAAATCTATGACAAAGTCTATCTCACGACTGGGGGGTAAGCCTGGTATCTCCTGAAACACATCGAAATACTCACGAACAACTGGAATCGAGTCTAAGGGAATCACAACCTCCTTAGAGGTATCCTCCTCTATGTAATACAAATGAGCTGTCGAGCCTCCCTTTAGGCGAGGCATCGCTACTACAAACATCTGTTGCCCCGGAATGGCAAAGACAATACTCCCACCAAAATAATCTATCATGGCTCTATAAGCTGCGAGCCAATCCATACCGATAATAACATCGTGCTCATGCATATCTAAGACTAACATGTCTGTTGGTAACACCAAGCTACAAATCTCTACCCCCACACCCCGTCATATAAATAAAATAAGTGAACCATTTTCCAGTGGTGAGTCTACACACGTCACAGTGCTCTCTGCTGTGGCTAATAACCCTAAGGCCTTCACAAAATGGGTAGCTATAAAACAGTACGTCGCCCCAGTATCAAATAAAACCCAACCCATAGTACCATGGATAGGAAACATACCCTCAATCACGGGTGGTGCCTGTGGAGCTACTGTCTGGTGGACGTTATAGACACGTCCATACTGTAAGTGCCCCTACTGCACTGGAGCTGCTGGAAAAAGTGGCCTCTGTGGCTCATTACGGGCACCCTGCTGCTGTGGGGCCCTATCACCCTCTGGGAAATCCTGGCGCATATGGCCATGCTTGTCGCACAAAAAACATCGGCCTCTGAAGTTACTTCCCCTCTGACCCTACTGTTGTCGGTGTTGGCCTTGCTGGCCCTGCTGACTTGGGGCTTTATTCCTCTCTGGGCAATCCTGACACCTACGTCCATTCCTGCCACATCGAAAACACATCCCTCGAAACTATCTCACTTTACTACGTTGTTGTCTAGTCTCGCTTTCTTCTTGGTTTAGCTGACCTTGATAAGAAATTTGCGGAAAAACGATGTCAGGTTCAGGACAATCCCTCCACTTGTGATTCGATTGTACACATTTATAGCAGTGTTCCGAAATTCCTTGCTGGTCGGGTTGTAGTTTCTCCCCAGTCTGATTAGGACAAGATTGACATTTATGACCGTTCCTTCCACATTTCAAACACCGCTTTGTGACTTTATTTTGACCCCAACCTTGTTGGCCCTCACACTTTTGGCCCTTTACATAAATTTTGCACTGCACCAAATCCTGCGAATGGTCACACCCAGTGGGTCACGGACCAAGTCCGCGATCAGCTGGTCGCGGACTTGGGCCGTGACACACTCAATATTTGGCGTGACCAATTTTATTACCACACTAAATTATCCATGCTCTAGAAGTGGTCACGGATTAAATCCCTGACCATAGTGGGTCACGGACTTGGGCCGTGACCAGGTCGTGACCAGCTTGGCGCTAAAATTCCCTCCAAAATGGTCGCGGATGGGTCACGGACTTGGGTCGTGACCAGGTCGTGACCAGCTTGGCGCCAAAATTCCCTCCAAACTGGTCGTAGATGGGTCACGGACTTCGGTCGTGACCAAAGGCGCGACGAAGCATAAAACACACACATTAAGGGTCACGGCTTAGGGTCGTGACCATTTGTTGGTCTGGGTCACGACTATAGGCCGTGACCATACATCATTCAAACACCAAGGCTGCTGAAAAAGGGTCACGCATTATGGGTCACGGCCCTAAGCCGTGACCAAATCAAAATCGCCATTGTCCTGCAAGTAAGTAAAGGGTCGCGCACATGGGTCACGGCTGTTGGCCGTGACCAATTTGAAATCGCCATTGTCCAAGTCAGTAATGGGTCACGGATCTAGGTCGTGACCAGGTCAAAATCGCCAGCCTCATGGTCATTAATGGGTCGCGCACATCGGGTCACGGCTCTAGGCCGTGACCATAGTATGGTCTTAAAAAGAAATATTCCCAGCTTCTCATTTATTACGTGCGACTTCGTTTGCTGTTAGGGTTCGTGCGATTTTGAGTTCCTGCGATTTCGGTTGGATTTGCATTTGGATTTCAGTTGGATTTGCATTTGGCTAATCGATTTCAGTTGGTATGTATTGATTCATTTGGATTTCGTGATTTCTATCTAAAGCCCTAATTTTTGTGTATGTATGTGTAGATTTATGTTTGTATGTGTGTATGTGTGTGTATGTATAGATTGTATGTGTGTTTATGTATAGATTTATGTCAAAATATTAGGGTTTAGTAAACCTTAAATAATATGTGTGTGTATGTATAGATTATGTCAATAAATCCTAGATTGTATGTGTGTGTATGTATAGATTATGTCAATAAACCCTAGATTGTATATGTGTGTATTTTTTTTTGACAAAATATGCTTGTCTTGTTTGTTTTTTTGAGAAAATATAATTAAATGATTTTTTTTTACATACGAGTCGCAAACACGTGTGCACATTACTATAGTGAGATATTGTTGGCTTGGTTGTTGGATACTATGTTGAATTTATTGAATTGATACTAGTGTCGATAAATGTATATGTTATTAAATTTGTTGGGTGTGCTCTTGATTTGCCTATGAAAAAGTATATCACATATCTTGCGATTAATGTGCATTTTTTGTCATACCTAGTGGGTCGCGGACTTGGGCCAACAAATAAATTGTGTATAGATTTATGTGTATATGTATGTTTATGTGTGTAATTATGAACAAATTGTTTATGTGTATATATATGTTTAAACTCTCATAACTTTCAAACCTAAACCTTAATAGCAGGACTCGTATTCATGCCCTCGTATACTTTTTTCAGGAAAAATGAGGCACGGTGATAAATACTGTCAACAAGAGTGGGAGAGGTTGCAATTAGACCGCAAACATAACTCTTTTATTAGCGTGCATCATATAGAGGGTACTCCTATTTATAGGTACGGAAATAAAAAGATCGAACAATTTAACTACCTTGTAAATCATGGATTTGATATCCAGTAAGATTACTTGTTCGATCGTATTTTATTTTCTCTACTAGAAAACTGGGATGATGTTATACAAAATATATTTAACACACGTAATCCCGACGTACCCCTGACCTTGGTTACGTTGTTGGAGAAGGCGGAAAAAAAAATCCACCCGTTATGGATACAACTGCGTACAGAGAGCATTGACATAGACTGTGATGTCTCGCGCCACATGCACGTAAAATTGAATCTAGCCAACAAGTTGAGAAATAGGGGATTCCGAGTTCATGTCACTGACATCTACACATCAATCATAGATACCCTTCCTTCTAGTTGGCCACGTGCAAAAATTCATAGGTTCTTAAAAACTAATACCGAATGGATGGAGATCAGACACATTGAACTTATTCTAAAGTCTTACTTTGAAAAGGTATCTATCTATCTATATATATAAAACTAATTAAGATTGATTAATTAGTTATAATTTCATATTACTATAATTATTTAGTCACTTATATTTTTTAATTTTTGTAGATAATGTCGAGAGGAAACAACCCAAGGGTACCAAGTGCCGATGTGACACCACAACGAGGTTCACCATCTCGTGCAGAACCCGAATTCTCAACACCAATGGCTGAGCAATTCACAACTCCACCAATGGTTCACTCCTCACCAAGTCCAACTCTAAGTGATCCTACGCCCCAATCCAGCACTCCAATTGCTTTAACGCCCCCATCCAACACTCATGATGCCACCCGCTCAAATGAAAAGAAGCCTATTGGCTTCTCCCTTCTCGGGAATAACCCGACGGGTGATAGGAATGACGTGCTGAACTTTAAAGCCCGGTGTTTGTCGCTAGGAAAAATGAACGTAGGAGTCGGTGGACCAGACAATTGGAACCTTGTTGATCAAGCTGTCAAAGATGACATACATGACCAACTTTGCAAGCATTTCTCATTTCCTGACCGTTCCAAGAATAAGGTTCTATCTCGGGTTGCTGAAGGATTGAGGACATACATGAGAAACCTTCGGAAGAAACATTTCCCGAAAGAGGAAGCAAGCTCAGATATTTTGTCTTTGAAAGAGAAAGTGCCTCCCAATGTTGAAATGCCGGTGGATCAGTGGAATAAGTTTTTGGAGAATGAGGCGAAGGAAAAAAAGTTGGTCCAGAGGGAGCAAAACAAAAAAAATAGGGCACAAAAAACTGATATCCATAGGCTGGGATCCAAATCATATGAGGATTTGAAGAATGAATGGGAGAGTAGGACAAAAGATGGTCCAGATGCCGGTAAAAACCCAAATCGGTTCAACTTATTCCTTCATGCTCGACGGGACAAAGATAATAAATTCCCGCTGCACTTAGCTAAGACACTGGAATCAATAGAGGCCATCAGCAGTCAATCAGATTCGATCCCTAATGATGACTTTGATCTTGAAAATGATGCCCTGACTAAGACCTTTGGAAAGGACAAAAGGGGGAGGACGAGAGGTGTTGGCTCACATATGCCAAAAATAAAACTTTAACACATTTCACCTCTTGTGGACGAGCTTTCTTCGGTTAAGAATTGTATCTCATCCCAAAAGGAGCACCAGTTGAAGACCGATGGGGATGTCCATGAGATTAAAAATTCCCTGGGATTATTGACAAATCAAATTGGGAAACTTGTGAATCTTTGGGAAAGTTATAGGCCCCCAATGCCTCCTCAAGGTTACCCTTACCCTACTCCTACTCAAGGTTTCACACATCCTTCCCCTCCAACATTCCCCTCTCAAATGCCTCATCCTCCAATATTCCCCTCCCCTGCACCTTCGCCAATCACGGGGCTTGGATCATCGTCAACAACTCACACTGACTATAGCGAAGAGTACTATATCAAGGACATGAGCAATTCGAGGTTTGTTGGCGTGTGCATACTCATCTTCAGGGTTCCTGAAACTCTAGTACATCACCGAACTTTGGAGAAGGGTGAGGCTAAAATAATGGTCGATGAAATATACAATGGCTGCGGAGATGTACCTGTGTACGTTAACAGCGGGGATGGGATGGAATTGAGAAATTGTGCAAAATCTTTTATTACTTGGCCACTTTATCTGTTGGCCAAGATTTAATAATATTTTCTTTCGTTTCAGTTGTAATAATTTTTTTATTTATTTTAGTTGTAAGAATATTGGTTTTGCTTCAGTTGGAATGATATTTTTTTTGTTTCAGTTGTAAGAATATTGGTTTTGTTTCGTTTGGAATGATATTTTTTTTGTTTAAGTCGTAAGAATATTCTTTTTGTTTCAGTTGTAATAATATTTTTTAACCTATTACCATAGGACTGAAATTTGAAGATTATTACATGGATTTCCCACAATACAAAGAGTGGATGGGAGAGACTAACCGGATATCAATTAATCATGTAAAGGGCGTTTATGAATTTATTAAATATGCTTCCAAAAATCTTAAAAGTGAGAATATTTCGTGTCCGTGCACTCATTGTATTAACGGTAAATATAAGTCATTGGAAGTTGTTGAGTTGCATTTGCTAAAGTGGGGAATCTGTCAAGACTATATAATATGGACATACCATGGTGAAAAAGTTGTACCTTATGTTCCAGAAGAATTACCGGGAGCTGACCGTGTAACGGAACCTCAAGGAGTAGAAGTGGTACATGATTCACCAACACATCGTCCATTGACAGACTTAATTGATGATGCTTACGAACTCCACAACCAATAAAACCACCAACCTATGGATACAAATAATGCGTATTATGACCAAGTAAATGAACAAATTGATGCTGAACTACTAGGAGATCGGGAATACATACGGTTGAAAGCCGATACGGCTAGACCGTTGTATAAAGATTGCGATGAAGATCACTCGGTATTATATGCAATGATTGGTTTGCATAATTTGAAGAGTCAATTTGGTTTGTCTGGAAACAGCTTAACCGGAATTCTTAAGTGGGTTAAAGAAATTCTCCCAAAAGAGAACATGTTACCAGACAATTATCCTACCATGAAGAAGAGTTTGAAGGGTTTAGGTTTGAAATACAAATCTACTCATGCTTGCAAGTATGATTGCATATTGTACCGGAATGAGCACGAAGAGAAGGATGAATGTCATGTATGTAGTGAGCCTAGATATATGGTTTGCGAGAATGGAAATGGCAAACATGCAAAAAATCGCAAGTTCTCGCAAGTCCCACAAAAGGTTTTGAAGTATTTTCCACTTGCTCCACGGTTAAAACATTTTTTTACTGTACCATGGATAGCGAAGGCCATGACATGGCATGCTCGATACTAGGTGGGTGAGAATTTGATGCGTCATCCGGTTGATTCACTCATCTGGAAAATTTCAAATGCACAACACCATGAATTTGCAAAGGAACCGCGCAACGTTCGTCTTGAAATCTCAACCGATGGGTTTAACCCTTTCGGTAATTTAAGTACTAGTCAGAGTTATTGGCCAGTTCTTATGGCACCTTTAAGTCTTCCTCCGATATTATGCAAGAGAAAGGAGTTCACATTGTTATCTCTGTTGATACCCGGGCCAAAGGCTCCCAGTGATGATATTGATATATTCTTAGCACCATTAATCAAAGAACTTAAAGTGGGATAAAGGCGTGGCGGCGTTCGATTCTCATAAGGGTGAAGAGTTCACACTTAAAGCAATGGTGATGTGGGCGATCCACGATCTTCCTGCTTATGGGACCTTGTCCGGTTGTAATGTCCATGGTTATTATAAATGTCCCATATGTGGGGAGGAAACTGAAGCATGTTGGTTAAAACATAGTGGTAAGTTGAGTTACACGGGTCATCGTAGATTTCTACAAACCACTCACCCTTTTAGGAATGATAAGTTTAACTTTTTGCCTGTCGGTCACGAGCGAAGAACGGCGCCTATTCGACTTTCTGGTCATCAAATTGAGGAGAAGGTGGTGGCTGAGACTGCGGGTAATAGGTATGTAGGCAAACACCCCCAGTTTGTAAACCTGAAGCATAAATCTAGGGAGGATCCGAACGATCCTAGTAAAGCAAAGCCATGGTCCAGGCGATTAATATTTTTTGATTTGTCGTATTGGAAAGATCATCGTGTAAGGCATATAATTGATGTGATGCACACAGAGAAGAATGTTGCAGAACATTTGATAGGAACATGTCTGGGTGGATCTCATTCCAAAGATGGAGAGCGTACCCATCGAGATCTACAGGATATGAAAATAAAGAAGAGACTGTGGTTAAAAAATGATCCAACGACAGGAAGAACTTTTATCCCCCTGACTGCTTTCACTTTGACTACTAGTGAGAATAAGATCCTCTTAGACACGTTGTTCAACTTGAAGACCCCAACCGGTTATTCAGGTAATTTACGTAGGGTAGTAAGCTACAAAGCAAATGACTTAAAACAGTGCAAGTCTCACGACTGGCACATAATCATCCAATTAATCCCGTTGTTATTTTGGCATTGCTTCTCTGAACATAAAGATCTCCGTCGGGCAATTATGCAAATCAGTTTGTGTTTTACCCTACTTTGTGCAAAAGTGGTAAACAGAAGGCACATTAAAGCTGCGAAATCAACTTTAGCCGAGGCAGTTTGTGTATTAGAGAAATATTTTCCTCCGTCATTCTTCGATATCAGTATTCACCTGCTTGTGCATTTATGCGATGAAGCTTTATTATGTGGTCCCGTGAGGTATCGTTGGATGTATCCTTTTGAGCGCTTGATGAAAACCTTCAAAGATTACGGGACCGTTTTATGAAAACCCTTCGTTGGATGTATCCTTTTAAAGATTATGTAAAGAATACACGGTACATTAGTCCGGTTTGATTGTACGACGTAAATTTGCAAAAAATTAGACTTAAGCATAAAAACTTGCCATCGAATGGTGAAAATGTAAAACAGTCTTAAAACGGTCCCGTAAGAGTCACGAACCCCTCGCGCGGGACTAAATGTGACTCGTAAGAACCGACCGCGTAGTCACGGGGCTCCCGGTTTAAGTGTACGACGTAAATTTGTAAAAAAATGAACTTAAGCATAAAAACATGTCATCGAAGGATGAAAACATAAAACAGCCTTAAAACGGTCCCATAAGAGTCACGAACCCCTCGCACGGGACTAATGTGACTCGTAAGAACCGACCGCATAGTCACGGGGCTCCCGGTTTGAGTGTACGATGTAAATTTATAAAAAAATAAACTTAAGCATAAAAACATGCCATCGAAGGGTGAAAATGCAAAACAGCCTTAAAACGGTCCCATAAGAGTCACGAACCCCTCGTACGGGACTAATGTGACTAATAGGAACCGACCGCGTAGTCACGGGGCTCCCGGTTTGAGTGTATGACGTAAATTTGCAAAAAGTTAGACTTAAGCATAAAAACATGCCATCGAAGGGTGAAAACGTAAAATAGCCATAAAACGGTCCGATAAGAGTCACGAACACCTCGCACGGGATTAATGTAACTCATAAAAACCGACCGCGTAGTCACGGGGATCGCGATTGGAGTGTACGACCTAAATTTGCAAAAAAAATAGACTTGAGCATAAAAACATGCCATCGAAGGGTGAAAACATACAACAAGCACAAAACGGTTCCATAAGAGTCACGAACACCTCGCACGGGACCAATGTGACTCGTAGGAACCGACCGCGTAGTAACGGGGCTTCCGGGTTGAGTGTACGATGCAAATTTGCAAAAAATTAGACTTGAGCATAAAAACATGCCATCGAAGGGTGAAAACCTAAAATAGCCACTAAATGGTCCGGTAAGAGTCACGAACACCTCGCACGGGACCAATGTGACTTGTAGGAACCAACGACATAGTCATGGGGCTCTCGATTTGAGTATACGACGTAAATTTGCAAACAGTTAGACTTGCATGCCATCGAAGGGTGAAAACATAAAACAACCTTGGGCCGGTCCCGTAAGAGTCACGAACACCTCACACGGGACTAATGTAACTCGTAGGAACTGACCGCGTAGTCACGGCGCTCCCGGTGTTCATTGTTGGGTTTATGAAATTTTATTTTACTGACTTTATTTTTCGTTTAGATTTGGGTTTATTTTACAGGTACTCGGTTGAACTCTCTTGAAGATGAAGGTGTGTACGTGGATCTCTTACATTCTTGCTTCAAAGTTTCATGAAGGTGGGTATGTGTACCTCTTATCCTCTTCCACACATGAGGAATACCGTAAGGGACGAGAATATTACCTCCAAGATTTCTATCGAGGATAAAAAGACGATTGAAGATTACACATGAATGGTCACATGGTAGATCTATTTTTGTTTAGTTAAGTCGAGTTCATTAGCTGCATTTTTTTGTTTTAATATGTATATGTTCTAGGAAGCATTGGGATAGATTAAATGAAATGTGCTTATAGTATGAAAATTTTGTGGAAGTTTTACACAAAAATTTCATTATGGGCCAAATTCATGTAAAAGAATAAAGGAAGCTTCCCTTGCCCGTGCAAGATGAAATGTCATCTATCTTTGTTGCATACTTGGAAACACTTGAATGGAATTTGGGATTTGTTGATCAGATGGTATTTAGTCAGATGCATATATGCCGATACATATATGCAGCATATATGCAGTATGCATATCAGATGCATATATGCAGATGATGCATATATGCAAGCATATATGCAGTGCATATATTCAAGCATATATGCAGTGCATATATGCAAGCATATATGAAGAGCATATATGCAAGCATATATGAAGTGCATATATGTAGATATGCAGTGCATATATGCAAATTCAGTACGCATATATGCAGTGCAAGCATATATGCACTCCCATATATGCAGTGCATATATGCAAATTCAGTATGCAATCCAATTTTGGGTTTTTCCCTCTTTTCTTTGCATTATTATTTGTTCATGCATTCTAGCTTCGGTGGTTGTCATTTTCACTCGCACGAGGTTAACGAAATTCTTCCATGAAGGAATCCTTAAAAATTGTGGCATATGGCTGGCTGCCATGAAGTTCTTCAAGGTTTCTGTTACTCGAATGTTCAAAATGCGCACTTTGTGCAACTTAGTACATTGCAAATAGTGTTTGTTTTAATTGCCGTAATGATGGAAAACTTAGTTTAGCTCTATCAGATCATTCTAAAAAAAATTGCAACCATGACTTTTTATGGAATATTTCAATTATGTTTGAGCCACCTATTAGTTTCTTCAACTACACATTTGAATGCTTCAAGTTCATTTTTATTTAGTACATTTTAATTTAACAAACTATGTTTTATTATTATTAAGACCTACGCTATACATCTATCTTACGTGCACTACCATATTCCTTACACTTTTAGATTAACAACTACCATATTCCTTACACATTTGAAGGTGGGATTTAGTTTGTGATGCATGGCCGTTTTCACCCTTCGATGGCAATGCCCATGATTTATAACAGAATAAGCTGAGAGGAAGTCAAGATATTTGTTGCCTGCTGGATCCCATATAGATTATTCTTTTGCATGAGAAAATACTATGGGAATCGGGTGGTAATTGTGGGCACTGCGGTGGTTTTCTAAATTAATGAGGTGTTGATAAGAGGAAGAGGAAAAGGTAATGCATAGATAGTGCACAGTTCTATTGGATGCCATTGACAATAATGGATTATATTTCTCTTCTTCAACAATTTAAATTTATCGGTTTGTACCTTCATTCACAAAAAAAATATAATTTATTATTTATACATCACAAATGGACATTGAACTGTGTATTGGAGACTGGAACATATCCCAATGTTTATCCTACCCTGCATAAAAACTATAATTCCCAAACTGTTTTGATGTGTTGTGAATGTAGTTTTTTGGCATGAAATGTTTAATCTATCCAATTTATGGTTTAACAGCCCTATCTGTAGATTTTTGTCGTTTCAGATTTTCAAAATTTAGATTTTGGGCAGAAGAAATTATGATTTCAGTTTATGATTCACCCAAAAAACATCTGTTCAGTTTTGGTACTGTGTTATTAGCCTTTTTTAGTATGTTATTTCAGTTCACCTTATTCACATTCCAAATCACTTCATGATCTCTTTTTTAGTATGGAATTTGTCTAATAGAAGTTTATGTTTCAGGAACATTTTGGGGTTCAGTTGCAAAATTATGCAACAATTGGACCTCCCACGGGATTCAAAGGCATGAACCATTATTTACTGATATTTGGTAACTTCTTAACCCTATGTTATTGGAAATGAATTTTTTTCCCTTTTCCTTTTGGATCAAGGCTTATCTCATGGTTGTTCCCTCAATGTTTTGACAACCAGATGCAAACAACAGCCATTCAGTGAGCTTAAGAGCATGATACCACTGTAAAGGGCAAGTACAGTATCTGGAAAAAAGATATGGAAAATCATGTTCCAATGCTACCTTGAAACTTATGCGTGATCAAATCATATTGGCGTTCTATGTTCCAATGGTACCTTTAAACTTACCCATCCATTATATACGTTATTTTATGTTCTTACTTTACCAATCTAGAGTCATCTAAAGTCATAATATCCTACTAAATGTTCTTTTCTTCTCATAATGTCTACCGGTTCTATCGTATAGTTACTCATCCATTATATACGTTAAATGTGTTCTGTAATTAAAGAGGGATATTCATGGTGCTCACATGTTGGGACGTTTACAAGTTTGGGATCGGGAAGTTAGGGTTTAATATCTTGAATTAATTATAATAAGGATGCTGGTGTGTGGCGTTTTAGTTTATTCTTTACATTCTTCTCAACGGAGTGCCCCCTGTTGGGGAAAGACCAAATCGAAGATCTTCGATGTTGTTAGAGCTGCAGATCCTCAGTTTCCTACTGATCGTTGGGACCACATATCAGCAAATCATAGTACAGTTCTTGGTTAGGATTCTGCTCCTTTCACACTTGAGTATTTTATTTTTAAATTTTGTTTTGTAGATGTTAATATTTTCAACAGGGGCTCTTTTTTAAAGCTTTGTTACATTGATTGTTGATATTGCAGTTCTTATGTTTTTTTACAGTAGCCACATGCGGTAAAAGAGCAACAAAATACAGTGCCTCTCTCAAACATTTATATTACACGAACTTTTGATTTCATATTATTAGTGTTTATAGTAACATTACCTTAGGTTTTGGATTGGTTGTAGTTTTTAGAATGATAAAAAGTACAGTTAGTTTTCTTACCTTTTTATTTATGGAGTTATATTCATGTTTATTTCGTGGTGTGTGATTTGAGTTTGGATATCTTTCCACAGGTTTCAGATCTGAAGTGACTAAAGTGCAAGAACTCAACCCTTGATACTTGCATAGGTAATTTGAAGGTGATCGACAATTTCGTCAAGTTAGTAGAGCTGCCATGGGGTTCTTGATTTTACGATAATTTATTGAACTTATATCGAGTTTTGTTATTTTATTTATGTTCGCAGTAATTTTAAAATCTGAAAAGTTGCTCGGTACCTGGGACACTAATATCTTGAGACGAATGGAGACAATGAAACAGGGTATGTACTGTAATCTGTAACTGTAATTTGTGTAGATTTATTGAGTTACAAACAGGGTATGTACGAAGGTTGTTTATAGCATCTTAAATCATTACTTTATTTGAGAGTAGATACAATACATACATTTGAGCAGTTTGGTATGCATCAATTTTGTATATAAACATCAGTTTTGTATACAATATATACCATATAAACAGCAGTGGTTCTCCCGTCTATCTTTATATAGATTACTGGTATATATTTTTTTTTTATATAGATTGTTGGTATAAAAAATGTAAACTCAAAACAATGTATTGAGAACACCTATCTGCTATGCGGGGACTGATTTATTCAGGTTGTGATTTTACGTGTACTGAAAACACCTCTAAGTGGTATATAGCTTTGTTTTTTCAGGATGTGGTTATATGTGGACTGATTTTACATTCACAACACTTAGAACATGTATATTTTAACCCTCTCTTTATTTATCTCAAGATTTCGCATGTCAAAGTTAGTATTTGGGGTCTGTTTAGGCCAATTCTTGAATAAAACAAAGCTATCTAACTAATCATTTGAAATGTCCCACGGGACCAATGTAACTCGTTAGAGGGTGAAAACTCGAAACAACCCCCCAACGACCCCGTGGGTGGCACCAAAACCTCCCACGGGACCAATGTAACTCGTAGGAACTGACCCCACAGCCGTGGGTCTCCCGGTTTGAGAATACGATAATAATTTGCATATTTCTAGACTTAGGCTTAAAAACATGGCGTTAGAGGGTGAAAACTCAAAACAACCCCCGAACTGCCCCGTGGGTGGAACCAACACCTCCCACGGGACCAATGTAACTCGTAGGAACTTACCGCGCAGCCGCGAGACTCCCGGTTTGAGAATACGACGATAATTTGTGTTAAACGAAAATGTAATTAACCCATCAATTAATATTTAATTAGTTTAATTGTAATTAATACACATTTTAGTTTAAAGTTATATAGTGATTTTGATGATTCCAAACATATACTTATTGTGTACCATAAAAATATTTCTTAATTTATAAATATAATTTTTTTTGTATACATATATGTTATTTATAGTGACTAACTTATATCCTCCCATCTATATAGTATACTAACTCATATATATGCTACATACTAGAAGCACACTAGTAGTTATCTGTGTTAATATTTGTTTAGTTGTATAATTTATATTTAATTAGTTATATAGATATATATATTTATATATTCATATTATACTTATAAAAATCTGTTTTTAAATCTTAATTTTTTTTTCTCTATACATGTATTATTTTATATGCATTTCTTTTACTCTATACAGTTACGTATATTTTATATTTTTATATAACTAGTTTGTAGAACTTTTTCTCATCCCTCTTTTGTTCATGTGAGTAGGCTATTGTTTTATCCAAATCTCACCCCTACAGATATATATCATATTAGGACTCAGTTTTGTCTATTCAAAGCATTTGATATTATGACCACTTAATATACTATTTGATATCCAACTCCTTGACTTTCTTTTGTTCCTTGACAGTGGAGATATGATAAACTTGGGTCATACGTCTCTCTAAATTTATGCAGTGCATAATTTTTTTTTATCTATTTTATAATAAAAAAAATCACTTATTCGTGTCTTTTAAAAAAAAATTATTAAATCAAATATTTTTAAACGTTTTTTTATTTATATTCATTCATATAATTTTTTTGTCATAATTTTATTTGTTGACATGGAAGTTAGTAAGTTAAAAAAAATGATGACTAACTAAGTATTTGTTAGGAATTTTTACCTGCTTATGTCAGGTTTTATTTTCATGACTCAGTACGCCTCGACTCGACTCAATGACATATCTGAGAAAAGGTATTAACGTGTGGTTGCACATTTGCACTTGACACATTAGGCACACATGCGTATTTCTTGATCTATGATTTTAATTGTGTGACTAAACATTTTCTAAAATGAAATTATATTATTTTTATTTATAATAATTTTTTTTTAGTAAGAAATTGTGGAACTTTGTTTAAAATAAATTTCTTATTTTTAAAATGATTTTTAGAATTTATTAATAAAATTATTATTTTTGATTTGAAAAATAATTTTCGAAAATCAATTTACGAGTATGGAAACGTGGCAATGTTTAATTGCTTATAAGTTGGATATGCATGTATGGCTTGGTTTTACTCACTTCTTTATACCTCTTTCTATAAGCCTAGCAAAGCTACTAATAGATTTCGTCCTATGTGAATCTAAGTTTAGTCACTTTGGCTTGTGACCGAATAAGAACTCCTAGTGTAAGACTTGGTCCTTATTAATCTCCATCTTGTCATTTGCTTATATGTCACATCAGTTATTAAAAAAGAAACTTATTATTTGGCTTTGCAAACTCTCTTGGGCCCTGCGTCTCATATAGCAGTTTATAGTGTTCTGATTTGTTCATCTCATTAAATGCGCGTCGCTTGTTTTCTAGTTATGACCTCATGTCAGTCTATAAATATTTTAGGTCAATATTTTTTTTAGATTTTGGTTGTCCGTGAAAAACTATGAAGGCATTCTTAGATCTATTATCTATATATTTCGTTCATTCTCAGTGACAGCACTGAGTCGTCAAATCCATATCAGTTGGTTTTCTTTTTCTTTTACAACCAAGATTGACAAGTCTTGAGCGCCGTGCTAACTCTGGCAAAAAAAAAAGAAGAGGAAAGTACCATGCCTATTATTAAACGGCTACTACCTCTTAATGTCCCATCCTTTTACTCGTACCACATCGTTTTTTTTTTTATATATTTTTTTTCTTCACTTTATTTTTTTGGGGGCCACGCATTTTTTATTTTATATCAAACATGTTTTGACTGATTGGTTGATTTGACAAAGAAACCAGTATATATTTTTTTATTCACATTGAAGACGTTTGCAGAAGATTTTATCACTTATTTTTCAAGTGATGAGACATGTTGACTGATAATTAACTTGTTTATATTTTAACGTCTCTCTCTCTCTCTATCAGTCTAACATTATTTCTTAGACAGCATAGATGGTTTTCATGAGATACGATTTCATTACAAGATATTGAGCATTTAATGCTCTCCGAGTTGATCCAGGTTTTCTTCCAACGGTTATTTTTTTTGGCTACAAAAGAAGACCACATTCAGTTGGAAAAGCAGTAGACATGAAAAATTAGAGAGCAACTAAAAATTATTCAGCTCACATACAATCAAGAGAGCAACCAGAAATATTGTTACTCAACTCATATACTCAGTTCAAGAGAGTAACACAAATTTATTCAGCTCTACATATTTGAGACAACAACAATCAATATACTCAGTCATTTGTTGAAGAAGAAATTTGAAGAGCACAAGAATCATTATTCAGCTACAAAAATTTCAAGAAGAAGACTAGTGCCAAAAATCAGATTTATTGTGAAGTCTCGCTCAAGAAGAAACTCAGATTAATTTGTATTTTAGAGAGTTTCAACATTCAAACTTTGTACTCAAAACTCAAGTTTTATTTTGAAGCTCGGTGATTAGCTTCGGTTGTACTTGGAGCCGCTATTTGCTTCAAGTGTCTGTAAATGGTGGTTTGATCCTACCGTACAAGTGGATCAGGACTAGTGAAGCGCGGGAGACGGAAGCTTGCTCTTGCCGCGTGGACGTAGGCCGGGTTTTGACCGAACCACGTTAAAAATACGGTGTCATTTATTTTCAGCACTTATATTTATTTACTTGCTTGTGTGTAATTGATTATTTTTATTTTAAGCTCTTTCACTTGCAATTTAATTAATTCTGAAAATTTGATAATTTTATTTTAAGACTAAAATATTTATTTTCATAATATTTAATTAATTTCAGAATATTAATTTTTATTAATTACGAAAATTATTTATAAATTTATTTGAATCTTATAATCTTAAAATATAACTTGTTTAATTCATTGAAAGTATTTATTTGATAATTTATTTATTGTGTGTTTCAATCTCTGGTTTAAATTGTTTAAATTAATCGGTAACATTTATTTAATCATTATTGGTTTAATCTTTTAAGATTTATTTAATCAGAAATTTGTATTAAGTGTTTTAAATTGAATATTTTCTGAAATATTAATTTAACCCGAAAAGTTAGTAAAATCTCAATTCACCCCCCCCCCTCTTGAGTATTTTTCTGGGCAACAATTGGTATCAGAGCTAGTGCTCTTCTTATTTATTTTGATTTAACAATCATAGAGTTAAAGATCATGACAAACTTTTCAGTATTTATTTTGAATATTGCACTTTACATTTTTATTATTTGTATGCTAAAATGTTTGATCTCTTGTAGCTACTCCTTGTTTCATTATATGAAAAGAAAATGGATATGCAGTGGACCATATGTTTCCAACTTTATTTCAAAGGAAAAGTTCCCTGAAAATTCTGATTTTGATGTACTTAATAAAAATATGTGCACCCCTTGCCTATATGCCAATATTGATGAATCAAGCGTTGAAGAGTCTATTACTCCATGTCTCATGGCAATTGGTAATGAAGAGGTACAATCTAACCCTTGCATTAGTAATGATGAATCATATTCTACTTATAGTGCAAATCACGATAGTGATGATGATATTGTTGATGATTATGATGAATTACAAGATGCATTTAATGAGTTATATGAAAAATATGAAGAAATTGGAAAGAAATTTATTGCACTGAAAAAGACTCATTCCAAATGTGATTTTATATCAAAAGATTTTGATATTTTAAAATTAGAAAATGAATCTTTAAAAAGTGAAATTAAATCCTTGAAAAAGGAAAAATATGTTAGTATCCCTAATTCTCTTGAGTCTGAAAATATTGAGTTGAAAAAGGAAATTGAATATTTAAAGAAATCTTTAGATACCTTTACTAAAGGAAATGATTATTTTCATAAAATTATTGAAAAACGAAGAATTCGGTTTAATAATAATGGTATTGGATATGAGGAAGAAAATGAGAAAAAGAATTACTCTAATTTATTTAAAAATGATGCCTCATCTAGTCATTCTAACTCTTTATGCTCATATTGTGGTAGACATACACATTATTCCAAATTTTGTAAATTTAGAAAAAGAAAATATAATACTAAATTAGCTTGGATTCCGAAAGAAACAATTATGTATGCTAACCGTAATTTGCCACAGTCTTTTTGGGTTCCAAAAGATAAAGTCTTTAGGTGCAAAACCGGTATTGGCACTTGAACAATTTTTTTTTGGAGAATAGAATTAGTGTTAGATTTTTTGAACACATTCATTACTTGATAAATATTGTGATATATTGTTTTCATATTTAATATACTTATTTTCATGAAATATTATTTCATATGATTTTTGAATTTTATATGCTTATTCATGAATAATAATCTGATTAAATTCATGTTATTCCGAAACGTATCAATTGTTTGAAAATGTGAATACCCTCACTTTTTGTCCAAGACAATGTATACTAAGGCTTACAAATTATTTATATACCTTGATAAAATATATGTTTTTTTGTATATGATAAAATTGACATTGATGATTATTATTTGTTACGTACATTCTATTATCTCATAAGTTGCGTATCATTATTGTTCTTGATGATTATCTCTTATTATGACTACGCTTGAATTTTTTGATAAGAAAATGAATTTTGAAATTTTCTATTTAATATTGCTTTATGGATCTAACACCTTTTTGGATAGAAAAGAGTATATCTTGAAAGTTGTACAGGTTCCAAATTGAGATGGATCATGGATTATGGACTTTCATGTCTATAATTTGGAAAGGAAGCAAAGTTGAATATGTAACACTGCCTACCTAGCGTTAAGAATGCCACACTTGGAAGAAGTTTCATGAATATATCTTTGGTATTGGTAAGGTGGTAAGGAGCAGCTTTCTTAAAATTAATATCATATGTTTATTAATGATTTATTTCATAATTGATATATTTCCATGCATAGAATATTTGTTATATCATATGAGCTTGTTGATAATTTAGTATTCACATGTAAATTTGTATATTTATTATTCTTGATGATTTTAGGTTATATGACACATACACTTGATTTTGATGATAAATTTTTCGTTGGTGAATATTCATAATTTTTTATTACATCTTGACATATTTTTATGAATAATAATATTGGATTAATTCATAACTCTATTGTATATTTGTTAGTCATATGAGCTACTCGTTGATTTTATGATATGCACTCATTAATTTTGATGATATGACCATATTAATCTTTATGTGCTAAATTTATGGTTGCTACATGTTTTGTGCCATTAATTTTGATGATATGACCATATTAATCTTTATGACATGCTAATTTTATGACATGCTACATGTTTTGTACCACACCCGCGGGACTCCCGGTTTGAGAATACGACGATAATTTGCATATTTCTAGATTTAAGCAAAACATGGCGTTAGAGGGTGAAAACTTGAAACAACCCCCGAACGGCCCCGTGGGTGGCACCAACACCTCCCACGGGACCAATGTAACTCGTAGGAACTGACCACGCAGCCGTGGGACTCCCGGATTGAGAATACGACGGTAATTTGCATATTTCTAGGCTTAGGCTTAAAAACATGGCGTTAGAGGGTGAAAATCCAAAACAGCCCCTGAACGGCGCCGTGGGTGGCGCCAACACCTCCCACGGGACCAATGTAACTCGTAGGAACTGACCTTACAACCGCGGGACTCTCGGTTTGAGAATACGATGATAATTTGTATATTTCTACTTGGTTACTGATAATTTTAACTCATATATGTAATTTTTCAGCTTGATTAAATTTTTTGTGAAACTACTTGGTTACTGATATTTTTTTTATGTATCCTATCATTTGTAGGATTTTTTCACGCGGATCAAACGAAGGAGGCAATGGTCTACAGCATGAAGATTGTTTATATGTTGTGGACAATCAGGATTTTGTCAGCCATGCGGGCTTTAATTATTTAGTTTTATGGCCGTGCAGGCTTTTATAATTTGATTGTTGAATTTTATGGCCGTGCAGGCTTTATAATAAGTAGGTTTTACATTTACATGTTTTGGAATGTCAAGAAAATAGAGGAAACTCTGCCCAATTTTTTTTTTTTGGTCTGTGAATTATTAAGACGTGTAATATTTATAAGTTTGTATAAATATTTATTTATTAACAACGTTCTCGATTGGCAATTTATGATTTTTTTTATTGTTTTGCCAATAATAAATATTTGTAACACCTCGTACGCGTCGAACGTTACACATAGCAACTGATGGTGCACTCGCAGGACCCCCAGTTTAGGATTGGACCAAAAAAATACATTTTTTTTAAATTATAGTTAAAGATGGTCATGGACTTTGTCCATGACCATTTTTTTATTTTTTCGTCACGCATAAAAATGGTCGCGGCCAAAGTTCGCGACCATTTTTTTCGTCACGGTTGTGGGAAACGGACTTGGGCCGCGATCATTTTTTTAATTTTTTTTGTCACGGTTGTGGGTCGCGGACTTTGGCCGCGACCAATTTGTTACGGTTGTGGGTCACGGATTAGGACCGCGATCAATTTTTTTTATATTTTTTGTCACGGTAATGAGTCGCGGACTTTGGCCGCGACCAATTTGTCACGGTTGTGGGTCACGGATCAGGGCCGCGACCAATTTTTTTTTAATTTTTTTGTCACGGTCGTGGGTCGCGGACTTTGGCCGCGACCAATTTGTCACGGTTATGGGTTACGGATAAGGGTCGCGACTCGTCACGACATGGGTCACGGCCTAAGTCCGCGACCATCTGCCGTGACCCCTCTCGGCTGTGACCATTTTTTGGTCACGGACCTGGGCCGCGACCCACGAAAATGGTCACGCCCAAAATGGTCACGGCCCAAGTCCGCGACCCACAGCTTTGGTCAGGGATTTTGGCCGTGACCAATCGCCAGTTTTGGTGTAGTGTTGTTATCTCTGGAACTGTCTCGGTCTTGAGTGGTTTGTTGCTGAAATTTCGGTTCCTTCGCACAATTGTCAACTTTAGTCATATGAATTTGATCAACCCCTTTACGTCTTTTGCCTCCTCTAAGCTGCATACTGCGTTTGTGGTACTGTAAGACTGTAATGGTAACTGCTTGTGCCATAATGCCCGCAAATTCGGCGATTAGTACCCTTTTCGGAGACACCTGAGGTGCGAGTTGCCCTTGTTCATTAACTTCCCCAATGGCCTTAGCTCGCTCGTCCTGACGGGCCATCTGAAAAAAAAAATAACCTGAATAAGTTCAACATTCATATCGAAAAATCGCAGAAGCACGAATTTCCAACGCATAAAGATAAATTCAACATTCCTAATGTTAGGGCTCTAAATCAAAGACGCTAAGCTGAAAATGAGATAAGTCGTACAGATCCTAAGGACACTAGAACCTGATGCTCTGATACCACCTGTGACACCCCGCCTAATTAAATACCGGGCGATCACTCCTTTATTAAATTAAAATCAAGGTGAACGGTTGGATCATTCTTAGCATCACTGTCGTAAAAATAATTTTTCCAATTTAAACACCCTAAATAATTAAGCTAAGTGTCAAAACAATTTAGACATTACTTTCCAAATTTTTTTTTATTAAACCAACATTTAAAACTTTTCATAATTCACAATTTAATAGTCACACCACAACTATCCTGGAACATACAATCCAAATAATCAAACATGCAACTAATTGAATCCAACATTTAATACTTAAATGAAAACATCCTGGCAATAATAAATCCCAAAGTGCAAATACTGGAAATAAATGGATTACAATATCCGATAAAACAACTGAATAATGGAAAGGGCGACACATGCCCAACCGGAATAAATTATGCTAAGAGTAGAATCAAATGAATGAGGTCGTCTAAGCAAGAAGCCTGCAACTCCCACCAAAGTTGTAGCGCATTCCTTCCAAAGGATCCTATGCAAGATGCCCCTGTGGCTGGGCACCTGTAATATATACATATATATACAGAGGAGAAAAGAAAATGGAAACGGGCCAGAGCCCGATGGTGAAAATCATTTAAAATTTGTTTAGCAAGTATTTAAAATGTTTACTGGCCAATGCAACAACATATTAGTGCGGCACTCCCTTGAGGAATTCTCACCTCTCTTCTAATGTGCACACCTATCGCACTAACATTCCCAACGGTTTAACTTATCTTATCTTAGTTTGCTCGGAAGGTTTAAACTGGCGATTCAACTGTTTAAGGAGTAAATTCCATTTAATAACAAAACTCTCATTTTAACTTTATTCGCTAATAAAGTTTTCCAGTATCATATTATACTTTTCAAAACAAGTATTTCCAAATTGAAATCATTATTTATATTTTACTTACGATAAACACAGTAGGTAGTTTCCAAATTCCAAAATTTAATATATATATATATATATATAATACTCATATAATATATATATTCTAACGGCACCCCACATAATAATTATGGTGCGGGCATACTCTGCTATCCGATCCCCGTATCACTCGTACTAAGGGAAATACAAGTCCGAAATCACTTTCGAACTGTATTAACACATACACAAACTATATTGAGGCGAAGCATAGATTCCAAGTCTCTAAGAGGATAGCACATACCCTCATGTCTCTTAGGACCGTCTGACCATCGATAAGATAGCCTGTACCAAGGATATCTATCTTCTAGGGTACGAGTAAATATCCCCCATAAAGGCACATCGAAATAAGACTGTCCCAGCGCGGTAACCTCAGGGATAGCAAGTAGCGCGGGCATAATTTTCACACGTATATAATATATGCATAAACATAGTCATATAAGTATACTACTATTACCATATCTCTTTAGGTACCTTTCATCACCCATAATATAATATTTATCCTTATTTCTCAATCTTTAGTTATCACGTATAACGGTTCGTCTCTTACTTTAATTGAGGGATTAATCCAACTTACTACGTAACACTCAAGGACTCTATCCTCCCAAGTGTAGAATTCAGTAGGTACTCATCTATTTTTCCAACGTAACTATTTTACGCGTCTCTCCCTTTAATACACAACCCCATCGTCCCTTAGGTGTAAGCATCCCAAAATGTAAATCTCGTCTTAGATTAAAGGTCTCATAGTTATTAATAAGTCCTATTGGTCTCCTTTATCTCCCAAAATATTTTAATAAGGATGTCTAAAGATTATTACTCATTTAATTTGAATTCAACTATTTAAAAGGGGAAACATGAGTCTGCCAGGAGGGGTCGATCGATCGATGGCAGGAGCTCGATCGATCGATGCGTCGATCGATCGACACCCTTGGTTCGATCGATCGATCAAACAGGTATGGCGAATTCTGCAGATTAATAGTTACGGGTTCTATCATCCAACATCAACCAAATTCAGATTTTTAACACCCAAACTCCTAGAAATTCGTACTACAAACATTAATAACCCAACCTAACAATCTTCTACGTAAAGCATGTGAATTTTCATCAATAACCATGGATTGAAAAGGGCAAAACTTATATAAATTTCATGAACCCTAGAATTTTCTTTAACTTTGTTCTAATCAGTCTTTTTCCAGAATTTCTACTCCTAATACATCATAAATCCGTGGTTCAACCTCTACATACGAAGGGGATTTCCAGATTTCCATTTATATCATTACTACGTGCAATCTCCTATCTCCAAAATGGGTTTTCTTCTATGAAATACATCCCAATCAATCCTAGACTAACATAAATGATGCATTAACGAATTTAAGCAAGACAAATACTTGCCTGGGAATTTCAGAGTTCTGATTTGTGGACGAATTTGGTGTGGTTGCGTTCCCCGTCGCGCGATCTACGCGTTGGTGGTGGTGGCGGTGCAACCGGGTGAATTTTCAGCCTAGAACACCTTGGCAAGCTCTCTCCTTTCCTCTCCTATGGCCGTCACTTGTCTTTGGTTGTGTTAACCCTAGAAGACAACCTTAGACATCTGATATAACCCTTGAAAATTCGTGGGTTTAATTGCCCAAAATTATAAAATGTCCAAAATGCCCTCCCGGGGTATTAATTAAGCCTAAAAATGCCCCGAGACCCAAACTAAACCCCCTGGTACACTTTTCTGACTATCTCGACCCTTCCGGACACTTTGGAACACTCAAAACGACCATACGATCAACTTATAATTTATTCACTTTTTATTAATCAATATTTAGTCCGACACGACACGGGCGCGTCCCGACTCAAATTTTCAAAATTGTCATTTTATTCACTCTTGACATTTAATAGAACCAATATCATATATTACTCTACTCACTAGTAATATTCAACAAGTTTCCCATAATTACTAACTCACATCACGTTAATAATTATAAAGTAATTAATTTCTGAATTTATATTAAATTAATAATTCACATTAAATTTAATAAATCCCCAAAATTTAGAAAGCATAAAAATACGGGGTATTACATTTGTTTGGTTTATGCAGGTGGAAAAGTCGTGGGTGGCTTTTAGAAGAATTTGGAAATGGTATTGGGTCTTGGATTGGAATTGGGTATGGAAGATGGGTGGTTAGGACGGGTATGGGGTGACGATCGTGTAAGCGGGTTGGAGGTCAAGGCTTGGATCTGGAAGGGATAGCAGCGGGTTGGAGCTGTTGTAAGGTGAGAGAAGATATATGGGTTTTGATGGTGGTTAAGGTGGTTTTGTTAATAGAGGTTAGTGGGTTTAGAGGAGAGAGAAATGTTGGTTTAGAGGTTGAAGATGATGTTGGGATGATTAGTGTGTGGGTGAGTGTATGGTAAGTTGGGTAAGGGTGATGGTTTAGTTAGGTGTAGTTTAGTATATAGGATTTGTGTGTGTGTTAGTTTGAACCCTTAAAAATAAAACTAAAACTAATTAATAAAAATAAAATTATAAAATAGAATAAAAATCTAAAAAAATAAAATTCTATTCTAAAATAAAACCAAGACTCAAATAAAAATAAAAATTAAAAATAAAAATAAAAATAAAATCTAATAAAACTTAAAATTAAAATCAAAATCCTAAAAAGAAAATGCAAAATCTAATAAAACTAAAAATACATGAAATCCTAAAAATTCTAATCCTAATAAAATAAAATAAAACTAAAACTAAAACTAAAAACTAATAGAATAAAAATCAAAATACTAAATAAAAGGAAATATAAAAATTGAAAAATAAATCCTAGAAATTCTAAATAAATCCTAAAAATAAAAATGGCTCAAAACTAAAAATCTAAAAAATAATAAAAAAGTACAAAATCAACACACACACGGGTCGAGGAAGGCTAAGGCTAGGATGCGCTAGGTTAGAGTTACGGGATAAGGTAATTAACTTCATTTTAACTGCAATTTGCCTAAAAATATAGCTTTTGACACCGCAACTGCAATTAAGCGTGCATATTGAACAATTAAGCGCATAAGATTTATATTGCCGAGAATTAGCAACTAAAGTACGTCTATTCGGGGTATAAATTGTACAATTTTGGTGCTTATCAAACAATTATTATGGGTAAAAATGATTTAAAAAAAAGGAGAAATAGTTACATACCACCGGAGTGGGAATTTTCTAGCCGCCTAAATTTGCAGGTGGGCGACGCAGTCACACAGGTGTAGTAAAATGAGGGGCAGTTTGAAGGGTGTATTGGGAATTGGGGTACTAGGTTTAGACTTTTAAAAATATTATTCTTTGGTCAACTCAAAAGTGGCGACAGCACATGTGCAATGGGAATTGCACATTCACTTTTTTTTTGTTTCTTTATTCGTTACTTTTAAAGAGCCGCTCCTTTTAAAGTGGGCTAAAGTAGGCCAATTTTTTGTTTCTCTATTCGATTCCTTTTAAAGTGGGCTATTTTTGAATTTGGGTGGGGCTACAAGGCTTAGGATTTTGAAAACTAAGACAATTTTTTTTCGGCTCGACCGCAGCCCTGGTGAGCCCAGGCCCAGCTCCGCCCTTTAATCCAGGCCATCTGTGAAGGATTGTGGCGCTTCCAGCATGTAACTCTTTGTGTTTGTTTTCGAGAAGCTAATAAGTGTGTTGATGTCCTTGCTACTTTTTCAGTGTCATATTTGTTTTTTTCCAACTTATTTTTTTACGTTCCTACTTGTTTATTGCTTTTTCTGTTTAGTGATATGTGTAAGAGCATCCCTTATGGGTACCGCAAATTTGAACTCAACTAGGAGAAATATGCCCTAAGCAAAGTGTGGAAATTGCTGTGGGTATAACCAAATATACCTTAATAGCAGCAAAACGATGTCGTGTGGGTGGGAAATGTGACAGCCTTGGGCGGAACATGATGTTCCGCTTAAGGTTTGTCAAAAATTCAATTTTCCTCCCAAAATTTTATATCCCAAAATTCTTATCTTATTTGAGAAGAGACAACATGTATATATAAATAAAAAAATAATCGTCGAGAAATGTAGCCGTTGGAAAAAAATAATAACACAAGTTGTTATCTGTTTCTAGGATGTAAACATTTAGGGGTAGAAAGTGGAGTTTGAAAAAGTTGGAAAAATGGTAAGCGGAACATGATGTTCCGTTTAGGGGCTTTAATTTTTTTTTCTTGCGCGGAACTACATCTTCCACTTTAGAGGGGCCCACTTAAAACCAACTAGTGTAATTCTATATTTGCTAAATTCTACCCTACCAAATTGTATATCTGACTATATGCGGTTCCCATAGCATACCTCAAAATTGTATATTTGACTATATGCGGTACCCATAAGGGATGCTCTAATAAAACCTAGTCCCGATCAACAGTAAGGGACATCACTTGTAAAATACCTCTTGTAAGGGCTCATTATGGTGCAAATCACGATAAATACCATTTTTGAAAAATAGTAAAAAAATTGAATTTTTTGATGACACGATGAGAAGATCATCTACCATTTTTTTATCAAAAAAATCAATACAAAATCAGTTGAGATGAGGTGACATGTCAAAAAATGGTATGAATATCCATTTTCGACTCATGAAATATCGGTTCGCGCTGGCGACTTAGTTGATTTAGTTTTTTGATAAAACTTCATTGAGATGATCTTCTCACTGTCGAGATCATACTCATGAAGTTTCGTAAAAAAATTTAATCAAAAAGTGGGTGAGATGATCATCAAAATTTCAACGGCCGAAAATGCATATTTATACTATTTTTTATATATCACCTCGTCTCAACGTTTTTTTTATTGAATTTTTTGATGAAAAAAATTGGAGATGATCTTCTCACAGTGGAGATCATATCCATAAAGTTTCATCAAAAAATTTATTTTTTTTACTATTTTAAAAAAATGATATGCACCGAGGTTTGCAACATAAGGAATTCTTACAGGAGGGGGCGATATATATATATATATATATATATATATATAGAGAGAGAGAGAGAGAGAGAGAGAGACTCTCATATATACCAAGTATACATATTTGTTGGCGCAAACTTATTTTTCTAACATATTTAGAAAAATATTATTGAGTTGAGTTTTTTTATGTGATATTTAAACATTTCAAATGACCCATATAAAAAAATCAGCTAAAAATAAATTTTTTTTCTATTTAAAAAAAAACGATCAAACTTTCGCAGTTTTTAATGTGATTTAAAAAGTGTAAAAGTTTAAATCAATTTTTTTTTAAATAGCAAAAACTATTATTTTGAACTGATTTTTTTATATTAATCCTCTAAAATATTTAAATACCTCACAAAAAATTCAATTAATTTTTTTTCTATTTTAAAAAATTAGTTTACATACTTTATATGTATTAATGCATGTGTGTGTATATATCTCTCTTTTATTGAGGATCCCCATAAACCTTATCTCATACACAAAATAGTCGAAAATGGATATTCGCATCCCAAAAAGATTTCCTTAATTAAAAAAGAAAAAAGTCATATTTTTTACTATTCAATCCAACAAAATCTCACGGCTAAACTTAATCGTAATATCCATTTTCACCGTCAAATTTGGCACTGGTACTCATTTTCACGGGTATCCTTGAACGTGGTATCATTTTCACCGCTAATCTTGAATGTAATGCTCATTTTCACAGTCAACCTTAGCCGTAATACTTATTTTCATGGTCAATTTTGATTGTAGTACCCATTTTTACAATATGTGATGTTAAAAAAATGAAAATAATTTTTTTTATGATATTTTAAAATAAATAGTGTTTTGAACAATTTTTTGGATGTCGCCCTATTTGCAAATAGAGTCCTTCTATTGTAACTGAATTTTTGACATAATTTTTGATCGAAAATACATATGGCGGCATGTTATTGATTTATTTTTTGATGTCACTGGCGTGAATCCCATAAAAGAACCAATAGAAACCCTCCACCTCATTCGATAATTCCAATTTCGGGAAAAAAATTCAGTCCATATAAGCATTGACGGGAATCAAACTGCTAACGCTAATGAGCTGTCACCATCCAGAATAGTACCAAAAGTATTTCTCACCCACACATGCTAGATTATCCATATGACCTTTTTAAAAGAGCAGATATTATCTATCCCATATAAGCCCCACACTTTTTAGCCCAATTGCATGTGAAAAGAGTATGCGTCATAGGTTTTCTCTTCAACATTACGTCATTCTTAGCACATTTTATAATTAAATAATGTATCTTGGTGATTAAGGAAGCATTCCTGGCCACAAAAATTAAAGTGGGATATAGGGTAGTCTTGGGAAATAGGAATGAAGCTAGGACTTCATCTTTTGGGGTAAAAATAAATATTTATTTGAACGCTACAATGATGGAACGTGTGAATAAAAAAATAAGTAAAGATGGAAACTGAAAGGTTTGTACTGATAAATGAAAGCTTGTAAATTTTGTAGAAGAAACAGTAGGAAATTTGTAAAGTTATTGAACGTATGCAAATTCGGTAAAAATTTATTATGAAGTTCTGTTGTTTGTAGGAAGTTTCTATGAACTTCAGAAATTCGTAACAAATATAAATACTCATTTTATTTTATATTTGAGTTCTTACGAACAATATTTATCCGTAGCATTTTCTACGAATAACATTTGTCCATAAGAAAAAGCTTTGTAATTCCTACGAACTATGTAAGTTCGTAGGAAGTTATATACCCAATTTTACCTTTTCCTCCATTGTGTACAACAAACTTCAAAGAAAGATAAATCTATTTTTTGGTTGGTAAACTTACCTTTCTCATCCATACATCAGTACGGATGCTCTAAGAAGTATGTAATCCTATGTGATTTTCCACATTGTATAAAACAATTTGAGAAATTTAACTATTGTTAAATAAAAACTTAGTTAATTGTCAATTGACATTTTTCACTCATACTATTCATGGTACATTCTACTCAGATAAACAATATACTTGGATAATTCCTAGAACTTAATAAACAATAAAATGTGATTTTTCATAGAATTTGCAAAAAAATTTAAAAATGAAATAGCAAAGGGCGGTTTAGATCCTTACATTGATAATGAGTAATTTTCCTATCCATTGCATCGACTCATGACTTGGTAACTCCAATTGTCGCATTTTATTTTAATCTCTAAATCTCTAAAAACCTGTAATTAAAGTAGATTTATTTAAACGGTCAGGGTTAGGTTTGTTAGAGTACAATATGCATTTAAAATGAGCTTAAATGACATATGTAAGATTAACAATTCGAATAAATAATGAGGATAACAAACTAGTTTTGAAATTAGAATAAACAATAAATTAAAAGGTTGGGAAAATAGGTTTTTAAATAATATAAATAAAAATGTAAAATCTTCGAATAATTCGATCGGTAGATATGTCAAACGACCATAATTATGATTAATTTTAGGGTTAAAAATTAAATTTTCAATTAAAGTAAATAGTAAGGACGGTAAATTAATCTCCTTGTAATGCAAGTGAGTGTCTATGTGTATATATGTGTGTGAGTGAGAGAGAGAGCATAAATTTGCTTTTGCAATTGGCTCGAGCTATATTTCGTCCTAGCAATTTGGCTTGTGTATTCAATTGAAGTGGCAGACAAAAGGGGAGAGGGGATCAAGGTAAACATTATACTAAAGGGCAAAGTCAAATAGTTTGCCCATTAGGTGGGGAAAGAAAAATGAAAATAGGTCAACTAGGCTTCTCTTTCTCTCTAGTTAATTGAAGTTGGGATAATTTTATTTAGACTAATAACCCAAGAGTCCTAAATGTTCAATAATTTGTGTTAGTAGTTGATATTTGGATATTGATAATCCAAACATGCCTTATTTAAACTACCACTTGTACGTTTCCTCATCCTATTAAATAAGAGATCTATTGCATCAAAGATACTAGTCCAAGCCTACAAATCTCTATTTCACCATTTAGAATCAATGAAGGAATAATTAGGGTAGTATATAGTTTGAGAAAGAATAATGCTTTGCTTGCCTGTAGTTAGTATAGGATAAGTACACGATAAATTTTAAATGGTTTGTACCATGACGTGGGCACCACCATGATACACGTGTATAAAACTTATATGGTACGTACCCGGTACTAATTATCGGTAACTGTAGCATTATTCTTTGAAAATTAAAGCACGAGGGATTTGTGAAAATCTTCCACGCTTGATTGGCAATTAGAGATTTGTTATGGCGTTCGAGTGTGGTGGGCTAATGAACCTTATACTTGTTATCATGGCCTCACCACCAATAATTTGTGATAAGAGTATTTACGTTATTACAAATTTTAATGCGGTGAGAGAAATAAGAATATAGAGAAAACTTGGATCACTTGCACTAGCAGGTAAAGAATTATAAGAAGGAAAAAAGAACTTAAAAACATGACTTAAACCTTAAAACAAAGTGCTCTACAAAATATTTCCACTTCTAAGTAACAACAGTGAGATTAAATGCATTCTATCACCCACAACATTCTAGCGTCTCAATCGTTGATTAGTATCGTCATCTTGCCCCCAAAACAAATGTTCTTTTTATGTGGGCTTTCAAATTCAAATGAGCTAGCTAGCCAACCACATAATACGTATATAACAATGTGTATTGTGGATTAAAAAAAAATGGACATATATCAAATAGTCTCTCAAACTTTTTTTAATACGCGTTTAGTTCAAACCTTTTTATTTTGCACCAAAAATTCATTTATCATGTCAAAAAGGCTTTACCATGCCGCTGGCGCGGAGCTTTAAAGAGAAGAGAATAAGGAACTTTTGGGTATAAAATAAAAGACTTTGACTAAATGTGTATTGAAAAATGTTTGAGGAATTTTTTGGTATTTGATCCAAAAAAAATTAGCACACTCACAACGTAATTTTTAAGGACAAAATTAAAATCAAATCTTCTAATAAATAAATGGAAAAAAAATTGCTCAAAAGTTTAGAAGATTGAAAGGTAAAAGTTTCTCAAACAACAAAGAGGAAAAAATATAGAAGAACAAAGGTTGAAGTCTTACTCTCAGTTGTTTCAAAGGTAATTTTACGCTCTAATAATTAACATAAAATCAAATTGCTAATGCGATCAATGACAATGGTGCAAAGCCTAGTTCATCAAGTTAGTGAGGATATCTATAATTACAATTCGATTCATATCTCAGAAACACCGCCTCAATTTAGGCATGTTAAGATAAATATCGCTTGGCATCCTTCAGATAAAACTATTTATAAACTAAATACTGACGGATCATGCAATACTACGAATCTATCTGCGGGCATTGGAGGTGTCCTCAGAGACGATAAGGGCATTTTTATTTGGGGTTTTGCTAAAAATATTGGTTACAATTCCAATGCTATAGCTGAAATGTAGGCAATAAAAGATGGCATAAAATTTGCTATTAATCGAGGTATTCGTAATATACATGTGGAAACGGATTCTTTGTCTACTTACCAACTGTTTTGTAGGGTCCCATGTTCGAGCCACCATATCCAGGAACTACTCCGGGACTGCAGTAAGGAGATTCAGAAGTTTGATACAGTGTGGATATCTTTTTGCTATAGAGAGGCCAACTCGGTAGCTGACGTCTTGGCCAAGATCGGAAATAGCTGTCATTATATGAATAGTTTTTTTGATATAGCACCTAGATTTATCTACAAATCGCTTTTGGCAGATAGTACTAGTACTATAGTTAGTAGGTTTGTGGATAAACCTAACTGTTGTAATACGGTTATGATATAATATTCTGTTTGAGTTTGTTAAAAAAAAAAAAGGAAACCTAGTTTTGTTTTGTTTCTTTAACTTAAAAGATGAAAACTATTTATTTCAAAAGTATTCTTACGCAGCGTGTTCGTAGAATAATATGAATGGTATCAAGCCTAGTTTTGTTTCCTTTAGTTTTTGCAATATCCGGAACCAAAACAAAAACACATATATGCAATGAAAATGCACTAAAAATACATTATAAATTAAGAAAAATATGTTTTTATATAAATGAAGTCCAGCTTCCTAAAACACGAAGGATTTTTTTTTAAACCCTTTTTCAAATATGAAAACTTCCTAATTTTGATAATATTAAACTTAATTAGGTCTCCCAAGTTTATGTGCATGTTACATCAAGAATGAAATCCGACATGAGATATTGATCACTTTTAATGTAATTAGAGATTAAATGAACACGGACTCAATATTTATTTGTCAAATGGAATTAAAACAATTAAAAATATTAGAAAAGATATTCGAACAACACTCCTTTTGTTACGATCTTTTAACGAACTTAGAGAGACTGCTGGGGAAGAATTGAGAAAGAGTCTCACGGGTTGTTTGTTCATAAATAAGGAAGAAATTGATGTTATTTAGGCCGTATCCAAGAGTCATTTTGTACTAATAATATTCTATGATAGAATTATAAAATAATAAAATTCTTCTCCAATTGGTACTTCCACCTTTTTATATATATTGTGTGTTTAGGGTTAAGGTATAGATATTTCTAATGAGATTTATAGATGGCATGACAAATATAGTAAGACCCGCACATTATCCAGAGATGTTAAACAATTTAGGAGCATTTACGTTTAGATCCTATTAGACGTTCTTATATACATTCTAGTCCCATCATATTTTTTTCTTACATATAAGTCCTATTCTTAATTTTTTGGAACTTTTTTTCCAATTTTACCCTTTTAAAATCAACAATCCGTAACTTCCTTGAGGAAGTTACATAAGTGGTTGAACTTTTTTTTTTAATCTTCAAATGATCATAACTTTTGATTCACAAATCCGTTTTTCACAAAATTACTATTTTTGAAATCTGCTCGACGAGATCTATCAAACAAGATCCATGAAGGCTATAAAATTTCAAAGAAAAAAATTTACACAAACAGTAAACTTTACTGTATGCACTAGAATATGAAATAGTTTTATATATTTGACATTTTCACAAACAGACAGTAACATTTACTGTGGTAATACTACACAGTCTATATATATATATATATATATATATATACGGTGGATCAAAACTTTTTTTTTTCAAAATTACCTTATATTTGAAGGTTCGCGCTAGCGGTATCCAATCCTTACCACCATTATTGGAGCTTCAACGACTTTCGTCAGAGCTCCGATTTGGGGTGGGTAAGGGTGGCATGTGGTGCCGCTGGCGCGGACCTTTGAAAATAAGAGACTTTTGAATAAATGGGCTTTGGTTCCATCGAAGTATCATGGGGAGCCGCTGGCGCGGATCTTTGAAAATAAGATTGGATAAATGGGATCGGGTTCATCTGGAGCGTCAATTTGGGGTGAATAGGGGTGACACAAAACTTTAAAAATAGGAGCATATTGGATATATATATATATATATATATATATATATATATATATATATATAGTTTGTAAAAATGTTATAGATATTAAACTTTATTGTATACACCATAAAATGAAATAGTTTTATATTTTTGACATTTTCACAAACAATAACATTTACTGTGATAATATATTTATGAAATAGTTTTATATATATAACATTTTCACAAACAGTAACATTTACTGAGTTAATATTACACAATATCTATAACATTTTCACAAACAGTAACATTTGCTGAGTTAATATATATATATATATATATATATATATATATATATATATATATCCAATATGCTCCTATTTTTAAAGTTTTGTGCCCCCCCTATTCACCCCAAATTGGCGCTCCAAATGATCCCGATCCCATTTATCCAATCTTATTTTCAAATGTCTGCGCCAGCTGCACCTCATGATACTCCGGTGGATCCAAAGCCTATTTATTCAAAAGTCTCTTATTTTCAAAGGTCCGCGCCAGCGGCACCACATGCCACCCTTACCCACCCCAAATTGGATCTCTGACGAAGGTCGTTGAAGCTCCAACAATGGTGGTAAGGATTGGATGCCGTTAGCGCGAACCTTTAAATATAAGGTATTTTTGAAAAAAGAGGGTTTGGATCCACCGTATGTGTATATATATATATATAATGTGTAGTATTACCACAGTAAATGTTACTGTCTGTTTGTGAAAATGTCAAATATATAAAACTATTTCATATTTTAGTGCATACAGTAAAGTTTACTGTTTGTGTAAAAAAAATTCTTTGGAATTTTATAGTATTCATGGATCTTGTTTGATAGATATCGTCGAGCAGATTTCAAAAATAGTAATTTTGCGAAAAACGGATTTGTGAATCAAAAGTTATGATCATTTAAAGATTAAAAAAAAAAGTCCAACCACTTATGTAACTTTCTCAAGGAAGTTACGGATGGTTGGTTTTAAAAGGGTAAAATTATGAAAAAATTTCCTAAAATATTGGAATATGACCTATGGAATTATTAAAAAGTCAATAGGACTTATAAGTTTGTTGATCCGATAAATGGGACTTAGATATAATTACCCCAACAATACACATCAGATTAATGAACCTTTTAAAATAACTCCTTTGGCGATGGTCTTCTGTATTAATGTAAAAAAATTGTCAAATTATATATAAGTTTTCCAACAATAACATAACATGTGTGATAAAAATTCTTTTAGAAATAACTATCATTGGAGATGGCCTTAGCGTTTGCTAAAGAAACTTGCTATAAAAAATGTGAGGGCGTCACTTTAGTGTATCTCGAGAAATACTACCATGAATCAAGGACATCTACTTGTTCATGATCAACACTAATAATGACACACATGTTTGCAAATGCAAAAATTATATATATTTATAATAATAATAATGTGAGACACGTATCTTACTCATGGCGCAAAGGCAAAAAGTATAAATATTTATAATAATAATAATAATAATAATGTGAGACACGTATCTTACTCATGGCGTGTCATTATTAGTGTTGAATACAAGAATAAAATTCTTTCAAAGCATAATGTTATTTCTCAATTAATCCCGGTATAAAAGTAAAATTAAAAGCAAGCCTCTTTTTCATTTTATATGCAACCCATTTGTTCCCCATTTGGCGCACTTTATCTCTTTTCTAGACTCATCGTCAGGTGGCACATGTCCAGTCCCCACTATTAAAACATGTCCAGTCCACATTTTTAAGAGTGCGGACCGGACATCTGTCACCTGGCGGGCGCCTAGAAATTATCGGCTAAATTATTGGCACTCTCTCTCTTTTTTATGGATTCACCGCCAGGTGATACATGACCGGTCCACACTCTTAAAATGCGGAGTAATCCGCACAAGAGTATATATATATATATATATATATATATTTTTTTTTTTTTTTTTTTTGTGTCTAACTCACTTCCTTTTTTCTTTGTGAGTTTCGGGAATATCCCCATTCATAGGTCCGAGATCTACATCTATGAATTGAAAGGTCCGAATGATCAACTCTGCAATCAGTTGTTAGAATCAATAGGTCTTCAAATCGTTCATTTGAAAAAATTGAAACCCTTCTTATTGGATGATCATGATACTTCCCAAAAATCGAAATTCTTGATCGATGGAGGAACAATATCACCATTTTTATTCAATAAGATACCAAAGTGGATGATTGACTCATTCCGTCTTTATTTTCTTTTTCAAGTATTTTGCATTTTTTTTCTTCATGTTGATTCCCATACAAATAAGAAACTTTAGAGCATTCGTAATAGGGATACAAAATGGCAACAAAATTTGTAAAGATACAAATTGGGATGTATGCACGGGTGTGATTTACTCAATAAATTATGTCCCTCAATTTGTAGTGGTTCTCCAAATATACAAAACACCAACAAAATTTGCAAAGGGTTCCTACGAACTTCAAAAATTTATAGAAAGTATTATTATCACACTAAAATTCATAGAAAGGGTTATTAACACACTATAAATCTAACAACAAAATATATTTGGATTCCTAGGAATTGTATTAATTCATACAAAATTTCTTCAAACTCATATAATTTGTAGAAATTATCAAGACAAGACACCTTTTAAAGCTTTCACTAATCACTATTATGTGTATATTCTCCCAGGGCGGATGGACATAGGCCCTAAGGGGGACGGCAGCACCGGTTCAATTGAAAAAAAAATAAAGGGTATTTTTGGTGAAACTTCAAGTTATACCTCTAATTATTTACAAAATTAAGGGTGTAAAAGATTATAATTAATTAAAATAATAAATATAAAAACAAGGTCTCCTATCTCTTTGTAGTTGTAATTGTTTGAGCATTATAAAACTATAATTTGTATAAAACTTGAAAGAGCGCAAAAAAATAAATTGGCCTCGGGGGCTCCCACCTCCGAATCTTCGATACCACTCGAAACTTTTGTCCCAATTGAACAAAAATTCTGAAGCCGACAGTGTATTCTACCACAAAAGGTAATTTCATCTTATAATACAAAACAGTCATTATTGCAAGTAAGCATAGACGTGAATCAAACTGCCATCGCTAATGAGTTGTAACCATCCAGAATAGTACCAAAAGTATTTCTCACCCACACCATCCATATGACCTTCCCTAGTACGCCATATATTTTTAAAAGATCAGATATTCTCTATCCCATATAAGCTCCACACTTTTTAGCCCAATTGCATGTGAAAAGAGTATGTGTCATAGGTTTTCTTTTCAAGATTACACATGGAATAAACGGGATACTTCGTTTTCTGGGAGGCAAAAATAAATAATTTTTTGAACGCTTACAACATTAAGAATGATGTAATCCTATGCAATTTTTCACATTATATAAAACAATATGAGAAATTTAACTATTGATAAATAAAAATTTTGTTAATTGGCACTTTTCACTCGTACTATTCATGGTACATTCCATACTCTGATAAACAATATACTTGGATAATTCCTAGAACTTAATAAACAATAAAATGCGATTTTTCATCGAATTTGCAAAAAAAATTAAAAATGAAATAGCAAAGGGCGGTTTAGATCCTTACATTGATAATGAGTAATTTTCCTATCCATACTCATGACTTGGTAATTCCACTTGTCGCATTTTATTTTAATCTCTAACAACTTGTAATTAAAGTAGATTTATTTAAACAGTCAAGGTTAGGTTTTTTAGGGTAAAATCTGCATTTTACATGAAGGTGAATGACAAATGTAGGATTAAGAATTCGAATAAATAATAAGGACAACAAACTAGTTTGGAAATTAGAATAAACAATAAAGTTTAGAAAAATAGGTTTTTAAATAATATAAACAAAAATGTAAAATCTTGTGAACAATTCGATCCGTAAATATGTCAAACAATCATAATTATGACTAATTTTAGGGTTAAAAATTAAATTTGCAATTAAAGTTAATAGTAAGGATAGTAAATTAATCTCCTTATAATGTGAGTGAATGTGTCTTGGTCACAAAGTTCAACCAAACCACCCACTGCTCCCGCCACCAAGCCTCATTTTGACGCTTCACCTTCAGAACCGGAAAAAAATCACAGTTTGGTAAAATCGAAATCACAATCTGTTGAAACCGAATCCATGAGTTGTGTATTTGAGGCAGCAATTTTGAACAAATCAAAACCTCTTTGGCTTTGTTTTGTTTTGGTCGATTTGACTGTGAAAAATGGGTTTGTTTTGGAGGTTCTGATATGTGTTGTGCATGTTTAACTAAAAAAAAGTATATTGATAAACAAATAATGCGAAATCACGTAAAACTTACGAACGTCTTGTTTGGATTTGTTTTTTGATCAACTATAAGGTGGGGTGGGGAAATGCTATTTTTTTTCCTCTAAAAGCACTAAATCATAATTAGTATACTAGATACGGTATGGATAAAAAAAATTGGTAAATGTGAAGAAATTAAAATTTAATTTTTGAAATATATATTTATGAGTAACACTAGAGAAACTTTTTTGTGTGATCCGATTGATATGTCAAATACATATTGGGTAATGTTTCAAATGGACTCATATAAATTACAAACCCCATCCAATATGTGTTTGATATATGGAACGGGTCACAAAAAAAAGGCCTTCCTTGTATTACTTTATATTTATATACATTTAATATTATTATATAATTTATAATTTTTTGCAAAAATGACGCACTTGCTCATTCGTATTTGCACCCACTTTGCTCCACATATTTGTAACTTAGTTCGGTGTGTGTGTGTGTGTGTGTGTGTGTGTGTGTGTGTGAGAGAGAGAGAGAGAGAGAGAGAGAGAGAGAGCATATACATTTGCTTTTGCAATTGGCTGGAGCTGTATTTGGTCCTAACAAATTGGCTTTGTGTCTTCAATTGAAGTGGTAGACAAAAGGGGAGAGGGGAATTAGGGTAAACATTATACTAAAGGACAAAGTCAAATAGTGTGCCCATTACGTGAGGAAAGAAAAAAAGAATGGGCCATTTACACTTAGATCCCTTGGTAACAATTTTTAAACATTTAAGGACAATTTACTATTAGGTTCACTTGTTATGCCACTAGCGTGGACTTCTACAAGAAGAGAATTAATGGACCTAAGTATTTAAAATTTGTCAAAATTCCTTTAGTGTTTAAAATTTGTTTGTGAGGGGCCTAAGAGTACTTTCTCCAAAAAGAAATAGGTCAAATAGGCTTCTCTTTCTCTCTCTGGTTAATTAGGTGGGCTTTTTTTGTTATCTTTAAGAGTAGTTCTATAGAGCCTGAATTTTTGACTTAATTTTGGCCGACACACTGACATGTCGGCCTGCTATTGGTTGGTTTTGAGGTCCCGCTGGCGCGGACCCCGCAAATCAACCAATAGCAAGCCGACACGTCAGTTTGTCGGCAAAAATTCGATCAAAAATTTGAGCGAAATAGAATTTTTGTATCTTTAAAGGGTTTGGGGTATCCATTGTATCTATCGGTATACCAAACAAAAATAGCTTAGCAACTCGGTACACATTTTGAAAAGGCCACAACTTCGTCCCTGTTGGGAAAGGAGGGAAGTTGGAATTATTTTGTTTCGACCAATAACCCAAGAGTCCTAAATGTTCAATAATTTGTGTTAGTAGTTGATATTTGGATATTGATAATCCAAACATGTCTTATTTAAACTGTCACTTGTACGTTTCCTCATCCTATTAAATAAGAGATCTATTGCATCAAAGATACTAGACCAAACCCACAAATCTCTATTTCACCATTTACAATCAATGAAGGAATAATTAGGGTAGTATATAGCTTGAGAAAGAAAAATTCTTTGCTCATCGATAATTAGTACTCGTTAACTACTAGAAATGCTTTAAATGACTTATACCCTAATGTGAGCCCATCATGATGCATATATGTAAAGCTTGTTCGGTACTTATCATATAGTAACTACGAGTAAGTATAGCAATACTCTTTGAGAAATGAAGCACAAGGGATTTGTGAAAATCTTCCACACTTGATTGGCAATTAGACATTTGTTAAGGCTTTCGATGACTCTGAATCACAAACCACCTTTGGACATGGAGCGGAGGGCTAATGAACCTCATATATGTTATCTTGACCTCACCGCCAATAATTTGTGATGAGAGTATTTATGTTATTACACATTTTAATGGTGTGAGAGAAACAAGAATATAGAGATGACTTGGCTTACTGTCTTAGTGAGGATTTGTATCCCAGTAGAGGAGCTCTATCCTTACAATTTTCTAGGTTTGTGTCAACGTGAATATAAAAGTTCTCAATCATTAATTTCTACCCGAAAGAAGGTAACCCAAGTTAGTGGCGAAGCCACATAGAGCCGAAGGGGGGGGGGGGGGGGGTGCCCCGGTTGAATTTTTCAAAAAACAAATATAGGGTTTTTTGGTATTATTTTATATGTATTTATATATTTTTTTGCATGTGATAGAAATTTTATGTATGTGGAGTTGTGTAGTTTAATTTTTTGTATGTGGAGTTGTTCAATTTAATTTTTTGTATATATGTGTAGTTTAATTTTAAGTTGTTCCATGTTCAATTTAAATATGTGGTGACATATGTAGTCCGAAATATGTGGTATTTTTTAAATAGGAAGTCATGGATAAATTAATTACATATTGTTAATAATGATTGAGAGTAATTGTTTGAACATTATAAAGCTATAATTTGTTTAAAATTAGAAATAACCCAAAAAATAATTGCCTCAAGGGCTCCCGCCCCCGAACCTCTGGCAACACTTGAAACTTTTACGTATGTAATTTTGAATCAATTTCGCCCCAATTAAACCGTAATCCTAAATCCGCCACTGATCCAAGGTATTTCGGTCTTGGTACGTAAAGGGTTAATGTTGAGAAGGTTGCATTGCATATATTTCAGCTTGGGTCAAAATATAGGCGTTTAATACAACAGACTAACTTGAGCGAGAGAGGTGAATAGGCTTTAAGAAATTAGGACTAGAAGAACATGATGTCATTGGGTATAGTGGCTTTAAGTAATATAAGGGAAATGGAGAAAAAAGGAACTCTTGTAGAAAAAACGTCAAGCCAAATTAGCTGTTGGAAATTAATGATAAGTGACGAAATTAATTATTTAATTTCAATTGTATTAAATTTCGAATTTTCTATTTATGTGGTTTTAATAAATGTCAGATAATTAATTAGGAATGTGATAAATAAAGATATTAAAAGAATTGGATAAACCTTATCCGTTAGTCACATGATGGTTAGTGGCATTAGTGGAAGACTTGAAAGAGTCCCACCTCCACTAGGATTTCGGCCATCTTCCCCTTATAAATAGAGACCTCTACACCATCTAGAGTCATCTCATAACACACTATTTCTGAGGTGGGAGAGAAATTTCGAGATTCTATTTTGAGTGTAATTTTTCCAAGAAGGGAGATTGATGGACCAATTAATCAAGATTGATCAATGCATTGGATCAAGGTAAGTCTTATTTTATATCGTTTAGACGTATTTTGTGAAAACATGAGGATCTAAGATCCTTTTATTAAAAACAATTGTATGTTAAACTTTAATCATATTAATGTGTTCATGATTAATATTAGGGTATTCTTAAGAATGATTTTACATGTGGTATCAGAGCTAAAGTTTAAGATCTCATGATTTTCCTTATTGATGTTTGTCTATAATGATATATGTGCCTGAGACTTTTTGCGATATTTTTATTTATGTCATTAAATTGCTTTTGTGCCTGGGACCTTCTGCGACGTTTTATTTCTGTCATTAAATCTGCTCTTAAAGTGTCTCAGATTTTCTGTGACGTTTTTTTTTGTGTCACCAATACTCACTGGTTAGAATAAAAGGTCAAAACTTACTCGAAATTTTACGAAACTCACATGATCAATTGGAAACGTCAAAATAAACAAAACCCATTGTATACAATGGGCACCGCCTTACTTTTGCGTTTTGACGTTGTTAAGCCCTTAAAATTGCATTTTTGCCGTTTTTGGTAATAATGTTGACGTCAATATCTCACTCCAGAAAATTGATTTTTGAATTCCGCAAATTATTTTGAGATCCTGTAGTAATTATCTACATCTCTGTGGTGCTAACTAATTTTTTTTATTTTTGGCAAAAATTACGATTTTCCCAAATATTATGTATTTTTCCACCACAGAGGTTGTTTTTAATGTTCATGGTTGTTCTAATATTCATCTTATGTATTATTTGGTATTAATGAAAGGGTGCAATATAAAAATTTTAATATTAGATGTATGATCATGTGTTTAACAATAGCATTTCGATATATTAGGTTATTGTGCATAATATATAATTGGTAGCCCAAAGGTCCTAATGTAATTATGAATTGATGTTTCGACAATAATATTTATATGATATTGGATGGGGAAGACTTGAAAGTGTCTTAATCTATAATTGTAAATATTAGATTATTGTGTATGCATTTATATTTGGACCATTAATTATACATTAAGTTTTGAGTATAATATTTTTGGGGCATTGATTTTACATAAATAATGTTTATGACTTCCAGAAAAATTATTTTTGAATTTCGTCGAATATTTGAGTTTCTGGAGTAATTTTTTACAGTTCCATGATGCTAACTCATTTTTTAAGGGAAAAATTTATGTTTTCCCATATTTCATTTATATTTTATCTAGAACTCTGATAAAACATTGCTCTAATGATCCTATTTTATTTGAATATTCGTGTCAAACACATGCCAACATATCTCATATGGTAGGATATTAGACTTGCGTTATTGTTAATATTCATATTTTGATGAATCTCGTGCCAAACACAGGCCAATGATTCATATTGTTGAATATTATGATATTCGTGTTTTAATGTGTCTCGTGCCAAACACAGGCCAACGATTCATGTGGTTGAAAATCAGAATTATTGTTTATTCTAATGCTAGTACTCCCATTAAGTTTAATTAAATGTCAAACACAAGCCACAATTCATATGTGCGGATAATAAATTTATGATTTCGTTGCATGTATGCATATTTAAATGCATGACTTGCAAATTTTGAGACTCATAAGTAAGTATTCATTCAGTTTAATCAAATGCCAAATACAGGCTAAGATTACATGTGAAGATATTATACTTGTAGTAATTTCAGATTATCCTAATGTTTGTATAAGGTTAAATTGAAGCGCAACACATGCTGATATTTGAATCAAATAAACATTGGAATTTTTGCAAATATTAAATAATTGGCATCAATGTTATATATTCATATTTACATATGCCACTAGTATGACAGTTGTAATTATAACCGTATTGTGCATTAGTATGACCATGAATGATTTGGGTCAATATTTCTGATTTGTTACTCATACATAAGTGATGAAGCGAAAGTAAATGGTTTATGTCTTCCATTTACTATTATTTGTATAATATCTCAAGCAAACTATTGGTCTATTTGATTTTCACATAATGTCTAATTTTTCACGAATTTCAAATTAAGGAATAGACGATAATATAATTATTCATGTATTACGGGTATTTTGCACATGTATGCGTATCTCTTATATTTATATAATATATGGTTTGGTGTTCATTAAAGTGCTCCATTCCAGAAGATATAAATATTGGACTAATGCATTAATATCATGCATATTTTGGTTACCTATGGGTCCATGTATGATATTGAATGCTAGGATGATGGTACTTTATGATGTTGCATACATATTATTGTTTATTCAATCATTGTGATTCGGAAGCCTACATGTCCAATTACAATAATTGAACAAAATATAAGTGGTGATATATATTTTGGGAAGGCAATAATGGTCGTCAAACGTAGATGCCATAGTTTCTTTCACTATCATATCACCAATTAAGTTTATAAAAACCATAAATATGAATAATTTTGTTTGTTGCTCATGCGATATTTAATGAAAATAAGTGAAAAAACTTATTAACTTGTGTATGTAAGTCTTTACGTAATGTAATATTCATATTATGAAATGTTTGGTAGTCACCACAGTGACCCGACTAGAATTGCAATGAATATTAAATCTGAAGATGATGGTAATAGTAACTCATGATGCTTATAATTGTAAAGATATTAATGGGGTATATTGAGTTTATTTCTTTAAGCAAGGTTATTCCTTATCGGGAATCGATTTTGAGTGATTGAATGAACATTATAGATCACATACATCATTATAGTATGTGAAAATAAGTTGTGCACAAATATCGTGTACAATATGATGAAATAACATTATACCCAATAAAGTAATTTACAAGCATCATATAATCGATATTTCACAGTTACTACTGAAGAAAACTCACGGTTATGCACTTAATTTATTATCATGTAATCGATGTGTGTGTTGTTAAATCAAAGCATTAATGAAGTGAGCAATTTATCTCATTGTCTTATCATATATTATTGTATCCCATTTTGTTTCTCTAAAAAATTCATATTTAATTTGGTTAAACAAATTAAGTTTGTTTACATGTTGCACACTCGGACTAATAATGATAAAGATAATATGTATCTTTTATGATTTGAAACGAGTTTTTCATCTTAGTAGAAAGTAATTACTTTTGATGCAAGGATTTCTTACAAAACAAACTAGAAATACAAATAAGATTCTTTTTATTTTGTTCTTGGGGAATCAAATCGTCATTTGTTTTTCATAAACCCTCAATTTTGTTTGAAACTGTTTGTCTAGACTTGATCGTGAGGGATATGTTCTAAAGAATCTTTTGATGTATATATTTTTTTTTCAAGGGTTATGGTATTCCTTTTGATGTTTTGTACAAAATAAATTTTGGACATTATCTTTAAAGATTTGTTTGATCCCACATCATAATCATAGCGTTATTGATGAAACTCTTTTAATCTTGTTCCAAATTAAATCTATACTCCTTTTCATAATTTTCGTGGAAAAAAATTTGTAATGTCTCTTACAAATTTTGATAGTCGAGTTGTGCTCTTAAGGTATTACGATGTCTAATATAAGGATGACCTATGTGGCCCAAGTGGGAGATTATGAGAAACTTCCCTTACAGTGGACCTACATAGATCATATAATTGTCATTGACACGTATTTATTGCATTAAAGTCAAATTCATTATGAAAGGTGAAATTAGTGGTAGTAGAAAATCATGAAATTTGGTTATAAAGGAAGGTAGGGTACTTATCCCATTACCGATAACCTTCTTGAATACTTGTTCTTTTAGTTGTTAGATTATCTAAACAGTAAAGAACAAGTAAATGATCAGCCACTAAATGATAGTATTGTCACCATGAGAGAAATGTAGATAAAATCATAAGGAATAGTATTAAGAAGATCATAAAAGGTCTACTATCCTAAATGATTATGTAGTGTATCTGCATGAACATGAATTTGGCGTATGGATAAATAATGACATGATTTTATTTTCAAAAGTCATAAGAAGTGAAACTAATTGACTACAACTAAGTTTAAAATCTCATTCAATTACATAATTGATGCACTAAAGTCGGGTATGAAGGGGTCATCAAGACCAAACGCGACACTAACGGTAGTTAAACGAGATAAAGCTAAATTGTAGTAAAATATTTCACCATTAATGAAGAAAAGGTTATAAATGAACCTTCTCAATTATATGTAAGGACTTAGAATTCTTATGACATTAGTAGCTCATTATTATTGAGAGTTACATAATGTGGATGTGAAAATTACTTTTTTTATTCTTATGAACCATTTGTATATGTTTAGGAGATCATTTTATAAACATAAGTTTCCCACATGACGTATTTTAAGAAATAATATCATTATTTTTTTTATTAATCGTACAAACCTTAAGATCAGTGGGAGTAAGTTTATATATTTTCTCTATATACAAGCATGGATTTAGAAAGTAGAGAATCAAAATAATTTTATGGGTTTAAAAGTTGTGTATGAAGTAATGAGATACTTAAAGGACTATATGCTCACACTTATGATGTACTTGTTCATTTAAATATGAACAATTATTGTGACTCAGATTTACTTGTTGTGCAGATGGTACGAAGTTCACTCTTGCTTAAGTATGTTTGTTTTGGTTTATCAACCAATATAATGAAAGAGTGCAACACAAACCATCCATTAACTATTGTGAAAGCTGAGTTTGTAGCATGCTTGATGCTACTACTTATGTATTTTGGCAGCGTGACTTCATTTCGGGACTTGGAGTTGTCGACACTATTATCAAGTCGCTGAAATATTATGATAATGTCGCTGCAATCTTCTTTATGAAGAAATGTTAGGTATTCCTAAAGTAACTAAGCACGTTGAATGAAATACCTATCAGTTAAAGAAGAAATTCAGAAACAAAAGTGTCAATTGATCACATTAGTACGAGTGATAACATAGCAGATCCTATTACGAAAGGACTATCTCCAAAAGACCTTATGGAACGTGTCAAAGAGATGGATCTTGATTAGTAAAATTATGATTGCTATTTGGCTTAGTTGTTTGACACTATTACTTGAATTCAATAAAAGTGTTTCTGATTTCAATTATTTCTGTCCTTTGTGAATGCATGCATATAATAATGAATTATTATTGACAGAAAGAGTCCTTATTCAAACGGACATTATGAGGCCATTATGATACCCAATATTAAAGGCTCAGTTGAATGAAACATTGGTGTTGTGGTACATGGAAGGAACCATGCTCTTGAATAGTATGGAACCGCCATGACTCGCATCCGTGAATCATTTGATTCAGCAAAATAAATTTATCAATGATTGTGCACCTTATGATACCTAATCTAATTATGCGAATTATTAAGACCAAGTGGGAGACTGTTGGAAATTAATGATAAGTGACGAAATTAATTATTTAATTTCAATTGTATTAAATTCCGAATTTCCCATTTACGTGGTTTTAATAAATGTCAGATAATTAATTAGGAATGTGATAAATAAAGATATTAAAAGATTTGGGTAAACCTTATCCGTTAGTCATATGATGGTTAGTGGCATTAGTGGAAGACTTGAAAGAGTCCCACCTCCACTAGGATTCCGGCCCTCTTCTCCTTATAAATAGAGACCTCTACACCATCTAGAGTTATCTCATAACACACTATTTCTGAGGTGGGAGAGAAATTCCGAGATTCTATTTTGAGTGTAATTTTTTTCAAGAAGGGAGATTGATGGACCAATTAATCAAGATTGATCAATGCATTGGATCAAGGTAAGTCTTATTTTTTATCGTTTAGACATATTTTGTAAAAACATGAAGATCTAAGATCCTTTTATTAAGAACAATTGTATGTTAAACTTTAATCATATTAATGTGTTCATGATTAATATTAGGGTGTTCTTAAGAATGATTTTACATTAGCTACTTGCAGTAGCATGTAAAGAATTATAAGATGGAAAAATATACGTTAAAGCTTGTCTCAAACCTTAAAACATAGTGCCTGACTTTTACTACAAAATATTTTCAATTCTACGTAACAGGAATGAACTTAAGGGTGTGTTTGAAAATTTTAATTTCGTGCTTTGAAATTGGAATTGAAAAAAAAAAAGATTAGTTTTATTGTTAAATTTAGAATTGAAAAATTTTCAATTCTAATAAAAACATGAAATTGAGATTCTCAAACACACCCATAATACGTTCTATCACCCACAACATTCTAAGGTCTCAATTGTTGATCAATACCGTCATCTTGCCCCCAAAATAAATTTTCTATGACAATGATGCGAAGCCTAGTTTTGTTTCCTTTAGTCTAAAAAGGAAACCTAGTTTTTTTTCTTTAGCTTTAAAAGATCAAAACTAGTTGTTTCGAAAGTATTCTCACTTAGGGTGCTTGTAGGATAATATGAATGGTGCCAAGCCTAGTTTTGTTTTCTTTAGTTTTTGCAATATCCAGGAACAACACAAAAACACATATATGCAATGACAATGTACTAAAAATACATTTTAAGTTAAGAAAAATATATTTTTTTTTATAAAGGAAAAGTCGAGCTTCCTAAATCACTCTAAAGGATTTTTTTTAAAACACTTTTTCAAATATATGAAACCTTCCTAATTTTAATAATATTAAACCAATGGCTTTAATTAGGTCTCCCAAGTCTATGTGCATGTTACATCAAGGATGCGGTCCGACCCAAGATAGTGATCACTTTTAGTGCAATTAGAGATTGAACAAACCTAGGCTCAATATTTATTTGTCAAATGGAATTAAAATAATTAAAAATATTAGAACACATATTCCTATAATTTCCCTTTTGTTATGATTGAAGGGGAAGAATTGACAAAGATTCTCACGAGTTGTTTGTTTAGTAACTGTAATATTAGGCCGACACTCAAATGCGACACATTTGGGGCGACATCCGAATGTGTCACATCAGTATTGTTGTGTGTTTGTCCCCACTTGTGTTGAGCCCAAACTCGAGTTTATACGGGTGTGACACGTCAGGGTGTCGCCCCAAAATTTTTCAATATAAAATGTCAGTTTAAAATTACTCGTTCCGAAATAAGGAAGATATTGGTGTTGTTTTGATCATATCTAATAATCATTTTGTACTAATAAAATTTATATGCTAGAAATATAAAAGTATGAAAAACCTTCACCAATGGATATTTACCCCTTTAATTTTATATATGGTGTGTTTAGGGTCAAGGTATAAAAATTTCTAATGAGATTTATATATGGTATGGACAAATATATTATGACCCACACATTAATAAGAGATGTTAAACAATTACACATCAAATTATTGAACTTTTTGAAATAACACCATTATAGATAATCTTATGTATTAATGTAAAAAAATTTCAAATCATATATAAATTTTCAAACAATAACATAACATGTGTGATAAAAAAATCTTTTAGAAATAACTACCATTGGAGATGGCCTTAGCGTAATGAAACTTGCTTTCAAAAAATTGAGGGGTCACTTTAGTTAATCTCGAGAACTACTAATATGAATCGAGGGAACCAAGTATTCATGAGGGCACCACGTGTTCATAATCAACTCCAATAATAATACACCAAGTGGAAAATAATATATATTTATAATAATAAATACGTGAGACTTGTCTTACTAATGGTGTGTCATTATTAGTGTTGAATACGGACACACAATTCTTTCAAATCTTGATATTATTTCCCGATTGATTCCGACATGAATGTAAATTTAAAAACTTCATCATTGTATATAGGTCTATAGGCCTCTTTTTCGTTAATTCAATAACCCATGTGTTCGCCATTTTAAGTTTACGATTGAACTACTAATGGCATTGAGTCTGTAATACCCCTTAATTTCAATGATGAAGTAGGTCAGCCTAATATGCTAAGCATATGGGACATCCAATAATTTTTATTATTTTAATCATTAATGAATAACTATGAAATATGTTGTCTAAGAGTCCAGATTCAATTAATTAACATATCAAACAAATTAAATCATTTTTAATCTGAACAAAATTTTAATCTTATTGAATAATATTATTTACTTCAAATTGCATGTAAGCGGGGATAAACAGTTGGGGCAATAAAAACAGTCACATAAGCACACAATGATTATATAGTTGAAATCCTCGAGAAAAAAATCCCCATCGCCCTAACCCACTTAAAAGTTCCCTAATACTAATATTAATATCTAAATGACTTAGAAGGACTCAGACTTACCTCAAATATACGATAACGATAATCTCCATAATATCGTTCTCGTGTGTTTTGCCCATTTACCTCTGCCCATACTAGTGAGTGTTGCTCTAGTTCAAGAATCAGTTGCAAAACCTCTAAGGCCTCTATATCCACCTATCTCGGTGGTAAATGATCATGTCATGTGTAATTCGACAATCTATTTTCACTGACATAAATCCTCATGCTCGAATCTTTTTCAAAGTAGAATATTTTAAGGGATTTATAACCCTAGAGTCTAATTTTATTGGATGGAGTTGATAGGATCTCACCAAAAAGGACACTTTCAAAACCAAATCAGGGTTTTGGAAAATCTAGGATTCGTACCTTGAGAGATGTGTTTAAAGGTATTTAAATAGTTTAGCTGTGAAAGTGTACCGATAAAATAAATTTTTGCGAATATAAAGGCATGTTTTGAATGAGGGAGCCGTCATTTAAAAGAGAGCTTTCGAATGGGGAGTTCTCATTTGAAAATATTTCTAAAGAGGGTCATTCTTGTACGTGAGTGGGCCCTTGTTTGAAACTAGCTTCAATCAAGGGAACCTCGTTTGATTTTTTTTATTTAGTTCCATTATCTTGAAAATCAGTCACTCATTCGAAACTTTCTTCGATCGCGGAGGACCTCGCTTAAATGTGATTACCTTTGTTAATTTATGTTAAAAAATATTTACAAATTTTACTTAAATTTATTTTAATAATGTCATGTCATGTCACTTCCAATCAATGAAGTAAACTATAAGGAAATACAAATCTTTGAAAAAACCTTACAAAATATCCGATACAAAATAAATCATTTCGTTTCGGTTTAATAATCTTTGCCACGACATTTTGTCTCTATATTTTCACTTGATATAACATTACAACTCAATGGACTCGATATAGATACACTGACACAAAATTTTATTCTAAAATAAAGTTAACACAAATAAAACCTAAAGGAGTGTAAATCATATGAAGGCTCCATATTGACGTGGATATTTTTCAAAAAAAGGAAAAGATCTAAAATAAATCACTAAATCAAAATACTTATGCATCAATCAATCCATCCCAATCTCGACGAGACTTAATACTGATGTAGAGCTTTTTCAATCCACTGTAAATCAACATCATGGCACACACAGGCCTTATAAGTCTCACACACTTAAACAATATCATGTGACGTACAAAAGATATAAAAGTTGTTTATAAATCAATAGGATTTGAAAAATGTAATGCATGCATTAAACTAGTCCCCTTGAATACCAAATTTTATCCCAATTTGTCTCAAATGCACAAAGGAAGAAGCCAAAAAAAGTAAAAATTGCAAATCAATCCAATCAAGAAAATAAGAATCATCAAATATAACATATGTTCAATTAGTTAAGTGAGAGAAATTATTAAAATACAGACATGGTAAAAACACTGATAAATTTAGAACATCATATTCATATCTCAACATGACTAGTGACATCATTAATATGATATGTACAAGAAAATATCAACAATAATCATTTAACTAAAATTTTTTTATAAGAAATACATATAACAATGTAAAAAAGATGAATATAGAAAATGCATATATATGCCATACATGTGATAAATATCCAATTCAAATATATAAACATGTCCACAAAAACTGTTATGAATCAACAAAGTATAAGAGAAGATAGAATACATCATAACAAATCAAATATCTCTATCTATTTATGAATAGTACATCCCAAAAAATAAAAGTACAATCTACGATAATCAAACATCGCCTCCATAAATAGTATCACCATCCTGAGCTTTTGAAGGACCTTATCCACTACTTATCTCCCTGTTATGTTGCTCCCATTGCACCAAAACAAGGAAATTATAAAGGATTTTCTTCTATTTGCTAAAAGAAATCTTTTCGTTACAAATTTATAATGGCCCGAATCCATTGCAATTAGAAGAAAAACATCGCAATATATTAGTACTCATTGCAAAAGCAATTAAAAGAAAACAATGTTTTTAAAAAAAAAAGATAATGAAGGAAGGACAGAATTATTCCCTTAAATCCTATATAAACTTTAATCCTATGAAAGAAACCCACTTTCACCTAGTCCCTATCTACCTTTCCTCGCTGGCGACTTGTACCTTTCCCCTCCTACGGCCTGTATCTTTCTCCCCACCGACAACCACTATCCCTCTTCCCACATTTCACATATATACACGTAAATTCCACATCTGAGTAGGAAAATAGTAAACGTCAGATCGGGGACAGTAACCTCGCTCTAATATATAGTGAAACAAAGTTGGAATTTAAAACAAAGGTACGAGATGTTCTTGTATTAGGGTTTAATATGTTTCGTCTTGTAGTAGGTTTTGTTTTCCTTTTCTCCATTTATTTTGGTATGTGTCGCATTATGTTTGTTGATACCAAATTTAGTCCGCTGACATGGACCAATCACATGGAGACATGTGTCAATCTACATGGCACCCACAAACACTTGTTGAACAACATACTAACTCCGAGGAGCTTAAACTCCTCGACCAACTCAAGCGTTCCTAGCAGCATGGATTGTGTCGAGGAACTTTATTGTACCGATATACTCAACCCCCGAGCAACTCAAGCGTGTCGAGCAGCTTAGGCGGTCCGAGCTACATAAGTGTACAATGTATCCAAATCAAGAGAATCCAGGATATAACTGCGCATTAAATGCTCATTATTATCGTACAGATTTACACGTCTATTGGACAGCTATGCATTATTCTTTCACATGTACAGCCTCAAGGCTATAAATACATTGTAACCTCCTCATTAGGGGAGGACTGAGAATTTCTTGGTAAGCCTATTATCGAGAATTCTACAAACAATCAACAATAAAGAAAATATTGTGGACGTAGGCCATTCTTACAAGGCTGAACCACTTTCGAAATCTTTTATCTTATATTTATATATTCATTTTTATCTGTGATTAAACAATTAGATCAAATCTAGTTTTTTACATCAACAGATTGGCGTCGTCTGTGGGAAACGACTGTAATTATCGTTTTTCACCAAAATAATTCATCACCAATGGCTGATAATCCCGAATCCAGTAATCGAAACGCTGGAAACCCCCAAAATCCATCTGCACCCCCAAATGTTCAAGATCTGGCTGGCATAATGGCTAATCTAGCCCAAGGCCAGACAGCCATGCAAAAAACTATGTGACAACTCATACAAATTGTCCAAGGTGGAGTATCTACTCATTCAAGACAACGAAGCGTCCAAAGAAATACCCGTTTACCTTCTTCGCGTATTAGGCGAACGTTAATCCCAGAGTAATCTCGATCCAGACGTTCCGATTCATATCGCACTGAGAGATCTAATGATTTTTCTTATCAACCTGGTCGAACTTGATCAATACAAGCTACAGATACTGAACAAAACATCACACTCTCTCTCCAGAAAGGACTAGTGCATTGGAGAGGTTAAGCAGGGTCTCTCCTTTTGATCGTTTGGGCCCTAGGAGGAATAGAAGTCCTCCTAGGATTGTGTTGAGGAACTTTCAACGACCATCTGATCTAAGGGAGGGTTCTGCCCAATCACGACCAACTGCTCGTAATGAAAGATCCCAGGAAGCAAATTCAACACGATCAGTTGCTTGAACCAATAGGCCCGAGGAGGGAAATAATGCATGGAAAGGCTCTATTCAAAGGTTGGAGGATAGACTAGGGGAAATGGCTAAGGTCAAGAATTCTCTACAAATAACTTTTGTCCAAGGGACACCTTTTATCCAGGCAATTGTGGATTTTCCCACACCATCAAAGTTCAAAGCACCTGTTGTAACTCCTAAATATGATGGAAAAACTGACCCTGTCCTTCATATAGAACAATACCAAGCTGTTGCCGATATCTATGCCGTGCCAGATGAGATGAGATGCAGGGTATTTTCGAAAACTCTTACCGGATCTGCTCAAATATGGTACAATAATCTTCCCCAGGGGAAGATTTCAACTTTCTTTCAACTGGCCAAGCTCTTTATTGGAAATTTCTGTTTTGGAGAAAAATCAGTTAAACGAGTAGCACACTTGTTATGTTTTAGACAAAAAGCAGGTGAGAGTACCAGGGATTATATAACTCGTTTGAATAACGAGAAGCTCAAAGTTATTGATTACGAGGAAAAGACAACAATTACTGCTCTGATGAGGGGACTGTTGCCAGATAAATTGTACTACACTCTCGTAAAAGATCCACCTAGAACCATGGAAGAACTAATGGCAAAGGCAGCGAAGATTATGAACACCGAGGAGGCTATGGCTGCGAAGAAAAATATGGATACCAAAGAGACCAAAGTGGAGGTTGATAAGGCTGAAAAGAAAGAGCATAAGAACAATGGTGGTAACAAGCAGTCAAAAGCAAAGCCAGCATGGGAACTGTTAAAGAAATTTGGAAATTATACTCCTTTGAAAGTAGACATAAACCACGTTCTGGAAGAAATCAAGAACAACGAGGAGCTAAATTGTCCGGAGGAAATGAAGACAGATCCTGACAAGAGGAATAAGACCAAATATTGCAAGTTCCATAAAGACCATGGTCACATGACCAAAAATTGCATAGCTCTTCAGAATGAAATTGAAGCACTCATCAAACGAGGAAAGCTGGCCAAGTATGTTGATCGCCGAAATGATGGAAAGAGCAACGACCGAGCAAGACGGAGGTCTAGATCTCCTCGTCGAGCAAAAGAAGATAAGAAGAGAAGCCACGAAAAGGATCCAGATGATGACCAAGATGACCTCGATCTCCCCAAAAGACCAAAACAGCCAGAACGTGAGGTATTTTCTATCCATTTTGGATCATTTGAATGTAATGTCATTACAGGTGGAGATGAAAGAGGTGAATATATGACTGCTGAGAGAAAAGCCTACCTCAATGAGGCTCAGGCTTGCTCGTACATTCAGCGGATAAATCTGGCTGAAGATGATCTCCCGAGGAAGGTTAATAAGGATAAGCTGGTCATTGGTTTCTCTAAGAATGACTTAGCAAGTGTACTATATCCTCATGATGATCCATTGGTAATCAGGATGAGAATAAGGGAAATGGTGATTTCACGAGTACTGGTGGATAATAGTTGCTCAGCAGATATCATGTTCTATCCGTGCTTTGACAGTTTAAATCTAAAGCTAGCCTAATTAGAGCCATATCATAGGCCCCTCCTTGGGTTTTACTGGCGAGAAGGTTTTCCCACTTGGGACGATCAAGTTGGATATGCTTATAGATACATGGCCTTCTTGTCGAACAGAAAGAGTACGCTTTTTTGTAATGGATAAAAATATCCAATCAGCTTACAACATCATCATGGAAAGAGTAGGTCTGAAGAAATTTGAAGCAGTTCATCTACTATGAATCAATGTCTAAAATTTCCAACCTATTTTGGGGTGGGAGTTGTGAAAGGCCACCAGAAAGTAGCTTGGGAATGCTACTATTCATCTGTCGAGCAGGAAGGGCATGAAGAATTTAGAAAGAAGACTACCACTTACTAAATAGAAGATGCGGAGATTGAAACATTAGACCCTAGAGACGAGTCCCAACTCGTGAAAGGGCGGGTTATGGAGGCTACTGAGAATGTCATTCTGGACGACGAGTATCCAAAACGAACAACTCAAATTAGTGTATCCTTGGATGAATCAATAAAACAAGAATTGATAGCATTCTTAAGGCAAAGAAAGCAAACTTTTGCGTGGAGTCATGAAGACATACCAGGAATATATCCCAATTTCTTGTGTCACGAGCTCAATGTGAACAAGGAAATCAAGCCAGTAAAGCAGCGAAGAAGAGTGTTCAGCCCTGAGAAAAATCAAGCTATACAGGAGGAAGTAGAGAAGCTGCAAAAAGCCTCTTTCATTGAGGATGTTAAATATCCTGACTGGCTAGCAAATGTGGTAATGGTAAAGAAGAAAAATAACAAGTGGAGGATGTGTGTAGACTTTACCGACCTCAACAGGGCATGCCCAAAGGATCATTTTCCTTTGCCCCGAATTGATCAACTGGTGGATGCTACCTTGGGGCACGAACTATTAAGTTTCATGGATGCTTATTCTGGTTAAAACCAAATTAAAATGAAGCCTCAAGATAGGGAGAGTACCTCATTTATTACCCCAAGGGGAACTTATTGTTATAATATTATGCCTTTTGGACTTAAAAATGCAGGTGCTACCTATCAGCGGTTGATGAACAAGGTGTTTGCAGAGCAAATCAGTCATAACATGGAGGTTTATGTTGACGACATGCTGACGAAGAGCAAGAAAGCTGCTGATCATCTAGTTGATTTAAGCCAGACCTTTGATTAACTAGAGGAATATCAAATGAAGCTGAATCCCACCAAGTGCATATTCGGAGTACAAAAAGGCATGTTTCTCGGATATATCGTAAATCAATGAGGAATTGAGGCGAACCCTGAAAAGATCAAGGCTCTATTGGAGCTACGATCCCCAACGACGAAGAAGGACGTACAATGCCTCACAGGGAGAGTTACAACACTTAACAAATTTATGTCACGAGCAACTGATCGATGCCTCCCATTCTTCAAAACACTCCGAAAGACTTTCTAGTGGAACGACGAATGTGAAAAGGCTTTGCAAGAATTGAAGAAATACCTGGGAGAACCTCCATTGTTATCCAGGCCAGTAATGGGAGAAAGACTATACTTGTATCTGGCAGTCTTAGAAAACGCAGAAAGATCGGCGCTAGTAAGAGTGGAGGATGGAGTGCAAAAACCAATCTATTACACTAGTAAGGCCTTCCGAGGAGCAGAGATCAGATATCCAAGGCTGGAAAAGTTAGCATTGGCATTGATCGAAGCAAGTAGAAGAATAAGGCCACACTTCCAAGCTCATACTAGAGTTGTGTATACAGACATTCCATTAAGGCAAGCTCTGGACAAACCAGAGAAATCAGGAAGATTTATGTATTGGGCAGTAGAATTGGGAGAATACGATATAATTTATAAGCCTAGGATGTCACTTAAAGGGCAAGCAGGGGCAGATTTTATCACAGAGTTCACCTATTCAGATACCTCCAAAGAGCAGAGGTTGAATACCGACCAGCCTGTGGATGTTATGGGATCATCAAACTTAAGCTCTGACCAACCTCAGTCGGTAGACGAGCAAGAGAAGCTGGTCGACGAGCAGGAAGAAGTGCTGGAGGAGGATATAAGGAAGCATCAAATATTCCACCGAGGAACTATGTCTGACCAAGAGTTTGATAATGAGATACTTGTGTGGAATTTATATGTATATGGTTCTTCGTGCACTACAGGCAGTGGAGCAGGGATTGTTTTAAACAACCCAAATGAGATTGATGTGGAATATGCTCTGCGCTTTCAATTTAAAGCTTCTAATAATGAAGCTGAATATGAAGCAATAATTATTGGTCTTAGTTTGGCAAAAACTATGAAGGCTGAGCAGGTTATCGTATTTAGTGATTCACAATTGATCGTAAATCAAATGCTGGGGGTATATGCAGCCAAGGGAGAATTAATGATCAAGTATCATGCAAAAGCAATGGAGATTGTATCAAGCCTGATCGCAGTACAGTTAATTAGAATACCAAGATTAGAAAATGCAAGAGCAGATGCCTTAGCTCGGTTAGCTTCAGCAACACGTACTGAGCTAAGAAGAACAATCCCAATAGAAGTCTTGGCTAGTCAAAGCATAGACAAAGATCTGATGATGAATTTTATTACCCTTGATTTAGGACCATCTTGGATGGACCCCATCAGGGCATATATTGAAGAAGGAGCTTTGCCAACTGATAAACTCACAACCAAGAAACTGAAGTTTAAAGCTGCTCGTTATGTATTAACTAATGGTATTTTGTATAGACGAGGAATTATAGCAGGTTTACAAAGATGTGTGCATCCTTCCGAGGTGAAAGATTTGATTGAAGAGGTCCATGAAGGGTCCTGTGGAGCCCATGTAGCAGGTCGGACACTTTTACAAAGAATAATGATGCGGGGATATTATTGGCCAACGACGAGAGCTGATTGTATAGCCTATGCCAAAAAATGTGACAAATGTCAGCTCTTCTCTTCTATCCGAAGAACTCCCCAAGCATTGTTAACACCCATTACTTCCCCTTGGCCATTTGCCATGTGGGTAATAGACTTGGTCGGGCCACTTCTAACGACCAGGGGAAGATTTAAATAACTCGTGATCGCTGTGGATTACTTTACTAACTGGGTGGAAGCTGATCCTCTTATTGATATGACATATGACAAGGTGTATCAATTTATTTGTAAGAATACCATTTGTAGATATGGTCTTCCCCATACATTCGTTACTGATTATGGAACCCAATTCGATAACGAGGAGTTTGCTGCGTATTATCATCAGTCAAACATATTGAAAACCCACTCTGCACCAGGCCATCCCCAGAGCAATAGACAAATTGAGGTGACAAACAGAACGCTCCTGAATGGTTTGAAAAAATGACTGGACGATGCAAAGGCAAATTGGATTAACGAGCTACATTCTGTGCTGTGGGCTTATCGTACAACACCACGAGCAGCAACAGGAGAATCTCCATATATGATGGCATTTGGAAGTGAAGCCGTCATACCAGCTGAATTAGGTTTGCTCACGCACAGAATACTGAATTTAAATTTTCCTATCAGTGACTTGATGAGAAGATTAGACTTGGATATGCTCGAGAAAGTTAGAGAAGAAGCAGCAATTAGGAATGTTGCATACCAATAACGAACAACTCTGTTCTATAACAAGAGAGTAAAGAAGTGTGATTTGAAAGAAAGGGACTATGTGCTGAAGAAAGTAATTTAAAAGCACAACAAAATGGAAGCTAACTGGCATGGACCCTACAGAGTAACAGAAGTTGTTCGACCGGGGACATATAGGATTGAAGCCTTAGAAGGAGAAGAGTTTAAGAATGCATGGAACGCAGAGTATCTGTGCAAATATTATCAGTAGTTAAAATCCTTATGTAATGCAGTTTTCTTCAATATGAATAAAGTTTTGGATGTTTTACCCAATTCTCTCCTTTTGTTGAAATTTTTCGGAGTACTAGTGCTACACACTACGCATCAAGTCCAAAATCCACCAACTCTGATTGGTTGGGAATAAAATCCACAAACTCCGGTTGGTCGGGAATTAAAATCCACCAACTTCGGTTGGTCGGGAATGAAAATCCACCAACTTTGGTTGGTCAGAAATTAAAATCCACGAACTTCGGTTGGTTAGGAATTAAAATCCACCAACTCTGGTTGGTCGGGAATAAAATCCACCAACTTCGGTTAGTCGAGAATTAAAATCCACGAACTCCGCTTGGTCGAGAATTAAAATCCACCAACTCCAGTTGGTCGGGAATTAAAATCCACCAACTCCGGTTGGTCAGGAATGAAAATCCACCAACTCCGGTTGGTCGGGAATGAAAATCCACCAACTCTGGTTGGTCGGGAATGAAAATCCACCAACTCCGATTGGTCGAGAATTAAAATCCACCAACTTCGGTTGGTCGGGAATGAAAATCCACCAACTCCGGTTGGTTAGAAATTAAAATCCACCAATTCCGGTTGGTCGGTAAGCCAATTTCAATCAACTCCGGTTGTTTAAATCAAGCAATAAAATGGAATGTAAGTTGTTCTATTGCTTAGTATAAAAAAATGACTACAATGAGATAAGTATGTCATAAACATATATATACTTAGCAACCAACAAGGGAAGACATTCTGCAAATTACTTAGAAAAAAATGAAATGACAAAAGACCAAATCTTTTCATTCAAATTGAGAAGGATTACGTATGCTGAAAAAAGTAAAAACCATTACATAAAGATCCTATTCTACTGGTTTCTTTCCCTCTGCCTTTGAAACAGGTTCTACTCCAGCAGGAGGATCATCTAAGGCGTAAGGGGAATTTATGAAGTTCAGATCTCATAGCATCCTCACATTCATCACAGATGGCCGATCAAGCAAGTGCTCCGAGCGAGATATCTCAAAATTAGAATGAAGACTGTAGTCGCCGAGAAACTTAGAAATTAAGCATTGGGGAATTGCCCGAGCAGGAATCCATTTCATATCAAGTTTGAAAGGTGGCACGGGCAACTCGAGCAATCTAGGGTCATAATAATCCCATAGATAATGGCCCTGCTCCAACTTTAACACCCCCAGGGCATTCAGCCATCCTTGCTTGTAACCCTTGTTATTTGAATTCTGGATCCGATCATCGAGATGATAAAGGGCTTCATTATATCCAGCCATCCAAAACTCTCTAGGCTGTTTGTGAAACTGGTAAGTTAACCTCTCCAGTTGCTCGTGGAGGTTCTTCACTAGAAGTTCTTTATTCTCCAAGGTAGAGATTTATGTGAAGAGTTGCTCGGTGAGGTTCAGAATCTTCTTGGACATCTCTGATAAATACTGATTCCTCGCCACCAACTAGAATGCTTGATTCTCCAAGGATGCCTGCGTTCTAGCTTCTTTAACAGTAACCCGAGCATCCCTTGATCGTCCCCGAGAAGCTCTTGCTCGTCCGCGAGCAGAAGTAGAGGGTCCAGTCCTCTTTAAGGTTTCCAATTCATCTCTCAAATTGGAATTTTTGACCTCCAAGAAGGAGAAACCTTCGTCATTGACAGGGACCAAAGCCCCCGAGGTAGATGTTACAGATTTCAGTTGGGATATCTCTCCTCGTAAAACATTATTTTCATGCTCCAGTAGTTTCGCGATTTGCCTATGCTCCTCGACCTCAACCCTGAGAATTTTCTCTTTATTTTCGTAAGTAGCGATGAACTTATCATATCCTCTGTCAGCATTTAATTACTGGTATTTTTTCTCATACCCCTGATGCAAAAGAGCAGTAGATTCCTTGTATTGTTGTTGGAGTTCTGATATGGTACCTTGAAGATCTTCAATCATCTCATAATATGCTACATTATTAGAAACTGCACAGTCGAGCAAGCACTTCAAATATTGGTAGGCTTTAACTGCTCGTTCAGAAGTATCTGAACCAAGGATGTCAATGATTTGAGCTTCATTCAGGTCAGCATGGCCATCCTTGAAGTAGTCATTGCATTTTTTCATCAGTTCAGTATCGTGAGCTGACAAGAGCTCCATTCAAGCAATAAACTAGTAAAGAAAAGAAATAGAAAGAATTAATAAGAATGCAGGCAGAGCAAGAAGAGGAATAAGTCAAGATAAATAACCAAAATCTTGAATTTTCATTTCATCATAAAAGAAAATACAAAAGTTGAGGCTACATCCAATAAAGTGACAAAATAAACACCCAAACTACTCTACACCTTCTCTTTATTTCCTATAACTTCATCAGAAGGTTTTGAGGAAGAGGCTGGTTGCTCGGTGGACACGAGTAGCTTCTCGGTAGGAGTAGTAGTTGGTTGGGGTTGCTCGGAGCTGGATTGAACAGCTGGAACAGTAAGGGCCTGATCTCCAATTACCATGGAGGATTCTTCAGAGGCAGCTTCGTCCTGGACACGAGTAGCTACTCGATAGGAGTAGTAGTTGGTTGGGGTTGCTCGAAGCACGATTGAACAGCTGGAACAGTAAGGGCCTGATCTCCAATTACCATGGAGGATTCTTCAGAGGCAGCTTCATCCTCTTTTTCTTCTCCAAAAGAGGGTGGAGGGCCATGAGTGTGTTGCTAAAATAAGTCAGAATCTTTAGCAACCTTTATCTCTTGTAGAGCTGCCACCCATCCATCCCTAAAGTATTTCAGGCTGGCGTATTCCATTTGTGATGACATAGCAGCCAAACACTTATTCCAGCCCTTATCCCAACCTACGCTGAATGATTTTTTAACAGCTTTCTTCCTTTTAACCTTCTCCGAGGAAGTCCTCTCAGTAAGAAGTTTCTCGACAGTTTTCAACGTCTCCTCCATCTCCATCTCCTGCTTCTGGTGATCAACATCACGGAGTCTACCAACCTCCTCTTCAGCAGCTTTGAGTTTATTCTCAATATCTGAAGTATTCTTGAGTTTCTCCTCAAGCTCTTTATTCTTCTTCTCAAACTCCCCCAATTTCTTCTCCAAATCCTTGGAGGCCTCCACAGCACGATCTCTTTCTTGCTCGACAGACTTAACCTGCTTCTCCCAAGCAGTTTTATTCTCCTCATACTTCTGATGAGATTCCTTCAAAGACTGGGTTAACCCAGTAAAAGCTTCTTCTACACCTCCCGAGGATATTAAAGCCTTGATAGCCTCATCCTTCTTCAGAATAGTGTTGAAACATGTTACCAGCTGGAGAAATAAAAAAACTGTAAGTCAGTACAGGGACATAACATTGAAAAATAAAAATTTAGATTAATAATACTTATTGAGGAAATATGTTGAGCGGCCAAGGTAGTAACCTTGTCACGAGAAAGAGTGTCCTCAATACCTCGGACTTCTGGGATAATCCAAGACTTCACCGATCTCATAGCAGAGCTAGGAGGAACAAAAGTGGGAACACCACCTTCCACATTTAATGACTGAGAAACGAATTTTGCTGGTCTCTCAAAAGAACTTTTCCTTAATCTCCTCGTAGGAGCAGGAACATTCTCAACCAAAGATGCTGTCTTGGTTGGTGATATAACAATGATCCCGCTTGGAGGAGAAACAATAACAGCCTTAGTCGGAGCCACAAGGGGCTTTTCAACAGCCTTGCTTGGAGCCATAAGGGGCTTCTCGCTGAACTTCTTGGTAGCATCATAAGGGGGTACCTCTACAGACTTTATACCCTCTCCTGGGACATCTTTTTTACTTCTCTTTATCTCCACAGCAGGAGAATCAGACTTGTCAAAAAAGTAAGGAACCTTTCTTCTCTTCATTATGTCACTAATAGGAATACTTGATTCTGAAGAGGAACCCTCCACACTAGACTCAGCAGCTGGTATTTGGTCAAGATTAATCACCACTGGACGAGCAGTAAAGGATGAAGTGTAACTCTTGTACTGCAACAAATAAGAGGCGAATCTAATGTTCTCCTCGGCTACAGTTTGGTGCAAACTCCAGATAAATTTCAAATGCTTCAAATTTTCCTCTATCTCCTTTGGAGATTTTCTTTTGCTATCAATTGCAAATAGTAAAAATTAAATGTCAGTGATACATTTTGTCAAACACCAAGAAAACAATATTTCAAAAAATAAAAACAACCTATTCTATTGCCATAAGGGGGACACCTAGGGCCCTGGTATACATCATCTCCATTTAATGGTGCATGTTGCCAATTTTTCATAACAACCCCATGCTCGAAGTAATCCCTGTTGGCATCTGGGAGATTGACAAATAAAGCCATATTTAAAAACCTAGTTTTTAAAAAAAAAGTACTATCGCTGACAACCCATTTATAGCAAAACATAATTTCTGGAATTCCTAAATGGGTTCCATGAATTTGGTTTAACCTATGAACTCCATTAACTATTCTCCAGGTATTGGGAGCTATTTTTGCAAGTACAACGTCAAAATATTGACAAAACTCCAAACATAGGGGATTTGGAGGAAAAGAAAAGCCACATTCGGCCACAATGAGACTGGGGAACCAATGTCCCTCAGCCAAAGAGAAATAGTCATAAGGTTTAGAAAGTTCCTCCAAAATAACCCATGAGGGAATTGAAAATTCAGAACGAAATTTGTCAAGCGATTCAACAACATAAACCATGATGATCAAAGCAAAATAAAAGAGAAGGAAGAAGATCTTACAGGGGAAGAGTGAACCAGTTGACAACGAACAAGGAAAGAAACGAATGCATAATATAGAGAGAAAATCAAAAGTTCAAAGACACAGATTTGAAAAGTGAAAGAAGATAGGATTTCTGTAGTGCTTAAATACTTTACCTAGGGAATGGAGAAAAACAATGATTACTATGAAGGACGATTGCGTATCCGGCGATTAAAAAGTAAAAAATGGCATGAAAAATGAAGCGTTTATGGAAATTCAAAATATATAGGAGGTCTGATACTGTGCATTTAAAAAGGAGCTACATACAACGAATGTTTTCCTAAAAACCATACAAACCGAAAATCTAAGCAGCAGAATGTTCCATACTTTTCTTTAACATCAAACTGCGAAACATTGGGGGCTTCTGTTGATACCAAATTTAGTCCGCTGACATGGACCAATCATATGGAGACACGTGTCAATCTACATGGCACCCACAAACACTTGTTGAACAACATACTGACTCCGAGGAGCTTAAACTCCCCGACCAACTCAGGCATTCCTAGCATCATGGATTGTGTCGAGGAACTTTATTGTACCGATCTACTCAACCCCCGAGCAACTAAAGCGTGTCAAGAAGCTTAGGCGGTCTGAACTACAAAAGTGTACAGCGTATCCAAATCAAGAGAATCCAGGATATAACTGTGCATTAAATGCTCATTATTATCGTACCGATGTACATGCCTATTGGACAGCTATGCATTATTCTTTCACATGTACAACCTTAAGGCTATAAATACATTGTAACCTCCTCATTAGGGGAGGACTCAGAATTTCTTGGTAAGCCTATTATCGAGAATTCTGCAAACAGTCAGCAATAAAGAAAATACAGTGGACGTAGGCCATTATTACAAGGCTGAACCACTTTAAAAATCTTTTGTCTTATATTTATATATTCATTTTTATTTGTGATTAAACAATTAGATCAAATCTAGTTTTTTACATCAACAATGTTTTCCTCCTATATTGCTTGATCATTTTAGGTAATAACATATGTCTATGATTCCTTCTTTAGAACATAAGTTGCAAATCACAAATCATAAATTAATCGAAACTTATTGGAACTGAGAGTTAGCTAGAGTTTTTGTAGTTTCATACTGGAAAAAGGTTGTGAGCTATGCCTAAACAAGAGTTTCGGATATACTATAATTTGTTGCATCACAGTCCACACCAAAACCTCGCCCTTCTCAGGATATATAGAGAGATATGTTTTTTCTGATTACACGTGTATTTTACTTTAAACCATATTTATTTTAATTTTATATATGTATGGGAGGGAGTTTCAGATTGGATACATGAATCGAGGTTTTCTGCCCTTAGAACATATTGCATATTTTTTCCTATTTTTTGGGCGAAAAATTCTACCTTTTTAAGTTACTTGTTTATAACGTTGTGGCTATTACTGCAGTTATTTTATAGTTAATTTTTATATTTAAACAGGTTGATTTTTAAGAATAAACAAAGAAAACTTTGTCTATTTTTAAAAAAATATTAAATGTTTTTATAGGTAATTAATATTAAGATATACAAATTTGATAATGTTTCTTTACAGATTGCCATCTATAGGATATATTAAAAAGTATTTCTTCGTTTCAGCTAACTAACACTACATAAATCTTATTGTAAGTGAAAATGTTTTGTGGACAAGGCAAATCAATGAAGTCACATTGTTTGAGGTCTTATGCTTTACGATCACAAGTTTAATTTGCTTGCATCATTTATGTCTGGAGTGAATGGATTTGTATGTATTTTTTTAAGGAGACGAGTGAAATTGTGTATACTTAGATTGGGAGACACGATGTTGGAATTGTTTATTGTGTAGAGAGATTTTACTTGTATGAAATCTAATTATAATTAAATGAAAAACCGTATGTTATATATGTTGAAATGGGGTGCTAAAGATGTCATATACTGTTTTTAAGAGGTTTTGTTTATGATTATATACAATTCATTCTAGAATGGATGAAATTAAAAATTTTCTTTATGATACACAAACGATGAGATTTTGAGACGACTTAGTTCCCATGTCTAAAAATTCTTTTGATGGTGTTGTTGTCGTCTCAAAAAATAGTTTTAAAACACTACTTCCGTGCTATCTAAAAATGGGTACATAAATGATTACCTTGTGAGACAAATTATTTCCTGTCTCAAAAACCCTTTTAAGATGGCTATCAGCATCTCAAAAAATGTTTAAAATGTGGATCTAATATGATCCCAAATTCCATCCCAAAAAGTATATGGGATGGCTAGACTACTTTTTGAGATTGCTAGAGCACCATCTCAAAAGTAGTTTTTTTTATAATGAGCATCGAATATGAATAAACTGCTGAATTTTAAATATTTTCTATGATTTTAAAAAGATAAAAGTAATATTTCAATCATGGTGTCAACTAAAGTTTGTATATTATGCGATAATTTAATCCTCACTTAAAGGAAATTTAATAAAAAAAAAAAGGGGACTCTGACATACCGTATTCGAACTAGTGATCTAAGGATAGTTATTAGATTAAACCAACTATAGTCCTATGCTCAATTAATTGAGATAAGGTCGTTCATTATTCTAGCATTCATCCTCTTAGGTTAAAAATAAATTAATGATACCATTGAAATTAAAGTTCTTGTGTTTTCCTATAACACAACAAAATCGACCACCGAACACTACTATATTGGTTTTTGAGTGTCTTCTTTTAAAGAGTTTAGAAATAGTGAAGTTCTCTTATATTCTTAATCTACAAATACTTGCTTAAAAGTTGAAGGAAATTTAAGATGTTGAAATTATAGGGATGTTCTAATATTCTTAGTATAAAATAAAATAATTTAAGGTGTTTAAATTAAATGTTCACCGCGTCTCTTGAGTTACCTATAGGAATAAAGTAAAATAATCAATTCAAAGTCATTAAGAACCCTCAAAGTTGCCACTATATATCTTCTCATTGTGAGTTCATGACCCATTCTTATTGTTATCTAGATTTATTGATTTGCATAGAGCTTCCCCTCCCAACCTGTAAGTAGATAGGCTCGACGTTTGTCCTGTTAGATCATGCAAGATGGCTTTGTCCAAATGAGTTTTGATAACTTTTAGACAAATTTTATGTGGGAGGTACACATTTTTAAGGCAGGTAAAGAGGCCACGCATTGAACACGATGCTCATCGGTATGATGTTTGTAAAAATGGTTTTGAAATGAAATTTTAGCCATAATTATTTTTTTGTTCGATCAATGTTTGAGATGAAATTTTAGCTGTACTATTTTTTTAATTTAATTACAAGTTGTTGAATGACTTTTAGATGTTTGATGGTTTAAACGTTGATTTAATTACAAGCTATTGACAACTTCAAGAAATTTTAGCTTTACTATTATGTGATTTTTCTTATAAGCTACCTGTTTAGACTATCAACGTCCTCATTGGATCACATTTTCAAGGAATGTCATGAAGAGAACTTTTGAGGGAATAATATGTGAACTTTAAAGTTGTTGGACTTCATTTCGAGTACTATTGTGATTAAAAGATATATAGTTTATCTTGTAGTACATTTTTTCCTGGGAATTTTAATATTTATGAATAAAATATAGTTTTAAATTAGTTTAATGTGACAACAATATTTTTTCCCCCAAAATGTCGTGTCATTCATATTATTATGTCTATACGGGGTTATGTTTTGAGTGACATTTGTGGGCATTGGTCAAGTGTAGTGCATTGACATTGATTGAGCATGAGTTTTAACTAATGTGTTTATATTTAGTTGTTTAACAAGGAATTAATATATTTTAAATATTTCTAATGAAATTTAAACTTCACACATATATGATATTCCCAATTCGTTATAATGTATTTTGTAATGGTTTTTACCCATTACAAATATAGAATTTGTAACAGTAAAAACTGTTACAATTTAGTAAATCTATTACTAATATATGGGAGGTGTACCAATCCTAAATGCATTACAAAATAAATTTTAACGTTTCTTGTCCATTACAAATATTAAATTTGAAACGGATTTTATACATTGCAAATTACGTTAGTAATAATAAATAACAACATTTTTCTAACATATTAAATTTGTTAGAAATTTTTGTGATGGGAAAAAAATGTTACAATTTCCTTTTTTTTGGTGTAGTGTCCCTCAACCACCGTTGGTTGATAACTTTGCTTTTTATATGTCATTGTTGAAAGCCAAGTTAGTTAAAATCCTCAAATTACCTACAAAATATAATAAACTCAAGGGTAGCGGTAAGTAACGGTATCAATCCACTTCTTCCAATGGAGTAACGCAAAGGGAACACAATTGTAATTCACTTTTTATTTTCTTTTTGTTCTTTTTCACTTTTCTACTTTTTTTTAGCCTTTTCAAATATTAAAACAATTGGGTGAGGTGATGATTTAAACTAAACTAAACTAAATGTGATATGATAACAACTAACTAGAAAGTTACTAAAATGAAAAATAAAGTGTAAACTAAAATAAGAGATAAAGTGAGGTAAATAATTGTGAGAACAATCAAGGAATGGGATTACACAACAAATTTTAGCAATTCTAACTAATTAATTTAATTAATTGAATTATCCCAAATTAATATCAAAATTACAAATCAACCCTCGTTGCAAATGTAATTTTAATAGTAACCTTTTAGAAAATTAAGTTTAACACCCTACAACTCTAGAAATTAGATCCACACTCCTTTTAATTAATCACCCGCTAGGATCGATCAATTAAAAATTATGTTAATCTTAAAAAATAAATTTAGAGTTGAAATTCAAGTTATAATACCCCACTTAAGAAACCTCAATCTCTAGTTCGAATCTAAAATGGGTATTATAATTAGAATTTCGATTTTCTCTCGAAAATCACTTACCCTCTCTCTCGAGGCGTAAATTTAAGGGTGAGGGATCAAAACTATCATTCAAAGGGAATTTTCAAGTAATCAAACCAATTAAACTAAAATAACATCAAATAAGGGTTTCTCCCCACCCCTTGAAAGGGGATTTAGCCTAACATGGTATAAGAGGTGACAAATTAATAATCAAAGGCATAAAATAAATGAGAAGAGAAGAGAACAATCAAACCCAATCTCTTGAAGTGAAATTGAACTCTTATTTCCTTGAAATCAAGCATAATCCATCCAATACGAGCATCCAACAATAATCAACTCAATTGAATTTCACACATTTATCACTCACAAATATCTAAAAAAATAAAAATAAAAAATTATTTGCAAATATTTCTACCTAATTTATTCTAACCTAACTCTCTACTTTTCTCTAGAATTTTCTCTCTCTATTTGATGGTATACTGTCCTCAAATGGGGTCTTGAGTCTTCTTTTATAGTAGATGCATGGCACACATGGAGCTAAGGGGTATTTTTCGAAAGGTTTAATGTGCATGAAAATGAGGTGTGTACACTTAAGGTAAGAGAGGTGTGAGGTCATGTGGGTTAAATGGAGTGACAAAATCTGATTTGGTTTAGAGGGTATAATGGGAAGTTGGGTTAAATAGGTAGTTGGGGGTAAAATGGGTATGAGGGGTATAAGTTAGTTAAAAGACAAGTGGGTTTTTGTTTGGTTTTGCTTTTGGTTTTGGGAAATGGAAGGTGACATAAATCGTAGGTGGCTTAGGGGAAGAAATGGGAAGTGGGTTGAAAATAGGACATGGGGTTTGGTTTAAATGGGTAAAAGGTTCAAGACGGTTTGGGTTGAGATCGGCGATGGTTCGAGGCATCCGGGACGGAGGTGAAGTCAGGTGGGTCTCGCCGGATTGGGTTGAGACTGGAAAGGGTAAGGTCGTGGGCGCGTCGGAGGTGGCAGGGTCCGTTGGCGCAGAGATGACGAGATGGTTTAGCGACCGTGGATGGAGGTATCTCGTCGGCGGGTTGGTTGTAGGGGTCGGAGGTCATGGGTTTCAGCGAGGTAGTCGAAGGGTTGGAGGGTAGAGATTGGGTATATAAGGGTTGGGGAATGGGTTGGAGGGTCATGACGCCGGTTTGAGCGAGACCGGAGTTTGGAGGAGGATAAATTCAAGGGTCGCGGCTTGGGTTGGCTCCGGCGGTGGGTAGGGTGACGTCACCGGCGCAGATCTGGCCGGAGGTATAAGGGGTGGCCGTCAGTTTGGGGTTTGACAGGTGGGGATTGTGCTTGGTTGGGTTGTTGATGGGTATAGTTGGGTGGAAAGATGATGATGGTGGTGGGTTTGTAGGTTATGGAGGATGAGATAGGAGAGAGAGGAGGTGAGAGATTGATGATGATGAACAGTAAAAGCGGGAATTGGTTTTGTGTGTGGTGTAGTGTATGGTAAGTGTGTGAGGGTGAGGGTGTAGGAAAGTAGGGGTGTGGGTGAGTTAGGTGTTGTGTGTGTGTGTGTAGGATGTTTGTGTGTGTGTGTTTAATTTGTACCCAACTAAAATAATAAAAAGACTCAACTAAAATTAATAAAATTCAAAATAAAATCTAACTTAAAAATAAAACAAACTAAAAACAATAAAAATATATATATTAAAACTAAAAAAAATAAAATCCTAAGCTTGTTTAAAAACTAAAATAAAACAAGAGAAATAAAAATTTAAAATCTAAATGAAAACTAAATTCCTAAAAACTATAAAATCTAATAAACTAATAATAAACTCCTAAGAACTAATCCTAATAAAACTAATAAAAATCAAAATAAAATAAAATTACACTAATAAAATAAAAATAGAAAATAAAACCTAGAAATCCTAAATAAATCCTAAAAATAAAAATGACTCAAACTAAAAATCTAAAAAATATTAAAAAAGGACAAATTACACACGGGGTACGAGGTAGGTTTAGGCTAGGTTTAGACTCGAGTTTGGTTACGGGAGAGGGAATTAGGTCCATTTTAACTGCAATTGGCCTCGAAATGTAGCTTTTGACACCGCAACTTCAGTTAAGCCTTCATAATAAACATTTAAGCACATAAGATCCATATTGCCGAGAATTAGACACTATAATACATCTATTCGGGGTATAAATTGTACAGTTTTGGGTGCTTATCACACCACCCGAAAACAGAGCTTTGCTAGTGCTCGAGCAATAAGATAGAGAGAAAGAGAAAGATAGGAAACCAAAAGTGTACCACTTTCGCGGGCACTTGCGATTGTACTTAGCATGTGCAACAAGCCTTTAAACCTATATGTTGCCCTACAGGATGAGTTGTGTCTCGTGAGGGTTTGCAAGGAATATACCCACAAAATTCTTATTTGCAAAGATTTATTGAAAGTCAGTCAATCTCTTATTAGACGTAGAATAATCGCACAATCCATCATGAGATAAATGATTTGAGAAACACAAGCTAGAATGTGTAAAAAATTTAGCTAAGTAAATACACAAGGCACATCCTTCTTAGAACTCAACGTGTGTGGTGTGAATCAGCCAAAAACGGGTCGAGTATCATAAGAGTAATTCCTAGATTGCCTTGTCGGAATCAACACTTCAACTTCAAATCTCACTAGATATCTCTCTCTCAAACGAACTCTCGAGATTAGGGTTAGTGTATCGCTCTTGTGTGTGAGGAGGTGAGTAAATGTAAGAAAGTTTAAACGTCTCACACACACATAAGAAAGAAGGAACAATTTGAAAGAAAATTGATCTCATGAAAGAATACTAATCACTATAGTGAGAACGTTGAGTTATTCACCACGTCGACTTTCATTTACCCGAACACCTAGGCGAAATATGAATGATTATGGGTGAGGGGGAAATGAGATGGGATATGTGGGATGCGATGAGGTAGGATAGGATGGGATGATGTATGGATGGTGGATATGCGATGTCATAGAAGAGTGTTCTATACTTCAGGCACAAATGTCTTTATTACAAAAGAACTACTACAAAACTCTCTATTTCTTTCTATATAGTTTTCTTTTCTTTTTCTCTTTATTCTTTATTCTTTTTTTTTCTATTTTTGCTATTTTTTCCTTTTTTGCTATTTTTTTTTTGTTTTTCTCTCTCTTTTCAAACCAACACTGAAGACATTTAACATTTTGAACAACACTCTTTTATTTGAAACTGAAAGATGATAAGGAGATGATAGGTGATGGTGTGGGGAAATATGAAAAAGCATGGGAATGTAATGGGTGAGTGAATGGAAATGTGATATGGAAAAGTGGTAGGTGTATGGATGAAAACCTAGTGATCGGGACAAACTTCAAGACACGCGTTTCTTAAAACTCGAAAAAGATGTCATTCTCAGTGATCAAGACAATTTTTTATGAAAGATAATGAGATCATACAACAATTAAAGTGCGGACCCAAAAGATGTTGAATTAACTTGTGAGTCGGAGATTGCGTAAAACACACTGAAAGGGTGAAAGGCACAAATCTCACAAGTTAAAAGTCACTACTAGTGATCCTTAAGGTTCTCTTGAGAATTATAGTACTCTTCAACTCTAAACCATAGTGACGTGATAAGTGCGCAAATTTTGTTGAGTATAGAAATTCATGGTGCAACATGCCTTGTTATGTATTGCATAGCTTGATTCCTAGACTTTTAAAGATGGATAATTGAAAATTCACATCAATGAGTGAGATAAAAGAAACTGTACGAAATTTTTAAAAAATCAGGTTCAAAAATCAAAAAATTTCAAAAGAGGCACGATTTTGGTAAAATTCCCCACCCTCAAACAAAAAGGAACATCGTCCTCGATGTTAGATAAAATGATTTTTAAAATTGAGAGCATAAGGTAGGAAAGAGATTACAAGAATCAACTACTAATGTAGTAGACGGGTGAAGCCAAGAATAAACTTGATTACATGATAAGAGAAAAAATGTGTACAAGTCTATAATCATGATAAAGCATTGGGTGAAGTGAAAACACCACCCCCAAACAGGATCAGACTAGTACAAGAAACGCGGGTTGCCTCCCGGTAGAGCTAAGTTTAATGTTTTCAGCCAGACTGAACCATTCTCACCCTAAAGATAAGATCTATGAAAGCACGGGGCGGCAGAAAATTTGGGTGATGAGAATCACCTCCAAACAAGACTGAAGCGTCAGTCTTGTTGGATAGAGGATAAAATGGGTCAATGCACTTGTATGGCAAAGTGCATCACGAGATGCAAAGCATCGGTGGACCATGGGCGGGTGGGAAAAGGGGCAAAGGTGAGGGTGAATAGGTAGCGGTCTCGGGCCTTGTTGAGCTTAAATGTGAGGGCAACAAGGGCCCTATAAGAATGGTGCTCAAGTTGGTGAGGGAGGCTAAATGGTGTGGAAATAGTGATGGGTTGGGCCTTATAGATATCACACAACCGTTCTATGAATGGACGATGATAATGGTCGCGCCGTGACACGCTAGGGAGCTGTTGAGAAGAAAAATCAACATCACAAGGAAGTGGTGTGCATGGAGGAACAAGCTCGATGTCACGGAAGTGGAGAGTATCACCACAAATACTCTCGTAGATGGTGGAGGAAGGTTTCAGGTGAGGATCTAAAAATGTAGATGGAAACTTGAAATGTGTAAAATCAAGATCCAAACTAGGTGGTGGGGTAGAAGATATAATGGGTGGGTCGGGTGGGATAAATGATGTATCGGGTGGGATAAACGGTGGAGGAAGATGATCCAACTAAAGAGTGGGAGACACAAACTCCTCATGAGGCACAGAGTGATCCTCAAGGGAACTCGTAGGAGGAAGTGTGGAAATAAACGAGTGAGTGATCAATTTATCCACCATTATGTCGCCACCCGAGGTGAAGAAAGGGTCTAATGAGGCATCAAGATCGGAGATAGAGGAATGACTAGAAATATTAGGCTCAAAGGTATCCATGCATGGAGGATCAGGATCCATATCCGGATAGTTAGGAACTATCACGGATTCTATCTCGAAAAAATGGTGAACACTCGTAACCGGAGCTAACCTAAAAGAAATGGGCATGTCGGAGACATATACAATTGGGGCATAAGGTAAAAGCTTGGGCATATTTTTGGATATGACGGGAGTATGAACCTCAATGATGGGTTCATGTGGACATGGTGGGATTTAATCAGGCTCACTATCGAAAGGTAAGTCAACACAATTGTTGACTTGGGTCCCGGACCATGGGATGGTCTCAACTTTAAGATTCTCGGGGTGGTAGGGTTGGTCACACTAAAAGTCAGTGTCAAAAGAGGACACATCATCATCACACTTGGGTGAAACAATGGGTGGATGCATGGGAATGTCCGACTCTCGCTCACACTCAAGTTTAGTTAAACATTGTTCAAGCCTTTGGAGAGCTTCATTTTGAAGTTGAGTGGCTTGCTCTTACTCAAGTATGAACTTTTGCAAGAGTCTTTCGAGAGCGGATGTGGATGGAGGTGGTGGAGTGATGGGTGGTGGCGGTGGTTGAGGTGGACACAACTCGATACTATCATGAGTGTATGGAGAGTACTCAAAGGAAGTGTGTGGGGTGGGGCCAAGTTCATCATTTACGAAAGGATCGCTTTCGTGATGGACAATTGATTGATGCTCATGGGGTGCGTAGTGAGGGAACTGATCGTGAATGGGTGCATAAGGTTGCCATAACAACAGTGGGAACGTGTGAGGATCCACAACATTAGGTTGGGGTTCGTATTGCGTGGAAGGGTGATCAGGCCTCCATGAATAACTCGGGTACTCACACAACTCGGGATTAGGTATATCGAGATAATGGGCCGACGTGGGTTCCAAAACAGTGTCATTTGGATACACATGTTGCCTGGTGGTTTCGGATGGATATGGAATGTAAAGGCAGTCATGGGACATGTGATCGGCATAATAACAGTGGGTGCACAACAAAGGATGAGACACATCGATACGTGACACCGAGGGTGATGGAATAGGAGGTGCGTGCACAGATGGGTCAAGAGTATCAAAGGTACTCGTGAGAGAGGTGAAACCACTAAAAATATCATAAAGAGACGGCTCGGGATCACTCTCACACGTGTCACATGTCAATGGAAAATGACCAAAGTAGTCCTGTAAAGGACGTTCTTCGGCCATGAGGAGATAAATATTTTTTTTTGGGAGTTTTTTTTTTAAAAAAAATTCAAAAGGAAAGAAAATATTTTTAGATTTTCTAAAAATAATGGAAGAAAATATTTTTGGATTTTTCTAAAATGAAAGAAAGAAAATATTTTTGGATTATTTGGAAGAAAAGGCGGGGAAAAATATGTGGACTCTCTGAATTGGACGAACCAATTAAAAACGACTACTGAAAAATGGAATTGGACACACATACAAGTCAAGAAAATTTCCTAACTAGCACAAAGCCAATTTTTATCTTTAAAATTTAGTGAAAGGGGTAGTCAAATTTTAATTAAGTCCGCGGGCGATAAAAAATCACGGAATAATATGAGTGATCGCCTTTGCAAAATTTTCTCCTATTGGGCTACCTAGTTAATTGATTTTAAATTTGGTGATGGCTAGGGTAGCACATAATTGGTAAGCGAGTGAGTCGGGTGATGAAATCCCTTCTCATGAGTGAGCGGGTGTAGGTCTTAGTCAATTAATTCATCACACCATTCGAAAATAAATGCGAGAATAAAATCACATAAGAGCACACAAAGAACACAAAAGAATTGACTCGCTAACAGGAGAGGCGCGAGGGTTTGATAAATGTACATCCCACGGTTTTTACGCTATGGGGTGCCGAAAAATTTGAGTCGACCGGGGGGAGATCATGCCTATCTCAGTCGTCCCCGGAAGTCCTACCGACCCAAGGTAAAGGGCCTTTTTTTCCTGGACTTTGGACGCCCTCTACCTTGTCCGGTTTCCTATCACGCTTGTCTTTAATTATTACAATTTTTAAAATGAAAAATAAAATAAAGGTGTCTCTAAGCACCGCAATACAAGCAATGATAAAAATCCTAATACAACCCTTCTAAAAATATAAAAATGGTACAAAAAATAATAAAGTGAAAAAAACAACAACAAATGAACTACAAGTTGAAATCCGCTTCGAGCGCTTCACGCTCCCAAGAATGGCAATGGCACCATTTGCTTTTCATCTCCCGACAACGGCGCCATTTGATAGAAAGAACTTTTCGGTGTATGTTTTTCGTTGTTGCTTGAAAAGCACCTCTAATCAAAACCTCAATTACCTACAAAAATATATAAACTCAAGTGTAGAGGTAATTAAGGGTATCAATCCACATCAACGGGGTAAGCTAGAGACAAACACAAATGTAGTTCAATTTTTTATTTTCTTTTTGTTTTTTTTCACTTTTCAACTTTTTTTTTAGCCTTTTCAAATATTAAAACAATTGGGTGAGGTGATGATTTAAACTAAACTAAACTAAATGTGATATGATAACAACTAACTAGAAAGTTACTAAAATGAAAAATAAAGTGTAAACTAAAATAAGAGATAAAGTGAGGTAAATAATTGTGAGAACAATCAAGGAATGGGATTACACCACAAATTTTAGCTATTCTAACTAATTAATTTAATTAATTGAATTCTCCCAAATTAATATCAAAATTACAAATAAACTCTCGTTGAAAATGTAATTTTAATAGTAACCTTTCAGAAAATTAAGTTTAACACCCCACAACTCTAGAAAATAGATCTACACTCCTTTTACACTACACCAAAATGGGCAAATTGTCACCTTTTAGTCGGCCAGCCTTGTCAAGGTCATTGACCGTGACAAAAAACACGCGTTTTATGTCACAGTCATTGTCCTTGACACGACCGTGATAACTAATTGTCACGGTCATTGACCGTGACAAGTCCGTGATAAATTTACTTGTCGCGGACTTATCACGGTAAATGACCGTGACAATAATTTAAAAAGTTGTCACGGTCAAAGACCTTGACACGACCGTGACAATATTTGCAGCAAAAACCCTATCCCCCTTCTTTTTTCCCTCCCGCGCCGTTCCCTCCATCTCTCTCTCTCTCTCTCTCGACGCTGCTCTCTCTCTCTCTCTCTCTCTCTCTCTCTCTCTCTCTCTCTCTACTTTCAGGTCCATTTTCTCTCTCTCTCTCTCTCTCTCTCTTCCATTTATATATATATATTTGTGTGTATATTTATGTGTGTATGTGTATATATATATGTGTGTATGTGTGTGCGTGTGTGTGGGGTGGGGCAGGGGGTGGGGGTAGGGGGTGGGGCGGGGTGGGGTGTGTGGTGGTGGAGGGGGGGAGGGGGTGGTGGAGGGGGGCAGGGGGTGGGGTGGTGTGTGTGTGTGTGTGTGGTGGTGTGTGGTGGGGGAGGGGGGCAGGGGGTGGTGGAGGGGGGCAGGGGGTGAGGTGGGGTGGGGTGTGTGTGTGTGTGTGTGGTGGTGTGTGGTGGGGGAGGGGGTGGTGGAGGGGGGGGAGGGGGTGGTGGAGGGGGTAAGGGGGTGGGGTGGGGTGGTGTGTGTGTGTGTGTGTGTGGTGGTGTGTGGTGGGGGAGGGGGGTGGGGTGGGGTGGGGTGGGGTGTGTGTGTATACATAATCTAAAAATTCTAACTCAGATTCAACTAGAAATAAACCAAAGCAAAGTAAATTGCCACCAATTTCAACTCTATTAGTTAAATTATAAATGTAATAGAATTAATCCATATAAATCAGATTTTAATCACAATTAGGTTTTAGAGTTACATAGATAGGCTTAATCTAAATCAATTTCAGTCCTACAAATATTCTAATTAACTTGCCTCAAATTTGATGAATAACAAGGGCTAAAAGTAGGTGCGTGTGTGTGTGGCGGGGGGAGGGGGGCAGGGGGTGGGGGTGGGGGTGGGGGTGGGGCACCCATTTAATAACTCTTTAAATATTTGAAAAAAACATAATATTACAAAATTGAAACGAAATGGTATTGATGGAACTTACACATACGTTATGTACTGTGCTCTTACGTTGAAAATTATTAGATAGAAAAAGAAAAATATAAATTGAGATAACCTTAGAATCTAATTAGGTTAAAAATATAATGGCATCAACTAACATATATACACAACACTAAAAGTAGACATCAATTTTATAAATAATTGATAATAGTTGGATAATAATTGGATAATAAACATCGGGAAAGGTGGGGGTGGGTGGGGTTTTGAATATTATTTACATTCAAAATAAATAATTGATAATAGTTGGATAATAATTGATATTTTCATTCAAAATAAATATTTCATTCAAAAATATTGGATAATAATCGATATTTTCATTTAAATTGATAGTAATTTTATTCATGAAATTAATTCAATTAGGTAAAACCCATGATAATGAAGTTTATGCTACAATTATAATTATCTCATGTCATAATTTTATTGATAAACAATATATGTAGTTGTCACGGTCGTGGTGGGGGGAGGGGGTGGGGGTGGGGTGGGGTGTGTGTGTGTGTGTGTATGTACGTAGGTGTGCGTGTGTGTGTGGCGGGGGGAGGGGGGGAGGGGGTGGGGGTGGGGCACCCATTTAATAACTCTTTAAATTTTTGGAAAAAACATAATATTACAAAATTGAAACGAAATGGTATTGACGGAACTTACACATACGTTATAATATAGACAGAACATTTTTTTATCTGTACTATTAATTCAATTAGGTAAAACGAAATGTGTACTATTAACATTTTTTTTTATCTGTACTAATAACATTTTTTTTACAGCAAAAATGTCTCCTTCAGATGTTAGGGCGAAGATGATGATGCTGTTTATGATGATGTCGTCTGGGTTCGGTGGTAGCGGAGGCGACGAGGGCTCCTCCGCCCCTAGGCTCCCCAAATATGGAAAATTTGGGATTACCGTCGAAAACAAGTCGGAGCTTTTAGCGAGATCCCTCGAGCTGCTAAAGACGGTCATCGGCCCGGGGTTTATGAGTTGGAAGGAGGTGTCGTATGAGCTCAAGTTGGCTGTTTGGGCGGCACTACAGGTAATATTTATATGAATATTTCAATTTCAATTTATATTTATATTTATATTTATATTTATATTTATTCGCAACTGACATTGTATTTGTTGGACAGGAACAATTCAACTTGGATCCAAAGCTACGCGATTCCGTCTTCGAGCAGTTGAGGGAGAAACACAAGACGTGGAAGAAAAATATGCGGACACGGTACTTTGGAAAAACACGAGAGTCCATTTTACAATGGCGCGGATCCGTCCCGCCCAAGGAGCCGATCTCATTGGCACAATGGCAAAAGTTCATTGACAATGAGATCGAGGATCGGCAATTGGCATCTCGCCAATCGGGGAGGGAAAATCGGGCTAACAAGACGGACGTGCACTACTCCGGCCGGACCTCTTACGCTGAGGTGGAGCATAGGATGCAGGTAAGATTTAATTTATCTATAACTACGAAAATATATTATTGGATATTATTTTACTTTGCGGGGCCGATACAAATTTTACTTTACTTTATTTTATTTCAGGGGGTAGGGAGTGGGCCAGGGGGTAAGCCACATAGGCTCGATACTTATGTGGCTCTTCGGACGAAGAAGGGGAAGGACAAGGAGGTGTCCCCGAGTGTCGCGGCCACGATTGTAAGTAATCCGACAGTTTAATTATTGTTAATTACGTTATAATTTTTTAGTTTACTTATTTTACTAATCATGTGCTTTTTGTCGTTTCAGGCAAAGCTTAAGGAAGTGCATGAGTTGCAGTCTGATGCCAACAAGGCATCTTTGTCCACAGACGCACTCAGCCAAGTGTTTGGCTCTGATCGCAAGGGGAGGACAAGGGGAGTGAGCTCGCGGGTGGCCAAATCTAGGATCATCGGATTAAAGACGAGCGACACCGTCTTGGCTCGAACGGTGGAGTCACACGACGCGAAGCTGTCCCGTTTGGAGGCGACGGTCCAAGATATGTACGCATTCATGAAGCGTACGTTGGGTGGTGACCGTAAAGGGAAAGGGAAAGGGAAGGAGAAGGCGGTGGAGGAGGAGGTGCGGGAGGACGAGGCGCAGGATGACGAGGATGTGGACCTCGCTGCTTCATCACCGACACGTTCGTACTTCGACGATCCACTTCCCTATTTGACGCCCTCTAACAGACCATTGTCGACAATTGGTCTGCCGAGCGTGTTCATATTGGACATATTTGATGGCCAGCGGATAGGGCGGGGGTTGAGGGACCCGAATATCGTCGAGGGTGGAATAGTCCATGGACGTGTGCTTCAAGAGATGGAGTCCAGGGTGCTCGTCACACATGTCATACCCGGGAAGGAGAACTCCCTATTGTGGTTGCGCGAACAATGCGGCACGACGTATATTAGTGGGTGCGTCAATTCGTATGTCGTTTGGCCTACTCACCTCCTCAGTTTTATCCAAGACATGTAGTAACATTATTTTCAAGTTTGTCCATTTTAATTATATTTGGATTATATCGTCATGTATATTATTTTTACTTTGAATATTTGGATTATACTGTCATGAATATATATTTGCATTATCTTTAGTTTGTGTTAGATATATGATGTTTGGAACAGGTACAAAGTTGCTATAACAGGTACAAATATACTGCTGGGCAGTGGCAGTGGCCATACTGCCCAGCAGATTTTTTTTAAATTCTGCCCAGAATTGTCACGGTCATTGACCGTGATAATTTTTTTTTAAAAAGGGTCACGGCTTTGTCACGGTTTATAACCGTGACAAACGTGTCACGGTCATTGACCTTGACACGACCGTGACAAAAAAAGTTGTCTCGCCTCGAAATGTCACGGTCATTGACCTTGACAAGGTGGATTTGTCAAGGTCAATGACCTTGACAAATGGGCAGATTTGGTGTAGTGTTAATTAATCACTCGCTAGGACCGATCATTTAAAATTTATGTAAATCTTAAAAAATAAATTTAGAGTTGAAATTCAAGTTATAATACCCCACTTAAGAAACTCTTATCTCTAGTTCGAATCTAAAATGGGTATTATAACTAGAATTTCGATTTTCTCTTGAAAATTATTTACCCCCTCTCGAGGCATAAATTTAAGGGTGAGGGATCAAAATTAACATTCAAAGGGAATTTTCAAGTAATCAAACTAATTAAACTAAAATAACATCAAATAAGTTTCCCCCCACCCCTTGAAAGGGGATTTAGCCTAAAATGGTATAAGATTTGACAAATTAATAATCAAAGGCATAAAATAAATGAGAAGAGAACGATCAAATCCAATCTCTTGAAGTGAAATTGAACTCTTATTTTCTTGAAATCAAGCATAATCCATCCAATACGAGCATCCAATAATAATCAACTCAATTGAATTTCACACATTTATCACTCACAAATATCTAAAAAAATAAAAATAAAATTATTTGCAAATATTTCTACCTAATTTATTCTAACCTAACTCTCTACTTTTCTTTAGAATTTTCTCTCTTTATTTGGTGATATCCTCTCCTCAAATGGGGTCTTGAGTCTTCTTTTATAGTAGATGCATGGCACACATGGAACTAAGGGGTATTTTTGGGAAGGTTTAATGTGTATGAAAATGAGGTGTGTACACATGAGGTAAGAGAGGTGTGAGGTCATGTGGGTTAAATACAGTGACAAAATCTGATTTGGTTTAGAGGGTATAATGGGAAGTCGGGTTAAATAGGTAGTTGGGGGTAAAATGGGTATAAGGGGTATAAGTTAGTTAAAAGACATGTGGCTTTTTGTTTGGTTTTGCTTTTGATTTTGGGAAATGCCAGGTGACAAAAATTGTAGGTGGCTTAGGGGAAGAAATGGGAAGTGGGTTGAAAATAGGACATGGGGTTTGGTTTAAATGGGTAAAAGGTTCGAGACGGTTTGGGTTGAGTTCGGCAATGGGTCGAGGCATCCGGGCCAGAGGTGAAGTCAGGTGGGTCTCGCCGAATCGAGTTGAGACTGGAAAGGTTAAGGTCGTGGGCACGTCGGAGGTGGCAGGGGTCGTTGGTGCTGAGATGGCGAGATGGTTCAGCGAACGTAGGTAGAGGTAGCCCGCCGGCGGGTTGGTTGTAGGGGTCGGAGGTCACGGGTTCCATCAAGGTAGTCAAAGGGTTGGAGGGTAGCGATCGGGTATATAAGGGTTGGGGAATGGTTTGGCGGGTCACGACTCCGGTTTGACTGAGACCGGTGTTTGGAGCAGGATAAATTCGAGGGTCGCGGCTTGGGTTGGCTCCGGCGGTGGGTAAGGCGATGTCAGCGGTGAAGATCTTGCCAGAGGTATAAGGGGTGGCCGTCAGTTTGGGGTTTGACAGGTGGGGGTTCTGCTTGGTTGGGTTGTTGATGGGTATAGTTGGGTGGAAAGATGATGATGGTGGTGGGTTTGTAGGTTATGGAGGATGAGATAGGAGAGAGAGGAGAGAGGAGGTGAGAGGTTGATGATGATGAAGAGTAAAAGGGGGGAATTGGTTTGGTGTGTGGTGTAGTGTATGGTAAGTGTGTGAGGGTGAGGGTGTAGGAAAGTAGGTGTGTGGGTGAGTTAGGTGTTGTGTGTGTGTGTGTAGGATGTTTATGTGTGTGTGTTTAATTTGTACCCAACTAAAATAATAAAAAGACTCAACTAAAATTAATTAAATTAAAAATAAAATCTAACATAAAAATAAAACAAACTAAAAACAATAATAATATAAATATTAAAACTAAAAAAAATAAAATCCTAAGCTTATATAAAAACTAAAATAAAATAAGAGAAATAAAAACTGAAAATCTAAATGAAAACTAAAGTCCTAAAAAATATAAAATCTAATAAACTAAAAATAAACTCCTAAGAACTAATCCTAATAAAGCTAATAAAAATCAAAATAAAATAAAATTACACTAATAAAATAAAAATAGAAAATAAAACCTAGAAATCCTAAATAAATCCTAAAAATAAAAATGACTCAAGCTAAAAATCTAAAAAATATTAAAAGGGACAAATTAGACACACACGGGGTTCGGGGTAGGTTTAGGCTCAGGTTTGGTTACGGGAGAGGGAATTAGCTCCATTTTAACTGCAATTGGTCTCGAAATGTAGCTTTTGACACCGTAACTACAGTTAAGCCTGCATGATAAACATTTAAGCACATAAGACCCATATTGTCGAGAATTATCAACTAAAATACATCTATTCGGGGTATAAATTGTACAGTTTTGGGTGCTTATCATTGGTACTGAGCATTCTCACTAGAGGCTCTGAGTTACTCTTTATGTAAAAAGGTTGTTAGTTGAGCCTGAATCATTATTGTTTCTCGCGCTTCCAGTCGTAAATCCTGTTTCATATCCCAAAAGAATAAGGTGAATAAAGCTACATATGTGATCTCCTACTGAGTTGGTTGCATGGGAGTTGAAGATGTAGTAGTTAATACAGAATTAAGGGGATTTATAACATGATATGACTTAGGATAAAAAGTAGCATCATCCTTGGAGGCACCAGGTGGGTGAACATGTACATCGCCAGGAACATGAGACTCTAAACTAGGGGTGCAACCGGTACGGGTTTTTACCATAACGTATCGTGTTGGTCCGATAAAAAATGGTTTTGGTTTCATATTATGAAATATCATAAATTAATTTTATCGAAATCGAAAATACCGTATAAAATTTGGTTGGTTTTGGTTTTTTACATATAACAAACCAATTTATCGAATTTACCGTACTAACTTATCGTACCAAATTTACCGTACCAAAAATACCGAATTATCGTACCGAAATACCGTACCAAACTTACCGTATATTACCATATCAATAATGCCCACCTAGGTTTTTCGAAACTTTTTGGGCCTTTGTGTAATGTTTCGTAACATAAGGTATTATGTTTGTGGGGCACAAATACAAATAAATCTTATTTTAATTTCTTCACACGCTATCTGATATACAATACACACATGCAGTTTTATAACTTTTAGCCTAATCAGCTCTCTCTCTCCTTCCTCATGCACGATTCATTTCTCTCTCACGATCTATTTCCTCTCCTCTCTCCACCGAACAAATCAAGTAGCAATAGGAGCTCCCTCTAGATCCGAGTATCTCCACTCCTCCTCTCCTCCTCTCCATCTTCGCCATCTCCTTCTCTCCGTCGGCATCTCAACAGGCTGCACCCAAAGTTCCCAATCGTATCTGAGCAAGAGTAGAGCAACGATTCATTCAATTTCATTACAAGTTAAAAGATCCCAGCAAAGAGCAGAGAATCTGAGCATCTGAGTCTTATAAGAGAGACTAAGCCGTAAGCAAGTAATTTTTTTATAATTTTTTAGCAAGTTAAACATCTATTCTATATGGTTGAAATTAGTGTATGGTAAACACTAATTTTTTACATTCCTAGTTTATTGTAAACCAGATTTACTGAATGCATAAACCGATTTGAAATTCTGGTATTTACCGGGGAAAAACCGAATAAAAATCGAAACTATCGAAACCAAAAAAACTCAAAAATACCAAAAAAAACAAAAAATCGGCCAATTTGGTTTTGGTTTTTGTTTTAGTGTATCGGTCGATAAATGGGTACATTATGGTTTTACCTTAGATTGTGGTTTTGGTATTGGTGAGGGGTAATTAACGATCATACCGTACCGGTTACACCCCTACTCTGAACAATGCCCGATGTAAATGTCAATCCAAGATAATGGATTTGATGTGCTCTCTCTAGGAATGAGAGTAATGTTTGTTGTCATCATAATGTAAGTGAACAAAATCTCATAAAGTATGGACACTTGCAGTCGTGTACCTCCATCATTTTTTATGGATGAAATGTGCCTCCAAATCATAAATGGAAGATCTATGATCATGTTAGTACAAATATAATGCATAAACTTAAAGTGCCCGGAGCTATAGGTATTATGGGTTGGTATAGGTAAAAGATTGAAACTGACTATTTTATTTATAAGTCGATATTTTAAGTAAAGATGGTTGCTTTGTGGGGGCTTACTACCGTAAATGGAAAAATCCATATAATGTAACACCCTACCCAACTAAATACCAGGTGATCAGGCCTTTATTAAATTAAAACGGGATTTACATATAGTTCATTCTTAGCATTACTGTCGAAAACTTTTTAAAACTTTACTAACCACCTAGTATTCAAAAGTTGGTGCCAAATTTTATGTTTCATTAGACAAAAAATAACCGAGTGAAAAAACTAAATAAATCATTTACCACGTGTAATATCTAAACCAATGCACAATAAAATGAATAAATTAAAGATCTTTCCAAATAAACCATCGTTTAAACCTAAACCAACTGAAATTCAATAATAACAACAAAATTCAACCCAAGCCTCAACTGAGATAAAAATTTGAAAGGGGCAACACGCCGAACTGAAACTGTAACTATAACTAAAGTAGATTCCTACGTTGGGAATAAAGAATAAATGCTTCTAATCCAAAACTCTGCAAGCATCCACCTGTGCCGCAGTTGCGTATCCATGAAGAAGAATGTCAAGTCTGGCGTCCCTGAGGTTGGACACCCATTTTTGAAAATATTTTTATAGCAAGAGTTAGAACTCAAAACATTTTGAAAATACTTAGAAAGAGTTTTCCATATTCGACTATAAATTACACATGTTAGGTTTACGTGCACTCTCTTGAGATTTCTCACCTCTCACCTCTTATGTACTCCTATCGTTCTCTACTTAGCCCACCTAGTTGTACTACCTAAGCTAACTACATATAAGTAACTATCTAGACTATATATATCTCTAAGTCCTAATACCTCCCATACAGTACGTCATCCGAATTAACATTTCTCGTATGTTAGTTATCAACGTAAGTAACATTCCCCACATGTTATCTTTTTAAATCATTAAATTAAGTTTCTCTACTTGATTTATCATTCTGAAACACACATCATAAATAAAATTTCACATATATTATTATCTGAATCATATAATTAAGTTTCTCAAATTCATTCATTCTTTTTAGATATACATTGACTGTTTACTGTCACACATAAGTAGATTAATCGCACGATATATATTTCACACACGATATATATAATAAATTATACTCCACTATCATATCCTCGTACCACACATTTGTAACTCCTCGTACTTTTGGAGAATATGGAAATTAATTAAATTTGAGATTTAAAAATTATTTAATTTGGAGGAAGTTATTTAATTCGTGGATTTAAATGAGATGATTTTATAAAGTGACTCGAATGGTAATTTTGAGGGCACAGTTGGTCCCAAAAGGGTCTAAATAATCGGAAAAGTGTACCCGAGTGTACAGTTTGGGTCTCGGGTCAATTATAGACCAAATAGACACCTCTTGAGGGCATTATGGTCATTTAACAAATAGAGGTGGGGAAACCCACGAAATTTGCAAGTTATATCAGATGGTTTGGGGCTTAAGTTAGGGTTCATAACATAAAAAATAGAGAGTAACCAACGGAGAGAAAATATAGAGAGTTTTATGAAGGCTTAAAGGGTTCCAAAGGGCTCCTTGGAACCAAGATCAATTTGGAAGGGAGATTGAAGAAGGAATCAATCAAACACCCTCATCATCCACGAAATCAGATGTTACCATAATCAAGGCAAGTGGTTTATTGCAAATTATGAAGTTGTTATACCCATGTGTAGGGATTTTTAAATAAATTATTTTTATTGGAAGTTCTTAGAGAAAAAGAATGAATGGATTACATGTTGGAGTAGGATTGCATGTAGTTGGCATTTATATTTGTAGAGGACTGATAACAAAAGAATCCATAATGATAATTACGAATTTAAATCTAGGTTTATGATGTATAACCATGAAGAACTAAATTATCTAGGGTTTTGAGAAAAATTTAGATTTGGATAGTTCTCGCTGGATTTAGCGAGGATTTGATGATATATTTATGTTGAGAATGATCCCTATACATTTATAAGATGATGGATGATTTTGGAAAGGATTTTCGTAAGGTGTATTGAAGTGTTGGATCGGACAGACATAGTGGAACAATGAAGAAGGTGACCTGCACCTGTTCGATCGATCGATCGACTCAAGAATGTTGATCGATCGATCCGATCGAAGCATTTGGTCGATCGATCGACCAAAGCTGATTTTGGGTTATTTTTGTTAATTAAGTTTTCCTTGAATTCCAACGATCGGGGGAAATTTTAGGGATGTCATTACGACTATGGAGGAACTTGATAAAGACTAGTAGGGAGTATAATTAAGGTCCGTTATGGTCGTTGAGTGTAAGACTTGGAATATGGACCAACATGGATAAACCGATCGAGTCGCGTGTCGAAAATTGGGAATTAAGTTACGGGGAGAGTCCACGTCAATATAAGGTGTATGCCAGTAGGTTAGAGATAGTTTAACTACTGTTATAAATAAAGAGGTAGCCAGAGATCTTAGAGTGTATGAATACTCTAATATGTACGATAGTGAGATAAATCGTTGAATAATAAGTACAGTAAGTATACAAGAGAAAAATACTACGTACACACGGGAATAATTGGGTTGTGTGAATACCTACTATTTTATAGGAGTGCGTGGGTTGTGTATGCCTATTGTGTGTTTCCTTATGATATGATTGATAGGTTCGAGGAGACATGCCGAACTACGCTCGATGAGACATTTCGAGCCAGGTTCGAGGGGACATTCCGAACCATGTTCAAGGAGACATTTCGAACATTACTCGAGGAGACATTTCGAGCTAGGTTCGAGGAGATATTTCAAACCATTTGTCCTTAATGTGTGAAATAGGATCGATAACGGGATATGATGTATTGGGTATATGTGTGTGTGAAAGATATACCATTTGAATAATCTACTTGAGTGTGATTAGTAGAGAAGGTAGGTAGTAAGTACCTAAGAATAGATTAAGTTTGAGAACTTAATATTTAAGTAATGATAATAATGTAAGAGTAATGATAATTAATAGACGTTCGGATACATACTGTAAGGGCGGTATGGGGAAGTTAAAGTGAACTTAACTAATGACTTAATATAAATTAAGCGTAGCATGTAGCGTACCATATGGGTGTACTAGTGAGCTAAATTTTCTGAGGTGTTTAGATATTAGAGACCAAGCTGAAGTGGGTAGCGAGATGAGGTAGGAACATTAGGTGCGCGATAAATTACTTGCTAAATATTTTCAAAACGTTTTGTGTACTAACACTTGATGTAAAACATTTTCAAAACCTTTTAGGTGTCCATCCACAGGGACGCAAAGCGTGACTCCATTCCAGGGATTTCGGAGCTGGAGCATAGGTGGGTGTTGCAGGGCCTTGATTATACGCTTCTTTTATCCTTCCTGCTCTAGTGTAGGATTTCAGCTTTCAGTATGGACATGTCATCCTTCAATACTTTCATTTATATTGGAGTTGGTTATAATGTTGGTTTTTGGCCGATGGTTTATTCGGCAAGAGTTTGTTTTATCTTAGTTGTTATTCTCAGACTCTTTTGTTAGTATTTGATTTATACTTTGTTCCGCATGTTATTGTTTAATTAATCAGAGTTAAAATTTGGCACTGGTCTAATTTCACCTAGGTGGTTAGTAAATAAAAAAAAGTTTTCGACAGTGATGCTAAGAATGAACCAACTGGGAAACCTGTTTTAATTTGATTTGGGACTGATCCTTTGATTTGGGGCTGATCACCCGAGATTTAATTAGGCGGGGTGTCACAACATTAAGGACAATTTGTTCAGAATGTTCCATCGACCCCAATTTGTCTTATCATTTACATTGGTCCGAAAAGCCCTCGACCCCAATTTAATTATCATTTACATTGGCCCGAAAAGCACTCGACCCCAATATAAATGCTATATATATGTATTGGTTTGGAATGTTCCCTCGACCCCAATATTATTTACTTTTGATATTAGTTCGGAAAGCCCTCGACCTTAAATCAAAATTTCATATATTAGTTTGGAATATTACTTCGGCCCCAATACAGTTAATATAATTTAGGTATCCACATCGCCTAAGTATTAATATAATAGGTATTCACACAACCTAATTATTCATACTTGTACGTAGTATATTTCTCTCTAATACTTATTGTACCTATCCTTTTACGCTTTATCTCACTATCGTATTTATTTGAGTATTCACACAACTCTAAGGGCCTTAGTTATCCCTTTATGATCTCAGTAACTGAGTATTTCTTACACTATTGGTCTATACAATTAAGCTCACTCACACTTTTCCCTTATTATATTCTCATTCTTGCAATTTAATTACGTTGCCGTTAAATCCTGTATTAACCATCGTCTTAATCCTCCCGATAAGACTAAATTCCCGTAACTCTATCAATGTTTACAGTAATATAATAAATCGGTTATTATACTCTAACAATGTCCCAATTGTTACTCAATAACTATTTAGCAGTTCTAGTCCTAACTAGGGAATCTACACAATTTAGAGGACCAAACCAGTTCGCCCATCTAACCGAACCGATTTGGCCTACTGATTTCTACACATATGCATTTTTCCTCCATTTTTCACTATCAATATTCATCCCAACCTCCATGTTTCTTCACCAAGATCTTAATCCATAATATCACACATCAAGTATAGGTATTAGGATGCTTTTAAACGTTTGAAACACATTCAATCCATACCAATAACAGTCAATAACGAATTAAAACAACTAATTCTTCAAGAACCCTAGTTTCTGTATTTTTTCCACATAATCATTCAAATCCTAGATTTAATTCATTTTAATCATCATGTCTCCAATGATTTCAATTCCTATACAGGTATAAATCATACTACATTCAAATTCCTATCCATCATGCATCAAATTTATTCTTTTCTCCCAATAACATGCATTAAATCAAACTTTCATCAAAATCCTACGCATGGGCATTATACCTTCATATTAAATGCAATAAATAACTTTCCCCTTTGTTTGTAGGGTCTTATTTGATGATGGTAGAGATGGATGTGTGTTCTTCTCTTCAAATCCTCACTCCCCAATTGATTGTGTTGTAAGAACAAGGTGAAGGGCTTCAAGATTCTCCTCAAAAGCTCTATAATTCTTCTCGTCTTCTCGAATGATCTCTTTGTGTTTTTGGAGTTTCTAACCCTATAACCTTCTATTTAACATCAGATATAGGGATACAAATTTGGTAGGTATCTAAACCTCCATTTTCCAAATGACCAAAATGGCCTCAACAGGTGCCAGTTTGATCTAACATTGACCCGGGACCTAAACTATACCCCCGGGTACATTATTCCAACTATTTAGACTCATTTGAAATCATCTGTGACCTCTAAATTATCATTTGAGTCACTTAAAACATATTTCATATCTCGACCTCACATTAGTCTACACACAACTCCCTGTTGACATAAAATAAAATACGCACATATCACTCAATATGTCGTACAACAATAATCATCAATTATTTACTATTCACACTTAGTAAATATTATATCATAATATTAATACGTATCTATCTCTTGATTAATATTTAATAATCACATTTCTCATTTAATAACATTGAATGACTTCACTCACATAATTTAATTAAATCGTATTTTCTCAATTAATTCCCGAATTGATTAAATTTCATATACGCAAAAATACGGGGTAGTAGATACTTCCCCATTACAAAGGAATTTTGTCCTCGAAATTAGAACATACCTGCGGTCAATAACTCTAGATATTGTTCCTCATGCCATCCTCCTACTTGGTGTCCCCACTTAACTCACACTACTGGCACCACCTTGGACCGCAACTTATGCCCACTACTATCTAGAATAGCCATGGGTCTCTAGTCATACGAGATGTCTGGATACATATCAATCTCCTCAAGTGGAACATTCCAGAAGGCTCTCTCTCCCCTTTAGCACTCCTTCAGCGATATCACGTGGATCACATTGTGTATTCACTGAAGATGCTCTGGAAGTCCCGATATATATGTTATCGGTCTCACCCTCTCACTAATAGGTAATGGACTCACATATCTTGGCGCTAGCTTCCCTCTTGTCGAACCTCATGACCCCTTCATGGGATATCCCCGAACCATCACCTGGTCACAAATCGCAAACTCGATGGTCTCCGACCATATAGTATCCCATAAGACTGCTTATACCCTATCGGCTCTACTATCTCTATGTTAGGAAAGACACCACCTTTAGGGTGCCAATTCCCATGTCGTCGGACACATGACTCTCCTTAGAGTACATAAAAATAACAATTTCCTGACCACCCATGTCCGACGTCGAACCTTCAACCCACGGTGATGTAATTACCATTTTATTTCTGGCCCTTCACTAAAAGGTGAGGTTTACTCAATTCTTGTTGATGGACCATAAATCACTTTGGGTCCTAGAAACTTGTTATTCCCCACCCCCTTATCTACTAACTCATGGATAATAAACCGCTGCGACATATAATATGTAACTATACTAGTCGAAATAATACTCTTAATTATTCAAAAATTTAGAATTCACATTTCTCAATTTCTCCTACGGCTTAATCCCTTTTCGTCTACCCATCGACTTTTAGTTGACACGTCTAGCAGGATAAGCAACTCCGTTCCCCTCGTCTCCTGATACTTCCTATCAGAGGTGGAACTAAAAGGTTTCATCCTAATTCACAACAATCTTGGACAACACCTTGTCTCGTTTTATTTATTCTCTTCAGATGAAAAGTTGGATATCCCAGATGTGAAGTTCATCACTCATGTTTATCAATCCCGTCACTAGGATTGTTAGTTTAAAATCATAGTTGATAACTTTGGATCAACCTTTTCCCATATCTAAATGGTGTATCTAGATACGACTCCACTATGTTCCACTCAATACCTTAATTATGCATAAACACTACAGACATTTGAATAAGTCAGACTCTGCTCACCATCTTCAACTCCCCCAGTTTTGATAGCCCTCCTTGATATACACGTATACGAGATGTCCCCTTTCTCAAATGGATTTCAGTCCATCCTTCCTGTCCACTTATTATTCTAACTGTCCCATTAGCATACATTTAACACACTTATCCCCACATTCCTTTGTATCGGACTATTTAAAATTTGCCTAACTAGGGTGCCCATACACCCTATAACGCGTGCATATTTGGACAAACATCACAAACTCACACACGCAACATATTAACTTCTAATTCATCTCCTGGACTCTTGGAGTGCTATTTCATACTGGTATTCACGATTATTTCACAAATCATCATTTATATCTTCTTGATATGTCCCACCCATCAACTGGTGGTACAAATGCGTTCAAAGTGTTTCATTTGCACTCCCAGCTCCACTGTCCCTATTTCATAATAACTCTTAGCCCAAAGTGCTTTCCACACTCGTTAAATAATTTTCATTTAAATCGATGCCTCAGCATCCAAAGACGTCTATCCACTCCCGACGTTCATTAAGGCTTATGCATATAACATTAATAACAAAGCCCAAAAGAAGTTTTCCTAAAGCACTATTCTTAGGCCTTGTCGATCATCGTAATCCATGCTTCCACCGAACATAACTAGGATATCAAAAATCCTTTTTCCCGATACATAAATCATTTTGTCTCTACCCATGACTCTCAATGCGTCACACGATGCGACTCTCTCATAACCACTAAGTTCTCAATACATAAATAACAATGAGCTAAATATCTCCGCTCAATGATAACCCAATATGCCCTGTATTACATCAGTAAAAGTCCCCACACACCATGATTAAATGTAACGAGACAACTTTACTCACTGAAGTCTACAGTACAATACTATATATATGCAGGCTCAACCCTCTTTCAAGTGATGCCTTGCAAAACAAAATATCTCTCTCTGGCATAGCGAGCATGACAGGCTTACATACAATTTACTACCATTCAAACCCTCTATATCTAGTCACTACAGAAGATAATAGTATCCTCTCCTCCCATAACCCTCATATGAGAAAACTACCACATAATTTAAACATTCTCTTTGTGCCCACACCTGCTTCCCTGCAGATAGAGCTAAAGAGAGCCCTGTTAGCCAACGATAATTTTGTACAACTATAGTACTATCAACGATACTTCCACTAAACTCGTTTCACATGCGAACTTAGTGAAAGCAAACCATTATGACCCGCTCGTGTCACACAAAATAAAATACCCCCACCCTGGGATAAATTTCATATTATCCATTGTCAACTACTCTGGTAGTTAAACGGTTCTTGGATATAACACTCTCATCCCAAAGGAAATCCAAAAATCTTCTTATAATTCTTACCCCTACTCGGCGTCTTGCTCATGTCCCCGAACTTACTACGAACAAAGTTCATACATGTGTTCTCAATACTTACACATGAGACACCTCCCTTTGCCATTTCACTCTCACTCGCCCTACTAGACATGTTGGGGTTGTCCTTCTCGCAGAGCCTGTATCCTCAACCCTTATGCTACCTTCTTTGCCCCTTTGGCTCCGCTGTCCCTCTGGGACTTATTGCTAGCCTTGACGGCCCTGAATAAATTCATTATCTCCTGGTAGTAATTATATTATTCTTAATCATTGGGATTATGCCCCTACTCGGTATAGTCTTATGTGATGCTTCACAATCATCATATAATCTAGTTACTCACTTGGCTCCCTTCTTCGGGAAGAGCTGATGTAAATGTATAAACGTATGAACTTGGTGACATCAGCACTAGTCATCCAATCTGGACTTCACATCTATGTTTGTGTATTCTACACACGTGTCCATTATCATCTCACGGTTTCTAAGAAAGTCATTATCTCTCTCTAGATTGGATTTTTTTGCCTCCCTTGTGATGACTTCAGAAACTCCAATCACCACTTTATCGAAATAGAAGATTTAAGACCTTAAGATCCCTTCTCCTAAGTTGTTCAATTCATCATATATCCACTTCCTTATATGGGGTGACTCAGTCCTATAACCACCATGTTGAGCAAGAATTTGACCTAAAGTTAGTCCTGGATGTCACTACACTCCACCCTGCACTCTTTTTTTTAGATTACTTACATCCATTGGTTCATCAAACATATTTTCTTTCCCTAAATCTTATAGGTGACTCTTTAAAAGAGTCCCCCGACTCTCCCTTTTCCTACAACGCTGGGTGAGTCTGAAGTTGTGTCACCATTTTCTATGACGGTGTTTGGGGATTACCTTTCACGCATGATTATCTTATAGTTACTTGTTTGAATAATAATCTTGGTGACTTCAATCCCAATCACCGTTCTCAAAATACTCCAAGTCTTTTGCCCTTCCTTTCCTCATGTAGTCCTTCTAACGGCCCTCTTTGGTCATCCCATATTGCTCGGTGTACAAAGCTCCACCGGACTGTTATACGAATCATGTTACTATACTAATAGCAGGAGGACTTATGTCGAATATGTAGAGGAATACAAAAATTTTATCATAAGGCTCTACTTCAAAGAACGCTATGTTAAAATCGTAGTGATCCGTACAGATCCTATGGACACTAGAACCTGATGCTCTAATACCATCTATAATACCCTGCCTAATTAAATATTGGGTGGTTAGGCCACTATTAAATTAAAACATAATTTATCTATGGTTCATTCTTAGCATCATTGTCAAAAAAAAATTCAAACTGTACTAACCACATAGTATTCAAAAGCTGGTGCCAAATTTTATCTTTCATTAGATAAAAAATAATCGAGAAAAAAAATTAAATAAATCCTTCACCACATGTAACATCTAAACCAATGCACAATAAAATAAATGAACTAAAGATCTTGTGGAATAAAAGATAAGCTATAACCAAACCAACTGAAATCCAATAATAACAACCAAATCCAACCCAAGCCTAAACTGAGATAAAAATATGAAAGGGGCAACACGCCCAACTGAAATTGTAATTGTAACTGAAGTAGATTCCTATAGTAGGAATAAAGAATAGGTGCGTCTAATCCAAAACTCTACAAGCATCCACATATACCGTAGCAACGTATCCCTGAAGCAGAATGTCAAGTATGGCGTCCTTGAGGCTAGACACCTAAAAGGTTTTAAAAATATTTTTATAGCAAGAGTTAGTACTCGAAACATTTTGAAAATATTTAGCAAGAGTTTATCACCATTCAAAATCGGTTATTAATTACACATGTTAGGTTCATGCACACTCTCTTGAGTTTCCTCACCCCCCAAATATTGTGCATGCCTATCGTTATCTACTAAAGCCACCTACATGTACTACCCAAGCTAATGAGACATAAGTAAATATATGAACTATCGACATCTCTAAGTCCTAGTACCGCCCATATAGTACGTCATCCGAATTAACATTTCTTGTATATTAGTTACCAACATAAGTAACATTCCACACATGTTATCTTTTTAAATCATTAAATTAAATTTTTTGTACTTGATTTGTCATTATGATATACACATCATAAATAACATTTCACATATACTATTATCTGAATCATATAATTAAGTTTTTCGACTTAATTCATTCTTTTTAGATATACACGATCTAACTGTCTGCTGTCTCACATAAGTAGATTAATCATACGATATATATTTCACACACAATATATACAATAAATGTATGATCCACCATCATATCCTCGTATCACACATTGAGGACAATTTGTTCGGAATGTTCCCTCGACCCCAATCCATCTTATCATTTACATTGGTCCGAAAAGCCCTCGGCCTAATGTAAATGCTATATATATGTATTGGTTCGAAATGTTCCCTCGACCCCAATTTATCTTATTATTTACATTGGTCCGAAAATCCCTCAACCCCAATGTAAATTCTATATATATGTATTGGTTCAGAATGTTCCCTAGACCCCAATATTATTTACTTTCGATTTTGGTTCGGAAAGCCCTAGACCCCAAATCAAAATTTCATGTATTGGTTCGGAATATTACCTCGACCCCGATACAGTTAGTATAATTTAGGTATCCACACCGACTAAGTATTAATATATTAGGTATTCACACAACCTAATTATTCATACTTGTAGTATATTTCTCTCGAATACTTACCGTGCCTATCCCTTTACGCTTTATCTCACTATCGTATTTATTTGAGTATTCACACAACTCTAAGGGCCCTATGTATCCCTTTATAATCTCGGTATGTAAGTCTTTATTACCCTACTGGTCTATAAAATTAAGCTCTCTCACTCTTTTCCCTTATTATACTCTCATTCTCGCAATTTAATTATGTTGTCGTTAAATCCCGTTTTAACCATCGTCTTAATCCTCTCGATAAGACTAAACTCCCATAACTCTATCAATGTTTACAGTAATATAATAAATTTCTTATTATACTCTAAAAATGTCCCAATAGTTACTCAACAACTATTTAGCAGTTCTAGGCCTAACCAGGGAATTTACACCATTCAGAAGACCGAACCGATTCGCCCTACTGATTTCTACGCAGATGCATTTTTCCTCCATTTTCCACCATTAATATTCACCCCAAACTCCATGTTACTTCACCAACTCTTAATCCTTCGTATCACACATTAAGTATAGGTATTAGGATGATTTTAACCATTTGAAACACATTCAATCGATACCAAAAGAGTCCAGAACGAATTAAAACAACTAATTCTTAAAGAACCCTAGTTTTTGTATTCCTCCAATATAATCATTCTAAATCCCATATTTAATTCGTTTTAATGATCATGTATCCTATGATTTCAATTCCTCTACAGGTATAAATCATACTGCATGCAAATTCCTATCCATCATGCATCAAATTTATTCTTTTACTCCCAATAACATGCATTAAATCAAACTTTTCATCACAATCCTACGCATGAACATTATAACTTCATATTAATTGTAATAAAAATCTTGCCTCTTTGTTTGTAAGGTCTGATTTCGTGATAGTAATGATGGATTTGTGTTCTTCTCTTCAAATCCTCACTCCTCAATTGATTATTGTTCAAGAACAAGATGAAGGGCTTCAAGATTCTCCTCAAAAGCTCCGCAATTCTTCTCCTCTTCTTCTCCATTGATATATTTGTGTTTTTGGTGTTTCTAATCCTAGATCCTTCTATCTAACATCAGATATAGGGCTACAAATCTTGTGGTAATCTAAACCTCCATTTGCTAAATGACCAAAACACCCTCAATAGGTGCCGATTTGGTTTAACATTGATCCGTGACCCAAACTATACCCTCGGGTACATTATTCTAAACATTTCAACCCATTCAGAATCATCCGTGATATTATCATATAAATCACTTAAAATATATTTCCTCTCTCGACTTCAAATTAGTCTTGACGCGACTTCCGGCTGAGATAAAATAAAATTCACACATATCACTCACTATGTCGTATTACAATAATCAACAATTATTTACTCTTCACACTTAGCAAATATTATATAATAATATTAATCAGTGTCTATCTCTCGATTAATATTTAATAATCACATTTATCATTTACTCACAGTAAATTACTTCACTCATGTAAGTTAAATAAAATGTATTATCTCAATTAATTCACAAATTGATTAAATTTCAAATATGCAGAAATACGGGGTATTAAATATAATAAATTGTGTTATACATAGTATGGTACGGTGTGAGATGGCCACGGTCCTCAGGATTTTGGGGTCAGTGAATCCTAATAATATTTAGGAAATTGACAATGGTTTCCGGTGAAATGATCTTATCAATGCCTCTCATCCTAGAAAGATGTAACTCAAAATTAACCCTAAAAGAGAAACAAAAATCACTCACCATATTTTTATAAGATGATCCGCCCAAATGAATGACGGGATCCCAACCCCAACCACCTAAACAAGAAGTACTAACTTCTCTTGTAAGTGATTAAAGTACATGGGTTTCTCAAACACTACCCTCATTTAATATAATCAGGAAGTGATGAATATCTCAAACTCCATATGTGTAACACATCGTAGTGGGTTATATATTGGGTGAGGTTGAGGAGTAACCTATTTGTCTCTATTTCCCATATAAAAAAATTAATTAAGAAAACCTAAAGATATAAGATCTGCAGGTATACGAAAACCTAACGATGTCATAAACCCGATAATGAAATAAAACAACAACTATAAAAACTGACAAACTATCTGTAACACCCCGCCTAAAATAATAAAGGGTGGCCAGCCCTATACTATATTAAACCAGGAGTTTCAGATGGTCAAGTCTCAACATCAACTATCGGTACTATATAATATATGACTAATTACCCGATATCATATAGGCGAGATGTTAAAATTTAATAAAATATGCAACAGACAACAAATCAACACTATAACACTACTAGTAAAGAAAAGAAAGATGCATGAAAGAACTAAGATAAATGAAATGCTAGAAATAAAATGAAATAAATAAATACAACTGAATATACTAGAAAGAAGTAAACCCGAATAAGCTGTCGGGTCACAGCCAATACAATGACTGAAATGAAATAAATATACACATCTATAAATATCTCTTGGGTATAAACCCGATATACAATATGAATCCTACCTAGATTTTTAAAGAAGTAGGAAGCGACTACAAGATACACCCCGCAACAGTCCGCACCTATCACGGCTCCCAAAACTCTGGATAGAAGGTCATCCGGCATCCCTGCGGTAGGACACCTGTAATAATATATATAGGCAGGAGAGAAAAGTAAACAGGTCAGAGCCCGAGTTGTGAAAATATTTAGCAAGTGTGTTAACCGAGCATAATAAATATCGGTGCACTTATTTCATAATTAAAAGTGGAATCGCACTCTCGTGGAACCCCAACTCAGCTCTCATCTAAAGGCGCGCACCTATTCGCAACCCCAACTTTTAGTTAAATTACCCCCATTTATTAGGACAACCAAACTTATCATAGGCCTAGCCTATACCCACGAGAATTGCCTTCCTAACTTAGCCCAAGAATCCACTATTTCTAAATAAACTTAAGCATTTATTTTCAAACATATATGCCTTATTAGACTTAATGGATTCCGGTTTATAATTTAACCAATTATAAATTTAGTAAGTTACCCAATATGCATTTGGGTTGAAACATATAATTTAATTTCTAATTAATAAGCATGCAAAATTATTATTGACAAAACTTCCCTCCAATTTCAACGTTGCGCTGCGTTTCGTGCGTAGGGTGTCTCGCAAAGCGAAATCCAAACAAGGAACCACCCCATTACACTACTCCTTGTCAACGTCGACCCTGGAGATCCATTATGCCACACATAAATATCGACAGAACTTCTCTCTAATCTCAATAATGCACTATGTTTCATGCGTGGGGTGTCTCGCAAAGCGAAATCCAAACAAGGAACCACCCAGTTACACTACTCCTTGACAATGTCGATTTTGGAGATCCATAATGCCATACATACAATATTATAGTACTACTACAACTAACATCTCCACAAATATCCTTGGGATGATGTAACTGAAATATTCCTTAAATGTGATACATCAACCCCCATCAAATTAGTACATCAAAATCATCCAAGATGTACTCCACAAAGATTCTATATCCTTTCATCTATAGGATATATAAATATATATATAGGCATTTTATTTTAACCACATATATATATATATATATATATACCAATCATCCATACCCATGACCAAGTGTACATATCATATCTAATGTACAATGGACATGCACATAATCCACCCGGCTATACATATCGCAGATAAAACTGCATCAATGCTATCATCTTCCCAGTGCCCGGCTCACGTAGAAACTGGGGATCACCTGATGGGGATCAATGACACCCACCTCGTGATAAATCACACGCACGACGTCCCGAGAAGCGGTCATAGCTCCAACTGGCAATGAAACGAAACATACCCACCACCTCTCATTCCAAAACTATATCTATCGTATAATAACACACGGGACGACTATGACCTGGGGAATATCCACACCCTGCTCTATATGCCAGGATGCTCACCCTCTGCGCGAAAACATCCCAATGATAGCATGAGCGGGGTATGCTTAACCACATAACTATATATATCGTTCACATGCATAATATACATACATCCATATGATCCCATCATATGATTAAATATTAAACCATCATATACGGTTTAAATATCCATACCATGTATGTACACAACATAAATATATCCATATATTCATATGCATACAGATATATGTATACACATATTCACATACCCATATATCTATATATATAAACTAATTCTCATTCATAAGTATAAGATAAATAAACTCGGCTATGAGTATACAAAATCCTTAATATACAAGCCATCACTACAAAATCCTTAATGATTGAATACAATCCCTCACTTGTATACCGATAGTCAAAATGATTACTATATTCTTTAATGTGCTCTCGGATATAATGATTGAATACAATCCCTCACTTGTATACCGATAGTCAAAATGATTACTATATTCTTTAATGTGCTCTCGGATATAGATGGTATGTGTAGTGATGGTTTCCTATACTAAACATTGGGTGATAACCCTAATGTTGGATATACATACATATATATATATATATATATACATACATATATATATATATACATACATATATATATATATATACATACATATATATATATATACATACATATATATATATATACATACATATATATATATATATATATATAAGATCTCTCGGATTTATTTCTTAAATTCAATCATTACTAAGGGTATGCAACTGCACTCTTCCATTTAGCCCCAAATCGTATCTTAATAATATCCTATCCTTATAAGGATTTGACATAAAGGTTGGACTAGAATTTCATAACATACCGTCGCAACTCTCTCTAAGAGTTCTTAGCCTCACATCACATCTATACTTACATTTGATCTATAAGTAGGATTCTCAATCCCAATGGGGTTTCCCCAAAATCTCTATATGCAACTCAAATACATACATGGATACATTTCTCCCAAATTACCCTAAGGAGTCCCCAAAATCCTAATATGTGAGAAACTCCTTGTATGTCTCCAAGAACATGTCTCTTACATCATAAGAGAAGGCCCCCAAATAAATAAACCCAACCAAAAAGGGTTTGGAATCACTATGGAGAAACTACCTCAAAAAGCCCTGTTTCTGAATCTATTCGGCCCTATTCCGAATCGATTAGGCCTAGCGAATCGATTTGGCTTGGGTCCAAATCAATTCGGTCAATGCAGACCTGCCAATTTCCCTAAATCGAATCGATTCGCTGAAGGGGACAAATTGCTTCGGACCTACAAATTTTGAAGGGTTCTTCTTCTTCATCAAAACCCACGAATTCTAAACCCTAAATTTTTCATTCTAACCCCCAAACCTTCATCAAATCATGATTTTAAGCCCATAAATCAACCCAAAGTTGATCCCAACCATTTTTACACCTTTAAACCCATATTTAAACATTGATTTCAAGATTAGACCCAAAAATCTAGGTTTTGATATTAATACCCAAAAATCCATTTCTTTAACCCACAAATTATGAAATGAAATATACAAATAACTATTTAGAATGATTAGACACTTGCCTCAGATTTTTAGAGGTTGGAACGTCCTCGATGTAGCGATTGGGCCGAAAATCTCCAAGCTTTTCTCCCTCTCTCTTTTCCTTTCTTCTTCTTTCTCTTCCTTTCTCTTTTATTTCTCTTTATCTCAAATGAGAAGGCTTGATCCGCAAGCCTTTAAATCCCTTAAAACAATAAACCCAGTTTTAAATGTTAATACACACTTTAAATGACTCGTTTACTCCAATTCGAGTCAAACTGACTTAAAAACATTCCGGAGTCGAAATAAAACTCAATGACAGTCATTTTGACTATCTCGTCCGTTGGGGATCAATGGCACCCTCAAAATCATCATCCGAAATATTTTAAAACGTCCTTTATTTTTGGACCTCAATTCCCAAATTTTAAAATTCTCCAATTCAATTAAATTTTATTTTCCCAAAAATTTAATTTCTCAGTCTCAAAAATCATGGGGTGTTACACTGTCCTAACTACCAAGATAGAAAAACTTCACAAAGTCAATAAGCTTGCAAATAGGAACAATAAGGAAATATTCTCACCACTAAATAACACATTTTTAAGAAGAAAACACCACACATATATACATATATAAAATAAAATAAAATAAAAATAGGCTTTTCATGTAACGCCCCAACCCGAATTTAAGGGTTGATAAAGGATCAGCCCAATCTGATTCGTACGTTAATTATGAAGTGCAATGGAACAACCTATAAATAATGTCTCTAATCCAATTTTATTATCATTTAACGTTACTCTTATTAGCATGTGATTCCAATTTCAATCAACTATGTGATAGGAACAAAGGGAAGTGTTCCCAATGCCAAGTAAACAGAGCTACTAATCTTAAATGAAAATAGTTGCATACCCACGTAAAGCTCTCAAAACATGAAACATCATACAACTTGCCTAATAAAAGGAGGGATGTGAGCTAAATGCTAAATGCTTAGTGGGAACTTATACAAATACAATATAGAAACAAACGATAGAAAGAACACACACACACTATAACCATATGTACGTAAATATATATATATATATATATAAGAGAGAGAGAGAGAGAGAGAGAGAGAGAGAGAGTCAAGCTCTCCAACATACCTATAAACATACCTATTTTTTACAAAATACTAAAAACAAATAATTTTGAGTTGATATTTTTTTATATGAATTCATGATATTTTAGTGTGATCTTATAAAAAAATGAACTGAAAATAACATTTTTGTTATTTTTAAAAAATAGGTAAAAAAAACTGACAGTTTTAAAGGATAAAAACTGTCAGATTTTTACCTATTTTTAAAAAATAATTAAAAAACATTCTTTTCAGTTGATTTTTTAATAAGATCACACTGAAATATCATGAACCTATAAAAAAATATCATCGCAAAATTATTTTTTTTACTATTTAAAAAAAAAGGTATGTTCATAGGTATGTTGCTAGGAGGTGTTTTAGAGAGTATGACTATACACACACACACACACACACACACACACACACACACACACACACACATATACCTTTAAAAAAAATACATGTCACAATGTATTAAATCGTTTTACTTCAAAAACGTTATTTGATACCGTTTGTCATGCGTGTCTTTATAAAATAATCATTTTGTATTTTATCTTAAAACTAGCATATTCTTCCTATTAACTCACCCAGTCAAACAATTTACAATTGTTGAAAAAAAACTTTCGTTCACTCAATATTCATTAACTCACACCAGAGTTACTTAATCTTTACTTAAGATTTTCTTTAAAAACACGCGCATATCGTGTTGAAGAGTATTCTTTTTTTTGGTATCATACCATGTGGTGTCCAGGCCAGCATTAAGCACACCTCGACTAATCTACGTTGTAGGTTCATGGCTTTCGCTGGCCAATAATTATTTTGACAGTATCAGGGATCGAACTGGGGACCAATTTGACAGTGCCAGAGAATATTCGTTAATGTTAAAAGTTTTATACAACACATACGCTTGTATTATTATGTGTTTAAACCTTGTTAGTTAGCTTAACTACCCATTAAGTCACCTTGATTAACCATTTCACTTTCCTTACAGACATTTGTCATTATTCTCAATTTACTTGTTCACATTCGTTAATCAGAACTTTAATTACCCACACAAGTTAGGCGATTTTTATTTTATAATCCATTTCTTATCATGTTCCCAATTACAACATTATCTTTGGGATTTAGCCAACAACTACGAACTTCGTGGCCTCTCACAACTAGTCTCCGTCGCCATATGCTACTACAATTACTTTTGGGTCTTTCATCACTAGGGACGTCATGCCCTGCTTAATTCTTTCTCTGGAACCATCTGAATATTTATTATCTTTTCAATGTTCTTAACATCGTTCCAATGTTCACATTATTTAATATTTGTGGGCCAAAGCCAAAAGTTCGGACTTAACAGTTCGTTTTTCCATTAACACTTAAAAATTATTGCTTTCTCCTTTAAGTCTTTTATTCACACAAACATGTTGATTTTTTTTTTTTTTGCCAAAAATCAATCATGTTTTAGGACTTACTTCAATTTCACCCATACTAGTATAAAAATATTCATCAATATTTTTAATTCCTAAAATTATTACCAATTTACCCTTTTTATTGCCAACTTGCAATTTAGTCCTTAACAAGTGTTATTTTCCAAAAATAATTTTAAGTTTTTAATTCAGCACTAAAACATATTTAACCATTAAAACACTTGTTCATTTTCACACTTTACCCAACTTTCACATTTTATACTTTGCACACCTTTGTTATATAAGTTCGCACATTTTGTATATTAAAGCCTTATTTTCCACATATTTGATAAACACGCTTTAATTTTTGAGTTTTTACATCTTAACATCTACTTTGCTACTAATTGCACATTTGAAACTCTTAATTTTTATTTATTAATGTTTAACCCACAACTTATGGAAAATCCTCTATGTTTGCATATTTACACACTAAACCCATACTACTATCTATTATGAGTTTATACACCTTTCAATACCCATTTAGAGTGACAACATTTTTTTTACATACAAAGCTCTCTATGTGGTGTAAGAAAAGATATAATCATTTTTACAAAATGACATGAACAAGCTTAAACTATCACTTTTCATAGAAATTACATTTCCTTTATTAAAGCCCACTTTTAACACATTTTATTTCATAAAATATCCATTACTAATGTGGTGAAGTATTCAACACTTTTAAATACCATTTGAACCTTCTTTAAATTTCCTTTTTTACTCAAAACATTAAGGATTCAATTACTAAACTCATTATTGCAATACAATTGTTTTTTTACACATATTACACCCAATATATGTAAAAGAATATTCTGAAATTTGTCTTCTTTCAAAACCTATTGTAAAACATCTCTTTAAATACCCATTTTCATATAAAATCATGATAATTAAATCAATTAAACTATGGTTACCATTTAACACACATCCTATATATATTAAACCAAATACATGTAATTAACATACTGAAAGTTTATTAAGCTTTAAACTTCTAACAAGGTAAGATTTTCCCACCTAAAATGTCTCAAAAATTGGTGGAAGAGAGGACGATGATGGATGACTCCACCATCTCCAAAGATGGACTTAAATATAGTTATAAAATCTTCTCTTTTTTAGTCTTTAAGTTCACTCCACGAATTTCCTTCTTCATCTTAAAAAATACTCTCTTCAAACCTCCACCCAACTCTAATAATACCCTCTTCTTCAACCCCATAAATTTATCTAGGATTTTGTATAATAATGTAAGGTAGTTTGATGCTTACTAATGGTAGTTATATAGTGAAAATAGTGGTGTTCGTTGGTGGTTTCAGCCCTAATAATTTTAGGACAGAACACACCTCCATGGAAGATCTAACTTAGAGAGAGAAAGAGAGAGAGAGAGGCTACAATTGAAGAGATGGTTTTTGAAACCCTAGCACACCTTTCTTAAGTTTTTACACCACAAGTGAAGGTAATCCCCGAAATTACCTTGGTCCGGACCCCTTAGATGGTCGGCACCTTATAAAAATCCTAGGACATAAGTTTGAAAACACTGAAAATAATTTTACTACCTTTTCGACAGAAAATCCGCCTAAAAAGGTTTTAAATGCTTTTTTTCCGAGACCTCAAAAAAGAAAATATTTCTCAAAATTAAATTCTTAGTCGATCTATAGATTTTTGTAATACTCTAAGCACTTTTATTTTTTGACCAAAAATAATTTTTATTTATTTTTTGACTTCTAATGCCATGGTGTTTTTATATGTATTTTTTGAACCCTATAAAAGTGGTCATTTTATTTTTTTGACCTTTCAATAGTCGTAAACAATTCGCATAAAGTTGGATTTTCATAGTGTCGCGTACCGTCAAAAAGTGTTAGGTTGACTTTTATTTTTATTTTTATTTTACTTTTCCTCTATATGGTATTCTTCATTATATTTTTAGGGCTCCAAATATGTAGTCACATTATTTTTATCCCTCTCTAATTTTCCTACAAAAATTGGACAAGTTCGTGTCCTGTGCGATATGTGCTGACCAAAATCGCGTTATATGAACTATGAGTGTGTCATAATCACTCTTTGGTATTTTTGCATCGTACTTAACCAACAAACTTTCTAGAACTATTAGAACTTCAACATGCATCCATGCGAACTATGCAATATGGAAATTTTTCTCCTTAATTACTTTTTGTAATGTATTACTTTTCGTGCCATTTGGTGTAATTCCCTTATATATTTATTCCTCAAATTTTTCTTTGAATAAAATACTTCGATTATCATTAAATAATTTTTTAAGGCGGGGTTTCACATTCTTCCCTCTTACGAAATTTTATCCTCAAAATTCATGGATCATCAACTTTGAATCCAATTACCTACATCATGTTTTCAATCCTAGGGCATCCTTAACAGTATGGTCTAAAACTTAAAGATTTTATTTTCATTAATTATCTTGCTATAAAATTGTTTTCAATATCTTTTAGGTGTCCAGCCATAGGGACGCCATACTTGACGATTTCATTCCAGGGACTCGGAGGTGTAGGATGCTGACAGGATTTTAAGTAGCCGATTTTTTTATTCATATCTAGCATAGTATCTCACTCTTGTATATCATGTTTGGACAAGTGGTCCGTTATCAGTATTACATTTTCAGTTTTATATCAGTTTTACTTTGCAATTTGGACTTGGATTATTACTAGGTTTTGGTTGTTTTAGCCGATGGTTTATTCGTCATGACATTGATTCATTTACATATCATGATGGTTTGTATTCTAGTATATTATTATTGTTGTTTTAGTTTTCAAACTATTTATTTATTTTGTTTAATTGGAAGATAAAATTTGGCGCCGGTTTAATTAACTATTAGGCGGTTCGTAATTAATTTGTTTTTTCGACAGTGATGCTAAGAATAAACCATATGAGAAACCCTTTTTAATTTTATAAAGGCCTGATCACCCGATATTTAATTAGGAGGGGTGTCACACACATCTACATTGGATGATTTCTCTTCAGTGAGGAGTCACATGTCGAGTCAGGAAAAAGATTAGGCCAATATGAAAAAGGAAGTTCTAGTCGTAAGAAGGACATGAGCTCTGTTACCAATACTTAGGGATAACTTATGAATGAGATCAATGGATTATGCAAATTTTTTAGTAAAAAACAATGTGGAATCATGGTTTCCCTTAAAAATGCCCCCTTTAGTATTACCATCTCAGTCATCGTCAATGCATGGTGACTTTGGTGAGGAGTATTATATGAGGAACTTGGAAAATCTTGGTTCAATCGCATGTGCATGATCATTTCTATGAATCTTATAATGCTTGTGAACGATCACTCTTTGCAAGTAAGAGAGGCTAAAATATTAGTTGATACCATACACCCAGGCTGCGGAGAGGAGCCTCTGCATTTTGACCACGGTGATGGGGCTATGTTACACAAGTATAATAATGCATATATTACATGGTCATTTTATTTTCCGGTGAAGATTAGGCAATGAACGACAAGTTCGTAATGTTCTTTCATATTTTGGGACAAGTTTGTAATTATCGTAATCTTGAGGTACATGTGATGACATGTTATTTATCTTTACTTTTATTTGTATCTTTCAGGGTTTAATGACATCTTAATTAAAAAATCGTTGTTTTATTCCATATTTATTAAATTCTTGGGTTGAATGAATTTTCTTGAATTATAAATTGAGAGTTCTTGTATGCAAAATGACCTTGATTTCAAAAATATTTACATATTTGAATTGAATTTTGAAAACTCTTTAATGGATTTCTCACTTAACAAATAGTGGATGGGAGAGAGTAATAGAGTCTGGAATAATGATTTAAAGGGCGTGAATATATTAAATATGCAGATAAAGATATTTATAGTGATAAGATCATATGTTTGTGCACTCCTTAAATGAACAACAAGTTTAAATCTTTGGAAGGCGTTGAGTTGCATTTACTAAGGTGGGGTATGTCATGAGACTATATGATTCGGACATTCCATATGGAAAATAATGTACCATATGTTCCTAAAAAATTAATGGTACCCGTTCATTTAACAGAACTTGATCAGGTGGAAATCGTGAATGATTATCCAACACATCATCCTTTGACAGACCTAATTGATGATGCCTGCATAGTCCACCATTAAAAAACTAGTAACCTGTGGATTTGGACAATATGTTGTATGACCAAGCCAATGAACACATTGATGTTGAATTACCCGAAGATCGGGAATATATAGACCTTAATATAAATATTGCGATGAACATCACTTGATAATGTATGCAATGATAAGTTTGTAGAATTTGAAGAGTCAATTTAATTTTTCGGGAAACATCAGAACCGAAATTCTTAAGTGGGCTAAAGATATTCTCCAAAAAGAGAACATGTTAAAAGATAGTTATCTGACCAAGAATAAGATCTTAAAGGGTTTGGTATTGAAGTATAAATATTTCCTATATGCAAATATGATTTCATATTGTACCGCGATGATAACGACCTAAAGGGTAAGTGTCATATATGCAATGAGCCAATATATATGGTTTGTGAGAGTGGAAAAGATTAACCTAAAATATTTCGCAAGTGATTGAAAGTTACATATAAGGTATTGAAGTATTTTTCCCTTGGGTCACAATAAAAAAAACTCCACTATACCATGGATAGCAGAGACCATGACACGGAATGCTCCAGCCAAGGTGAGTGGGAATCTCATGCGTCATCCTATTGATTCCATCGTATAGTTACTTTAAAATTCATAACACTTAAATTTGCAAAGGAATCATGCAGTTTCCATCTTCGATTATCAACCGAAGGATTTATCCCTTTCAATAATTTAAGCACTAATTAGAATAATTGGCCATTTTTGTAAGCGCCTTTAGATCTCCCTCCAACACCGTGCATGAGAAAAAAGTTCACATTATTATCGCTATTGATACCCGAGCTAAAGTCTTCCACTTTCGGTATTGATATTTTCTTATCCACACTAATTGAAAAACTTAAAGGGTTATGGGATGAAGGCGTGAGGATGTTGGATGCTCATAAGGGTGAAGAATTTACATTTCAAGCAATGGTGTTACGGACAAACCACGAATTTCTTACTTATGGGACATTGTCCGGTTTCAATGTCTATGATTATTATGTATGTCTTATATAGGGGGAATAAAGTTATTCTAATTGGATACATTATCGTGGTAAGATAAATCATGTAGGTCACCGTAGATTTCTCCCAAACAATCATCCTTTTAGGAATGATAAGTCTAACTTTTTACCCTTCGGTTACTAGCACAGGATGTAACCTACTCAGTTTTTTGGTTATAAAATCGAGGAGAAGGCAAAGATTGGTACTTCAAGAAATAATTTTGTAGGAAAAATCCCTCCATTTGTAGGTTATAAATGAAAAAATATGGAGGATCTGAAAGATCCTAGTAAAATGAAGGCATGGTCCAAACAGTCAATCTAACTTGAATTTTTGTATTGGAAAGAGTACCATGTAAGTCATGTTATGTATATGATGCAGATAGAGAAAAATTTTGTTGAACTTAGTATAAGAATATGTCTGGATAGATCTCATTCAAAATATGGAGAGAAGGCCCAGACAATCTAAAGGACATGAAAGTCAAAAAACAAATTTTGGTTAAAAACGGATCCTACAATTTAATGAAATTCGATTCCTGCAGGTACTTTCACTTTGATGATTAGTGACAAAAAGATCATCTTAGACATGTTTTTTAACTTAAATATGCCGACAGGTTATTTTGGTAATTTGTGCAGCATTATAAACTAACAAACAAATTACCAAATCATGAAAGTCTCATGACTGGCATGTCATCATTCAGTTAATCTCTTTATTATTTAGGCATTACTTTTCTGAGAACAATAATATTCGCAGGGCAATTATGCATATTAGTTTGTACTTCACCTTACTGCGTGCATTTATTTTAGAAATAAAACACAATAGGGGTGTGAAAGTAACTTTAGCCGAGGCAACTTGTAACTTAGAGAAATATTTTTCTCCATCATTCTTTGACATTAGCATCCACCTTCTTGTGCATCTATGTGATGAGGTTTTGTTTTATGTACCCATTTGGTAACACCGGATGTATCATTTTGAACACTTGATGGAAACCTTCAAAGATTACATTTAGAATACATAGTATATTGCAGGGTAAATTTCGAAAGAATATGTAACAGAAGAATCGTCATTATATGCTCAGGAACATATTCCAACACAAGGACTTAGGAGGTTCAATCCTCGTGGCGAATGAGTGGTGGAGGAACCTGACGAGTTCGATGATCAAATTTATATCTGCAACCCTAAATATATGAGACTCTCCAATCTACAATACGAGCAAGAAGCTTGTTATGTCTTCGAATCGCAAGATGAAGTTGAATATTGGAGAGAGTAAGAACCTACATATATAACCTATTTTTTATTTTATATGTTCTCTATATTACCATATAAATTCTATAATTTTATGAACATGTATAGGAAGTATAAGAGCAAAATTACCTAAAATTAGAAATGAAAATGTTTAACGTATACGATGAATGATTTTAGGACATGGGTATCAAAAGAGGTAATTGTCACCTCTTTTGTTATGGTTATTTATGTATGTATTGTAAAACATGACATAATGCAAATCCACTAATAAATGAAGCTTTTGAAAAGAGATGATGTTTATTCAAGGCTAGCACACCTAACCAAATGTCCGAATGTTTGTGCAAGGGAGTTTAAAAGATTTCCCACCAACGATTTTGATTTTGTCGCATAACCATCCGAGGAAAAAATTGACACAAAACCTCGAAATTTCAATTGATATCATGACTTCTTGTGTGGCTATCAAAATAAATAAAAATACCAAGGATACAGTGTTAACCTATTATAGGATTGTTCGATAAATCCTAGAACTAGATTACTTATATTTCAAAGAAATTATCTTGTATTATAACTAGTGAAGGTGAAGGACACTAATAATGGTTGAAATGTTAATCTATCTTCAACACTTTTCACAATATCTAAGATGAAGAGTAAAGATTACATGGGAAATGAGACTTTTGTTTGTGCCTTTGAAAACTTGAATAAGGTGCTCAACTCAAAGTGCATAAACCACGACAACAAGTATGTTGTTATGCATGCACTAAAGGGTTTAATGTAGCACATCCTCTCGCGATTTTGACCATACATGTGTGATTTGGTAACTTAGTGTGACCTATTTGGACTTTAGACTTGGTAATATGCATCTTGGGTTAAATTTGGGTAATCTAGTAGCCCTAGGGCAATTAAACTGGATTGGTATGGCTCAAAGTTGTTAATCGAAATTATGGTTGTCGCTTGAGCGAGTGACCACGCCATTCAAATTAGGAAAGGCATATCGTTCGATTGAGGTTCAAACGACCTTCTAACAACTAGGACCTTTTAGATTTCCACTATTCTATGGAATCTAGTTACAATGTCCTCGTTCAAACGAGGTGTGTTGTCGTTCGAATAAGGAGTAGTTTCTTGTTCGAATGAGCTAGTGTTTTTTCCCCTTTAAGACATGTTTTTACCTTCATTAAATACCTTGTTGGAACTCTTATTTGAACAAGAATGGATCTCATTCAAACGAGGTCCAAGTATTTCGAATGACCGGAAAAAAATTTGAAATTTTATGCACATTTTAATGTGTTGTCGTGATGTGGATGGTCGAATTAGATGAGTTTTTGAGCTCTATGGCTCAGATGAAAAGGTTGGTTAAAGACTTGATGGACCAATGGATTAGAGGTTTGAGTTTATGGACATTTTGGGATTTAGCCCCTAGGGTTTGGAGGTACTAAAAGTGGGTTTTGACTAATTTGATCAACCCAATCAGATTTATCCTCTCTCTCTATCTCTTGGAGCTCCCCCTCTACTAACCCCCATACACCACCATCCCTCCACCTAAATCCACCAAAGTTTAACCCTTTTCCACCATTTTCAAGCTTATAAAACCCATATACACCACACTTTGAGCAAGATAGGATTTCATGAAGATGTTATTGGGGATTTTTAGAGAAGAATAGGCAGAAATTATGGAGTTCAAATGAGGTTTTCTTAGAGCTTTCAAGGAGTGAGCTTAATAGATCTAGGAAACCTATTTAAGGCCACCTTAGGAGGTGGGAGGTTTCCATCTTCTTATACATTCATCCAACATTTTTTGGAGTTTCTCAAGGTGAGAAACTCTACTCTTTAGCTTAAAAAATGTATTTTCTATTGTAGTGGTCTTGTAGTTAGATTTTGTAAGAGTAGAATGCATATATGATTTGAGAGGGTTATTTCTTATGGATTTGTATAAAATGGTTTACAAATAATTTCAAGAGTTTTGAATAAAATGATATATTTGAAGAAAACTTGGTATTTAAAAATTTATAGAATAAAATGTCTGAAATAATATTTACCTTGTTGAAAATATTTTATGAACAAATGTCTCAAAGTTTTCTTATAAAAATTGGGAGTTTTATAAAGATAGACATTTAATCAAGTTCTGGAGAAACAAAAATGTCTTTTGTCTTGTGTAAGATGTCGGTTCTTAGAATACGATTAATATCAAGCGAGGTGTAACCCCTTATCAAGACCATAACTAATGCTCAAGGCTATGCATAATAAAGACAGTAAGTGGACATGAACGAGGCAATGATATTCAAAAGTCAAGTTTGTATTAAATGAGACCTTTACACCATAAAAGCAATGAGAACACAATAAATGAGGGGAGCCAATAAGACATTTGGTCAGAGGGAGAAAGAGCAATCACTTTTGTCACAATAAAGACAAGGCAGGAACCTCAAACTCAGTTAATGCTCCATGATGGAGAGATCAATGGGATTAAGGGTAATGTTCACACAAATGTCCTCACACTAGCACTCGTGTATGAGGAAAATCCAGCAGCAATTCTAGGTTTTAATTCCCAACCTTGTGAACTATTTATTCGATCTATATATACGAAGGCAAGGGTATTTGAGCAACCTTAATGATGTGAAATGTGATTTGACCAATTTTAAATGCCAAGATGTTATGGAATTAATGTTATAGATATTGCATTAAATACCTGGGATATTGTATTTTTGCTGGAAATAGTCACACCAATCAAGAGCATGGTGGCATTAATGAGGGTGTGATATGGAAGCTCAAAGGTCAACCCTAAAATGGCTATAAAGTCTGAATTCATCTAATAGGCTTGTCATCCTCAGGATAAAACCCAATTGAGTGCTATTACTTCGAGTCCCTAAAATCAAGGCGTTATGACGCCACAAAGTAGGTGAATAGTGATCTACACAGGGTGTGTTATCACATCAATCAAAGAGAGTATTTGTCAAGTTGAGGGTGCTTAGGTGAAAGTAGATCAAGAACCTACTATACAGTATATTGATTGGGAATTATCTCTAGAAAATCATCTGGAATTGGGTCCCTTGAAGGATTTTCCCTCGGGTATCGTGATTCGAGCAACTGTTTATGCTAAATGAAGCTTGGCCTAAGTGTGCCAAGAGGATTAGTTACTGCTTTACTAATTATTCCTTTATCGCAATCCTCTAACCCAAATCCCTATGAAGTTCCCAAGAGGAGGTTGTTAGATAGAGCATGTGAGCTCTCCCATGCACTGCTAGACATGGTCCCTATAGGGTACCGAACATCCTCGCACGTATTACAAAGTGAATAGTTTATCAGTAAATACAAATACAAGGTCAACTATATCTTACTTTTTGTTAAAAATTCTTTTATTTGAATGATCTTGGTCTTCATAAGAAGTCTCTTGAGCACCTTGTGTCTTTGCTCTCTTATTAGACTCTTCTAAATACAAAGTCATCTTACCTAATAAATAATGAGTGTGGACTCCCCCTACATCTTGAAAAGCATATGTTTACAAATATTTTAAAATTTCTAGAATAAACCATGGGTTATAACCATTTAATGGGATTTTTAGACTTAAAATCCCTCTTCCTATATATGTGAACTTAGTGTAATTTGATAGTGAGCATATAGAGAAGCTTAATAAAGGTTTTAAAGGGTTTTTAATATGAATCAAAGAAAATAAAATTTTCAACCCTTAAAGTGTGTGAATAGGTGTAGAAAATATGATAAGTGGGTATTTCAAGACTACATGTGAAAACAAAGGGGAAAATGGCATTTTTCTTGCAAAGCAGTCTTCAAAATATTAAATGGTTTCCTCAGTAAAAAAAGTAATGAATCAAAGATAATTCCAACTTGGAAAGTGTCTTGAATCCAAAGGTTTCATTGAGTGTTAATGAGTAAAAACATTCAAGAAGTTGGTGCGGATGACTCAATAATATTTTGTGGAAACCAAAACTTTTGAAAATAGAGGAAAAAACGAGTTTGGAAATAAAGGGGTAAAATAGTAATTTTAGGTAAAGTGGAACACTTTTATGAAATAAAAGTGTTTGAAAGGTGGTTACACAAATAGTCCTAAATTGAATTGATTTGGGGGGTAAAATCAATTCAAGTGTGTAAAGGACATGAAATGGTGATTTTCAAAGTGTAAACCAAGGTGGGGGTGAAATTCTCGAGTTTTGTCTTCGGCTGATAAAAATGAAATAATGCGAACATTTGAGAAATTTTCAAACACATTAATATGGACTAAGATGAGAGCGAAAAAGAATTAAGAAGGGTTCAAAGCCATAGGGCAAAAGACCCAAAACACTGGCTAGATCATATAGTAGCATAGCCGACGGTGGGTAGCCCTTTAAAGAATGTGGTTATTTGGGGGATTTTGAGAAAAAGATAGTGGGCATGGTAAAGAAATGGTTTCTATTGGGAGTATAAGAAAAGACAACCTAAAATGAAATGAAATTGGTAAATGTTCCGGTTGAAAAGATAATGTGGACAAGTAAGATGAGAAATTAGTTAATGTCTATATAAAGTGAAAAGAATAGTAAAATGAAACGATTAAATGGGTAATTGAGCAAACTAAGATGGTTTTAACAGATAATTAACACAAATATGTGCTTATGAAAGCCTTTTAAAGGAAAACAAGTACTTTCAAATATGGTGCATGTATGTTAAAGGGCAAATATAAAGAAAAATGCTAAGATATACTCGGTGTGAGTAAATGGGTGATTTTGATAAAAGAAGTATTCTCTCTAAATAAATGGTATTTTGTTTAAGTATTTAATCGAGTGTGTTAAATCAAAAAAATTTGGTAAGTTAAGCAAAAAGTGTCTCTTCATAGGATTAATGTTATTTAATCAAAATAAGTAATGTTTTTTGAATAAAAATGGTTCCATGCATTAATGTGTGTGTGTGTATGTGTGGATGAGGTAACTGCATGTGTATGTAGGTATAACGTGTTAGAGCCTCTTTTATGCCATTTGATTTTATATTGCATTATTGTATTTCCCACTAGGCATTCGGCTCATTCCCTCTTCTTTGTTACAACGGGTTGTGTGCAGCTCATATTTTGAGGGTGTTATACAGGTAAGTGTCCTTTTATTATATGTTATTACCTTTGAATGCTTGGACTCCATGGACGCTTCCTATGGGTCCCATACGTAGCTTGATATGAATCGAAATTACATGTTAAATAAGTTGAAAGTTAATTAAATAAAACTGGACTAGCATCATTATTCAAGTTGTCTCATTACACTTCATACTTAACATTCGAGTCGGATTGGGTTGCCCCTGTTGGGACGTTATATTTAACTACTCAAGAAGACTCATGTAAGGCATCTATAAAAATTTCAGTCGACTCTTAATGACAACCCTAATTTTAAGGATCTTTTAGTTGATTTAGACGAAGATTAAGTTTTGAAACATTATTTTATTGTTATTTACTTAACCATTGTATAACCACCCTATTTGTATCGTATGTATATGAATACAAATTAGGATAAAAATCCTTTTATTTATTTACATTTGTATATGTATGTATGAATGGTATAACTCATTAGAACATCCCGTTTACAAGTGAAACATCATGACACAATAACACGACATAATAACATGACACAAAATCAAAAATTAATGTCCGATTAGTAATTTGATTAATGTGTTCACTGATCCAAACACTGATGCCAAATCTTTTAAGGATCGACAAAGTGTTGTTTAGAGGGTATTAATCTTATTGTGGAATCGGGAGTCATTTTAATCGACGATGTGTGGAACCGTTCGGTTGAAATGCAAACTATTAGTCAATCTTATAGGCTTGTCAAATTATATCTAGGCACAACCTTCTTTTAGCAATGTCTATTTTCCCTACTAATAGAATATGTTTGACTCGATTGGTTATATAAATTGGCAATACGATTGTTTAGTTAAAAATATTGCTATTGATCAAGGTTACTCATTTAATTTTAGTTTTATATATGTTCCCTTGAACATTGTTTTCCAATTATAACCATTTAAACTCATCAGGTGTTTCAGGTTATAACAAGGTTATGTTGTAGTCTTGTTATGAAATCAAGGAGCACCTCGTGAGTTTTACTAGTTATGCTTGGATGAAAAAGTTCAAATGTATTCACACAACACTAAAAGGACATTATACCATTATTCCAATTATAAAGTGTTCTCATACTATTCTCTATCAACACATTTCATGTCTATTTTCAAAAATAAAAATCGAAACCCTAGATTTGGATTGTGGGTTAGACCCAATCTTGTTCATCTTACGAAATACGTGGACTTTGATGCCATTTTTTGCTATGTTGGCATCCCAAAATCAGTTTTGGATTCAATTATTTTCTTATAATTGGGAATGTTTATTAAATATTTGCAAGCATTGTTATGGAGGAACACTTTAATCATTTTTCATATGCTTCGAGTAAGTTAGACTTTGAAGATTTTAATATTTATTTGTGTTGGATTAATATAATTAATTTAATGGCTTAATATTTTTTGTACTATTGCTTTTTTTATTGAAGTATTAGTTAATTCTATAATGGAATTGTATACATGTTTGAAAACATGTGAAGGATTTTTTTTGGAAACAAACAAATGAAAATAATTTTTTAAAATAATTTTATTATTGATCACGGTCCAAAATCGTGACCATATCCGTGATAATATTTCAATGGGTTAAACTATTGTCATAATCCGAAACCACGGCCACAGTTTATGTGGTCTCAATTATGGGTCACGGTTCAAGGTCATGACCAATAGTCAAAGTTCACGGTAGGTTGTCACAATCAACAATCGTGACCAGTTAAAGTTCGCATTAGATTGTTACAAAAAATGGTCACGGTTTGAGACCATGACCAGGGAAAAATAATCATGGTTAGGGTCACGGTTCATGACTGTGACTAGTGATAATGGTCCATAGTCGTGATTACTCCCCGAATATTAGTGTTATGAAAGAGACCGTGACTATACACTATGGTCACGATTTTTGTCACTCTTAAAATTCTCACGGTCCAAAACCGTGACCCGAGCCACGGGTCACAATCTCATATTATGATAATTTTTGGTATTTGTCATAGTTCTAGTTGGTTTTCTGGGATTCGTTCTATATCCCAGAGGATAGATGGAATTTTGTCAACCTATCTTCCATTTTCATTCTTTAAGCATTGTTTGACCCCGATAAGTATATTTTTATCAGTAATTTCTTCATGTTCACTACATTATGGGAAGACCATTGTGACATAGTGAATTCCGACACCATACTCTACCTAAAAGTCCCTAAAGGTAGTATTATCGAACAAGGTTCCATTATTTACTAGCAAAGATCTAGGAATTCTAGATCTTTTAATGATGTTCCTTCGATTTCCACCGATTTTATGAAATAATCGATGGAAGTTATTAATTACTCCCTATTCCAAGGTTCTATAAACAGAGGACCCATATTATGCATGCCCGGCTGAGCAAAATTCATGGACTTAATAGAGGGTTGAGGTCGCCAGCTGACTTTTTGATAATGGGAGGGAATTCTCGACACTTTCCACACTTTCGTAATCGAATAAAGTTCCTTTGCATGAAAGGCCACTAATATCCTTATGATATCACCTTATAGTATAATGATCTTACACCTGCATGATTTCAACCACTACCTTCATGAATTTCTCGAAGAACTACTTTCATTTGATCGAGAAAAGGTCTTGTGAATTATCTTCATTATAGTTTTCCTTCAGAGTTAAGGCAAAACTTTGTCAAATGGATTTTCAATTTGTGGGTACTTTTGTTTTCCTAGGGAGATTCTCCATTATTTAGGTGGGAAAAGACAAGGTCCATCCAAAATGGGATTGATTTAACTTGCATCATCTATGGGGCTACCATCGACTCATCAATGCATGGTTAGATGATGTATTCGCCTTTGATCATTCTTTTCAGAACTGTGTCATTTAGTGATGCCAGTGTAGCTAAGGTGTCGGAAAGATTGTTTTAGTTCATTGGAAACTATTCTATTCACATTAAATTGTTAACCATTAGGACATTCCTTGCTTTACGCTGATTTGATTGGCGATCCAACAAAAATAATAGTGTACGGTGAGCTATTGTGATCTCCCTTTATATACAAAGTATCAGGGAGTCTTATTTCACTCTAGTGTTGGATCCCTTGAATCCAAGATGAGTTGTTTGCTCAATGAGGCATCCTTGTGGGGTGGTGAACACATTGCCTACTTTGCTTCCTTATTCATTGGATGAGTTATTAATAAATAACCTCCATTTATGTTATGGATATGCTTATTATAGGTTGAGCACCTCTAGGATGGGTTTAGGATGAACGACCTATTTTTTTGGGTTTGTTGAGAACTCGATGATGAAACTGGACAAAACATGCCCCTTTATAGTTTTTTAGGGCTAATAAATAATGCCAAACTAAGAAAACTCTAGCAAAGACATGGTAATCATGATGGATAGATTTACCTTCTCAATTACTTTTTTGAGTGAAAAAAATTAGGAAAACTATTATGAAAGTGTCAAAGTAGTGTCGCAATTTTTATAAAGACGTCATTAGAGCCAGTACTAACTTTTCAATTTTTTTATTAAACTCCTTTCCAATTCAAGTAGAGTGTGATAACTTAGTAAACTGGTAGTTGTTCTCTGTCCAGGTGTTAAAGTTGTCATCTACTAGTCATATGTTAAGAAACATCTAGGTACAAGTGGATCTTCTCACCACTGATTGACATTGATAACAAAGGGGAGATCAATTACTGATTGATCTTCTCTAGTGCTTGATCTCAATCATATATCCTCATCATGGTGTTTGCCTTTTTTAAGATTTTAAGAACGAACAAAATTTGTCGAACGACCGTGATATGAACCAACTAAGCGTGGATAATATGGTGATTAATACTTAGAGGTCTTTGCTAATATTCGAATTCTTTATATCTTGAAGAACCTTGATTTGGCCTAGATTGGCTTCAACACCGCTTTGCATCATCAAGTATCCCAAAAACTTTCCAAAATTGAATCTAAAGGAACATTTAGCTGAAATGTTTTATGTATATCTCATGATTTTAAAGGCGTTGGAGAGACCCCTGATATGGTCGGACACATATCTTATTTTGATGAGATCGCCAATATAAACCTCCATTATTAAGCTGATCTTCTTCTTAATCATCCTAGTCACAAAATGCTAGTATATTGCCCCAAATTCTTGAGGCAAAATTGTAACACCCCGCCTAATTAAATACCAGGTGTCCAGTCCCATACCAAATTAAAACAGAATATACAGTTGGCTCATTCTTAGCATTACTGTCGAAAACATATACAACTCACCCAATACCCAATTAAGCTGGTGTTAAAGACTTTCCAAATTTTAATTCAACCAAAATCCATTTTTAGTTTAAGAATAACACAACACATTTTATTCTACAATACTTATAACTGAACAGATAACACAAAAGAATTTAAATGCAATTGGAATAAACATTTCCAAATAATATTAATCCATTACAGTAATCCCAACAATCACAAATGTATTAAAATGACACGAACACAATAGTATATGACTCCGATAGAAAGTGATAACTGAAATCCTTTAGGCGACATGCCCTAACTATGAGAATACTGTGAATAAAATGAAAATAGGCATCTAAGAAAAACTCCATAGCTCCATAGCTTGTCATAATCCGCTAAGTTTGGCGTCCCTGCTGCTCGACACCTGATATAGAAGGTACAATAGAAGAGAAAATATGCAAGGAAATAGGTCAGAGCCCGATTGTGAAAATGATTTTGAAAACAGAAAGTATTTAACAAGTGCAATAAAGAATTTATTATGTACATGTTTGTATCTAACTCTCACTTGCTATTCTCACCTCTCATCTAGAGTGCACACTTAACGTTTCCTATTAACCTCCTAGTTAATGGTTCATCTTTAACAATTCCATAATATGATTCCATTCCCATATCATAACCCAGTATATCCCATATCATACGTTATCATTCTTATACATTTCTCAATTACATGAATCGTTTCACATTAATATGAATTAAGCTGTTCAATAAATATTCATTAATTTACTTCAATTCTTTTCTTAATTCACCGTTATCTACAATTATTACACAGTAGATGATTTAACCACAATATAACCATTCATTCATTTAATTCATTATATATATAATCATATATAATACGGAACCCCGAGTCACAGTTGCGGTGGAATTCATTACTCTGCTATCATGTCCCATCATCGTTGGTCGCCGAATAGGAGAAAAAAGGTTCGGTAAGAATTTCTCGAACCACAAATAACAACATACAAATTGGAGGTTAACATAGTTCTCATACCCACGGGCCACGCACATACCTACATTCCCACAGTCAGCGGACTTATCAACTCCCCAATAAGTCTTTCATAGACCTATGTTCTCGAGCGACAAATCAAAGATCCCATGGATTCATCAGGATATGACAGACCTCATGCACAAACCTCCCGTCGATAGAAAGTAAGCTAGGTAAGTCATACACATAAGCAGTAATCAATAAAATAGGCATTATCACACATATAATATAATATCAACAAGGTACTCACATTACCCTTAGATTATTCCCATGCGTAGCAATATATGACTTTAATTCCCACGTATTAAATTATCATAACTTTACTTCTTAAATTTAGTTACCCCCGAACCTCACTCATTACTCAAGGTTCAAATAGGTTTTTCCTCAACATATATTCAGTAAGAAGTCACTAATATCCTACTGGTCCATATCATATCTCCCAAATTACTACAAATTAAACTCTCCTTCTAATTAGGGATAAAATCGATAGATTCAAATCTCTTATAAACACATCTCTTTCACTTAGGATTAAAACATCTTCTAAACGTAAGGATACCCAGGTGTTATGTTCAATCACCCCTACTGGTCCTATCTTTAATCCTCATGCATACTAATTAGAATCCAACAATTGAATCTAGCAACCGAAATTTATTTAATTTAATTATCATTATTTTAATCAATTAAATCCCACTCAAATTAATTCAAATCTTATCTAGGGCTTACTGATCTTATATAAGTCCCATAATATCCAATTAATAATCCCCAAATATCTACCAAAGTTTTGGGATAAGAATCAACATTAAAAAGGAACAACTTTAACAATCCTGGGGAGGTCGATCGATCGAAGGCAGGGGGTCGATCGATCGATCACTCAGGTAACAGCCTGGTTTTTCTACATTTCTGCAACTGCGGGTTTCACCATTTTTGTTCATTCAAATCTTCATATTAACATCCCAAATGACTTATAATCCTTACTACATGATATATCAACATATATGAATGATTTATAATACTTTAAACATCCGAGAATCATCAAGAGATTGGATTAAAAAACATGTTTATCTCCTCTTTTTCCAGAAAATTATCAACCTAATATCCTCAAGAACACAACAATGGTTTTCATAATTTCCTCAATAGATATATGATTATTTCATGGATTATTATCAACCTACAACATGAGTTTAATTCCTATATCATTTCAGTTTCCATAAATCCATTTAACAACTCCATTATGTCTTCCAAACATGAAAAATCATCTCCTTTAATAACTATTTTAACATGGACAATATACAAACTTAGATTGCCATTATCAAACACTTGCCTCTAATGAAGGTCTGATCCTTTGGTGTAGTATATCTCAGGTGGTTCTCCCTTCTCCGGTCAACCTCCGGTGGTGGTTGGTGGTGGTGACCCTTGGTTCTTGTTCTTCTCCTTCCTAAGTAAGCTCTTCTCTTCCCAAGCAACCTTTTACTCTCTCTAGGAAGATGACTTCTCTATTTTGTGTAGAGGAGATGAATAACCCACGTACACTTATTCTCCAAATACTTGTAATAGGACAAAATCGGAAATCACTATTCATCCCCCTAGAAAAATGACCAAAATGCCCTTTTGGGTTGTCTATTCATTTTCAAATGACCCGAGACCCAAATCCAACACCCAAATAGACTTTTCTGACTATTTTGAACCTTCCGGACGCAACGACGCAGTCAAAATGACTATAAGGTTGATAGAAATTAAATTTCCTTTTTAATTTAACAAATTAGTCACGACACGTCCCATACCGCGACTGACTAAAAATCCAAATTACCGAACAATAATTTTCAATAATCATCACATTCATATATTACCTAAATATCTTTAAGTAATATTCAGAATCATACATTTTAATATCCTCAATTCGAATAAAATGCCAATGAATTAATTAATAATAAAATCCAATTAATCCATTAATTTAAAATATAACTCATTTAAAAGTCATAAAAATTACGGGGTATTACATACTTCCCCCCTTATAACAGAATTTCGTCCCAAAATTCCGGAATATAAATCATACCGGTAAGGTCAACTCCGAGTATAAATCTGACATTGCAAGAAATCTAAGACGTACCGCCCATACAGTACATTATCAAAAATCCCTATTGATGTTATACGTCCAACCTCACCATATAGTTTCAAGTGAATCGAATTCAATCTTTACTTAATATTCCTAATACCATCCACGTAACCAAGTTCGAAAAAATTATCCTTATACTTTCAAAATTTTTGAAAACTACTACCATTCAACCATCCAGGGCGCCCATACACCCTATCGTACCACTTTCATTATAATTTTTTTTCGCAAAGGTTATAAACTCATATCCTAAAGACCTAACTTATTTCGACTCCCAACGGTTATTAGTTTCATACTTGGGGTGTCTCGCAAGCGAAATCCAAACAAGGAACCCCCCGATACATTACTACCTAAACTAGTCGGTCATCGAAACGCCTCAGGTTCTTAGTCAATAGTATATAAAAATTAGGTTTATCGATTTTTAAAAGAAATCAGGTTTATCGAAAAAAAATTTGTTTTTATCAATTTCAAATTGAGTCCACTCATCTACTCTCTTATAGAAGACAAAATGCTGGAAAGTAGTAGTACATGCGCTCTCATATACCACAAGTCAATGCACACCGATAATCACATCATGCTCGGACATGCCTAAAGTAAGTAACTCCGTGATAAAATCAGACCCACGTGATAACATGAAAGATACAGGTGTCCCCAACCCCTCGGTGAGTCTACATAAATAACTATATTATAGGCCAAGTTTAGTAACCCATTTGCCCACACAATGTTAATTGCTACAAAAATCAATATACGCCTCATAATTTCTTAGATAGAAAAATACCCTCATTTGCGGGTGGTGGTTGCTGATTTGCTTCCTGATGGACGTTATATACACGCTCATACTGACCCTGCTATGCGGGTGCTGCTGGAATGGGAGGTAGTACTAGCACTGGAGCTGGAGCTGGAAGAGCAGCTAGTGGAAGCACTGATACCTGTGGCTCCTGTCGAGTATTTTGTTTATGAGGGAATTTGTCTTTATCAGGATAATCTTATCGTTTATGGCCATACTTGCCACACACGAAACATTTTCTCGCAAACTTTCCACCACTTTGCCCTTGTTGACCCCGACCCTGCTGGCCATTACCTCCTTTTCCTTGGCCCTGATGAGCCTGTCTCTGGCCCTGATGGCCCTGCTTCCCTTGCCCGATACCTCTATCCTTAAATCGAGAATCTCCCAATCGCAAACGCTTAGCATAATCTCCTGTCTGGGAACCCTGCTTACCCTGACGCTGATGACTCTGCCCTGGCTCAGTTCCACTAGGACTTCCCCCAGTAGTCTTGCCTTGTAGGTTTGATCCAGACCCCCGCTTGACACCCAGAGTATAAAAGCGGTTATCCTGGCAGTGAAGCATTGCAGTATTAAGAACATCTGCATACGTACGTAGTGAAAAATTCCCCAATAAATGCTGGCGAATCTTATAATTCATCTCATCAGTGAACATTAGAATTGTCTTTTCCTCACTAGGTACCTATGCTGGTACCAAATTAGTTAATCTCGTAAATTCTTCCTCGTATTCCGCCACTGTCTTCTCTCCCTACTTCAAATCAAGTAGTTTCCTCCTCATCTCTGTTTGGATGGTGGAAGGAAAGTACTTCCCATCAAACTATATCCAAAAGTCTTGGATAGTCATTGTGTCTCTCTCCTCCATAGTGGATGTAGCTTCCAACCATTACAAAGTTTCCCCTACTAGCTTGAATGTATCTAGTATTTGACGTTGAACCTCAGTGCATTCAAGCATTCTCAAGTGCTGTTGGATATCTTTCTTCCATTGGCTAGCAGTCACAACATCTGATCCTCCCTGAAACTCAGGTGGGTGCTCCTTCTGAAAGTCATCCCTCGCTCGTTCCCACGCAGTAGGAAACACTTGACCTTGCGCAGGTAGCACAACTGGTGCCTGTGCTGGAGCATGCTGAACAGCAGCTAGAGCTGCATTGATTGCTTGAGCGACAATTACAGCAACTTCGGCCACAGTCATCGTACCATGAGTTAGGGCGGGTTGAGGTGCACGTCGAGGAGGAATTTGAAACGAGAGTACACTATCAGTATTTGATATATCAAAATAGCTGAAGAACGTAGGCGTAAATAGAAAAACAATAATCCTACTCATAGGGCTCTACATCAAAGAACGCTACGCTGAAAACACAATAAGCCGTACAGACCCTAAAGGACACAAGAACCTGATGCTCTGATACCACCTCTAACACCCCGCCTAATTAAATACCGGGTGGCCAGTCCCATACCAAATTAAAATAGAATATACAATTGGATCATTCTTAGCATTACTGTCAAAAACATTTACAACTCACCCAATACCCAATTGAGCTGGTGTTAAAAACTTTCCAAATTTTAATTCAACCAAAATCCATATTTAGTTTAAGAATAACACAACACATTTTATTCTACAATACTTATAACTGAACAGATAACACAAAAGAATTTAAATGCAATTGGAATAAACATTCCCAAATAATATTAATCCATTACAGTAATCCCAACAATCACAAATGTATTAAAATGACACGAACACAATAGTATATGACTCCGATAGAAAGTGATAACTGAAATCCTTTGGGCGACATGCCCTAACTATAAGAATACTATGAATCAAATGAGAATAGGCGTCTAAACAAAACTCCATAGCTCCATATCTTGTCATAATCCGCAAAGGTTGGCATCCCTGCTGCTGGACACCTGATATAGAAGGTACAATAGAAGAGAAAATATGCAAGGAAACGGGTCAGAGCCCGATTGTGAAAATGATTTTAAAAACAGCAAGTATTTAACAAGTGCAATAAAGAATTTATTATGTACATATTAGTATCCAACTCTCACTTGCTATTCTCACCTCTCATCTAGAGTGCACACTTAACGTTTCCTATTAACCTCCTAGTTAATGGTTCATCTTTAACAATTCCATAATATGATTCCATTCCCATATCATAACCCAGTATGTCCCATAGCATACGTTATCATTCTTATACATTTCTCAATTATATGAATCGTTTCTCATTAACATGAATTAAGCTCTTCAATAAATATTCATTAACTTAGTTCAATTCTTTTCTTAATTCACCGTTATCTATAATTATTACACAGTAGATGATTTAACCACAATATAACCATTCATTCATTTAATTCATTATATATATAATCATATATAATATGACACCCCGAGTCACAGCTGTGATGTAATTCATTACTCTGTTATCATGTCCCATCATCGTTGGTCGCCGAATAGGAGAAAAAAGGTTCGGTAAGAATTTCTCGAACTACAAATAACAACATACAAATTGGAGGTTAACATAGTTCTCATACCCACGGGCCACGCACATACCTACATTCCCACAGTCAGCGGACTTATCAACTCCCCAATAAGTCTTTCATAGACCTATGTTCTTGAGCGACAAATCAAAGATCCCATGGCTTCATCAGGATATGACTGTCCTTATGCGCAAACCTCTCCTCGATAGCAAGTAAGCTAGGTATGCCATACACATAAATATTAATCAATCAAATAGGCATTATCACACCTATAATATAATATCAACAAGGTACTCACAGTACCCTTAGATTATTCCCATACGTAGCATTATATCACTTTAATTCCCACGTATTAAATTATAATAACTTTACTTCTTAAATTTAGTTACCCCCGAGCCTCAATCATTACTCAAGGTTCAAATAGGTTTTTCCTCAACATATATTCAGTAAGAAGTCACTAATATCCTACTGGTCCATATCATCATATCTCCCGATTTACTACGAATTAAACTCTCCTTTTAATTAGGGTTAAAACCGATAGTTTCAAATCTCTTATAAACACATCTCTTTCACTTAGGATTAAACCCTCCTCTAAACTTAAGGATACCCAGGTGTTATGTTCAATCACCCCTAATGGTCCTATCTTTAATCCTCATACATACTAATTAGAATCCAACAATTGAATCTAGTAACCGAAATTTCTTTAACTTAATTATCATTATTCTACTCAATTAAATCCCACTCAAATTAATTCAAATCTTATCTAGGGCTTACTGATCTTATATAAGTCCCATAATATCCAATTAATAATCACCAAAGATTTACCAAAGTTTTGGGATAAGAATCAACATTAAAAAGGAACAACTTTAACAATCCAGGGGAGGTCGATCGATCGAAGACAGGGGATCGATCGATCGATCACTCAGGTAACAGCCTGGTTTTTCTGCATTTCTGCAACTACGAGTTTCACCATTTTTGTTCATTCAAACCTTCATATTACCATACCAAATGACTTATAATCCTTACTATATGATATATCAACATATATGAATGATTTATAATACTTTAAACATCCTAGAATCATCAAGAGATTGGATTAAAAAGCATGTTTATCTCCTCTTTTTCCAGAAAATTATCAACCTAATATCCTCAAGAACACAACAATGGTTTTCAGAATTTCCTCAATAGATATATGATTATTTCGTGGATTATTATCAATCAACAACATGATTTTAATTCCTATATCATTTCAGTTTCCAAAAATCCATTTAATAACTCCATAATGTCTTCCAAACATGAAAAATCATCTCTTTTAATAACTATTTTAACATGGACAATATACAAACTTAGATTGCCATTATCAAACACTTTCCTCTAATGAAGGTCTGATCCTTTAGTGTAGTATATCCCAAGTGGTTCTCCCTTCTCCAGTCAACCTCCGATGATGGTTGGTGGTGGTGACCCTTGGATCTTATTCTTCTCCTTCCCAAGTAAGCTCTTCTCTTCCCAAGCAACCTTTTACTCTCTCTAGGAAGATGACTTCTCTATTTTGTGTAGAGGAGATGAATAACCCATGTACACTTAATCTTAAAATACTTATAATAGGATAAAATCCGAAATCACTATTCATCCCCCTAGAAAAATGACCAAAATGCCCTTTTGGGTTGTCTATTCATTTCCAAATGACCCGAGACCCAAATCCAACATCCAAATAGACTTTTTTGACTATTTCGAACCTTACGGACGCAACGACGCAGTCGAAATGACTATAAGGTTAATAGAAATTAAATTTCCTTTTTAATTTAACAAATTAGTCCCGACACCTCCCATACTGCATCTGACTTAAAATCCAAATTACCGAACAACAATTTTCAATAATTATCACATTCATATATTACCTAATATCTTTAAGTAATATTCAGAATCATACATTTTAATATCCTCAATTCGAAAAAAATGTCAATGAATTAATTAATAATAAAATCCAATTAATCCATTAATTTAAAATATAACTCATTTTAAAAGTCATAAAAATTATGGGGTATTACAAAAATGACATGACCTTATAGTAGTAAAGACCTAGAATTATGACGAAATAAATTTCTCTTGATGAGGACCTAATAATGGTATCTAATGGTAGTCGGAGTAAAAATTCATGAATCTTGTGCCTTGATGACCAACTATGGAGTCGATGAGATGACTAATCTTGTATAGAGGAAATATATGCGCTAGGAAATCTTTTTTAATGTAGGTAAAGTCAATAAAGACTCTCCACTTTTCGATCTTTTTTTTACCACGACAATATTGGAAATCCAATCCGAAATTTAAACATGTTTGATGGATTTAGCGTTAATTAGATTCTCAACTTCATTATTTAATGCTTTGACTTTATCAGAGGTTTATTTCTTGTCTTTCACTTGACAAGCCGACATGCGGGATCCAGGTGAAGTCGATGGGAAGCAACATTTTTCTTAGAAGACTGTAGTGTTTCCAAGTTAACACATATATGTTCACCTTAAGGAATTTAAAGAACTACTCTACCTCATCTTCTAATAATTCATAATCTATTAGGAATGTTTAGTCTGGATGGGAATGTTGGGGTTTTATTCTTAAAATATTGTATGGCATTTAATTTTCAGTATATGTGTATCAATTCATCTAAAATAAGAATTGTGGTTATAATAATGCATAATATTTAGTATTTATATATATTATATACATGTAGGTCAATTGTACTTAGAAAGAATTCTGATGAGTCAGGTTTGGGTTGATCAGAAGGTATCAAAATTCCAGTTATATTACTATAGAATAGTTCACAACCTTGATAGGGAGTTAGCATCCTATCGAAATGCCTGTGGTACAATCCTATTGGTTTATCTAAAACTATATGAACTTATTTGATGGTTTGATAACTTGTATGATAGTTCTAAGGAGGATTATGATCGGCATATCTAGGAGTGTATTGAATAAGTCCACCTGTGAGATTTTAAGTCTTAGGTTTGCCGTGATTACTATTAGGTAATCTCATATCATTTGTAAAGGGGGCATGGATTCTTAATCTCGAGAGTTATGATGATTGGAATTATTGCACAATTATTGCTTTGACTATTATGGGTGTGATTCAATTTTGTATTGGGTCACTATATCCCCCACATATTAGGCAATCGTTGTGTTAGTAGGTCAGAGATCACAATTCGGAGGAATCCTGGTCCATAAAATATCTTGGATTGGGGCACCCCATTGATAGATTAATATGTTTTGTTTTCGTTAGTGAAACCCGATCGATGGATTATTTTATAATTTGATAAAACAACTTTAACGAACTGATGTAATAATTGATTTTTATATCTAGAGAATTACATCCCACATTGTCTGAGTAAGGGAAAGTAATGTATTATATATGCATATTTTCACTAATCTAATACCGAGCCTTTTAAGCTCCAATAGTAAGGCATGTGGTTTATGACACCACATGTTAGGGGTCAAACCCTGTAAGCTCTAGTTTATGGATTTGAGATGGAATAAAACCCCATAACGCGATGAACGGTAGTTAAATTAATGACAATCTCGTTGGTCATAGAGTGGGGTATTACAAAATGGTGCCATTCACATTACCTAGTCAGAATAAGTGTGCCAATGTGTTGGGTATGTTTGATTTTATCCTAACAAGGACATTAGACTTCCTAAGGGGTGAATTGTAATGGACTTATAAGCTATGTGGTTTATGACACCACATGTCAGGGGTTCAAACCCTATTGACACCATTTTATGAATATGAGATGGAATAAAACTCCACGCCGCTGTGAGTGGTGGTTAAATTAAGGAAGGCTCAATGGTGGTAGACTGGGGTATTACAATAGTAAATACGCTAAACTTGAGAATCAAAGAATTGATTAGATGTTTGATAAAATCAATTAGCAACTACTTGATTTAACCAACAGGTATCAATATTAATGTGGGTAATCATATTATGTACTATAATCAATTTTGTTAATAATACCTCTTTATATAAGTGATTTAGAGATAATAAAATTGGAGTGAAATCGTGATTATTTGGTGGAGTTAATCACGATTAGATAAAGAAATAAAATAATTATGGTAATTGTAATTAAAATTTCAAATTATTTACTTGGAATCCTATTTAATTATTAGTCTTGGGTCCTGGTATAATCCAGTACCCATGTAGGCCCGAACCTCTCTGGGAGTCTAGTTTGGATAATGCCCATGACATATACCTATTTATATAAGTATAAGATGGGATTTTAGGTTAATGATCCATTATGGAGGGTTAGATAGGGAGAGAAAAAATAGTATTCACATTTTTGTGAAGGGGTGTGGAGAGAGAATGCAATTTCCCTCATATTTTACCATGTTGTTACCTTCAAGAATGCCCACGCCAAGTCTTACTTTGGGTAGATCATAAACTAGAAGATTTAAGGTGTTAAGAGCATTCTAAAAAGCTTATTTGAAACCATGGTGGGTAGAAATATCTACTTCATCCTTAAACTATTTCTCCTTATAGGAATCACAACATGATTCGCTATGGTATTGTATTTTAAACCCTAGGTTTAATTTTTAAACCTAGTTCTTGTTTTTCTTTCCAGTTCATGATCACTTATAAATCTTAGGGCTGAATTTTTTCTACATCTTAAATGTTTATTCCAGTTTGTTTTCCGAACATGGATGAGTCTAGAGGAACAATTTTGAGTTCCTACACTACTTAGTCGATAGGGGTAATTATGGGCTCTTCCTTCCTATCGATATCCCTTTAGCTACTATTTGGGTTGCTCTCCCTTTGAATCATCATCATATTAACTCCTTTTAGGTAGAGCTTTATTTGATTTAAAGTCAACGATGAAACAGTTGTGTATTACTGTCTAATCTATTTTAGCCTTGGTAATCTCCTTGTGGGTCACAAAATTGCACTTCAAATGAAGAGAAAATGGTATAACTCTCATAGTATGGAGTTATCATCCACCTAGGATTGCATTGTATGGAGAATTCACCTAAATCACATGAAATTCGATTTCATGAGCTAATCTTGATCGGAAGCTTAATCTTTCCTAGCAGAGTTTCCATGTTGTCGTTGAAACCAATCAGGGGATGGAAATTTGTGTCTAATTCCTGGATATTATATTCAAGTTTGTAATATATTCCTTGATTGACTAATACTCTCTTTACATCGAAGTTTTCCACCAGAAAGGTAAGGGATAAAGCATCATTATGAGGTAAATTTACATTAACCAAATCAAAATTAAAAAACATAATTCTATGATAAAGATTGATATATTTCATTCTCTCTTGGTAAGGACAAGTCTAGACACTTGTACCTAGAAATCCTCTTACACACTAGCCATAATCCTAACTCTTTCCCTCCTATTTTTACTATTTACTATAAAGGATCATTACATCCATGTATGTTTATGATCACCCCGAATGGTGAGGAATCATCACCATCATTGTTATATATTGTATTTAAGTTTGTTGAAGATTTTGTCTTATTAACGTAACTTTACACTTTGAGGGTACCGATCTGGATATCATCTTCCATATGTATCTTGAACATTTGATAACTATTTGTCATATGACCATGATCCTGGTGATAAGTAGACATCAGATTGGTGTCCCCGTTATTTGGGTCTATGTCCATCTTGGGTATCTGCTTTAAGTATTTACTATCTTTAATCCATGGAAGAATCCTATAAATTAGCTGCTTAAATAAAGTTTCCATCGCTTGGTAATCATTCCCATTATCTTCATCTTTGATTGTCCCTTAGGTGTATCAGCTAATGCCCATATGTTTTTAGAAGTTAGTTGGATTCCCCCTCTTAGATCCTTTCTTTAAATCGTTCTTATTGGATGATTTCTTAGATTGAGCATCCCATTCAGGACCTTGTTTTTAAACATGGCATATTTCTTGGTACGAGCCATAAGGTTATCCATGTATGACATTGGCTTCTTGGTAAGGTATTAGCTATGGTAGTCTGACCTGGCAAGACCGAACTTTAAAGAAGAAATTTCTAATTTCCCGTTGTAATTTTTAGTCTCATTGAAGATTTCCTTATATCATTGAGAATACTTCCTTCCGGAATCATCTTTCTTCCTCTTTAGGGAAATTAAAGTGTTAACTTCCTTGACTTCTTTACTACTCATGATGAGATGGTCATAAACTACTCGGATAACTCCCTAAAGTAAGATGTTAGCCTAGGCGTTAACTTCTCAACCCATATGATTCCAATTTCTCTGAACGAGGAAGGTAAATTGTGGCACATAAGGGCATCAAATGACTCTATGGGGACATGGTTTATCTATACTAGCTCATGTGAAGAACTACATTTGCCTTTCCATCATACCTGGAAATATTGGAAATAGAGATCTTCTTTGGAGTTTCTGATGATTCTATGTCAAGAATAGCAAGATCTTTTGGGATGCGTGGCAATTTTGGGTTCAAATGCCCGTCTAAATCCTTTGTTTTGAATTCTTGCATATTGTCACTACCAACATTCTTTATTGGGGGCCTGGTCTTAGAATAACTAGTTTTATAACTAGATTCTATCAACTGCGTTAGTGTTAGAGAATGACTAGAAGTTTCGTGGACTTGAGAATGATATAAATGAGGGTAATTAGAACCCACTGGCTCTACCATTATGGCTAGCCCAGGGGAGTCAAGGGGATTGGATTCTTTATGTTCTATAACATTTAAGGTTATAGGATCTAGACCCACATACCTCAGACGTATTGTGTAGATTCCTCTTTAATTGATAAATTTCCTCAACTCACTCATTCAACTTCTCCTTATAGAAGTTAACCAGACGTGACATTGCATTCCTAGAAATGGGCTCCACCGAGGGAGTGTTACATCGACGGCTGGGACTAAACCTTTATGGCTTACGCCCTTAGACCTCGGATCACTAGGATGTGGAGGGGACCTAAAAGGAGTTTGTTCCATCCTGATAACTCAAACATCTGATCAAATACTGTTCCCATTATAAGAATGGTAAAGCTAGTGGGAACTTATATTGAATGACGATTGGTATTATCTGGAGGTGGGTATTCAAGTATTATTTCCCACACATGGTGCCAAATTATAGTTTAATCAATCTGAAAGAACAAATGTGTTAGTGATTCGGCAGGTTGACATGTTTAGGTCCACGGGGGAGGGAGAGGATATTAGTACTTTGGGGGGAAGAAGATGACTTGGAGTGTTAGTGTTACTAGATTAGAGTCTAAGACATTCATAAAATGATACGCAATTGGATTACCTAGAACATTAGGGTTGTGACTAATTATAAATACAAGAGTCCTAGTGTTTTTGGCCTTTCTCATAGTGATTGATCGTCGTCTTTGGTCTCATCCTTGAGGTAATTAAATGACTATTAAATTTTATCATACTACATCCAACACCATTTTCCTTGATTCTCTTTATCCACTCTATGATCTCTTGACAACCTCATTGTTAGAGTTTTCCTAGTGCCACTTTTCATTCCATGTGTCCTACACAACTCATAGTCTCTTCATCTATGATGTAATAAACAACTAGTAAATCACTAAATTGAGTGTTTTTAACTCATAGATATAACTTGTAGGCACCCTAATGCCAAACCTCTATAGAATTATTATCATATCCGCCACGTGAATTCATTATAAGGAACCACCACAACCCAAAAAAGTAATAAAGCCTATTGGGCACTCATAGGTCCAAATAATCACCAATTTAAGATCAATACTATAGAACATAAGTAAATAACATAACATATGGGGAACTCACATGACCCACCCATAATATATACATATACATATATGGAAAGAGAAAATAAAAGGGGGTGGGGGGGGGGAGAAACACACATGAAATCCAAAAAGTGAGAAATGTTAGGTTGCTTGATATAGATCTCCACCCTCTGTAGGAATTCATATGTCAAGCGAACAATCCAAATAAATGAAACTCGTATATACTCTTAACCTACCTATTTGAGTGTTGATCCTAATAGATTATGGAATCTTTAACATACATATCAAGCCTCACATTCACTTCTATATAGACTGGCATCCTTAACCTCCAAAACCACATCCTAATGAATCCTAAGATCGTCAAAATCATAATATTCAATCTCATAAGCCTATTTCATAAGTGCGACCATACCAAGTGAATAACATAAGTTATAATCATGCGATTGCATTAACAACCAATCCACATATATAAGGAACCCTAGGAAAATCAACCATGCTTTCGGTTCATATAAAACTGCATTATTACTAAGTACACACACGATGCCTAAGAATAACGAATTGTGCACTTCATTACATACCTAATGAAAGAACTGCCACTAACTAGTCTGTTATCTCAATATGCCAAAAATGTTCAATCGACCCATGCATCCACAAACAATATCACAAAATAGTCACACTCTAGGCCCATATATCCACACAATAGCTAGACATAACAAGTTATATATACCCATATACGTATCACAGGCTCGCATCTCAACCTATAAAACAATAAGTATTGGAGAGTTCGCACTGCGAACTTAATAAATCAATTTATTTAATTAAATTCCCCAAACACATGAATCTAATTGTTATCAAATTTTAATCTTTAATTAAATCTGTTGTGTATACGATCAAAGTTCCAGCACTTTAGAATATTTTACATGACAATTGACATACAGACTACTTAGACCGACTGAGTATAACTTGCAGAGTGCTCGAAACCTTCGAAAGAAAATGGCTTAATCTAGAGTCGTCCAAATGTAGCGATCTACACTCGATATCCACCGATTAGCCTTATCCCTTATTCACCAATAAACCCTTGGTTCATAAGATCATCCATAAAAAATCCTCTCGATAAAGTTTATATAAGGTATTGAAACTATAGGGTTTTAAAATGATTCATGAAAACATATAGGGATGAAAGCTATTTGAATCAAAAGTTCGGAGACCTAAAATATCAAAAGCTTTGGCAAAGTTCTGCATAAATCATTTTTTCCAAAATCTCCCTAAAAATAGTTCAAAATAAGTATTTATAGGTCTGACACAAATTTCGAGGCGACAACTCATTCGAACGAAAATAAGGGTTGTTCAAATGAGAACATGAGTGCGTCGAATGAGGAATTTATCAAATGAAAAAGTAAGTCCGTTCAAAGTGATCTTTGTAGGAGGGTACTTTAGATCGTAGATGGAGGCGTAACCCCTTTTAAGTATGGTAATGATAAGTTAATTAGCCCAAAACTTTGGATTAGTAATAGAGCATGCCAACACTAGCCTAATGAAGATGAAGCTCAGTTTAAACTCACAAATCTCTCATGTATATCTCAGAAAAGTAGTAATGGAGTTTTAGAAGTAACTCAGCTAGAGGGAGAGAGAAGTAAGCACCATAGATACACCTTGGTAGGCAGGTAGAAACACACCAAACACCCTCAAGAATCTCTGTCACGTATTAAAAGCTTCGTAATAAAAATGACAATGGTGGGTGGGTGGGTGGGTGAAACCCTCTGGTTTGTAATAACTCTCTCTAGCAATAACTTCTTGACTCTCAAAAGGAACATGCCCTCCACAAATGTGGTTGGGATCCTTAAATAGCCCCCACACCATCCCCGAGGCAACTCAGTCATTTATGACTATGAAAGACATCCCTCATACTTTGTGTCACAATATTAAATACCTGATGCACTAGTTGTCTCCACGTCATAAATATTAAATGCCGAGACATACCTTTTTTCTAAATACTGTGTGTCAGGGGGTTGTTGTCGCAGAGGTGGCTCACCAACTGCCTGACATTCCCAAATACCACTGTAGTTTACTCAAGTGCAGGTCTGACATTGTTTAGCTGGCTAGTGACATCACCTACAGTGGATGTGACATTAAGTAGAGGGTTGTTTGGTTCACAACTCAACGCCCGATGGAACTCCAAGCTACTCCGCCTGAGGTTCCACGGTCAGGGTCCTTCGGTGTTTTTACCAGGTGTATCTAAGATGGTAAAGACAAGCCCCAACGGTGCCTCACTTCTCAATACTCCAAACCAGGTCCCTCCAAAGTTCCCACGACGAGGTCACTTGATAGACCATGAAATCTCTCCCAGGCCCTGCCAAGCCTGATCTCTCGCGAGTACCGTTTGACCTCACACTAAAACTCATTATAATTCTCGTTACATCATTACAACCGTTATAGCTTACAATCAACATAAACAGAAATACAATATGACTAATATAGCAAGCTACAGTATGAGTTGCCACGCCAAGCTGCCTCTCTTGATCTGCCTCGGTTGCTTAATCTCCGACACTGTTTCCAATGATGGAATTATCCATAGTCTCAGGATTACCTTCAAGCCCCCTCTACAATCTTCTAATGATAATTCTCTGCCTATCAGTCCTTAGTCCATTAGATGTTCATTTGAAGTTATTTCTAACGAAATCCCTTTTTCCTTCGAACAAAATTCCTTCTCATTTGAACGATGATTAAAAAATTAAATTTTTAATTTTAAAATCTTTAAAATTGCAGCTTCTGTTTTTTATTAAAATACATCCCAAATACGATTATGAATAATTATGAATACTCAAAAGTTTTATACCTTCATGACATGTAAATGATTCTTGAACTGGAAGATGTTGGATTTTGGTTTGGCATGTCAGTGCGAGTCGGTTTACAATGGTATATGCCAGATACGCCAAAGTGAAAATTCAAAACCTAAGCTATGAGCAACTCGAAATATTTGATCTTACAAATCTCCCCCATGGCTATTCTGGTACAAAACTATATAGACTAAATCAAAATCCATATTACATTAAAAAACCGTATATGATAAAAATATTAATACACTCCCAAACCTATAAATAGAGTGGTATAAGTGAAACTTTGTCTTCAATCTCATCTTGTTCCTCCCTTAGGAAAGTTTGTCTTCATCCCGCTCCCCTGAATACCTACACACATGAAATAAAAATATACTATGACACATAGAGTTTTAAACAGAAAAATAAAACTCCCCCTTAATTTGTTCTCCCCATTTTTGTCCGAAAAAAAAAAGTATAAACTAAACATGAAGTATAAAATATCACATATAACAAGAAAGTTGTCATCACAAAGATATATATATAATGCACAATTAATTATAATCTCAAAGGCCAATACAACCAACTATTTTTGAAAAAAAAATAACTTTTCAAATAAAAGTATGAAATGTAAAGTACAACACACCATGAATTAACACTAAAACATCTTAATCATTAAAGCATAATGTAGGGGTGTGAACATTATTGATAGGTTAATCAACATAGACGGTCATAACACATGTGCACGAAGTTTTGAGATACTACTAACTAAAGATCTCAAAGTCTGCCTTAGGTGTAAAAATGGTGAACTCGTGTGGAATTGACTTAACCTAATCAACATATCAAGAACAAAAGTTATTCTCACACCAATGACGCCAAAATTATTTAATGCTTTGTGAGAAATTTTTAGTTTGTGAAAATCCATTGATCTTAAAATTTAACTCCCTCAAAATATCATATAACTAAGAATACTCTTAATTATTTTTGAAGAAATTAATGCTCATATATAGCGAAGCAACAATGTATCAAAAATTGTCCTAGCACTTCTGTTTTTATGTGCCTCTAATCTTTTTAGGCTTTTTTTTTATTGCATATATATGCTTTTAACACAAAGACATTTTATCTTTCGTAGCCCCTTTCCATTGCTTAACATTCAACAATTTTTCTAAAAAAATGATTTAAATCCAAGCAATGGTTCTTTAATGCACAACTTTTTATCTCGTTTTTACATTTGGTTCGTTTTAAAGCAAAATTGAGATGAGAAGACGGCATTCGTAAGTGACAGTTAACTGCAATATTCAAACAAGTTCGTACACGTGTGCATTAAAGGTGACTAGGAGTCAAACATGTAGCAAGTAATCATCAAAGATAAATGTAATGAATCCATACATTATTAATCACATAATAGAAATGATGGCATGTCTCAAAACACTACGAAAAAGTCACGTGAAAATTTGGAATGAATGAATGATCCGAACATCTTAAATGTTCATCCATATATGGTGACAAAAAAATAGAAAACTCTTTTTCGATTTTTTAAAAATTTAATCATAGACAAAAACTTCTTTCCATTTTCACCTTTTTCTAAAAAAATGAAAATCTTTTTGTATTTTTCAAAAAAATATCTAGAAAAATAAAACTCTTTTTGGGTTTTTCTAAAAATATATATCAAAACAACTACATCGATACAATTATAGCACAATAATAATACCACCCAACAATAAGGATGTAATATATGAACATGATAAGAACCATATTCTATAACCAAGTCTCAACCTCAATCATTAGGCCCGGAGGACCTCACAAAGAGAGATGACATGCTAGGAAATTCCTCTTTCAAATTTTATGAAGTCTTGGCTAAATACTCTACTTGATCTTGAAAACTCTCAAAATCTCTGTAATCATGTGTAAGAGCATGCTAAGTAACACGTGTGGGAGTGCATGCTAGAACATACGTAGGAACTCGTGTGGGAGCATACCAGGGAACACACATAAGAGAAACTCTCCCTAGCTTAAAACAAAACTCTCTAAGCTGACCATTTTGCTTATAGCAGGTACAAATATAAATAGTATTGGGTCCATCTTTCTCAAAACGTCTAGGATGAGCCCTACCAGTCTGGTTAAGTCACCTTGGTGGGTTAAGTTGAGCGCCATAAGGATACATTACAAACTCGTGAACTGGCTCGGCCCTCGAGTGCAGCTTTATTAGTGGATGAACTATCATAGCCTATTACTTGCCTCTCGACATTACCTAACGCAAGATCGAGGAGCATATTTCCATTCTTCTTATATGTGTCCTCTAAAGTGACCTTGGCTCATGGACACGTTCTAGATCGCTCTCGAGTTGGGATAAATGGGCTTCAAGTTTCTCTCGAGTCTTCAATGAAGATTGAAGATCTCTTGTAAGACTATCCACTTTGTTAGTCAATTAGGTATTCTCCCTACCTAAAGCAATCACCTACTCACACAAAGAAATTTTCACCTTGTCGAGTTGACTCACCGACACCTCACACTCTCTCAAAACTTTCACATCTTTCTTCAAATCTAACATCCTAAGAGACAAATCTTTATCAAGATTTTTTTTTCAAAGTCTCAGTGCAAAGATCACTAAACACTTTTTGGACACCACCTTCATTCTCACTCAAATTTTCATCCTCACTCTTACTATCTCCAGAATGAATCGAAACATAATCAAGCCTTTCACATTTAGTTGTGTCCTCATCGGCATGGGAAAAACTTGAACTTTTAACGTCACTAGCCATGAGTGAAACACACGGTTCATGTGGTGATTCTCCCCTTAATCAATCAACTCAACGTCACTATCGTTAAAAGTGGTTTTATTTGTAACTATCTTACCTATTCTCTTAAGCCTAGTGGGACACTTATTTTCCTTGTGCCATTTACGCTCACAATCATAACATATAATCTCTTCTTTCTCAAAAATCTCCCCTCCCCTCCCCTCCCCTCCCTCATTTTTATTTTTATTTGTCTCAAAAATATTTTCTTTGGAAGAATTTTCTTTAGAAAAATTGGGAAATTTTTTTATATAAAAAGGGCCAACTCATCCGTTTCAAAATCACATTTAGAATCGGACTCACAAACATTTTCTCTCTTCTTTTTCTTAGTTTGAGCTTTCAAAGCAATCCCTATTTCCTTAGGCTTAATAGTTTTAGGAAACCTATCTATCTCATACGTTTGAAGACCTCCTACAAGTTCTTCCAACCTAACAGTATCTACGATTCCTAATGAATTTAGCACGGTGACCTTAGGAATAAAACAAGCGGGGAACGGCCTCAAAATTTACAACTCTAATCTCAATAATCTTCTCACCCAAATTCTCATAATATAAGCCTTGTATTATTTTAATCTAGTTTGACGTATCCCATTACAAATCGTAACGTACCATCACGGAAAACCAACATCAACACCCGAGGCTTCTTGACATCCCATAAAGGTATAAAGCAATTTAGTGTTTAAATTAATTCACAGACTTTATTTTTAGGATGTTTATTTTTATTAAAAACAAACAGGGTTAATCTTAATTTTAAAAAGAAATATATTTTTTTTATTTTTGAATCTCGTTCAAATGAGATCTTTATTTCGTTCAAACGAAAAGAGAATTGCATTAGAAGGGTCATTTGAAGTTTATATCAAACGAGCATTAATCGAGGGTGTACTATTTTGACTCGTCAGAATGTCTTTTGAAGCCTATTCAAATAAGAATGCCTTGTCATTCGAACAAGACTATGTTTCATTCTGATGAGTTTCTTTTCTCTTTTGAACGAGATGTTTCATTCTGATGAGTTTCTTTTCTCTTTTGAATGAGCCTCAAAATTCCTTCGAACGAGTCACCGCCTCCAAAATTGTGAACGCCATATAAATACTTATTTCGAGTTCAGAATTTTTAAGACTTTTGCCATATCACTTTCTAAATATTTTTTACAAAAGTTCTTCTTTGCTTAGTATTCTAAAATACTTTTAATTTACAACATACATCCTAAAAATTATTCTTGTTAATTCATTTAAACCCTTTACTATTTTAGTATCTTGCATGCATCTTTGTGGAGAAGGCATCTACATGTTTGACTTGTGAAACATAAGGTTATCACTGCTGAAGACGAAGGATAAAGATGGACCAATGGATACCGAGGATGAATCTGTCACATATGGATCGCTTCGTGACAAGTGACATTCTTTAGAGGATTTATAAAGACTAGTGTGTTATGCTTGTGGCAGATATCAAGTAGTTTGCAAGTTGACTCTCTTGTATATTTCTAAAGTGGTAAAAGGTTTTACCCATAATAAAAATGTGTTCCGCATCATTAATAATATGTTTTCTCACAGAAATTGTAGTAATTTTTTCTCAATCTTGTGTTCTTGAATGCGTATCTTCATTATCTAGTGTGGATACATATTTACCTTCCTACCTAATTTAATCAAAGATAAAATTTGTTTAACACTGGTGTTTTATGCTTGGAGTATTAAATTGTGAAAAACATAAAAATAGAATTTCGTTTGTGACCATCCTTGCCGAGCCAATTTATTTCCACATTCTCAAACTCGTATTAGGTCATTCAACCATATTTACCTTAACAATCAGTATCAGAGAAGGTTACATCAAGTTATTGTGTGATCCTAATTTTTCAAAAAAAAATTTCTCGCTGATACCATCTCTAACAAGTGGTATCAGAGCGGGTTGCACTAATTTATCGTGTTAGATCCCTGTTTGATTCTATTTTAGGGTGGTATTTATTTCATCTCTCCGGTGTTGATTTATTTATTTTTTCTTGCGATGGATTCCCATAGTTTTGATGACTTAAATCATTTTAATTTTAAGTTTTCTAAAATAATTTAGATTCTTGAAAAAGAAAATATATGTTTTAAAACGGCTATGGATATTTTGCAAACTATTCAAACTCAAAAAGATTTCTTTCATGAGAAACTTGTTGACGTAGACTATGATTTGATAATTTAGAATTATCCAAGTAAGAGAGTGATGATAGAGCCCTATTTTTTGAGAAAGAATTAGAAGACTTTAAACATTCTAGGGTTAGTGTACACGCCAATGAGGATAGTGGTAAATGGATTAGGGAAAAGTTCACTCGTATTGAGGAGGAGAGAGATAACATTCTAGGAATGATTAAAAACATGAAGAAGGAGTCCCTAGGACTTGAAGAGTCAAATTTTTTGCTTGAGTCTAAAATTTTGAAGTTAAAATATGATTTAAAAGCCTCGAGTAGTGTCATTAGTAATGGTATTGGCTCCTATGGTTCTAATGCTTTCATCGCCAAATTCAAGACCATTATTTATTTTAGAGGGTCAACCACATCCATGGATGTTAGAAAAGATCAACCCATAAGTAACATTTCTCTTATTTACACGTGCACACATTATGGTAGGAAACGTCACCTTAGGCATTTTTGTTATGATCTTGGAAGAGGTCCTAGAAAGTTTAAGTCTAGTGTTACCTTGGTTCTCGAAACCCAATGCATTAGGCATTTATATATTTGGGGTAGGAAATTAATTTTGGGGGCACTAGATCGTATACTACTTGATTCTCATTTTCTTGCACATGATTCTTTTCTTGCTATATCTTATGGATGATTGTGTTTGCATGTTTACCATACTTTAGTTATGATTCATGATATATATTTTCTAGTTTAATGAAATGTGTAGTTTTTGTATATTGTTTTCCTTTTATTGGGTCGTATTAGAAAAATACAAAATTATTTTATTTTGATAAAAATTTAAAAAAATACAAAAAGATTTTCGACTTTTGTGTATTTTAGTCTTACACATGTGGCAGATAGGTGTATTTGGATCCATTTCACTCCGTAATTTCCATGTGTATAGGAAATTTAGTTATGAATTTAGATTCTTAGATTGATGTTGACCATGTTTATGGAGTTGTCTCAGACTTGATTTGCTTTATGGATTCGACTCTGTATATGCCTCCGCACATGCATGCACGAGCTTTTTGAACGTTTACTTCACTATGTATATTTGAGCTTAGTAACTTATTATCCTATCAATTTTGTCATCTACATGTTTATGTGGCTATGGGCGATTTGTGCATGTAAGAACCATTGCCCGTGGGAGATCTTTGTTCATTATTGAAAAAAGAATATGAGTGTACAATGTAAATGGTGGCAAAAGACAGGTTGTCTTTACGTGAAAGTCACTGTTGAAAAGATTTTAAGAAAAATTGTCAAGAAGGGGACAACATAATTTCGTTTATTTGATCATTCAAAAGAAATAACTTCAAAAGAATAAAGAAAAGAAAATATGATTTGTTTATCTTTTGAGGGGGTAGTTAAAGATCAATGAGTTTGCACAATGAAACCTATTATGCTTAATTAGTCATGACGCAGTTTATTTGTACAATCATCAATATTCTAGGATTGTGTGCATTGTGCTCATTTTTTTCATTATGTTCATCTTTATTTGTCACTTGAGTCTAGTGAATATATTTGAGTGGTTGGCTCATAATTCATTTGTATCTAGTTCACACCCATTCATTCCATCCCACATGTTTAGACACATCGATACTATGCTAGTGCGTAAAGATTATGTGTTTATGTCATGCTTTTGTAGTCGTTTATACCTATATATGTGTGCCGAATTTTCTTTGATATATTTCACAAATATTATATATGGTATTTTTAATTTTTGTTACATTTAGTCCATGTTTGAAAAATACTTGAATCAATCGGATTATTTGTGTGATTATCTGTCCATAATAATTGGTGTTGTACTATATTATCTGTACATTTTGTCTTTGTTTTGGTAAAATTGAAATAATACAAAAATAGTTAGTTTTGATGGCCATTGAGATTATTACACATGCTTGACTTATATCTTTTTGTAGCGATATCTTATATTCTAAGTGGTTCTTCGTATTTCATGATTATGCTTTACTCCTTCGTCTATTACGGACAAAAAGGGGGAGAACAAATTACAAGGGATTTTTTATGTTTGTTTAAAACTCAATTCATCACGGGATATATGTTTTTGTTTCCTTTGTGTAGGTACTTAAAATGGAACTTATGACACACTGGATGATGAAAAATTTTATAGAAAGGAAAAAAATAAGAAGATTGAAAACAAAGAGACTTATGCCATTTCGTTCTAGGGTTAGGAAGGGTGTTATCTTTCTTTTGTCATTTATAAGGTTTTGTTGATGTAATTTGGATTTGGTATAGGTTTATTTATTTTTTTATCGAAATAAGGAAAAGGGAAGATTTGTAAGAGCGAAAGTTTTTATATTGCTCATAATATAGGTCTTGTATTGTTTCAGGCTACTTTGGCGTATCCCCTTACAAACCATCACGTAATGCCAAGACAAACTGACATCAAACCTCGAGGCTTCCCGATACCCATAAAGGAATTAAGCAATTTAGTATTTACCACAGAGTTTCTTTTTGGGATGTTTATTTTTATTAAAAACAAACACGATTTTTTTCAATTTTAATCCTCAATTAAATGAGATCTTTATATCGTTCGAACGAAAAGGGTATTTCGTTAGAAGGGTCATTTGAAGTTTTTAACTAATGATCATCGATCGAGGGATTATTGTTTTGACTTGTCAAAAGGTCGTTTAAGGTCTGTTCAAATGAGAATGCCTTCTTGCTTTAACGAGACTATGTTTTGTTCTAACGAGTTACTTTTCTCGTTCGAACGAGCCTCAAAATTCATTCGAATGAGTCATCGCCTTGAAAATTGTGAAATCCATGTAAATATCTATTTCATGTTCAAAATTTTTAAGACTTTTACCCGATCGTTTTCTGAATATTTTTTTCACAAAAGTTCTTATTTGTTTAGTGTTCTAGAACACTTTTAATTCACAACATACATCCTAAAATTTATTCTTTCGAATTCGTTTAAACCCTAGACTATTTCAGTATATTGCATATACCTTTTTGGAGCAAGCATCTCAATGGCTGACTTATAAAACCCGAGGGGATAACTGCGGAAGACGAAGGTTGAGGCTGGATCGATAGATATCGAGACCGAATCTATCGTCTGTTGATCACTTAGTGACAAGTGATATTCTTTTAGAAAATTTTTGATGACTAGAGCATTATGCTTGTGGCGGATATCAAGTAGTTTATAAGTCGAATACCTTATAAATTTCTAAAGTGGTGATTAAAAGGTTTTGCCCAAAAGGGAGTTTTCCTCAATCTTCTGTTCATGAATGTGTATCTCCATCATCTTGTTTGAAACACATATTTACCTTCATGAATAATTAAATCGAAGATAAAATCTGCTTAAAATTTATGTTTTATGCTTGGAGTATAAAATTGATAAAAACATAAAAATAGATTTTTTATTTGTGACCATCCTTACCGAGTACATTTATTTCCACATTTTCATATTGGTATAAGAGCATTCAGCTGTATTTTCCCTAACAAATCAAAAGACTCGGACTCTATCATTGTAATGGTATCAAATTTGGTGGTCAGATTTTCTAGCTTATATGCCTTTATAATGTTGGTACCCGCATGTGTGAGATGGAGGGTGTCTCAAGCTTCTTTAGATGGTATGCACGTCATAATATGGAGGAAATCATTAGGAGTGACGGCTCCAAAAGTAGAACTTAAGCCATGAGAGTTAAAATTACTCTTCTTAAAGTCATCCTCTGTCCATGAAGAGGCGAGTTTAGGGCCAACAAAATTATCTACAATCACTGTGGGTGGAGTCCAACCTCTTTCACAAACTAACCAAGCACGTTCATCAATCGCTTTTAAATCAAACCTTATCCTAGCTTTCCAATATTCATAGTTTGAACCATCAAAAATGGTCATTCGATTATAAAAATTATCCATTAAATTCCAGTTTGTTAAGATCAATAATTTTTCAAAAAAAATCGATATAAAACAAATTTGGAAAAAGGATTACGCAATAAATTAGTGCAACTTACTCTGATACCAATTTGAGAGTGTGCAGTGCGAACTTAATGGATCAATTTATTTAATTAAGTTCCTCAAACACATGAATCTTATTTTTTACCAAATTTTAATCTTTAATTAAACGTGGTGTGAATAGGATCAAATTTATAATCACAAAAAAATTATATGCACGCAATCAACCATAAAATTGAGAAAAAATCCTTTTTCATAGCAAAACCTATATTCAACACTTTAGAGTATTTTATAAGATAATCGACTTGTAGACTACTTTGAACGACTAAGTATAGTGCGCAGAGTCTTCAAAATCTCCTAGAGAAAACGACTCAGTCCAGAATCGTCCACAGGTAGTGGTATACCTTCGGTATCCGTCGATCATCCTTCTTCTTTCTTTAGCAGTTAAGCTTTGGTTCATAAGATCAGCCGTAGATAATCCTCTCCACAAAGTGTATATAAGGTATTGTAATTATAGGGTCTCAAAACGATTCATAAAAACATATATGGATGGAAGTATTGTGAATCAAAAGGTGTTTGGAGACCTAAAATATCAAAATCTTTGGCAAAGATATGCGGAAATAATTTTTTACAAAGTTTCCTTTCAAAATAGGTCAAAACATTTATTTATGGGTTTAACCTGAATTTCTAGGCAACATTTTGTTTGAGAAAAAATCAGGGTTATTTAAATGAGAACATGAGTTCATTCGAACAAGGAAGTTATTTAGTTCAAATGAAAAAGTAAGTCCATTCGAAGTGATCTTCAAGCAAGCTTCTAATGGAAATTCTCTGCCCAATAGTCCTTTGTTCGTTAGATGTTCACTTGAAGTTGTATCTTAAGAAATACCATTTTCATTCGAATTAGATTCCTTCTAGTTTAAACTAGGCTTAACAATTAGTTTTAAAATATTTAAAATTGCAGCCTTGATTTTTTTAAAAAATACATCCCAAATATGATTATGAACAATTATGAATACTCAAAAATTTTATTCCTTCATGAGATGAATAGGAGTCATGAACTTTGAGATGTCAGCATGACATGTCGATGCATGTCGGTTTGTAACGGGATACGCCAAATATGCCAAAGTGCAAATTAAGAGCCTAAGCTGTGAGCAAATCAATTTTTTTCTCTTATAGTAATTGTAAGAGAGTAGTGTGACTGTGGTCTGGTAAAATATAGAATCGGGTGAGGCGCGACCCACTTCAATGAAATTTTCCTTCAAGGTTCTCAATAACTTCTAGAGCAGCTTTTGGTGAATCCTTCTCCCTTTAGTAAAAATGAAACTCAAGCTATATCTCACTCCTAGCAAGAAGACGAACTTCATAACAATAATATTAACTTTTCTCAATGGAAATTCCAAAGAATGATGGATGTCTATGGGGAGTGAAAGAAAAAGGAACTTAGCACTAGAGTGAGCAGGGAAAGAATACTAGGAAGTTCTGGAGTGATTTTGACAGAGTAATAGTAGGATATGAGTTATGACCTGACTTGACCTTACCCAGGTGTTGATGTAAAAAATTAGATTATATCTAATTATTTAATCACAGATAAATAAAATGAGACAAAGAACTTTTAAAGTGGTTCAGCCTTATAAGAATGGCCTATGTCCACTGTTTCTATTATTACTGACTATTTGGGAATTCTAGATTACAAGTTTTCTCAAGAAATTACGGTCCCCTTACAATGAGGATAATACAATGTATTTATAGACCTAAGGCTGTAATGTGAAAGGGTAATTTATTAAATTCCCCTTAAGCGTATACATCTGTATGATAATAATAAGCTTTTAATGTGCAGTCAATCTGTTGGTTATCCCACTATTAATGCTTTGTTCGAGGTGAAGCTCGGACCGCCTAAGCTGCTCGGACTGCCTAAGTTCCTCGGTACTCAAAAGTTCCTCGTTACTCAAAAGTTCCTCAGTACTCAAAAGTTCCTCGTTACTCAAAAGTTCCTCGGTACTCAAAAGTTACTCGAAGAGTTCTTGTAGGTCAGAGCGTCTGAGTTGATCGGGGAGACAGAGTTCCTCGTTGCAGTATGGTTCTTCGGAGTCGAGGTGTTGTTCGTAAGTGTTTGTCATTTCCATGTAAATTTCCACCTGTCTTCACCCAATTGAGCCATGTCAGCAGACTAAATTTGGTATCAACAGAAGCCCCCAATGTTTCATAGTTCAAAATTTGAGGAGTGTGGAACATTCTTTCTCGATATATGGCAATTTTAAATGTTTATCCTGAAATTTAGGAGTATTTTCTATTGTATTTATTTCTTCTTCCAAATTCGTAGAATCAGTCTTTTTTGAATTTTTTTAACCGCTTCGATTCTCGTGCCCCTTTTGTTTATTTAGCCGCCAGTAACGTAACCGTCTCTTTTTGTAATCATTACTTTTACCCTTTCCCAAGGCAAAGTATTTAAACGTTTGCAAAAAATCCCATCGTCTTCTACTTTTTCAAATTTGTCTCTTCCATCATTTGTTGTCAACAGACTCATCTCTTTCCTGTAAGATTTTCTTCTTTCTCTTTGATTTCCTTCTTTCATCATGGTTTATCTTGTAGAATCGATTGATAAAATTCGCTCTGATTTCTCTATTCCCTCCTGGGTTATTTTGGAAGAGCTTTCTGAACCTTTAGACTATTTTCGTTTGGTTGAGGGACATTGGTTCCCCAGTCTCTTTGTTGCTGAGTGTGACTTTTATTTTCCCCCAAACCCTCTATATCTGGAATTCTGTCAATACTTTGACGTAGTTCCTACAAGAATAGTTCCCAATACGTGGAGAATAGTTAACGGTGTTTATAGATTAAATCAAATACATGGAACTCGTATAGAAATTTCTGAATTCATGTTTTGTTATAGATGGGTTGTGGGCGATAATACTTTTTATTTAAAAACTAGGTTTTTAAATAGAGCTTTAGTAGTCAATCTCCCAGATGCCAATAGGGACTACTTTGAGCATGGGGTTGTTATGAAGAATTGGCAACACCCTCCATTAACTGGAGATGATGTTTACCAGGGTCCCAGATGTCCTCCCTATGGCAATGGGATAGGTTGTTTTATTTTATTTTATTTTCAAAATTATGCTTCCTTTGTGTTTGATAAAATGTGCCACTGATATTATAATTTTAATTTATTTGCAGTTAACAGCAAAAGAAAATCTCCAAAAGAGGCAGACGTTAATATAAGGGACTTAAAACTATCTGGAGTTTGCATCAGACTATTGCTGACGAGCATATTAGGTCAGCTTCATATTTGCTGCAGTACAAGAGTTACACCTCCTCTTTTACTGCTCGTCCAGTGATAGGCGATGCAGAACTAATACCAGCCTCTATCAGTTCTTCACCTCAGTCACAAATTCCTTTGAGTGAAAGGATGAAGAAAAGAAGACCTCCTACTCTTTTTGAGAAACCTGCCTCTGGTGCTGGTGAGGCAAAAAGAAGTAAGCTTGATGTCCCAGGAGAAGGGACAAAGAAAATTGATGCACCTCCCTCGGCTGCTCCTGTGAAGGTGGTCGAGAAGCCCCCAGTAGCCCTGAGCAAGGCTGCTGCTCCAGCCAAGGTGATCGTCATTTCTCCGACTAAGACTACAACGTTAGTCGAGAAAGTTGATGCTCCTCTGAGGAGGCTGAAGAAAGACTCCTCTGTCAATTTGGATGAATCCATCTCTCAGCCCCTGACTAGTGGTGTTCCCACTTTTGTTCCCCCGAGCTCTGCGATGAGCTCGATGAAGACTTGGATCATTCCTGAGATCCAAGGTATTGAAGAAAACCTTTCTCGGGACACAGTTACCACATTATCCGCTCGTCACATTGTTTCTGTAAGTCTTATAGTCTTAAATTTTCATTCTTTCCTTTTTGTATCTGTGAACTAACTGGGATAAAGGGTGGAACAAAGGTTTGGCTGCCATGATGTTGCAAGTGGAATATGGCAGCCTCAAATACTTTAGAGATGGGTGGGTCGCTGCTCTGCAGGAGATGAAGGTTGATGAAACTTTTGAATTATTTCAGCGACACATCCCTAGCCCCCCTCCAACTCCTAAAGACGAAGAAGAGGACGAAGCTGCCTCTGAGGAGTCTTCCATGGTGATGGGAGATCAAATTTCTCATCCCCCAGCCATCCAGCCCCCTAATGAGGAACTTCAACTACCTGCTACTTCCTCCAAGCAACCTCCAGGACTTCCCGAGCAACCCTCTTCTCCATCCGAGCAACCTACCTCCTCGTCCCATCCTCCCGAGAAAGTTTAAGGAGACAAGGAAAAGGTGTAGAGTTGTTCGGATTTCTCTCTCTATTTTATTTTTCTTTGTCAAATGTAACTTCGGAACTTGTAACTCTGAACCTTGTACTTCTGAACTTTGTACTTCTGAACTTTATGATGTAATAAAATTTGAACTTTCGCTTATGCATACTGTTGATTCTCTTCTTCATGATCTGTTTATACTCTTATTGATTATTGCTTTTTCTTCCTCTACTAGTTTCTGGCTAGGATGGAATTATTATCTTCTCATGATATAAAGTTGTTAAGGCAATGCAATGAATATTTTAAAGTCGGTCATACAGACATAAGTGCAACTCAAATTACTGACATCCTCGGTCAGGGTGCTTCAGTGCAAGCTATTGAAGCCTATCAATATTTGAAGTGCCTACTCGACTGTGCAGTGGCTAACAACGTAGCATACTATGATATGATTGAGGATCTCCAAGGCACTCTTGAAGAACTTAAGTAATAATATAAGGAGTCCACTGCCCTTTTGCACGAGGGGTGCGAGAAGAAGTATCAGCAAATTTGTACCGATAAGGGATATGATAAACGGTTTGCTGCTTACGATGTGCGAGAGAGAACGTTGAAGGCTGAGGTCAAAGAGCACAGACAGATAGCTGAGTTATTATAATAAGAAAATAATAACCTGCAAAGAGAGGTGTCTCAATTGAAGTCTGCAGCTTCCACCTCAAATGCTTTGATCCCAGTGACTGACGAGGGATTCTCTTTCTTGGAGGTCGAAAATGCCAACTTGAGGGATGAGTTAGAAACCTTGAAGAGGTATGGCCCTTCTACATCTACTCGAGGATGAGAAAGAGCTTCTCAGGGACGAGCAAGAGCTGCTTAGATTCCTATTGAGGAACAGAGGACTCAATCTGCTCTAGAGAACCAGGCCTTCCAACTGATGGCGAAGAACCAGGCATTGGCTGAAATGTCTAAGAAGATCATGGATCTGGAAGAGCAGCTTTCTGTGCAAAAGTCTGTCTTGGAGAATAAAGAACTCTTTATCAAAAATCTCCACGAGCAGCTGTAAAGATTGACATATCAATTCCACAAGCAGCCCAGAGAATTCTGAATGGCTGGCTACAACGAGGCTCTCTACCATTTGGATGATCGTATCCAAAATGCAAACAATGAGGGTTACAAACAGGGGTGGTTGAATGCCTTAGGTGTGCTGTAACTGGAACCGGGTCATTACCTGTGGGATTACCATAATCCTGGGCTGCTCGACCTACCAGTGCCACCATTCAAGCTTGATATGAGTTGGATCCCTGCTCGGGCCATCCCTTGGTGTCTGATTTCCAAATACCTTGGCAATTACAATCTCCATTCTAATTTCGAGATATCTCATCCCGAGCACCTACTAGATCGACCATCTGTGATGAATATCAGGATGCTTGAAGATCTTAACTTCATAAATTCCCCTTGTGCTTTAAATGATCCACCTGCTGGCGAGGAACCTGTTTCAAAAGCAGAGGGGAAGAAACCAATAGAATAGGAATCTTAATGTAATAAATTTGTATTTCATTTTTGATGCATTTTGTTCTACATTTAATGAAATAATTTTATTTACAAATCTTGACTACTATTGTCTTGTAATTATAAAACACTTTACATTTGTGCATGTATATCTGTTAAAAAGATAACAACATTGTGCTATTTGTCGATCAACTAGAGTTTGTTAAAACTTATTGTCGACTATCTTGAATTTGTGGTAATCATTTGATGACTAACCAAAATTGATGATATTTTGTTTCTCGACCAACTTGGTATTAATTTAAAAGGTCACGAGTATAAAAAATTTTGCTCGATCACTTTCTCGTACTCATAAAATGTTTCCGACCAACCAAGGTTGGTAAATTTTTCTTCTCGACCAACTACAGTTAGTGGGTTTTTCTTACCAACCAATCTTTGGCACTTTTTGGAATAGTTTTACTTCCCGACCAACCTTAGTTGGCATTTTCGAGAATATATTTACTTCCTAACCAACCAAGTTGGCATTTTTAGGAATAGATTTACTTCCTAACCAACCAAGTTGGCATTTTTAGGAATAGTTTTACTTCCCGACCAACCTTAGTTGGCGTTTTCGAGAATATATTTACTTCATAACCAACCAAGTTGGCATTTTTAGGAATAGTTTTACTTCCCGACCAACCTTAGTTGGCATTTTCGAGAATATATTTACTTCCTAACTAACCAAGTTGGCATTTTTAGGAATAGATTTACTTCCTAACCAACCAAGTTGGCATTTTTAGGAATAGTTTTACTTCCCGACCAACCTTAGTTGGCGTTTTCGAGAATGTATTTACTTCCTAACCAACCAAGTTGGCATTTTTAGGAATAGATTTACTTCCTAACCAACCAATTTGGCATTTTTAGGAATAGTTTTACTTCCCGACCAACCTTAGTTGGCGTTTTCTAAAATATATTTACTTCCTAACCAACCAAGTTGGCATTTTTAGGAATAGATCTACTTCCTAGCCAACGAAGTCGGAATTTTTAGGAATATATTTACTTCCTAACCAACCAAGTTGGCATTTTTAGGAATATATTTGAGTAGTCCGAGTTTTGCTGAGTAGTGTGTAGGACTAGTATTCCTCAAAAAATTTCCAATAAAAGTGGGCAGAACATTGTCACTTTATTCATACTGATGAAACTGCATTACATGAGAGTTTACATTACTAATAATATTAACGCAGGTGCTCTGCATTCCATGCATTCTTAAACTCCTCCCCCTCCAAAGTTTCTATTTTATATGTCCATGGTCGAATAACTTCCTTAACTCAGTAGGGTCCATACCAGTTGGCTTCCAGTTTATTGTGCTTTTGAATCACCTTCTTTAGCACATAGTCTCCTTCTTTCAAGTCACACTTCTTCACTCTCTTGTTGTAGAACAAAGTTGTTCATTGTTGGTAAGCAGCATTTCTAATGGCTGCTTCTTCCCTAACCTCCTCGAGCATGTCCAAGTCTATCCTTCTCATTAAATCGCTGACAGGGGAATTGAAATTCAGTATTCTGTGTGTTGGGAGACCCAATTCGGCGGGTATAACAGCTTCACTTCCAAATGCCAGCATATATGGAGATTCCCCTGTTGCTGCTCGGGGAGTAGTTCGGTAAGACCATAACACTAATTGTAGCTCGTTGATCCAGTTTGCTTTCGCGTCGTTCAATATTTTTTTCAAACCATTCAACAGCGTTCTGTTTGTCACTTCTGTTTGTCCATTGCTTTGAGGATGACCTGGTGCCGAGTGGATCTTCAAGATATTTGACTGATGATAATAAGCAGTGAACTCCTTGTTGTCAAATTGTGTTCCATGGTCTGTGATGAAGGCATGAGGAAGACCATATCGATGAATGACGTTCTTCCAAATAAATTGGTACACCTTATCATACGTCATATCAATGAGAGACTCGGCCTCAACCCATTTAGTAAAATAATCCACAGCGACCACGAGATACTTAAATCTTCCCCTGGTCATCGGCAGTGGCCCGACCAAATCTATTCCCCATATGGAAAATGGCCAAGGGGAAGTAATGGGTGTCAATAACGCTTGGGGAGTTATTCGGATGGAGGAGAAGTGCTGACACTTGTCACATTTCTTAGCATAGGCTATGCAATCAACCATCATCGTCAGCTAGTAGTATCCTTGAGTCATCATTCTTTGCAAAGGAGTCCGACCTGCTACATGGGCTCCACAGGACCCTTCATGGACCTCTTCAATCAAATCTTTCACCTCGGTGGGATGCACACATCTTTGCAAACCTACTATAATTCCTCATTTGTATAAAATACCATTGGTTAGTACATAACAAGGGGCCTTAAACTTCAGTTTCTTGGCTGCAAGTTTGTCACTTGGTAATTCCCCTTTCTCAATATATGCCCTGATGGGATCCATCCATGATGACCCTAAATCGAGGGTATTAAAGTTTATCGTCAGATCTTCATCTATACTCCGACCAGCTAAAACTTCAATTGGGATTGTTCTTCGTAGCTCGGTACGAGTAGCTAATGCTAATAGGGCTAAGGCATTTGCTCTTGCATTCTTCATTCTTAGTATTCTTACCAGCTTAATAGCAACAAATTCTGACACCAATTCCTTTGCCTTTGCTTGGTATCTAATCATTAATTCTCCTTTAGATGCATATACTCCCATCATTTGATTTATGACCAATTACGAGTCACTGAAAATAATAACTTGTTCTGCCCCCATGGTTTTTGCCAAACTAAGACCTGCAATCATGGCTTCATATTTAGCCTCATTATTCAAAGCTTTGAATTAGAAACGTAGGGCGTATTCTATGTCGACCTCATCCGGACTGTTCAAAACTATCCCTGCGCCACATCCTGTAGTGCAGGATGAACAATCCACATACAGACTCCATATAGGCAACTCGTCTTCAAATTGTTGATCTGACAGAGTTCCTCGGTGGAAAATTTACTACTCCCTTTCACCATCTCCTGATATTTCTTACTGTTCATCGATCATATTTTCTTGCCCTTTTACCAACCTAAGCTGGTCTAGGCTTGAATTTGATGATCCTGTAACATCTACTTGCCATTTTACCAAGCTAAGTTGGTCTGGGCTTGCATTTGATGATCCTGTAACATCCACAAGTTGATCAGCGAGCAACTTTTGCTCCTCGGGGGTATCAGGATAGGTGAACTCTGCTATAAAATCTGCTATCGCTTGCCCTTTTAGCGATAATCTGGGTTCATAAACTATATCATATTCACCGAGTTCTATTGCCCAGCACATCAACCTTCCTGACTTTTCTGGTTTATGAAGGGCTTGCCTCAATGGCATATCAGTATATACTACTATGGTATGAGCCTGAAAGTATGGATTCATTCTTCTACTTGCTTCAATCAATGCTAGTGCCAATTTTTCCAGCCTTGGATATTTGATATCTACTCTTCGGAAGGCCTTACTTGTGTAGTAGATTGGTTTTTTTACTCCATTCTCCATTCTTATCAATGCCGAACTAACTGCATTCTCGGACACTGCCAGATATAAGTATAATTTTTCTCTCATCACTGGCCTGGATAACAGTGGAGGTGTTCCCAAATATTTCTTCAAGTCTTGGAAAGCCTTTTCACATTCATCATTCCAATTAAAAGTTTTTCTGAGCGTCTTGAAGAATGGGAGACATCGATCAGTTGCTCGCGATACAAATCTGTTGAGTGCTGCTACTCGTCCTGTAAGACTTTGTACCTCTTTCTTTATCGTTGGGGATCGCAGCCTTAACAGAGATTTGATCTTTTTAGGGTTAGCTTCAATACCTCGCTGATTGACAATGTACCCGAGAAACATGCCTTCTTGTACTCCAAATGTGCACTTCGTCGGGTTCAACTTCATTTGATATTTATTTAGTTGATCAAAGGTCTGGCCTAAATCAACTAGATGATCAGTAGCTTTCTTGCTCTTTGTCAGCATATCGTCAACATAGACTTCCATATTGCAACTGATTTGTTCTGCAAACACTTTGTTCATCAGCTGCTGATATGTTGCGCCTGCATTTTTCAAACCAAAACGCATAACATTATAACAATAAGTTCCCCTAGGGGTAATGAAATAAGTACTCTCTCTGTCTTCAGGTTTCATTTTAATCTGATTGTAACCAGAATAAGCATCCATAAAGCTCAGCAGCTCGTGTCCCGAGGTAGCATCCTCTAGTTGATAAATTCGGGGCAGCGAAAAGTGATCCTTTGGGCATGCTTTGTTGAGGTCGGTGAAGTCTACACACATCCTCCATTTATTGTTCTTCTTTTTCACCATTACCACATTTGCTAACCAGTCTGGATATTTAACATCTTTAATAAAACAAGCCTTCTGGAGCTTCTCGACTTCCTCCTTATAGCTTGATTCTTCTCGGGACTGAATACTCTTCTTCTTTGCTTCACAGGCTTGATCTCCTTATTCACATTGAGTTCATGACATAAGAAATTTGGGCCTATCCCAGGCATATCCTCATGACTCCACGTAAAAGTTTTCTTTCTGCTTCTTAGGAAAGTTATCAATTTCTTCTTTAGTGAGGCTTCCAACGACGAACCTACTTGAGTAGTTCGTTCAGGGTGCTCGTCGTCCAGGATGATTTTTTCAGTAGCTTCTACCACTTGACCCTTTACGAGTTGCGACTCATCTCTAGGATCCAATGTTTCAATCTCTGCACCCTCATCCACTTGATAGGTAGTAGTCTTTTTCCTTGATTCCTCCATTTCCTCTTGGTCGGCAGATGAATAATAGCAATCTCGAGCTACTTTCTGATCACCTTTCACAACTCCTACTCCAAAATTTATTAGAAATTTTAGGCATTGATGTACCATAGATGGTATAGCCTCGAACTTCTTTAATCCTACTCTTCCCATGATGATATTGTATGATGATTGAACATTCTTATCCATCACGAAGAAGCGTATTCTTTCTGTTCGACAAGCAGTACATGTACCAATGAATATATCCAATTTGATCGTCCCAAGTGGAAATACTTTCTCGCCAGAAAAACCGAGGAGGAGTCTATGATAAGGCTCCAGTTGAGATAGCTTTCAATTTAAACTGTCGAAGCACGAGTAGAACATGATGTCTGCCGAGCTACCATTGTCTACCAGTACTCTTGAAATCATTACCTCCTTCATCCTTATTTTGATCACCAATGGGTCATCATGAGGATATAAAACACCCGCGAGGTCGTTCTTCGAGAAACCAATGACCAATTTCTCTTTATTCACCTTTCTCGAGTAATCCTCCTCAGCTAGATTTATTCATTGAATGTATGAGCAAGCTTGAGCCTCACAGAGGTAAGCTTTTCTCTCGGCAGTAAGATCTCCTCCTCCTGCATCTCCACCTGTAATAACATTACAGTCAAATGACCCAAAATCTATTGAAGATACCTCACGTTTTGGCTGCCTTGGTCTCTTTGGAAGATTAGGGTCATCTTCTGGATCAACTTCATGGTCTCTCTTCTTGTTCTCCTCTGCTCGACGAGGATATCTAGACCTCTCTCTTGCTCGATCGTTGTTTCTTCTATCATTCCTCTGATCAACATACTTTTCCAGTTTTCCTCGTCTGATGAGTGTTTCAATCTCATTCTGAAGAGCTATGCAATTTTTATTCATATGGTCATGATCTTTGTGAAACTCGCAATATTTTGCCTTATTTCTCCTGTCTGGGTCTGCCTTCATTTTCTCTGGCCAATTTAATTCTTCGTTGTTCTTAATTTCTTCTAGGACGTGGTTGATGTCTTTCTTCAAAGGAGTATAATTATCAAATTTCTTCAATACTTCCCATGACGACCTTGTTCTTGAGTGTTTGTCACTACCACTGTTCTTATGCTCTTTCTTCTTAGCTTTATCACCTTCCACCTTGGTTTCTTTGGCATCCATATTCTTCTTCGCAGACATAGCCTCCTCGGCATTCATAATCTTGGTCTCTTTTCCCATCAGATCTGATATAGTTCTAGGTGGATCTTTGGCCAAAGTGTAGTATAACTTGTTGGACCGTAATCCACTCATCAAGGCTGTAATCGCTGTCTTTTTCTCATAATCAATGACTTCGAGCTTCTCGTTATTAAAACGAGTTATATAATCTCTGGTACTTTCACCAGCTTTTTTTCTAACACTTAACAAATGCACTACTCGTCTAACTCGCTTTGCCCCAAAATAGAAATTCCCTATGAATAACTCGGCCAGTTGAAAGAAAGTTGAGATCTTACCCCGAGGAAGGTTATTATACCATATTTGAGCAGATCTGGTAAGAGTTCTCGAGAATGCTCTGCATCTCATCTCATTTGGAACAGCGTAGATGTCGGCTGCAGCTTGGTATTGTTCTATGTGAAGGATAGGATCGGTCTTTCCATCATATTTGGGGGTTACAACAGGTGCTTTGAATTTTGATGGTGTTGGAAAATCTACAACGGCCTGGATAAAAGGTGTTTCTTGAACCAAAGTTCATTGTAGAGGGTTCTTGGCCTTAGACATTTCCCCTAATCTATCCTCCAGCCTCTGAATAGAGCCTTTCCACGCATCGTTTCTTTCCTCGGGCCTGTTGGTTTGAGCAACTGATCGCATTGATGTGGCTTTGTGGGATCTATCTTGACGAGTATCTGGTCGCGACTGGGAAGATCCTTCCCTTAGGTCTAATGGTCGTCAAAAACTCCTCGATACGGCTCTAGGAGGACTTTTGCTCCTCCTAGGACCTAATCGATCAAAAGGAGATACTCTGCTTAATCTTTCTAGCGCACTAGTCCTTTCTGGAGAGAGAGTAATACATTGTTCAGTATCTGTGGCTCGTACTGATGAAGTTCGTTCAAGTTGATAAGAAAAATCTTCAGACTCCTCAGTACGATATGAATCGGTACGCCTGGTACGCGAAGAGGGTAAACAGGTATTTCTTTGAATACTTTGCGATTCTGAGTGGGTTGGTGCACTGCCATGGAGGGTTCGTATGAGTTGTCGCATCGTTTCTTGCATGACTGTTTGGCCCTGGGCCAGATTTGTCATTATTCCAGCCAGATCTGGAATATTTGGTGGAGCAGATGGATTTGGAGGGCTTCCAGCATTTTGATTGCTGGGTTCTAGAATATTAGCCATTTGTGATGAATTGTTTTTGATGAAAAACGATATTACAAGTCGTTTCCCACAGACGGCGCCAATCTATTGATGTAAAAAATTAGATTATATCTAATTATTTAATCACAGATAAATAAAATGAGACAAAGAACTTTTAAAGTGGTTCAGCCTTATAAGAATGGCCTACGTCCACTGTTTATGTTAATGCTAACTATTTGGGAATTCTCGATTACAAGTTTTCTCAAGAAATTCCGGTCCCCTTACAATGAGGATAATACAATGTATTTATAGCCCTAAGGCTGTAATGTGAAAGGGTAATATATAAAATGCCCCTTAAGCGTATACATCTGTATAATAATAGTAAGCATTTAATGTGCAGTCAATCTGTTGGTTATCCCGCTATTAATGCTTTGTTCGAGGTGCAGCTCGGACCGCCTTAGTTCCTCGGTACTCAAAAGTTCCTCGTTACTCAAAAGTTCCTCGGAGAGTTCTTGTAGGTCGGAGCGTCTGAGTTGATCGGGGAGATAGAGTTCCTCGTTGCAGTATGGTTCTTCGGAGTCCAGGTGTTATTCATAAGTGTTTGTCGTTGCCATGTAAATTTCCACGTGTCTTCACCTAATTGAACCATGTCAGCAGACTAAATTTGGTATCAACACCAGGGGTCTTACTTATACTTGGGCACTAGGGCTGAGTTGGCACTTTTGGGCACCAAAACAAAGAGGGTTGGTGAGGTACAAGATTTGCAATGTACCATTTGTCCCTACCTATGTGCAACATCATGTCCCCTTAGACAAGTGCCACCTCTTGCAAACCAATGTCAAAAAGAAAATATGTCTACGCTAGATGATAGAATATTTGACTTGGTAAATATCTTTTAAAACTGTAACTTGTGGTTCAAACATTGTAAGTTTGAGAGGGTGGCTTCGAGGGCCACCTTCCCTAAAAATTTTATGAACTTGAGGGGACGTACCAAAGACCACCTCCTCTAAAAATCTACAATCATTTTATAAACTATTCATTTCTAGTGAGCAGCCCTTTGGCTGCTTACCCCAGTTGTGTCTGGGTTGTGTGAGGACTGGATTACCCTAGGGTCATTCCACTAGTATTCACTCAATCTTAAAGTGATAAGTAGTTAAGATCGGTCAACAAACCTTGTTATTCATCCTCCATGTCAAAACTCCCAAGAGCTCACAACTGGCCTATTTGAGCCCTTCTTGCCCAACTAGGATACCGGTATAAGAAAATAAATATTTTTATTTTTATTACTTGAAAGAATAATCCTTTTTACGATGAGGGGTTTCTGCTGGAAGCCCCTTCCTCATCCTATCCTATTTTCTGGAAGCTGGGGGGAGAACCTTGAGGGTTTTGTATCCCATAATTTCTGAAAACTGAGGGACCTTGAGGAGTTTGCATCCAATATTTTCTGGTAGCTGAGGGATCTCAAGGCTTCCGTGTTCAATATTTTCTGTAAGCTGAGGGGAAAAACCTTAAGGGTTTCACATCCCATATTTTCGGCAAGCTGAGCTGAGGGACCTTGAGGGTTTCGCCTCCCATATTTTCTGGAAGTTGAGGGGGAGAACCCTGAGGTGTCTGCGTCCCATATTTTCTTGCAGTTAAGGGAAGGGAGCCTTGGGGGTTCCACGCCCAAATATTTTTTTACAGTTGCAGGAAGGGATCCTTGAGGTTTCCTCACCCAAATAATTTTTCTGGAAGTTGAGGGAGGGGATCCTTGAGGATTCCTCTCCCAAATAATTATTTTGGTAGTTAAGGGAGGGGAACCTTAGGGGTTCTGTGCCCAAATATTTTCTTGTAATTGAGGGAGGGAGCCTTTAAGGTTCCTCACACAAATGATTATTCTGGTAGTTGAGGGTGGAATCTTTGAGGGTTCCTCGCCCAAGAATATAATGAGAAAAATCAATGGGAGACCAAAAGGCTTTGTTCGCCCTAAATTCAATTTTTAATTTTTTTAGGGACACTACGGGTTCCTCAACATTACCCCTTAGGTCATTAACTTCATTGTCCCTTCGTTTTAGGTTTTTGGTTCTCGAGAAGCCACGCGTCAGTGTGGAAACTAACATCTCCTCATTTGGGGAAAAAATTGATAGCCTTTTGGCATTCCTGCACGTTTTCCCATTTTTGATTAAAAGCTACCCTCCCCCCGGCGCACATTTTTAATAAAATCTTTCCCCTTTACCACATTCGAAAAACAATCACAAAGAGTAGATTTCTAGTGAAAGGAATTTCAAAGACTCCACAACTCTTTTTTTTTAAGATTCTTCAAAATACCATTAATGGCATCACCATCATCCAATGCTTCTTCAGTTACTACTACCACCGTTATCCCCATCATGATAGGCTCCTTACCCATCTCCATTTCTATATCCATGGTAGTGGCCACCAGTACCACTATCATAACCACTGTCCAAAGCAATTATGTTGTGTCCATTTTTGATGCCCCATTTTAGGATGAAGCTATTGCTATGGGCCATCTGCGACCGATGATTTCTTCATTTGACCTGGTAGTTTCTGAATTTAATTTAGTGCAAACGTATGGCGGGTCAGATTCAGGGACGAGGACTTCTAAAGGTCCCTAGTCATTTTATGTCGTAGACAAGGGTTACTCGTCCACTATTTTAAACTTGGGGGATGTCTCGTCCGACTCTCTGAACTATAGGTGTTCCTCGGTCGGACGCGCTGCTTCAAAGATTTTTTCTGAAAACTTGAGTTTGGGGGGTACCTCGTCCGTTGCCTTAATTTCGAGAGGTTCCTCGCACCTTTTAAGGTTGGCTAAGGGTTCCACTATTATGTCTCCTCCAACGACAGGTTACTTGTTTAGTCATTTTATAACTTCAGGTTCCTCGCCCACTACTTAATCGTGGCTTTGGATTTCGCGCCCGCTCCTTTAACAATCAAGGGTTCCTCGATCAGTTTTTCATGACTTTGAGTTCCTCGTCCGAATTATTTGTGACTTTGGATTCCTCTCCTACTCCTTTAACAATCGAGGTTTCCTCGACCAATTTTCTCGCAACTTCGGGTTCTTCGCTCTAACTTTTGAACTTAAGGGGTACGTCGCCCATCGTGCTGACTTTGGGGGGGTTTCTCTCATAACCACGAAGAGTTCCTCATTTGGTCTTCTTCCTAGCGGGGTTTCCTCACTTTAAAATATTTATAAGGGTTCTTCACGTGTGCATTTTGCAGCTATGAGTGCCTCGACTATGGTATTGAGCATGGTGGGGTCGTTGTCTATGTCTTCTATGACTTTGGGTCCTCTAACAAATGTCTATTGGCAGTTCTTCGACCACTTCATCTCCTTCTCAGGCTTGAGAAGATTGTATACGCACTCATCAAGGGAGGGATTTTGGCCTCTATCGTCGTACACCCTTCTTTAGACCAAGTGATGATTTCATGGATTATCTTCCTCAATTTGAGGAGACGTTCTTATCCAATGTTATCGAGTGACCTCATATGGGGTTAGGTGAGTCTACTGATTCTCTTATTATTATTCTTGACTCCATTCTCAGCGTTAGAATTGATCGCAATGACTTCTCTTATTCCAACATTGAATTCAACATTGCGGGGGGTGCCCCAGAGGAGTGGGTTGCGGGGGTTAACCATATTCTGGCTATTCCTTCTTAAAAGGCTATCCTTGAGGGACTAGATCTCATTACTGTAATTAATAGTTTGAACTCTTATATTGTGGGCAAACATAACTCTTCTTTCAATCTTTTATTGTCTCGGTGGAGTAGTGAATGTCATACTTTCATAACTAGATGGGGCGAGTTTACTGTTACTATAGAGGATGTCTATGAGTTGTATGCCCTACCTTTCTTCGGCGAGTATAATTTTACTGATGGATACGAGGATCCTATTGATCAGGAGATGGTGGAAGAGTTACAAGAAGCACTTACTGAGTGTTCAAAATCCAAATGATAGAGGTAATGGTTTAGAGATTTAAATAGCTGCCTAAAGGGGAGACTTCTAGCAAAGCTCTCAGGAGCCAAGATGGTCCCATGCTTCATTCTTCCTCACACTTTGCTTCCTTTCTCGTTACTTTTTTTAGTTGGTTCTTATTTCCAGGTAAACCCAAAGACCGTTCTCGTTAGCTTATTTTTAGATTAGCTGTGAGGCTAGCACAAGGGAGGTCATTACCCCTCATCTCTTTAGCTCTTAGTTCTCTTTATTCTGGGTTGGATCATGCCCATGTAAATCTTAAGAGGTCTTGCTGCCGCTACGATGCCGCTAACTTTGCCAATTCTCTTCTCCTGATGGCCTTTTTGTTTGAGCATTTTCCCCATTTTGGTCCTGAGCCACAGGCCGACCATAGTAATGTTGCTCATCTTCTGAGGTGGCATAGGAAACCCCCTAAGAATCCCTTGGGACCACTGATTGATTATATTGAGGAATTTTACTTTCGTCCTTATAGTAAATTCCCCGATGGTGTGTTCAGTTGGATTTCTTTCCTAGGTTTCGGTTGCACCTTTTATTACCTTGCTAATGCTAACATTGTTTCTACTTGCCCCCATATCAATGTGGTGTCAATGCTACTACCAGGTCTTCTTGGCAGATTGGTTATGACCAGGGTGTTCACACCCCTTCCTACCCTTCGAGCAGTAATCCTTCGGCGTTATATTTGTAGGCATGTAAGAATTTTACCTTTCAGGGAATATTTCACAGGGTGTATCACTTGGGAGGGCTATATGTACCTCCCCGTGATTACTTGCCTTCATTCACCCCTTCTTGGTTCTTACTCTGGCAGTGGCAGGTTCTTCTTGTTCAAAACTGTGTGGTTGCGCCTCCACATGAGACTAACCCCTCTAAGTACGTCAAAGACTAATTCTTAATCAAGCGGACCCAAAAAGACGCTTGGCACCTTAGCACCACACCTAGGTCACCTCTTGATCAAACTACTCCCATCATAGTGAATCCATTCCTCGATGAGTCTACCCATCCGCAGCAAATTGAGGTGCCCTCTGCTAAGTCTAAAGGCCAGTCTAAAATAAAGGAAGAGAAAAGGCTCCTCTGATGGATAAAAGAAAACACTGATGTGTCTAACTTCATTGTTTCCACTACTGTTGCTCCCTCCCCCCCCCCCCTTCTCCTGTGAGACCAGAGCTGCCAAGAAAAAGAAGAGGGTTACTATTGACAATGTCACTCCCTCCACTCTAGATTAGGTGGCAGATACCGATGATCTCAGGGTGGAAGAGACCCATAGGACTACCAGGGAGAGAGGTTACAAGGATTTGGGACTTTCTTCCCAGGGGACATCAGTCACATCTATTCCCATTGTAAAAGGTACTGCACCCAAATCTTCTTTACTTAGTGAAACTGGGTCTTATAGAGTTTGACCTGCTAGTTCCCCCTCGCCCTCATTGGAGGAGGAACTAGTTGACTATGGAAGCACACCTTCCTACGATGATCACAGTTCTTCTTCAAATGATGTGGATGGTTTCGATCTCCATGGTGAAAGTTATACTGACACATGTGCTTTGTTATTAGTTTCAAAGGAGTCTTCCAGTGATGATGAGGCATTACATTCCCCTTCAGAGGTCAACTCCGCCACCAGCCCCTTCCATACAGCCGGGTTGTGCTCTCTACTTCCGTAAGTCTTTCTTTACTTGAGACTTTTATGCAATGATTTTTTCTTCTCTTTTTGTCATTAACTTGTTTACTAATTATTTCTCTTGCAATGTTTCCACAAGTTACTTCTATGAAGGCAAGTGGTCTTTTACCTCCCCCCCCCCCCCCGCCCGCCCGGTGTCGTTCTCCCTTCCAGTGCGAGATGGATTCTATGCTCATTTCTTCTCGAGGCCTTTTCAGAGAGGCTTGTAACTCCTCTATGGGTTTTTTAAGACTTTGATATTCACAATTTACATTTATTTTTACGAAGTGTTATACATTCATATTTCTCTACAGCTCTCATATGTGCATTCTAATAGCACCAGGGCCCCGCATGAGCCCCTGTATTCTCCTCATGTACCTCTCTGATTTCCTTTGAGTTGTTTGCCTTATTGTTCTCTCTATTGTTTTTAAAACTCTTTTCCTTTATTTTCTCTATCTATTTATGATTGCAGAGGGTAATTCCTTCTAGCCCTGTTGTTTCGCCTTCTTCTGCTTTGGTAGCGGGTACTTCTACGGCTGAGCCCTTGGCTACCTCCTTCTTAAAGGTCTATTTATTTTCTTATCCATTTTCTTATTTCTATTACTATGACTTTGGTGCTTATATTATTTGTTACCTTTCATTCCCCAGGGCCCTGTATCTCTTGGCCTTTCTTGTATAGGGGGACCCGGCCTTTGTTGGAGACCACTATTTAAGGGTTGTCTCCCTCGGGGAGGATTTATCTATGGATGGAAAACCTATTATCTTGCATATCCCTCATGGGACCACATTTACTCTAGATTCCACTGTTAAGCCTATTTCACAGGTTTCTATTCAAGTATTGGTAGATTCTTCACCCACGATTATGATAATGATGACATTGTTTAATGCCACCATTATAAATAGGTCTTCAGCATAGCCCCTGTTGTGCCACTGGTCACCTTCCGCCCTTCTTATTTAGAGGGGGCTTAGGTACCTCAAAAACTTTCTTTTTCGTTTTTGGTCTTACTTATACTGGCAAGTCATTTTCCTTTGTTTTCTCAGTTGGTTCGCGACATCACTGTATCAGTGCCTACCACTACTATTTCTTCAGCAACCCTTGTTGTAGATGAGGCGCCTTGTCTTGTTTCTTCCAGTGAGAGTCCTACCATAGTGCCTCTCCCGATAACTATTTATGTCATGGGTCTTTGGGATTTTCTATACGCTTGTTTTCATGTTGTTAATTCTTGCCTCTTTTTCTTCAATTATAGGCTAGATATGTGGAAGCTTCCTAATCTATCATGCCTTCCACGAGTGTTCTAATAACTACGGGACATATTGAGAAGATGGTTGAGGAAGGGGTATTACGCTATAATATCATACACATTCCCTTTTTCCATTTCCTATTTTTTTCTTACTTTTACTGTGCAAGTATGCCAACATGTTCCCTTGTTTCATTGTTTCTAGGCTAGCGAGACACTTGCTCTAATAACTGTAGAGCTAGCTGAGGAGATGGCTGGGAGAGAGGTATTATACTGTCATACCTTTTTTTTATTTGTTTCTCCTTCTTCTTCTTTCTTTTACAATGTAATTTCTTTCACCTCCTCCTATCCTTATTTCCAAATGAGTGGGGCGACTGCTTTGCTTCTTGTGGAGCATACTGAAGAAATAGTTGTGAGAGAGGTATTATATTATCATACCTTCCCTCTTTCTGTTTCACCTTTTTCCTTCTTGTTTTACTACGCAAGTGCTCTCACCTTTACCCTTGTTTCACTATTTCTAGGTGAGCGAGGCAGTTGCTCCCGTGACTATGGAGCATACTGGGGAGATCATTGTTAGAGAGGTATTATACTGTCATACCTTCCCTCTTTATGTTTCTCCCTTCTTCTTTATTTTACTGTGCAAATGTTCTCAACTTCAACCTTATTTCATTATTTTGAGTTGAGTGAGGCGGCTGCTCTAGTGACTATGGAGAATACTGAGGATATGGTTGTGAGAGAGATATTATACATTCATACCTTCCCTCTTTTTGTTTCTCCCTTCTTCTTGCTTTTATTGTGCAATTTTTCTCACCTTTACCCTTATTCATTGTTTCTAGGTGAGTAAGGTGGCTGCTATGGTGACTGTGGAGCGGGCAGAGAGTGTTTTTTTATATCCTTCTCAGGTATTTAACTATCACACCTAAGTTGATATAACCTCATGCTAACGTGTGACTCGTATTAATATTCCTTATTGCTCATTTCTTGTGCTTAGCCTGGCATCCCCCTTTCGGTTAAACCCTGAAGCAATTGAAAATGTGTTTCTAGTGTGTGTTAATTATGGTTCAAGTACAAATCGATTGCGTAAGTAATAAACTCGATAAGACAGGGTCAAATCCTCAGGAAAATAGTACGATCTCTCGTGATGACGATAGTTAAGATGACTAATACTAAGCTGACTAAAAAAAAATGAAAAGATGATAGCATTTGATTTGATCTAGTAACTAAGTGCAATTTCAATTAAACTACATGTGCATAAGTAAGCTATTATGTTTAACTAAATATGAATGAGACAAATAGGTTGGATTACAATCCCCCGAACCCTAGTATCTTTACCAGATATAAAAGCAATCATAAATTAGATAATTGATCAAATATAAACTTTATAAATTTCAAGCATTACATATATGAGGGTACAAGGCCGCATCATACATAATCAAGAATAGAAATAAAGTGGTGTTAGTATAGCTGACACGCGCGTCACACTCTTAAACACCCCGGTTACCTAGGGCAAACGAGGTTAAAAGTTCTACGATGGTTGCAACAACTACTTAACAAGATTCAATCATATATTTAATTCAAAGAATCACTTTTATCTCCATGAAAACCACATCGGGTTCTGTTCATGCATCCTAACCCTTAAAAGTCTAACATAACATGGTGCAATTAATTAAAGTTATGTCTTCTACTGTGCATATATTCAAAACCATTATGAAATTATACCTAGATAAGCAAGAGAATCTAAGAACTTATAGAAATAAACAAATCATGCATGAATTATAAACTTCAAATAACAAAGGAGAAGAAACTAGCTATATTGCAGAAATCTTGAATTGCAAACCATAAAATTGTAAACTTGAGTTCCTAGGATTCTTGTCCTTTTTCTCTCTCTAAAACTATGCAAACAGGAACTCCCTAATGCCTGGTAACATGTTGGAATAAAAACACTATATTTTTGTAAGAGTTTGGTCTATGCACAACTCTCATTTAGAAGAAAAGCAGTTCGAAAATTCTTCAGCCAAACCGGTCCATTCCAGGGGTATAGGTTCGCTTTGCTTTATACAGAATTCTTAACAACATCGGACCGGTTCATTTTTCCTCTTCATCGGTTCGGTTTGTCTTATTCAGAACATTTACCAACACTAGACCATCTCATTTTTCCTCTTTATCAATTCGATTTGGCGAGTCCAACTCAGTGGACCAGTCTGGTGATATCTCCATCGGTTCGGTTCGGTTCGGTCCTTTTTTTTCTTCTTTTTTCTCCTTAATTTCTTCTCAACTTTGACTCCTCGTAACTTTATACGCGGACTCGAATTTGGATATAGTTTCTTCCTACATGCTCATGGAGTCAAAGTATTCATCTTTCCTTTTTGGTGTCTAAATTCTTGGTGTAAAATTACTCTTTTTGCCCTTTGACTTTTGTTCTTTTCTCTTCTTTCTTTCTTCCGATTTCTTTCTTTCTTCGCATGTACTAAATACCTAAAAAATTGCTAAAAATACACAAAACTCGACATACTCATTATAAAATGTCAGTAGTAAGATATGAGATAAATCAATTCGAATTACACCTCACGGACTGTTAAAATACTCTAAATTATGGGGATTAATACGAAGAATTTATGCTAATGAAACCCCTTAACTTAGAACTTTGATTGTTCCGACCAATGTAAAGAAATCAAAATAAGGCCAAACTCTTATTCAACGTTTTATTAGGATAGATTACCTCTTTCGTGAGCAAGCGATTGCATTTTTCATATGCAACAAGCCGCTAAACCCTTGGGTTACCCTAATAGGATGAGTAGTGTCTCGTGAGGGTTTACAGTGAATATACTCACAAAATTCGTTTTGACTTAAAGAAAATTTCAAAATACTTAAAAATTGTACAATTTCAACTCCCTAAAAATATTCATCAAAATTTTATATTCAAGAATTACAATTTGTAGTGTGTGGGGGGGGGGGGGGGAGCTGAAAATTTAACCATTAATTTCCACCGATTGATCATTACGTTACTTTTCAAAAATTCGTTTTGATTCAATTTCTCACGGATGCACTCACAAACGAATCACTCGGAATGTGGATATTTCTCTTGGCATGCATGATATAAAGAGTAAATATAATGGAATGTAAATTCACGTACAAAAATTGGGAAGATGGAATTTTTATGGTGAAAAGATCTCTTCATCGGAATACTGTTATTGAAAAATGGAAACATCATATCTTATTCACACCAATTGAGCTCTCTTATTATCTTTTCGTGTTTTAGCTCTCCACACAGTAATCAATTCCGCAATTCGGACTCGGTTAGGACTTTCTTGGGTTTAAGGAGTATTGGGTAAAATTGGGACTGGTTGGGAAGGTAGGAATTGGAAATGTTCTTATAATGTCCGTTAGTTCTTTTTTGACCTTTTTCTCTGCTTTCTCTTTTTTTTCACATTTTTCTTTTCTTGCTATTTTTGTTGAGCATTTTTCTATTTTTTTTTCTTGCCCCTTGTTTTATGTACTTTTTGGACTTTATTGATGAAATTTTTAATTTTCACAATTCCGGGCAATTGGGTTTATTTGGTTTACCAAACGAAAAGGAAAATTTTATTAGGAAAAAAGGGAAAATCTTCCATTGCTTTTTATGGCTAATATTTTTGGGTAACAAACGAGGGCCTACTTCATTGCCCAAATTACTCATTATTTTACCATATGCGTCTCGAGATTGATTTAGTTTACAGATATTTTTAGCATATCTTTCAAAACAACATCTCACGCGTTTCTCGTAACCGATCAAAATGAAGGAGTAGAGATCCTCAACGACTTATTAAAACATTTAATCGAACTTTGAGTTAACCATTAACTCAGATTGATTTAATAACTCACAAAAATCGAAGGGCTCAAAATCTTACCGGGTTAATAATCTCCACATTTATTCGTAAAGTCGTCCATTTTCTTTCAATTTCCATCTTTGGTCAATTTCGTCTTACTACATTTGAATTTTTTTACAATTTGAGACTTTAAACAAATTTTTAGTGACATTTTCAAAAAAATTAAATTCCAATTTTTATATATTTTGAAGGAAAATATTTTTTACCTTTTCAAATATTTTCAAATTTTTAGGGGGGCATTTTAAAAAATTTGTGAAGTTTTAGAAAAACACTCTTGTCACCCCCCCCTCCCAACTTAGGCTTTTGCATTGTCCTCAATCAAAAGGACTAAAAGCTAAAGAAGAAAAAGAATAAGCGCGAAAATAAAACAAACAAATATTAAAATGGAATAATACACTATATAACTCCAACACATGACTCGAAAATATAACAAAAATCACCCCCATACGCGTTGGGGTGTGATGACCTCTCTCTCGCCACTAACAACTCATTCGACCCCCAGATGGGGTTCGATACTCTCCTCGTCTCTCTCAACCTCAAATCGTAAATAAATAACCGAAACAAATTTGGACCCTTCCCATAGATAATGGTGTCACCTTGCGGTTCGTGATATTTGTCATAAATGGGGTTCTCGTGGTTCTTAATCGAATCGAAACTTACTTTTCTTGACTTGGAGAGAACATCTCGGTCAAAATTTGATGGACATGCTAAACTTAGATCTCTTTTCACTTTGGGAATGTATGGGTCGAGATCTAAATCGATCGATAATCGAGTCCTCTTGTCAGTCGCAATCGAGGACTCAAGTGGCATGGGTTGATGTTCACATAGAAGGAATTCATCTATCTTATCTTTCCATTCTCTCTCTTCTAAGTGACTAAAGGAGTCCAATAGAGATTGTAATTCAATAGTGAGACTCTCATCCACTGGCCCGAATTCTTCTTCAAACTTTTCTAGGCTAACTTTTCCTAACTCCCTTTCTTTCTCATCCTTGGAATACTCACTCACACTCTCATCTAAAATATCTCTCCTGCTCATGCTCATGCACACGCACTCTCCTTCGCTCTCAATACCGGTCACTAAACTTGTCTCCCCCACCTCTAGATCAATGTCAGGATTATCGCTCTTACTTGATGTAATAAGACATACCCCTAGCGGATTTCTCGTGTGATTCCTCTTGTTCTCATGTACTATATCTTCCATAAGATTCATCTCTCGCGACTCGCTCTTATCACCCTCGGGCTTGGTGATGTTGAAGATATTTATTTCCAGGGTCATATTCCCAAATGTGAGTTGCATTTGTCCATTGCATGTATTAATCAATGCGTTATCCGTGGCTAAGAATGGGCGTCCAAGAATGACGAGAACATGATTTCTCGGTATAAAAGAGGGATCCTCCTCCCAGATGACAAAATCTATCGAAAAGTAGAATGTGCCAACTTGGACGATCACATCCTCAATAACCCCCCGAGGAATCTTCACTGAACGATCTATGAGATGGAGGGTCATCGTTGTGGGCCTAAGGTCCCCCAAGTCTAACAACTTATTGATGGAGTAGAAGAGAATATTAACACTTGTCCCTAAATCTATTAGTGCTCTCTCGATTCGATTCCTCCCCATGAAGCACGAGATGGTGGGTGCACCTGAATCTTTTAATTTTGGTAAAATGTTACTTGGCAGGATTGAGTTGATGTTTTGTGTTAGGAACACATTTTTATTTACCTTTAACCTTCTTTCCACCATCAATAAGTCCTTAAGGACTTTATCATAAGTAGGAATTTTCTTTATGGCATCATGGAAAGGTAAATTCAGCTTTACTTGCTTGAAGACATCTAGTACATCTTCATGGGAGGTCCCTTTTTGAGATGGAACCAACCGTTGAAGGAACGGCGTAGCTATGAGTGGTTTCACTGTAATTTTGGGCCCACGATGTTGTCCTAGTTGTCACTCTCATTTAAGGGATCATCTTCGACCTCTTTCGTACCAGATGAAACCTTTTTATCTTTGGGTTCATCATATTAAGGAGGTAATAAATCAACAATTCTCCCACTACATAGAGTGGTAATTGGATTACTCTTGATGGTTTTGGTATGTAAATCTAACACTAGTTTTACCTTGAGGAGATCTTTGACCTTGGGACGAAAATTTACCCTTCTCTTGGATACTTAAAGATGCTTGCAACCTAGAGATATTCATATTTATTTCGGCAAACATGCGGTAATACTTAGCATTGGTTGCATTTTTGGAATGGATGAATTGGTGTATAGTATCCTCAAGATTTCTTTGCGATGGGGTGATATACGATGCAGGGGTTAGTTCTTGCATATGTACTTGCATCTGTGGAGCTTATTAAAAATATGGAGGTGGGACAACATCTGAATTAGGATTCAACATAACATGTTGTTGCCCGAAGCTAAAACTAGGACGTTGCTTCAACCAAGGGTTGTAAGAATTCCCACGAGGGGCATTAAAATTATCCTTAAATTTTTATCTTGCTCCCACTTGCTCTTGAAGCATAACTTTACAGGCTATTATCATCAGACATTCCTTTGTTGAATGCCGCACAAATGGCACACACCTTTTATTTTGATTGAGTGGATTCGGGTGTTCCTCCTACCCATAATTTGACTACGTCTTTTAATTATTTAACAAGTTAGTTTATTTAAAGTTTCATCTCAGCTTCTTTGCCCAAATAATACAGCCCAAACGCAGAAGGGTCAATGGGCGTCTATCAAATCCAGTTTTGGGTGTTAGGATCGAATGTGTCACACGCTTGAGTAGTCGTGACGACGTACTTGATATGGACCTTGGCAGCATTTGCATCTAACTCCCAAAATGGCCTCTCGCATATAGTCTCAATGAGTTGGTTAGATGCTATACTTAGCCATTAGTGGAAGAAAGAGATAAGCCGATACTTTTTAAAACCATGATGTGGGCTTGTGCTAAGAAACTCTTGGAAGTGCTCCTAACACCGATCGAATAGCTCATTTTCTTATTATTAAAATGTTTGAATTTGAGATTTGATGGAATTTGTTCGATGGTGAGGAAAGAACATTAAGAGAAACTTGGATTCCATCTCTCTCCATGATCCAATTGAGTTCAGTGATAAAGACCACAGCCATGTCTTTGCTTTATCCTTCATGGAGAAAGGAAAAAGTTTGAGGCGAATGACAACTTGAGTGCAAGCTTGATCGCTAAATGTATTGCATGCCTCTTCAAACTCACGGATGTAGAAGTATGGTTTCTTCGAATCCAACCCGTGAAATGTGGGGAGAATTTGTATCATCCCATTATGAAGGTTGAAAGGTCCCGCATTGTACAGTACTAGAATGCATCATGGGGTGACAGTTCTCTCGGGATAGAGAAGTTATCTCATGGGACGATATGGCATCTCACCCTCACCCGTACCAAAAATAGCGTGCTCAGACATGGCTCTCTCTCCAATTGACTCAGTATCCTCACTCGGTGTCTTACAAATGTGACTCATAATGGAGTTTAGAGGTGTAGGAGGTGGAACCCAAGACTGGGGTGCGTTAGGAGTGTGTGGACTATAAGGATCGTACTCAACTATTGGATTTTTATGAATGCGAGTGGGAGTAGATTGAGGGGTTTGTTACGTATTTTGAATGAAAGGGCTATGAGAGATGTTAAATTTTTTGCTTTTAAATTTTTTGAATTTTTTTTGGATTTTGGATTTTTGATTTTATGATTTTTTTGGCTTTTTAAAATTTGGAATCAATTCTAGATTAAATCGACCAAACCTAAAAGTTTACCTAATTCCTCGTCAACGGTGCAAAAAACTTGACGCGACTGAGAATAAGTCTCTAGGGCGTGCTAATTACGGTTCAAGTGTAAACCGATCGCTTAAGTATTAAAACATGTAAGACGGGGTCGAATCTTGAGGGAAATAGGACGATCACCCGTGACGATGATAGGTAAGATGACTAATCCTAAGCTAACTCAGAGAAAGAATGAAAAGATGATGGGATTTTAATTTGAGCTACTAACGAAGTGCAATTTAAATTAAACTACATGTGCATAAGTAATCTACTGTAATTAACTAAATATAAATGAGACAAATAGGTTGGATTACAATACCCCTAACCCTAGTATGTTTACCAGATATAAAAGCAATCGTAAATTAGATAATTAATCAAATCTAGACTTTATAAATTTCAGGCGTTACATTTATGAGGGTACAAGCCTGCATCATACATAATCAAGAATAGAAATCAAGCGGTGTCAGTATAGTTGACACGCGAGTCGCACTCTTAAACACCTCGATTACCTACAGCAAACAAGGTTAAAAGTCTTCGGATGGTTGCAACTACTACTTAACATGATTCAATAATTTATTTAATTTAAAGAATCACTTTTTATCTCCATTAAAACCACATCGGGCTGGGTTCATGATCCCAACCCTTAAAAGTCTAGCATAACATAGTGCAATTGATTAAAGTTGTGTCTTCTACTGTGCATATATTCAAAACCATTATGAAATTATACCTAGATTAGCAATAGAATAAGAACTTATGAAAATAAACAAATCATGCACGAATTATAAGCTTCAAATAATAAAGGAGAAGAAACTAACTTTATTAAAGAAATCTTGAATTGCAAACCATAAAATTCTAAACTTGAGTTCCTAGGGTTCTTGTCTTTTTTCTCTCTCTAAAACTATGCAAAAAGGAACTCCCTAATGTTTGGTAACAAGTTGGAATTAAAACACTATATTTTTACAAGAGTTTGGTACATTCACAACTCTAATTTAGAAGAAAGATAATTCAAAAATTCTTCAACCGAACCGGCCCCTTTCAGGGGTATCGGTTCGGTTCTCTTTATACAGAAGTCATAACAACACCAGACCAATTCATTTTTTCTCTTCATCGGTTCGATCTGTCTTATTCAAAACATTTACCAACACCGGACTGGTTCATTTTTCCTCTTAATCGATTTATTTTGACGAGTCCAGTTCAGTGGACCGATCCACTAATATCCCCGTCAGTTCGGTTCGATCCATTTTTTTCTTCCTTTTTTCTCCTTGATTTCTTCTCAACTTTGACTCTTCGTGAGTTTTTATCCGGGACTCAGATTTGGATTTCGTTTCTTCCTACATGCTCATGGACTCAAAGTCTTCAACTTTCCTTAGGTTCCGTGTTCTAATTCCTGGTGTAAATTTACTCTTTTTTCCCTTTGACTTTTTTTCTTTTATCTTCTTTCCTTCTTTGCGTGCACTAAATACCTACACAATCGATGAAAAATACACGAAACTCGACATACTCGTTAGAAAATTTCAGTAGCAATGATATGATATAAATCAACTCGAATTACATCGAATGGAGTGTTAAAACACTCTAAATTACGGGGATAAATACGAAGATTTTTTGCCTAATTAACCCCCTCCCGGCCGGTGGAAGCATACTCTCCCCCTTGAGCTTTGGGGTAATCTCACTATCCTAACACTTTTGAAGTCTGGGGACAATTGTGATTGTCTTCTTTTTCTTTTAACTCATCATGAACCTTTTTTTCAAGACTTTATTGGTGGGTCGATCGAGGTAGCTGATGAGGGGGATCAAAATTATGAGGCCACTATTACGGTTGGTGATGTTGATTTTGGCGGGGAGTCCTATTTTCTTCCTTTTGAGATAGAATTTCATCATTCAGAGAGTGACGCCGAGGTGAAGGATCCTGTAGTTTTTATGAGCAGATTATGGCGTGAGTAACGTCTAGGGAACTTTAGGACACACGAGTGCTAAATTCTAGATTTAATTTTGGAGCATCATCCTAAGAAATTCACTTCCTAGAGTGTGCTTCATATCTATAGCCTTACGGTGCTCAACCTGAAGGCCCTTGCTAGTCACTTTTATGATTTCTTGATTACTACTCCTATTGAGTTGACTAGTGCTTCCATTTTGTTGTTCTTGGAGGCTCTCCACGACCTGCAGTACTTTTATCATTTTCAGCTAGGTTGCCTTGATGCTGAAGTTCATCATTTTCTGAACATTCCTTTTCTAAAGATGGTAAGGCTTCACACGTCTAGACAAACTAGGGTCGATCAGCGACATGCAGGGGCTAAGACAATTCGGGACCAGCTTGCATCACTTCAGTCCCAGATTACATCATTTTAGTCCCGACTTGACACACTTGAGTCTGGTGACCAGATGATGAGGCTAAGTTGACCCGACTGGACGATGAGTTCATGTGAGTGGTTGGTTCATCGTATCATGTAGCCCTTTCCCGCAACGACTTGATTTTTCTTATTTCTAGTGGATAGGATATTTCTTGCCTTGTACTAATTTTGAACTCATGTATAGAAACTAGTTATTTATGAATGAGAAATTGATGTTTTATTTCTTCTGCACTTTTCTTTCTCCCTGCCTCCATCTATACTTTTGGCCTATATTTATTGAGAACTGCTCTAATTTTCTTTGAGCCTTTGGTAAATTTAGGTTTCCCCTTATACTGTGGGGTACTTGCATTTATCTGAGAAATTCATATACATATGCACATTTTTTTAGTGTAACCCCATGTGATTACGGGTTATTTGCATGTTATCTGGGTGAGTTACTAATTCTTGAGTTTTGTTTCTGTGGGGGTGCTCTTTTACAATATTATAAGGAATTTCTTGGAGGGAGGGAATGACCCCTTCTCCTTCCTTTTTCAGAAGAATCTTTACCAATAAAACTAGTAAATGGTAGATGATTCTCTCTTCTATTTTTTGAATTAAGACAGCCCCTGGTCTACAGGGTCCTTGCTCTACATTTTTCTTAAGAGCTTTCATGGTCTCAAAGATATTAGAGAGAGGGGTTGGCCTCCCTCTCTACCTTTCTATCGCATTGATCAAGTAAAGAATCTCTTTGAGAATAGAGGTTAAAACTTTCTCTCTAAGCTATAACATAAAAAAAATATTTTACATATATTTTTTATTACCTAGAGGGTGTCCTCCTACTGGTCTGGTGACAAAATAAAAACTACTTGTCTGCTATATCTGGAAGGAATTTGCTCAATATACGTTCTCTTAGGATGGATGTACCCCCCCCCCCCCAAAGTGTAATGATCAAAGTTATTATTTTTCATGCTCCCTCTTCTAGCCTAGTAGAGAGCATTTCTGAAACGAAACATTATGTGGGTTTACCCCATACAGTCAGTAAGTAATCAAAATAAACATCAACAATGATCAAAGGTGTTAAAAAAATAACTTTTTTGGTACGAGAGCAAACCTCTCAGATTCTATAGCCTCGTGCAATTGAAGGAATGGAGACAGCCACTCTACAGATCCAAAATTTGGTAGTATCCTAACTTCCCTACCCCTCTCACCGTAAAGAGGCCTTCCCAGTTGGGTTTGAATTTTGACGTTGACATGCTGTGAAGGTGATGGGTAGATGCCCGAAGGACTAAGTCTCCCACTTGAAACTCTTTTGGTTTGACTAGATTTTCATAAGCTTTGGATAGATTTTGGGTGTAGACTTTGAAGTTCTCCCTTACCTTATCTCGATGCTCATCCAACGCCTCCAGTTTCACATGTCGTGGGTTCGGGATGAGTCCATTATTGAGATCGACCCTAGCTAAGGGTATTGCTAGTTCCACTGGTAGGACAACTTTGGTCCCATACACGAGTGAAAATGGAGTAAACCCAATCGAATTTCTCTTCGAAGTGTGGTCGGCCCATAATACCATGGGTAGCTTCTCATCCCATGCCCCTAGCATATCTTCCCATATATTCTTCAGGATATTGATTACGGTTTTATTGGTGGCCTCCGCATAACCATTTCCTTTTAGGTAGGATATGGTGGAGCTGTTGTGCACAATCATATACTTGTCCGTGAGAAGCCCCATCTCTTGCAAATGAACTATTTCCTATTATCTGTGAGAATCACCTTGGGTATACCAAAACTACATATGATATACTCCCTGATAAACTGGGTTACCACTTGGGCAATCACCCTCCTTATGGGGATGGCCTATGCCCATTTAGTATACAACTCTGTAGCTACAATAATAAAACCTTTGCCATGTGAGGTCGATTTGATCTCTCCCACCAAATTGAATGCCCATGTGTGGAAGGGGTAACGAGCTATTAGGATTTTCAAGCTGACGGAAGGGGAATTCACCATGTTTCCATGTACTTGGGAACCTCTTAACTTATTCATATAACCAATGGAATCAACCTCCATGGTCAGCCAGTAATACCCCAGCGTCATCAACTGATCATACAGATTAGAACCACCTATATAGGAGGGGTCATGAGCTTCCTTCAACACCCAACTTGTTTCTTCCTTACCTATGCACTTCAGTGCCTTCTCATTATAGCCTTTCCTATAGAGATTTCCTTCTACCAAGTAAAAAAAGGCTATCCTCTTCTGGAGATATATGATCTCTCCATGGGCAGCGCATCATCATTTAGGTACGCTATATATGGTTGTCTCCAATCTTCAAAGGCCTCCATAAAATTAGCTTCTACTAGCTTGTCGAAATGGGTTTGGCACTTTAAGAAACCCTAATGTAGACGAGCAGCCTCTGCACTCATGGTGGGCCAGTAGTAGCCCCCCTCAACAACCGACCAACCTCTCTTTATCTTCTTGTTCTCCAACACACCATGCTAAGAACCCTCTGGGGCTTTTGAAGTAAACTTTACCCTGCAGCATGTGGTAGTTAGCCAACTCTAATATCTTCATTGTCCCCTCTCTTGTCTCTAGTTGCTTCACCACTATGTGTCTCCAATTTTTCACCACATTACTTGGTAAGAAATACTTTATTGTCATAAGCACTGATCTCCACCACACTGTGATCTTTACCACTATCTCATCTATTTCTAACTTATGTGCTATCGTAGATAGTGCGTCGGGATGCCTATTAATTATTCTTATTTGTCTCTCAACGATTACCTCCACGAATTGCCCCCAACAACCTCTAGATAATGTATCTGTAGGGTGCCAAGTTAGCATGCTTGAGAGAAAACTCCCCATTAACCTGTTTCACCACCATTTTAGAGTCTCCCCGAATGCATAACACTCTGATGCCCCTTTGGAGTGATTCCAACATACCTAAAATGAGATCTTCACACTCAGCCTCATTGTTTGATAATTTGAACTCTAACTTAAAAGAGAGGGTAATATTCTCCATTTTGTTCGAGAGTATAACTCCCAAACCTCATATGCCTTGGGTGCACGAGCCATCAAACTCTATTGCCCACTTTTTCATTTCTTCTACCATGCATGCTTGGAAATTCTCTTTCAGCAACTCTTCATTAAGGGGCTCAAATTTCCACTTGGAAAATGGGTCAACAAATCTTCTCCCGCTGGACTTTTTATAGCTTTGGGCACCATGCACTTCAGATTATATTCTGACAAAATTAAGAACCATCTTGTTGCTCGCCCTACAAGTTTCATCCTTTCCAGGAGATACTTGATTGGGTCGCACGTGGTGACTATATGAACTATAAAATCTATCAGATAATGTCTCAACTTCTGAGCCATAATGAATAAGGCAAGATAGTGCCTCTCCACGTTGGTATATCGAGATTTTATTCCTGAGATTACTCTACTTACACTAGATTCTTTACTCCTTCCCTTTAGTGGGCCAGTAGTGCCCTTATGGGTCTTTCCATTGAGGTGAGGTAGAGCAGCAGCGGTGCCCCAGCCTCAGGTGGGATCATCGTGGATGGAGAAGCTAAAATATATTTAATCTTCTCAAATGATTTCTTATGTTCCTCCCCCAGGCCCATTTGGCTTTTTCCTTCAGTAAGGGTGTAAATGGGTGAGTTATCTGTGCAAGAGCGTATGAACCTTCTCAGGTAAAATACCTTTCCCAAGAAGCTCTTGAGATGCCTCTGATTATTTGGGGTGGCATCATTACTATGGATTTTGCCTACTCTGAATCCACTTTCACCACTTGTCTATTCACAACAAATACAAAAAGCTTTCCCGCAGTGACCCCAAAAGCACACTTTGAGGGGTTCATCCACATCTTGTACCTGTAGAACCTTTCAAACACTCTCCAGAGGTCCTGTATATGCTTAATTTCTCTCTTGGATTTCACCACCAGATCATCCACATAAAACTTTAGTATATCATGAAACAGGTAATGGAATATTTCCATCATGGTCCTCTAGTACGAGGCCCCAACATTCTTCAATCCAAATGGCATGAGTGTGTAGTGGAAATTTTCTAGTGGCGTGCAGAAGGCAGTATTCTCTGCGTCCATCGAACCCATCTTAATCTGGTTGTATCCAACGTACCCATCCATGAAACTATACACCTCGTGGCCTACAGTAGCGTCAACTAAGTTGCCTGCTTGGTAGAGGAAATTCATCCTTAGGAAATGATCGATTTATATTGCAAAAATCCATACGAATACGAATTTAAATTTTGATTTTATCCTTCTTTTCCACTGGTACTATGCTGGAGAGCCACATGGGGAGCTAAATAAGCTTGATGAACCCTGTTGCCAATAGCTTCCCCACCTATGCCTTTATCTTCAAGTCAAGATCAACCTTTGTAGGTATATATTGCTTGCCTTACTGGAAGAACATTAGGAAGAACATTTAATCTATGAGATCTCATCTATGGGTCTATCCCAAGAATTTTCATATACTTCCAAGAAAACACGTCGATGAAATATTTTATAGGCCAATGATCTCCTTCTTCTGTTTTGGGTTCAAAATTTTGGAGATTAGAATGGGCCTACCTTTACCCCCTTCTACCCCCAGGTTGATCTCCTCTAACTCTTGCAGTTTCTCCCTGGGCCCATCTTACATGCATTCCATAGCTACCTCTGGTTCCTCAACATGTTTAATAATGTGAAACTTATCCACCATAAAACACTTTGGTGCTTAGTCGACGCTCTTATCCGAGAACATTGCCTGCGCAAACCATTATAACTGGTATATGACTTTCCCATCAGGTAGGACCATATTTTTGTAAGTTCGAGGAGGCTTGGCTATATCATCCTCCACCTTCCTCTTGCCTTTTACTATGTGAATGATCACCCTTTCCCCCAAGCGATCGTGGATAGACTTTTTTGGCTGGGAACATCCTCTAACCACTTGGTTCTCTTCTGGCCTTCTCGTATAATTCTTTCTTTCTTCATATAGTTCCATGTAGAATGCCGCCTCCACCGAATGGGCTTCCTCAACAAAGAAGGCTTTTTACGTTGCCTTTATTATGATCTCTGTTCCTCGGATATTGGACGTCGCACACTAATGGTAGGTGGAGGGCACTATGCCATGGGTATGCATCCATACCCTCCCAATGAGTAGATGGTAACCGGTATTAGCATTTATGATATGAAATTTGATGCACGAGGTGAAATACCCCAACTTGATTCCTACATTCATGTATCTAAGGGATTGCATTACAGCACTGTCAAGCCCTGAGATCATTAGTGGCAATGACACTATCTTCTCTTTATCTATCTCCGTCTCGTATAACATATTGATGGGCATGATATTAATAGATGATCCTCCATCCATTAATGCCCTTGAGAATTATACTCCATTAATCATAGCTATAACATATAATGGGAGTTTATAGAAGTGAGGCACCTGCCTATCTGCCTTGGAGAATACCACTTCAGAAGTGTATCTATTGATAAACCTCCCAATTGACCCCTGCCAATTCAATGAGGGGTCTCCGTGTTGTTGCATAGCTTCTAAAACTTTCTTTATTATGACTACTCTGGTATCATACTTCACTCCTGTTTGGTCTAAGAACTAGTTAAACTTGGGGCTCCTCGATATGGCCTCACATTCAAAATCTAGGTATACATCATATGTCTGGGCATTGAAAACATATTCTGCCTCAGATGCCCCTCCTTTATCCAGATCGAGGATGATATCCACTTCTCCCTCTGAAGTTTTGCCTGCCCAACTTCTTCACTTCAATCTTCTTCTTGGTTCGGAGTGAAGAATCACTCCTCTCACTTCCTTTTTAGCTTAATCCTTTGTTTGCTGCTCAGTGACAACCTTTCTAACTTTTCACATATTTGATCATCACTCTCCCACTCCATCAAGCCTGGAGTTTTGTCTTCATCATATGCCACAACCATGTTGGTAGTGCCAAAGTGATGTGTTGGAAATGGATTTTCATTGACATCCAGTGGAGGAATCTGCAAGGTACCGTTGGCCACCTGCTCGCCAATGATCCTCCTCAAGTAGTAACAATCCTTGGTGGGAAGTTACACCCACTGGTGTAACTCAAAATATTTAGGGTTGGTTTTATCTGATGTTGTAGAGATTTCTCCATTCAAGTGAGGGGGTCCTTCCACCCCCTCCCATACCAAGGTATGATAACAATCTATAGCTTCCTCTACACTGTAAGGTAGCGGTTATGGATTATCTTCCCCAAACTTTCTCTTATTACTTGGGCTATTATTTTTGGATCCGGAGCCACCATTTTTGCCCTTGGAATTTCCATTCACATAGTTAACTTCTTGCCTCCTCGAGACTTGAAACACCTCGAAAGTTAGTGGCACTTGCGTCCTCCAACTTAAAGTCCTAGGCTTTATTATCATGACTATATTGCTAGCAGTCTTGGTGAACTCAATAAAAGTTTCATCTCTAGTTTCATTGATCAAATACAACTTATATTCCTCCAAGAGTCCCTCAACACATACTTGCAGCAGCCTTGCCTCTGCTACATCCTCATGGACATCCAGTGCCTTTTCACGAAAACGTTTGATATACTGCATTATCTCCTCACCAGGCTTTTGAACCTCTTGCGACGGGTGTCTCAGTATGAATTCATCGTCAGTTACAAAGAACTTTTCGAGGAACTATCCATGCATATCTTCCTATGTAGGGATACTATTGTGTTCCATATGCGAGTACCATCTATAGGCCTTCCTTGTGAGGCTCTTGGAGAACTCCCTCAACCTCAGATCTTTATCATTGGCATGCACTCCTAGATATTCAACAAAACTTTTCACATGCTCTCTTGGATTCTCCCCTTTTCAGGTAAACTTCATAAATTTTGGTGGAATATACCCCTCTGGGTATGGTTTCTCATTCATCTCCTGTGGGTAGGGGTCCTGAAGCTCCTCATACAAATGAGGACCCTCCCTTTGGGAGGAGGAGAGAAGCTTCCTTACTTCCTCCATAGTAACAAATTTGGAGGAGTGTCCTACCCTTTGTTGCTGGTGAACTTAATGATGTCACAACTTGCTTCGACGTCGCCCTCCGCGGTGGAACTACCTCTACCAAAATTTCCACTGCAGCGGCTGCTCCTCCAGTGGGGCCTACTGTTGGGGTTACACAGCCTTGGCCCAAACTTACCAAATCTACGATATTTTGTTTTAAAAACTTAAAAAACATGCTCATAGGGCTCCTATATGACATCAAAGTTGTTGACGAAGAGTTGGTCTGCCCTCCCGGAGGAGAGGGTGTCTTAGCTCCAATCACAACCACATCCTCCTGGGTGATCTGGTCATTTTGAGTTCCATTCCTAGATTGAATGTCTTCAAAAACTAGTTGCTTAGAATGTTAAAACTGTCTTTATCAATTAAAGCAAGAATACCTCCCCAACAAAGTTGCCAAATGTAAGAAGGTAGTGTGACTGGGGTCTGGTAAAATACTGAATCGAGTAAGGCGTGACCTACTTCAATGAAATCTGCCTTCAAGGTTCTCAAGAACTTCTGGAGCAGCTTCAGGTAAAACCTTATCATTTTGGTAAAAATGGAACTCAAGTTATATATCACTTACTGCAAGAAAACGAACTTCACCATAATAATAGTAAATTTTCTCAAGCGAAACTCCTGAAAATGATGGTTATCAGTGGGGAGTGAAAGAATAAGGCACTTAGCACTATAGAGAGAGTAGGGAGAGAATACTAGGAAGTACTAGTGTGATTTTTATAGAGTAACAGTAGGATATGAGTTATGATCTAACTTGACCTTGCTCAGGGGTCCTATTTATACTTGAGCACTAGGGCTAAGTTGGAAGTTTTGGGCGCTAAACTTAGAGGGTTGGTGAGAGACAAGGTCTTTAGTGTACCATTTGTCCCTACCTATGTTCATCTTCCTATCCCCTCAGACAGGTGCCACCTAGTGCAAACCAAAGTCAAAAGGCAAATATGTCTACGCTAGATGACAAAATATTTGATTTTGTAAATATCTTTTGAAATGGTAACTTGTGCTACAAACTTTGTAAGTTTGAGAGGGAGGACTCAAAGGCCACCTTCTATAAAATCTTTATGAACTTGAGGGGTGGACTCAAAGACCACCTCCTCTAAAATCTTTGAAAACTTGAGTGAGGCCTTGAGGACCCCCGTTTATCTAAAATCATTTCACAAACTATTCATTTCTTGTGAGCAACCCTTTGGCTTCTCACCCCAGTTGTGTTTGGGTTGTATGAGGACTGAGTGAACCTAGGGTCTTTGTACTAGTATTCTCTCAATCTTAAAGTGTTAAGTGGTTGATATCACTCAACAGACATTGTTCTTCATCCGCCAAGCCAAAACTCCTAAGAGATCCAAACTGGCCTATTTGAGCCCTTCTTGCTCAACTAGGCTACCTATATAAGAAAATGAATATTAGTATTTTTATTGTTTAAAAGAATAATCTTCTAGAATGAGGGGTTGCTCCTGGAAGCCCCTTCTCATCATGGAATGTTTTCTTGAAGCTGGGGGACCATGAGGATTACACGTTCAATATTTTCTGGAAGCTGAGGGGGAGAACCTTAAGGGTTCCTCATCCATATTTTCTGGAAAGTGAGGGACCTTGAGGGTTCTGCTTCCAATATTTTCTGTAATTAAGGAACCTTGAGGGTTTTGTGTTTAATATTTTCTGAAAGCGAGGGGGAGAACCTTGAGGGTTCCGCGTCCATATTTTCTAGAAGCTAAAGAACTTGCAGGGTTCTGTATCCAATATTTTCTGTAAGTTGAGGGACCTTGAGGGTTCTTCCTACCATGTTTTCTGGAAGCTGTGGGGGAGAACCCTGAGGCTTACGTGTCTTGTATTTTCTTGCAGTTAAGGGAGGGGAGCCTTGGGGGTTCCTTACCAAAATATTTTCTTATAGTTGAGGGAGGGGAGCCTTGGGGGTTCCTTACCCAAATATTTTCTTATAGTTGAGGGAGGGGAGCCTTGGGGGTTTCGCGTCCAAATATTTTCTTGCAGTTAAGAGAGGGGAGCCTTGAAGGTTCCTCACCCAAATGATTATTCTAGCAGTTGAGGGGGAATCTTTGAGGGTCCCTCACCCCAGAATATAATGATAAAACTCAAAACACCCTTCTACAGTAATCAAAATGTTTGGAGTCATGAACTTGGAGATGTCGTGAACTTGAAGATGTCGAATTGATGTGTCGATGCAGTTGGATTGTAACGGGATACGCCAAATATGCCAAAGTGCAAATTAAAAGCCTAATCTATGAGTAAATCAAAAAAAATTCTCTTACACTACTAAATACACACTTATCGGCAACGAGTTGTGGGTTTGCGACCATCCTAATTCCCTACACAAAATTTAACATAATATCTCATCGCAGGTTAACACACCGTCTAGATGGACACAAAATACCACTATGACATAAGTAATAGAAATCGAAAGTAGAGGATAGAGTTAACAAGACATATAGAATTTTGATACACTTTAGTTCGCACATGATTGCACCCGCTCTTAATGAGGTTCTACGTGACCATAAAATCATGTGAAATCTACGAATACCCTTTGGGCGCTATTGGTAAGGCCAAGAATTATAAATTTTTATTAAATTACCGAATCATCATGGGTTCCTACCCATACCACTATAAATCCATATTCGGACACCTATCAATTACCTGGATCCTCCCTAAGTGTTTATATGATACCAACTATAATACCCCATGTTTTCTTATATAAAAGAATTCAATCCTAGTAGGCTAAAGATAAGGGGGTCAAAAAATTTATATCATTTTAAAACTTAAATGTGTAATTGATCAAAATTGACAAATAAAAGATTTAAACTTATACAAACCATATTAAGTGGATGGTCATGGCCAAATTCCCTGAACATGAAAGTGGGTCACGGCTAAGGGTTGTGACTATTTTGGGTGTGATCATTTTCATTGGTCATGGCCCAAATCCCTGAATAAACGAAGGGTCACGAACCTAGGGGTCACGAAAGATGGTCGCGGACTATAGTCGTGATCCATACACACATTTGGTCACAACCAAAGGCTGTGAATTTTCCTCTAATATATGATTTGTTCATGGCTATGGTCACGGCTCAATTCCGTGACCCATCCATTTGAGTATGACAATGGTCACGGCACAAGTCTGTGACCGATCCTTCGGAATATGAAAATCATCACGGATCTGGTTGCGGATCAAGTCCGTGACCCATCCAATTAAGTATGATAATGGTCACAACTCCGGTCACGGTTTAAGGCCATTACCCAAACTTTGACATCACCAAAATAGTCATAGCCCTAGACTGTGGCCCTTTTTATGCGTGAGAAAAAAAATAAAGATGGTCATGGACTTTAGCCGTGATCATTTTTAACTATAATAAAAAAATTGGACAGAATTTTCTCCATTTTCTTGACATTCTAAAACCTAAGCCGCGATTAGATCCCGTGTGAGATGTTGGTCCCGTGCGAGGTATTGGTGCTGCTCATGCGGCCGTTTCGGGGGTGTTTTAAGGTTTCGCCCTCTAATGCCATTTTTCAAACCTAGGTGTAGATATTTTCAAATTACCGCCATTCTCTTAAATCGAGGTTCTCATGACACGCGGTCAGTTCCTATGAGTTACATTGGTCCTGTGTGAGGCGTTAGTGCCGCTCACAAGACCGTTTAGGGGATGTTTTGAGGTTTCATTCTCCAACATCATGTTTTCAAACCTAAGTGTAGATATTCTCAAATTATCATCATACTCTTAAATTCGGAGTAACATAACCACGCGGCTAGTTCTTACGAGTTACATTAGTCCCGTGCGAGTGTTGGTACCACTAACAGCCCATTTAGGGGGTGTTTCGATGTTTCTCCCTCCAACGCCATATTTTTAAGCCTAAGTGCAGATATTCTTAAATTATCACCGTGCTCTGAAATTGGGGGGTCTCGTGACCACGCGGTTAGTTCGTATAGGTTACATTAGTTCCGTGCGAGGTGTTGGTGTCGCTCATGGGGCCTTTGGGGGGTGTTTCTAGGATTTTCCCTCTAACGCCATGTTTTTAAGCCTAAGTGTATTTTTTTCTCAATTTATCATCGTGATCTCAAAGTGTGGGCCCCGTGACCATACGATCAATACCTACGAGTTACACTGGTGTCGTACGAGGTGTTGGTGCCGCTCATAGGGTCGTTTGGGTGGTGTCTCATGGTTTTTCCCTCCAACGTCATGTTTTCGAGCCTAAATGTAGATATTCTTACATTATCGACATGCTCTCAAACTGGGAGTCTTGTGACCACGCAATCATTTCCTATAAGTTGTATTAATCCCGTGCGAGGTGCTGGTGCCGCTCACGGGGTTGTTTAGGAGGTGTTTCGAGGTTTCTCCCTCCAATGCTATGTGTTCAAGCCTAAGTGTAGATATTCTCAGATGTTTCCTCTGAAGGTTTCTCCTATATGTCCTCGATAATTCAACACCCCAAGAGAGAACCTTATTCCTTGAACGATCGGGAAATGAGAAATACTTGCATAGTTGATCATATAAGGACCCTAGTCATGGCTTAGAGTCGTGACCCAATACCATGACCCTTAATTTTTTTTCCACAGCAGCGTGTAAGCAACCAGATGGTCACGGTCCTCACTAGTGACCCTCACGCGTGAGAAAATTGAGATGTTCACTGCCCAAAGTCATGACCTATTGGGTTTGCATTGTGGCATTGGTCACAACCCTTGTCCATGACTGTAATGTGATCTAACTTAGAGAGAACTTTAGCGCAAATTTGGCGCTATGATGGCCACGCCTGCTCACGGCCAATGTTTGCAACCATACTAGTTAGGGATTTATTCTTTGACCACTTCTAAGAGCATCCATGGCCACACTAGGTCATGGTTATTGTCACCCTGGATTTGATGTGGTCACAGCTTTGGGTTGTGACCATCTGATCATAACTTTGGGTCGTTACTTCCTTGGGGTGACCATTTTCTAGATTTAGTGTAGATAACAAGATAAAACATTATGCAATTGGACAACTGAGTAAAATCAATCTCCATAATACAAATTCTGAATAAGATTTTGACGAATAAATAATAACTTTAGAACTTTTACAGGCCCATAAATAATTAACTGAATGAATAAAGTCTAACTAGAAAGGAAACAAAATAAAAGGTAACTTTATATCCTCTACTATGGATAATTAATAGTCTAAACTTGCAATCGGTCTACCCATCCATGCTCCTGCAACAAGTGAATACTTGAAAAAGGTTTTAAGAAAGGAACATGGGTCAAACCCCACATATTGCAAGAGAGAAGTTCTCTTAGTTCTAGGGTGCTGAAATATAAAATGAGGGTTAACTTCTATTAATGGCGATAATTTAATAGACGAGATGCTATTTGAAATCAAGGAATAAACTTAGTTAAAAGAATTAAACTCTTTATTATAAGCTCACAAACTCTCGTGTATAATTTAATAACAAGCAATAAATATGATATGTTTATAACAATAAATGAATCCTTGAAACATATAGTTATAGGGAGAGAAAAGTAAGCACTCTAGATCACCCCAGGTAAGCATATTAAACACAGGTGTACGAAGAAATAAAGGTCAAAGGTTAATAAATTCCAATGTTATTGGTACAAATATTGCGTAAAGATATTAATGGTGAAGGATAAAAGCTTTGGCTCTTATAATAACTCTCTCTCAGAATTCTCTCTCTCTCCCTCGATGTGTGATGCGTTGTTTTTAATATGTACCCTCTCAATGTAATAACATAATATATATATATATATATATATATCAGTCCAAATCTCGTGGAACCTTAAATTCCCTTTTCTCTTTTATCACACCCATGTTGGTTCCCTAGCAGCTATTTAATAAAGGACAAAATTGTTCAATGTGGCATAAAGTTGTCTCAAATCATGGACAAAATTATTACTTTAATGAAAAGTAATGATCAATATGCCCAACACGTTATAACAAGTCTATAAGGATGGAATCATGTGTAAAAGGAATATTCCTTTTATGTCATGTGATGCTTTTCTATGTCGGCAACTGTTCACCACTCATGCACACATTTGGTCGAGGGAACTGGTGGTTAGTCATAACATGTTTCTTCGGCTTATGCCCTCTCAAACTAGATGGTGTTTTACCTGGTGTATCTAAAGAGGTTAAGTCATTCCTTAACTTTGCCTTTCTTCTCAATCCTCTAAAGCAGTTCCCACAAAGGTTCCCTAAGTGAGATTGTTCGATAGAGCATGAAAGCTCTTCAAAGTCTTGCCAGACCAGGTCCCTCGTAGATGTTGAGAAACCTCACTAATATTACAATATGTCTCATAAATACACATGATAAGCACCCAAAAATGTATATTTTATACCCTAAATAGTAGTTCTCAATAAAATTGGACTTATATTGATATTTTTTTGCTTTGTAGGTCATACGCCACTTGCGGTTTCAAAAGATTTATTTCGAGGCAAATTGCAAAAAAGAAGTGTCTACGTCACCTCATCCGTCACCCTAACCTGGCTCGTGGCCTAGCCAAATCCCACACCGAACCCAGTGTGTGTTGTGTTTGTACTTTTCTTAGTTTTTGGTTTTTTTAGTCATTTTATTTTTAGGTTTTATTTTAGATTTATTTAGAATTCTCTAGGTTTTATTTTATATTTTCTTTTTGTTAGTGTATTTTTATTTTGATTTTGGTTTTTATTAGTTTTTTATTTTTTATTTTTATTTTATTTTATTTTATTTTATTTTATTAGGATTAGTTTTCAGGAGTTTTTTTTTAACTTTATTGGATTTTATATTGTTAGAACTTTAGTTTTTATTTTTATTAGATTTTTAGTTTTTATTTTTATTTCTTTTATTTTATTATTAGAGTTTTATTTTATGGATTATGAATTTATTTTTATTTTATTAGATTTTATATTTTTTAGGATTTTAGTTAGTTTATTTTTTATTTTTTTATTGATACAAATTCACACACACACACACACCATTACACACACTAACAACTCTACCTTCTTCTTCAACTTCATACCCACTCCTCTCTCCATACCTCTATTATACTCCAACAAAAACTCAACACCTTACTTAATCCTACCACCCATCCACCCACCTAACCCCTTGTTACACCACCTGTGGTGGTGGCTTATGACCCTCCAGGAGCAACTTGAAAACCCGACAGCCCCCTACAGCCTTGTCCGGCCACCAGTCGAGCCAATCCGGACAACCCATCCAACCCGATCAAACCCAAGCTGCCCAACGCCATCCTGCCCAAACCTTAAACTTGAGAACTCTTAAATGCGAAACCTCCAACTGCCCTTATTCTACCCGATATTCCTCCTGTCGAAACCCAACATCTTCAACCCAGTAACTTCCCACAAGACCCATTTCCCATTCTTCAAACCTCCAAAATAGATTCTGCAAACAACGCCCCAAATAAAGACCAAAACTAAAAGCCTTATGTTTTAATAAACTTATATCCTCCTTATACACATTTTCCAAAAATACCCCCTTACCCCTAACCACTTGTACACTTAAAAAATCCTAAAATACCCCCATCATCCCCCACACACTCTCTACCTCACCCAACACACATGCACTTATGTGTCACTTCCCAAAAATTCCCTTACCACCTCTCCCACATGCACTTATGTGCAACTTTCCAATTTACCCCTTACCTTCTTCACGTATAAATTGAAGAGTTGGTGACAAAAGAAGGAGATTTCCGATTTAGTTTTTAAACTTTGTGTGATAAATTTATCTCCGCTCCTCTATGAAGAGTATTTGTATTTTTAGCAAATATCTCAATATAGAGGTGTGTGGTGAAATTTATCTCTTGGATGAATTCTACTCCACCCCTCTATGGTGAGTTTTTGCATTTTTAGCAACAATCTCAAAATAGAGTGATGTGGCTGAATTCATCCTTTGGGAAGTAAATTCTACTCCCCCCCCCCCCCCCCTCTATGATGAGTATTTGCATTTTTAACAAATATCTCAACATAATGTGATGATGTGAAATTTATTTACTTGGATGAATTCTAATGTGCAATTTTATAATTTTAGGATTTGCATTTTTTAGTAAATCTCTCTTATTATTTAAGAGTCCATTATGAATTCATACATTGAATATTGTAATAAGTTTTTATTTTTTTTTATTTTTGTAGTTTTGAGGGATTGTAATTGAGAGAATTTGGGTGTGTAATTGAAGAGTTGCTATAAGTCAAGTACAAATGGATTTGATATATTCCTCTTTAATTTCTCTTGATTTAATCCTCACATGCTCTTATTGTTTATTTTTATTTTTGGATGATGATTATTGAGGGATAATCTCCCATTCATGGGATGAATTTTGAAGCCCTCGTGAGTCCAATTTAGTTAGTTTGCTTTTTAGCACAATTTTCTTAATCTCATTTTTCTCTTATTAGAGTTAGTACTTTAAAAACTAATATAGTTAGTTAATTAATAATCCCTTGAAAATCCATGCAAAAAAAGAAAAAATAGAAAAATCATAAAAAATAATAGTATGCAAATGAATTTACACATGTCTTCACTTTTTGTGTTTCATCCTTAGATTCGGATTGACTCCCTTACTTACCTTATGCATATTTTGAGTTTATTTGTAGGTTCAAGGTAATTGTGATGGAAAAGGAGTTGCAACAACGACACTTACATAAGAGACTCATTTTCTTTTCAATCAACACATAACTTAAGTCAAAATGAAATACAAAGGTTCTTCGAATAACTCCCATTCTGCTTCTAACATTTCAATTGGTTTACTTACTTCCAGCTTCCTATGTTCTTACTCTATCTTACTTTATGCTTGTTCCATCTTCCTTTATGCTTGGTCCAACTTCCTATGTGCTTGCTCCATCTTCTCCTGTGCTTTCTCCATCTTCTACCTCTTCCCGAGTTGGTTTATGAGCCAACTCACTTGACTCATTACACTCCTTTATAATCTCACTAATCTTTGTTAAATTCTTCTCTAGTTTCTTTAATGAGGGAAATTATGTCTACTTACAAGTTTATGTTTAAGCAGAGTTGGAACAGAGGTTAAAGTTTAAACATGACCCCATGCCATTGTGGATGCTCAATAAGCTTGTGTTTGAGATGCTGTTTCACTGCTCGAGGAATATTTCACCTCCCCACACCTGTTATTTCTCATAAGCTGGGAATATTTTTGCCTTTCTTATATTTTTGGTCCCCATTTGTGATGTAACTCCATTAAATTTGAAATAGAAACAGGAAATATTTTATTATGGACACTCTCATGTGTGTACTCATACTCATTTTCTTACATACAACACTTATGTTTATAACATAAAATGTGACTCATTTTGTATATATGTGCTTGATCATAATCTCTATGTTACTCTAAAAAATTATATAAACGAACTCAAAATCAAGATGATTTGAAATAAGAAAGTACAACTAACTCTAAATATGGTCAACTTTTAACCACATTTTTCTATCTTTGAAAAGCCTTCCATCTTTTATTTTGTACATCAAACAGTAACTTGAATCATATGTTTCTTTGACAACAAATGGTCTCTCCTACTCTGCAAACTTGGGCAATGGGAGTCCTCCAATATGTTTAATAACTATTTTTAGAACAAAACCTCCTTCCACAAATTTTTTTTGCTTCACTAAATTATCATAAGCCATGGAGAGTTGCTTCATGTACATCTAGAAGTGTTGCCTCACATTATTTATGTGTTCATCCAACACTTCTAGTTGAATGTTCCTATCTTGAGGGAGCATGATTCTTCGCAAGGCATATTTGGTCGAAGTTACTTCTAGCTTAACTCGTAAAATTTCCCAGCTCCATAGACCAAGAAAAAGGTGTATAACTATTAAATTTCCTTTTGGCCATTCGACAAGCCCATAGTAATGATCAAACTTTGTCATCTCACGCTCTAAGAAAGTCCTCCATTGTCTAAGCCAAAATTTTGACCTTGTCTTATCTAAAATGTTGACCAAGGTTTTGTTTGTTTCTTCGACATAATCTTTGCCTTTGTGGTAGGCTACTATTAAAGTGTGTTGTATGATTGAGTATTTTTATGAGCAAGGTCATCTCTTTGTTGATGAATGGGGTTCTATTATCAGATAAAATAACCTTGGGAAGGCCAAAAATGACAAATTATGTAGTCTTTGATTAACTAACCCACCATGCCTATTGTTGCTCTCTTCAAGGGTAATGCCTCTACCCATTTTGTAAAACACCTATTACCACGAGTATCCAAATTTTTCCCTTTGAGGAAGGTTTGATATCCCCCACAATGTCAAACTCCCAAGTGTGAAATGGATAGGGAGTTGACAAGGAATGAAGGTATAGTGAAGGAGCATGGATCAAGTTTTTGTGAAGTTGGTACGCCTGACCTTTTGCATGAACTCAGCTGAATCTTTCTCCATATTTGACCAATAATAACCCAAAGTCATGAGTTCAGCATACAATTTGTCTCCCCTAGTGTCAGCGAGATCGTGGGCTTACTTAAGAACTTACCTTGTTTCTTCCTTTATGATGCACCTCAAAGGTCTATTGAAGTATCCTCTAGGATAGAGTTGCTCCTCTTGAACATAAAACCTTGGGGATTTTCTTCTAATCCCCATGGTGTCAATACTCTATACAGAAGAAACCCCATTTTTTATAAAAATCAATGTAAGATTATCTCCAATTTGTTTGAATTTCCATGAAATTACACTCAGTTTTCAAAACGAAAAGTTAACACAAAGCACATTATCTTAGAATTATTGTTGCATCCTACCTCGTCGTTGGTTAAAAATATCTCTCTATTTAAATTCTTCAATACAGAGGGATCTCAGTATTCTCACAATAATCCTTATAGGTTTTTAAAAATTTTGCTTTACTTCCTCCGGGTCAATGCATCTCGCCAGCCAGCCCCTATTTTTTTTTAAGAATAAACTCCCTTCCATAAAGAAATATTACGCTAACTCTCTAGGACCTATATTTGGTTCTTTAGTTGCATTATTATTTTACCTCTACAGTCTTATCCATCTTCACTTTGAAATATTGCAAGTGTTATCGACGAAGTTGTACTTATAACCATGATTATTACTCTATGTTCATAGCGACCTTTTGTGCAATGGTGGCATAGGCATCAGCATGCTTGTTCATTGCTCTAGGATGCCTCTCCACTTTGACTTGATGGAACTGGCCAAACAATCTCCAGATAATTTTTCTATAGGGTGCAGCGCTGAGCTGCTTTAATGCATATTCTCCGTTCACTTATTTGACCACTAGGTTAGAATTTCCTTTGATGCAGAGAGAGTGGATGCCTCTTCGAAGAGCCTCCAGCAATTCCAAAACCAAAGCCTCATATTCTGCCTTATTATTGGAACAAAAGAACTCCAACATAACAGATAGACAAGTTTCCTATTTTCCTCTTGAAATAATGACCTCTACTCCTCCTTGTTTGGTATCTGATGAGTCATCAAACTCCATAATCACTCTTTAATACAGTCTTCTAAAAAGTTGTCTTGCATATCATCTCCTAAAATGTATTTGTGAGGTGTCTCAAATATCCCAGAAGGAAAAATTATCAGTAAATTTGCATAATCTTGACTATCGATCACACAAAGGACCACACATTTCATATCGTACTCTGAGAGTATAAAGAACCACCATACTATCCTCCCAATCAAAATGGTTCGTGATAATAAGAACTTAATGAAAACACATCTTATCACAATATGAATGGTGAAAGATAGCAAATAATGCATGAGTTTTTTTTCAATAAATACCAAAGCCAAACAATACCTTTCAACACTAATGTATCTTGCCTCTGAACCAATGATGATTCTACTCACATAATAGGCATGTCGTTCTGACCCATCGATCTCTTGTGCCAATAATGCACCGATGGAACTTATGGTAAAATTAAGATAAACCTTCAAAGGTACTCCAATTCTTAGTGGAATAATCATTTGTGGGGATATAATTAATTTCTTAAGCTTGTTAAAAGATTCTTGTTAAGGTTCTTTCAATTTGAACTTCACAGTTTTGCACAACAAATCCATTAACAAATAAGTAATCTCAGCCAAACTTGGGATAAATTTTCTAAGGTAGGAAATCTTCTCGAGGAAGCTCTTTAGCTCTCTCCTTTTCAATTCTCGATCAAGTATTATAAAGGATATCTTTTTACTTCTCTTGGCCCGTCTAGACTCCCTAGAAATCCACCACAAAACCCAAGAATTTCCCACTTGTTACACCAAATGTTCACTTGAGTGGGTTCATCTTTAATTTATGTTTCCTACACCTATTCAAAACTCTTCATATATCAACCAAGTGATGTTCCCCCATCCTTCACTTGATGACCAAATCATCCACACATAACTATAAAATGTCATAAAAATGGCCATCATCATTCTTTGATAAGTTGCCCCTGTATTTTTAAAACTAAAAGGCATGATGTTGTACATAAAATTATATAATGGTGTTCTAAAATTTGTTTTCTCTTCATAAATTGGATCCATCTCGATCTGGTTGTATACCTCATACCCATCGATGAAGTTATACTTTTTGTAACCTGCTGTTAAATCTATCAGACTGTCAATAGATGGTAGAGGAAACTCATCCTTTAGGCTAGCTCGATTGAGATCTCTAAAGTCAACACATATACATATTTAATTTTTATCTTTATTCCACATTAAAACAATACTTGAAAGTCAATTAGATGTTGTATTGTCTTAATGACTATAGTTGCCAATAACCCTTGAACCTCTTCTTTGATCTTGAGATCTATCTTTGGCTTGTATGTTCGGGTTTCTTGCTTCACCGGTATTGCCTAAGGCATTACGTATAACCTATGACAACTCACCTATTAATCTAGCCCCACCATATCTATGTATTTCCAAGAAAATAAGTCTTTTTACTCTCGAATAAGCTCAATCAACCCACGTTTCTTCTCAGTATATAGGTCTTTCGAAATGCATATTAGCCTTCAATCTTCTTCACCCTTATCCAGATCAATTTGCTCCAACTCTTGGACTTGTGGTTTCTGATGATCAATCATGCATTCTTGCTCAATTTCAGTCTCTTTAATAAATTCGTGTATATTGGAATTATCAATGACAAGGCATTTTCCTTTATTATCTACCAGGAAACACTCATACTCTAGGTCATCTTCTTCCTCAACTTCTTTGGTTGTTTGCGCACACCTTTCGAGGAGATACTCCACCCTTCCATCCTCCAGCAATACTTTTTTGAACTATCATTTGGGCGATGTAACTGCCTTCCTCTTTTTTTTTCTCTTAGTTTCCTCCAACTTAGAAAACCTATTAAGGGCGCCCTGTCATTTTGTCTCGTACTCTTTTGGATTAATCATTGACCTTATTCAATGTCTTTATGATTTATAATTGTTTGAGGTTTAGGAATGACATTGTGCGCCTCATCATCTCTCTACTCAACATACACCATCTCATCACCTTAGTTTTTTATAAGCACTAACTGTTTTAATCTTTGGTACTTTAACTCCCTCCCCATGATGTGTGAAAATGCGCATATCCTTAGATAGTTTGGTGTAAAATGCAGCATCCACCAAGTGTACCTCCTCTAGTGAAAAAGTCTTCTTGGTTTCTCAAATTATTATTTCAAATCCTTCACATTAACTTTGGCTCACTGGTGATACGTCAAAAGAACTAAATCGTGGTTGTGCATCCACACTCTTCCTATCAAAAATTGGTACGAAGTGGCACTCTTAATCATGTGGAACTTAATATGTGATGTGAGATTCCCCATCTGAATTCTAATATTTACATATCCAATGGATTTTTAAGTCAGGTTATCCTAACCAAAATATCAAGTGGCATTGCTATCAACATTGCTTCTGAGGTATTAGCCACATAACGGGCGCTAATAGGCATTATATTAATAGAGACACCTACATCCTTCAAATCTCTAGTAAAGCTTATGCCATTCATGCTTGTCGTGACATATAACGTTCGATTTTATGGGGACTTGACTGCTCTATCGGCATGAGAGAATGTTATCTCTAACATAATTTTTTTTATTAGCCCATCCATTAGTACTTTCCATCTCAACGAGGGAACGTCATTCTTCTTTACAATGTCTAATATCTCCCAAGTGATCTTTAATCTACTTTCCTGAGGCATCCCTACTTGATCTAAGGACTACGCAAATTTTGGGGACTTCGACATAACTTGATACTCCAAAATGGTTTAACCACATAACTTTCCATATTATATATTTCCTCTATGTCTCTGTCACTCAATTTTTCATAGGAAATAACTACATTTTCCATTCACACTATGCCATATTCCAATGATATCTCAAACTCCTTCCTCTCTCTTCTCAGCTTCCTCACATGATCCTCAACTTCCTCATCATAATCCACCACCATGTTTGCCCCATGAGATGATAGTAGATTGTTGTTGACGTTTCCCTGAGGTATCTGCAGCACTCTAGTTGTCATATGGTTGTTTATAATTCGTCCCAATGTGAAGCATGAGTTTTTCGGGTGACAAACATGCCAATTTAAATGGTAATATTTGGGATCATCTTGAACATCTACTCTCGGTGCATATTAGGGAGCTTTATTGGGTGCATAAATTATCCCATCACTGAGCATTATTTTATAAAAGCTAATACCTTCCTCAATAATGCAAGGCAATGGTGGAAGGTATTCTATGTGTCTCTCAAAGTTCCTCTTATTATCCTTCTTCTGACTTATTCCAGCCTCAATGATTCCATCCACATAACCCACCCATGGATATTGGCCTATTCCAGACCCATTTTGTGATATAGACACTATATTGGTCATGGTTTGGTTTGGGTGAATAACCAAAGAAATGTTTCTTACAGACTTTAAGAAATTTGTAAATGTGCCCTCATGCATTTCATTTATCATGTGACAAATATACTCAGTTAGTAATCCTTTAAAACAAATTTGAAGTAATTTTGACTCGTTTTCCTCATCTCTCAAGTCGAGAGACATCTCTCTAAATCTTCATATATATGCCACTATGTCCTCAGTCGGTCGTTACCTCTCCCATGAAATATGGTTACTTCAGGAGGGAAGTTATCTACCCAGAGTGGTTAGTCAATGTTGTCATTATTCCAAAGTAACGACAAATAGAGAATGTGTGTTGATTTCACAAACTTGAATAAGGTATGCCCCAAAGACAGTCTCCCTCTGTCGAGAATAGACTAAATGGTTCATGCCACAGTCGGTCATAAACTGATGAGTTTTATGGATGCCTACATGGCTATATTCAGATATTCATGGACCAAATCGATGTCGATAAAACTTCATTCATCATGAACAAAGGTACATATTTCTACAAGGTAATGTCCTTCGGCCTCAAGAACGTCAGGGAAACATACCAAAGGCTAGTAAGTAAAATGTTCAAGGAGCAGATTGGCAAGACCATGGAGGTATATGTTGATGACATGCTCACAAAGAGTCTCTATACCGAGACACATGTGGTTGACTTGGAGCGCACTTTCAACACAATGGACAAGTATCGTATGAAGATGAATCCTTCAAAGTGTGTCTTCGGGGTCAGAGCAGGCAAGTTTTTGGGTTTTATTATCAATCGAAGGGTGATAGAATCTAACATCAAAAAAATCAAAACCTTTATGGAAATGAAGACTCCTAAGACAATAAAAGAAGTCCATAGTTTGGTCGGACAAGTGACGGCGCTGAATAGGTTCATCTCCAGTGTGATAGACAAATATCTCCCTTTCTTCAAGGTGTTGAGGAAATCCTTCGAGTGGAATGAGGAGTGTGAGAAGTCCTTTAAAGAGTTGAAGGTCTACCCTAGATCCCAACTCTTATTGTCAAGATCTATTTAAGGAGAAAAATTATATTTATAACTGGTCGTATTTAAGTCGGTCATCAGTGCAGCAATTGTGAGAGATGATGAGGGCGTCCAAAAGCCAGTATATTTCAACAGCATGGTTCTTCAAGGAGCTAAGAAAAGGTATTAAAAATATAAATGTTGTCTTATACTCTCATTCATGCATCTAGGAAGATGAAGCCCTACTTATAAGAACATACAATGGTCATCCTAACAAATTTCCCTCTTAGGTAGGTCATCCATAAACTCGAGAAATCAAGTAGGCTGATGGTCTAGTCTATAGTGTTGGGAGAATTCAACATCATATATCAGCCGAGAATGACCATCAAAGGGCAGGCCTTACCTTATTTTTTAGTCGAGTTCACATGGTATGAGATCGATACAAAAGAGATTATGAATCCAGTGTGTGATCCAGAAAGAATAACACACCTCTCCTCGGTTGAGGCTGAGATGAGTACGACTAGGAGATTAGTGATTGAAAACGAAGAAGAAAGATTTGTGTTTAATAATGGAGCATTAAAAGAGGGCAAATTTTTTGAAAAAGCTACTGTGTGGAGGCTATTTATTGATGGTTCTTCCCGTGAGGCAAGGAGTGGAGCTAGCTTAATAGTGTCATATCTAGACAAAACTGATATAGAGTATGCTTTGAGATTCAAGTTCAAGGCATCGAATAATAAGTCTAAGTATGAGGCCCTTCTTGCCTGTCTCGCCCTTGCCAAAGCCCTGAATTTAAGTCATTTGTTAGATCATAATGATTCTAGACTAGTAGTAAACCAAACCTTAGGAGTTTATGAGGCTAAAAATGAAAGGATGTCTAAGTATATATCCGGGGTATAAGCAATGCAAAAGAACTTCAATGAGATAAAGTTCAAAAGGATCCTTCAACTGGATAACGGCCAAGTCAATGCCTTGCTAGATTAGCGTTAGCAACTAAAATCGAGATAAGAAGGTGCCTGTCAAGATTTTACATTGACCGACCATTAAAGAAGAAAATAACATGGTTGAGTTTTGCTTAAGCCTTGAGATAGGAGAATCTTGGATGGACCCTCTCATTCGATATATAAAAGATGGTGAACTGCTAGACTCAAAATTAGAAAGGTAAAATCTCAGATACAAAGCTACTAAGTACTAAATTATTGGGAATTTTCTATACAAGAAAGGATTTCTTCTCCCTCTACTCCGATGTGTCCATCTGATAAAGGTGGAATACATTTTGAAAGATATACATGAAGGTTCCTGCACCAGTCATATAAGAGGGAGATCCTTAGCTAAAAGGGTGGTCACCCTGGGGTATTGGTGGTCGACCTTGACAAGGGATGCGGCCAGTTATGTCAAGAGAGGTGACAAGTGTTAGAGGTTCGACAACATCCCTTAACAGCCTCATCAACCACTATCCCCCTTTACCTCTCCCTGTCCATTTACAGTTTGGAGAATTAATTTGGTGGAACCCTTGCCTAAGACAACTGGAAACTATAGATACCTCATAGTGACAATTGATTACTTCTCAAAGTGGGTTGAGAAAGAGGCCATGATCACCATCACTCATACAAAGACCTTCAAGTTTTTTGGAAAAACATAATTTGCAGATAAGGTCTACCTTATACCCTCATCTCAAATAATAGAAAGAAGTTCCAAAATGATGCATTAGAAGCCTATTACAAAAGTGTCGGCATCAACCAGTTTTTCTCATCTCCAGACAAACCTCGAGCAATTGGTTAAACAGAGGTGACTAATAGAACCATATTGGATGGGATAAAGAAGAAGTTAGAAGATGCCAAGGGTCTATGAATCGATGCAGTTCATGTTGTCCTGTGGTCCTAAAGGATGACAAAGAGAACTCCAAAAGAAGAAACCCATTTCATGCTTGCCTACGCCTAAGAGGTAGTGATTCCTATAAAAATTGGTTTATAAACCCATAGGGTTAATACCTATGACCCAGAAGAAAATATTAAAGAGAGGAGGTTGGATCTAGACCTCGTTGAAGAGAGGAGAGAAGACATAGAAATAAGGTAAGCAGCCTATCAGTAGAGAACCGCTAGATTTTACAACAAAAGAGTAAAGGACAAGCCATTATCACTTGGATACTTGGTTTTAAAGAAAACTTGGCAAAAGTCGAATAAACTTCATCCTAATTGGCATGGTCATATAGGGTAACAAAAGAGGTAGTTCCTAGCACATATCGGCTCGAGAATTTCGAGGGAGGGCCATTCTCCAATCCTTTGAATGTCGATCATCTAAAGAAGCATTATCAGTAGGACATTTTATAAGTTTCTTCTATCATTGTTTCATTGTACGAGAAGAAAAGTTATGAATGAAAAATTGCAAGTGTTCTCTCATATTCTTATTGTATGAGTAGTTCTTATTGTATGTTTTAGTTCATCCTAAGCTATGGAACATCACTTACGTGGTTAAGTAACATTACTTTACTCTCGGTGACATGACAATCCAGATGGGGCTAACCTCGAACAATATCTTAACATCATTAATTTGGTGAAAAAACTCTCTCGATCAAGACGACAGTGTAGGAAGAGGTAGTTCTCGTCCATACACTCTCAAAACAACAAGAGGGGAATTTTGATATAACACCATAATTTGGTGAATTCAAATTCAAAAATAATTTCATTATGATTGATCTTAACATCATTAATTTGGTGAAAAAATTCTCTTGACCGAGACGGTAGTGTAGGATGAGGTAGCTCTCTTTCATACGCTCTCAAAATGATAAGAGGGGACTTGTGATATAACATCATAATTTAATGAATTCAAATTTAAAAATCATTTCATTATGGTTGATCTTAACATCATTAATTTGGTGAGAAAACTTTCTCATTTGAGACGATAGTGTAGGACGAGGTAGCTCTCGTCCATACGCTCTCAAAACGACAAGAGGGGAATTGTGATATAACACCATAATCTCGTGAATTCAAATTCAAAAATCATTTCATTATGGTTGATCTTGACATCATTAATTTGGTGAAAAAACTCTCTCGGCCGAGACGATAGTGTAGGACGAGGTAGCTCTTGTCCATATGCTCTCAAAATGACAAGAGGGAACTTGTGATATAACACCATAATGAGATAATGTGCGAGAAGAAAATATTTAATTGGTGATCTCAAGTTATAAGCCATTCAACATCAGTACAGTTATCTAAATAGATGATGCAAAGCTAAGACAGAAAATATGTAATAACAAGAAGAGATAACATAAATAAGCAACACAAGAATTATCATTTATCATTCAGAGGTGCAATGAATTATTCAAACATAAGTGTTTATGGTCATAATTTTAGAGTACAAAACCACAAAACTAGAAATGTTTTTAAGAGTTACATTAGAAATGGCGCTAGTCCACAAGCGGACTCCCAAACAAATGAAAATACGTGAGAACTATGAGCTAGGGTTTGTCTCATTCACATTCAGAGTCTCAGTCTTAGCAGGAATAGTCCATCACCGGCAGCATTGTTGTCAGCCTCAGCATCGTCGGTCGGTTCAGTCTCTTCCATCTGGTTAGCCGTCTAAGGTGTCATCTCCGACTGTGGCACCCCTTAATTTAGCTCAGACCAATTATGGCCAAAGGGTAGTCGAGGCATAAGGCTTCAAGATGTTCGAAAAGATGAGTAATGTCAGGAAATTTCAATGTGACCTATCATCATGCAATATGGACTCTTTCAAGGTATCGCAAACGGTATCCTACGAATTCCTTTGAAAGCTTAAAGTATTATATAGCCTGTCTCTGAGCCTCTATAATTTCCTTATCAACTGTATTTTTCACCTTCCCAATAATGTCTTTATTATGTTTGTTGTGCAGAGTCTTTATTGCCTCGATATGGGTGGAGTTTAAGTTATTGATGACCTCCGTATGTTGATTCTTCAAGTTTTTAATTACAGTCTCTAAGCTTGCAATGCGCTTCTTCTGAGTCTAGTTATTTTTATGTCAAGATGATCTTGATGTATTTTGGGGATTTCGCTTCAACCTATTGATGGATCTTTTGCAAACAGATGCTGGTTTGCATATGAAAAGGTGCATAAGTACGAAATAACCTCACAGTGACTAAAGAAGTAAAAATAAAAGGACAAAAACGTAAAACCACCTAATGTTGAGTCAAATCACATCCTACTTCCTATAAATCCTCTAAAATCCCTAAGAGTTTAGCCCTAACATCGACTGATAACTCATCAAAAAACATAGAGGAACACCGAATTAAATAAGCTGTGAAATAAGCCAAAAATCCTAACTCAAATGAGAAACAAGTTGAAGGAAATGGAGTACCTGAATGATAAGAAACATTGGGGAAGAAATGAAACTCATAAAGGGTTAGGAGCATCAAGAATCGAAGGTTATTGTTGAAAGCTTTAATGGGGATATACAGAAAGGAGTAAGGTAGGAATGATTATGGTAAGAAGGAAAGAGAAAAGGGAAATTTGGGTTTGAATACCATATAATGATTGTGCAAGTTTTCCAACGCACTTCATCATTTTAGGCACAAAACCCTAAGCGTTCAGTCGTTATTTAGGCTTTGATCAGATGCTACCCAATGCAAACTATGACAGGTGTCCCATCAAGCCTGCAGGCCACCTAACGACTTCCATGTGTCTCCTCAATAACTATTATCAACTTCTTGTCTTCAGACATTATTCCCCTTCAACCTCCTCCTAACGTTGGAGACTAAGGGCTAAGGGATGATTGATATTCCCAAGTGTAATCTCGTTTGGGCCTAGCTCATACTCGATCCAGTTGACCTATCAAAGCAAGCTATATGAGGAATCAACACTTAATTTCCTCGACCTCGTCTCCTACTTTATGGCCGAAACATCCTACCAGTCAACTCTGCCTTCTTAACATCTTGTATCACACAGCGATCGATCAAGACCTCATCCCAACCTAAAGTTTACCAAGCCGAGACCATATTCTCCCGATTGTGTTTGAACAAGACCCTGTGTGTCTCATACTCAGTCAAGCCGAGAGTTACTTGGACGACCACTTTATCATGCATAAGGCAGATCTCCAATTATCATAATCCCACGTGCACAGGCAGTTGCAACCATATCATATGTGCACGTGGGGGGAATATTTTATCATCATGATCCACTTATATAGGTGACAGGTGGATATTACTCATTGATCAATACAAATCTACACACGCCTGATGCATGCATCGGATGCACACTACACCACCTTAATAATGTAAATACTTGCTTTCTTCTACCTTGAGAAGGACCTTAATTAAAAATCTTACTGAAACCCTGTTGAAATTGCAACATAGAGAGAGAGAGAGAGAGAGAGAGAGAGAGAGAGAGAGAGAGAGTTGAATGATCTATATCCAAAGGCCATTGGAAATCTTTCTCAGTGGAATTCACTCACATATACACAGTAGAGTAGGCCTAAATAGGCTGAACCACTTACATATTGTCTTATCTCATATTTGACTCACCTCCTTCTACATATACATCTTTGTTATACTTCATTGTTATACTAGATTGAGCTTATATATTTACATTTATTTGGTGATACCATTTATGGTATCATCACCATACGCTAACCTTCTTGTCAAACTACATCACATGTATTTATTTCTGGCTTTAACTCTTATTCAGCTACACATACGCTAAATCATTTTAGTTCTCATCATTATTCGATCCAAATAACTTCACACCAATTATTAATTCAATATTAACACATTTATTTTATTCAACTGTATATATTTATCATATTTATATACGTATATTCATATCACATCTCATATATATATATATATATATATATATGAAAGTGAGAAAACTAAGTTGCACAAACAATTTCAATTTTCATTTAAACAAAATTAAATCAAGTTCAAAGATAGGTTAAACGAACCAAACATGAATATTCCCAAATTAAGTACTTTGACTTGGATTAAATTACACCAAAGTTAACCCAAACTAATTTAGCACCAAATTAAAGCAAGATTGCAAATTAAACCCCATTTTATCTTTTTAACCTAAGCATCCATTCTATGTTAGTAAACAACATAAATTAAGCAATCTCACTTCACGACGATGTATGAAGAAAACCCACAACGGGAAAAACCTCAAAAGGCCATTGCCTACGAATCCACTAGATATGGTTTTACATTACAAGACAAAAGACTTACAACACTCGAATTGAATCCTTCAAGCCCTGACGCTTCTTCTTGCAAATACCTCCGTCTAGTTGATAACCACGACGTCCATCACAGTTTTGGAGTCCACCAATAAAATCACAACAATCGTCAACCACACATGGTGCCTTTCACCATGTGAGAAAGCCGCAGCACAAACCAATCTTCCTTTTGGGGTAGTGAAGAAACCCAAACAATCTCCTTAAAATAATTGAGAAGAAAACACCTGCCAACTAGACTCTCTCTCTCTCTCTCTCTCTCTCTCTCTCTCTATATATATATATATATATATATATATATATATATATATATATGAAATTTGGATTTAAACTCAAAATGGGTGTGTATATATGTGTTTAATGAAGATTTTCTCTTAAAAATTAAAACACTCAAAACATGAACTTTTTCTTTGAAAGAAGCCTCTGAAAATCTCTCTAGGAGGTTGAAAAAGTTATCTGAAAAATTGTTGCCCGAAGTAATTACAACTGGCAAAAGTAGTGGGAACAAGTAGAGGGGAAAAATGGAGGGAAAAATAAAAACTACCAAAAACTGATGGAATCTCGTTCAAACGAAATCGTTCAAAGAACTTCTAACGAGAATTCAGAGTTAAAGGACAAATTTTGTTTGATATCTCGTTCGAACGAGCACATTTGAATGACTTCATTCGAACAAAACTTCTAACGAGAAAATAGAGAAATGGAAATCAATCTCGTTAGTAATGTCATTCGAATGACTGGGAATATCATTCGAACGAGACCTAGTTTCGTTCGAACAAATTTTTAGAAAATCTATATTTTATTTTTCAAGCCCAAAAATTTTATAAAAACAAGTTTAAAATATCTAAAATAATTTTATAATAAAATTAAAAGTCGTTTTGACAAAACTTTATAAAAAGTAAGACCCATAATATATTTTCCAAGCTCATATATATATAATAGTGCATTCATACCTTTGGAGACTTTGAATCCTCAAATGTTGTTGACGTGAAGCATGTGGCACGAAACCCGCAAGGATTAAGCTTTAAATCTTGGTCTCTATGTCTTGAACTTCTTCAAACGTCATAGGCTTGATAGGAACAAACTTTTAACCTAAGACTCAAATGTTTTTGTTCGGAATTAAGCCAAAACTACATATGGACTCAATTGGAGATTTGGTTCCTTAGGTTATCGTATGCTCTGTGCGTATAATTGCATCCCCATAGATTTACCTCGCTAATGCATTCTCTAGCATGTTATCAGGCTCCAGGGACATTACATAACACACTTTGGCCACTGGGTCAAAATCTCACCACCAAAACCAAATCGTAAATGCATAATTGGAGGCAATCATAGTCATACATTCGTGGGCCATAACCATACCACGTTACCCCCACTTGAATCTAAACTTGCATATAATAGTCGTGCAATAAACCTATGACCTGGAGAATCGATCCAACACCTACTGATCAATGACAAGTGGACTGCCTACTACGTGCCACCTCCAACAATAGCATCCCTAGAGTAGGTATGTTTCACATATATTCATAAATACATATAATGTATCTATACCTGTGTATATAAATACATAAAAATAGGCTAAGCATATATAAAGCTCTAGTAGCACTAGCCCATAAATCCCGAGTCTACCCCGACTCCCAATTTATCAAGTATTCAATTACTTATTTTGAATTCTCTAACTTCACATCTCTGGAGAACATGTTATTATAACCTAACACTTCGCTAGCCATCTCAAAATCTTAACCTGACTTCATGATTTCAACCCATGCTCATTTACTCGCCTAGTCGCGTATTTCCTTACACGAAATCCGTCCCCGTTTAGCCTACAACACCTCCTAGGTCTCTTAGCAATAAGTTATTATGAGTTTTAAAATACCCCCCCATTCTCCCTTTAAGTAGGTAAAAATATAAGTGTCCTTATCCCATTAGAAATCTTCAAAATCACAAATTTGCACAACTTTAATATTCAGGCAGATTAAACACATTATACTAAAATGGCTATTACTCCCTCAACGAAAGTTCAAATGACCTAATTCAAACCTCACTAGAAAGATAAGATACATACCTTTCTTTTCATAGATGGATCCTGGACTAGTTCAAAGTAAATTTAAAATGGCGTGCATTTGAAGTGACGTCAAAATTCACAAAAGTCGAATATTCTGAGAGATTAAACACATTTTACTAAATTGTTTATTACTCCCTCCACATAAGTCCAGATGACCTTATTTAAAGCTCATTATAAATCTAAGATGCATACCTTTCTTTTCATCTATGTCGCATAGTCTACTTTAAAGTAAAAATAAAATGGCATGCATTTGAAGTGACATTACAATTTCTGTCAGATTCATCTATTAACACATTATGTCATTCAATACTAAAATTTAGTTTCAAGATTCTTTAAATTCTCCCAAGAATTATTCAAGGTCACAAATTCTCTTTGAATCAATCTCATATTTTATTCAAGATCACCTCTTTTATATATAAATCAATCTCATATTTATATAGGATAATAATTAAATCAACTTCTATAATATTATTCACAAAAATCTCATTTTTATCATTTAAACAAAATTAAATCAAGTTCAAAGATAGGTTAAACGAACCAAACATGAATATTCCCAAATTAAGTACTTTGACTTGGATTAAATTACACCAAAGTTAACCCAAACTAATTTAGCACCAAATTAAAGCAAGATTGCAAATTAAACCCCATTTTATCTTTTTAACCTAAGCATCCATTCTATGTTAGTAAACAACATAAATTAAGCAATCTCACTACACGACGATGTATGAAGAAAACCCACAACGGGAAAAACCTCAGAAGGCCATTGCCTACGAATCCACTAGATATGGTTTTACATTACAAGACAAAAGACTTACAACACTCGAATTGAATCCTTCAAGCCTTGACGCTTCTTCTTGCAAATACCTCCGTCTAGTTGATAACCACGACGTCCATCACAGTCTTGGAGTCCACCAATAAAATCACAACAATCGTCAACCACACATGGTGCCTTTCACCATGTGAGAAAGCCGCAGCACAAACCAATGTTCCTTTTGGGGTAGTGAAGAAACCCAAACAATCTCCTTCTAATAATTGAGAAGAAAACACCTGCCAACTAGACTCTCTCTCTCTCTCTCTCTCTCTCTCTCTCTCTATATATATATATATATATATATATATATATATATATATATGAAATTTGGATTTAAACTCAAAATGGGTGTGTATATATGTGTTTAAAGAAGATTTTCTCTTAAAAATTAAAACACTCAAAACATGAACTTTTTCTTTGAAAGAAGCCTCTGAAAATCTCTCTAGGAGGTTGAAAAAGTTATCTGAAAAATTGTTGCCCGAAGTAATTACAACTGGCAAAAGTAGTGGGAACAAGTAGAGGGGAAAAATGGAGGGAAAAATAAAAACTACCAAAAACTGATGGAATCTCGTTCAAACGAAATCGTTCAAAGAACTTCTAACGAGAATTCAGAGTTAAAGGACAAATTTTGTTTGATATCTCGTTCGAACGAGCACATTTGAATGACTTCATTCGAACAAAACTTCTAACGAGAAAATAGAGAAATGGAAATCAATCTTTTTAGTAATGTCATTCGAATGACTGGGAATATCATTCGAACGAGACCTAGTTTCGTTCGAACAAATTTTTAGAAAATCTATATTTTATTTTTCAAGCCCAAAAATTTTATAAAAACAAGTTTAAAATATCTAAAATAATTTTGTAAGAAAATTAAAAGTCGTTTTGACAAAACTTTATAAAAAGTAAGACCCATAATATATTTTCCAAGCTCCTATATATATAATAGTGCATTCATACCTTTGGAGACTTTGAATCCTCAAATGTTGCTGACGTGAAGCATGTGGCACGAAACCCGCAAGGATTAAGCTTTAAATATTGGTCTCTACGTCTTGAACTTCTTCAAACGTCATAGGCTTGATAGGAACAAACTTTTATCCTAAGACTCAAATGTTTTTGTTCGAAATTAAGCCAAAACTACATATGGACTCAATTGGAGATTTGTGTCCTTAGGTTATCGTATGCTCTATGCGTATAATTGCATCCCCATAGATTTACCTCGCTAATGCATTCTCTAGCATGCTATCAGGCTCCAGGGACATTACATAACACACTTTGGCCACTGGGTCAAAATCTCACCACCAAAACCAAATCGTAAATGCATAATTGGAGGCAATCATAGTCATACATTCGTGGGCCATAACCATACCACGTTACCCCCACTTGAATCTAAACTCGCATATAATAGTCGTGCAACAAACCTATGACCTGGAGAATCGATCCAACACCTACTGATCAATGACAAGTGGACTGCCTACTACGTGCCACCTCCAACAATAGCATCCCTAGAGTAGGTATGTTTCACATATATTCATAAATACATATAATGTATCTATACCTGTGTATATAAATACATAAAAATAGGCTAAGCATATATAAAGCTCTAGTAGCACTAGCCCATAAATCCCGAGTCTACCCCGACTCCCAATTTATCAAGTATTCAATTACTTATTTTGAATTATCTAACTTCACATCTCTGGAGAACATGTTATTATAACCTAACACTTCGCTAGCCATCTCAAAATCTTAACCTGACTTCATGATTTCAACCCATGATCATTTACTCGCCTAGTCGCGTATTTCCTTACACGAAATCTGTCCCCGTTTAGCCTACAACACCTCCTAGGTCTCTTAGCAATAAGTTATTATGAGTTTTAAAAATACCCCCTCCCCCCCAATCTCCCTTTAAATAGGTAAAAATATAAGTGCCCTTATCCCATTAGAAATCTTCAAAATCACAAATTTGCACAACTTTAATATTCAGGCAGATTAAACACATTATACTAAAATGGCTATTACTCCCTCCATGAAAGTTCAAATGACCTAATTCAAACCTCACTGGAAAGATAAGATACATACATTTCTTTTCATAGATGGATCCTGGACTAGTTCAAAGTAAATTTAAAATGGCGTGCATTTGAAGTGACGTCAAAATTCACAAAAGTCGAATATTCTGAGAGATTAAACACATTTTACTAAATTGTTTATTACTCCCTCCACATAAGTCCAGATGACCTTATTTAAAGCTCATTATAAATCTAAGATGCATACCTTTCTTTTCATCTATGTCGCATAGTCTAGTTTAAAGTAAAAATAAAATGGCATGCATTTGAAGTGACATTACAATTTCTGTCAGATTCATCTATTAACACATTACGTCATTCAATACTAAAATTTAGTTTCAAGATTCTTTAAATTCTCCCAAGAATTATTCAAGGTCACAAATTCTCTTTGAATCAATCTCAGATTTTATTCAAGATCACCTCTTTTATATATAAATCAATCTCGTATTTATATAGGATAATAATTAAATCAACTTCTATAATATTATTCACAAAAATCTCATTTTTATCATTTAAACAAAATTAAATCAAGTTCAAAGATAGGTTAAACGAACCAAACATGAATATTCCCAAATTAAGTACTTTGACTTGGATTAAATTACACCAAAGTTAACCCAAACTAATTTAGCACCAAATTAAAGCAAGATTGCAAATTAAACCCCATTTTATCTTTTTAACCTAAACATCCATTCTATGTTAGTAAACAACATAAATTAAGCAATCTCACTACACGATGATGTATGAAGAAAACCCACAATGGGAAAAACCTCAGAAGGCCATTGCCTACGAATCCACTAGATATGGTTTTACATTACAAGACAAAAGACTTACAACACTCGAATTGAATCCTTCAAGCCCTGACCCTTCTTCTTGAAAATACCTCCGTCGAGTTGATAACCACGACGTCCATCACAGTCTTGGAGTCCACCAATAAAATCACAACAATCCTCAACCACACATGGTGCCTTTCACCATGTGAGAAAGCCGCAGCACAAACCAATCTTCCTTTTGGGGTAGTGAAGAAACCCAAACAATCTCCTTCTAATAATTGAGAAGAAAACACCTGCCAACTAGACTCTCCCTCTCTCTCTCTCTCTCTCTCTCTCTCTATATATATATATATATATATATATGAAATTTGGATTTAAACTTAAAATGGGTGTGTATATATGTGTTTAATGAAGATTTTCTCTTAAAAATTAAAACACTCAAAACATGAACTTTTTCTTTGAAAGAAGCCTCTGAAAATCTCTCTAGGAGGTTGAAAAAGTTATCTGAAAAATTGTTGCCCGAAGTAATTACAACTGGCAAAAGTAGTGGGAACAAGTAGAGGGGAAAAATGGAGGGAAAAATAAAAACTACCAAAAAAAGATGGAATCTCGTTCAAACGAAATCATTCAAAGAACTTCTAATGAGAATTCAGAGTTAAAGGACAAATTTGGTTTGATATCTCGTTCGAACGAGCACATTTGAATGACTTCATTCGAACAAAACTTCTAACGAGAAAATAGAGAAATGGAAATCAATCTCGTTAGTAATGTCATTCGAATGACTGGGAATATCATTCGAACGAGACCTAGTTTCGTTCGAACAAATTTTTAGAAAATCTATATTTTATTTTTCAAGCCCACAAATTTTATAAAAACAAGTTTAAAATATCTAAAATAATTTTATAATAAAATTAAAAGTCGTTTTGACAAAACTTTATAAAAAGTAAGACCCATAATATATTTTCCAAGCTCCTATATATATAATAGTGCATTCATACCTTTGGAGACTTTGAATCCTCAAATGTTGCTGTCGTGAAGCATGTGGCACAAAACCCGCAAGGATTAAGATTTAAATCTTGGTCTCTACGTCTTGAACTTCTTCAAACGTCATAGGCTTGATAGGAACAAACGTTTATCCTAAGACTCAAATGTTTTTGTTCGAAATTAAGCCAAAACTACATATGGACTCAATTGGAGATTTGTGTCCTTAGGTTATCGTATGCTCTATGCGTATAATTGCATCCCCATAGATTTACCTCGCTAATGCATTCTCTAGCATGCTATCAGGCTCCAGGGACATTACATAACACACTTTGGCCACTGGGTCAAAATCTCACCACCAAAACCAAATCGTAAATGCATAATTGGAGGCAATCATAGTCATACATTCGTGGGCCATAACCATACCACGTTACCCCCACTTGAATCTAAACTCGCATATAATAGTCGTGCAACAAACCTATGACCTGGAGAATCGATCCAACACCTACTGATCAATGACAAGTGGACTGCCTACTACGTGCCACCTCCAACAATAGCATCCCTAGAGTAGGTATGTCTCACATATATTCATAAATACATATAATGTATCTATACCTGTGTATATAAATACATAAAAATAGGCTAAGCATATATAAAGCTCTAGTAGCACTAGCCCATAAATCCCGAGTCTACCCCGTCTCCCAATTTATCAAGTATTCAATTACTTATTTTGAATTCTGTAACTTCACATCTCTGGAGAACATGTTATTATAACCTAACACTTCGCTAGCCATCTCAAAATCTTAACCTGACTTCATGATTTCAACCCATGATCATTTACTCGCCTAGTCGCGTATTTCCTTACACGAAATCCGTCCCCGTTTAGCCTACAACACCTCCTAGGTCTCTTAGCAATAAGTTATTATGAGTTTTAAAAATACCCCCCCCCCCCCCCCCCAATCTCCCTTTAAATAGGTAAAAATATAAGTGTCCTTATCCCATTAGAAATCTTCAAAATCACAAATTTGCACAACTTTAATATTCAGGCAGATTAAACACATTATACTAAAATGGCTATTACTCCCTCCACGAAAGTTCAAATGACCTAATTCAAACCTCACTGGAAAGATAAGATACATACCTTTCTTTTCATAGATGGATCCTGGACTAGTTCAAAGTAAATTTAAAATGGCGTGCATTTGAAGTGACGTCAAAATTCACAAAAGTCGAATATTCTGAGAGATTAAACACATTTTACTGAATTGTTTATTACTCCCTCCGCATAAGTCCAGATGACCTTATTTAAAGCTCATTATAAGTCTAAGATGCATACCTTTCTTTTCATCTATGTCGCATAGTCTAGTTTAAAGTAAAAATAAAATGGCATGCATTTGAAGTGACATTACAATTTCTGTCAAATTCATCTATTAACACATTACGTCATTCAATACTAAAATTTAGTTTCAAGATTCTTTAAATTCTCCCAAGAATTATTCAAGGTCACAAATTCTCTTTGAATCAATCTCAGATTTTATTCAAGATCACCTCTTTTATATATAAATCAATCTCATATTTATATAGGATAATAATTAAATCAACTTCTATAATATTATTCACAAAAATCTCATTTTTATCATGTGAATCCCACTCAAAAATCCATATTTTTACACCAACTATAATATGAATTATTAACATAGCTTAAAATATCAAAAAGAGTTTAAAAACTTGCCTTTAAAAGTAGAGAATTCTGATTTCTTTCTTGGGATCCTCTATATGTGTTGGTTTTAGCTCGAAAATTGGTCCAATTCTCTCTCGGATTGCCTTTCTTGATTTTCCTCCTGAGTTTTCCTTTTCTTTTTTCCTCTCTCTCAACCCTAGGTATTTTAGAATGATGGGTTGGCTGTCCCCATCATCCAACATCACTAAATATCCCCAGGATCCCGAAATTAGCTTAAGTGCTAATATTAAAATGACCCGAATACCCTTATACAGGTCCCGATTAGCCTAAAAAAATCCTTAGAAGCCGATTACAATCCCCAAGTACCTAATTTTGACTATCTTGACCTATCACGTATCATCTCTTCACTCGAAATAACCATCCAAATCCCCTATCATTGATTTCCCTTTCCATTCCCAACACAACCCCACACACGTGTCCCGATTGAGATATCGTCAACCCGTCAATTTTATTCACTTAGGACGTAATATTAAATAACTCATTTTATTTCCTTATTACACAATTAAATATAATAACACATAAATATTAATAAAATATTATATTAATAAAATATTCTCTAATTAAAATCTATTCAATTCACTCTATTTATCAAATTAATTAAAATATGAGCACACATATAACTTGAAATATTCCCAAAAATACGGGGTGTTACATACTCCCCCTTACAAACGAATTTCATCCCCAAAATTCAGATATACCTTGTACTAAGAACTTAGAATACTTACCCACATGGTATCCTCACGTACTCAAAATCAGCTCATGGTAACATTATGGTGCCTCCACTACACAAGAACTAACGGTACCCTCATAACTGAAGGCCTACTCACTACGGCCCAAGACTAGAGAAAAGTTTGTTTAATTCATTTTATACCAATATACTACAACATTCTTAAAGTTTCACCTTGATGAAGACATCTAACACACATTGTGGACCCGCTAAAAATGCTCGAGTAAGACGAGCATATACAACACTGGCTCTATCATCTCAATACTAAGGAAATGCCCCACTTCCCTAGGTGTCAACTTCCTTTAATGCCAAACCACATAACTCCCTTCATAGGAGACACCTATAATAACACTTGAATACTTATGTCAGACTTCAACAAATTTGATTTGTGATGACGTAACTCTTATGACGATCCTAAACTATACAAAATAATTTATGATTAACTTAATCCTTGTGGATGGACTCTGAATCACGTACAGCCCAAGAAGCTTGTTATCCCCCACCTCTAATCAACTAGAGGGTAGATGAAAAGATCTCATGTGCAAAGCCTCAAAATCTGCCAATAATAACTTGGTACGAGTTATTACATGCAACTCTACCAACGGTAATTACTCTTCCTAATTACCCTAGAAATCTAGAACATGTGTCCTTCATATATGCTCCAAAATATTACTCATACCTCCCATCTACCCATCGTTTCATGGGTGATATGCCTTGATCAAAATGAAACTCTGCATCCATTATCTCCCGATAATCCCTATCAAAGGTTGAACCGAAGAATCTCTTCCTGATCCATAACAATGTTGGGCGGCAGCTCATGCCGGCTTATATCTTTCCTTCAATGAAATGTTGGGCACCCTGCCCGATTGAGCAAGTCACCTAAATCAATAATAACTTCTCCAATTTGTTCAACCTATCCCAAAATTCCAAGGGAATCTTGACCTATTAGCGGCATTGGTAACCTAAAAATGAACTCCATCGGTTTAACCATCTATTTCGTCACTAGAATCGCCAATTATAGCAAAACTCTAGTTAATCGGCCTGAAATAACCCTTTTTCCATCTAACGAGTGGTGCACCCCTAACAAAGTTCAATCCATCTTATTATTCCTAACTCTGTCTGTAACTTCCCTATAGGCATACGGCTCAACACCTTTATTTTCACATCCTCTAATGTCAGACGATACTAAAAATTGAACTAACTAGGGAGCTTATACACCCAACACCCCTTGCATATTTGCATCATTATAACAGACGTAACATACATATATCAAACTCATCCTTCCATGCTCAGCGTTGCTATACATTAAGGTTACACTGGATTACTCTAGTAATCGGGACTTAATTATCCTCGAGATTTCCCCACGTATAAACTAGTGGTGCTAACATTCCCCACTACTTTCTACACAAGACTACCTGACTCCACTAAACTTAAATTATAATAATACCTCTCAACTCAAAGTTTTATCTACGTACGTGTGTAATATTTAAAGTACTAACCCATGACCTAGTGCCTAACACGTCTCCCAACTCTCGATGTTCACTAAGGTTCATGCGTGGGATATCTCACAAGAAAAATCCAAATAAGGAACCCCCCCCCCCCCCCCCCGATACACTACTACCTAGCATTCTCGATCATCGAGATCTATAGGCCCAAAGCACATAATCGGGACACTCAATATCCTGATCCTATATGTATAAGTCTAATCCTCAACTTCTATATCTCTAAAGGAGTCATATAATACTGTCAGGGGTGGCAATTCGGGTTAATCGTGTCATTTTCGGGTCGCGTTGATTTTTATTTGAGTATAAATTTTGAGTACTCTTAAATCTATACAAGCTAATCGTGTCAAATTCGGGTCATTTCGGGTTATTACCATAAACGGGTTATCGTGTCAAAAATTGCCAACCCTAAATACTGCGCTCGCACTATCGCTAACTCCCCAGTGTTAAATCAATAACGATCTCAATCTCTCTGCTCGACAGTATACCCAATATCCGCTAAATCACATCAGTAAAGCCCCTATGCACAGGGATCGAATATATCGAGATAACTATACTCACTAAAATATCCTCTCTCTCTCTCTCTCTCTCTCTATATATATATATATATATATATATATGCTGGCTTGACCCTCTTTCTATATGAGACATCACAAAAATAAAACATCCTGCCCTAGAGAAGCGAACACAATAGCCTTACTGTAACAATCCACCATTGCTCAAACCATCAGTAACCAGTCCATACCCAGGATAACATTATACTCGAATAACATATATCTCTAAAAAGATCAAATTCACTAAAACATATCCACTCAGTGTCCCCACCCGCTCCCCTACAGATGGAACCAAAGAGAGACCAACTAATTATATATTCATAATACTAATATTAACAATACATCCACTAAATATGTCTCCCAATGTGGATCCCATTAAAGTATGAGGATATTTGGAAGATTCTTAGAAAAGATAATGAGAAGTGGAACGTGTCAAGAAACAGGTTGTGTGGTAAATATAAGAAAAGACAAACTAACTTGAATGAAATTAATACATGTTCTCGTGGAAAGATAATATAAATAAATAAGATGAGAAATTGACTAATGTCTATGGAATAAAAAGGAATGGTAAAGTAAAGTGATTAAATGGGCAATAAAAAAAACCTAAAAAGGCTTAACCCAAAATTAACACAAAAGTGTTGCATTTAGCCTCCACATAGTATCTTGGAAAAAGTATAATAATTAAATTCAAAATACAATATTTAGGAACACTAATCGTATTTGGTAATAATTATGGCATCCAAGTCTAACACGAGCATATCCTCCACTAAAGATAACCACCCCATGTAATGGGTCTTTTATGGTATCTAGGTATGAGCATTTAGTCTTCACATCGTATCCGGGAAAAATTATAGTATTTAAATTCAAAATACAATATTTTATGCAAATCTAATGCTTAACAAAGTATTGTGAAGCACTAGTGTCACACAAAACTTACCCCATTTTCCCATGGATAAAAATCATACCTTTAATTACCAATGGAACTGGTTGTTCAGTTGGTTCTCGAATGTAACATTCACGCGGGAACTGCCCCAAAAACTACTGTAACTACTGCCCCTGCTGGGCAGCCGCTCCTGTCCACTAGCTTGTTGTGGACAAGCTCGACACATGGGCCCTGCTCTCCACATATAAAAACACATGCCCATGAAATCCCACCTTCTTTGGCCCCACTGGACATGTCGGGGTTGCCCTTCTCTCGAGCCCTGTGGCCTCAGACTTGATGGCTCTGCCTGAATCCATCATCACTTGATCGGAATCCCCCTTATTTGAATATCTTAAATGGGTCCCCCTACTGGGTATCCTCCTATGGTGTCCCACTAGCATTGAGACATCCAGTCTTGCCCTTCTAGATAGACTCCCCCACTCTCTTATCTATTTTTATATGGAAGCAATGATATTGACAGTGTAAAAGTGCGACATTGATGACATCGGCATAAGTCATCAAATTCAGATTTCGTAATAAGTGTTGGTGAATTCTCCACATGAGTCCATCAATAAATTTAAGGAGCCTTTTCTCCTCCATTCCCACCTCATCAGGCAATAAGTTCACTAAACGAGTCAATTCTTCCTCATAATCGACCACTATCTGGCCCTCCTATGATAAATCTAAGAACCTCTTTCATATTTTTGTCTAAACCACGAATGGGATTCGAATCGATCCAAAAATTGTCCGATAGTAAAGGTGTCTATCTCCTTAGCCATAGTGACTAACTCTCACCACTACAACGCCACTCCTATGAGCTTAAAAGTTGTCAAGATTTGTCTCTGAGTGTCACTTCACTCAACCATTTTAAATGACCTTGGATTTCCTTCTTCCATTGGCTAGCTAATACAACGTTCGCATTTTTTTAAATCTCTAGTGGATTGCCCTTCTGAAAGCCCCCTCTGAATCTCTCCCATACTGACTGCACTGGGTGAGATTGAATTGGCGTCACTGGCTACTGTGACGGTGCTTAGGGAAACTATTGCGCTAAGGTGGTCATTATAGCATTAACTGCTTGAGCAACAATAGTGGCAACCTCTGTTGTGGTCACCGTCACCTGAATAGCCTGTCGCTCTAGCTGAGCCTCTTCACCTGCGGCCCTCTTAGTGACCTTCACTAGTTATTCTCTAGTTCGGAATCTGAAACCAAGTTGAACTCATATAATATTCACTTCAATTATACAAATATCAAGAGAACATAAATCGCAATATGAATCAACAGCCCTAAGCATAGGGCTCTACATCAAAGAGAAAACAATGCTGAAAATGTAGTAAGTCTACACAGATCCTAAGGACACCAAAACCTAATGCTCTGATACCATCTGAGACACCCCACCTATTTAGATAACAAGTGGACATCCCTATACTAAAATAAAATAGGAATCTCATCTAGCTCATTCTTAGCATCACTATCAAAAATCAAATTAATTACTAATAACCAAATAAGCCTCATGTCAAATTTTAAAACTTATTAACTTTTTGAAATAAAACATTAATAATCACAAACTATTACAATATTTAAATAATCATTCCATTAAATTAAATAAACATTCACCACGAATAATAATTTAATGCTTAAATAAACAAAATAATTCGAATGCCTGAATAATCCTCAGTGAAAATACACTACAATAATCCATAGAAACTGAGTAAATAAAGACTGAATAAATAATTATCTGATAATGGGCGAAATGATTGAAGAACAACTAAATGAGATCCTACCTAGAACTCAAAGATCGGCATGGCTAACAAAATCCCTGCAAGCATCCACAACTGTTGCATCACCGTCTGACGAGAAGGAATGATCATGTATGGCATCTCTGTGACTGGGCACCTAAAAGTTTTGAAAATATTTTAATGCATGTCAGATCCCAAAAGCCATTTTAAAATATTTTGCAAGTGTTTAAAATATATTGTTAGTGCCAACTCATTGGAGGACAAGAAAGAAAAAATCGAATAAGGCTCAAGACTTCATACATAAGATGAAGAATCAAGACATAAGAGATGAGGAACTATAATAGTGGGCCAGAGATCTCTATCCCCAAGAGGTACAGAGATTTCAATAATTAACCAACCAAAACCTACGCAGAAGATGTATTTATATGATGGTGAAGAAGATTATGATTTCTATGTTCCATTGATTGATGAATTAATCAATTTCTCTAAATCTATGGAGCAAAAGATTAGTAAATTTAGAGATAATAATAAGGACCTAACTTGAATTTTAAGGACATATATCAGTAGTGGAGAATAAGTTAAAATGCAGAGGAAATAAGATCCTATGTATACAAGACTCACAAGATCTTTATCTAGAGGTACCAAACAACCCCAAAACCTCAACCATCAATATTAAACCTTGTTATCTAAATCAAAAGGGGAGTAATCAAGAAATTAGCAAATAGAAGACTCAATAAATTGTGCAGAATTCATAAAGTTCCTTTGATAGCTTTGTTGGAGCTAAAGGTTGAAATGAATAAGTTGGAATCTTTCAAGGTGAAACAGGAGTTTGAACTTGGTATCAATAACTGTAATAAAAAAAAGTTGGTTGTTATGGAGATTTAATTTACAAACTCAAGTAAAGGTGGATCAATTCTAATTTCTCATCCATATATGAAATCACAAGTATGTGTTTCAGTTGTGTCTGCCAAATGTATTAAGATTGAAATGAGGGATCTATGGTTTAAAATGATAGATGTAGCTAATGAGATGGTGGTTATTCCCCGCATTGTAATGGGAGAATTTAATGTAGGGGCTAATCAAGATGAGAAAGTTGGAGGTAATGATGTTAATCATTTTGTAGTAGGTGACTTTATTCAGGCTGTTGATGATAGTGGTCTAAAAGAATTGGGGTATCAAGGAAAACAATATACTTTGTGTAACAATAGATGTGATAAATATATGATTATGAAAAGACTATATAAGTGCTTAATCAACATGTAATGGGAGTTTCTTACCCATATTCCTCTCTCTAACACTTGAACAAAACACCCTCAGACCATTCTCCTCTTCTCCTATTAGTTAAGAATCAAGCAAATGAATATCAAATTGTGTTCAAGTTTCTAAATTTCTAGAGTACTCACCCTAATTTTTTAAGACTGTTGCAGACTGATAAGTACCCAAAAGTGTATAATTTATAGATGCATTTTAGTCACTCGTTTTAATTAAAATTGGCCTTATGTTCGTATTTTATTATTTTTCAGGTCAATACGCAGTTGCGGTACAAATAATGCTAAATCAGTACAATTGCAACTCAATAGCGGTCAAAAGCTTGCAACGAAGAAATCAAGGAGATCGCGAAGTCTGAGCCCCTATTTGAGCGTGCCGAGATATGATCTGATGCCCCGAAACCAGTCCCGAACCAAATCTAAGCCTAGACCGAGCCCAGACCATTCTCCGAGCCTGTGTGTGTTAAGTTTGTACCTTTTTATAATTTCTTAGATTTTTATTTTGAATCGTTTTATTTTTAGGATTTATTTAGGATTTTTTACAATTTATTTGCATATTTTTATATTTTATTTTTGTTATTGTATTTTATTTTGATTTTTATTTTTATTAGTTTTTAATTTTTAATCTTTATTTTATTTTATTAGGATTAGTTTATAGGATTTCATTTATTTTTATTTATTTTTTAGATTTTACATTTTTAGGAATTTAATTTTTTTAGTTTTATTAAATTTCATTTTATATATATATATATTTTTTTATTTTTTTTTAAGTTTTATTTTATTAGGATTATATTTTTTAGGTTTAATAGAGTTTTATTTTATTTTAGTTGAGATGTTAGTTTTTTTTTAGTTTTATTAGATTTTTTTTAGGTCTTTAGTTTTTATTTTAATTTTTTTTAGTTTTTATTTTATTTTATTTCTTTTGTTTTATTTTATAGATTAGAATTTTTATTTTTAATTTTATATTTTTTGGATTTAAATTATTTTAATTTTCATTTTTTTTTAGGTACAAACACTCCCTACACACTCACCCTCACCACACGCACCTATACCCTCACCCACCAAATCACTCCCTCTCATCTTCTTCCCTCAACATCCACACACTCCTCTCCTCCATTACCAACCCCCACAAGCTCCAACCCATATCCGATTGACCCACCCAGCCCCTGCCCTGCTGCGAACCACCACCGGCCACCACAACAGGTGGTGGTTCGGCCTGACCAATACCCGCCAGCGGTCCAGCCACAACTCGGACCCGACCTCTACCCGCGATCCTTAAACCGAAGCCCCAAAAATTCGATCCGGCCCAGACCCACCTAGAAAACCGCTGCCAGCTCTAAACCTGAATTAAATCAAACCTAAATCCAAAGAAAAATCCCAAAAAAGCAACTTGGTCATCTCCAAATCCCAAAAAAAGAGACGTAGACGTAGACGTACAGTTTAGGTTTATAAAAAATTTTAAAAAATTTCAAAAAAATTATTTTAGTTTTAAAATAAATTTTAGGTTTCTTTTTTATTCTTTTTGGTGTAATCGAGTGCTGGAAATTGTGACGAAGTTAGACGCATGTCAAGGCGCAATTCAAGACAAATTTGGAAAAAAAATTGCGTATTGTATTTCTATACTCTCCTTTCAATTTATTTCCTTCTTGACTTAGTATCTATTGTTGTTTATGCACACATGAAAATGTTTAGCTAAACACCTCGTTCAAGGGGTGTGATGCACTGCGTATGATGTTAATTTAATTAATTGGTTTCATTAATTTTATATTTCTAGATAAATTAATTTTAAATGTCGCCAATTAATTTATGTAACGAGAGTTAGTAAATTAATTGAACGAATTGATGTTTGAATTTAGGAATCGAACTAGAGATAGGTTTTTTCGATATTTGAATATTCATTCGGTGTTGAAATTTAAGGATTGCTATTGTTTTCGTTAAATTGATCCTAGCGGGTAATTTTCTGAAAATAATATAATTCCTAATTTTTCATCGTGTGATATTTTTAAATTAAATTTTCTGAAAAAGATTTTATTAAATTTATAATTTTAACGAGAGTTAGATTATCGATTTAATATTATCTCGAAATATTTTAAATTAATAAATTGAGTAATTAAAATAATTGAAAATGCGGTGTAATCCCATCTCTTGACCTTCTCACATTATTTGACACTCGGTTGCACATTCTTTTTCATTATTTAGTCATTTTATAATTTTTAGCATTTGTTAGTTAATTTTTCCCTTAAAATTGTTTTTAAAAAAATAAAAAAATATTTTCATAAAAAAATTGGAATTAAACGTTTTCACATTAATTGCTTCACCTTGAAAGTCGGATTGATACCCGTACTTACCGCAATACGAGTTATTTTTAGACAAGTTTTGTAGGTACTCAAGGGAATTTTGAGAGTAGCTTTTGCATAACAACGACCGTACCCAAAAAGCTTCTTATCAGAGACTCTTGGAGTGTATCCTTTATAGGGTTGTAGAACTTCTCAATTAAGCTTAAAAGGCTTAAAGAAGTGTTAAAAGCTTGGAGTAAGGAATTATTTAAGAATGTGAATCAAGCAGTGATGGACTTAGAAGATGAAATCTTAAAATTAGATCTCAACTATGAATTGGCCAAATTTGATTCTAATATAGAAACATTGAATTAAGGTATGGTTAAGCTTCACTCTGCTCTTCAAATTGAGGAAATGTTCTGGAAGCAAAAATCTTCAGTCAAGTGGCTGTAAGTGGGGGAATCAAATACCAAATTATTTCATGCTAGTACTGAAGGAAAACACCAAAAACTTATAATTCATAGGATTAAAGTGGATAATGGAGTTATGTTTGAAGACAAGCTAAGGATCAAAAACCATATATTCCAGTTTTTTGAAGATAAATTAACTATAGTACAGCCTTTATCAGAAGATTTACATGGAAATTTAAACCCTAAAATTATCTCTGCATAATTAAATTTAGAATTAGAAAGTTTTGTTTCTGAGGATGAAGTGTGGTCAGATGTTCAAAACCTGAATTCAGAATCCTCTCTAGGTCCTGATGGTTTTGGAGGTCATTTCTTTAAGGTGTGTTGGAGTATTATAAAGGAGGATCTTTCTCTACTATTAATGATTTCTTTCTAGGTGAAGAATTACCTAAAAGTTGGACATCCACATCAATAGTCTTAATTCCTAAAGTTAAAAATTCTAAATCTTATGGGGAGTTTAGGCCAATTAGCCTATGCAACCTTTGTTATAAGAATATCTCTAAGATCTTATGCACAAGACTTGCAAAGCTTCTTCCTAATAGAATATCCCCAAATTAAAGTGTATTTACTAAAGGAAGATCTATTAAAGATAATGTGTTGCTAGCTAAGGAGATGGTTCATATTATTGGTAAGAAGATCCATGGAGGAAATTTCATCATTAAATTGGAAATGGAGAAAGCATATGATATACTTAATTGGGGTTTTCTAATCAGAGTTCTCAGAGGTTTTGGATTAGGGGAAAGGTTCATAGATTTAATTTGGAGAAGCATTTCCAACAACTAGTTTTCAATTATAATCAATGGTTAAGCAATTGGCTTTTTCAAGTCCAATAGAGGGCTCAGGTAAGGGGATCCAATCTCCCCAAGCCTTTTTATTATTGCAGTTGAGTATTTAAGTAGAGGAGTGGATGTTATAGTTTAATAAGCTTTATTAAGACTTCCTATATGCCTAGAGAAAGCCCAATGATTTCTTATTTGGCTTTTGCAGATGATGTTGACATATTCTCCAGGGGGATTATAGAAGTTTGAAGAATTTTATAGCTTTCCTTAATAGCCATTCTACAACTCCAGATCAGAAGATTAATTTCTCTAAAAGTTTTTTCTCTATAGATGTCAAGAAGCCTTTGAGGTACAAAAGTAAAGGCGTTGAAGATTTGGGTTTGAATTCAAAATACCTCCCTCTACAATATTTGGGATGCCCGTTATTTAAAGGTAGGAACAAGGTCATATACTATGATCCTTTGATTCCTTCTTTAAGAGGAAAAAATATCAGGATGGAAGGCAAAGTTGCTTTCTATAGGTAGGAGATTTAATCTCATCAAACATTTCTTATCCTCTATGCCTTCATATCTCTTATCCATAAGCCCTCTTAAGATGGTCATTAATAAAATTCATGTGATTTTGAATAAATTTTTTAGGGGAGGAAATGAAGATCAGGGCTAGAAATATCAATGGAAGAATTAGTCTGGTCTATACAAAGATCAAAATAAGGGTGGGATGGGATTTACAGATTTTGGCATGCCTGTTAAGGCAGTGTATATGAAGAGGTACTAGAAATTTAAAAATTAAGGCTCTTTGTGGTCTATATCCTGCTCTAATAGATACAAGAACTAGCACACCAACTCAACAGAAGGCTCTCATACCTGGAAGTACATGATGCAAGTTAAAGAAGATTATTTGAAGCAAATGGATCTGTTGGGGGACAATTTTATTTGGAAGTCAAAAAATTCAGGTAGATTCTCTCTATCTTTAGCATACGATTGGATCAAGATCCACTTTCCATCTTCAATGGTTCATTGCAATATTTGGGATGTAAAAATTCCTAAGAAAATTTCAATAAACTTGTGGAAAATTATAAACAATTGTATTCCCACTAATGAAAATGTTAAAATGTTAGGTATAATAATTGGCTCCAAATGTCATTTATGTAATAAAGGAGAAGAATCATCTTCTCATTTGTTCATTACATGTTCAGTTGCCTCAACATTATGGGATTTCTTTTCAAAATTAATGGGAGTAAATGTGGATAGGGATAATATGTCAACAATTATTCTTAGTTGGTAGTTGCAAACAGGTATTTCTGACTCAGAACAATCACTACACCAAAACTGGATATTGGTCACGGCCAAAATCCCTGACCAAAGCTGTGGATGGCGGACTTGGGCCGTGACCATTTCTGGCGTGACCATTTTCGTCAATTTTCGTGGGTCGCGGCCCAAGTCCGTGACCAAAAAATGGTCACGGCCGAGAGGGGTCACGGCAGATGGTCGCGGACTTGGGCCGTGACCCACACCGTGACGGGGTCGCGGCCCTCATCCGTGACCCACAACCGTGACAAATTGGTCGCGGCCTTCATCCGTGACCCACAACCGTGGCAAAAAAAATTTTAAAAAAATTGGTCACGGCCCTTATCCGTGACCCACAACCGTGACAAATTGGTCGCGGCCAAAGTCCGCGACCCACAACCGTGACAAAAAAAATAAAAATAAAATGGTCGCGGACTTTGACCGCGACCATTTTTATGCGCGACGAAAAAAATAAAAATGGTCATGGACAAAGTCCATGACCATATTTAACTATAATTTAAAAAAATATATTTTTTTTTTGTCCAATCCTAAAATTGGGGGTCATGTGAGTGCACCGTCGGTTGCTACGTGTAACGTTGAACGCGTACGAGGTGTTACAAATATTTAATATTGGCAAAACAATAAAAAAATCACAAATTGCGAATCGAGAACGTTGTTAATAAACAAATATATATACAAACTTATAAATATTACACGTCTTAATAATTCACAGACCAAAAAAAATTGGGCAGAGTTTCCTCTATTTTCTTGACATTCCAAAACCTGTAAATGTAAAACCTGCTTATTATAAAGCCCGCACGGCCATAAAATTCAACAATCAAATTATAAAAGCCAGCACGGCCATAAAACTAAACAATAAAAGCCCGCACGGCTGTAACACAAAAAATAACATCCTGAATGTCCACAACATATAAACAATCTTCATGCTGTAGACCATTGCCTCCTTCGTTTGTTCCGCGTGCAAAAATCCTACAAATGATAGGATACATAAAAAAAATATCAGTAACCAAGTAGTTTTACAAAAAAATTAATCAAGTTGAAAAATTGCATATATGAGTTAAAATAAGCAAATTATAGTCATATTCTCAAACCGGGAGTCCCGCGGCTGCGGGGTCAATTCCTATGAGTTACATTGGTCCCGTGGAAGGTGTTGGTGCTACCCACGGGGTCGTTCGGGGGCTGTTTCGAGTTCTCACCCTCTAACACCATGTTTTTAAGCCTAAGTCTAGAAATATGCAAATTACCGTCATACTCTCATACCGGGAGACTCGCGGCTGCATGGTCAGTTCCTACTAGTTACATTGGTCCCGTGGGAGGTGTTGGTGCCACCCACGGGGACGTTCGGGGGCTGTTTCGAGTTCTCACCCTCTAACGTCATGTTTTTAAGCCTAAGTCTAGAAATATGCAAATTACCGTCGTATACTCAAACCGGGAGTCCCGCGGCTGCGGGGTCAGTTCCTACGAGTTACATTGGCCCCGTGGGAGGTGTTGGTGCCACCCACGGGGTTGTTCGGGGACTGTTTCTAGTTGTCACCCTCAAACGCCATGTTTTGCTTAAGTCGAGAAATATACAAATTACCGTCGTATTCTCAAATCGGGAGTCCCGCGGCTGCGTGGTCAGTTCCCACGAGTTACATTGGTCCCGTGGGAGGTGTTGGTGCCACCCACGAGTTACATTGGTCCCGTGGGAGGTGTTGGAGGGAATTTTGGCGCGAGTTTGGCGCCAAGATGGTCACGACTTGGTCACGGCCCAAGTCCGCGACCACCGTGGTCACGGATTTGGGCCGTGACCACTTCGAGAGCATCGATAATTTAGTGTGATAATAAATATGGTCACGCCAAATATTGAGTGGGTCACGACCCAAGTCCGCGACCAGCTGGTCGCGGACTTAGGTCGTGACCCACTAGGCGTGACCATTCGCAGGATTTGGTGTAGTGAATTTTTGGCCAAATCAATTCCTCTTTTTGTTGTGTGGGAATTATGGAAGGCTAGAAACAAAGCTTATTTGAAGGCATCAAATGCAATTTCCTCTGTTTAAAGAATCAAATTGTGACTGTGATATCAAATTTATGCAAAGATAAATTATTTGAAAGAGGATAATCAGGTTTCTCTCAAGGTATAAAAGAGTTATTTGGTTTGCAATTAAGAAAAAAATCAATCAACTTTTTTAAAGTAGAATGTAATTTCCCAAATAAAGGTAGGTTCAAGATGAATATTGATGGGATATCAAAGGTAATACAAGCACAGGAGGCATGGGAGGTATAGTGAGAAATGCTAAAGGTGAAATGGTTTTTCCTTTTTCCAAAGAAAATTATTTTAATACTAACTCTGTTATGGAACTTAAAAGCTTAAGCCATTATATTAAATTATGTTTTCAAAGTAATATTAAAGATATTGATATTGAATATGATTCTTTATTTGTGGTTAAGTTGATTAACATGGAGTGAAAACCTTCATGGAATCTTAAATCCTTTACTGAAACAATTACTTCAGATCTGAATAATTTAATTATTCTATAGGCCACTGTTATAGGGAATCAAACATGGTTGTTGACTGCCTTGCTAATATTGGACTTAACTTGAAAGGGATTCAAATCTATGAGGAGGTGAAGGATCTTCCAAAGATGGTGAGAGATGCTTGCAAGTTAGATAAGATCGGTTTCTTTTATATTAGATCTGTTGTTCATTGATTACTTATTGTAATGGGGTTGTTATGAAACCCAAAATTTCTCTTTCATTGGCTTTTGGCAATTGGGTCCCCTAAAGATTTATTTTATTCTTGAGCTTGTACTTCCATTTAAAGAGGCTTTTTCTCCTATAATTAATAATATGTGTGTGGGTTCCATCCTTCTTCGATAAAAAAAAATAAATAAATAAAATAAAATAAATATGCAATGCAATCTTTCTTATTTAAACTAGTGTTGCACTCCCATGAGATAATCATCACCCCACATCTATAGTGATCACCTAACGCATGTATTTTAAAAACCATAGTTATACTACCTTACCTAACTAGTACCAATATTTACATTGGTCCCATATGCTAACCTTCTAGCTAAACTGCATCACATGTATTTATTCTTTGCTTTAATTCTTATTTATCTACACATACGCTAAATCAGTTTAGTTCACATCATTATTCGATACAAATTACTTTACACCAGTTATTAATTCAATATTCACATATTTATTTTATTCACCCGTATATATTTATCAAAATTATTTACGTATATTCATATAACGTATATTCATATCACATCTCATAGACACACACACACACAGATATATATATATATATATATAACCGCATCCCAGAGTTGTACCTTGCGAATGCCTTCTCTAGCATGCTATCAAGATCCAAGAACATCACGTACCGCACCTAGGCCGCCGGGTCGAAATCTCACCACCGAACCCAAATCTTAAACGCATAATTAGAGGCCGTCTTAGTCATACATCCATGAGTCATAAGCATCACTGGAATCTAAATTCACATACAGTGGTCGTGCGATGGACCTATGACTTGGGGAATCGATTGAAAACATTTTGGTCAATATCAGGGTGGACCATCCACTAAGCATAACCTTCAAAGATAGCATCCGTAGAGTAAGTATGTTTCATATATATCAATCACACAAATATATTCATAAATACATATACTGTCTCTATACTCGTATGTATATACATTAAAACCGATTAAGCGTGTATATATCTCTCGTAGCACTAGCCCACAAAACCTGAGTCTACCACGACTCTCAACTTATCAAGTATTCACGTACTTATTATTAATTCTCTAACTTCACATCTCTTCCCAACATGTTTTTCTACCCTATCACTTATCCTAGCCATCACGAAATCCTAACCTTATTTTTCAGTTTCCATCCGTGATACTCACTTAGTCGTGTATTTCCTTACACAGAATCCATTCTTGGTTAGCCTATGACACTACCTAAGTCTCTTAAAAATAAGTTAATATGAGCTTTAAAAAGTCCTCCTAGGATATTCTTTTAAATAGGTAAAAATATAAAAGTCCTTATCAAATTTGAACTCTTAAAACTCACAAATTCGCACAACTTTAATATTCTTGAAGATTAAACATCTTTTACTAAAATGGCAATTATTCCCTCCACAGAAGTCCAAATGACCTGACTCAAACCTCATTATCCAGCATTTCCTTTCAACTATATTGCATTGCTAATTTAAAGTAAAAATAAAATGGCATGCGTTTGAAGTGACGTCAAAATATATGTCAGATTCATTAACCAAATCAATATGTCTTTCGATACTAAACCCTAGTTTCAAGATTTTTTAAATTCTCCAAAGAACCATTCAAGATGACATCTTCTCTATGAATAAATCTCATATTTTATTCAAGATCACATGTTTTATGTATAAATCAACATCAGATTTTATATGGATTATAATTAAATCAATTTCTATATTATCATTCCCAAAAATCTTATTTTTATCATGTTAACCCCGCCCAAAAATCGATATTTCTACACCAACAATAATTTGAATTATTTATATAGCATAAAATATCAAAGAAAGTTCAAACGCTTTCCTTTAATCGTAGATAATTATGATTTTTTTTCTTGGGATCCTCTATACGTGTTGGTTCTAGCCCGAAAATTGCTCCAATTCTTTCCCGAATTGCCTTTCTTGAGTTTTCTTTTGAGTTCCCCTTCTCTTTTTTCCTCTCTCTCAAGCCTAGATATTTTAGAATGATGGAATGGTTGCCCCCATCATCCAACATTGCTAAAGATATTCTTAATCCCGAAATTAGGTTAAGTGTTAATATTAAAATGACCAAAATAACACCATAGGGTCCTGTTAGCCTAAAAAAATCCCGGAACCCGATTACAATCCATGGGTACCTAATTCTAACTATCTCGACCCATGTCGATTCATCTATGCACTCAAAATCACCTTCTGGGTCACTAATCATAAATTTCCCATATCATTCTCAATATGACCCCACACGTGTGTGTGTGATACCCGCCTACTAAAATACCGGGTGGCCAGCCGTGATCAAAATAAAACGTTGGTCTCAAATAGCTCATTCTTAGCATCACTGTCGAAAACTTTTTAAAGTTCTTTAATTGACAACATGTGAAAATATAATAATAATAATAATAATAATAATAATAATAATAATAATAATAATAATAATAATAATAATAATAATAATAATAATAATAATAATAATAATAATAATAATAATAATAATTAAACCATCCACACAAATTGATAACTGAATCCAACACAGATGAATAACCTAAATAAAGATAATCTAATCAACTATCGGTTCAACGGTAAAATACAACAATAATTGAAACCATAACCTGGATACACAAAGTTAAATAAATAACCGAATATTAAATCTGAGGGTGACATGCCCAAAATGATTAATGAAGTAAAGATCCTACACTAGGAATGAATGAGAGAAACGTCTATAGCAAAGTCCTGCAACTTCCACATAAGCTGCAGCTACTCATCCCTGGATAGAATCCTCAAATTGGGTGTCCTTGTGGCTGGACACCTAAAATATTTTGGAAGAGATTTTGACATGGGTCAGAGCCCAAGTAAAACATTTAAAAAATATTTATCAAGCAGTTAAATTACAATAATTAAATATGCATGCACACTATTCATATTTAAGCTAGTGTTGCACTCACATGAGGTATAACTCACCCCTCTTCTAATGTTCACGCTTAACGCTTTCCTGCTAACCTTCTTAGTTAAGCTACCCCACCTAACTAGTCGTATCACACTTCTTGTTGCATACTACCTCATTGTGCCCACCTGTATGGCCCATACAATACGTTACTAGATTCTTTATATCAATTAGACAATTAAGAATTTCTCATTATATTTTTAATCCTCCACTTACTAAGGTTTTTTTAGAAGTCACTATATTTCTAATCAACTAATTACACACTCTAGAATAAGTTATAAAAGTATATTTATCACTTCGTTACATATATACTAATATGGCACCCCTAGGCTGAGTTGCGGTGCATGTATATCATGTTATCATATCCCGATACATCATCTACCAAGCAGACATAGTAGAATAAAACGCCAGTATATATATTTATTATTCTAATTATATATATATATATATATATATATACACACACAAAATAGCACCCCTAGGCTAAGACCTACGGTGCATGCATATTCTCCTATCAAGTCCTGGTACATCACGCAATGTATAAAGGACTGTTGGTTCAGTATCTCACTCAAACCATCATCACAAATCATATATATTAGAGGAAAATATAGTTCCAAGCCTATGGGATACGCACATACCTACGCACCCATATGACCGTCGTCAATATCATTATCACAGATAGCCCAAACATTAGTTCTCTATTCTAAGGTACAAGTCAAAAATCCCCCCAAAGTCCCATTAGGATATGACTGTCCTGACGTGAAAACCTCCTGTGGTAGCAAGCAGCGTAGATATGTCATACACTTACGAATTCATACAATAGGTATACACACAACCCATATAAATATATATCATCAGTATAGGTACATACACGACCTATAATATATATCACATACGTAGCATATATACCTCCCATGAATTCTACATATTATTAAATTCCAATTATACTTATCATCGTATACTTTCGAGTATCCCCCAATACTCAAAGTGTGACAATTATTCTTTACCGTATTTCAATAAGTAATTTACTCATTACCAATAAGTCTAAGTCCTAGGTTCGCTCACCTTCACCGTAACTCATTCTCATCATCCGAATTTGTTACATTGCAAAACACACTGATTAATTAAGTAATGTCACTCAACTACATGGCCCGGACGCACTCCATCAATCTATATCTTCACCCTTTAGAAAGTATTACACCAATTCCCACTGTTAGGTAAAACACCCTTTATTAAATTCAGTATTCGATAATTTATTATATACATCTACAATAAATTAAACCGGCTACTATGTGACTAACTCCCGTCGTACTAGCCCAAAAATATCCGAGTCCTGACCCCGACTCTTAATTCTATAAGTATTAACTTACATTTATATTTTAATTCAATATACTGCGCACATCACAATCCAACCTGTATCCTAATTTCATCCGAAATTTCCATTCGAATCCGTTCATATATTTTTTAGTGTTGTTTATCCTAAACACTCTAAATCCATAATTCAAATTCATTCCCATACAATTCTAAAGTAAAAATAATATTCCTCAATATTTTCCAGAGTCCTACATTAATCTACGGACATCCCTAAATAATCGAGATTTTATTTCTCACAAAGGATTTCGGTTTCAGACATCCTTTCGTAATAAAATCATAACTAATTTAAAAAAATCAGAAAAATACGAAACTGGCGAGCAGGCGTTCGTAAGGAAAAAATCTATCTACATGTATAAAACCTCGAGTCGTTTGAACTACAACAAGGATTGTTCAAAGTATATCCAGTATCATTTGAATGGTCTCATTTGATGTGCGTTGTTCAGCTTCTTCTTCGCTGATCTCTTTTCCGACATTTTTAACCCATGGGAGTTTCAGTACTACTTCTCCGAATGTAACTTGACGAAGATAACCTAAAACCCACCTCTAACATGGTTTGTAATCATATTAGTAACCTTAAACATCATCAAATGTTATTAAATTCTTGGATTGGGTTTTTACGGTTTCATATAATCGTTTTTAAAATTTCAATTCTAAATTTCAATTACTTTACATTTACTACTGGATATCTAATATAATTTTAATTCCATCCTCACTAAATCATAGAACATCATCAATTGCATAATTAATCTACACAATAACCTCAAATCATCAAAACCCATTTTATATAATAACCCACTCCCAAAAATGAATTTCTTTATCACACCCACTATGATATGAATCGAAATACTGCAATTAAATTGAAAGAAAGTTTAACTACTTTCTTGGATAAGTTTGTAGAGTTTGATTTCCTATGATGTAGATGAAGATTTGATGAAGAAAACTCCAATTTTTTCTTGTTTTGGCTCCCCAAAACTCTCCCAATTCCTTATATTTTCTCCTTTGTAGAACTAGGATTTTCCTTTTGAGTTGTATCTTCCCCAACCTCTTTAATATAGGTTTTATTTTTTTTAATCCCGCTTTTAAGCTTATGGGCCATATTAGAATGGCCCAAACACCCCCGTGTGAACCCGTTTATGCCTAAAAATGCCTCGAGACTCAATTACTACTCCCCGGTACTCTTTTTTTACTATTTCAACCCTTCTGGACTCAAACGTGCACTCGAAATCGCCATTCGAGTTACTTAACTAAAATGTCCAATTTCAATCTTTAATTATGACACATTTATTCTTAAAAGAAATAACCCGAATTAATTTAAACCTTAATTCTCCAAATTCAATAGTTTCTCCAAATCATTAATTTAGTTTAAATTCTACTTCGCCAAATTAAATAAATTATTTATCCTCAAAATTACGGGGTGTTACATACTTCCCCCCTTACAAAGGAATTCCGTCCTCAAAATTCGGATGAGTCCAGTACTCCAAGCCTCGAATACTTCCCTACTCACATGTCCTTAAGATCGCTACACATATCTCTACCCCTTGTAATAACAAATTATATTAGAATTAAATTAGTTACCCAGGGCTCACATACACCCTGTACTCATGCTCACCAGAATGAAAGTCACCAGGATCTACAAGCCTTAAATTGTAATATAACTTTAGAATCACAATTATAACCATATATGTATATATATAATACAATTGAGGTAGCAAACCCATGTCCTAATGACCACACATCTCCCAACTTCGAACGTTGCACGAAGTTTCATGCGTGGAACGTCTCGCAAAGTGAAATCCAAATAAGGAACCTCCCAATACACTACTACCTAACATAGCCGGTCGTTGAGCTCCGTTAGGCCCTCAGCCCATAGCACGTACCCCCCAGGTTCCCGTCTCTTGACATAAAAGTATACTCGTCCACTTTCATGTTACAAAAGACATCATACATTATAGCTACCTTTACTATCACTAGTTTCTTAGCGTGAATGAATCACGAGCTATATCTCCTTGCTCAATCAAAAGCTTATCCACCCTGAATCATATTAGTAAATGGACCTACTCCCCGAGATTAAATAAAAAAATATAAAAACTTTATTATAAGTTTATTATACAACATACAATAACATATATACACAAATATATATACTATACCCTCTTTCGGGTGATAGCTAGCACAAGTAAATCACATTTTGAAACAACGAACACAAAGTCTCACCATAATATATACTATAGCCCAAACATTCCAGTATAATTATTGCTAAACGTCTCGTATGTAACATACTTATCTCAAGCTCATCTACGCACTCTCGGTGTGGATATATCATACGGGTATTCTTGATTACCCCACCAATTTTCCATATAATACTTCTCGATACTACCCCACCCATTAACTTGTGGTACATAAGTTTTCTTATAGCACTACCCGGCTCCACTGGACATATATCATAATATCTCTCCAGTTTAAGTGTTTCCTCTACACGTTTAATAATTTAACATTTAAAACCAATGCACTAGCATCCAATAATGTCTCACTATTCCTAACGTTTATTAAGGTCCATGCTTGTAACATTTCGCAATGAAACCCAAAAGAACTTTTCCCAATGCACTATCCCCTACCATTGTCGATCATCGAAATTTGTGGGTCCAAATCACGTAATCATTATTTCACAAATCCTATCTCCCGACAAATAAATCAAATCATCTATGCCCATGTTTCTTAAGGCATCACACGATACGATGCTCTCACTATCGCTATGTTCTCAGGACGTAAACAATAATGAGTTAAAAACTCTCCGCTCAATGGTGAATAAACACACACTATAATGGTATTAACAATAACTGTACCAAACTTGTTTCACATGTGAATCTAGTACTAGTAACCTACAGTGACTCGCTTGTGTCACACAAAAGAGATCCCAATCACCCCGGGATAAAACTCATGCCCTTGTCCCCTAATTCACTGCGAACAATGTCCACATATGTTTTCTTACTCTTTATACATAAGACACGTCACTCAGTCATTCCCCTTCCTCTGGCCCCACTTTCCATATCGAGGTTGTCCTTCTCGTAAAACTGGTAGTCTTAACCCTAATAGCTACCCTCGTTGTCCCTTTGGCTCTGCTGACCCTATGGGACTCATTACTGGCCTTGACGGCCCTAACTAAATCTGTCATCACCTGGTAGGAATTCTATTGATCTCAATCATTATAATGGGTGCTCTACTGGGTATACCCTCCTATGGTGCCTCACTAGCATGTTAAATCCATTTTTTCCCTTCGGTTAGTTTCTCTAATTCTCTTAGTTCCCTTCTCACAACATCGCTGATAATGGTACTTTTCATCGTACCCGGATTTCCTTATTCGTGTTTGTATATTTGACCCATGAGTCCATTATTTATTTATGGGCCCTTTTTTTTAATTCTTCATATCCACCTTGTCAGGTACGAAGTTCACTAAACATGTCAACTTTCCTTCATGACCGACCACTATACGACCCTTCTTGAATAAGTATTGAAATCTCTTTGCCTTTTCTATTTAAACAGCTAATGAGAGGATATGTCGTCATACCACACCCCAAATTCCTCGTTATTCATGGTATCTCTACATAGTTATGGTGACTTACTCTCACCCCTTCAACATCGCTCCTATGAGCAAAAAAAAAGTTTCCTTAAATTTGGTTCTAGGTGTTACTACACTCCACCCTACTCAATTGCCTTTGGGTTATCTTTTTCCATTGACCAATTACACTTCCCCTCTTTCCCGAATACTTATGGATGGCTTTTTAGAGGAGTTCCTCCGAATCCACCCTCTTTACCGACTACGTTGGGTGAGTCTGAAATTTACACCACCGCTAACGGTGCTTAAGGAAACTACTGTGCCCTAGTCATTATCCTAACGGCATCTTCCTGAGCAATAACTATGATGACTTCTGTCGTGGTCACCGTTCATAAAATATTCCATGTCATCAACTAAGCCTCTCCCCCTATAGTCCTTCTAACGACCCTCGCTGGTAGTCCAAAAGTTGTTCGGTGTACGAAGCCCAACCTAACTCGTATAAGGAGAACGTGAGTCGTATATATGAGGAAACTGAAAACAACAATCCTATAATAAGGCTCTATATCAAAGATGGCTACGCTGAAATGTAATAAGCCCCACATATCCTAAGGACTCTAGAACCTGATGCTCTGATACCATCTCTGACACCCCGCCTACTAAAATACCAAGTGGCCAGCCCGTGATCAAAATTAAATGTTGGTCTCAAATGGCTCATTCTTAGCATCACTGCCGAATTTTTTTTAAAGTTACTAACCACCTAGTAATTTAATTAGACTGGTGCAAAATTTTATCTTTCTTTAATTGACAACATGTGAAAATCAAATAATAATTAAACTATTGAATCCAATACAAATGAATCACATAAATAAAGATAACTGAATCAACTATTGGTTCAACAGTAAAATACAACAGTAATTAAAACCATAACCTCGATACTCAAAGTCCAATAAATAACCGAATATTAAATCTAAGTGTGACATGCCCAAAATGAGTACTGAAGTAAAGATTCTACACTAGGAATGAATGAGAGAAACGTCTATAGCAAAATCCTGCAACTTCCACATAAGCTGCAGCTACTCATCCCTGGATAGAATCCCCAAATTGGGCGTCCCTGTGGCTCGACACCTAAAATGTTTTGGAAGAGATTTTGACACGGATCAGAGACCAAGTAAAACATTTTGAAAATATTTAGCAAGCAGTTAAATTGCAAAAATTAAATATGCATGCACACTACTCAAATTTAAGCTAGTGTTGCACTCACATGAGGTATAACTCACCCCTCTTCTAATGTGCATACCTAACGCTTGCCTGCTAACCTTCCTAGTTAAGCTACCTCACCTAAATAGACATATCACACTTCTTGCTGCATACTATCTCGTCGTGCCCACCCATACGTCCCATACAATACGTTACTAAATTCTTTATATCAATTATCCAATTAAGAATTTCTCATTATATTTTTAATCCTCCACTTGCTAAGGTAATTTTATGTGTCACTATCTTTCTAATCAACAAATTACACGCCGTAGAATAAGTTATAAGCGTATATTTATCACTTCGTTACATATATACTAATATGGTACCCCAAGGTAGAGCTGCGGAGCATGTATATCATACTATCATATCCCGATACATAATCTACCAAGCATACATACTAGAATAAAACACGAGTATATATATTTATTATTCTAATTACATATATATAAAAAAATAGCAACCCTCGGCTGAGACTTACGGTACATGCATACTCTACTATCAAGTCCTTGTACATCACGCACTGTATAAAGGACTATTGGTTCAGTATCTCACTGAACCATCAACACAAATCACACATATCGGAGGTGAATATTGTTCCAAACCTATAGGATATGCACATACCCAAGCACCCATATGACATTCATCACTATCATTATCATAGATAGCCCATACCTACGTTCTATATTCTGAGGCACAAGTTAAAAATCCCCCTAAAGGCCCATCAGGATATGACTGTCCCGACGCGAAAACCTCTCGTGTTAGCAAGCAGTGTAGGTATGTCATACACATAAGAATTCATGCAATATGTATACACACAACCCATATATTTATATCATCAGTATAGGTACACACACGAACTATAATATATATCCCATACATAGCATACATACCTCCCGTGATATTCTGCATATTCTTAAATTCCAATTATACTTCTCATCGTATACTTCCGAGTATCCCCCACTACTCAATGTGTGACAATTATTCTTTAATGTATTTCAATAAGTAATTTACTCATTACCAACAAGTCTAAGTCCTAGGTTCTCTCACCTTCACCGTAATTCATTCTCATCATCCGAATTCGTTACATTTCAAATCACACTAATTAATTAAGTAATGTCCCTCAACTGCATGGCCCGGACACACTCCATCAGTCCATATCCTCACCTTTTAGAAAGTATTACACCAAGTCCCACTATTAGGTAAAACACCCTTTATTAAATTCAATATTCGATAATTTATTATATACATCTATAATAAATTAAACCTGTTATTATATGCCTAACTCTCGTCGCACTAACCCAAAAATATCTAAGTCACGACCCCGACTCTTAATTCTATAAGTATTAAATTACATTCAAATTTATATTCAATATACTAAGCACATCACAATCCAACTTGTATCCTAATTTCATCCGAATTTTTTATTCGAATCCGTTCATATATTTTCGAGTGTTTTTTATCCTAAACACTCTAAATCGTAATCCGAATTCATTCCCATCCAATTCCAAGGTAAAAATAATATTCCTTATTATTTTCCAGAGTCCTACACTCATCTACGGACATCCCTAAATAATTCAGATTTGATTTCTCACAAAGGATTTTGGTTTCAGACATCCTTCAGTAATAAAATCATAACTAATTCAAAAAAAATCAAAAAATACGAAATTGGGGGGTCACGCGTTCGTAACAAAATAATTTATCTCAATGTGCAAAACCCAAGGTCATTAAATGACAACCAGGTTCATTCAAATGACATCCAGTATCATTTTAACGAAGTCCAATGTCGTTTGATGCTCATTGTTCAGCTTCTTCTTCGCTGAACTTTTTTTCGCCATTGTTAACCCATGGGAGCTTCTATACTGCTTCTCTGAATGTAAATCGATGAAGATAACCTAACACCCACCTCTAACATGGTTTTTAATCATCTTAGTAACCTTAAACATCATCTAATGTCATCAAATGTTATTAAATTTTCGAATTTCTTTTTTACGATTTCGTATAATCATTTTTAAAATTTCGATTCTATAATCCCAATTACTTCACATCTACTGCTGGATATCTAATATAATTCGAATTCCAAACTCACTAAATCATAGAACATCATCAATCGCATAATTAATTCAACACAACCACCTCAAATCATCAAAACGCATTTTATATAATAACCTACTCCCAAAAACGAATTTCTTTATCACACCCACTATGATATGAATCAAAATACTATAACTAAATTGAAAGCAAGTTTAACTAATTACCTGGATAAGTTTGTAGAGTGTGATTTCCTTTGATGTAGACGAATATTTGATGAAGAACACTCTAATTTCTTCTTGTTTTGGCTCCCCAAAACTCTCCCAATTCCTCCTCTTTTATCCACTGCAGAACTAAGGTTTTCTTTTTGAGTTGTATCTACCCTAACCTCTCTAATGTATGTTTTATTTTCTTAATTCCGTTTTTAAGTTTATGGGCCAAATTAAAATGGTCCAAACACCCCCGTGTGAGCCCGGTTATGCTTAAAAATGCCCCGAGATCCAATTACTACCCTCGGGTACTCTTTTTTGACTATTTTTACCCTTCTGGACTCAACCGTGCACTCAGAATTACCATCTAAGTTACTTAACTAAAATATCCAATTTCAATCTCAAATTACGACATATGTATTCTTAAAAGAAACAACCCGAATTAATTTAAATCTTAATTTTCCAAATTAAATAATTTCTCCAAATCATTAATTTAGTTCAAATTCTAATTCACCAAATTAAATAAATTATTTATCCTCAAAAGTACGGGGTGTTACATCTTGTCCTGAATAAGATACCATAAACCCTTTGATTTTACTCGCTTACGACGTAATATTAAATAACACATTTTTATTTACTTATCACACAAGTAAGTATAATAACACAAAAGTATTAATCCAATATATTCTAGTTAACATTTATTCAATTCACTTTATTTCTCAAATTAATTAAATTCCGAGCAAACGTGTAATTTCAAGTATTCCCAAAAATACGGGATGTTACAATCAGATATATCCAATATGAGAATAGAACCAAGAAAAAAATCTAATAGTTTAACTTAGGGTATTAATCGTCCTAACTATCCCCACATCCTCGTACAAATATCCATAAGTATAGTTTCCTATAAAACATCCACACCCCTATTTTCTTGAAATTTTAATAGCCACTCTAAGGCACCACAAAAGATCCTTACCAAAAACCTCCCTAAAAAATATATCGAGAAAACTTCCCTCAACTGACTTGATCCAATTTGGAGTCAGCTTTGTTCTACTCCCTTATAAGATGACATTTCATCTCCCTCCCAACTAGATTTATGCTAGACCCAGCACGATCCGATCTATTCCAAAATGACGTAGTATTGTAAATTTCGAACCGAAATTTAATTAACTCAATTTTCTTCATGCCAGATCGCTTTTGAATGCTCTTTTAACTATAATCATTACCAACACACAATATGATATCTAAGTGTTCGTAAACATGTTATAATCATTATATAATCATTAAATAGATGAGATTTATTAATATAAGGGTTAAATTATTAATTTTGCATGTGTTTAATAAGGGTTCATCTTAATCATGAGATTAATCAATTAAAACATATTCAAATCATAAAATTCTAAGCATAATCACGTGAATCGTCATATTATATCAAATATAATCATTTCTATATAATTAACAAGATTAAAACTAATATATTTCATGATTTTCCATAAGATCCCAACCTAGCATGTGACTAACCCAATTTAAATCAAAGTAATAATATAAAGTAAACAAATTACATATAATGCATAGTAAAAAAAATGCTTTCCGAAAATAAGAAGATCAAATCCCTTGTTAAGTACCTCTTGTTGATTCATTTGTTTTCCCAATATCTCCTTTGTAGGCTAAGGTTTTGTCTTATGTTTTAGCTATGTTAATACTGAGGGTTAAGTCTCTTTTTAATCTCTAAATGTCACAAGTCTCCTTTGGTCTTGATGTAATAGCTTTAAATAAGCCCAAAATCCAACCCATATGCTTCCAAAACTACCCAACCTTGGGGCCCAATCCGAGATAATACATCACCTTGAGTTAAAACATCACTCTAAGCCTCTGTATCCACTAAAGTCTCATCTGAAAATACTAACTTCAGATATATATAAATAAACCATGATCTTAGTATTAAACTATGAGTCAGTCTCATATAATTGAATTACACCAATTAAATATAATTATACCATGCAATTTAAATGTCATAATAATTCACACAATTATCATGTACGCACAATTACCATTGTACACATATAATAATAATAATAATAATAATAATTATTATTATTATTATTATTATTATTATTATTATTATTATATAAATTATGGGGCATTACAGGGTCCCACGTATTTGATTCAAGTGTTGAGATATACAAGTCTAGTAAGTATACTCCTCATTATTAGTCCATGAGCCTGATTCTCTCCCCACTTTCAACTTGGTAATTTTGTTACATGATTTCATTTAAAACATTCTAAGATGATTGTTTTTATATTATGGTACCCTTACTTAATCTTGGACATTTGACTCCAATACATGCTTTATTTTATGAAGATCATCAACTATCAATATGATTTAATAAATTACTTGGAGATGGATTTGTTTGTAAAAACATGTTGTACAATGATCATTTTAACATTAAGCATTAGCCCTTACACAACTTCACGCACACATTGAGCATTGAAGCACCTTATACCTTTGACTTGCTTAAGTCTATACTGTATAAGTGTTCAACTAGTTTGGAAATAGTGACAAAATTGGTTGTCCAACTTAGAATCCAAAGAGCCTCAGATCTTATCTCTCTATTCCTCTTCAATGATCCATGAAGGTATAAATTGAATCACACTACACACAATTAGAAGTGCATACATGTGTTCATATTGCTTAAAATTGAGTGTGAGTTTAATTCCCCTTGAATTGGAGCTTTAATAATTTTTTGGGAATTTTTAAATATTTTTTAAACATTTTTAAACATTTTTTAATAAATGTTTTTATTAATAAAATGGGATTATAAAATTTGTGGGGTTAATATTCTATTTTGTAAACTTCATTTCTCACTCGAATGTTTGGTTGGGTAGAATCTCAAAGCGCTAGAGACTTCAGGGTACCTTCTGTAATTACTTTGGACGCGCATATGTGAGCCTATCATATGTCAACACTTGTCATCCTCCGGGTGTACCTATTTGTGTATCTTTTGTGAGAAGGTTGGATGGTTGATTGCTGATCGTTGGATCATTCCTTATCGGGGGTCTGCATGTGTGCTTAGTTAATCCCGGTGCTATCCATTTGAACCAATCACAATCATTTTTTAATCACCGTTGTTTTATAACCTTTGGATCAAGTCAAAGTTTGCAAGATCTCAGCCCTTGATTTCCCTCGAACATCCAGAACCTTCCCTCAGCCCTATAAATACCCTCCACTTCTCAGCCTTAGAAGACTTTTGGGCATTCGTCTTTCTGAGAGAAAAAAATAAGAGAGAAGTGAGAGAGAAGAGAGAAGTGAGAGAGAAGAGAGAAAAGAAAAGAGAGAAGAGAGAGAAAGGGAAACTATTAGCCAAACCCTAACCCTAACCCTAAATACTTCACCTCTGAAACAAACCTTCGTATATTCAACCCCAAACACAACCCTGAGTGTTTGAGAGAGAGAGAGTGGTTTGTTCATATCGAAGTTGTGACCTCCTTGTCTTTGATCTTGTTCACAACTGATCTTGTTTCTTTTTCATAGAAACTTTAGATCTACACTCTGCATGTTACATTTTCACTAGATCTGCATATTTACTACTTGATTTAAGAAAATCTTTACTGATTTAGTTTTGAAAATGTTTTGTGGTTTCTATTCTTACGAAACTTAACCCTGACCTAGTTGGATTCACACTTGGAGATTTTCAATATCACAAATGTTTTCAAAAATGGATTGATTAAGATCTTGACCGATTTTAAAAGCGAGATATCCGTGGAATCTGGGTTAGAATAAAGTTCAGAAAGGGTTCAAGTTCTGTGAGAAAGAAATAAATTAAAATCACTGCATATAGACTTTATATGTAATTTACTAGGATTGTCTGTAAATCTAAGTGTGTGTGAGTTCATGCATGTTGGTAGGAATCACTACACAAACACTTAACACACTACTACACTGGAAGTGTTGTGTATAAGATCAGAGATCATTGAGTCGACATAAGGAAGCTAAAACAAAGGAAGTTAGCAAACTGGAAGAACATCATCAACAAATCAGATCTATGAGAAGTTAGAAAGACACCAAGTGGGGTATATTCCTAAACTTAGAATAGGATGATTTGTGTGCTTGCATGTTGTATTGTTTGTAACTATTATTTGTTATTAGTGGATTTTTGTTTTTGTGACTTAGAAGTCACCGTGGATGTTTCCTCTGTTGGGAGAGGTTTTACCATGTTAAAAATTGTGTGTTGATTATCTTCATCTACTCATCTCATTCTATAAGTGTGCTGAATTTTTGAAACTGCCTTAGTTTTAAAAACTGATTACACAGTCTTAATTACTCTCGTACATAAGTTTCTTTGTAAAGACATCTTGTTTATAATTTTTATTTTCAAAAGGAAAGGGTTTCTTCAACAAATATCTCGGAGTTGCTTATATAGTTTAATCTTGTATTAAACGACATTAGCGACGTTTTTCAATTGGCATCAGAGCCCTGTTAACTTTTATTTCAAAAGATCTTGTGTTTCTGAAATCGTTTTCTGAAAAACCTAACTATGGACGAGAAGAATGAAAGGTTTGGTAACCTGTCCAGACCTCCACTCTTTGATGGAAACAACTTTGCTTACTGGAAAGTAAGAATGGTTGCCTTCATCCAAGGGATTTTAGGAAATGATGTCTGGGACATTATTGAAAACGGATACACTTATCCTACTAAACCAGCCACTGAAGGAAGTGATGAGAGGGTAAAGAAAATCTTAAGTGAGTTTACCCAAGAAGAAAAAACTATTTTTCGTAATAACAATAAAGGCAAGAATGCCATTTTTATGTCTATTAATGAGTATGAGTTCAAGAGAATCTCATCTTGTACCACTTCTAAGGAAGCGTGGGACACATTAATCACTGCCCATGAAGGAGACTCAAGAGTTAAAGCTGCTAAAACTCAAATGCTTATCCAGCAGTACAACTCTTTGATCATGTCTGATTCTGAGTCTTTTGATGATTTTTACATAAACTTGACTGATATAGTCACTAAGTTGCATGCTAATGGTATTACTTATGATAGAAATGAAATTGTTTCTAAAATCCTAAGGTCATTACCACAAAAGTTTGACAGTAAGAGGTATGCTATTGAGGAAATGAATGATCAAAACCTTACCCCTGAGTTACTCAGTAGCAAACTTAGGACTGTGGAAATGGAATTAGACTTTAAGAAACAATTAAATCATTCTCAAAGAAAATAGCCCAACTCTAACTTGAGTTTTTCCTCTAAGATACCCAAACTTGAGTCTAATTTGACCAACTCTGACTCTGATGAGGAGTGCAATATAGACAAACTAGATAATCAGATTGCCTTGATGTCTAAACAATTTAAGAAAATTGTCAAATTTCGAAACAAACAGGCATCTAAACAAGGCAAGCCTAATTATCATACGTTGTCTAATCCCAAACCTCATGAGAGAGGTCTTGATAAACATCCTAAGGACAACAACTCCAGACCCACTAGAGACCTTAAAAAGATTGAATGTTTTAGATGTGGGAAACTAGGTCACATTGCTCACGATTACAGAGTTAATCTAAATAAATCCAACACACACAATAGAGCCAATGTCTGTAAAACTTGGGATGATTCAAGTGAATCTGATGAAGAGGAACTTGAGCCATCAAATGTACTTGACCCTTGCATGTCTTTTTATGCTAAGATCATTTACAATGATGATATGCTTGTGTGTGATAATGATGCTTCTACTCCTGCTTGTGTGAATACTGTTTTGACTGGCCTAGATGCTTTATTATCTGAAAATGTTGCTAGTTCTACTACCGTGTGTGTGAGTCAAAGTGATCTCGATAACAACGATGCAAATGGGTGCCTGAGTACTAAAACTGAATCGTTAGGGGTCACTACACACACTTCACTTAGCGACTCAGACACAGATGACCTCCCAGATATCCATACTTTGTATGCTAAAACTCTCAAAAAAGGCACTAGACTGGAGAAGATTGTTAGAGACCTGACTAAGAAATTAGATGATCTAAGTCTTATTGTGAAGCTGAATGCCGAAGAGTACACTAACCAGTGTCTGTCTCATCAATCTGAAATTAAAACTTTTGATCAAAAATTAAAAGAGTTGACTAAAATTAATGAAACTCTGGAAATGAAATACAAGGGAACATTATTAGAACTGGAGGAAGCAAAAACAAAGACAGCTACTGTTTTCAAAAAGTTTTCTAAGTTTGAAAGCAATTCAAATTGTTTTACTGACTTTGTTGTTGACTCCAAGACCAATTCTGATGATAGAACCGGTATTGGATTTTGTCCTAAGAACAAACCACAAACTATAAAACTTGAACCTATTAAGTTTGTATCTGGGGGCAAAAGACCAATTAAAACATGTCTAGACTTTCATTTTATTAAAAAGGAATTTGATCAAAAGCAACAACAGAAAGACATTGGAGAGTCTAGTAATTCTAAGGCTGACACTACACTTAAGACTAAATACGTATGTCCTTTGATCAGAAAGGTTGAATCTACCTTTAAAACCATCCCTCCTAGGAATAACACTACTGAACAGAATGCTGTTAAACCCATTTTTAGAAGTTTTCCTAAGGAAGTTCATCCCTCGAGCAATCAATATTGCTCATACTGTGACATTTATGGTCATTCCTTTGAAGGTTTTTATGCTAGGCGTCTAAACACCCCTGTGTACAACACTTCTGTCTACAAGAACTTTAACTATTCTAGGCAAAATCGTAACCATTATGTCCTTCCAAGACAACCTGACAAGAACTCTAACTACAGAAATAGAAAGACCAAAACTAAGAGTTCATTTAAGAGAAAGGCTCCCAGAAACTTTCCTAAACCAAAAGCTCAAATTTTCCACAATAATAAGTTTGTTGCCCCAAATGTTTTTCGACAAAAAGCTGTTTCTCGAAAGTTTTATCAAATGAGGGCAAACTTACGCAAATTAAAACTAGAGCTATTTGGGTTAGAAAAGATGATCTTTTACCCCAAATGAAGTGTAACATTGTTATCACTGCCTTAAAAGCTGAACACACTTCATCTGGTTGGTATTTAGATTCAGGATGCTCCAAACATATGACAGGAGATGAAACCAAACTTTTAAACAAAACCAGATTTGCTGGTGGGAAAGTAGTTTTTGGTGATGGAGTTTCATCTCAGATCATAGGTAAAGGAACCCTAAAAGAAGAAGGAATGCCTGTTCTCGAAAATGTTCTATTAGTTAAAGGCCTTAAAGCCAACCTCCTAACTATATCACAATTTTGTGACTCTGACCATACTGTTACCTTTTCAAAGAACAATTGTAAAATTCTAAATGATAAAGGTAAATGCATTATTACAGGATTTAGAACACCTGACAATTGTTATACTGTCAAGACTAGTTCTGAAACCTGTAACATTGTCAGAATGGATGACAATGAAATCTGGCATAATCGTATGGGTCACCTAAGTTATGATATCCTTGGTAGATTGTCTAGTCAAGAGATTGTTAGAGGAATTCCTAAAATTAAACCTATTTCAAGTGTTGTCTGTGGTCATTGCCAGGAAGGAAAAATAGTTAAGACTTCGCATAAAAAGGTTACAGACATCCTCACCTCTAGACCTCTAGATCTCATCCATATGGACCTTATTGGTCCCTCTAGAACTGTTAGTCTTTGTGGACACAGTTATATCCTTGCCATGGTTGATGATTTCACACGATTCACTTGGGTTGCCTTCTTGAAACAAAAATCTGACATGTGTCAGAATTTTTTAAAAATCTTACTTAGAATTGAAAATGAGAAGGACACACAAGTAAATCGTATTCGTAGCGATAAAGGGCGAGAGTTCATAGACACAGGAATAGTTGAATATTGTGACTACAACGGTTACAAACACAAATTCAGCGCACCTAAGACCCCTCAGCAGAACGGTGTTGCCGAAAGGAAAAACTGAACTCTTCAAGAGATGGCACGAGTCATGCTCCATGCCAAATCCCTACCTAAATACTTCTGGGTAGAATCTATTAGAACTGCCTGTCATATCACTAATAGGGTCTATCTAAGGAAAAACTCTAAACAAACTCCTTATGAGTTGTGGTACGGTAAGAAGCCTAATCTGAAATACCTAAGAACTTTCGGAAGTCAATGTTATGTCTGTAAAGACAGAGAACATTTGTCTAAATTCGAAGCTCGTGGTGATAAAGCCATCTTCTTAGGATACTCCCCAAACATTCGTTCTTATCGTATATACAATCTGCGTACTAAGGCCCTTATGGAATCGATAAATGTAATTGTAACCGACACTATTGTCGAAAATAAGATATCTGAATCACCTATTGTGGTTGAATCTGAAAATGACTTTAAAACTGATTCACCAGAAATAGATGACTCATTACCTACTGAGAGTCCAGAAGTACCTGGCTGGGTCTCTAAAGACCATCCCATTGACAACATGGTCGGTAATCCTAATGAGCCAGTTCGTACTAGATCCCAGTTAAGAAATTATGCTAATTATGCATGTTTCGTCTCCCTTGTGGAACCGAAAAATGTTAATGAAGCATTGAATGACACACACTGGATTTCTGCTATGCAGGAAGAACTTTTACAATTTGTCATTCACGATGTCTGGTATCTTGTACCTCGGCCTCAAAACAAAAATGTTATTGGAATACGTTGGATCTTTAAGAACAAATCTGATGAAAATGGGGTGATTCTTAGAAACAAAGCTAGACTTGTTGCTCAAGGTTACTCTCAAATAGAAGGGATAGATTTTAGCGAGACATTTGCCCCTGTCACTCGTCTTGAATCTGTTCGACTTCTTTTCGCCATAGCGTGTCACTTAAAATTCACACTTTATCAAATGGACATCAAATCTGCTTTCCTAAATGGAATTATATCCGAAGAAACGTATGTAGAACAACCCAAAGGGTTCATTGACCCTAAATACCCTAACCATGTCTTTCGTCTAAAAAAGGCTCTGTATGGCTTAAAACAAGCTCCTCGAGCTTGGTATGAACGCCTTTCCAACTTTTTGTTGGATAAGGGTTTTAAGAGAGGAGGAAATGACCAGACTCTCTTTGTCAAACATTTTGACAAAAACATTATTTAGCCCAAGTCTATGTAGACGACATCATATTCGGGTCAACTTCAAACTCTGAAGTTAAATCCTTTTCTGCTATTATGCACAAGGAGTTTCACTTGTCCCTTATGGGGGAGCTACAACTTTTCTTAGGATTTCGAGTGAAACAGAATTCTGATGGTCTATTTGTCTCTCAAACTAAGTATGCCTTAGACCTTGTTAAGAAATTTGGTTTAGAGAATGCTAAGGTTGCCAAAACGCCTATAAGTACTACCGTTAAATTAAGTAAAGATGAAAATGGTAAGTCAGTTGATTCCACACTTTACCGTAGTATGATTGGTAGCCTACTCTATCTAACTGCCTCACGACCAGACATAATGTATGTTGTATGTCTGTGTGCTCGTTACCAGAATAACCCTAAAGAGAGCCATTTATTGAGTGTAAAACGTATAATAAAGTACATAAAAGGCACTCTCAATCTTGGACTTAGGTACACTAAGGATACCTATAGCACCATCATAGGGTATACTGATGCTGATTGGGCCGGTTGTACTGATGACAGTAAAAGTACATCAGGTGTCTGTTATTATGTCGGCAATAATTTAGTTGGTTGGAGTAGTAAAAAACAGAATTGCACATCTTTATCTACGGCTGAGTCCGAATATATAGCAGCAGGAAGTTGTTATGCTCAATTATTATGGATAAAACAGATGTTAAGCGATTATGGGATTAAAGAAGATCAATTACAATTGTATTGTGACAATCAAAGTGCCATTAACATATCTAAAAACCCGGTTCAACACTCGCGAACTAAGCACATTAAAATAAGACATCATTTTATACGTGAACTTGTTGAAACTAAGGAATTAGAAATTCATTACCTGCCTACTGATCTGCAACTTGCAGACATGTTCACTAAACCTCTAGGCTATAACAGATTTCTGTATTTGTGAAATTCTACAGGCATGGTATGCGCTGATTAAACTCTTAAGACCTTAAGTTTTACCCTTTGTCCATTTGAGACAAAATGGGGGAGAAATTTGAGTTTTATGAGTTCAATATTTTGTTCAAATTTCATCTAAACTGCTTGATCTTAGTGTGTATATTTGCAGGAATCTCTTCTACTGGTTGTCTACCTTTTCTAGTGTAAAAATTTATAAATAGTTGAGTTATGTAATTTTTGACTTTCTAGGAAATGGGTAGATGGTATATTTTGTATAGGACTAGGTTTTATTTTTTTTGGTTCCCTACGAGTTTTAAGCTAACTCAAAGGAGATTTTGTCTCATATTTCCAAAGGGGGAGATTGAAGCACCTTATACCTTTGACTTGCTTAAGTCTATACTGTATAAGTGTTCAACTGGTTTGGAAATAGTGACAAAATTGGTTGTCCAACTTAGAATCCAACGAGCCTCAGATCTTATCTCTCTATTCCTCTTCAATGATCCATGAAGGTATAAATTGAATCACACTACACACAATTAGAAGTGCATACATGTGTTCATATTGCTTAAAATTGAGTGTGTGTTTAATTCCCCTTGAATTGGAGCTTTAATAATTTTTTGGGAATTTTTAAATATTTTTTAAACATTTTTAAACATTTTTTAATAAATGTTTTTATTAATAAAATGGGATTATAAAATTTGTGGGGTTAATATTCTATTTTGTAAACTTCATTTCTCACTCGAATGTTTGGTTGGGCAGAATCTCAAAGCGCTAGAGACTTCAGGGTACCTTCTGTAATTACTTTGGACGCGCATGTGTTAGCCTATCATATGTCAACACTTGTCATCCTCCGGGTGTACCTATTTGTGTTTCTTTTGTGAGAAGGTTGGATGGTTGATTGCTGATCGTTGGATCATTCCTTATCGAGCGTCTGCATGTGTGCTTAGTTAATCCCGGTGCTATCCATTTGAACCAATCACAATCATTTTTTAATCACCGCTATTTTATAACCTTTGGATCAAGTCAAAGTTTGCAAGACTTGATCTCAGCCCTTGATTTCCCTCGAACATCCAGAACCTTCCCTCAGCCCTATAAATACCCTCCACTTCTCAGCCTTAGAAGAATTTTGGGCATTCGTCTTTCTGAGAGAAAAAAATAAGAGAGAAGTGAGAGAGAAGATAGAAGTGAGAGAGAAGAGAGAAAAGAAAAGAGAGAAGAGAGAGAAAGGGAAACTGTTAGCCAAACCCTAACCCTAACCCTAAATACTTCACCTCTGAAACAAACCTTCGTATATTCAACCCCAAACACAACCATGAGTGTTTGAGAGAGAGAGAGTGGTTTGTTCTTATCGAAGCTGTGACCTCCTTGTCTTTGATCTTGTTCACAACTTAAACAGTCGTGTGAAGATCTTGTTTCTTTTTCATAGAAACTTTAGATCTACACTCTGCATGTTATATTTTCACTAGATCTGCATATTTACTACTTGATTTAAGAAAATCTTTACTGATTTAGTTTTGAAAATGTTTTTTGGTTTCTATTCCTACGAAACTTAACCCTGACCTAGTTGGATTCACACTTGGAGATTTTCAATCTCACAAATATTTTCAAAAAGAGATTGATTAAGATCTTGACCGATTTTAAAAGCGAGATATCCGTGAAATCTGGGTTAGAATAAAGGTCAAAAAGGATTCAAGTTCTATGAGAAAGAAATAAATTAAAATCACTGCATATAGACTTTATATGTAATTTACTAGGACTGTCTGTAAATCTAAGTGTGTGTGAGTTCATGCATGTTGGTAGGAATCACTACACAAACACTTAACACACTACTACACTGGAAGTGTTGTGTATAAGATCAGAGATCATTGAGTCGACATAAGGAAGCTAAAGCAAAGGAAGTTAGCAAACTGGAAGAACATCATCAACAAATCAGATCTATGAGAAGTTAGAAGGACACCAAGTGGGGTATATTCCTAAACTTAGAATAGGTTGATTTGTGTGCTTGCATGTTGTATTGTTTGTAACTATTATTTGTTATTAGTGGATTTTTGTTTTTGTGACTTAGAAGTCACCGTGGATGTTTCCTCTGTTGGGAGAGGTTTTACCACGCTAAAAACTGTGTGTTGATTATCTTCATCTACTCATCTCATTCTATAAGTGTGCTGAATTTTTGAAACTGCCTTAGTTTTAAAAACTGATTACACAGTCTTAATTACTCTCGTACATAAGTTTCTTTGTAAACACATCTTGTTTATAATTTTTATTTTCAAAAGGAAAGGGTTTCTTCAACAAACATCTCGGAGTTGCTTATACAGTTTAATCTTGTATTAAACGGCATTAGCGACGTTTTTCAAGCATATGATAATTGGTAATGTCATAATCCCAACCTTTATGAGTAGTGTCTCACAATCACTTATATTCAATACCTAAAAATTATATTCTATAATCAATATCTCTTCAAATTATTTCCAACTTAAGATATTGGTAATTGTTTTCCATTAGATTTACAATTAAGTGATTGTGGATGCCTAGTAAGCCTCTCAAAACTATAATTTCCAAGGTTCCCTCACAATTCCAAAAGGCCAACATGGTGAAACTATAATAATGTTATTTATAAAGAAATAAAGAAATAAAGAAAGAATGAAAAAGCGTATTTGGTTTAACCTCCTTGAGACTTAATTTTTTTTATGCTCCGTACAAAATTTATTTGGGAAAATGCAACCAATTATGACCATGAATATAATCGAGGTATAATGGTAATAATAAACAAGTAAAATTAATATTTGATAAAGAGTTAAAAAAATAAGAACACAAAGATATATGTGGTTCAAAAATTTGGTTACATCAATAGAGACTCACGATTCCACTTTATATCATAACAAGTAAAACTAAGAAAAATATCAAGGGAAAATCACATACCCTGTATTCTCCTAACTAAATCTCGGATAGCCATTATACACCAACTCTCCACCCATATTAATATGAGTTCCCGTTTGTTTCTCAAGTGTTTTCCATGTATCCAACTTGGTGTATCATGTCAGAGTGACTGCAAAAGAGTCTATTAATCATGCAAATAAATCGAGCTATAAAAAAAATCATTACCTAAAATTTATAACCCTTTAAGATGAAATTTAGGGATTACCTTTAAGATCTCTCTTGTTTGATCTCGCCTCAGCACAAATAATATTTGATACAAATTAATCAAGAACACGGGCTCGATGTACCTCATAATCTTCTATCGTATTCTCAATATGAACTATCATAAATAGATTATGGTATCTTCCTTTGTAACCACATTATGTTATCTTTTACTCTCTCTCTCTCTCTCACACACACACACACACACACGCACACACAGACACACACAATTGTGAAGTAGGTTTTTTTTAGTTCTAAAAGTGATGAACTTATGAGAACAAGAGAGCCTTAGGTTCATCTATATAGGTTACGACAAAAACTCCAAGTAGAGATAAGGAGGTGACTCTTAACAGACGTAGGAAAAAATAATCCGATACGGATCCTAATCCTAGTCCATTAATTATAATTAATTTACGAAATAAATATAATTTCAACTCCACTCCTTAACCCAAATTTATATTTTAAAATCATTATTATTAATTAGTTAATTTCTCTTACGCTAAGGATATAAAAAACTATTAATAACAAAAATTACTGAAAATGTATTTTAATTAACTTCTTTTAAGTCCTAGAGTGATCCAACTTAACTTATTAGAAGTGTCGGATTCACATAATTGACTTACAGCGTTTTACATATACAAATGAGCATAAGGGGGTTTTTGTAAGGACGTGATTTTAAACTCCTCTTAGTTTCTGATTTTGTATTTATTCCATAACCAAAAAGTCAAGGTTGTAATTTTGAGTCGTATTTTGACTTGTATTAAACTTAAAGACAAAGAACCACAACAAAGTTCTAGTGGACCGAACAATTCGAAACTATTGGGGGTTTGGTAAATGAAGTTCCAATTGACTGAAAAATTCCAGACTATTGGAGGTTTTGTAAGCATTTATGATTTTTATTTCCTTAAGTTTATTTTTTAAGTAAGTAGTAAGGGGAACCAAAACCATTTTTAAAAAAGTAAAAGGTTTAATTATTTCAAACTGTAAATTTAAAACTAGTATAGAAAAAGGTTTGTTGTTCATATGAGATCATTAAAATTATTCTAGAACATCTCGTAAGAAAACTAACTTCACAAATTTTTCACGAGTATTTTCAAAACCCCTCATAAGATAACAACTTCACACAAGGACCCTTCATGCGAAGATCTCATTCAAATGATAGATTATTTATTTTAAACAATTGCATTTTTTCTTGAAAAATGTGTTTTATTGATTCTTAAACACCTGATGTGTATAAAGAGTTACAAACACGATTACTAAGATAATAAAACCCATTTTTTTTACAAAATCCTAATTGGTTATAAGAGGGATTTTTTGTGAGTGTTGTTATCTTTCACACTTTCAAAGTAGTCTTTCGGTATACAAATTCTTGAAGGTATTATATTTCAAGAAGATTTCAACACAAATAATCATACGAATTGGATAGCACATGTTTCATGTGTGGGCAAATCGCATCGGCCAAAGATCGATGGATACTGGGGATTTAGGAATGTTCAAGATAGGTCTGGCATGGATAATTTGATTACATGTACTGATAAAGACATTAAAGCAGAGTGCAAGCACTGGAACTTCGTGGAAATTAGTGTACTCTAATATTTAATTCATGGATGTCTCTTTGTAAAACTTGAACATTATTAGTACCAATGGACTTTTTGGGCAAGGTGCAATAGTGATTTTTATTCGAGGGTTTTCATTTTACATATTATACATCTTGTGTGTGATTGATATTAATTTTTTGCACTATTTATTTCATCACTCACATGCCAATTGGACTTAATTAATTTTTTCAGTAAAATTAGAATTAGGTTCAATTAAAAACATGAGTTTATTTTTTGATTTAAAATTAATTAAAAAAAATAATTAATCTGACTTAGATCCTTAGGCACATATGTTCTTAGGGACCAAAATTCAAAATAACCCCAAACTTTAAGGCCCCGTTTAAAATTAACCCAAATAAGTAAATGATACTTATCTCTCATTTATTTTGTATGGCCCCAAACTTTGTAATTGTTCTTTCCTTAAACCATTATGCAATCCAATTTTGAAACAAGGTGACATTTTCATACCATATGGAGACATTTTTATAACAAAATATTAAATAACTTTATAAATAATTATGCTAAAGAGAAAGAATGTCATGACAAAATTAGGAATAATATATTAAGTTTGTGTAGTAAAAGAAAAGAGTTCCACAGTAAACTCAAAAAACTTAAGTCACTAAACTTAAATTCAATTATTGGATTACAAAGAACAATTAATGATGGAAGTAGTACTATTAAAGTTCATTGTCACCAAACCCCTCATATTTAAAATACACACATCTACAACTTCAAAGGCCACATAGTCTCTTACTACAGTAACCTTCAAAAAAATTTATATAAGGAATAAATTTAGTGGATTGAAATGACATAAATATATGACTTTGTTGGTTTCTCATTACTAAGAGAATTTGATATTTCACGTATATAAAAGTCTCCACAATTTCATAACTCAAATATGAACGTGTATCATCAACAATTATGCTCACCTAGCTAAAAGAAATTCTTATCCAACGGTTTGGAATAGACAAATTAACAGAAGCCTTATTTGCAAAAGTTAGAAACCTTGACTCATTTAAGTTTCCACCAATGCAAGATATTGAATAAAATATCATCTGACTCGTAAGAGGAAATAAAGTTTATAAGAGTGCCTCTCAATGTTAGCTATCCAAATAAAAATTAACCTAATTCAAGAAAAATATTTGTTAATTTATTATTACAAATAGGTTTAATAATCAAGAAGTCTATATGACAAGGTATTTTACTAAATTTTATAATCTCTCAAGTTTTATCGCCTTAGTTAAGACAATGATTCTAAAAGATGCAAAAAGAGTAAAAAAAAAGCATAAGACCAAATGTACGAGGGAACACCCACAAACGAAAAAACTTCGGGCCGATAAGAACGAAAAATGCATTATGGTAAAGTTTTACAACTAGAAGCAATAGACTTACATACTCATGGCGCTACAACTGGCTAGACATTCTTTCCATCCATATTCTTCTTAAATAGCACCAACAGCTAGAGTAAATTGCACAATTGCAACCGGTTTTGGTCTGCAAACAGTGTCTTTGAATCTTTTGGACAAATCAATCTTCTTCAAAGTAGAAATCGCTCTCTTCATTTAAAGTTTGAAGAGCAACTTTGTTCCGGGATGGAACCGTCAAGAAACCAAAATTCTACACCTAGGATTTTTTTAGGGAATCCTATTGATATTTGTGTTGGGGTGTTTGCAAAGGGTGTGGAGCTCTAAATCTCAAAATTGAGTTTTTTGAAGCCAGCGAAGAGAAAATATTTAGTCACCAACGGATATTGAATTTTAATGCCAGATGAGTAAACATACCTCTATTAGAAACAATGTCTTGTAAGAACTCAAAAAAGAGGAGTGAAAAAATATCCTCTCAAATATATCATATATTTTTATCAACAAAAATATTATTTCAAGGCTCTCACTCTTGGTTTGAAAGAGAACTTATAACGTTTTGATTTTTAAAAAGTTTAAAGTTCCAAGTGCTAGTTGTCATGCTCCTAAGGTGGCAAGTAGTCATATTAGTGTCTATTTCACCTAAAATTTTATCCTTAACACACTAACCTAGAAAATCTTAAAGAAAGATTTTGTGCAAAAGTGAATTTTGGCACCAATCAAACTCGTTTCGCTACAAGGTTGATATAGCAGGAAAATGTATCACTGCGGGGAACCTGAGGCGATCCAGGTCACGCGCTAATTCATATTTTTTTCATAGGAACACAAGCGGACGGGAAGACAGTGTCACTGCAGCGAGGAGACCATCACTACGCAAAGCAAGTGGTGCATTTGTTCAGAGATTTTGAAATCTCAACGATAGGGAAGCAAGCCGTCATTGCGGCAAAGCAGATCACACATGTCCATATTATGTCTAGTTTGCCTTTAGAAGATTTTTCAAATATATGTTTTGAAGCAAACTCTAACTATGTTTAGTTTCTCGCATGAGTTGAAGAGGCCACTGAGTCCTAACTCAAAGGGAGCAAAACATTAAGCCAAAATTGATATTGATAAAGAATTTATGTCCAGAAGTGTGTAACACAAGATTATTTCGCAACGACAAAGCAAGCAGAAAAAAGAACACATGAAATACACAAGGAAATGCAATTCGTTATAAAAATAGATTTTTCTATATGTAAAGTATATTTACATGTATATTTAATAAAATTACAAAACCAAGGTTAATTAAAAAGATTTTTTTTCATTTTATAAAATAGATTAATCAAGGTGAATCTATGTCCTCTAAGTCTTATACATTTTCCTAAGTAGTATGGTTGAGGTTCAGTATTGAGTGAATCCGGTTGGTTGATGAAGTTTTCTGGTGACCTCTTGGACGAAGACTCAAACATGTTTGGGTCAAGGAATTCTGAAAATTTATTATATGGAGAACATCGAGTATACTATACTTTTACAATCTCCCCCTTTATTGAATTTTTAGAAAAAATCATAAAAGGAAAAGATGGAAATATACCGTTTTACGACTCGCCTGGCTAAGGGAAAATACGAAAATAGAAAATTACATTTGTTGAAAGTAACTAATCACCATAAAATTCACAATCCCTCTTCAAATAGATCTTGTTCAAACTTTCTTGTCACGCACTAGCAAACTCATTAAGCTACCAATGTGAAGAAACATGATAAGGAAATAAGATAGATATGAATCATATGAATATAAAATTATGAACATGAACATCATATCTATCTAAAATAACTCCCCCTCAGTTATACAATTTCTCTTAACAAACAGGATATAGCACCAAATAACTCTAAGCAACTTAATATGACAAGATAACTATACTCCCCGTATCTAGAAATGTTTCCCCTTTTTTGTCATGGAAAGCGACAAAGGAAAGAACAAAGCACATAATGGGATTAAGTTTGGGAAGCATTTTAAGAGAGCAAAACATGCTAATCAAACCAAAGAATAAAGAAAATCGTATAGTGAGTGAATAATCAACATGTTAGTCTACGCAATGTATAATCATAAAAGTAAAGGCCTAAGATCAATAAGTTAAACTACACATCAAAAGATAGAATATTTCCTACAAAGATATTTGAAATGCTAAAATATGATAGGCGTCTTAAAAATTTAATAGTTTATAAGGATTTACAATGAATTTGATCAATGCTATCCAAAATACAAATAACTCTAAACTAAACCCAAAACAAATTACATCACTTCTTCTTCATTTTCATCAACCCCAAAACACACAAATCAATAAGCCACTATTTTCATTTTTAAGGCATTTCTAACATTTTGTGCATGTGTATTAAACTATTACTGAGTGTCATCATTGAAGAAAGAGTTCATCAAACCAAATGATAGAAGTAAACTAGAACCCAGTTGAGTCGATATGCAAAAAGAGGTGGAATCAAACTCATTTTCATTTGGAGGGAATGAACTAGATGCTCGTGATGTAGGAGCGGGATGAAGAAGTAGTGAAGGAATAACATATGGTGGACCAAACATGTCATTATATGTGCCAAGTTGAGCAATTGAATTATAATATGAGTGAATAGTCAATGTAAATTTTGGCATTTCCTCAACTTCATACGTAAGTATAGGAACTCCATTCTCCAAGCTCGGTCATAAAATTGTAGGGCAAGGAATGAGATTTCATATTGTCCTTAGTTTGATCAAAGATCCACTCCAAGATAACATCACACAAACACATACCAATACCCGAACAAATGGCGTGTAGCAATCGTGCACATTTGGAAGTTACATTGTGAGGTTGGTATGTGGGAAAAATACAAGAACACACAACCACATTTAGAATCTATAAGTCGTTAGTAAGAAGTTCATTCCAAACACGATAATGACCTTCCATTCCAAACACGACAATAGATATCGCTCGAAAGAGTGATCACATTTTGGTTGCAAGGTTCACTCATAATCGACTAGGTTAAGATATTGGGTACATTCTTCTTCCTGGACTTGGAAGTGGTTGCTTATCGACTTTAAAGAAAGATTCACCAGGATTTCCCTTACTTTGCCAGAAAAAATTCTATCTCCTAATTTATTCTCACCATCCACGAGAGTTAAATAAAATGCTCTCACCAAGTTGGAGTACATGGTTCGGTTTGAGAGCAAATACCAATCCAATATATTTTATCTAAGAACTCATACAAACGTGTGTTGAAAAATGATTCCAAGTCTTTTGACCTCTCCCAATGCAAGGAATGTGTGGTGAAGAATTCATTCAATCTGGAGTAAGTAGATGAAGTCGAGGCATGTGAGCGTGATTTAGGATCCATAAGATAACCTGAAATTGCATACCAAGTCAAAAACACAAAAAAAAATATGAAATGTGGAAATGAAAACCAAGGATCCTATGAAATATGAATAAAAAACCCCAAAAATGTAAAGCAAAGCAATACACACCAAAAAGCTACTCAAGAATATAATATTAACTCAAAAAAAGTAGTAACTCACCAATCATAGATAAGATCTCAACCACATCTAATGAAACAACAATCATCAGGCCCACACTCTAAAAAGAAGTAAATCAGAAAATCTATGGAACTAAAGCATACCAAGATGAATATTAATCCACTTAAGTGAGAAAACGACAACATATAATACTTCCAAAATCTATATGAGAGGAAGGCAAGATATTTCTGTAAGGGTAAAAGATGTTTTAAGATAAGAAATTGGAAAAGTTCTAAAATAGTCCCGATTTGGGCGTTTAAAACCATCCTAGGAATCATCGCCACAACAAAAAGTGTTCTCACTGGCCACGCCATCTTTCGCATCAGCAAAGCTCTGGAGATATAGGTCGTTCCAGCTTCCAGTGAACAAAAACTATGAAAATACAACACATACTCAAAAGGTAATGCACAAATGGATTCTTAGTTATAATGATTTTAACTAAAAAACATTTGGATGATCAAACAAGCTTCAGACGATCGTATAATGGTTCTTGGTTATGTCAAATACCCTACAATAAGATGATTTTAGCACTCAATATCCTAAGGTAAGATTAAATCTATAAAAAGATATATTGATTCCAAAGACATAATTCATGATATAAAGTGAATAAAATGAGTATTAACCTGTAGTATTGAATAACAAAGATCAATATTTGAACTCACTTTTGAAATTTTTGATTTCATGCAATAAAGAGAAAGCCTCATTTTCCCTCGAAAACAAATAAAATTTTCAACTATCACATTTTTCTCCCTCAAATAGCAATTTATGATTAAAATCTTTTTAAGTATCGTATCCTTGATGTTACTAAATTTTTGGATAGATAAAAAAATTTTAGACATCTCTTTTGATAGAATTTTACATGTAGAGGCTTTCGCTTATTCATTACAAAGTGTGGGGAACTATTTTTTTTATTTTTAAAAGGTAGTTCTCTCAACCCAAAGTTCCATCCCTTACCACATCATCACTCGTGATTTTGAAACACATATATATTTTCAACTCTACCATGATGATAAAAACTCTCAGACACAAAATTATTAATAATAACACCCTTTTATAAATTAAAAAAAAGGGCAAAAAATTTAATTTCCTTTAGAAGTAGAAAACAAAACCCTTCATTCTGATTTTTTTTTTTTGGGGGGGGGGGGGGGGGGGAATGCTCAAGTTCATTATGTGGTGTAAAAGTGCATGACTTATGACAAATAATCTAAATAGCAAGCTCAATTTACCAAGGCAATTCAAGCTATAAAGTTTAATCATGGAGTACTAAAATCCATAAATAGAACTACAATAACTAAGCATGTACATTTTTATTTAAGTTCATGGGATAAAATAATTCCTAACAAGCATAGAAGACAAATATTGTACAAGACCAAAAATCTAAAGACACGAACAACCCAAAGGTCATAACTAAAGAAATAAAAGTAGTGATAGAGAGAAATCAAGATGCCTATATCTAGAAAGAGTAAACCAAATAATCTAAGACACCTAAACGAAAAGAATCTTATTTCTTTATTTAACAAGGACAAACCTTGTCATGTTTTTCTAAGGATTCTAGTTCTCCTCTATTAATATCATGTTTTGGAACCCTATTCGGATCAATTCTCAAAGAGTTGTATCGAGGAACCAAAATGTAAAGTGTCAGGGGATCAAACATTTTTACTTTTTCCTTTCCTTTGGAAGAAACCTTTTGAGGGTCTTCTACATCTTCTTCTATTTCGTATCGACATTTCGACCCTTATCAAACTCACCTAAATGTGGTGTGGGTTGAAGTAAAACACAAAACTTCTTAAGGTTTGATAACTTATGATAATGCGTTATGGGTCGACGGGGCACTTGAGTTGTTGCTTCCTAAGTTTAAAGAAAAACTTCTTCAAGTGTCATTCCTTGTTACAATAGGAACACATTAAGGTCACCTTAACTTGTATTTCTTTGGGTATTAAATGAGTTGAAGATTCACCAACAGGGGATGGAAAAATGGATTAGGATGCTATGAAAGCTAGGTTAGACGTAGAACCATTACTTCCAAAACTAATAAGTTTGCACCAAAAAGCATTTTATCCGAATTTTGAGACCTACCCACCATTTTCATCTTGAAAGTGGTCACGGGTTGTAGTTAGGTCTCAATAAAAGAGATTTTCTTCTCTAGGATCATTCTTTAGTTTTCACTTTTATGTAGGGACATTCTAAGGAACTCAATCTCTATGTGAATAAAGGCAATGGAACTTTCCTCAAACTGTGGTGCACTACTCACCGCGTGTGGAGCAATAAAACCATTTACACAACTCTCACTCACCATATCTATTTGGTTCTCGTAATTAGCCAACTTGGTGGATAGTTCCATATTACACCTTTCGAGGTCTATGGATTCCTCGTAAATTAACATAGTTCGCTTGAAGATAATTTACCTCTTCTTCGCCAATAGTCCTTACGGAAGAGCTAGGAATAGTCATTTCTTCACTTGGAGGAAGAAGAACATAAAAATTGTCTAAATTATCTAACTCGTGAAATTTTTCTCTCGACATAAATGTGGCATAGTTGCATTCTTGAAAGTCATATTTGAAGTTTGAGTCGTCATCATTAAAAGTGGGTCGATAAGCATTTTTCTACCATTATGACTCATATTTGAGGGATATAGCTTCGACATATGCGGTCGATCACCACACGTAAAGCACGTGAGGGTCTATGGAGATTTAACTTTATTTTATCCATTACTTTGATCAATCACAAGTATAGAAGGATAATTTTTTGGTGCTCCTCTAGATTGAAATTTCGTTTTCCACTTCTTCGTAAACTTAGTGGGAAATTCCATATCATCCTCACTAACATCATGGGAACTAAAATCGGAATATGCCTTCTTAGCCTTAAAAGCTAAATTTTTTTCCTTTTATTTAGGAGTAACTCCTTCATGATAAGACAAATTCTCCTTATAGGTTTGGAGAGAGACAACCAATGTGCCTGCATGCATTGGTTTCAAAAGCCAGTTCCTAACCTCTTCAATGGCATCCACTTTTCCACATAACCTAAGAGGAAGAAATCGTAAGATTTGATCAATAATTTTAGTTTCCTTTGCAGTCTTACCTAAAGAAATGGCAGAGGTAACTATATCATTCATCTCGACATAGAACTCGTTAAACATTTTGCTCTCCTTCAGGGTAAGAAGTTCGAAACGGGTTGTAAGTCGTTGAAGCTTGAAATGCTTCACTGTGTAATTGCCTTCATAAGTCATTTGTAAAAGATCCCATGCCTCCTTAGACATTGTACATGTGGATATACATCTAAATTCACTCAGAGATATGCAATCAAAAATAGCATTAAATCCCTTCATGTTCCACACGCTCTCCTTTAAATCGTTGTCATCCCAACTAGGTATAATCTTAGCAACTTGGATGTCATCAACAATGGTTTTAGGACAAGTCCATCCCATAAGCACATTATTCCAAATTCAACCTTCCATAGATACTAAATATGTTGTCATATGGGCTTTCCTATATGAATAATTGTGACCATTAAATGGAGAAGGTCAGAGGGTTGAACTTCCATCCACTGTAAACATAAAGGATATATACCTAGGTTTTTATACGTAAAACTTGGAGCCCCTCTCTAATTCTAGTTGAGAGTGTGCCTCTCGATGGTAGCTATCCAAATAAAAATTAATTCACCTAATTCAATAAAAACGTTTGTTAATGTATTATTACAAAAGGGTTCAACAATGCAAAAGTTTATATCACAAAGTATTTTACTAAATTTTAGAATCTCTTAGGTTTTATATTCTTTATTAAGATAATGATTCTAAAAGACGTAAAAAAGAGTAAAATAAGCACAAGACCGAATATAAGAGGGACAAACCCACTAATGGGAAAAACCTCGGGCCAATCCTAACAACAAATGCACTATGGTAGAGTTTTATAACTAAAGAAATATACTTACAACCTCGTGACATTACGATCGACTAGACACTCTTTCCCATCATATTCTCGGTAGAGAGCACCAACAGTTGGACTACATTACAAAATCACGACTGGTTTTAATCCGCAATCGATGTCTTCGAATCCTCTAGCCAAATTAATCTTCTTCAAAGTAGAAGCCACTTTTTCGTTTAAAGTTTGAAGAATAACCTTATTCCGGGATAGAACCTTGAAGAAACCAAACTGCTACACCTAGGATTTTTTTAGGAAATCCTATAGATATGTGTTGGGGTGTTTGCAATGGGTGTAGTGCTTTAAATCTCAAAAAGGAAATTTTTCAAGCCAGGCAAGAGAAGATATTTACTCACCAACGAAGATTTGTTTTGAATGCAAGATGAGTAAATATACCTCTATTAGAAATAATGAATTATAAGAACTCAAATAAGAGGAGAGAAAAAATGTTATCTCAAATATATCACATGTTTTGAGGAGCAGAAGTATTTTTTCAAGGCTCTCACTCTTGGTTTAAAATAGAAGACAACACCTAAACTTATAGGCTTTTTATTTTCAAATTTTTTGAAGGTCCAAATGTTAGGTGTCATACTCATAAAGTGTAAGATAGTCACATCAAGGTGTAAGTCTCCTAAAAAGTTAACTTTTACACACTAAGAAAGAAAATCTTAAAGAAAGAGCTTGTGCAAGAGTGACTTTCGGTTTCAGTCAAACTCATTTTGGTGCAAAGTCATTACAGCGAGCAAATGTGTCGTTGTGGCGATTCTGAGGTGATTTAGGTCGCACACTTATTCATAATTTTTGCACAGGGACACAAATGGTCAGCAATATAGTGTCACTATAGCAAGGTGACCATTGATGTGGGGGAACTGCGACGGATCGAGTCATGCATTTGTTCAGAGATTTTGAAATGTGAACAAAAAGTGTCATCAACAAGTTTCACGCATGTGTCCATATTTTGTCTACTTTTCCTTTAGGAGATTTTTCAAAAATACGTTTTAAGGCGAACTTTAAGTATGTTTGTTTCTTGCATGAACATACATACTTGAAATACGCAAAGAAAAACAATTCTTTATAAAAATAGATTTTTCTATATGAAAGGTATATTTTCATGTGTATTTGATAAAATTACACAGCCAAGGTTAATCAAAAATATTTTTTAATTTTATAAAACAGATTGACCAAGATTAATATATGTCTGCTAAGTCTTATACCTTTTCCTAAGGGGTATGCTTGAGGTTCAGTATTGAATGAAGTCAGTTAGTTGATGAAGCTTTCCGATGACCTCTTGAACGAAAACTCAAACATGTTTTGATCAAGGAATTTAGACAATCTATTCTATGGAGCACATCGATTATACTATACTCTTAATTTTATTACAAGTATTGTTTTAATTGTGACTTTTGAAATGATAAAGTTCCAGAGCACTCCATGAAATACCTCTTAAATCCTCCAAAAAGTTTATCCCTCACTTGGTTTTTTGTTTCAAAAACACTATGACTCACACGAGAAGAATGATCAAATCTATCACTAAATATGGTAGAGCAGCATGAAGATGAGGCATTTATGTTCTTATACTTAGCGTATTAGATATACAAGAGTTGTGGGAATTATATGTATGTAACTATGTCAAATGGTCATATATCACGCAATACACAAAATGAACAAACTATTTGTTATACCGAAGATGAAGAACCAAACCAATTGTCCACATCAAACCATAGTCCTCTTAATATTTATAAAATTTTGTTTGCATCTTCAATGCCATCAAATAAACATAATCAACATTAATTTGTTTCCACTCAATTAATACGATAATTAATTTGTCACATGTATCTAAAGTAATAGTTGTCGTTAGATATTTTGTTCCTAAAAAATATTTGTCATGTCATAAAATAATTATAAACATTCACAAATAATATTGCCCCATTCCCAATATTTCTCACTTGAAAGCCACTTGTACTCACTATTCAATTCAGTTAAATGTTCAAATGTTGTTCTCACTTGAATAACACTCTCGAGCACAAGATAAGTAGCATTCCATCTAGTTTAACAATCCAATGTAACATTATTTTTAATTTATTTGGTCATGTCGTAACGCAATATCCTATGTGTGAACTCATGGAAGTGATGTACTTACATACTTAACATTAATTCACATTCTTCACAATTATATTCATTATAGGTTGGTGCATTGGGTATGAAACATGTCCCCATTTAGAGAAGAGCTTTCTTACCATTAAACAACAATTTGATATGATCAATCATTAGCTTATTATAGCAGGCATTATACACCATAATGGGAAAAAGTTTCTTACCCAACCAAAAACAAAAAAGAAAAATTCCGAATAGACAAAACTTAACGGATCCATAATTGAGAAAGAAAAAGAGGGGGTGAGAGCACGAGTGGTCGGGCGGGTGCAACTGAAAAATTTCACTAAGAAATTGAAAGAGCAAAGGTCTTGGATCTAATAATATCACTTCAGGGCTCATCAAAGGGTTTGAAGAGGAGAGAAATTTAGGATTTGAAGAGGTGTCATGGTGCGCAAACGTAAATGGGTATAATTGTTTTAGTTTACGTTGTTATAGATTGGTATAATAGTAATTTTAGTGTAGTTTGTGTAGTGTTGGTCGTTAATTTGTTATTTTGTTAGCATTTAAAATAAGTGGCTAACAAATACTAAAACATTAAAATAAAAATTGTTATAGATGTTTTAATTATATAAATTGAATATATAAATATTAAGTTATATATAACTTACAATAAAAAAAATTAAAAATATTAAATATTAAACATATTATGGATACGGGTATGAACATCTACAAATATGGATACTGCGCCTTGAATATCGATCATATGTGACAGATACACATACGATCTATATCCATTTTCCATATGTGTAACTGTAATACCCCGTATTTTTTAGTATTTCTATTTAATTAAATTGGAGAATTAAATGAAAAAATACGATTTGATTTAAATTACGCAAGAAAAGTAATTTAGTGAGATTTATTAATAATTGTGAATATGGAGTATTAATCGAGAGATAGATACTGATTAATATTGCCTCTTTCTATTTACTTAGCGCGAGTAGTAAATAGTTATTTAGTACGTGTAGACCATTTTGGGGTGAGAACGAGTAATATATTTTTAAGTGACTCAAATGATAATTTAAAGGTCACAGATGAGTCCGAAAGGGTCTAATTAGTCAAAATAGTATACCCGGGGGTATTAGTTGAGTCCCGAGGTAATTTTGGACTAAATCGAGACCGTTCGGGGGCGTTTTGGTCTTTTAACATGTGAGGGTATTGAGACCTACGAATTTGAGAGTCTCTTATCAGCCGTATGAAAGAGGGGTTAGTGTTAGAACACCCATGTAAACACCAAGACCAGTAGAGAGAAGGGGAAAATCATTCTCAAGGCTTAGAAGATGCTTTTGAAGAGGTTGGGTTTGGATCTTGCATCCTGGGAGCCAAAGGAGGAAGGATTGAAGAAGAGAAGCATCAATCCATCACTAACTCCACGAAATCAGAACCCTTTGTCAAGGCAAGTTGTTTATTACAAAAGTTATAAAGTTATAATACCCATGTGGAGGGTTTTTGAATAGTTTTGTTTAATCACTATCTTGATAAGAAAGGAATGATATTTATGCATGTTGGGATAAGAATCGAATGTAGAATGATTTAACATATATAGAGGAATAATATTCAGAACTGATTTGATAATTATTTCGGAATAAAATCTGGGTTTTGAATGAATATATGGGAAGAACACCATAACTAGGGTTTTAAGAAATTTTGAGTTTAACCCACTAATTCTTTAAATGAATTGAGGTTTTGATGTATTTGAAATGTTAGAAATTGTCCTAGTATATGTGGGAACACGCTAGGATAATTGGGTCGAAGTTTGGTGTACTATAATTAAGTTTGGAGGTTTGTTAATGGAAGAAGAAACTAACAGAGAAGACGAACTGTTGCTGCCCCAGATCGATCTTGAATGTTGATCGATCGAACCCAGGAGTCGATCGATCGACTTAAGGTGTTTCTCTCAAATTTTTCCTTGGTTAAGGGTTCTTGGATTTTCGGGAATGAATGGGAATCCTATGATATATATTATACTTATATGGGAGTGAGAATAAGACCAGTAGGTATATTGTTGAAGTCCGGTAAGGCCATTGGGTGTAGGACTTGAACTATGGACCTATGAGAATAAACCGACTGAGTAGAGCATCGGCGAATTTGGAATTGAGCTACGAGGTGAGGTAAAGTCAATTCAAGTGATAGACCAGTAGGGTAAGTAATAACTACTGAAATTATATGTGAGGGGTAACTAGGGCCCTTAGAATTGAGTGAATACTCAAATAAATGCGCTAGTGAGAAATCGTAAATTGACAGATACGGTTAATATAAGAGAATAATATATTACGTACAAGTGTGATTGATAGGTCGGTGTGTAGGTACTAAATTGTATGAACTATTAGGTTGCAACATGTATACCTAAATTAACTACGTTAGGGTCGATGAAGTATTTCGAACTAACGTAAGGTTATTATACGTTAGGGTTGATGAAGTATTCCAAACTAACATTGGGTTATCATATGTTTGGGGTCGATGTAAAATGCCGAACCAAACCTTCGAACTGGTGTCGTGATGAATGAGTCCGAGCCAGAATATGTTTATATAAATAATTGGGGTCGATGTATCATTCCGAAACAATTCTTACTTGGGGTCGATGAATCATTCTGAACCAAGAGTCCTTTACGTGTGTCAAAAGGACATAATAGTAATGACTGATATTTAGTATATATTATGTGTGAAATATATACTTAATGATATTCTACTTCTGTGTATTAGTATATTGATATATGATGTGTTTAACTATACATATCAAACTGGTAAGTTAAGTAGTGAAACTTAATTACGAAACGTAACGTTAGATAGAGAATATCTAACTAGCAATTTAAGTAGGGACACCTAATTACAGAAGTGGGAAGATCTTAATTGTGAGAATTGTAGAAATTTACTAGTGAAACTAAATGAGAAGTTTTGAAACATAACATAGGTGAAATGTTACTTGAGAATTAATTAACCTTCACGAGATGTTAATGAAATGGTTGTACTGTATGGGAGGTACGAGAACTTAGGTATTAATAAGTTCAGATGATTAATTTAGTCCTAGTTAGGACTGGAGATATAGCTAGGCAGGCTAAGTGTAGATTGTTAGGTGTGCACAATAGATGAGGAGTGAGTAAACTCAAGAGAGTGTACGAGAACCTAACATGTGTAATCAATAACTGTATTTTATATTGTGATAAACGCTTGTTAAATATCTTTAAAATGTTCTGAGTACTAACTCTTGCTATAAAATATTTTCAAAACCTTTTAGGTGTCCAGCCATAGGGACGCCATGTATGTTGATTTCATTCCAGGGACTCGAAGTTGTAGCAAAGTGGATGCTTACAGGATTTTGATTAGACGATATCTCTCTTTCAGATCTAGTGAAAGATCTCACACTATTCTATGTATGTACTTGTGGTCCGGTATTAGTCTCAGATGTTTAGTTTCAGACTTGTTCTATGGTTGTTTTGGTATTTTTAGCCGATGGTTATTCGGTAATACTCTTGTTCTCTTGTACTTATATTTTGTTGATGGGTTGTAGTACATGGTGATTGTTATACTTTGTACTACAACCCAATCACCAAAATATAAGTACAAGAGTATTACCGAATAACCATCGGCTATTAGGGGGGAAGTATGTAATACCCCGTACTTTTGTCTATACTTATTTTTGGGATTAATTAATTAAATGCGCATTAATTGGAAATTAATCCGGGTTAAAATACTAACGAGATGCGAGTTGGTATTTGATTATGTGCATACATGTTTTTATATGAATTTGGAATTATGAAATTTGTCGTGAGATTTATATACGGCATTTTAGAAATTTTGTGAGACGCGTGGGACCGCCGCGTCACGGTGTAATATTTTAATTATAAAAGTGAATTTAAAATATATAAACCGTATGGTCATTTTGAGTGCGCCAACGCATCCGGAAGGGTCGAGATAGTCAGAAAACACTACCCGGGGGTGTAGTTTGGATTCCGGGGTATTTTTAGGCCATACCGGCAACTTAAAGGGTATTTTGGTAATTTTACATTTTGAGGAATTAAAAGTGACGAAAATTAGAAGTCTTAATCTGATTGATTATTGACCCACTAAACCCACTATCCAACCCACTTTAACCCTTTAAGCTACGGAGGTTATCAATTAGGTTTCCAAGTTCCCCAAAACAAACCCTAGCCACCTTAAGCCACCATTGAAGGAGCTTGGAAGAGAGGAAATTCTGCAGAAAAACTCCATCAAACCTACACCAAAATCAGAAATCGAACCAAGGCAAGTGACTTTATTCCATTTAATTTCAGAGAATGTCTTTTCCATGTTAGAAATTGAAGAATATCAATTGTTCTTGAAAGATAATGAAAACCCATGTTAATTGAACTTAGAACTTGAAATCTTGAGGAGGATTTGCATGTAGAATGACAGGTAGATGTTCCTACTGATGATATTTATGATTGGGTGAAATTTAAAACGGATTTTATTGGGTTAATTCATGATTCAAAAAGTTAGGGTTCATGTTCTTGAAATAATTGGGGGAAAAAGTGTAGAGATTTATATTTTGATTGATGTTAGAGAGATTTAATCCTTGAAAACATGTTAGAAGATGACTTGAATATGTTTAGGATGAATTAGAGACCCTAAAACGTTGTTGGGATGAACTCTGGAAGAGATTAGAAGTGATAAAAATGGATGAAAACGAATTGGTGAAAAATCTGGGCCGAAACTGGTCAGTCGTTAGAAGCAATCCCCAGGTCGTTCGAACGAGCTTCTAACGAGTTGACCAGTCACTGCTAACGAGAAGGGATTTCGTTCGATATCTCGTTCGAACGAGATATCGTTAGAAGGTACAGTTCGTTCGAACGAACTGGAATCTCGTTCGAACAGCCTCGTTCGAACGAGACTTCTAACGAGTTGACAGAGGAATCTCGTTCGAACAGTCTCGTTCGAACGAGACTTCTAACGAGTTGACAGTTTGGTCCTTTTTGGACTGTTTTGATTTTTGGAGTTTCGTAAACTTGTTCGAGGAGATAGATAACCTTCCTTTGATGATGTAAGGATAGATTTGTGACCTTTGGGTTATTACGAGGAGTAAATTTATATACGAGAGATTTAATTCAATGAACCATTTGGGTTGAGACGTGAGTGTCTACTACGACGTGAGGATGAATTATGGCGCGTATAATTACAAACCGGAATAGTATAAATTGTGATAATTATAAGTTAGTACGAGAATGCGATATGTACTACGATTAAACTACGGGATTACTAAGACGTGTGTTAACTTAGTATTGGTATATGAATTGTGTGTATGACATACCTACCATACTTGCTATCACGGGAGGTTTGCGTTCGCTTAGGGCCCTCTAATCCTTGTGTTGCCCGGATTTAGACTGGTTACCTTGATGAACATAGGTCATAGAAAGACTTATTGGGATATTAATAAGTCCGCTGATCGTGGGAGCGTAGGTATGTGCGTGACCCATGTGATGTGACTGTGTTCGCCTCCATTATTTGTGATGTTGTTATCTGTGAACTATTCCTGAGAGATTCAGAATATGTAATCCTTATGTACGTGATGTACCGGGATGGATAGCAGAGTATGTTTGCACCGCAGCTTAGTTCTCGGGGTGCTTATACTGTATATTTATGATGTGAATAATATACACTTAATTAATGAGAACCTTCATGTTAATGATGTGAATATAATTACGGTATTGTTTCGAGAAATATAACGAGTTAACTGATAGTTATATATATTGCATATTGAACATCTGAGTTACGTTAAACCCCTACTTAATTACGAGCGTTGTTATGTTAAGAGGACCGAGTAATAAGGGTAGGACCTATGATAGTCTAGCTAGATATGTTGTCACGTAGCTAGTAGTCTGTATCACTCTAGATGGGTACTTACGTTAGGAGTGCACAGTTAGACGAGAGGTGAGAATATCATGTGAGTGCACGTCCTAACATGTACTTTGCATTTAATGTTTCAAATGTTTTTAAAGCACTTGCAGGTTTTTAAAATATAACTCCACATTCGGGCTCTGACCCGTTTGCTTTTCAAATCTTTTTCTTGTAAAACCATTTTAGGTGCCCAGCCACAGGGACACCAAGCATAGGATTCTCATTCAGGTGACGAGCTGTAGCTGTTTGTGGAAGCTACAGGGATTTGCTTGTAGACGCTTCTATCTTTTGGATTCCAGAGTCACTAGCTATCAGTTGTAGGGCATGTTGCCCATCTCTATTAGAGACATCTTTTACATTACAGTTTTCAGACTTTGATTTGTATTGTTTTAGCATTCGGTTATTTATTTCAGTATGGGATTGTAGTGAGGAGTTTTCCTCCAGACTTATTTACACTATGTGATGGTTATTCGTTTTACTTCAGTATGGTGAATGGTGTTGTTATTCTTTATTACACTTGTTGCATGTTAATCAGACTTATATTAAAATTTGGCAACCTACTTTTTAAATACTAGGTGGTTAGTAATAATAAAATGTTTTCGACAGTGATGCTATTAACTGAGCCAACTTGGCATTTTGAATTAATTTAATAAAGGAGTAGCTACCCGGTATTTAATTAGTCGGGGTGTCATAGGTGGTATCAGAGCATCAGGTTCTAGTGTCCTTTAGGATCTGTACGGCTAATATGTTTCCGCTAAGTTTCTTTGATATAGAGCCCTATATTTTAGGACTGTTGTACTCTTTTTGTGTATGTTCCGTTCTTAAGCTATTTTAAAAGTTTATAAACAGCGAACTTATAAAATTTGTTCTTATTTCAGATGCCTCCACGACGTGCACGACGAGTTCCCAGGGATGCAACGCCCGAACCCCAACCCGCTCCAGTTCAGGGCATGATGAACGCCGCTGAGGTTGCAGCTATAGTAGCCCAAGCGGTAAATGCCGCCATTGCCGTTGTTCAGCAGGCACCACCTCAGGCGCCGGTTGTCGCGCCAGTTCAGACTAATGCATTCTCGTCTGCTTGGGAGCGTGTACGTGACGCTTTTTAGAAAGCGCATCCGCCAGAGTTTGCAGGTATCTCAGATGTGGTAGTCTCGAGCCAATGGAGGAAGGACATGCAGAGGCACTTAAGGATGTATGAGTGCACGGATGTTCAGAAGCAGGTGCTAGCTACTTTCAAGCTAGTCGGATCTGCACTACAGTGGTGGGAGTCTATTACCACCATGGAGGAGAGGGATACTCTCACGATTCAGGAGTTCTGGGTGCGGTTCGACCGCAAGTACTTTCCGTCAGCTATTCATACGGAAATGAGGAGGAGATTGATGAGTTTGAAGCAGGAAGGTAAGACAGTGGCCGAGTATGAGGCCGAGTTCACTAATCTGTTGAACATCGTTCCAGACGAGATACCAACAGAGAAGAAGAAAATTGAGAAGTTCACCGACGGGTTGACTTGGAGGATCCGTCAGCATCTGCTAGGGAACCTATCGTTGGCCACTTATTCTGATGTGGTTAACGCTGCATTGTTGCACTGCCAGGACCACCGTTTTAATATGGCCGAGGGCAAGCGGTCGGGGGAGTCTAGCCATCAGGGCAGGACTGGAGGACATGGTGCCAGCGGGGCACAATCTGGTCAGGGGCAGAGACAGAATGAGCAGGGCTCCCAGCAGGGGGATAATAAGAGGTTCCGGTCAGGGAACTACAGACAGGGACAGGGAGGTTTCCATCAGGGCCATCAGGGCCAACAGGGGCAGAATGGGCAGCAGTTTCACCAGGGCCAGCAGGGCCAAGGGAGGAACGGTAACGGCCACCAGGGCCGGGGACAGCAGGGACAGAGAGGAGGGAACTTCCCAGGGAAGTGCTTTATTTGTGGCAAGACTGGCCATAAGCGACAGGATTGTCCTGATAGGGGCAGGGCCCCACAGCAGCAGCAGCAGCAGCAGGGTGCTCGCCAGGAGCCACAGAGGCCCATGTTTCCCGCCGCTCTTCCCGCACCGCCACAGATGGCAGCATTGCCACCCATTCCAGCAGTCCCAGTTCAGCAGGGGCAGCTACAGTATGAACGTGTCTACAACGTTCACCAGGCTGCAGTTCCATAGGCACCGCCCGCGATTGAGGGTACGTTTCCTATCCATGGCACTATGGGTCAGGTGTTATTTGATACGGGTGCTACACACTGTTTTATAGCTACACACTTCGCGAAAGCTTTAGGATTGTTAGCTACGGCAGAGAGCGCAGTGACATGTGTTGACTCACCATTGGGGAGTGGGTCACTTATTTTCTTTATATGCCGGGGAGTGGGGATAGAGATTGGTGGTTTGGTATTACCTGCAGACATGTTAGTGTTAGACATGCATGTTCACGATGTGATTATCGGTATGGATTGGCTCATAGCTTATAGGGCCATGATTGATTGCTTCAGCGGGAGCATTATTTTTGCCATTCCGGGGCAAGAGATGTTTGTAGTGGCGATGCCTCGCCCAGAGGGAGGATCGACCGCTCATCTGTATTACATTGAGGAGGATACCTCTAAGGAGGTAGTGATTCCTTTAGATTCGATCCCGGTTGTCAGGGAGTATTCAAATGTGTTTCAGGAGATACCAGCCTTACCACCCAGTCGAGAGATAGACTTTGTTATAGATTTGCTACCGGGTACGAGACCTATAGCACGCGCACCGTACCGTATGGCTCCAGCTGAGATGAGGGAGTTACGGGATCAGATAGAGCAGCTGTTAGGTCAGGGCTTTATTCGCAGGAGTACTTCACCTTGGGGCGCTCCGGTTTTGTTTGTGAAGAAGAGGGACGGTTCACTGAGATTGTGTGTGGACTACCGAGAGTTGAATAAGGTCACGATACGGAATAAGTATCCGTTGCCTCGAATCGATGACTTATTCGACCAGTTGAGAGGAGCTTCTTTCTTCTCGAAGATTGACTTGAGATCGGGATACCATCAGTTGCGTATCAGGGAGGAGGATGTCTCGAAGACCGCGTTCTTGTCGAGATATGGTTCTTACGAGTTTCGGGTTATGCCTTTTGGTTTGACCAACGCTCCAGCAGTGTTTATGGACTTGATGAACAGAGTGTTCAGGGATTTCCTAGATCAGTTTGTCATTGTCTTCATTGATGACATTCTGGTTTACTCTCAGACAGTGGAGGAGCACGCCGAGCATTTGAGGCAGGTTTTGCAGACACTTCGTCAGAACGAGTTGTATGAAAAATATGAGAAGTGCGGGTTTTGGCTGAAGGAAGTCCAGTTTTTGGGACATATTATTTCCGACCGGGGAATATCGGTTGATCCGGGGAAAGTATCCGCGGTGAGGGAGTGGGGACAGCCCACAACACTAACGGAGATTCGTAGTTTCTTGGGTTTAGCAGGATACTACAGGAGGTTTATTAGGGGTTTCTCGGAGATAGAAGGTCCTTTGACACATCTGACTCGTAAGGATGTGCCCTACATCTGGAGTGATGCCTGTCAGTTGGCATTCGATGAATTGAAGGACAAATTGACCTCAGCACCTGTGTTAGCATTGCCGAGATCGGGAGTTGAGTATTTGGTTTACACCGATGCGTCTTTGCAAGGACTGGGAGGTGTATTACAGTAGGAGAGACAGGCCATAGCTTATGCTTCCCGTAATCTTAAGCCTCATGAGAAGAATTACCCCACGCATGATTTGGAGTTGGCGGCAGTGGTATTTGCCCTACGGATTTGGAGGCATTATCTTTTGGGGGAGAAGTTTCAACTGTTCACGGACCACAAGTCCCTACAGTATCTGTTCACGCAGAAGGAATTGAATATGCGGCAACGTAGGTGGCTTGAGTTTGTGAAGGACTACCAGTTCGACATCCAGTACCACCCGGGAAAGGCTAACGTGGTAGCAGACGCGTTGAGCCGTAGGCCAGCAGATGAGGTGGCAGAGGTGTGGAAGGCTAAGTGGAAGGAATTGGGACACCAGGATGCAGTGGCCCGATCTTTCATGTCTGTGATGACCGTTACACCGCAGATTGTCACGAAGGTGGTACGGGCACAGGCCAATGACTCGTTCTGTCAGGAGCAGATAGTTCGGTTACTAGCAGAGGGAGCCGAGTCCTATACCGTTAGCTCAGACGGGGGATTGCGCTTCAATGGGAGATTGGTAGTTCCGAAAGGGGAGGAATTGCGACACGATGTGATGGCAGAGTCGCACGGCTCACGGTTCGCGGTACATCCCGGAGGGGACAAAATGTACCAAGACATGAGACGTCAGTATTGGTGGAGCGGTATGAAGAGAGATATCGCTGAGTTTGTTTCGAAATGCGTCACTTGTCAGCTTGTAAAAGTGGATCATCAGAGACCGGCAGGATTGCTACAGCCGTTGGAGGTCCCGGTGTGGATGTGGGAGAGCATATCCATGGACTTTATCACGGGGTTGCTTATGTCGCAGAGGGGTCACGACTCCATTTGGGTAATTGTGGACAGGTTGTCCAAGGTCGCTCACTTTTTACCCGTAAGGACTGACTATACTACGGGACAGTATGCCCAGCTCTTCATTTCAGAGATTGTGAGACTTCACGGTGTGCCCCGAAATATCGTGTCTGACAGAGACAAGATATTTGTTTCGAGGTTTTGGGAGAGTTTCCAGGAGGCCATGGGCACGGAATTGCGGTTGAGTACGGCTTATCATCCGCAGACTGATGGGCAGACTGAGCGCACAAATCAAATGTTGGAGGACATGCTACGCATGTGCATTATTGACTTTGGGGGTGGATGGGAGCAGTACCTTCCACTGGTGGAGTTTGCTTACAACAACTCCTATCAGTTCACTATTGGCATGGCTCCATTTGAGTCATTGTACGGTAGGCCTTGTCGTTCCCCAGCATGTTGGTTAGAGGTGGGGGACAACAAACTGCTTGGGCCGGAAGTGATTCAGGATACTTCGACAAGGATTGAGTTGATTCGGAGTCGCATTCGGGTAGCTCAAGACAGGCAGAAGAGTTATGCTGATGCGAAGAGATTTTTCAGGGAGTTCCAAGTAGGGGACCAGGTTTTGCTCAGGGTATCTCCTATGTGTAATACCCCGTACTTTTGGTTATATTTATTTTTGGGATTAATTAATTAAATGCGTATTAATTGGAAATTAATCCGGGTTATAAATACTGATGTGATGCGAATTGGTATTTGATTATGTGCATATATGATTATATATGTACTTGGTATTATGAAATTTGTCGTGGGATTTATATACGGCATTTTAGAAATTTTGTTAAGACGCGTGGGACCGCCGCGTCACGGTATAATATTTTGATATTAAGTGAATTTAAAATCTATAATCCGTATGGTCGTTTTGAGTGCGCCAACGCGTCCGGAAGGGTCGAGATAGTCAGAAAACACTAGCCGGGGGTATAGTTTGGGTTCCGGGGTATTTTTAGGCCATCCCGGCACCATAAAGGGTATTTTAGTAATTTGGTATTTTTGGGTAATTAAAAGTGACGAAAATTGAGAGTTGTAATCTGATAAGGATTGACCCCAACCAACCCTTATTAACCCAACAAGCTACGGAGGTTTATTGAAATTAGGTTTCATAAGTTTCCCCAAAGCAAACCCTAGCCACCATAGCCTTTTGGAGAAGAAAGCTTGGAGAAGGAGAGAGAGAGAGAGATTCTGCAGAAATTCTACACCGAATCCACACCAAATTCAGAAATCAAACCAAGGCAAGTGACTTTATTTCCATTTAATTACTGAGAATGTCTTTTCCATGTTAGAAATTGAAGAATCTTAATTGTTCTTGAAAGATTAAAAGAAAACCCATGAAATTTGAAGTTATTATTGAATGTTGGGATAGGTTTGCATATAGAAACATTGTTGGGAGATTTAATTTCGGATATTTCATATCTAGGTGATGTATAAACGAATTAAAATCTGGGAATTTATGATGAGAAAAAGTTAGGGTTTATGTTCTTGAAGAAAATTGGGAATTAGTGTAGAAATTGTGATTTAATGATGTTTAGATGATATCAAACCCTTTAATGATGTTAGTATAACCCCTTAACATGTTTGAGGATGTTTAGAGAACTCAATATATTGTGGGAACGAATTTTAGAAGAGGTTTGGGGAGTAAAGATGGTGAAAAAACGATTTTTGGGAAGTTCTGGGCCGAATCTGGCATCTCGTTAGAAGCAGCCCCCAGGTCGTTCGAACGAGCTCGTTCGAACGAGCTTCTAACGAGTTGACCAGTCGTTATTAACGAGTGGGGGTTTTCGTTCGATATCTCGTTCGAACGAGATATCGTTAGAATGGTCAGTTCGTTCGAACGAACTGGGATCTCGTTCGAACAGCCTCGTTCGAACGAGACTTCTAACGACCTGACAGTCCAACCTCGTTCGAAGCCTCGTTCGAACGAGACTTCTAACGAGTTGACAGTTTGACCCTTTTTGGACTGTTTTGACTTTTGGAGTTCCGGGAGATGGTTCAAGGGTAGAGTTAGCATCCCTTTGATGATATAGTGACTTATTTGGGACTTTTGGGTTGTTGGGATGAGTAAATCATATACGAGAGTTATATTCAATGAATCATTTGGGTGAGATGTGAGTGACTACTACGATGTGAGGATGAATTATAGCGCGTATAATTATGAACCGGAATAATATAAGTTGTGATAATTAGTTAGTACGAGAATGCGATATGTACTACGAATATAATACGGTATTACTAAGATGTGTGGTTACTTAGTATTGATATATGGATTGTATGTATGACATACCTACCATACTTGCTATCACGGGAGGTTTCGTTCGCTTAGGACCCTCTAATCCTTGTGTGCCTACGGGGGGGGATATAGACTGGTACCTTGATGAACATAGGTCATTGAAAGACTTATTGTGATATTAATAAGTCCGCTGACCATGGGAGCGTAGGTATGTGCGTAACCCATGTGATGGTGACTGTGTTCGCCTCCATTATTTGTGATGTTGTTATCGGTAAACTATTCCTGAGAGATTCGGAATATGTAATCCTTATGTACGTGATGTACCGGGATGGATAGCAGAGTATGTGTGCACTACAGCTTAAATTGCGGGGTGCTTGTATTGTATATTTATGAGATGAATAATATACATTAAATTACTGGAAATCCTCATGTTAATGTTGTAAAAATATTACGGTATAGTTTCGAGTTATTTAAGGAGTTAACTGATAGTTATATCAATGGCATATTTAGTAACTGAGTTTACGTTAAACCTCTATTTAATTACGAGCGTTGTTACGTTAAATGGAACCGAGTAATATGGGTAGAACCTTTGGCAGTCTAGCTAGTTATGTTGTCAGTTAGCTAGTAATATGGGTCGATATAGATGGGTACTTACGTTAGGAGTGCACAGTTAGACGAGAGGTGAGAATATCATGCGAGTGTACGTCCTAACATGTACTTTGCATTTAATGTTTTAAATGTTTTTAATGCACTTGCAGGTTTTTAAAATAACTTCCACTTTCGGGCTCTGACCCATTTGCTTTCAAATATATTTTTTTGTAAAACCATTTTAGGTGCCCAGCCACAAGGACACCACGCATAGGATTCTCATTCAGGTGACGTGCTGTAGCTGGTTGTGGAAGCTACAGGGATTTGCTCATAGACGCTTCCATCTTTTGGATTCCAGAGTCACCATCTATCAGTTGTAGGGCATGTTGCCCATTTCTTTAGAGACCTCTTTTACATTTCAGTTTTCAGACTCTAGCATGTATTGCTCAGTATTCAGTTTTAGTTATTTATTTCAGTTTACTTATCAGTTGTGGGATTTGTTTTGAGGAGTTTTTCCTCCCGGTTTTATTTACTTATTGTGATGGTTATTCATTCTATTTCAGTATGGTGAATGGTGTTATTTAGTTATTCATTACTCTTGTTGCATGTTAATCAGATTTAATAAAATTTGGCACTTACTTTTTAAATACTAGGTGGTTAGTAATCTTTAAAATGTTTTCGACAGTGATGCTATTAACTGAGCCAACTTGGCATTTTGAATTGATTTTATAAAGGAGTAGCTACCCGGTGTTTAATTAGTCGGGGTGTCACACTATGAAGGGGATTATGCGTTTCGGGAAGAAGGGGAAGTTGGCACCGAGGTATGTGGGGCCGTTTCCTATTATTGAGCGGATCGGACCGGTTGCGTATAGACTCGGGTTACCGGAGCATTTGCATCGAATTCACGATGTGTTTCATATTTCCTCGCTAAGGAAATACCTTAGAGATACTTTGGCTCATTCTCACATTGCTGTGGAGGACATCGATCTCCAGCCGGATAGCTCCTACGAGGAGGGGCCGATTGCTATTTTAGACCGAAGCGAGAGGAAACTGCGGTCAAAGATAGTTCCGTTAGTGCGTGTTCAGTGGCGACATCACAACGTCGAGGAGTCCACATGGGAGCGCGAGGATGAGATGCGCGAACGTTATCCAGAGTTGTTTTTAGCAGGTACTTTCTAGTTTCGAATTTCGGGACGAAATTCAGTTATTAGGGGGGGAAGTATGTAATACCCCGTACTTTTGTCTATACTTATTTTTGGGATTAATTAATTAAATGCGTATTAATTGGAAATTAATCCGGGTTAAAATACTAACGAGATGCGAGTTGGTATTTGATTATGTGCATACATGTTTTTATATGAATTTGGAATTATGAAATTTGTCGTGAGATTTATATATGGCATTTTAGAAATTTTGTGAGACGCGTGGGACCGCCGCGTCACGGTGTAATATTTTGATTATAAAAGTGAATTTAAAATCTATAAAACGTATGGTCGTTTTGAGTGCGCCAACGCGTCCGGAAGGGTCGAGATAGTCAGAAAACACTACCCGGGGGTGTAGTTTGGATTCCGGGGTATTTTTAGGCCATACCGGCAACTTAAAGGGTATTTTAGTAATTTTACATTTTGAGGAATTAAAAGTGACGAAAATTAAGAGTCTTAATCTGATTGATTATTGACCCACTAAACCCACTATCCAACCCACTTTAACCCTTTAAGCTACGGAGGTTATCAATTAGGTTTCCAAGTTCCCCAAAACAAACCCTAGCCACCTTAAGCCACCATTGAAGAAGGAGCTTGGAAGAGAGGAAATTTTGCAGAAAAACTCCATCAAACCTACACCAAAATCAGAAATAGAACCAAGGCAAGTGACTTTATTCCATTTAATTTCAGAGAATGTCTTTTCCATGTTAGAAATTGAAGAATATCAATTGTTCTTGAAAGATAATGAAAACCCATGTTAATTGAACTTAGAACTTGAAATCTTGAGGAGGATTTGCATGTAGAATGATAGGTAGATGTTCCTACTGATGATATTTATGATTGGGTGAAATTTAAAACGGATTTTATTGGGTTAATTCATGATTCAAAAAGTTAGGGTTCATGTTCTTGAAATAATTGGGGGGAAAAGTGTAGAGATTTATATTTTGATTGATGTTAGAGAGATTTAATCCTTGAAAACATGTTAGAAGATGACTTGAATATGTTTAGGATGAATTAGAGACCCTAAAACGTTGTTGGGATGAACTTTGGAAGAGATTAGAAGTGATAAAAATGGATGAAAACGAATTGGGGAAAAATCTGGGCCGAAACTGGTCAGTCGTTAGAAGCAATCCCCAGGTCGTTCGAACGAGCTTCTAACGAGTTGACCAGTCGCTGCTAACGAGAAGGGATTTCGTTCGATATCTCGTTCGAACGAGATATTGTTAGAAGGTACAGTTCGTTCGAACGAACTGGAATCTCGTTCGAACGAGACTTCTAACGAGTTGACAGAGGAATCTCGTTCGAACAGTCTCGTTCGAACGAGACTTCTAACGAGTTGACAGTTTGGTCCTTTTTGGACTGTTTTGATTTTTGGAGTTCCGTAAACTTGTTCGAGGAGATAGATAACCTTCCTTTGATGATGTAAGGATAGATTTGTGACCTTTGGGTTATTACGAGGAGTAAATTTATATACGAGAGATTTAATTCAATGAACCATTTGGGTTGAGACGTGAGTGTCTACTACGACGTGAGGATGAATTATGGCGCGTATAATTACAAACCGGAATAGTATAAATTGTGATAATTATAAGTTAGTACGAGAATGCGATATGTACTACGATTAAACTACGGGATTACTAAGACGTGTGTTAACTTAGTATTGGTATATGAATTGTGTGTATGACATACCTACCATACTTGCTATCACGGGAGGTTTGCGTTCGCTTAGGGCCCTCTAATCCTTGTGTTGCCCGGATTTAGACTGGTTACCTTGATGAACATAGGTCATAGAAAGACTTATTGGGATATTAATAAGTCCGCTGATCGTGGGAGCGTAGGTATGTGCGTGACCCATGTGATGTGACTGTGTTCGCCTCCATTATTTGTGATGTTGTTATCTGTGAACTATTCCTGAGAGATTCGGAATATGTAATCCTTATGTACGTGATGTACAGGGATGGATAGCAGAGTATGTTTGCACCGCAGCTTAGTTCTCGGGGTGCTTATACTGTATATTTATGATGTGAATAATATACACTTAATTAATGAGAACCTTCATGTTAATGATGTGAATATAATTACGGTATTGTTTCGAGAAATATAACGAGTTAACTGATAGTTATATATATTGCATATTGAACATCTGAGTTACGTTAAACCCCTACTTAATTACGAGCGTTGTTATGTTAAGAGGACCGAGTAATAAGGGTAGGACCTATGATAGTCTAGCTAGATATGTTGTCACGTAGCTAGTAGTCTGTATCACTCTAGATGGGTACTTACGTTAGGAGTGCACAGTTAGACGAGAGGTGAGAATATCATGTGAGTGCACGTCCTAACATGTACTTTGCATTTAATGTTTCAAATGTTTTTAAAGCACTTGCAGGTTTTTAAAATATAACTCCACATTCGGGCTCTGACCCGTTTGCTTTTCAAATCTTTTTCTTGTAAAACCATTTTAGGTGCCCAGCCACAGGGACACCAAGCATAGGATTCTCATTCAGGTGACGAGCTGTAGCTGTTTGTGGAAGCTACAGGGATTTGCTTGTAGACGCTTCTATATTTTGGATTCCAGAGTCACTAGCTATCAGTTGTAGGGCATGTTGCCCATCTCTATTAGAGTCATCTTTTACATTACAGTTTTCAGACTTTGATTTGTATTGTTTTAGCATTCGGTTATTTATTTCAGTATGGGATTGTAGTGAGGAGTTTTCCTCCAGACTTATTTACACTATGTGATGGTTATTCGTTTTACTTCAGTATGGTGAATGGTGTTGTTATTCTTTATTACACTTGTTGCATGTTAATCAGACTTATATTAAAATTTGGCAACCTACTTTTTAAATACTAGGTGGTTAGTAATAATAAAATGTTTTCGACAGTGATGCTATTAACTGAGCCAACTTGGCATTTTGAATTAATTTAATAAAGGAGTAGCTACTCAGTATTTAATTAGTCGGGGTGTCATAGGTGGTATTAGAGCATCAGGTTCTAGTGTCCTTTAGGATCTGTACGGCTAATATGTTTCCGCTAAGTTTCTTTGATATAGAGCCCTATATTTTAGGACTGTTGTACTCTTTTTGTGTATGTTCCGTTCTTCAGCTATTTTAAAAGTTTATAAACAACGAACTTATAAACTTTGTTCTTATTTCAGATGCCTCCACGACGTGCACGACGAGTTCCCAGGGATGCAACGCCCGAACCCCAACCCGCTCCAGTTCAGGGCATGATGAACGCCGCTGAGGTTGCAGCTATAGTAGCCCAAGCGGTAAATGCCGCCATTGCCGTTGTTCAGCAGGCACCACCTCAGGCACCGGTTGTCGCGCCAGTTCAGACTAATGCATTTCCGTCTGCTTGGGAGCGTGTACGTGACGCTTTTTAGAAAGCGCATCCGCCAAAATTTGCAGGTAGCTCAGATGTGGTAGTCTCGAGCCAATGGAGGAAGGACATGCAGAGGCACTTAAGGATGTATGAGTGCACGGATGTTCAGAAGCAAGTGCTAGCTACTTTCAAGCTAGTCGGATCTGCACTACAGTGGTGGGAGTCTATTACCACCATGGAGGAGAGGGATACTCTCACGATTCAGGAGTTCTGGGTGCGGTTCGACCGTAAGTACTTTCCGTCAGCTATTTATACGGAAATGAGGAGGAGATTGATGAGTTTGAAGTAGGAAGGTAAGACAGTGGCCGAGTATGAGGCCGAGTTCACTAATCTGTTGAACATCGTTCCAGACGAGATACCAACAAAGAAGAAGAAAATTGAGAAGTTCACCGACAGGTTGACTTGGAGGATCCGTCAGCATCTGCTAGGGAACCTATCGTTGGCCACTTATTCTGATGTGGTTAACGCTGCATTGTTGCACTGCCAGGACCACCGTTTTCATATGGCCGAGGGCAAGCGGTCGGGGGAGTCTAGCCATCAGGGCAGGACTGGAGGACATGGTGCCAGCGGGGCACAATCTGGTCAGGGGCAGAGACAGAATGAGCAGGGCTCCCAGCAGGGGGATAATAAGAGGTTCCGGTCAGGGAACTACAGACAGGGACAGGGAGGTTTCCGTCAGGGCCATCAGGGTCCAAACGGCCATCAGGGCCAACAGGGGCAGAATGGGCAGCAGTTTCACCAGGGCCAGCAGGGCCAAGGGAGGAACGGTAACGGCCACCAGGGCCGGGGACAGCAGGGACAGAGAGGAGGGAACTTCCCAGGGAAGTGCTTTATTTGTGGCAAGACTGGCCATAAGCGACAGGATTGTCCTGATAGGGGCAGGGCCCCACAGCAGCAGCAGCAGCAGCAGGGTGCTCGCCAGGAGCCACAGAGGCCCATGTTTCCCGCCGCTCTTCCCGCACCGCCACAGATGGCAGCATTGCCACCCATTCCAGCAGTCCCAGTTCAGCAGGGGCAGCTACAGTATGAACGTGTCTACAACGTTCACCAGGCTGCAGTTCCATAGGCACCGCCCGCGATTGAGGGTACGTTTCCTATCCATGGCACTATGGGTCAGGTGTTATTTGATACGGGTGCTACACACTGTTTTATAGCTACACACTTCGCGAAAGCTTTAGGATTGTTAGCTACGGCAGAGAGCGCAGTGACATGTGTTGACTCACCATTGGGGAGTGGGTCACTTATTTTCTTTATATGCCGGGGAGTGGGGATAGAGATTGGTGGTTTGGTATTACCTGCAGACATGTTAGTGTTAGACATGCATGTTCACGATGTGATTATCGGTATGGATTGGCTCATAGCTTATAGGGCCATGATTGATTGCTTCAGCGGGAGCATTATTTTTGCCATTCCGGGGCAAGAGATGTTTGTAGTGGCGATGCCTCGCCCAGAGGGAGGATCGACCGCTCATCTGTATTACATTGAGGAGGATACCTCTAAGGAGGTAGTGATTCCTTTAGATTCGATCCCGGTTGTCAGGGAGTATTCAAATGTGTTTCAGGAGATACCAGCCTTACCACCCAGTCGAGAGATAGACTTTGTTATAGATTTGCTACCGGGTACGAGACCTATAGCACGCGCACCGTACCGTATGGCTCCAGCTGAGATGAGGGAGTTACGGGATCAGATAGAGCAGCTGTTAGGTCAGGGCTTTATTCGCAGGAGTACTTCACCTTGGGGCGCTCCGGTTTTGTTTGTGAAGAAGAGGGACGGTTCACTGAGATTGTGTGTGGACTACCGAGAGTTGAATAAGGTCACGATACGGAATAAGTATCCGTTGCCTCGAATCGATGACTTATTCGACCAGTTGAGAGGAGCTTCTTTCTTCTCGAAGATTGACTTGAGATCGGGATACCATCAGTTGCGTATCAGGGAGGAGGATGTCTCGAAGACCGCGTTCTTGTCGAGATATGGTTCTTACGAGTTTCGGGTTATGCCTTTTGGTTTGACCAACGCTCCAGCAGTGTTTATGGACTTGATGAACAGAGTGTTCAGGGATTTCCTAGATCAGTTTGTCATTGTCTTCATTGATGACATTCTGGTTTACTCTCAGACAGTGGAGGAGCACGCCGAGCATTTGAGGCAGGTTTTGCAGACACTTCGTCAGAACGAGTTGTATGCAAAATATGAGAAGTGCGGGTTTTGGCTGAAGGAAGTCCAGTTTTTGGGACATATTATTTCCGACCGGGGAATATCGGTTGATCCGGGGAAAGTATCCGCGGTGAGGGAGTGGGGACAGCCCACAACACTAACGGAGATTCGTAGTTTCTTGGGTTTAGCAGGATACTACAGGAGGTTTATTAGGGGTTTCTCGGAGATAGAAGGTCCTTTGACACATCTGACTCGTAAGGATGTGCCCTACATCTGGAGTGATGCCTGTCAGTTGGCATTCGATGAATTGAAGGACAAATTGACCTCAGCACCTGTGTTAGCATTGCCGAGACCGGGAGTTGAGTATTTGGTTTACACCGATGCGTCTTTGCAAGGACTGGGAGGTGTATTACAGTAGGAGAGACAGGCCATAGCTTATGCTTCCCGTAATCTTAAGCCTCATGAGAAGAATTACCCCACGCATGATTTGGAGTTGGCGGCAGTGGTATTTGCCCTACGGATTTGGAGGCATTATCTTTTGGGGGAGAAGTTTCAACTGTTCACGGACCACAAGTCCCTACAGTATCTGTTCACGCAGAAGGAATTGAATATGCGGCAACGTAGGTGGCTTGAGTTTGTGAAGGACTACCAGTTCGACATCCAGTACCACCCGGGAAAGGCTAACGTGGTAGCAGACGCGTTGAGCCGTAGGCCAGCAGATGAGGTGGCAGAGGTGTGGAAGGCTAAGTGGAAGGAATTGGGACACCAGGATGCAGTGGCCCGATCTTTCATGTCTGTGATGACCGTTACACCGCAGATTGTCACGAAGGTGGTACGGGCACAGGCCAATGACTCGTTCTGTCAGGAGCAGATAGTTCGGTTACTAGCAGAGGGAGCCGAGTCCTATACCGTTAGCTCAGACGGGGGATTGCGCTTCAATGGGAGATTGGTAGTTCCGAAAGGGGAGGAATTGCGACACGATGTGATGGCAGAGTCGCACGGCTCACGGTTCGCGGTACATCCCGGAGGGGACAAAATGTACCAAGACATGAGACGTCAGTATTGGTGGAGCGGTATGAAGAGAGATATCGCTGAGTTTGTTTCGAAATGCGTCACTTGTCAGCTTGTAAAAGTGGATCATCAGAGACCGGCAGGATTGCTACAGCCGTTGGAGGTCCCGGTGTGGATGTGGGAGAGCATATCCATGGACTTTATCACGGGGTTGCTTATGTCGCAGAGGGGTCACGACTCCATTTGGGTAATTGTGGACAGGTTGTCCAAGGTCGCTCACTTTTTACCCGTAAGGACTGACTATACTACGGGACAGTATGCCCAGCTCTTCATTTCAGAGATTGTGAGACTTCACGGTGTGCCCCGAAATATCGTGTCTGACAGAGACAAGATATTTGTTTCGAGGTTTTGGGAGAGTTTCCAGGAGGCCATGGGCACGGAATTGCGGTTGAGTACGGCTTATCATCCGCAGACTGATGGGCAGACTGAGCGCACAAATCAAATGTTGGAGGACATGCTACGCATGTGCATTATTGACTTTGGGGGTGGATGGGAGCAGTACCTTCCACTGGTGGAGTTTGCTTACAACAACTCCTATCAGTTCACTATTGGCATGGCTCCATTTGAGTCATTGTACGGTAGGCCTTGTCGTTCCCCAGCATGTTGGTTAGAGGTGGGGGACAACAAACTGCTTGGGCCGGAAGTGATTCAGGATACTTCGACAAGGATTGAGTTGATTCGGAGTCGCATTCGGGTAGCTCAAGACAGGCAGAAGAGTTATGCTGATGCGAAGAGATTTTTCAGGGAGTTCCAAGTAGGGGACCAGGTTTTGCTCAGGGTATCTCCTATGTGTAATACCCCGTACTTTTGGTTATATTTATTTTTGGGATTAATTAATTAAATGCGTATTAATTGGAAATTAATCCGGGTTATAAATACTGATGTGATGCGAATTGGTATTTGATTATGTGCATATATGATTATATATGTACTTGGTATTATGAAATTTGTCGTGGGATTTATATACGGCATTTTAGAAATTTTGTTAAGACGCGTGGGACCGCCGCGTCACGGTATAATATTTTGATATTAAGTGAATTTAAAATCTATAATCCGTATGGTCGTTTTGAGTGCGCCAACGCGTCCGGAAGGGTCGAGATAGTCAGAAAACACTAGCCGGGGGTATAGTTTGGGTTCCGGGGTATTTTTAGGCCATCCCGGCACCATAAAGGGTATTTTAGTAATTTGGTATTTTTGGGTAATTAAAAGTGACGAAAATTGAGAGTTGTAATCTGATAAGGATTGACCCCAACCAACCCTTATTAACCCAACAAGCTACGGAGGTTTATTGAAATTAGGTTTCATAAGTTTCCCCAAAGCAAACCCTAGCCACCATAGCCTTTTGGAGAAGAAAGCTTGGAGAAGGAGAGAGAGAGAGAGATTCTGCAGAAATTCTACACCGAATCCACACCAAATTCAGAAATCAAACCAAGGCAAGTGACTTTATTTCCATTTAATTACTGAGAATGTCTTTTCCATGTTAGAAATTGAAGAATCTTAATTGTTCTTGAAAGATTAAAAGAAAACCCATGAAATTTGAAGTTATTATTGAATGTTGGGATAGGTTTGCATATAGAAACATTGTTGGGAGATTTAATTTCGGATATTTCATATCTAGGTGATGTATAAACGAATTAAAATCTGGGAATTTATGATGAGAAAAAGTTAGGGTTTATGTTCTTGAAGAAAATTGGGAATTAGTGTAGAAATTGTGATTTAATGATGTTTAGATGATATCAAACCCTTTAATGATGTTAGTATAACCCCTTAACATGTTTGAGGATGTTTAGAGAACTCAATATATTGTGGGAACGAATTTTAGAAGAGGTTTGGGGAGTAAAGATGGTGAAAAAACGATTTTTGGGAAGTTCTGGGCCGAATCTGGCATCTCGTTAGAAGCAGCCCCCAGGTCGTTCGAACGAGCTCGTTCGAACGAGCTTCTAACGAGTTGACCAGTCGTTATTAACGAGTGGGGGTTTTCGTTCGATATCTCGTTCGAACGAGATATCGTTAGAATGGTCAGTTCGTTCGAACGAACTGGGATCTCGTTCGAACAGCCTCGTTCGAACGAGACTTCTAACGACCTGACAGTCCAACCTCGTTCGAAGCCTCGTTCGAACGAGACTTCTAACGAGTTGACAGTTTGACCCTTTTTGGACTGTTTTGACTTTTGGAGTTCCGGGAGATGGTTCAAGGGTAGAGTTAGCATCCCTTTGATGATATAGTGACTTATTTGGGACTTTTGGGTTGTTGGGATGAGTAAATCATATACGAGAGTTATATTCAATGAATCATTTGGGTGAGATGTGAGTGACTACTACGATGTGAGGATGAATTATAGCGCGTATAATTATGAACCGGAATAATATAAGTTGTGATAATTAGTTAGTACGAGAATGCGATATGTACTACGAATATAATACGGTATTACTAAGATGTGTGGTTACTTAGTATTGATATATGGATTGTATGTATGACATACCTACCATACTTGCTATCACGGGAGGTTTCGTTCGCTTAGGACCCTCTAATCCTTGTGTGCCTACGGGGGGGGATATAGACTGGTACCTTGATGAACATAGGTCATTGAAAGACTTATTGTGATATTAATAAGTCCGCTGACCATGGGAGCGTAGGTATGTGCGTAACCCATGTGATGGTGACTGTGTTCGCCTCCATTATTTGTGATGTTGTTATCGGTAAACTATTCCTGAGAGATTCGGAATATGTAATCCTTATGTACGTGATGTACCGGGATGGATAGCAGAGTATGTGTGCACTACAGCTTAAATTGCGGGGTGCTTGTATTGTATATTTATGAGATGAATAATATACATTAAATTACTGGAAATCCTCATGTTAATGTTGTAAAAATATTACGGTATAGTTTCGAGTTATTTAAGGAGTTAACTGATAGTTATATCAATGGCATATTTAGTAACTGAGTTTACGTTAAACCTCTATTTAATTACGAGCGTTGTTACGTTAAATGGAACCGAGTAATATGGGTAGAACCTTTGGCAGTCTAGCTAGTTATGTTGTCAGTTAGCTAGTAATATGGGTCGATATAGATGGGTACTTACGTTAGGAGTGCACAGTTAGACGAGAGGTGAGAATATCATGCGAGTGTACGTCCTAACATGTACTTTGCATTTAATGTTTTAAATGTTTTTAATGCACTTGCAGGTTTTTAAAATAACTTCCACTTTCGGGCTCTGACCCATTTGCTTTCAAATATATTTTTTTGTAAAACCATTTTAGGTGCCCAGCCACAAGGACACCACGCATAGGATTCTCATTCAGGTGACGTGCTGTAGCTGGTTGTGGAAGCTACAGGGATTTGCTCATAGACGCTTCCATCTTTTGGATTCCAGAGTCACCATCTATCAGTTGTAGGGCATGTTGCCCATTTCTTTAGAGACCTCTTTTACATTTCAGTTTTCAGACTCTAGCATGTATTGCTCAGTATTCAGTTTTAGTTATTTATTTCAGTTTACTTATCAGTTGTGGGATTTGTTTTGAGGAGTTTTTCCTCCCGGTTTTATTTACTTATTGTGATGGTTATTCATTCTATTTCAGTATGGTGAATGGTGTTATTTAGTTATTCATTACTCTTGTTGCATGTTAATCAGATTTAATAAAATTTGGCACTTACTTTTTAAATACTAGGTGGTTAGTAATCTTTAAAATGTTTTCGACAGTGATGCTATTAACTGAGCCAACTTGGCATTTTGAATTGATTTTATAAAGGAGTAGCTACCCGGTGTTTAATTAGTCGGGGTGTCACACTATGAAGGGGATTATGCGTTTCGGGAAGAAGGGGAAGTTGGCACCGAGGTATGTGGGGCCGTTTCCTATTATTGAGCGGATCGGACCGGTTGCGTATAGACTCGGGTTACCGGAGCATTTGCATCGAATTCACGATGTGTTTCATATTTCCTCGCTAAGGAAATACCTTAGAGATACTTTGGCTCATTCTCACATTGCTGTGGAGGACATCGATCTCCAGCCGGATAGCTCCTACGAGGAGGGGCCGATTGCTATTTTAGACCGAAGCGAGAGGAAACTGCGGTCAAAGATAGTTCCGTTAGTGCGTGTTCAGTGGCGACATCACAACGTCGAGGAGTCCACATGGGAGCGCGAGGATGAGATGCGCGAACGTTATCCAGAGTTGTTTTTAGCAGGTACTTTCTAGTTTCGAATTTCGGGACGAAATTCAGTTATTAGGGGGGGAAGTATGTAATACCCCGTACTTTTGTCTATACTTATTTTTGGGATTAATTAATTAAATGCGTATTAATTGGAAATTAATCCGGGTTAAAATACTAACGAGATGCGAGTTGGTATTTGATTATGTGCATACATGTTTTTATATGAATTTGGAATTATGAAATTTGTCGTGAGATTTATATATGGCATTTTAGAAATTTTGTGAGACGCGTGGGACCGCCGCGTCACGGTGTAATATTTTGATTATAAAAGTGAATTTAAAATCTATAAAACGTATGGTCGTTTTGAGTGCGCCAACGCGTCCGGAAGGGTCGAGATAGTCAGAAAACACTACCCGGGGGTGTAGTTTGGATTCCGGGGTATTTTTAGGCCATACCGGCAACTTAAAGGGTATTTTAGTAATTTTACATTTTGAGGAATTAAAAGTGACGAAAATTAGGAGTCTTAATCTGATTGATTATTGACCCACTAAACCCACTATCCAACCCACTTTAACCCTTTAAGCTACGGAGGTTATCAATTAGGTTTCCAAGTTCCCCAAAACAAACCCTAGCCACCTTAAGCCACCATTGAAGAAGGAGCTTGGAAGAGAGGAAATTTTGCAGAAAAACTCCATCAAACCTACACCAAAATCAGAAATAGAACCAAGGCAAGTGACTTTATTCCATTTAATTTCAGAGAATGTCTTTTCCATGTTAGAAATTGAAGAATATCAATTGTTCTTGAAAGATAATGAAAACCCATGTTAATTGAACTTAGAACTTGAAATCTTGAGGAGGATTTGCATGTAGAATGATAGGTAGATGTTCCTACTGATGATATTTATGATTGGGTGAAATTTAAAACGGATTTTATTGGGTTAATTCATGATTCAAAAAGTTAGGGTTCATGTTCTTGAAATAATTGGGGGGAAAAGTGTAGAGATTTATATTTTGATTGATGTTAGAGAGATTTAATCCTTGAAAACATGTTAGAAGATGACTTGAATATGTTTAGGATGAATTAGAGACCCTAAAACGTTGTTGGGATGAACTTTGGAAGAGATTAGAAGTGATAAAAATGGATGAAAACGAATTGGGGAAAAATCTGGGCCGAAACTGGTCAGTCGTTAGAAGCAATCCCCAGGTCGTTCGAACGAGCTTCTAACGAGTTGACCAGTCGCTGCTAACGAGAAGGGATTTCGTTCGATATCTCGTTCGAACGAGATATTGTTAGAAGGTACAGTTCGTTCGAACGAACTGGAATCTCGTTCGAACGAGACTTCTAACGAGTTGACAGAGGAATCTCGTTCGAACAGTCTCGTTCGAACGAGACTTCTAACGAGTTGACAGTTTGGTCCTTTTTGGACTGTTTTGATTTTTGGAGTTCCGTAAACTTGTTCGAGGAGATAGATAACCTTCCTTTGATGATGTAAGGATAGATTTGTGACCTTTGGGTTATTACGAGGAGTAAATTTATATACGAGAGATTTAATTCAATGAACCATTTGGGTTGAGACGTGAGTGTCTACTACGACGTGAGGATGAATTATGGCGCGTATAATTACAAACCGGAATAGTATAAATTGTGATAATTATAAGTTAGTACGAGAATGCGATATGTACTACGATTAAACTACGGGATTACTAAGACGTGTGTTAACTTAGTATTGGTATATGAATTGTGTGTATGACATACCTACCATACTTGCTATCACGGGAGGTTTGCGTTCGCTTAGGGCCCTCTAATCCTTGTGTTGCCCGGATTTAGACTGGTTACCTTGATGAACATAGGTCATAGAAAGACTTATTGGGATATTAATAAGTCCGCTGATCGTGGGAGCGTAGGTATGTGCGTGACCCATGTGATGTGACTGTGTTCGCCTCCATTATTTGTGATGTTGTTATCTGTGAACTATTCCTGAGAGATTCGGAATATGTAATCCTTATGTACGTGATGTACAGGGATGGATAGCAGAGTATGTTTGCACCGCAGCTTAGTTCTCGGGGTGCTTATACTGTATATTTATGATGTGAATAATATACACTTAATTAATGAGAACCTTCATGTTAATGATGTGAATATAATTACGGTATTGTTTCGAGAAATATAACGAGTTAACTGATAGTTATATATATTGCATATTGAACATCTGAGTTACGTTAAACCCCTACTTAATTACGAGCGTTGTTATGTTAAGAGGACCGAGTAATAAGGGTAGGACCTATGATAGTCTAGCTAGATATGTTGTCACGTAGCTAGTAGTCTGTATCACTCTAGATGGGTACTTACGTTAGGAGTGCACAGTTAGACGAGAGGTGAGAATATCATGTGAGTGCACGTCCTAACATGTACTTTGCATTTAATGTTTCAAATGTTTTTAAAGCACTTGCAGGTTTTTAAAATATAACTCCACATTCGGGCTCTGACCCGTTTGCTTTTCAAATCTTTTTCTTGTAAAACCATTTTAGGTGCCCAGCCACAGGGACACCAAGCATAGGATTCTCATTCAGGTGACGAGCTGTAGCTGTTTGTGGAAGCTACAGGGATTTGCTTGTAGACGCTTCTATATTTTGGATTCCAGAGTCACTAGCTATCAGTTGTAGGGCATGTTGCCCATCTCTATTAGAGTCATCTTTTACATTACAGTTTTCAGACTTTGATTTGTATTGTTTTAGCATTCGGTTATTTATTTCAGTATGGGATTGTAGTGAGGAGTTTTCCTCCAGACTTATTTACACTATGTGATGGTTATTCGTTTTACTTCAGTATGGTGAATGGTGTTGTTATTCTTTATTACACTTGTTGCATGTTAATCAGACTTATATTAAAATTTGGCAACCTACTTTTTAAATACTAGGTGGTTAGTAATAATAAAATGTTTTCGACAGTGATGCTATTAACTGAGCCAACTTGGCATTTTGAATTAATTTAATAAAGGAGTAGCTACTCGGTATTTAATTAGTCGGGGTGTCATAGGTGGTATTAGAGCATCAGGTTCTAGTGTCCTTTAGGATCTGTACGGCTAATATGTTTCCGCTAAGTTTCTTTGATATAGAGCCCTATATTTTAGGACTGTTGTACTCTTTTTGTGTATGTTCCGTTCTTCAGCTATTTTAAAAGTTTATAAACAACGAACTTATAAACTTTGTTCTTATTTCAGATGCCTCCACGACGTGCACGACGAGTTCCCAGGGATGCAACGCCCGAACCCCAACCCGCTCCAGTTCAGGGCATGATGAACGCCGCTGAGGTTGCAGCTATAGTAGCCCAAGCGGTAAATGCTGCCATTGCCGTTGTTCAGCAGGCACCACCTCAGGCACCGGTTGTCGCGCCAGTTCAGACTAATGCATTTCCGTCTGCTTGGGAGCGTGTACGTGACGCTTTTTAGAAAGCGCATCCGCCAAAATTTGCAGGTAGCTCAGATGTGGTAGTCTCGAGCCAATGGAGGAAGGACATGCAGAGGCACTTAAGGATGTATGAGTGCACGGATGTTCAGAAGCAAGTGCTAGCTACTTTCAAGCTAGTCGGATCTGCACTACAGTGGTGGGAGTCTATTACCACCATGGAGGAGAGGGATACTCTCACGATTCAGGAGTTCTGGGTGCGGTTCGACCGTAAGTACTTTCCGTCAGCTATTTATACGGAAATGAGGAGGAGATTGATGAGTTTGAAGTAGGAAGGTAAGACAGTGGCCGAGTATGAGGCCGAGTTCACTAATCTGTTGAACATCGTTCCAGACGAGATACCAACAAAGAAGAAGAAAATTGAGAAGTTCACCGACAGGTTGACTTGGAGGATCCGTCAGCATCTGCTAGGGAACCTATCGTTGGCCACTTATTCTGATGTGGTTAACGCTGCATTGTTGCACTGCCAGGACCACCGTTTTCATATGGCCGAGGGCAAGCGGTCGGGGGAGTCTAGCCATCAGGGCAGGACTGGAGGACATGGTGCCAGCGGGGCACAATCTGGTCAGGGGCAGAGACAGAATGAGCAGGGCTCCCAGCAGGGGGATAATAAGAGGTTCCGGTCAGGGAACTACAGACAGGGACAGGGAGGTTTCCGTCAGGGCCATCAGGGTCCAAACGGCCATCAGGGCCAACAGGGGCAGAATGGGCAGCAGTTTCACCAGGGCCAGCAGGGCCAAGGGAGGAACGGTAACGGCCACCAGGGCCGGGGACAGCAGGGACAGAGAGGAGGGAACTTCCCAGGGAAGTGCTTTATTTGTGGCAAGACTGGCCATAAGCGACAGGATTGTCCTGATAGGGGCAGGGCCCCACAGCAGCAGCAGCAGCAGCAGGGTGCTCGCCAGGAGCCACAGAGGCCCATGTTTCCCGCCGCTCTTCCCGCACCGCCACAGATGGCAGCATTGCCACCCATTCTAGCAGTCCCAGTTCAGCAGGGGCAGCTACAGTATGGACGTGTCTACAACGTTCACCAGGCTGCAGTTCCACAGGCACCGCCCGCGATTGAGGGTACGTTTCCTATCCATGGCACTATGGGTCAGGTGTTATTTGATACGGGTGCTACACACTATTTTATAGCTACACACTTCGCGAAAGCTTTAGGATTGTTAGCTACGGCAGAGAGCGCAGTGACGTGTGTTGACTCACCATTGGGGAGTGGGTCACTTATTTTCTTTATATGCCGAGGAGTGGGGGTAGAGATTGGTGGTTTGGTATTACCTGCAGACATGTTAGTGTTAGACATGCATGTTCACGATGTGATTATCGGTATGAATTGGCTCGTAGCTTATAGGGCCATGATTGATTGCTTCAGCGGGAGCATTATTTTTGCCATTCCGGGGCAAGAGATGTTTGTAGTGGCGATGCCTCGCCCAGAGGGAGGATCGACCGCTCATCTGTATTACATTGAGGAGGATACCTCTAAGGAGGTAGTGATTCCTTTACATTCGATCCCGGTTGTCAGGGAGTATTCAAATGTATTTCAGGAGATACCAGCCTTACCACCCAGTCGAGAGATAGACTTTGTTATAGATTTGCTACCGGGTACGAGACCTATAGCACGCGCACCGTACCGTATGGCTCCAGCTGAGATGAGGGAGTTACGGGATCAGATAGAGCAGCTGTTAGGTCAGGGCTTTATTCGCAGGAGTACCTCACCTTGGGGCGCTCCGGTTTTGTTTGTGAAGAAGAGGGACGGTTCACTGAGATTGTGTGTGGACTACCGAGAGTTGAATAAGGTCACGATACGGAATAAGTATCCATTGCCTCGAATCGATGACTTATTCGACCAGTTGAGAGGAGCTTCTTTCTTCTCGAAGATTGACTTGAGATCGGGATACCATCAGTTGCGTATCAGGGAGGAGGATGTCTCGAAGACCGCGTTCTTGTCGAGATATGGTTCTTACGAGTTTCGGGTTATGCCTTTTGGTTTGACCAACGCTCCAGCAGTGTTTATGGACTTGATGAACAGAGTGTTCAGGGATTTCCTAGATCAGTTTGTCATTGTCTTCATTGATGACATTCTGGTTTACTCTCAGACAGTGGAGGAGCACGCCGAGCATTTGAGGCAGGTTTTGCAGACACTTCGTCAGAACGAGTTGTATGCAAAATATGAGAAGTGCGGGTTTTGGCTGAAGGAAGTCCAGTTTTTGGGACATATTATTTCCGACCGGGGAATATCGGTTGATCCGGGGAAAGTATCCGCGGTGAGGGAGTGGGGACAGCCCACAACACTAACGGAGATTCGTAGTTTCTTGGGTTTAGCAGGATACTACAGGAGGTTTATTAGGGGTTTCTCGGAGATAGAAGGTCCTTTGACACATCTGACTCGTAAGGATGTGCCCTACATCTGGAGTGATGCCTGTCAGTTGGCATTCGATGAATTGAAGGACAAATTGACCTCAGCACCTGTGTTAGCATTGCCGAGACCGGGAGTTGAGTATTTGGTTTACACCGATGCGTCTTTGCAAGGACTGGGAGGTGTATTACAGCAGGAGAGACAGGCCATAGCTTATGCTTCCCGTAAGCTTAAGCCTCATGAGAAGAATTACCCCACGCATGATTTGGAGTTGGCGGCAGTGGTATTTGCCCTACGGATTTGGAGGCATTATCTTTTGGGGGAGAAGTTTCAACTGTTCACGGACCACAAGTCCCTACAGTATCTGTTCACGCAGAAGGAATTGAATATGCGGCAACGTAGGTGGCTTGAGTTTGTGAAGGACTACCAGTTCGACATCCAGTACCACCCGGGAAAGGCTAACGTGGTAGCAGACGCGTTGAGCCGTAGGCCAGCAGATGAGGTGGCAGAGGTGTGGAAGGCTAAGTGGAAGGAATTGGGACACCAGGATGCAGTGGCCCGATCTTTCATGTCTGTGATGACCGTTACACCGCAGATTGTCACGAAGGTGGTACGGGCACATGCCAATGACTCGTTCTGTCAGGAGCAGATAGTTCGGTTACTAGCAGAGGGAGCCGAGTCCTATACCGTTAGCTCAGACGGGGGATTGCGCTTCAATGGGAGATTGGTAGTTCCGAAAGGGGAGGAATTGCGACACGATGTGATGGCAGAGTCGCACGGCTCACGGTTCGCGGTACATCCCGGAGGGGACAAAATGTACCAAGACATGAGACGTCAGTATTGGTGGAGCGGTATGAAGAGAGATATCGCTGAGTTTGTTTCGAAATGCGCCACTTGTCAGCTTGTAAAAGTGGATCATCAGAGACCGGCAGGATTGCTACAGCCGTTGGAGGTCCCGGTGTGGATGTGGGAGAGCATATCCATGGACTTTATCACGGGGTTGCTTACGTCGCAGAGGGGTCACGACTCCGTTTGGGTAATTGTGGACAGGTTGTCCAAGGTCGCTCACTTTTTACCCGTAAGGACTGACTACACTACGGGACAGTATGCCCAGCTCTTCATTTCAGAGATTGTGAGACTTCACGGTGTGCCCCTAAATATCGTGTCTGACAGAGACAAGATATTTGTTTCGAGGTTTTGGGAGAGTTTCCCGGAGGCCATGGGCACGGAATTGCGGTTGAGTACGGCTTATCATCCGCAGACTGATGGGCAGACTGAGCGCACAAATCAAATGTTGGAGGACATGCTACGCATGTGCATTATTGACTTTGGGGGTGGATGGGAGCAGTACCTTCCACTGGTGGAGTTTGCTTACAACAACTCCTATCAGTTCACTATTGGCATGGCTCCATTTGAGGCATTGTACGGTAGGCCTTGTCGTTCCCCAGCATGTTGGTTAGAGGTGGGGGACAACAAACTGCTTGGGCCGGAAGTGATTCAGGATACTTCGGCAAGGATTGAGTTGATTCGGAGTCGCATTCGGGTAGCTCAAGACAGGCAGAAGAGTTATGCTGATGCGAAGAGATTTTTCAGGGAGTTCCAAGTAGGGGACCAGGTTTTGCTCAGGGTATCTCCTATGAAGGGGATTATGCGTTTCGGGAAGAAGTGGAAGTTGGCACCGAGGTATGTGGGGCCGTTTCCTATTATTGAGCGGATCGGACCGGTTGCGTATAGACTCGGGTTACCGGAGCATTTGCATCGAATTCACGATGTGTTTCATATTTCCTCGCTAAGGAAATACCTTAGAGATAATTTGGCTCATTCTCACATTGCTGTGGAGGACATCGATCTCCAGCCGGATAGCTCCTACGAGGAGGGGCCGATTGCTATTTTAGACCGAAGCGAGAGGAAACTGCGGTCAAAGATAGTTCTGTTAGTGCGTGTTCAGTGGCGACATCACAACGTCGAGGAGTCCACATGGGAGCGCGAGGATGAGATGCGCGAACGTTATCCAGAGTTGTTTTTAGCAGGTACTTTCTAGTTTCGAATTTCGGGACGAAATTCAGTTATTAGGGGGGAAGTATGTAATACCCCGTACTTTTGTCTATACTTATTTTTGGGATTAATTAATTAAATGCGTATTAATTGGAAATTAATCCGGGTTAAAATACTAACGAGATGCGAGTTGGTATTTGATTATGTGCATACATGTTTTTATATGAATTTGGAATTATGAAATTTGTCGTGAGATTTATATACGGCATTTTAGAAATTTTGTGAGACGCGTGGGACCGCCGCGTCACGGTGTAATATTTTGATTATAAAAGTGAATTTAAAATCTATAAAACGTATGGTTGTTTTGAGTGCGCCAACGCGTCCGGAAGGGTCGAGATAGTCAGAAAACACTACCCGGGGGTGTAGTTTGGATTCCGGGGTATTTTTAGGCCATACCGGCAACTTAAAGGGTATTTTGGTAATTTTACATTTTGAGGAATTAAAAGTGACGAAAATTAGGAGTCTTAATCTGATTGATTATTGACCCACTAAACCCACTAGCCAACCCACTTTAACCCTTTAAGCTACGGAGGTTATCAATTAGGTTTCCAAGTTCCCCAAAACAAACCCTAGCCACCTTAAGCCACCATTGAAGAAGGAGCTTGGAAGAGAGGAAATTCTGCAGAAAAACTCCATCAAACCTACACCAAAATCAGAAATCGAACCAAGGCAAGTGACTTTATTCCATTTAATTTCAGAGAATGTCTTTTCCATGTTAGAAATTGAAGAATATCAATTGTTCCTGAAAGATAATGAAAACCCATGTTAATTGAACTTAGAACTTGAAATCTTGAGGAGGATTTGCATGTAGAATGATAGGTAGATGTTCCTACTGATGATATTTATGATTGGGTGAAATTTAAAACGGATTTTATTGGGTTAATTCATGATTCAAAAAGTTAGGGTTCATGTTCTTGAAATAATTGGGGGGAAAAGTGTAGAGATTTATATTTTGATTGATGTTAGAGAGATTTAATCCTTGAAAACATGTTAGAAGATGACTTGAATATGTTTAGGATGAATTAGAGACCCTAAAACGTTGTTGCGATGAACTTTGGAAGAGATTAGAATAGATAAAAATGGATGAAAACGAATTGGGGAAAAATCTGGGCCGAAACTGGTCAGTCGTTAGAAGCAATCCCCAGGTCGTTCGAACGAGCTTCTAACGAGTTGACCAGTCGCTGCTAACGAGAAGGGATTTCGTTCGATATCTCGTTCGAACGAGATATCGTTAGAAGGTACAGTTCGTTCGAACGAACTGGAATCTCGTTCGAACGAGACTTCTAACGAGTTGACAGAGGAATCTCGTTCGAACAGTCTCGTTCGAACGAGACTTCTAACGAGTTGACAGTTTGGTCCTTTTTGGACTGTTTTGATTTTTGGAGTTCCGTAAACTTGTTCGAGGAGATAGATAACCTTCCTTTGATGATGTAAGGATAGATTTGTGACCTTTGGGTTATTACGAGGAGTAAATTTATATACGAGAGATTTAATTCAATGAACCATTTGGGTTGAGACGTGAGTGTCTACTACGACGTAAGGATGAATTATGGCGCGTATAATTACAAACCGTAATAGTATAAATTGTGATAATTATAAGTTAGTACGAGAATACGATATGTACTACGATTAAACTACGGGATTACTAAGACGTGTGTTAACTTAGTATTGGTATATGAATTGTGTGTATGACATACCTACCATACTTGCTATCACGGGAGGTTTGCGTTCGCTTAGGGCCCTCTAATCCTTGTGTTGCCCGGATTTAGACTGGTTACCTTGATGAACATAGGTCATAGAAAGACTTATTGGGATATTAATAAGTCCGCTGATCGTGGGAGCGTAGGTATGTGCGTGACCCATGTGATGTGACTGTGTTCGCCTCCATTATTTGTGATGTTGTTATCTGTGAACTATTCCTGAGAGATTCGGAATATGTAATCCTTATGTACGTGATGTACCGGGATGGATAGCAGAGTATGTTTGCACCGCAGCTTAGTTCTCGGGGTGCTTATACTGTATATTTATGATGTGAATAATATACACTTAATTAATGAGAACCTTCATGTTAATGATGTGAATATAATTACGGTATTGTTTCGAGAAATATAACGAGTTAACTGATAGTTATATATATTGCATATTGAACATCTGAGTTACGTTAAACCCCTACTTAATTACGAGCGTTGTTATGTTAAGAGGGCCGAGTAATAAGGGTAGGACCTATGATAGTCTAGCTAGATATGTTGTCACGTAGCTAGTAGTCTGTATCACTCTAGATGGGTACTTACGTTAGGAGTGCACAGTTAGACGAGAGGTGAGAATATCATGTGAGTGCACGTCCTAACATGTACTTTGCATTTAATGTTTCAAATGTTTGAAAGCACTTGCAGGTTTTTAAAATATAACTCCACATTCGGGCTCTGACCCGTTTGCTTTTCAAATCTTTTTCTTGTAAAACCATTTTAGGTGCCCAGCCACAGGGACACCAAGCATAGGATTCTCATTCAGGTGACGAGCTGTAGCTGTTTGTGGAAGCTACAAGGATTTGCTTGTAGACGCTTCTATCTTTTGGATTCTAGAGTCACTAGCTATCAGTTGTAGGGCATGTTGCCCATCTCTATTAGTGACATCTTTTACATTACAGTTTTCAGACTTTGATTTGTATTGTTTTAGCATCCGGTTATTTATTTCAGTATGGGATTGTAGTGAGGAGTTTTCCTCCAGACTTATTTACACTATGTGATGGTTATTCGTTTTACTTCAGTATGGTGAATGGTGTTGTTATTCTTTATTACACTTGTTGCATGTTAATCAGACTTATATTAAAATTTGGCAACCTACTTTTTAAATACTAGGTGGTTAGTAATAATAAAATGTTTTCGACAGTGATGCTATTAACTGAGCCAACTTGGCATTTTGAATTAATTTAATAAAGGAGTAGCTACCCGGTATTTAATTAGTCGGGGTGTCACAAGAAGGTTCGAGAAAAAACCTAGAATGAAATAAATGAAATGAGATATTTTGTTTTTGTTGGTGAAATGAGAGATGACTAGTATACCCTTGGATTATTTTACACCTTTTATAATAACTATATGTGGATATGGATATTAAATACAATACGAATATGGATATCCGAAAAAATGGATATCCACAAATATAGATACTCCGCCTCAGATACGGATTATCCATGTGGGATACACATACTAACCATATCCATATTCGTTTTCTCGAATATTTAACACATTATCCATACTCGTATCCATATCTATTTTCCTGGATAAATATTCGCAAAATTCGGAGTCGAATACCGGATGGATTCGAATTTTCGAATATCTGTTTGCACCCTTAAATGAGAGTTTTGGGTTTGATAAGCTGAAAATGAAAGAGAACTCTCATCAAGAAGCAAAAAGTTGTTTATCCCATCCTCTATGTTGTTTGCTAAAATTTGGAATTTTCATTGGCTTTTTTTTTTGCTCGTGTAAAGAATTTTTTTCCCCTCATAAGTGAGAATATCATGACCATGTGATCAAAAAGATGGAAAAAAAATTAAGATTAATTTTCATGATAATCCTAGGCCGACTCATTATTACTATACGGAGTGGTGTGATGCGTCACTTGTGTCGAATCGCATCCACATTCGCCTATGTTTGGGGTCCACTATTGTTAGATCCAGACATGAGTCAATGCGAGTGAGACACATTAGTGTATCGCATCAAATATGTCGAAATCATGAGTCGATACAGAAGAACTCTCTTTTTTATTGTCAAACATAATTAAAAGCACGAAAAATGCATTTGGCACCATTTGTAAAACAAACTACAAGTTGAGAACAAAAAGGAGCAACATAAATATGGGTAATAGGCACGAAGTTACTTTGATTAGATCAATGGTGTCAAAACTCTTATTTTATCAACTCCGGTACTAAAATGATCAACACATTCTCAAAATTTCTTTAACAGTTGTTACCTCATTTTTTTTTTTAAATCAAATATTTAAAAGTCCATAACTTCAAATATACAAATCAAAAATTCAAAAAAATTATATATTTAGAATCTACTCATCAAGATTTATGAAACAACACCCCTATTCGATATTTTTTGTTGAAAATCGAAACAGATAAATTTACTGTTTCGATTTATTTTTTCTAGTGAAAGATCCATTTTTTTCCAGTGAACAATTTTTTGTTCAACTAGGACGATGGTGCCGCTGGCGCTGACCAAAAAAGCAAAGAAATATACGAAGAGAGAGAGAAACACTCCTACATGTATTTCGGCAGCCTCCGACGAGATGTTTTGGTGGGTTGTTTCCGGCGAGTCTCTGATGGGGCGGGGGAGTGGGGATCCAAGAGACAGAGAAAGTGAAGTCATGTGTTTGTTTTTAGAGAGTAGGTGGATTTAAAATGGATATATGCGAGGGATATATTTGTCTAAATATATGCGGTCTATAATAAAAAATAAAAAAATAACTTATTGCATTAAAAAAAAGTCACTGGAATTTGATTAATCTTTGACCAAATAAATGGGATAAGTCCTTAATAATACCTATATTATATTTGGTATAACAACCCACAAGTTCATGGGAGACATACACTTTTTTTATAAGTAAGCAAGGTATATTAAAAGAAGCCCTCTAATGGGCTGAAACCCGTATACAAGTGATAAACAGAAGTCCAACTTGAGACCGGAGACAAAAAATGAGGATGGGGAGGCAAAAAAAAACTCCCAACCTCCCCTCAACAGCAAATAAACCAAGAAAAAAAATAACCAATTCCCCATCCCCAACTCACCAAAAAAATCTAACAAACACTGAAGCGTAGAATGAGATCTGTCCCTGAACCTAGCAAGCAAAGATCTCAAAAGATTGTATCGAAGTCTTATTAATTCAATTTCTTCACCCTCAAAACACCTCATATTTCTATTTATACCAATCGTCCAAAAAATGCATAAATGAGACATTTTCCACACGGACCATACCTCCATCCAACCCACCCTATAACCCCAAGCGACCATCTCCTCTCTCAATGTCTTGGCACATGCACATTTCACTTGAATATAGAATAAATATTCTCTCATAATTCCCTAACCACCCAATACATCCAACACCTACTTGACATACGCATGCCTCTCTTCATTAGCCCCCCATCCGTCGTCATATTGCATGTCTGAATGTTGTCCATTTTTGGAGGAGAACGAATATGCCAAATGCTTTCCCAAGAAAAGTCGACCCCACCTCTGCCACCAACTCCGCTTAATAAGAAATCACCGAAAAACTTCTATCTTGTTGCTCCTCCACCACATACAATCCTTCCCTTGAGGAAGGATTGTATGAATTTTTCACACGATAAAAAAGTTACCCGTTTAGACATGAACATGATAAGACATGAACAACATAAAAACCGACACGAACATGACTCGATATGACCCGTTGCCATGTTTACCCCAAACCAATTGAACAACTCCTCCGCCTCCTCCAACTCCCAATCCCTAAGCCTCCTTTTAAACCTAGGGTTCCGCTTCCTCCTGTCTCTGTCCCTCCATATGTGACTAGCCATTGATCCTTCCCTTGCAAAATAACTCTACAAACGTATTCTCGAATGATCAATCTCCCCCATATCTCTCTCCAAAACCTTACTCTCTCCCCATTTCTCGCATGTAAAAAAGTACGTAAACATTTATTTAATCTACATAAGTAAACACTTGACACTAAACATGCGAAAACCTATCTAAAAGGCCATGATACAACCAAACAATTTCAGTGGTATGAATTGGGGCTTCATTCTTAAGCACACTGACATAATTGATTATTAACCCGATCTCTTGCTAAGTATCAAGAGTTATAATTTGATAAAATGACATGTTACTGGGGTAAGAGGCTGGAATGGCCACTTGGGGTGGGTGTGTTGGGCAACTCTAATATCAAGGTTTGGATTTGGAACTGGGGCCTTAAATTCCAATTCATTTTTCTATTAGAATATATGAGTTCTTAAAATACAAAGTAGAAGTTGACCATTATAAAATCAAATTTCTACTGAATTATATGATTATCATATTATAGAATTGATTACTCACAAATCCACACGTGCGGCACCCACACTCACACACAAACACACAAAATCACACAGTTACCTTGCGCACACAAATTTCACACACTTCCCACCTACTGCACTCTTTCACACACTCCGCTTAGTTTCACACAGTTTGCCACACGCTCGTATAATTACACAAACACACCACACAGTTTCACATACTGCACATCGAAAAACACACAATTCACATACTGCACACCTACACACACTTCATGTAGTCTCTCAAACAATTCCCCAAACACAATTAGATGACTTCCCACAGTAATGTACTGCACACCTACACACACTTCATCTAGTCTCTCACTCTGTTCCCCATACATTACACAAACATGCAATTACACACTTGCACACACAATATTACACAAACACTGCACGCACTACAACACAAACATGAATTAGAATTCTTACCAGATTCAAATTAAATTTCCTAGCGGAACCAAACAACTGAATTTTGGGCTTGATAACATGTGCTCTAAGGGCACACACTTAGAACCTAAAAATAGCAACGACAAAGTCCCGTCATACAATTAATAGGGTACAAATACTCATGTGGAGCCTTCATACGTACTATTTTGAGGCTCAAAACATGTGCCCTAAGGGCACATCATATTCCTTGAATTTTAACACCATGAAAGTACTCGTAATAAATTGGTTCAGTAGAATCCCAACTTCATGTGCTCAAAGTGGGTAAAATGTTAAAAGCATGTTAATAAAACAACTAAGACCCATTTGTTAAAGAGCGTTTCTAAGCCGACTCACAAATGTGACACATTTGGTGCGACACACTGACGTGTCGCACCTATATTGACTCGTGCCCGTGTTTGTGTCTAACAGTAGTGGAGCTCAGACACAGCCAATGCGATGCGACATTTTGTGTCACATTTCAGAGCCGATCTAGAATTATTGTTTGTCAAACTGTGACCAACATATCCTTATTTTATTGCTGCCCATATGACCCCTCATCCTCTTTCCAACACCCAACATGAAGATCCGGAAGTTGAAAGCAACTAATCCAATAACAAGTAATCAACCGAAGACTTTGCTTTCTTTCTCTCCACTTTCTTAACATCCAAAATTTGAAAAAATTTCAAGCACTTCCACATTGTAACATATCTGGGAACTAAAACTCCTTTTCAACAAACTAGCTCAATTGAAGCCATGCAGAATATTGACTAAAAAACATGAGAACACAACAAATGAAGCATCATTAAGAGTCCCCCTTTATGTTTTACTATAGAGATGTAGTTTTTGATTCCTTGGTCAACTTAGCAAAAACCCCGTGTTTTGAAAACTTTAGTGTGCAGCACCTACTTTTGTAAATATTTTCTCGTGCCGTCCCTGTGAAAATATTTTTGCTGACATAAAATATCAATGCGAAATTGAAAAAAAAACTGTGCGAATGTCAAAATATCTTCATGGGCTGTAAAATATTAGTATCGGGTCTGCACAATAAAGCACAAAAAAAAGGGGATTTTCATCGAGACTGGGACCAATAGACTCCTTTTTTTTAACCGGGACAAGTAAGAAATACATATTCATACTTCCAAAACACTACAAACTCAATAGATAAATTATAAATTGTGTATAAACTTTATAAAGCTATACAATTGAAAGTTTGTCCATAATTTATCAAGAGACCTCTAATATTGGAAAATTGCAAACAAGAACGGGGACTAGAAAATAAAGATGAAGATAGTATGTCATGAAATCTAGAACAGTCAAACAGATTACCCTTAGTAATACTCTATACAAGATGAAAAGCTTGAAGAGAATTTATTTGGATTAGAAATTTAAGTACCCTAGAAAATTATGGAAAATAGGCTATATCATAGGTCTCAAACTTTATACCTCCATAATATGGACTTCTAGACTTTAGCACTTTGTCACTAAATTTTATTGATTTTAGTATGCCTTGCGTTAATGTCCAGCTAAACTTAATGGTAATTAAACTAATTAGAAACCTAGAGACTTTTATTTTTGAAATATGAATAAACTAGAACTAAACAAGAATAAGATAATCATCCCATCACATGCATGGCATGTGACTGTACAGAAGAGGTATTAAGTATAAACGCCCATATACGGAGGTATCGAAATCTAAAGGACACTAAAAGCACATACAATTTCAACTTTTTATTCAAAGGACTTCCTCATGGGGCCTCATTTTTTTGACAGGTTTAAATGGATAAACATGACCCAGCAGCTTCGATAGTATGCAGTTTCTAAGTTTAATTACAAGAACCTCACTCGCACAAATAACAGACCATACATAGCACAAGCACCAATACACAATTAATCAATTCGACTAATATTGAGAACTTACAGCTCAAAGAGGCCCTTGTTCTATTTTCCAAGAATCTGGAATTAGTGTCTGATGAGCCCAAAAAGGTCCTATACAATCATGTTACAGATATACACACGCCAAAATTCTTGAACTACATTTGGCATATACCCTAAAACAAAATGAGAATCACCAAAAACAAAACAATATTGAGTAAATCAAAAGATTTGGCGATCTCATTATCTACCACCTTTAAGAGTTAGCAATTGTCTGAATCCATTTACATTCATGTTCATCAAATTTCAACTTTCCATGCTTCTCATTAACATAACAAGATTCGGCGCTGCAATGTGTCACTAATTGTCAAGCATTTTCTTCAATTTCCGTTTCAAAACCTTATCAAACTCACTATCTGAAAGAGAGAGCACCTGGTTCAACAACAACTTCACTCCACTCTCTTGTACAATTGCGTACCTAGGTTTAATCCTCTCCTCCAAACTGTAACCGAAGTACTGAGGAAACTTAATCAGCTCAGTTTTCGGATAACACATGGTCAAAAAGAAATCCCACTTGGGTATCAAGTTCTCAGCCAAGCTAAAAGTATACAAAGCCCCATATCTTGAAATCATCGTCCCGACATCCACTATACTATATCCTCTCTCCAAGAAAAACTCCGTTACGGGCTTCAAATTAGCCTCAATGCTTAGCCCAAACGTCTGCGGTGATCTAGAGAGAAGAAGTGAAACATCAACCCCCAAAGTACGAAAATACTCAGCTGTGGGCCGCAGTTTATCCTCCACGCTGTAACTTATAATGTTTGGGCAGCGGGTTAGAATTTTACCCACATTTTCAGCTGAGAGACCCATTTCGTAGAGAAAATCAACTGTTGTCATTAACTTCTGCCTGCTATAAGTGAGAAGTGCCGGAAAACGGTAAATCACTTTCGCCCATTGTTTCTTGTCCACTCCTAAATTTTCTAAGAAAGTCATTGTGGGGATTAAATTTTCAGTGAGGCTAATTCCGCAAAGTTGAGGCCTTTTCCCAAGGATGATAGGGATATCCGATTTTGGTACACCGAGATCAAGAAGAAATTCAACCACGGGCTTGATTTTTCCATCCAAACTGTAATAAGCAAAAGCGGGGAATTTTCGGATCACTTCCTTAATAAGGCCAAGTTCCATCCCGAGATCTATAAGGTACACAATGTGGGGAGGGAGCTTTGCCGTGGGGCCGGTATCGCTCACTCTAGCCAAGGCCTTTAGCTTTTTGGAGTTGAGAGTAGGATTGGGGGGAGAAACTGGCCCCACCGGTTTTTCTTTAACTGTTGGTTTTTGAATGTTTTCCTCCAAGAGTTCTTGATCAGGTGAGCTTGGAAAGTTTTCAACTAGATCAATCAAAATGTCACCATACTCCTCGAGAAGGGTCTCAAGGTAGGGGACAAGAGCCTCTCTAATCTCAAGGGTTGTAAGCTCACGCCCTACAATATAAAGGAAATTCTTATAAGGTCCCATTGATGTTCAGAAAGAAAAGGTGACTTTGACTTTGACTTTTGTACTTTGTTAGTTGTTGTATATAGACTTGGCTTTTAAAAATGATGATAACAAAATGTGCTTTTGACTTGGGTATTTCATCAATAGATGTATCTAGATTAAGTACCTCTTATATTATTATGAAGTGTAGCCATTTTTATCATCCTGAGTTTCTTCACAGTTCACAGTGACAGTTAGAGACTACACATATTTCCGTAGCTAAAGGTGAAATTCAGCTCAGAACACTAGTTTTCACTATTGAAGGTGAAATTCAATGTCAAAATTGGTGTCCCCACAAGGGGGGAAAAAATGCACTACAATTTTTTGGACCGATTTCTTAGTAATGGCACTGCGACAGAAAATGGGCCAAGCCTAGTATAAGAAATATTTATAAAAATAAAATCAAAAAATTAAAACCAAAAAAGGTACCCAAGTCTAAATAACCCAATTAAGAACGCCCAAGTCAAAATCACCCAAAAAGTTTTAGATTTTAGGGTATAAGTCGGGCTCTCCAACATATTTAAATACCATACCACCACTAAACAAATAATTTTTTTGATGAATTTTAGTGGTGATGATTTCCTCACCATCAAGATCATCAAATTTAACCACTTAGTTGATGAAATGCAAATTCGATATATATGGGCATTTTTGTCCGTTGGAACTCATGAGCTCAACCATTAAATAGTGGTTGTTTTTTTTAATGAAATATGGTAAAGGTGATCTCCATTGTGAAGAGATCATCCGCACAAAATTTTATCATATTCATTTAAAGCGCAAACCCGGTATAGGGTACTGAGGGTTAGATGTACGCAGCCTTGCCCCTGCATATGCAGAGAGGCTGCTTCCGCGACTCGAACCTGTGACCTACAGGTCACAATGGGGCAACCTTACCGTTGCTCCAGGTTATTTACCCCAAAAGATGTGGCTATGTTAAACAAGGTATGTAGGAGAGCTTAACTTAAAGTATATCAAGGGATGCCATAATGTAATATGTTGAAATCGAACCTACTAGATACCGAGATTTATGAACAGAGTGAAGCCTTGAGATAAGGTGCTCGACGAAAAGGTCTGCCTTGTTGATTGTTCTTGCGGCCACGGCATTGCTCAAACCCTGTTTCTTCAAGAACAAGGTCAACACAGCCTTGGCTTCTTCTTTCTCGGCTGCTAACAGATTTTGAGGCACCACTCTTAAGCTGAATGACCCATCTATAATTCCAGTTTTGTTGTTAGTCTACTAAAATTAATTGATTAACTCTGCTCAATGAATATAATAAACATACATATGCATTCTTTAGATTTTATTACGCAAACATTTGAATGGCCCATCAGTTGGTCAAACGGCAAAAGCAGAAATAAAAAAATCACTTACCATATTTTGCTCGGCAGAAAAAGAGCTTCCGAGGAAAAGAAAGTTGAGTCCTGAAGAAATTGCAGACAAATCAATGTAGCCGAATTAATGGGAACAATAAACACGAAAATCTCGAGAAAACTGATGCAAATAATAATCTGTGTGGGCTATGATCATATTCTGGAAAATCAAAACATGCGTGTTATTTTTATTTTTTGTGATAAGCAATGAGAGAAATCCATTAACAAAAACCCTCAGGGGGAAATCCCAACGTAAGTTTAAAACATTAAGTTTCAGTCGAACAAAATTCATGCATTGTATAGGGGTATCAAGACATCCCGATGGTCAATGACATCTAATAAGTCAACTCTAGTACTTTATACATACCACTAAACACTTACCATAACTGCTATTTAAAAATAGAGGTGTATCAATCATAACAAAATAACTAATACACCTTTAATCGAAAGGAAAGTTATGATAAACAACCGGACTAATAGGTGCATGCCATCTAAAGCTGGTTCATGGCATGTCGCTAGTCTAACTCATGTAGATGGTATAGAGTCGATTTTAATGTGGTTGCATTTATTCAATAGCTTAGGCTATCGGAGGATTGTTTGTTTGGTGATATTTTCTGAGGGTCTTTTGGCAGATCTGTTCATGCTTTGGAATTGAAATTGGGGAAAACTTAGTTCAAATTTTGAATTAAGGATGTGTTTGGGAAGCCCAATTCCATGATTTGGTATTGGAATTGAAATATTATTAGTCCAAAAATTTCAATTAAAATCATGGAATTGGGGTTTCAAAACACAGTTTTTTTCCAATTTTAAGTCCAAAGCTTGGACTTTGTCTTCCCAAACAAACTCTCAAGGTGTGACTAATGATGATCTACGTGCTTTATATGGATGCCAAGAGGAAACTGAAACCATCACATTTTAGGTGTCTATTAACCTATGTAAATTGGAATGAGGTGCTACGCGGGGTGGACATAGGCCCGACAAGCCCGTCCATCCCGCTGGGGGAAAAAAATAGGGCTTGGGTAAGATAAATAGGCCCGCAAACCAAGCTTGGCAAAAATTTTATAGGCATGATTTTTTCCTGGACGGGCTTGGGCATGTATTCTTAGGCCCGCTTCAGCCCAACCCGGCTGGCATGAAACTATCGCAATAACAAAATGACGTAGACCTTACAGTCAAGTCGAAGATCCTTTGGTCTAGTTCTTACAAAGATTTGATAATCAATCAAAAATCTAGGCGATGGCATGGACTTCTAGAGCTTGTAGAAATTGGCTAGTATTTTAAAAGTGGGATATCTCTAATTATAATGTGAGCTTGGAAATTATCGGTTTCAAAAAGGCTTTTGGCAAAAAGTGGATGATGAGAGGCCGCCTACCACCCCAAGTGAGTAGGAAGCAGGTAGGCAGTTTTTAATTTTAAGTTGAATATAAGAAGACTACAAAAAATCAACTATTAACACAAACTCAACAATGTAATACAAAGTCTAAGTAGACAAATCAATGTATCAATAAAAGTACATATGATGATACGCCCCTCCAAAGCAGTAGTCAAAAATATATTTAGTCCAAGGGGAGATGAACGGGCATTGCCTAGCCATTGAGCAGAATTTTGAGAATGCTACAAAAATCAAGTACTTAGGCCTATTTTCTTTTGAGGAGTGCCCATGTAGGCAATGAGAGAGCACAAAAATTAATAGCAGTAAATCCGAGTCCAGAAGAGAACATTGTGGGCCAGGTGAGAAACACATCTGACTAAACTATTTTGTGGAAAAAAGGTATATTTGGGTTGTGGCACCCATTAGTTTTGTTTTGTCTGTTTGGGAATTAACCCCCAATCAAACCTTTTGTAGGATTACCCCCATTTTTCACTTTTAGCGACACTTTTTTGGAAAAACTGTCCCTAAAATATCCAAAAAGCGTCGCTAAAAGTGAGAAACGGAGTTAACCCTACAATAGTTTTTACTTGGGGGTTAATCTCCAAACGGACAAAACTAATGGAAGCCAAAAACCAAATTACCCCCAAAAAAAATGCATAATAGAAGTACGGTCCATTTTTCTATTTCATTCATCTATTGCCACTGGCACCAAGTAACGAGCATTAGCTCATTTATATTTGAACGAGTCCAAAGTCCAATATGGATTAAGCTCCTCTAGATTTAGACTAGTACAATCTTCTCTTTTTTGCTAATGTCTACTGTAAAAATCTTTTGGCTTCTTTATTTTAATTTTATGAAGTTCAACTAAATGTCATAGCAGATTCTATAGATATAGATTTGAATGATAAAGAACGAGAAATAAAGGTACCAATGAATAAAAATTATCCTTTCATCAAGTTCCCATTGAAATAGGATCCACACAAGGAAAAGCACACTGGCCATTCGTTGGTTATTAGCGGCATCCCGAAAACATTTGGGTCGAAATATGGCTTTCAAATTAAGTTCCGAATTAGTGGATGCTGCCAAAGGGAGTGGTGATGTCATACGCAAAAAGGAGGAGACTCATAATATGGCAGAGGCAATTGACATTAAGGGTGTGCTTGATTGACATAAAAAAAAAAATCATGGAAAATAATTATTTTGACTCATGTTTTGCCTTTGTAGTACCTTAATTGCTAACCTCATTTTTAGTGAAAAATATTTCTTATCCACCCATCAAAGAATTGGTTACCATGAAAAATTGAAAAAGTAAAACCAAAACCCATATTTTTTTCTACTCATTTTCCAACTTCTCATCAAAATGAACTATTTTTCACGCTTTTTTCATGTTTGCAATCAAAGCACCCTAACTTATACCTGAATGACTTATAATAAGCCACTAATAATAACCACACTTAGGGTGCGTTTGGGATCCATTGTGACCTCAAGGTCACATGTTCGAGTCACATTAGGCTGTGTAGATCTAATCCCCCAGTACCTCGCAGTAGCGAGAGCCTCGTGCACCGAGTTTGTCCTTTTTTTAGGGTGCGTTTGGGAACCCAATTTCATAGCTTACAATTAGAATTAGAATATTTTCAGTCCAAAATTTGAAAATATGAATTAATTTTTTTCCAATTCCAATGCTTGGAAATAGGGCTTCCAAACACACCCTTAACCCCCTAAATATTGTTTTCCAAATTATCTCTTAACCTCAACATTGAAGTACAATAAAGTAGGAAATTCAAACTTCCCAATCCTCTCCCTCTAAGTTCACTTGAACTGCAAAAAATGAAAAAGCATAGGAAACATTGCAAATGAACCCAAACTTTAGCCTCAAATTTGTTTTTCACCCTCCCAACTTTATACTTACAACAAATTGACCACAATGCAGAACCCAGTATAAGTTGAAGCAATGAAATGGTAATGGGTATAATGTAAATACATTAAATAAAATATAAACCCACAAAGATCTAATCCTTTGCTTTAAGTAAGAAATTAAAACAACCCCAAATCTAAAAATGTTACCTTGTGGAGGAAAAAGATGATCTTGAGATAGATAAAATCTCAGAGGAATGAACAAGTGTACAAGCTTCCATGTTCTACTGTTTTTCAAACTGCAGATACCCAATATGTAAGTATATATTTATGTATGTCTATTTGTGCTAGTTTTGGAGAAGAGAAAAATTGAAGTGATAGTCTTTTGTGGGTATCAGAGAATCTGAAGAAGGAGAGGAGAGAGTGTTGAGGATATTAGATATGGCGTAGCTAGATATCAGCCGCTTAGAGAGGGGAAAAAAGGGGCAGCTGCATGGCACGTGCTAGATACTTTGTAATAAATAATGTTTTGATGGGGACTTTTGTTTGTGCTTTGGCAAATGGGTGGATAGAAATTTGATATCTTATATATTAAATTTTTTTATGTTTCGAATTTTGATTGGTCAATATCGTTGATGTGGACTCATTTCTTTAAGTAATGTGAGTCTTCACCAACAGTATTGATCAATTATAATTCAAGAAAGACATCAATCTTTTTTCCGTCATTTTTGCTTGGAGTAGATTTTTTTTTTCCTTTTTCTTTTAGGATTCTTTAGATTTGTTTTATAATGCAATTGAAAAATGTTGTTGCCAAATTGTCTTTGAACCTATTTGTGAAATGAGGAAATTTTTTTAAACTCGTGTCTTGGAGTTTTTTTAACAAAATTTTGTATTGAGGGGCGCGATTTTATTGAAGAACTTGTTGTCTTAAGATAGTGATTTCATGTCAGATGTGAAAATATTTTTCTCAGAGTGTGGATTTTAAGTGGAATTTAAAATTGATGTTACGTTAGATATGTTCACTTGTGAACTAAAAAAGGATGGCAACGAGTGTATTGGTTAAACACATATAGTGATGTAGTTGGTATCAATCATACGATAATGATAAATAGCAATTTAAACTCAAATATAAGTGTAGTATTGAAAATTGTCACACCGATGTGCGTGGTTCAGCAGGTCGGTGTGCCTATGTTCATGAGGAAGGGAGAGTGATGTATTATTAGCTTTGAGAAAGAGGGGAAGAAGACAACTTGGAGTGCTAGAATTGCTAGCTGATAGTAATGATGTAAAATTAGATGTCCTATAACATTGGGATCATGCTTATTTATAAATACAAGAGTCCTAGAGTTTTAGGCATTTCTCATAGTGATCAATCATCGTCTTTGGTTTTATCCTCAAGGTAGTTAGATTGTATTGAAACTATATCTGACCATATCCATCGCCATTTACCTTTATTCGCTTCCAATCACCTTGTGATCTTCGGACGACCAGATTATAATAGTTCTCCAAATGTCATGTGCCCTAACTGGATCATAATCCCTTCAATTGCCCCATGATTGGGGTAACCAGTCTTTAGATCTAGTCGGGTGAATTCTTTCGTGTTGAGTTTCCCACGTGTGACATGATTTTTTTCCTCAGTCCTTTATGAATTACTATGCATCCTTGTTATGCTTAGAGTAATCATTATAATAGGTGCATACAATCCCTGTGTTTAGGGTTTCGTGTGTCATAAACTTACTTCCCCAATGTAATCATTACGCATGAAGTGCATGACCTGGGGGTAGTGAGAGTGAGGCTTTATTTCTAAAAGAGTCGTCACTTTCACTGCCCTTTGGTGGTAAGGAATTTTAAATGACCCATTATACCTCTTTACTTAAATTCTAAAGATACGAGACCTCCCATTTCTTTTCTTTCTCTCTTTAACTTTAAGTTGCAAAGGTGACATTGTTACCTTCTTTTTCATCTTTTTTTTTTAATATTTCCTATTTTAGCTATGTCTAGGCATCTGAAGAAGTACGAAGGGACGTCAAAAAATGAATTTGGGGCATTTCGTACTAAATACTTGGCAACGTCAAAATAAGAACCTCAATGGATGATGAAGATATGGACGACATTAATTCTGAGGTCGATTTTAAAATGGTGGCCATAGTAAAGGAGAGGTTTTGTTTCCCCCTCTACCCGTTATTGGTGAAAGTACTTTAATTTTAAGGAATACTTTCAAACTAAGTTAATGGGAGCTTCTTTCAAATTGTAATGGGAATAATCGCCATAAACTAGATTTTTCAATCTAACTTGAGCTTGAATGATAACGGGTACTGTTAAGAAATTAGACTTCTATTTGGTTTAAAACATACCACTTTCAATATAGGACAAGTCCCGTAATTTGGTGACTTGGATGTCCAAATCATAAAAATACACAGACATAGATGTCTTAGTATTTTTTAGGCTACTCTATAGTGAGAACAACATAAGTCTTTATGTTCTCATAAAGGAATAATCTACTGGTAGGCGCTTTACCATATTTTTTTGTTATATTTAAAATTCAGCCTCATTCGCTGCTAATCAGCCTTTTTTTATGTAGATCCTCATTGCAAGATAAAACCCAAAGACCACAAAATCAACCACGTCGATCTTTGCAAAGTTTGGGAATGACAAACTCCGATTGGAGTTAGGTTTCATTTAAGAGTTTCCTATATACTTCTCGTGACACCCCGCTTATTAAAATAAGAGGTGGCCAGCCCGATACTCCAATAATTACAGGAATCATAGATGATCCATTCTTAGCATTACTGTCGTAATAAGATATAATACGAGATAACCACCAATTATTTTAAAAAATGGATGTCAAAATTATTTTTACAAGTTTAAAGAAAACCATTTAAACAATCCAATTTGAAAAGAAGGAGGATATCAATACAAATAATTAACTGCATAACAATCATACGCAACAAAATAACCGAATAAGATGTCGATTAACAGACCATTACAAGCGATTACACCGAGCATTATAAATAAATATCACAGTATATCAGCATGTACAAAACTTGGGCAACGTGCCCAAATGTTTAAACTGATATTAACTAGAATGCACAAGAGATAGAGGCGTCTATAACAAATATCCTACAATATCCGCAAAAATGTTATAGCTCCTGGACATTTTGATAGAAGGGTCAACATGGTCGTCCTTGCGGCAAAGCATCTGGATGTAAATAGAATCCACACAAACAAAAAGATAGAAACGTGTCAGGGCCCGATTTGATATGATATACATGTGAATAAAATGTAAGACGGTTATGAATAATTATCAACATGAACAAGCCTATCTCGCTCTTCATATTGAGGATAGCCTCACCTCTCCACTAAAAAGTGCAACCTAGCGCAACATCATATATGGTGTTAACTATGCATTTATGCAAGAGGAATAACTCAATCTTAATTTAATGAGTATACAATACAATTTAGCTCAATATGACTTCACGAGTCCATTTTCTCATTAGGAAACTCAATTAAAACAGTTAATTTATACAATGCAATAGCCATATATAAAATGTTACATTCGGGAGAATAGTTATAATCACAATATATAATGATTAGAAGACCATCCTTCCGGGAGTCACCCCACTGGATGCGCCCCTAAATAGCTATCATCTTCCAGGGCCTATCACCAAGACAACCTGGGCATTCTAAGTCGCGTCGCGTGGGAAGCGGCCATATAACTTCGACAGTGAGTCATAACCATACCCAAAATTACCTCACTTCGAATAAAGTAACATCACAATATATATAACAATCGGTCATATGGTTGAGGACTATATTCACCCTGCATTCACTAGCCAGGGGACTTCACCTCATTCGCGTAACTTCCCTTATTATATCATTTAGAGAGAGATGTATATGAAAATTAATATTCACAAGATATGCCAATTTAGAATGTACATTACATTTTATCCGGAGGCATAAGCGTTTCATGTCATAATTTATAAACCACAACATTTAATTTATTTCCATATTAGTCTCCAAGAATTTAGCGACAAACCTATAAGCCATTAAGTATGATATTACTTCAACCCCGTTTCTAAGAGTCCATAATTATATAACCCTATTTCCCCCTAGACCTAGACTAGCTCACTATGTAAAAAGGACCCTTTCTTTCATCTAACAACTACTTAAATTAATTCCCGGTCTAAGCCCAAACTCTCATTTTCTAATCTAAGTTCTTGATTCCCTTAATACTACATTCTAATACTCAAGTTTTACTTCATTCAAGAAGGTTCATAGGTCTAAACCATAAAAGAAAAGGGCTAAAGAAAACTAAATATTTCGAGTGAAAAACAGGGGGCCGGTCGACCGGCCCCTGACCCCCGATCGACCGCACCTCTAAGGTTTTGTCTACTAAGAAATGCAGTAAGCCCAATTCTGAAGGCCCGATCGATCGATCGGTCATTGGACCGCGATTTTAGAATATGTCTATCGAGAAAAGCAGTAGGCTTTTCTCTTTAGGCCCGGTCGACCGGGCTTTTGGACCGCGCTCACCAGATCCCATGGCCAAAACCATATTTCAACCAAACTAAACGCAAACAATTAACTCTCTACTCCTCCACTTCTCTCAATTTCATCAACTAACAACATCACCACAACATTTCTACCCAACAATAAACCAATATATCTAACTCAAATCAAAGAAATATCAAAATCTAAGGGTTAAACACTAAAGTTCATCAAAAACCACAATTTGTCCAATTCTTTCAAATACACAACTATCACTACAATTTATCCATATTAAATCATAAATTTGCAAGTTAGAAACTTGCCTTAGTGTTGTAATCTCGAATTTCCTTCCGATAGCAACAAATCCAAGGCCCAAATCTTCAATTCTCTTTATTTTCTCTACTTGTTCTCCCAAATTCTCTTTCTCTCTTTTTCTCTCTAAGTTTAGAAGATATAAATGAGAATAAAAGTGGTTGGAAGACTTAAATGCCCATTAATACTAAATTATATCTTAAAAGTTACTACACCATTAAAATGACTCGTAACCACATAATTAAGTCATAACTAGTCAAAAGTGCCTGGAACCCAAAAATACAACATGGCACTTATTTTGACTATCTCAATCATTTCAGGACTAACCGCGCCCTCTAAATTGGAACCTGGGATAACATAAATCATTTAATGATCCAACATCATTTTAAATCATATTCGTCGCTTTAGGCACAACAACGCAACAAAACATAATATGATGCTATTTACATTCACTTAACAGTTAATATGCAAAACTCAGTAAATATTATCTCTTAAATCACTTAAAATAATATTTACTCCAACTTCCATTATTTTATATAATTACCCCACATGGAAAATTTATATAAAAACAATTACTCAAAAATAAGGAGTATTACATACTCCCCCCCTTATAAGAGAATTTTGCCCTCAAAATTCAGGCGTACTTTATAAAAAGAGGTGTGGATATTTCCCTCGAATATCATCTTCATGCTCCCACGTCGATTCTTTGGCATTGTGATGCCCCCATTGGACCCGAACCAAGGGCACCACCCTCGACCTTAGCCTACGCTCTCCGTGATCTAAGATTGCAACTGGTTGTTCCTCATATGAAATATCGGGCTGCAATTCGATATCATCCAAAGGAATGTACCAGCGAGCTCCGTCACATATTTTGTACTTCTTAAAGGATGAAATATGAAACACATAATGAATCTATTATAAGCATTCCGACAAGGCGAGTTGATAAGCTACAGGGCCTACCCTTGCAATAATGGAAAAAGGGCCTATATAGCGAGGCGCAATCTTGCCTTTCTTCCCAAATCGCGTTATACCCTTCATTGGTGACATTCGTACCAAAACTTGGTCTCCCACCTCCAATTCAACATGCCTTCTATTCGCATCAGCATAGCTCTTTTAACGGTCTTGATCAATTCGAATGCGGTTGCGAATAAGCTCAATCTTTGAAGAAGTATTTTGGATCATTTCAGGTCCAAGGAACTTATTATCCCCTACTTCCAACCAACAAGTAGGTGATCTACACGGTCAGCCATATAATGCTTCATAGGGTGACATACCTATAATGAATTGGTACGAATTATTATAAGTAAATTCGACCAAGGGAAGGTATTGTTCCCATCCTCCTTTGAAGTCAAGTACACACATTCTTAGCATGTCCTCCAACATCTGGTTGACTCTTTCCGTTTGTCCATCCATTTGAGGGTGGTAGGAGGTACTCAATTTCAATTCGGTTCTCATTGCTTCTTGGAAACTTTGCCAAAAGTGGGACACAAAAATCTTATCTCGATCGGAGACTATATTAATGGGCACCCCATAGAGTCTCAAAATTTTCGTAATAAATAGCCGGGCATAACGAGCCGTATTGTAATCCGTACGTACCAGTAAGAAATGTGTCGACTTGGTTAGACGATCGACGATAACCCAAATGGAATCATGATCGCTTTGTGACGTTGGCAATCATGTGATGAAATCCATCGAGATACTTTCCCACTTCTATACCGGTATTTCTAAAGGTTGTAGCAATCCCGTTGGTCGCTGATGGTCTATTTTCACTAATTGATAAGTAGTACATTAGGAAACAAATTCAAAAATGTCCCGTTTCATACCCGTCCACCAATATTGACGGCACATGTCTTGGTACATTTTGTCTCCACCTGGATGTACTGTAAATTTGGACCCATGAGATTCGTTCATTACGGCATACCTTAAATCTCCCTCATTCGGGACAATGAGTCTCCTGTGGAAACGTAACCCACCCTCCAAACTTATAGTGTAGGACTCATCTCCCTCGGTTAACAACTGACGTATTCAATCTTGGTAATCTTTGTCCCTTCCTTGAGCTTCCACAACTCTCGTCACAATCGTAGGCGTAACTATCAATACAGACATTAACACCCTTGCTACAGCATCCTCATGGCTAAGTTCTTTCCATTTAGCCTTCCATAACCCTCGCTAACTCCCCCTCGAGTTTTCGACTCAACGCATCTGCCACCACGTTAGCCTTGGCTGGGTGATAATGGATATCAAATTAATAGTCTTTCACAAACTCCAACCATCGACGTTGACGCATATTCAAATCCTTCTGCGAGAAAAAAAAATATTGCAATGATTTGTGGTTTGTGAAAAGACTAAACTTCTCCCCCAGGAGGTAATGTCTCCAAATCTTCAAGGCGAACACTACCGTAGAAAGTTCCAGATCATGCACTGGATAATTCTTTTCATGAGGCTTTAGCTTGCGAGAAGCATAAGCAATAGCTCGATGCTCTTGTTGCAGCACACCTCCTAATCCTTGTAAAGATGCGTTAGTAAAGACTAAATAGTCCATCCCCGGCCTCGGTAATGCAAGCACTAGAGCAGAAGTCAACTTATCTTTTAACTCATCAAAAGCTAGTTGACAAGAATCATCCCAAACAAACTTCACTCCCTTCAGAGTCAAATTTATCAAAGGGCTAGCGATCTTAGAAAAACCCTTAATAAAACAGTGGTAGTAACCAGCTAAACCCAGAAAACTGTGAATCTCTGTAGGCGTCGTGGGCTAACCCCATTCCCTCACCACGACAACTTTATTCGGATCTATCGAAATGCCCTCAGCTGTCACAATGTGACCCAAAAATTGCATTTCCTGTAGCCAAAAACCACACTTCTCAAACTTAGCATACAATTGATGATCCCATAGCGTTTGCAGGACCAACCGTAAATGTTTAGCATGATCGGCTTCAGTCTGAGAATAGACTAGAATGTCATCAATAAACACGATAATAAACTGGTCCAAAAAGTCCCGAAACACTCTATTCATAAGATCCATAAACACTGAAGGAGCATTGGTTAGCCCAAAAGGCATAACCAAAAACTCATAGGACCCATATCTCGTCAAGAAAGCAGTTTTGGACACCTCCTGCTCTCGAATCCGCGGTTGATGATACCCAGTCCTCAAATAAATCTTGGAGAAGTACGATGCTTCCCTTAGTTGATCAAACAAATCATCGATCCGAGGTAGTGGGTATTTATTCCTGATGGTAACCTTGTTCAAATCTCGATAATCAACATACAACCGGAGGGAGCCATCTCTCTTTTTCACAAACAACACAGGAGCACCCCATGGCGACGTGCTATACCTAATAAACCCTTGCTCTAACAATTTCTGAATTTGATCTCTTAACTCCTTCATTTCTACAGGAGCCATACGGTATGGAGCTCTAGCAATTGGTCGAGTTCCCAGTGCTAAATCAATCACAAACTCGATCTCACGACTCGGAGGTAAACCTGGAATCTCCCGAAAAACATCCTCAAAGTCTCTAACAACTAGAATCGAATCTAAGGAAACGACGATATCACAGGAAGCCTCCTCCGTGATGCAATATAAGTACGTGATAGAACCTCCCTCCGAAAGAGGCATAGCCACTAAAAACATCTTTTGTCCCGGAATGGCAAAGACTATACTCCTCCCATAAAAATTTACCATAGCACGATATTTTACTAACCAATCCATACTCAAAATAACATCATACCCGACCATATCATGGATGAGTAAATTGGCCTGAAAATGCAAATTACCGAGGTTTATTCCTACCCTTTTACAAACAAAGAATATGAGCGAACCATCACCCATAGAAGATTCGATACTAGTAAAGGTACTCTCCGCAGATTTAATCAACCCCGTTGATTGAGCAAAACTTCTAGCAATAAAAGAGTGCATTGCGCCCGTATCAAACAACACACGACCCATATACCCATGAATAGGAAACTTACCCTCGATAGCTGGCGACGCGGGCGGGGATGGAGGAAGTAAAGCATCCTGAATATGGTAAACACGTCCATACTGCAATTGTCCCTGTTGTGGAGGGACGACTGGAATAGGCGCTTGTGGCGGTAGGTGTGCCTGTTGATGTTGTGGACCCCTAGGAAACTATCCCCCAATCAACTGTGGACAAGCTTTCATAAAGTGACCCGGTTCCCTGCACTGAAAATAGCGGCTCACCATATTCTCCGGATAAAATCCCCTATTATTTTAGAACATCCCCAAACCTTGGCCCGGATGGCCTCGACCCCCATTATTACCGCGGCCTTCTTGGCCTTACTGGCCCACCTGCTGCTACTACTGTTGGGCAGCCTGACCGTTCCTGAAACCTCTTCCTCCAAAATTAAAACCCCCAAAATGCTGTCTCTTGGACGAATCCCCTTGTTGGGTGTCCCTCTCCTTCTGCTTACTTCCCGACGGTTGAGATGATGGTAGTGCTCCATCGGCACCATTTCCTCCTTGTTTACTAGGTTGCCCCGACACTGAAACCTTCTTACTCCCTTGCATATGTAGACGGTAATCTTGACAGTGAAGCAATATTGCATTCATCACATCACCAAATATTTGTAAAGTTGGATTTCCCAGCAAGTGTTGTCGTATTCTCCAATGCAAACCTTCAATAAACTTTGATATCCACCTTTCCTCCGGAATTACTTCATCCGACACAAAACTCTCCAAACGAGTAAATTCCTCCTCATACTCTGCAACTGAACGTTCTCCTCGTACTACATCTTGAAGTTTCACTACACCAAAAATAGCAATTTGGCACACCCTAGTATTAAAAATCTGGCACAGTTTTAAACTGTGCCAAATTCTGGCATGATTTAATGACAATCTGGCACACTTTAAAACAGTGCCAAAATTTACCACTATTTTTAAGTGTGCCAAAATTGAGTACACTTGACTAACATATAAAATGCCCTAAAAAAATTGCTTACTCACTTTGACTCTGCCGCTCACTCATCACTCTCACTTTGGAGTCTCCCGCTCGGCTCTTTATCTCTCACGTTTTGGTCACTTTGGAGTCCCATCTCTGCCATCACTTTGGAGTCCCATGTCTGTTGTCACTTTGGAGTCTCATGTCTGCCATAACTTTGGAGTTCTTCACGTTTGCTGTCACTTTGGAGTCTCAGGTCTTTCGTTCGTCACTTTTGTCACTTTGGAGGCTTTTACACAGGTAATACATAGTAGGGGTGGCCATAGGCCCGAGGCCCGCCAAGCCCGCCCAATAAAAAAATAGGGCTTGGGTAAGGTAAAAAGGCCCACAAAGCGGGCTTGGCAAAATTTTATAGGCCCGATTTTTTTTCGGGCGGGCTTGGGCATGAGTTCTTAAGCCCGATGAGGCCCGGCCCGGCCCGAGGCCCGAAATATATATATATATGTGGGGGGGGGGACTTCTATAAATATAAAAACTTATACCAAGTCTTTTCATGTAAAGTGAGAAACTTTATATATGGACTTTGTAATATATGGACTTTAAAACAGATTTTTAATTAAAAAAATTGGTCTTTAAATAAAAAAATAGGTATTTTAATTTAAAAAAAAAACTTCTAATTAACATAATAGGGCCCGATCGGGCGGGCCTGGGTAAAGAGCTTTCAAATCTGGGTGGGCTTGGGATTACATAATAAGGCCCGATCTAGGCCCGAGCGGGCTTGGGATAACACTTAATTTTTCAAGCCCGGCCCGAGCCCGACCGGGCCTGCCCAGGCCCGGCCCACGGCCACCCCTAATACATAGTATGTTGCTTGAGATTCAATAGTTCTGATGCTTAAGTTTCTATTTCAGATTCGACAGTTCATATTATGTTGAGATTCGAATCTCAATATTGATATTATTCACATATTATTTGGTGGGTGGGTGGGGGGGGGTCGAACCCTCAAATCCTACATGAGGGTGAGAGTTTGAACACAAAGCTAGCCCTAGCGATGAATATTTTTATTTCTATTTTTGATATATCCCAAATTAATAGTCATGTTTCTAGAATACATCTAAAAGTGGGTTAGTTAATAACATTCCAATATTATATAGGGAAAAGTAATGATTCAAGTGTATATGTTGTATTCTAAATATAATTGTAATTCTCATAATAATAAATTTGGATTGTAATTTTTTTAATAGAGAATTAAGGAAAAGGTCATGTTCCTTTCTATATTTGGATTTTTAGGACAATGCTTTTCAATTTTATAAATCTAGTCCTTGTGGTAAAGTAGCATTTATAAATCTAGTCCCTGTGGTACAAATGCATTTATTTTTTTGGTCCGCTCCAGCAACACCAATTTTCATCATTTTTCATGATGTTTTTAGTACAGGGACTAAATTTATAAAATTATATGGAGTGTCCTATTTATACACTTTGAGCACTATGGGGACCTTTTCCCAAAACCCCCTTTTTAAATGTTTTACTTTCGAACGGTGACTATTAAGATGGAACTCAAGGAGTATGACCGTGTACATGTTTTTACTAAATTGAGTTGTAGCAATTATGTATGGATTGGCTCGCGTGGAATTATGGGAGCATCATTTGGAAAACACTTTATTGCTGGATTGACTTGTATCATTATTAAATTATATTCATATTTTCATCCCACAACCATACCTTGAGATTTGAATGTTGAGCTTCCATTCACATACCTTGGTTGTCGGTGTGCTTTTACCTTGATCTCCTCCTATTGTGAGTGGGCATTGAACTTTTATAAGTCTATTGATCGTGTTGGTGTCACCACTCGTTGTGGGCTTTCGATTGCCAGATTTAATATTACCTACTAGTTATTGTATGTGATCGATATAATGATGTATATGTGTTACTAGCACCGGTGTTGAGTATCGATTGTTAGGTATGGTACACAACAAAGGGGGAAATTGTTAGGAAAAAAAGAAACTAGCTAATAATTTCTTGTTCTTCTTTTAGCTATAGTCACTACTTTAGAACAGTACAGAGAGGAGACTAACATGGATCCGCAAATATATGCTTGAATTCTTGTTTGTAAAAGTTTTTTATTTTCAAAAATGAGTTGGAGCTTTTATTTGCTAGTATGATGCTTGTTTTGATGTTAATGGAAGTAGGTTTTTATAAAAAAATGATATTATGTAGCAAACGAATATGATACTTTGCTATTTTGATATAGGTGAGGTTGGGAATGCAGTAAAACTTTTTGAATTGATGTCAAATCATGATGCAACAGTGTGGAACACTACAATGTTTGGGTGAGGAGAAAATGATCATGGGGAGGATGATTTTAGATTTTTCATCAATATGATAAAAGGGAATGTGGACTTGGATGAAGTTTACTGGTGTACTGGCCATATAATAAACTTCTTTTACATACTTAATATTTTTGTATGTTACAATCTATTGAAAATGTCGTATCTTACATGTTTGATAAAATGCTAAAGATAGATTACCTTGGTGAAATGTCCTGTTTAATTTCTAGAATTATGTTTGATTGAAGCTATTTGGCCTAGTTTTCATCTTGTGTTCCTCCCCTTCTGAAAATTGCTCTTCTTGTTTTATGTTAACAACTAGCCACTAGGTTAATGCCCAAGCCTCTCGACAGCTCCCACTGAGACTACCCACAGCCGAAAGTGGTACATAGAGCACGTGTCCAGCAGCTAGCCTAACGATGTGAACTTCAAGCCACAAACAGGCCCAGAGGTGACAACAACTTCAAAATCTCTTAGTTTCATTTAATATCCTAAGTCATTTTTATGTTTTTTATTTTCTTTTTCAAGTGAATCAATTTCAAGAAATAATGTGACAGTTGGTAGCTTGGCGAATTTTAGGGGTCATACAGTTTTTAGTTATTGCAAGGAAGATAATGTTTTGAAAATTAAGTGCCATTTTTCATTAAACTCTTTGGGATGATGAACTTTCTTCAAGAATGAGGAATCCAAAATGGGTAAAAGAACTCCAACTAATTGAGATAAGAACAGGGGTAAAAAGAAGAAATAAAATTGTAGTAGTAGATAATGAGATATTTTTCTATTAATGAGGAATTGAATAGGGGTAAAAGGAATTTTATCTTATACGGATAAGAATATAGAAAAAGAAAATAAGCACACAAGTCTTATGGTAAAAATTTAAGAATGTATTGTATTAAAGTTTTAGAGTTCTTAGTCTATTTCCAGTGTACACTCCAAAACTTTTAGAGTTATGCTAGTTACCACAAATAAAAGACTGACTCATGCTTCCTATCAGGAGCATAACTAGAAACGAAGATCATCTATGGTAGGCATATGCTTATTTGGTAGACTGAAGTCCTATCCCAAGGATTCACAGTAATTTTGGGGTACCGCAACAATTAGTCCTCAACACCACCTTATGCTTAAAACTAATTGTATATTAGGTTTAAACAATAGTGCATGTGATGCTAGATAGTAATTTTGGGGTGCCCTTAGCAGCCACCTATTTATATTCGTACGCGAACAAAATTTGGGTCTCTAAATGTTTATATGGCTTGTCAGTCAGAAATCACAAGGAAGCTGGATAGCTATGCAAGTCTTGAATACAATGAACCAAGAAGTGAAGGTAAGGGTCTACTCTCGAGGTCAGAAATTAGCCATGATAAGCATCCATTGAGCCTTGGGAAGACCAGCATCTGGAATCAGTCCTTCCAGATATATTTTAACTGACATTCACTTGAAAGTAGTTTAATACTAGCATACAAAAAACCTCTCAAGTTATCGCTCTACTTGCGAATAATCCCCTAATATAAAAAGTTGCAAACTATTGGAATAGTTCAAGGGGTTATTTTTTTGGCCTGTAAAATTAATAGTTCAGGAGGTATTTGCAACCAGTGTAATAGTTCATTTTTTTCAATTTATCCTATTTTTAATGCTATACTTGTGACCTCATATTTTTTATTGTCTTATCCTTTTGGAGTTCTTGTTTTCTACGGAAGCATTATGAGTACATATCATTAATGGGGACATTTTATTGATTTAATCCTTTTAGTGGCCTTGTGAGTGAAGTGGATGATTTGAATTTGATCAAAACTTGACCCAGTACTATGTTAAGGTTTCACTTCTTTTTGCTAAAAATTGACTTAATATATTTATAGTTCAATCAACTATTGACATTGGAAATTCCTATTCATGTTTGGTATTAAATTTAAGGAAATTATAGTAAATCTTCTAAACTATAGTTCATTTTCAGTTTATTATCTGAAACAAATAAGTGAACAAAGAAAATCCCTTCAAACATTCAATTTCTGTACTTAATCATATTTTGTCAAAATTTAATAAATTTCAGCATATTGCATCACTCTTGGGAAGGCCTTCAAGAGATTTTAAATAAATATTGTGACTTTGGTTTATATGCAAATCTATTAAGAAACTTAACATATTTGCATCATGTACACTTGTTTGCATCAGCATTTCAAGAGGCATATACGGTCGAGTGTAAAAAGGGGATATTCGAGGGATCTTCCTGTTCACGTTTTAGTTTAATAGGCAAAGTAAAAATTAAGTATAGTTTAGAGGAGTTTATTGGAATTTCCTTGTTAAAAATTAAAGACCTAAAATAGCCATTGTGCTGACTGCGGGGCTCTATTCTTATAACTTCCACCTCGTGCTTATTTTTATTTTCTTATTCATTCTCCTCTCATAATCTACCTCTTCTCCTTGTTTTCATTCTCTTAGATTTAATAGTTAATCTTTTGCTTAATATCTCGTTAATCTTTGAGCTTCACTGAGAACATTCAGCTTAAAAATGTTCTTTTGAAGTCTTTCGTTTACCTTAAATGAGAAAATTTATGTTTACAGAACTAATTTCATTTTTAAATTCTATAAGAAAACTGGATAAAATGCACTTTGTTACAAGTTATTTATAACAGCAGTTATATATAAATGTTGTTATATATAACTCATAACTGTTATATATAACAACAATTATATATAACAGTTATGAGTTATATATAACAAAAGTTATATATAACACCTGTTATATATAACAGTTGTTATATATAAGAGGAGTCAGTGCGTCTCCATACGATCTTGAGCAAATGGTACCTTGTCATCTCCACACGATCTTTCTTTGAATGAGATGGCCTAGCATTTGTATCTGCCATTCAGAAATCAAGGTACCATTAGCTCAACTCAACAAATCCTTTTTCCTATTATTTGGAGTTAGGCTACAAGGCACCATTTGCCTAATATCACAATTCACATTGTTACCAAATGTGTCTCACGTGTGGAGATGCCAAGAAGTACCTCTAGACATCAATGCTGAAACAGTTGGTCAGATTCCAAGGATTTTTGTAGTGTTTGACACATGGATTGGTTCTAACATATATATGTATATACGAAGTTCTTGAGCGACAAGGATATTGTTATCTTGGGTCCTTTTGTGTGTGGGTGGGGGTCAGTGCTATATTTTGAAGGGTTTAAGTTATTTCTTTTTTGTGATTGGGTACCTTCGTACGTCAAATTGAGTGATGCTTAAATACTTATGTTGATCTCAGGTTGCCTTGAGTGATGCATCAAATTGAGTATGTCTTGAACATTTTGAACGTCTGAAAGGTTAGCTAAAAGTTCCTCCTGCTTACGCCCTCTTATATTTATTGCTATGACACGGGGCTGCATAATGAATTACATTTCATACCTCACTAGATTCGAGTCAAAATGACATGGTTATATCATCCTTAGCGGGCTGTTATTTTTTACTTTTGTGATTGTTTTCTCTAGTTTTATCCTATTTTGGACTCCTATCTACCATGTTACTTTTTTCTATTACAGAAAACTATTGACCTTGAAAGTATTTGCGTTACTGATACGTACTTTTGTTTGTATATGATGGTCCTTGTATAATTGAAATTTTTTGACAAGACTTGAGCTCTGAGATTCTGAATCTGGGTAGTATGCATTGTGATAATGCTAAGCCTTGGATTACCCATGTTGGTATATGTAGATTTGGCTTGAAAATAAGTCGTTGAAGGATGAAAACCCAAATGGCCCCGTAAGAGGCATGAACACCTCGCACGGGACCAATATAACTTGCACGAACTGACCGTGTAGTCGCGGGCCTCACCGTTTGATAATATGACAATAATTTCAAAATATGAAGATTAGGCTTGAAAACAAGCCGTTGACGGGTGAAAACCCAAATCAGAGCTCAAACGGCCCCGTAAGAGGCACGAACACCTCGCACGGGACCAATGTAACTTGTACGAACTGACCGTGTAGTCGCGGGCCTCCTAGTTTGAGATAATGACGATAATTTCAAAATATGTAGATTAGGCTTGAAAACAAGCCTTTTGAGGGTGAAAACCCAAACCAGTCCCCAAACGGCCCCATAAGAGGCACGAACACTTCGCACGGGATCAATGTAACTTGTACGAACTGTTCAAGTAGTGGCGGGTCTCCCGATTTGAGAATATGACGATAATTTAAAAATATGTGGATTTGGCTTGAAAACAAGTCGTTGAAGGGTGAAAACCCAAACCAACCCCCAAACGGCATCGTAAGAGGCACGAACACCTCGCACGGGACCAATGTAACTCGTAGGAACTGATCAGGTAGTCATAACTTGCATAAGATTTTCAATTTTAGAATATAATAATTGCAACTCCTATATGTATTTTTTTAGCTCGAGTAAGCTTTTTTTATAACTTATTTGGTTACTAATATCGTATCTTTTTTGTATCCTATTTTTTTTGCAGGATAACATTTTATCGTTTCCATTATTCACGTGGAACACACGAAGAACTCAGTGGTTTACAACAAGGGGTTTATTCATGATTCTATTTTTTTTTTGTTATGGTCGTGCAGGATTTTATAGTTTTATTGTTAACTTTTATGGCCGTGCGGGATTTTGTAAGTTTATTGTTATATTTTGTGGCCGTGCGGGCTTTATGTTACGCAGGTTTTATATTAACAGGTTTTAGAATGTTCAGAAAATAGAGAAAACTCTGCCCAATTTTTTTTTTATCTGTGAACTACTAAAGACTTGTAATAATTTTAAGTTTGTATGTACATTAGTTTATCAATAACGTGCAAGATTTGAAATTTGTGAATTTTCTTGTTTTCAAATAATTTTTTTTCTTTCATCCAAAAATTTGGCACAGTTCAAAACCGTGCCAAAAGTGTATCAAATTTTGGCACAGTTCAAAATTGTGCCAAAAGTTTAGCAAAATGTACTCAATCTGGCACAGTTCAAAACTGTGCCAAAAGTGTGCCAAAAATATCAAACTCTTGCACGGTTTAAAAGTGTGTCAAAAGTGTTCCTGTTTGGTCAAATCTGGCACACTTTTGAGCCGTGCCAGAAAAAAATGGCCATTTTGGAACACCTGATTCTGGCACAGTTCAAAATCGTGCCAGATTTGATCTGGCACAGTTTTAAACCGTGCCAAATTCCTATTTTTGGTGTATTGTTTCCTCCTCATCTCTTTTTGGAATGCGGGAGAAAAAAATACTTCCGGTCGAACAAAACCCAAAAATCTGATATAGACATAGTATCCCTTTGCTCCAGTGTGGTCACTGACTCCCACTAGTGTAAAGCATCTCCCACTGGTTTAAAAATGGCAAAGATTTGGTTCCATTCCTCACTACAATCTACCATTCAGAGATGACGATGCATGTCCTTCTTCCATTGGTTTGCTACAATTACATCAGAACCACCCTAAAATTCTGAGGGTGACCCTTCAAGAAAGATTTTCTTACTCTCTCCCATGGGGAAGGTCCCGTATGGGCTTGCACCTCCTGTACTATCGATTATTGGGCTTAAGGAAACTGTTGAGCCATGGCAGTCATTGCAGCATTGACTGCCTGGGCGACAATATTAGCTACCTCCGCTCCATTAATAGTTCCTTGCGGTGGTGGATGTTCTACATTATCTTCTGCAACTTAATTTCTCCTCACTGGGCGACCTCTTTTAGGCGGCATCTGAGACGAAGAAATAATTGAATCATAATATAATTTAAAACAATTTATCTTTGCAAAAGATTGCAAAGATATACAAACAAAACAGCCCTAGCAATAGGGCTCTATATCAAAGAACGCTATGGTACAACGTGACAAGTCCGCATAGATCCTAAGGACTCTAGAACCTAATGCTATGATACCACCTGTGACACCCCTCTTATTAAAATAAGAGGTGGCCAGCCCAATACTCCAATAATTATAGGAATCATAGATGGTCCATTCTTAGCATTACTGTCGTAACAAGATATAATACGAGATAACCATTAATTATTTTAGAAAATAGATGTCAAAATTATTTTTACAAGTTTAAAGAAAACCATTTAGACAATCCAATTTGAAAAGAAGGTGGATATAAATACAAACAATTAACTGTATAACAATCATATGCAAAAAAATAACCAAATAAGATGTCGGTTAACAGACCATTACAAGCGGTTACACCGAGCATTATAAATAAATATCACAGTATATAAGCATTTACAAAACTTGGGCAACGTGCCCGAATGTTTAAACTGATCTTAACTAGAATGCACAAGAGATAGAGGTGTCTATAACAAATATCCTACAACATCCGCAAAAATGTTATAGCTCCTGAACATTTGGATAGAAGGGTCAACACGGTCGTCCTTGCGGGGGAGCACCTGGACGTAGATAGAATCCACACAAACAAAAAGATAGAAACAGGTCAGAGCATGTAAATAAAGTGGAAGACGCTTATGAATAATTATCAACATAAACAAGCTCTTTCGCTCTTCATACTAAGGATAACCTCACCTCTCTACTAAAAGGCACAACCTAGCTCGACATCATATATGGTGTTAACTATGCATTTATGCAAGAGGAATAACTCAATCTTAACCAAATGAGTTTACAATACAATTTAGCTCAATATGACTTCACGAGTCCATTTTCTCATTAGGAAACTCAATTGAAATAGTTAATTTATACAATACAATAGTCATATATAAAATGTTACATTCGGGAGAATAGTTATAATCATAATATATAACGATTCTAAGACCATCCTTCCGGGAGTCACCCCACTGGATACACCCCGAAATAGCTATCATCTTCCAGGGCCTATCACCAAGAGAACCTGGGCATCCTAAGTCGCGTCGCGTGGGAAGCGGCCATATAACTTCGACAGTGAGTCATAACTATACCCGTAATTACCTCACTTCGAATAAAATAACATCACAATATATATAGCAACCGGTCTTATGGCCGAGGACTGTATTCACCCTGCATTCATTAGCTAGGGGACTTCACCTCATTTGCGTAAGTTCCCTTATGATAGCATTTAGAGAGGTATGTATATGCAAATTAATATTCACAAGATATGCCAATTTAGAATGTACATTACATTTTATCCAGAGGCATAAGCGTTTCATGTCATAATTTATAAACCACAACGTTTAATTAATTTCCATATTAGTCTCCAAGAATTTAGCCATTAAGTATGATATTACTTCAACCCCGTTTCTAAGAGTCCACAATAATATAACCCTATTTCTCCCTAGACCTAGACTAACTCACTATGTAAGTAGGACCCTTTTTTTCTTCTAACAACTACTTAAATTAATTCCCGGTCTAAGCCCGAACTCTCATTTTCTAATCTAGGTTCTTGATTCCCTTAATACTACATTCTAATACTCTAGTTTTACTTCATTCAAGAAGGTTCCTGGTCTAAACATTAAAAGAAAAGGGCTAAAGAAAACTAAAGATTTTAGGTGAAAAATAGGGGACCAGTCGACCGGCCCCTGACCCCCAATCGACCACGCCTCTAAGGCTTTGTCTACTAAGAAATGCAGTAAGCCCAATTCTGAAGCCCCGGTCGACCGATCATTGGATCGCGGTTGATCGCGATTTTAAAATATGTCTATTGAGAAAAGCAGTTGGCTTTTCTCTTTAGGCCCGATCGACCGGGCTTTGGACCGCGATCGACCGCGCTCACCAGATCCTATGGACAAAACCCTATTTCAACCAAACTAAACTCAAACCATTTACTCTCTCCTCCTCCAGTTCTCTCAATTTCATCAACTAACAACATCACCACAACATTTCTACACAATAATAAACCAATATATCCAACTCAAAACAAAGAAACATCAAAATATGAGGGTTAAACACTAAAGTTCATCAAAAACCACAATTTGTCCAATTCTTTCAAATACACAACTATCACTACAATTTATCCACATTAAATCATAAATTTGCAAGTTAGAAACTTGCCTTAGTGTTGTAATCTCGAATTTCCTTCCGGTAGCAACAAATCCAAAGCCCAAATCTTCAATTCTCTTTCTTTTCTCTACTTGTTCTCCCAAATTCTCTTTCTCTCTTTTTCTCTCTAGGTTTAGAAGATATAAATGAGAATAAAAGTGGTTGGAAGACTTAAATTCCCATTAATACTAAATTCTATCTTTAAAACTTACTACACTATTAAAATGACTCGTAATCACATAATTAAGTCATAACAGTCAAAAGTGCCCGGAACCCAAAAATACAACATGGCACTTATTTTGACTGTCTCAATCATTTCAGGACTAACCGCGCCCTCTAAATTGGCATATGGGATAACATAAATCATTTCATGATCCAACATCATTTTAAATCATATTCGTCGCTTTAGGCACAACGACGCAACAAAGCATAATATTATGCTATTTACATTTACTTAACAGTAAATATGCAAAACCCTGTAAATATTATATCTTAAGTCACTTAAAATAATATTTACTCCAACTTCCATTATTTTATATAATTACCCCACATGGAAAATTTATATATAAATAATTACTCAAAAATAAGGTGTATTACACTTCTTATCTATGAACTAATTATTTCCTCAATCAAGAACTTTATAATTTTTCCTAAAGTCACTGTAGATAATTACATAGTGGTCGATGACTCTTCAATACCAATAGCTACCCTTATCCTCAACGTAGAGGCAATGAGGCATATGTTATTGAAGCGTCCTCACCCACCTACGTAATCTCTACCAACTCTGAGTAGGATGGATCAGTGTATTAAAAAGAAGATTTATTCTTTGATGATTTTAATCCTCTTACTTGCACAAAGTGGTCGGCAACTTAGGTTGACTTTAAGAAGAGATACATGAGTATAAGGAGGAAGAAGAGAGATAATACTTCCAGTTTCCCAGGATCTTGATGTCTCCTAAGAAAATCATAAAAACATGGGTGGTCAACCCAACTAAGCCACCCAAAGTGCCACTGGTACCAAAAAAAAGGATTACCTCTGCCTGCGAGAGGGAAAATCGCGAGAAGGAGAAAGAGAGGGAAAGAGAGGTCAATCAAGCTAAGAAGGGGATGACCGATAAGGAGCCTCGTTCTACCCCCTTTGGAAAAAATCAACCTTTTACTACTTTCCACAAGGAAACATACTTAACTAACACCATCAACGTCTAGGATTCATCCCTGGGCTGAGGATTCAGCGTTCTAGAATGTTAAAGTTGGATACTCAGTAGCTCAGGCTGCCATGCTACCTAAAGACATGTCGTCATTTATAAGTTTTATTTAAAGCGCCTTCACAAGAAAGGGTTCTCCCACTCTGTTCTAGTAAGTCATTTTTCATTTTTACTTTTCTAATTCATTTTTACCTTTTTAGGTCTTTGATATTGCTTTGGTACTAACTGACATTTTTTCCTTTGCCTTTTAGTCCATGCAGGAGATTCATGAGGCGGCCACTGGGGCCGACAATCTGATGAAGACAAATGACATTCTCCACAACGAAGCCAATGTCATGAATAGTACTCTAACTGATAAGAACAAAATAATTATTGACTTTGAGGCCAAGCTCAAAAAAGAGACCGCATGCAAGGAGGGGGTGGTGAAGGAGGCCAATATCCTTCAGTTAGAGTTCATCAAGGTTGACTCCGAGTTAGAGGTAGTAAAGAAGGCATTTGCTCAAAACACCCTAGAAAAGGTGATCCTCGAGAGGTAGAAAATGGACCTTTCAACTGGTTGGTATAATAACTAGGAGAAGTTCTTCTATGAGTAAAAAACACTTTATTTCATATTTCCATTTTTGACATAAAACAATACCCATTTTATCCAAATAAATAAATCCTTTTACGTGTCTAATGCTTGCTGAAAACTACCAAAATTCATAAAGATACACATATGAAACTATATAAATGTATTCTTAAACATATTTAAATCTGAAATGAACCAACAAGCCTACCTATTTGGACTCCAAAATATGAAGAATATGGTTGTGGTGGAGGGGCTCTAATACCCCGTATTTTCCCTCTATAATAAATAGAATATAATGTGTGCTTGAGTGACATATAATGTCACAGCTTACTAAGTCATATATAAATAAATTTTAAAATTTAGAGCTAGTAAAAATATTAACAAATATTTTAATTAATTTCCCCCTAATCAATTAAGTCTTGGATGGCGAACTTCACAACTTGACATACTATTCTGTTGTGTCCGATTATCTTGTGGAATTCATAGTACATATCATTTCTTAAGCCTTCTATAAAGGGGTAAAATAAGGGTTTGGGGTCTCAAGGCTTTAAAAGTCCCTTCTTCTTGAGATATTTTTAGGCTGTACCTCATGGAGCATACATGGGGTGGAAGGTGCGTTAACCATTTCAGTATTCCAAGGTTCAGGTACAAGATCAAATGTTAGGTTTGAATAACATTGATATAGTCGGGTCAATCTTGCTATCTCTCCTACTTGCAAAGGAAGGGGTAATCATGCAGTTGTCGACCTCACTCTTGGGTGGTCGATTCATGATATTGGCCTTTAGTTATACTCCAACGTCCATCAAAGCTTTCAAGTGGGGTATGTACTATGTCTTATGATAATATTAGTAGGTATAGATCAGATTCTTCTTTAGAATGGCTACTTATTTTTTCTCTAAGGTTTGATTCACCATTTAAGCAACCTTATTTCTTTAATGGGCTATAAAGGTGCCCAAGTGCTTGTTGATTCACAAATTATCGACAGATGTCTTTCCAACTAGTGGTCCTTCCGTCGTCAATGGACAAGAACTATTTAAGTTCCCCTCCTGACACTGCGTGTCCAAACATTTGAGCCATAACTTCTTTGAAGGCCCTAGGGTTTTCATGGCTCGAACATAAAATTTAAGATGAACAGTCGACGGTTCCATTCCCGTGAGATTTTTAATATCCAACATTTTAAACTTATCTAGTAGTTTGGCATTGTGATAAAGGGATAGGCATTGAATGTCTGCAAGGTCATCAGTAGGTCGAATATGCCAAAGTTTTGTGGGAATGTTTGGAACTCCATTCTCATGCATTCAATATTCGTTGGAACCTTTCATGTTTTGTCCATAATTGTGCTTTTGGTAGTTATGTCTTGAGAGTCTTTAGTAGCTTGTACCATTGCTAGTGGAGGTCGAATGTTGGCAGGGTGCATATTTTCTCCCTGACCCTCGGTATTCTCCAATCGATTTAGGAGGGAGGACTGCTCTTGACTTAGGGTTAACACTTCATCCCTTGGGTCTATTAGGCTAGATAAGATGTCATCTAATGGCATTGTTTCTTCATTCTACAAGTTATTAGGATTATAAGATGTCAGAGTTTGGGATATTTGACTTTTATTCCTAATCCAAGATAGTGACTGTGAAGTTACACGTAATTGTGAAATTAGGATTTTGTGCCTTAGGGTTAATCTAAGGGGAACATGCATGAGTTTAAGCAAATATATGCATATTTTATTTTTTTGGTAAGCTCGGGTAATGATCCATTTCCTATGGTACTCCTCACTTAGCTCTCCACCCTAGTTTGGAGTTATGAGAATTGCGTGGATTATCGAATCTTGTAGTCACTATGGACTCGCATTGATTACAACCGATTGCATAGTTAGGTTTCCCAGGATAATATATAGTTCTATGCAAATATTATGCGGTGAAGTAGTGTACGTATTTTAGAAAGTCTTTTATTTTTCTTTGGTAAGAGCCATTTTCACCTATGAGTATTATGTATCTTAGCATAGATGTCACAAATAAGGCTCAAGGGATGTCGAGGGTGTAACCTTAGCCCTACGGGAGCATGCAACACCGATTTTTATCTAGCTAGTCAAGTAAATTAAAAAAAAATAAGAATAAATAGTAATTAACAGAATATACAGGAATAACATGATAAAATAAATATAGATCTATATTAAATTGAGTTCAACCATCTTAATAAAACATTCCTCCCCAGCGGAGTTGCAACTGTAAGAACTCGGACCTAAGGGGGGGCGCCTCTTATCCTTCCCCTCGCACGCGCATCCTTTCAATACGGAATATGGAGTGCATAGGGTCACTTGCAGTGCCACGGGGTCATTATCTCGTTATCTTTGAAAAATAATGGAGTCTCCAGCCTATTTCAGCTAAAACATACAAAGAATGGGCAGGCATCCATAGAGTCCTACTAATGGCAAGTTCTCTGCTTATTTAACCAAAGAGTCAAAGGTCTGGGGACTGGATTATGGATTAGGAAAGTGTTAGAAAATCGTTATGCAATTTCAGTGCAAATTTATATATGAATTATTTATATTAGCATGTTATAGTGCAAATGAAAATACTTAGTATGCATGTAGACTGTGCAGTGCATTATGGGATGTGTGTGTAGATAAATAGGCAAGGGACACATATTTACAAAGTTAGACTTGTTTGCTTAGGCGACAGTCCGAGCCATAACTTCGGGGCTATTTGGAGAGAAAACTACTTCTGGATAAAATACTTTGTATTTAATAAGCTGAGTTAATGCCCCCAACTAGTAGGTAGAGACCTTCTTTTATAAGCACAAATCTAAGGCTAATGATCGATCGATCATGGGAACTATGTGTGCTTGACCGATCGGTCAAGTGCGTTTCACCCCTGGCTTTTGTGTTCTTTTTGGATTGGGATTGATTATTTTGGGTAATTTTTATGGATTGTTTTACGTTGTTTGGACCTTCGTGGAGAGGGACCTGAAAATATTATGGTAAGTATTATTATTCTTATGGAGCATAATAAAGTGTCTATGAGTACTAAAGTTTATATCATCAACCTACGTAGTTATTCCTAACATTAACCAAGTCTAATATCTCATAAACTAAGCTAAACAACCATCAAAAGAAGCCCAAACTCAAACTATGCTCCAAAAACCCTACCAAACAACACCTACCCAACCTTATGCAAAACAAGAGGGGTCAATTGACTGACTCCCACGGTCAACTGATGGTCCTAGATCGTGGACTCTACTTCTTCATTTCGTATTTTGTTGCTCAAAACCTCCATTAAAGTTTCCACAAGATCCCAAATTGATTGGAAACAGAAACAAACTTTAACCTAGAATTATTCAAGATCAAGATCATCAAAACAAGTTTTAATTCATTAAAGTTCATAATTTTAAACCTAGTTCATCAAAAAAATGTAATAAATCCAATTACTCTATGATTTTGGATTCAGTATTCAATATAACGTGGAGATTTTACTTTATAATGAATATAAACCCAAAAACATGAGTTTTATACCAGATTTACATATCTATTATGTTTAATTTCATATACTCTCCATAAAATTACAAACCCTAATGCATTGGAAATTAACTCAGCTCCTAATTAACCCATATACATAAGCATGATTAAGACTAATTAAATCATCCATAATGCATTGGAAATTAACTCAACTTCTAATTAACCCATATACATAAGTATGATTAAGACTAATTAAATCAGCCCCTAAACATGCGTTCTAATCTCATATCAACGTGGGAAAACATGTAATCTAAACAAGTTACATAATTAAAAGTGTAATGTAAGAGATGTATTGCCTAGAACAATCAACGGTGAATCCTCCGCACTTTGTTTCCTTGTTCTTCCTCATCAATGTTGCTCCCAAGTTCTCCTAATTCCCAAAGGTTGTTAAGGTTTATTTCTAATGTTTAAAGGGACTAACTAATGAGACTTAACTCTATTAAATACCTCACATAAGGCTTATTTGTGGTCCACCAAATGCACCCAAAATTTAGCCTAAGGGTATAGCTACCCCCGGGCTCAACTTGAGACGATAAAAACATATAATCAGGTCTTCTTAGCACTCTAGATTCCATTCCAACTGGTTAAGACTCTTATATCATGGTAAGACCTCACAAGGTAAAATAAATAATTATTTAATTATTTTACGTGTTATTGCATGTAGTCCAATGTAGTACCCGTACTTTTATGGATAATTAAATTACATGGCTGAGTGTAATTTAATAATTTGAGAATCTAAAGTACATAAGATGGACTAATTATATTTCATGTTGCAGGTGAATAACAGTGTCAGGTAATATTATTTTATGCGAAAAACACATGTAGAGATGTGTTCAGTTAAGACGTGAATTTTTTATAAGTGACTCAGATGGAGATTTTAAGTGCACGGTTGGTCTCGGAAGGGCTAAGATAGTCAGAATAGAGTACCTGAATCTAGTGTTTGGGTTTCGGGAACTTTTTTTATCAGTAGGGACTCGCATTTGTATATACGAGTCAATTTTGGGTTTAATAAGGGATAAACCCTTATTTCTCTCTTATAAGAGCACGGGAGAAAGAAAAAAAAAGAAAAAAAAGGAAGAAGAAAAGGGGAGAAAAGAGGAGCTTGAACTCCGGCGGATTCCTAGCACGAGATCGTCGGATTTATCTAACCAGGCAAGTGTTTAACTTACTTTAATTATTAAGTGTGCTTATTGTTCATATTATAGTTGGTGATGAAAACTATAGGATTTTGGGTTTGGGATTCTTGGATTAAAAACGGGTTTTTGAGAATTGATTTCATATAAATTGTTGTGATATAAACTTTATATTAAATCTAGACTAAAATCCATGTTAATGGTGTAAATTATAGTGAGAAATTGGAGGAGTTTCATAAATGAGAATTAGGGTATAAATTCTTATAAATGGATGAATCCCATGAAATTGAAGGGTTGTATTGATGGTAGATAAGTGTGTCGATGTTTATATTAGTGGTTTGGGAGATTATGAACCATAAGTTTTGGGTTGGATAAGAGTTTGTGTAAATTTCGTTGAAAGCAGAGAAATCTGGGCCGACCGGGTCGGTTCATTTTTCTTGGTAAACGGTTCAGTTCGGGGACCGGAATGATTCGTTTTTAGGAGACACTGGATCAGTCCATCCATTAAAGGTTTATGTTGAACTTAAGGAAGCAGACTGGTTCATTTTTCCTGGAATCCGGTTCGGTCTGATTCTGTCAGAAAATCCGAAAAGTTTTTTTGGCATTTGGAGACGAATTCCTTTTGGAGATAAATGTTAGGGTATCCTAAATATAGTGTAAGGACCTCTAGGAGTTTGAATAAAATATGTGTGACCCTTAGGCTTTATGTAAATAAAATCTGGGAGATGATTTGAAAGAGTGTTTTGCGACGAGTGACACTCGATAAATTAATTCGGCGGATATATATATATATATAGAATTATTACGCGTGTAAGATATATATGCCGATTATATGAAAAATAATCCAAATGTGATAGTAATATGAATCTAGAATTTTAGTAAGTCTAATATTCAAAAGAAATAAAAGGTGACATCCTATCATAAGTGAGGGAATACTTATTGTATGAATATAAGTTGTGTGTATACTTATAAATTAATACGAATTGGTATTTTTGAATTTTAGGCTAATGCCAAGTGAGATCGGCATGGATAGCCAAATTGATGATATATATATATATATATATATATATATATATATATATATATATATATATATATATATATATACACACGAGTATAGAGACAGTATATATATGATATGATTTTGAATATATCTGCGTGTGAATGATATATTTATGTGAAGCATACCCCCCTCTAGGGCTATCATGGGAATTTGGGCGATGTTGGTGAATCATCTAGCTTGAGGAGCAAGTGAGTATATCCCCAGGTCGTAGCGTCCCTTATTTATTTTGGTGATTTATTAGGGGTGAGACAAGGTGGGTATGTTTCGTTCTCATTCCTATTGAGGAACTATGACCGCTTCCTATACATTTGAGATTTTGGCTTTTACTAGGGTGGAATGAGAAGTTCCGTTTGCTGACTCCTGGATTTGGTAATGTGAGTTATGCCCCGGAAGATGATAGCACTGTCGTAATTGTATCCATGAGTTTTGACTCTGAGGGATGGATTTATTCTTATATAGTGTGTCATGTATAAGATACTTGATGTGTATAGTATGTTATATATATATATATATATATATATATATATATATATATATATATATATATATTTATGTGGACTAAAATAAGAAAATAAATGTGAGTAAATTTTTTATGTCCCGGAGTATGAAATTCGGAATAGAAAATGTAAAATATGTACATAAATGTAAGAATATTATATACGTAATAATAACCTAAAATGAGAGTGGGGGTAATAACTGGTGAAGGTTATTTAAAATGAACGGTTATATATAAAGAGAGAAATTATATGGTATAAGCTTGGGCGAACGCTTAGAATATTTTAGATACGTGGGGTACTTGATAGTGTATAAACTTTTGAGTTTCAAGGTGCTAGTCAGGCTGGGTAGCTGACTAAGATGTTTTAAAATACAAGCGTTAGGTGTGCACTATTAGATGAGAAGTCAGGGGTATCTCATGTGAGTGATACACCAATTTAAATATGAAGAGTATCATATTTTACATTTAAAGTAGATTAAGCACTTGCTAAAATATTTTTAAAACCTCGGGCTCTGACTCGTATCTATTTTTTTTTTCTTCTTCTTTGAATACTTTTTAGGTGTCCAGACACAGGGACGCCTGGATGACTAATTCTTTCGAGTCACAATGTATATATGTTATTTATTGATTGATTGATTTATTTATATTTTACGCACATTCGATATGGATGTATATATGTTTTACCGAGAGTTATCGGTTATTTATTTATTAATTTATTCCATTTGTTGATTTTATTTCTGCGTGAATGGTTTTAATTGTACTTTTAGTTTAAAAAGTTTAAAATTTTACGCCGTCCTAAGAGGTTATTAGTAATTAATTTTCTTTTCGACAGTGATGTTGAGAATAAAATCACATGAAATTCTTATTTAATTTGATATAATACTGATCACCCGATATTTTATCAGGCGGGGTGTCACATCCAACATAATTAATTACACCCATTGATTAAAAATAGCACGCGACACAAATAAATTACTTAATATGAAAATTTAATTATCATCTAAATATGCAATTATAATTACCAATTATCTTAAGTAATAATTACTCCCATTTATTAATTTCTTCGCACAATTAATTAACAATAAATAAATGCCAGAAAGTATGTGGTATTACAATTTGTTAACATCCTATTTATATGGATTTATTTTCTTTTCTCTAATACTAAATCAAAGTGTGATTACCTATTGATGGTTCTAATAACGTTACAATTTTTTCAATTAATGTGAACAAATAGTGCAAACAAATTATCAGGCTAAAACTCGTGGTTCAAGTTATTGCTAATGTTTATATTGATTAACATATTTACTATATGATCACGGAAGATATAAATTGATAAGTAAATAACAAAAGCACAACCATCAATATGGTATCCACCACACGATGATGTTGAATGAATGATTTCTAGGGTTTCGTTTGTAAAAATAAGATGGTATGATCAAACTTGTATTTGGATTTAGGAAAAAGGTTTTCTCAAAGGTTTAGTGGCATAGTTTATGATGCTGTAAAAACCTAGGACAAAAATCTGAGAAAACCCTACTAATAAAGTTGGATAAACATAGAAAAGTTGGAAAATAATTTTCTCAAAATTTGCAACATCACTTTCAAACGAGAATGGCCATGTCGTTCGAACGACAATGACCATTTCGTTTGAATGACAATAACCATTTCATTTGAACGAGTTGAATCTCATTTGAATGACCAGTGTAAACTCAGGTAATCAAGCTTCAAGCGATAAAATATTGGATTGAAGTAACTTCTCATTAGAAGCTCATTAGAATCTCAAATGAACTAATATCAGTATTTCGTTCAAACGAACCAAGATTTGTTTAAAAAGATATAAAATCTAGTTTAAACTAACTTCAAATGACCTTCTCGCGAGATGATTCTGCTTAAGAAGAATGTACAAGATCAAATCTCTCTCGAACCTCATTTGAATGAGTGAAGGAATTTCATTTGAAGCAGATTGAATCTCACTCAAACGAGATATCCTGTGTCATTTGAACAAGATGGAAAGGGTGTTTTGAATGACCTGAGAAAACCAACAAATTAAAATGAATTTTAAAATACGAAAATTCCTCAGAAAATTTTGTAAAACATCCAAATAAGTGATATTAACATAGGAATTATAAAACCATATCATATTCCTATTTTAAGAACCGTGAAACGGGCGATGAGATGAAAATTACAGCTTTGGATTTCACAAAAGCTAAATTTCAACATCAAACAAAATATTCATTCATACCTTTTCAAAATTTCATGGATAATGTTGATGTCACTTTAACTCGGCCGCTACAGTCTTTAACATGCATCATAGGTTTAAAGAACAAACTGAACTAAATTCATAACCTATGCATCAAACAGGTTTGTCCAATAGGAATGAAGCCAATAATAATTTTTTTACAATAAACATTATAAATTGACTAGATGTGAAATTTTTCCTTACATCTTTATTGACATATTTCCCCTCATTCGGATCACCAACAAGATCCACAAAGGTATCGTGATTCAAAATTGTAGGTTTATGCTTTCAACATGGTTCTTATTATTCACTTTTATTGCATAATTGATCAAAAATTTTGGGCAAAAAAGTTTTCTTCAATTATCTCAATCCCCATTATTACTTACTCACCCTATAGTAATTTCTTATTTTATTTATTTATCAAAACTAGGTCCTTCATTTTATTTAATGTTCTTGGGTTCACTAATTTCTTGAATTTTATATTTACCCATGACTGTAGACCATATTATTTAGGACCCAGAATACAAATTTCGTAACCATATTATTTAAAATTAGGCATACAAATTTTGTAATTAGTTATTGACCATTATCCATTTTTAATCCTGGAATACGAAACCCAGTTCTTCCCATAAATTTTACTTTATCATGGAGTACACCAAATCCCATTTATGTTCAGTGGCTTGCACCATCTTTCATAAATGTAAGGACATAATTTTATAAATGTCCGGGGTAGAATCTAGGAATTTTTCTGTGTGTCCTAAATCACAGTTAGTATGCCTGATACTGCTACATTCGGCACGTCAACACGATCATCCACGACGGCCTTTATTCTAATACAATGCATACATCACCTTCACGTGCATCATGCTACATGCGACGTGATGCTCAGCTCATTCCCACTACTCCACTACGCAATATTTGTAAAATGGTTTTATTAGAGTGTTTATATTTGCATAAATATTTGGGAAATTTTTTAAAAAATGTTTTTTTGAAGTCTGATGTATTTTTATAAAATGCAGTATTTTTTCTAAGTGTAGAAGCAGAGTGTCTTGATCGTCGAGCTCGTTCAAGCGACATTGCACTATCGTTCGAACGAGATAGGCATGTCGCGCGATCTCATTCAAACGACATCTGTCATTCGTTCGAGCGACATGCCATCTCGTTCGAACGAGCCGCCACCTCGATTTTCATATAAATACACGATTACCTTCTACACGTTTTCTGAAGTCTTTCTGCAAACACGAATTCTGCGAAAACAGCCCATAATCAGACTTCACCTTTTAAGGTTTTCTTAAGCCTTTTTATTCACATAATCACTCCCATTTATTTATGTGAATTCTTAAACCTTCAAGAGGATCATTTACTCATCTAGTGTATCTTTGTGGAGAAGTCGTCTCTCTTCTTCATTGCTGCCCTACTGGAAAAGGGAAAGTTCCAGTCGACGACATCAAAACCGACAATCGAGGGTATTTCTTTGTCAAACTTATTTTCATTGTAATCCGTGAAACCGTTTTTACAAAATTATATTGAAAATAAAAGGTTTTTCCCCTTTGGGGGATTTTTCCTCACATGTGTGTGTTTGAATGTTCTTGCTTGATTTTATCACCTTCAATCACACCTAGATGCATGTTTAGGACTTAATTGATAAAAACTGAGTTTAATTAAATAATTTCTTTATTTGAACACAAGCGCACTCTTTCAATAAATATTACAACTAATTGCTTTAATGCCCAATTATTTTGGATCTAAGCCGAAATTGAACCCTAGGGCTTTTCTCCCTCCTTAAATTTTTTTTTGAAAACTCCATTGTGAAAACTCTTTCACATTTTATTAAGTTCATTTTCGTGTGGTTCAACCACCATTTTTAACACAATACTCGGCGTGACACCCCGCCTAATAAAATACCGGGTGATCAGTCATATATCAAATTAAAACAGGAATCCCAGTTGTTCATTATTAGCATCATTGTTGAAAACCTTTTTAATACTTACTAACCACCTAGTATTCAAAAAAAAAAGTCGGTGCCAAATTTTATCTTTTTTTATTTAAATAAGAACAATAACATGCGAAAATATACTATGAGCCATTCATAACAACTGAATCAAAATAATTAAATAAATAAATAAACTACTTGCAGAATAAACCATTGCCCACAAAAGTAAATAGTCCAAAATAATCGTCCAACAACTAAATAATTAAATCTTAAAATTACACAAAAAGTCTGGGCGATAAGCCCTAAGTAAATCTAAAACTGGTAGATGATTCCTACTCTAGGAAAGAATGAATGATGCATCCGATCCAAGCTCCTGCTAGCATCCATATGTGCCGCAACTACGTGTCCTTGGAATAGAATATCAAGCCTGGCATCCCTGTGGGTGGACACCTAAAAGGTTTTGAAAATAGTTTTATAGCAAGGGTCAGAACCCAAAACACTTTGAAAATATTTAGTAAGTGAATTAACTGTAGTAATTAAAATGCATGAATGCGCTTCATATATAAGTTAGTGTCACACTCTCTTGAGGACATGCTCACCCCTCCACTAATGTGCACACCTAACGGTTATCTTACCCCTACCTAGTTATATTACCCCGTCCAACTAGTCCTTGTATAAACTCCCCTTGCCATACTACTCTAAATCAAGTATTATTATTAATCATGGGTTATAAGTTATCTCTCACATTAACTTACTTAATTCGTTTAAAATGATATCATATAACCGTGACACAAGTTATAAAAGTAAATACAATTTTTCACCTATGTATTTAGTATCGTATATAATCTTTTTTTAAACCATCATATACGTATAATTATAATACAACAATCCCATACTTGTTGTTTATAAATTATCCTCATTAAATAAACCATATAACAGTCTCACTAGTCATATAAAATAAATAAATTCTCGTAACATGTATATAATACCCGTATATAATTTTCCATACTATTATATACGTAACTATACCATAACATCCACACATTTCATATGTATATCCATCCTTTCGAGTATACCCTCGCCGAATAATTTCCTCTAAAGTGCTATTATACCAGGTGTGCTTACTTAACCTAGTTACCCCAAGTTGGAATCTCTCACGAACTTGGCCAAAAACATAAACATTGGAGGGGGTCATATTTCCTTCCTGAAAGTGAGATAAGCCCCTCACCCATATAATGGACATTGTGACCCGGGGATATACTCGCCCTACTCCTCAAGCTAGGGGATTCACCCACATCACGCAACCTCCCTTAATAACACTAGAGTATACAATTTAATTAAATATCTAGTCACTGATATTTATAAGCACACAATATATATATATATACTATCACACACCATACATATATAATAAAAATCCCAGCTTTATCGTGTACTGAAATTCGTAACACTAGCATGTATATTCCTGAGTCTATGGTTCGACTCTAATTTAATTAATTTGCACATTAATTAATTTAATACTTTTTCAAGTCTATGGTCCGACTCTAATTTAATTAATTAGTTTCACTTTAATTAATTAATTTAAAGTAATGTCGTTCAACTACATTACCTGGACATTTTCCTCGGTCTGAACTTTACTACTTAAGGCTTTCTTTTCCAAAAATATACCCACCATGTGTCTCACGATTAACACACTCCTAATCCCAATTAAATTCCCTTATAATTATTAGGGAAAAGGTCCCATATTTAATTCTCATCTATTAAATATATTGGAAGGAAATCTAACCCAAAATATTCACCCATACAAATCCCAAACCAAGCTGCCAAAAATCTTGAAGGGTCGATAGATCGACTCCAAACGTCGATCGAATAGGTGGTCGTCTTCTCCACTCTTCTGTTTTCCTCCATTAACGAATTCCAAGCTTTTAAATCTCTAAATTTCCAGCCTTAATTTAACATCGCATCATATATTCACATCTAAAACAGTTCATGATCATCCTCTAACCATTTTAGCATAATCGATTCCTAGGAAATATCATCAATTCCAAAAACGGTTTCGAATGTTATCATCAAATTTGTAAATCCCAAAATCGATTTCATAGTCCCAATCAATTCATATCTAATACTGGTATTCTGTTATAATTCTAATTCCAATAAACACTGAATACTTTTATAACATCAATTGAACCATTAAATCACACAACCTGTTCAATTTCATAAAAACCCAATTTCATGCAATAATCCACCCAAAAACGGATTTCGGTTTACACCCACCATAATTTGAATTGATTATCACATGTTTAAGAATCACAACAGTTAACCACTTTCCTTGAAAGTTCGTAGAGTCTGATCCGTTGAGGTAGAGAAAGGGTTGATGAAGAACACCCAATTTATTCCTCGATTTGACTCCAAAAGATCTCCAATTAGTTCTCTAACTGCTTCCTCTAGGTTCTTATATTTCTCCCAGGTGAGTTATGGCTTCCCACAACTCCCAAACCTAGGTTTATATCCCCCAATCCCGTTTTTAGTCACATGGGCCTAATTAAAATGGCCTAATTACTCCCGTGTGGGCCCGGTTATGTCCAAAAATGCCCCGAGACCCATTTACTACCCCCGGGTACTCTTTTCTAACTATCTCGACCCATCCAGACTCAACCGTGCACTCGAAATTGTCATCCGAAATACTTTATAACATTCTCTAATTTCGACCTCAAAATGTGACATAACATTAATTCGAATAATTAAACCTAAGGTGACCAAATATAAGTAATTCATCCCTCTTAAATAAATTTTACAATTCATAAATTTAAGTTTCTCCATTTTAATAATTTTATTTCTCCCAAAAATAATTAAATATTAAATCCCAAAATTTCGGGGTGTTAAAAATTATTAAATATTAAATCCTCAAAATTACGAGGTGTTACATACTTCCCCCCTTATAAAGGAATTTCGTCCCCAAAATTAAGGTAAGCCTAGTACTCCAAGCTTCTAATATCACTCTCTAGTCCTAAGCCTCAAAGATTGCTACATCTACCTCTCCCACTTCTAATTATGAGTTACACAAATATGCATTTTTATTAACCAGGGTGCCTATACACCTTGTATTCGTGCTTAACCGCAAGAAAGTTACCTTAATTAACCAGGGCGTCCATACACCCCGTCCTCATTCTTAACTGCACGAAAGTCACCCGACTATACTATTTGTGAACCGTAATATAACTTCTAACTCGTAGTCATATCACATACACGAATAATAACCGAGGTACCCAACCCATGTGCTAATGACCAAACATCTCCTCACTCCCAACGATGAGCTAAGTTTCATGCGTGGAACGTCTCGTAAAGCGAAATCCAAATAAGGACCCCCCCCGATATACTACTACCTAACATTGTCGATCGTTGAGATCCGTTAAGCCCTCAGTCCACAGCACGCACCCCCAGATACCTGTCTCTTAATACAAAAGTATACACGCCCACTCTTATGCTACAAAAGATAATATAAAAATACCGCGCCCTTAATATCACCAGTTCTTACATAAAATAAACCCGAGCTACGGATGTGGTGAGGCCTGGTGACCCAGTTAAAGTGTTGTTGAGAAATTATATTGATAAATGCTTTGAGATTTTCATTTTGATTTGAATATTCGTACTCGTGTTGTTACGTTTTATTCAATGCTAATTCATATTTATTGAGCATCTTTCCTGTCGTATTGTGTACTTCCCCATATTTTCTTTTAGTGGAAGGTTAGCGCGGATTTTGGGGAGCTATGGAGATTGATTTTAGCGAGGATTGTTAGGGAAAGATTTTATTATTTTGATGTATAGATCTTTGGAGATTCGTATTTTTATTCGAGTTAGATAGTTGTAATTTTATTCGAGAGACCCTGATTCACTTCAGTATACACCCTTACTTATCGGGATAAAATATAATAACACAAGACATCCTTATGTGTCGATCATACCATGGTGTCGCGAACACCAAAACATACCCTCACTATCCACAATAGTTCAAATCCATCGCTATTCAGCCGATACGTGGAAAAATCATCTACCCTACTCCCATAATTCTCGAAAGTAGTGACCCCTCGTACAATTCAAAACTTCTCTCTGTGTACACCCCCACTCTCTCGTGGTTAACACCAAAGAAATCCGTTACCCCACGTAAAATATATATATATATATATATATATATATATATATATGTAATATGGATGCTATAGTCAGCACACCCACTAAATTCGACTTACCCGTGAACTCTAGTGATACCAAATTTTACATTATGACACCCTCACTGTCACTCAAAAAATACCCCATGCCCATAGGATAAAAAGATAATTAACTCCATACTCTAGCTGCAATGGTTGATCCTCGGGTTCCTGGTTAAAATTTTCTTGTCTGAACTCGCCCAGAAACTGTTGTAACGGATGTACATCCAGAACCTCATCTTGTAGTTGCCCCCTGCCTCGCTTAGGGCAATCTCTCTTCATGTGTCCCGCTTCTCCACAAACGAAACACTTCCTAATAAATCCACCCTGCCAGTGATCCCTTCCTTGCTGGCCTTTTTAGAAGTCCTGGCCATCATACCGATAGCCCCCAAATCTGAATCGTTTGGCCTGATTCCCCTGCCGGGTATCCTGCCCCTGATGTCCCCCTGTCTGCTACTGGGATATCCCACTAGAACTACCCCCTCCTTCCTTATCCGACTAACTAGGTTCAACTCCCCTCTTACTTCCCTTTATGTGGAAGTGATGCTCCTGGCAGTGTAGGAGTGATACATTAATGACATCTGTATAAGCTGCTAATGCAGGATTACCGATCAAATGTTGCTTGATCCTCCAGGCCAACCCATCCATGAACCTATATTTCTTTCTTTCTTCATTGTTTACCTCATTTGGTACAAAATTTGCCAAATGAGTGAAATTTTCCTCGTACTCGGCCACTGAATGGTCCCCCTGAGTCACCTCACTGAATTTCCTCCTCATCTCGGCCTCAACTTCTAGAGGAGAATACTTGCGGTCGAACCGCACCCAAAACTTTGAAATAGTCAAAGTGTCCCTTTCTTTAACGGTGGTGATCGACTCCCACCACTGTAACTCTGCCCCCACTAACCTAAAAGTGTCTAGCATTTGCTTTTATACCTTACTGCAGTCAACTAAGCGCAAGTGACGTTGCATGTCTTTCTTCCTCTGACACGCTAGCACCACATCTGAACTCCTCTAAAATTCTGGTGGATGGCCTTTCTGAAAGGCCTCTCGTACTCGCTGCCACTCTGACGGCCCTAGGTGGACCTGAACATCTTGTGCCACTAATGGCTGTGGCTAATTTCGTGGAAAGTATCTCGTCATTGCGATCATCGTCGCGTTAACTGCCTGTGCCACTAATTCAGTCACATGTGCAACCGAAATCACCTCTGGCAGTTGCTGTGGTAACTCTGGATCCTAATGATCCTCTCTAGTCTCATCTCCCCTTGCTGCCCTAGCTGCTCTCTCTCTCTCTCTCTTGGGCGGCATCTGAAATGAGAATCGAATCGTATGAGTTCACAATAAAATATAAAGTATTTAACAGAAGAACGTAAATGCGCATACGTATAAGAATACAACAATCATATGATAGGGCTCTATATCAAAGGACGTTAAGCTAAAATGTGAAAAGCCGCACAAATCCTAAGGATACTAGAACCTGATACTCTGATACCACCTGTGACACCTCGCCTAATAAAATATGGGGTGATCAGTCCTATATCAAATTAAAACAGGAATCCCAGTTGGTTTATTCTTAGCATCATAGTCGAAAAACTTTTTAACACCTACTAACCACCTAGTATTCCAAAAAGAAGTCGATGCCAAATTATATCTTTTTTTATTTAAACAAGAACAATAACATGCGAAAATATACTATGAGCCATTCACAACAACTGAATCAAAATAATTAAATAAATAAATAAACTACTTGCAGAATAAACCATCGGCTACAAAAGTAAATAGTCCAAAATAATCTTCCAACAACTAAATAATTAAATCTTAAAACTACACTAAAAAGTCTGGGCGACAAGCCCTAAGTAAAACAGAAACTGGTAGATGATTCCTACTCTAGGAAAGAATGAATGATGCGTCTGATCCAAGCTCCTGCTAGCATCCACATGTGCCGCAGCTACGTGTCCCTAGAATAGAATATTAAGTCTGGCGTCCTTGTGGCTGGACACCTAAAAGGTTTTGAAAATAGTTTTATAGCGAGGGTTAGAACCCAAAACACTATGAAATATTTAGTAAGTGAATTGACTGCAGTAATTCAAATGCATGAATGCGCTTCATATATAAGTTAGTGTCACACTCTCTTGAGGACATGCTCACCCCTCCACTAATGTGCACACCTAACACTTATCTTAACCCACCTAGTTATACAATCCCGTCCAACTAGTCCTGGTATAAACTCCCCTTGCCATACTACTCTAAACCGAGTATTATTATTAATCATTGGTTATAAGTTATATCTCACATTAACTTAATTAATTACTTTAAAATGATATCATAAAACCGTTACACAAGTTATATAAGTAAATACAATTTTTCACCTATGTATTTAATACCGTATATAAAAATTTTTACACCATCATATACATATAATTATAATACAACAATCCCATACTTGTCGTTTATAAATTATCCTTATTGAATAAACCATATAACAGTCTCACTGGTTATATAAAATAAATATATTCTCCTAACATGTATATAATACCCGTATATAATTTTCTATACTATTATATACGTAACTATACCACAATTTCCACACATGTCATATGTATATCCATCATTCTGAGTATACCCTAGCCGGATTATTTCCTTTAAAGTGCTATTATACCAGGTGTGCTCACTTAACCTAGTTATCCAAGTTGTAATCTCTCACGAACTTGGCCAAAAACATAAACGTTGGAGGCGGTCATATTTCCTTCCTAAAAGTGAGATAAGCCCCTCACCCATATAACGGACGCTAGGACCTGGGGATATACTCGCCCTACTCCTCAAGCTAGGGGATTCACCCACGTCGCGCACCATAGTACACAATTTAATTAAATATCTAGTCACTGATATTTATAAGCACACACAATACACACACACACACACACACACACACACACACACACACACACACACACACACATATATATATATATATATATATATATATATATATATATATATATATATATATATACTATCACACACCGTATATATATAATAAAAATCTCGCCTTTACCGTGTACTGAAATCCATAACACTAGCATGTATATTTCCGAGTCTATGGTCCGACTCTAATTTAATTAATTTTCACATTAATTAATTTAATATTTTTCCGAGTCTATGGTCCGACTCTAATTTAATTAATTAATTTAAAGTAGCGTTGCTCAACAACATTACCTGGACATTCCCCTCGGTCCAAACTTTGCTACTTAAGGCTTTCTTTTCCAAAAATATACCCACCATGTGTCTCCTGATTAACACACTTCTAATCCCAATTAAATTCTCTTATAATTGTTAGGGAAAAAGTGCCATATTTAATTCTCATCTATTAAATATATTGGAAGGAAATCTAACCCAAAATTTTAACCCATATAAATCCCAAGCCAAACTATCGGAAATCCTGAAGGGTCGATCGATCGACTCCAAACGTCGATCGATCAGGTGGTCGTCTTCTCTACTCTTATGTTTTTCTCCATTAACGAATTCCAAGCTTTTCAATTTCTAAGTTTCTAGCCTTAATTTATCATTGCATCAGATATTCACATCTAAAACAAATCATGATCATCCTCTAACCATTTTAACATAATCGATTCCTAGGAGATATCATCAATTCCAAAAACGGTTTCTAACATTATCATTAAATTCGTAAATCCCAAAATCGATTTCAGAATCAAAATCAATTCATATCTAATACTGGTATTCTATTATAATTCTAATTCCAATCAACACTGAATACTTTTATAACATCAATTGAACCATTAAATCACACAACCTACTTAATTTCATAAAAACCCAATTTCATGCAATAACCCACCCAAAACAGATTTCGGTTTACATCCACCATAATATGAATTGATTATCACATATTTAAGAATCACAACAGTTAACCACTTGCCTTGAAAGTTTGTAGAGTCTAATCCGTTGAGGTAGAGAAAGGGTTGATGAAGAACACCCAATTTGTTCCTCGATTTGACTCCAAAAGATCCTCAATTAGTTCTCCAACTGCTCCCTTTAGTTTCCTCCACGTTCTTAGATTTATCATAGATGAGTTATGGTTGCCCACAACTCTCAAACCTAGGTTTATATCCCCTAATCCCGTTTTTAGCCACGTGGGCCTAATTAAAATGGCTCAATTACTCCCGTGTTGGCCCGGCTATGCCCAAAAATACCCCGAGACCCATTTACTATCCCTGGGTGCTCTTTTTCGACTATCTCGACCCATTCGGACTCAATCGTACACTCGGAATTGTCATTCGAAATACTTTATAGTATTCTCTAATTTCAACCTCAAAATGCGACATAACATTAATTCGAATAATTAAACCTAAGGTCGTCAAATATAAATAATTCTTCCCTCTTAAATAAACCATAAATTTAAGTTTCTCTAATTTAATAATTTTATTTCTCCCAAAAATAATTAAATATTAAATCCTCAAAATTACGGGGTGCTACACTCGGCTTATGTCGTATTTAACAAAACAACCCACTTGCCACCCTATTTATTACTTGTATAAACATCCTTTTTATATTCCTTTTACACTTTAATATTTTATACCCAATCGAAGGGCCAAACTGTGTAAAACACTATATGTATAATTTAAAATATTTATTCTGATTACTTATTCCAGCGTGCATCTTTCCCTCTTTGAACTTTTCAGAGTAAATTCATTTAACACAAAATTAAGGTGCATTTTATAATAACGAAAATGTCGGGTTACTTTGTAATTTATTTACAAAGTTGTAGAATAGGAACTAATATTTGAAATCATGAGTTTAGGGGCACTTTTATAATTTTACCAAAATCACATGGTTATTTTGTAATATTTAAAAGTTCAGGGACTATTTTCTGGTTAATCCAAATTTTAGGGGTTATTTTGATTTTTTTTTCAAAAATACATTTCTAATGCCAACATACCATATTTTTAATAAGTCTAGGGTCTAAATTATAATGTCACGGAAGTTTAGTTCAAACATGATGATACAAATCTCTAAGATTATAGCAATCACAAAGAAATCAAGAACCTCAAGAGAATTATCCAAAGAAGATACATATGATCAAACTTGATCATGAAATCTAAGAAAGTCCTTCAAGTACTAATTCAAAGAAGATGGATATGATTAAAGATTGTTCAAACAATCCATTAAAGTTCTCCAAATATCCACCCTGATAAAAAAAATCTAGCAAAAGATAATGATCAAGTGTGATCAATCAACCCAATCAAGTTCTCCAAGCATTAACCTTGTTAAAAGAAGAAGCTAGAAGAATGCAAGGATCATCCTTAAAGAAATTTCTTAGATTATCACATCCATTAAAGAATTACCATGCATTACAATAAAAATCAAATCTCTTGATCATCATATTCAAACCAGATGAGGCATTATACATTCCATGCAGTTTAAAGAAATTATCAAACTCAAGAAGAAACTACCAAAGACTTAAATATCTTTAGGAATGATTCTAATGATGTAAATGAACTTGTATGACCTTGTATTTGCTCAAACCAACCAACCTAAATCTTTCTAAAAGCCAAAACAAAGTCAAAATAATCATAACAACATACCAAGCGCTTTAGGTTGACTTAAAGTGAACTCTGAGTCGACTTAAACTATCTAAATAAAAATTTCTTAAATCTTTCTTCAAAAGAAAAGGATTTTATAAAAACCAACTTTGGGTCTAGGACTTTAAGTCGACTCAAAGTGTCTCGGTGGAAAAAAAATGTAACTGCTAGTTTTCAAAATTTGAAACCATATTACCCTCCAAGGGATAATTTTCAAAATGAAATATAAAAGGAAACTTGAGGTTCCTTTTTCAAACACACAAACTTCCTACAACATCTCCATTTATCAAAAATCCATTTTCAAGCTCGTGTTCAATTACTTGAGCTTTCTAGAGAGAGAAACCACATCCCAAACCTGTTTGAAAGTGAGAGTTTTAAACCCAAAACTCCATTGAAGTAAAGCTTAGCCTAAAACCCTCTTTAGAAAATGATATAAATTCAATACTCGTGTGTGCTAAAGATTCAAACCAATACCTATTTGAGTAACTTACTTGTGATTACTAGCTTGTTTATATTTCTAAAGCAGAAGGTAAAACCATTTCATATTTGATTTTAGTAAAGAAACAATACCCACTTAAGTAACTTACTTATGATTACTAGCTTGTTTACATTTCTAGAGTGAGAAAGTAATCTCATTTCATATTTGATTTTATTAAAGAAACTTTGCTTCATTTTGGTTATCAATATTATTGTCATTACCTATGGTTGAAGTTCATTGCATCTTCATGATCGATAGTATCATAGTTATGGGGAGTTAAGACATAATAGGACCATGGGATCTTTCTTGTGTGACATAGGCAATGACATTTATAGTTCCCTTATTGGTTGCGGTCTTCAAGGTGTTATAATTTCTTTCCACCTTAGTGAACCTGAGACAGTGAAATTTCTCAAGTACCGTCTCGAGCATAGACGTAAGCAGGGCCGAACCATGTTAAAACCTCGATTTGTAAAATTTCTCTAGACCCTCTCACTTAACTATTTATGTTGTTGTTGATTAATTTCTCATACTTGAATTGATTTATCATATTGTAGTGAATCTTTAAAGAAAGTTATGAAAGTATTAAAGTGCCATTAGTTTTATAAATACTTAATCCACCCATCCTTTTGGGTATATTTTCGGGCCAACAATATCAATAACACTATATATGTGCAAACACAAAAACATGTTAATCGATTAGGCTATCAATGCAAGTACATTCTCTGCATAGAATAATTTTGAATTAAGATTACAGACATGAATAATTTGCAAATCGTGACAAATTTCGAGTTATCAACATTATCGCTCAATTCTCTTCAAATAAATTTAGCAACACACATATCAATTAAGATATAATGTGAAAAAATTAAGATCGTAATATCGGTTGAAAACACATAATAATTGTATATAAATTACATAGCAAGTTTGAATTTTACATTTCATCTATATCCCATGAGATCTCATAAAGATGGTTTCTATGCTAAACACTCTATAAAATGGTGTTTCAAAAAATCTTTTCAAATGTCAAATCTAATTTTTGCCCATTCTTTTGAATATCAAAGCCTTATCTTGTTTTATGCCTTGAATTCTAGCACTTGTCTTTAACTCTTTTCATCATTATATTGAATTTTACAACGGTGGCTTTCACAAACCCTTTAGTAGACACCTACTCAGGTTACTTCATCTCAAATCAACATTATATCACTAATACTATCCCATTTACGTTTTAAAAATGTCTCATCATTCAACTTCATCAAAGTATATATCTCAATTCTTTCAAATGGAGCATAGAAACTTAAATTCTTTTCAATTCACCAATTTCAATCATGGGATTCAATCATGATTTTAAATCAAATAATAATGCAAAAGAACATAGATTTCTCATATGTTCAAAATACAAGTAATGTTCAGGTGTAATGTAAAGTCAATATCGTAGATTTATCTAGCTACACAAGCATGATTGTTCATATTAATTATTGAAAAACATTAAATTTAAGATGATTTATACATCATTGCCTTTATATTTCAATCCTTTTTTGAAAAAAGAATCATACAGTGAATTATATAAAACATATAAATTAATCAATTCACACGAAAAGAATAAACTTCAAAATCACTTTAGTTTTCCTCAAGGATAATGAATGCTTAAGTATACAATATGGTAATAATAGGCATACATAATGCATGATCCTTATTAAATTATTAAAAATGATTTAAGATGTATCCATTCATGCTCTTAACTAAATTTGATCCCATAGAGCAAAGAGAAAACCTAAGATGGGATCAATTAACCTATAAAAACACTAGACAACCTGTAATAACCCATATTTTTAATGACTTTCAAAATGGGATTAATTAGAATTAATTGCGATATAATTGAAAATTAATCCGGATTTAAATATTACTCGAGAATAAAGTAATATGTGATTTATGTTGAATATTACTTAGAGATTAAAGTAATATATATGATTATGACTTTACAATTGATTATGACTTTATAAAATTATCGCGAATTATGTGTACGACAATTATGGTAATTTAGTCGGGACGCGCATTTGAGTCGTATCGGGATTATAATTTAATGAAATAAAAGTGTATTATTATTATGTCATTCTAATGGTTATTTTGACTGCGCCAAAGTGTCCGAAAGGGTTCAAATAGTCGAAAAAGTCTACTCGGACGTTTGTATAGGGTCTCAGGGCACTTTGGAGCAGAATAGTCACCCCGGAGGGGTAATATGGTCATTTGACTTGGAAGGTGAATAGTATGAACGAATTTTGGAGATTATTTATAAGTCTAAAGGGTTTAGATTATTGATTATCTACAAAACTTAGAGAGAAAGAAATTGAGAGAGAGTGAGGAGTTTCTCTGGGAAAAGGGAAGAGTCATTATGGGAGAACCAAGAGCGAAGAGTCACCACCACCGAAAACCACCGAAAGTTGAACGGAGAAGGGAATAACAACCGGTGGACAATCATCCTCAATGGACCAGACCTACGAATTAGAGGCAAGTGAGTAATTATTGCAAATTTAGCATGTATATTGTCCATGTTAGGTTGTTTAGAAAATTCTGAAAAGATGCATAATCAAAGATGAATTATGGTGATGTTAATTAATAATTTGAAACGATAATAATGTAGGATTAATTTTGTTTTGAGTATAGAATTACCCCACGAAATTCAAGAATTATTGGTGAAGAAAATCTTAGTTTATATGATGTTCTTGTAGAAATAATAAAATACGAGTTTTCTGGAAATTATGAGAAAGTTCATGTTTTAGAGATAAACTAGTTATATGTTAATTCATTTCTAGAAAGAAGATATATGTAGGATAAATCTCATGTTGTGAATAGACATTAATTCAAGAAATAAACATCACATGTTGGAAAAATTCAGAAAGTTATAGGATTGTTCTTGAGATAACATATATTTTAGTTTTTCTAGAATGTATGAAATATATACACTTTAATCCAAACTCTTGATGATTATAGGTTGTCTAGATCAGTAGGAATCATTTACATATGTTTCTATATCACGTGGTATGGATTGTAAAGAATTTGGGGCGTTAAAATAGAGGTTTGATTGGTTAAAAGATGTGAAACTCGTAGCATAAAAGTTGCAGAAATCTGGGTTGATATCAGGGTGATCGATCGATCGACCCATGAAGCTCGATCGATCGACTTATCGATCGATCGACCCCCGACCTTCAATTGATCGACCTCCCCAGAAAAGATGAACTTGTTCTTTTTTTTGTTCTTGATTAAATCCCAAAACTTTCAGATATCTTTAGTGATTATTATTTGAATGTAATGGGACTTAGAGAAGGGCAGTAGGATATACCTAAGACCCGGATAGTATTATTTTGGGATAGTGAACGAGGGGAAATTAACGAGTGTTAATTAAACGAGTTATTTTGGAGAATTATATTACTTGGGGCTTAAATCAGATAAACGATAATTTAAGGTTAGGACCAGTAGTAAGAGAGTCATAAATTACCGATATAACCTTAGGTATAATTGGGATTAACCTTAAGAGGTGGAATAAAGGGTTAAGAGTGAATTAGGGATTATCGGGGAATAAACCTAATTAAAGTGAATTTAATTCATTGAAATTTGGGAGTCGTGATGACTTGGATTTGTAGGACGTGATGTTTACCTACTGAATTTATTTGAGGATTAAATGATCACCATCGTGTGGGTAGATAAGTTCGAAAATAAATACCTTGAGAATTAAAGTCATAATAAAAAATATACATAGCATATTCGGGATATAATTATACTACGTATGGGATTTATTATATGGGTTGTGAGTATAACCTACGGTTATATACAGGTATGATGAATACCTATTATTATATGTATATAGGTGAGATGATTGCCTATTATTATCATATGGTTGTGTGAATACCTTATTGATGTTATATTTATATAGGTGGAATGTATACCCATATTATAGTTTGTTATGTATATGACATACCTATGCTGCTTGCTATCGGGGTGGATGTTTCGCGTTGTGGAGGGTCTTATCATTGTACGCCTAATTGGGAGGGATTTTAGATTCGTACCCTGAGCATAAGACCTTGGACACGTGCTATCGGTGTAAATGATAGTTTTGACGGTTGAATGGGAGCGTAGGTATGTACGTGATCCATTTGGCTGGTGTGTATACTCGCCTCCAACATGTTTGTGTTATGTTATATGATTCGTGAGAGATGCCGAATCAATAGTCCTCTATACAGTGACATTATGTATCAGGATATGATAGCAGAGTATGCATGCACCGCAGCTGTGACTAGGGAGGTGCCGTATTAGTCTATATATAATTAGTGTGAGATTATATATATAAACTGTGATGTAATCTACTCTGTGACATTGTAGAAATAGAAAAGTAATCTTCTGTGTGAAATTATAGATTAAAAATATAAATTTTGTTTTAATCTACTGTGCAATGTTGTAGATACAAGTAAATAATGAAATCTGAATTGAATTAAGTAAAGTGAACACTTAATTCCAAAGTTGTAACAAGACTAGTTCATATTAAAGAGAAATGAATATGAATAACTAGATTACGTATGGTATGGGACATACGGGGTTATGTTATGGGTTAAAATAATGTTTTGGCAACTAGTTAGGAGGGAACCTTAACTAGGAAGATAATGAGATACGATAGGTGTGCACTCTAGATGAGAGGTGAGAATTCTGAAGAGAGAGCCCGAGAAACTAACATGTACATAATAAATACTTAATTGAATTTGTTAAGCACTTGCTATTTTTAAAATCTTTTACAATCGGGCTCTGACCCGTTTCCTTGCATATTCTCTCCTCTACTATATCTTGTACATCAGGTATCCAGCAGCAGGGATGCCCAGCATAGATTATGGATGTTTCGATGGATTATAGCTGCTAGTAGAGATGCGGATTTTTTTAGATACTTCCTTTGTGTTGATTCACTCATCTGTAGCATCTACTTCATTTAGGGCTTGTCGCCTAAGATTCTAGAGGTTATAATTATTTATGTAAGCTTTGTGGATATTAGTTTTATTTAGTTTAAATGTTATAATTTAACTGGAGAGTTATTCCAGTCACATTTATTCTTGTTATAGTTGATTCAGTTGTGATGTATAGTTGCATATTATTATTCTGTGTCGTGGAATGGTTGTAATTAAATTAAAAATGGATAATGTTTTTGGCAGTTAGCTTAATTAACTATTAGGTGATTAATAAAGAAATTTTTTTCGACAATGATGCTGAGAATGAACCAACTGGATATTCTAATTTAATTAAATGAAGGACTGATCACCCGATATTTAATTAGGCGGATTGTTACAGGTGGTATCAGAGCATCAGGTTTTAGTGTCTTTAGGATCCGTGCGGCTTAACATGTTTCAGCGTAGCGTTCTTTGATGTAGAGCCCTATTATTAGGTTGTTGAATTCTTCTACGTATTTCGACTTACGTTCTCCTACCATGAAGTATGTGAGATGTAATGCTTATACGAGTTCGGTTGGGAATCGTACGATAAACATATTGGGACGACTCGCAAGGGACGTTAGAAGGACAGCAGAAGGAGGACTCAGCCATAGATATAGAGTATTTTGGAAAATGGTGTTGGAGATAGAAACCATTATAATTATTTTTTGGGTTGAGAACATTATGGAAGTCGCTTGGGACCAGTAGTTTCCCAAGCACCATCATAGTTGATGGTTGTGCCGTTCTTAACTCACCCAGCACTGTATATGAAAGGTGAGGGAGTCAGAAGGACTCTGGTGAAGGAAGAAACTCAAAGGCAAATTGTGAAGGGTGAAGTGTAGTAACACCCAGGATTTGAAAATTTTCGAGTAAAATTTTTCTAAGAAGAGCAAACTTAAGTGATGAGAGTTAGACATCACATATAAATAACATGTGTGAAGTTGGAATAAGAATTTTAGGTATGGTTCAATAGTGAAATCATTCATTTGATGTTTTAATCAGGATATGAATGGAATTTTGAAACTTATCTCTTATGGGCAAGAAAGAGAGAAGTGACTTGTTTAACGAAATCCTTACCCTAGGAAGAATGGGGTACATAGAAGATAAATAGAGTTCATTATGTGAAAGGACTCGTAAGTGAAATACTCTAGTGTGAGTGGGAATCTGACAAAGATGACTAGGATTAACGTCATCAAGAAATTTGATGATGCTTCTAAATGAAGAGGAGCTAGAAGGGGTAGGAAACCTAGTCGAAGGGAAAAATTGAATACAATATTATTAATGAAACATCACCGGAAGGTGTACCCAGTAGGGGAACCATTTAAAGTGACATGATTAAACCCCTACTTAGTGGCGATGAAATCAGTCAAGACTAGTGTAGTCGATAATGTATCCCATAGGACCCGTAGAGCCAAAAGAATAATAGGAATAATAATTGGGAGTTAAGATTGATATGTCCAAGAGAAGGACGCTCAAATGGTTGATAACGAGGAAATAGTAAGGGAAATTACCCTATGTGTAGAGAGAAAGAATACTAAGTGTTAAATGTGTCCACATTAAGTAGCGAGACCGACAAATTTTGGGAATAGTAAACCATACCAATTAGTCATAACAACTGGAGGAGTGAGACTTCTAGGGGAGTAATTGGGTAAAGAGAATTAGGACCAGGAAATTTATGACCCAAGAGTGTTAGGTTTACATAGGACTAGTGAAATCCTCGATAATTGTAGCATACCGTATTTCAAGGTCGACGGGGTCCAAGAAGAAAAAAGGGAGGTCGGTAAGACCATAATTGGGGCCTAGATATGCTGGGCCAACGTTTCAATAATGGATGTGTAAGCCACATGAGTGAATAATCTGTCCACAACGTGTGGGTACAACTAAAGGATGAAAATCATAGATGTATAACGAGTGCAAGTGATCGTGAGTTGTTTTAACCGTAAGAAGTGCATGTAAGGACCTTAAGTGATCAGGAAAGACTGATGAAGTTTTATTTCATCCTTGGGAAAAAAAGATTAATTCTAGTGACATGGTGTGTCACAACAGTTATATAAATTGAAATCCCTACATTCGCGTGCGAGTCGAGGTTAGTGGAAACGATAATTTTAATAGTCTGGTTACAAAAGTATTTCTCGTTGATAGCGAAACTTTTTGGTATCACACGTGAGTGAACCGAGTGGGTCCTAAGAGTATATTTTGTTATTATAATTCTCTATTGCTTTGAGTTAGCACAATAGAACTCATTATGGTAATATGTAGTGATAAACTACCAAATGTTTAAACAATAGTAGATTGAGTGATAAGACTATCTTGCTGGATACTCCGAGGAGAGTAAAATTAATTTTGTGCGGCACCAACTTAAATAGGGTTGGGCCTATATTTCATGATATCATAGATCTTAGTGAAAAGGTTGTCTAGTTATATGTGTGAGTAGAAATTTATTTTACTGATGTGACTCAAGATATATTATGTTGTTGAACAGCGAGAAATAGCTCATTATATATAACGCCGAAAATTTGGGATAGTGAGAGCAACATGGTTTATGTTATTTTTAGGGATATATAAGCATGGACTAGTAGACTGTTATGTCAACATACACAAATTTTGGGAAGGTACAAATTATGGACTAAGGGCCATTATAGATCTCGATGACCGACTATGTTAAGTAGTAGTGTATCGGGAGGGTTCCTTATTTGAATTTCTCTTTGCGAAACATGCCATGCATGAAACTAGTGAACGTCAGGAGTGAGAGAGAAGTTGGTCGATAGTACATAAGTTCGTACCTTGGTCATTTTAAATATACAAACATAAATTTAGAGTTGATAAATCTATTAAGACTTAAGAGTCACCTAGTCCTAGTAACATTGTGAATAAAACAATGATGCCACTGATAAAGTGATTAAATTATGATTAGTGGGGTGATTGAGTGCACCCCTACCATATCAGTATGCCAAGTGAGCAAAAATTAATTTAAGAAGAGTATATGTTATTTGTGCAACAATGCGAGAAATATAGGGTGCATGGGCGCCCTAGGTAATTAAATTTGATATTATTCCCCATTTTGGAGATATGGGGTAAGGAAAATAAAAATAGAGGTTTAGATATCCCGACTTGAATGTCCGACCATTTATGACGATTAGAGATATATTCAGTAGAATAACAAATGTATCAGGCTATAAATGACTATGGTGATAGGATTTAAATGAAGAGATGTTTGGCTAGATTACTTTTGTAGCGGGCCACCTGTCTGTTAGAATTAGGGTGGACCATTAGAAACCAGCAGAGGTTTCTCCAACCGTTAGGGATTTCTAAGTAGTGTTGGGAGAGTATTCATAAGGATTTTATCACGAAGATGGTTACGATCCTATATGGGTGATAGTGGATCAGTTGACTGAAGTAGATCACATTATGACAATTAGGGTTAATCATACTACGAGGTAATATGCTTTGATCTTAATATAACCAAGATAGTGAGGTTACATAGGGTACCATTTAATATTGTGTCCAATTAGGATGAGATTTTGTCTCCCGGTTTTGGAAGAATTTTCACGAGGCATGGGTACCGAGTTGTGATTGGGTATGATCTATCATCCGCAGAATAATGCGCAGACTAAGAGGACAAATCTGATGTTGGAAGATAAATTATGTTTGTACCCTTGAATCTTAAGGGAGGACGAGAGACGTACGTTCCACTAGTGAAGTTGGTGTTCTATAACTCTTATAAGTTTACCGTTGGGCATGGTGCTAGTTGAAATATGGTACGGTAAGTCTTATTGTTTCTCTTGTGAGATAAAAGATGGGGAACCAGGAACTATTGTGAATAGTAGAGATGATTTGAAACTTATAGTATATATTGTGTGTAGAATATATACTACACAATTAACCAACTTGTGTATGATCATCGCAAGATGAGATGGTAATTATCTAAAGAACGGTTAATCTATTACAGTCCATATAATAGAAGGTTAGATAGTGAACATCTAAAATAAAGTATAAGTAGTGAAACTTAAACTGTAAGGCTTGGACAAGAACCTACGTGATAGGGTAACCTCGGGTTAAAATGATCATAAATGAGGTATTCATTATTGGGGGTACTCGATAGCGTACTGTATGGGCGGTACAGAGTAGTCTACTTAGGAGAGAAAGTATGTGATGCGCAATACTTATCCAGAATTGTTCTTGTCTGCTATACTTTTGTTTTTCAAATTTTGGGATGAAATTCCGTTGTAAGGGGGAAAGTATGTACTACCTCGTATTTATAATGACTTTTAAAATGGGATTAATTAGAATTAATTACGATATAATTAGAAATTAATCCGGATTTAAATATTACTCGAGAGTAAAGTAATATGTGATTTACGTTGAATATTACTTGGCGATTAAAGTAATATATATGATTATGACTTTACAATTGATTATGACTTTATAAAATTATCGCGAATTACGTGTACGGCAATTATGGTAATTTAGTCGGGACGAGCATTTGAGTCGTGTCGGGATTATAATTTAATGAAATAAAAGTGAATTATTATTATGTCATCCGAATGATCATTTTGACTGCGCCGAAGTGTCTGGAAGGGTTCAAATAGTCGAAAAGGTTTACTCGAACGTTTGTATAGGGTCTTGGGGCACTTTGGAGCCGAATAGTCACCCCGGAGAGATAATATGGTCATTTGACTTGGAAGGTGAATAGTATGCACGAGTTTTGGAGATTATTTATAAGTCTAAAGGGTTTAGATTATTGATTCATTATACAAAACTTAGAGAGAAAGAAATTGAGAGAGAGTGAGGTGTTTCTCTGGGAAAGGGAAGTTTCATTGTGGGAGAACCAAGAGCCAAGAGTCACCACCACCAACCACCACTGGAAGTTGACCGAAGAAGGGAAGAACCACCAGTGGACAATCATCCTCAATGAACCAGACCTACGAATTAGAGGCAAGTGAATAATTATTGCAAATTTATCATGTATATTGTCCATGTTAGGTTGTTTAGAAAATTCTGAAAAGATGCATAATCAAAGATGAATTATGGTGATGTTAATTGAATCTTTCAAAGGAGAATGATGTAGGATTAATTTTATTTTGAGTGTAGAATTTAACCCACAAAATTTGGGAATTATTGGTGAAGAAAATCTTAGTTTATATGATGTTCTTGGAGAAATAATAAAATATGAGTTTTCTGGAAATTATGAGCAAGTTTATGTTTTGGAGATAAACTAGTTATATGTTAATTCATTTCTAGAAAGAAGATATATGTAGGATAAATCTCATGTTATGGGTAGACATTAATCCAAGAAATAAACATCACATGTTGGAGAAATTAGGAAAGTTATAGGATTGTTCTTGAGATAACATATATTCTAGGTTTTCTGGAAAATATGAAATATATACACTTTAATCCAAACTCTTGACGATTCTAGGTTGTTTAGATCAGTAAGAATCAGTTAAATATGTTTCTATATCATGTGGTATGGATTATAAGGAATTTGGGACGTTAAAATAAAGGTTTGATTGGTTAAAAGATGTGAAACCCGTAGGATAAAAGTTGCATAAACCTGGGTTGATATTTGGCTGATCGATCGATTGACCTCCCCAGAAAAGTTGAACTTGTTCTTTTTTTTTATTCTTGATTAAATCCCAAAACTTTTAGAAATATTTAGTGATTATTATTTGAATATAATGGGACTTAAGGAAGGGCAGTAGGATATACCTAAGACCCGGATAATATTATTTTGGGATTGTGAACTAGGGGAAATTAACGAGTCTTTAATTAAACGAGTTATTTTGGAGAATTATCTTACTTGGGGTTTAAATCGGATAAATGATAATTTAAGCTTAGGACCAGTAGTAAGAGAGTCATAAATTACCGGTATAACCTTAGGTATAATTGAGATTAACCTTAAGAGGTGGAATAAAGGGTTAAGAGTGAATTAGGGATTATCGGGGAATAAACCTAATTAAAGTGAATTTAATTTGTAGAAATTTCGGAGTCGTGATGACATGGATTTGTAGGATGTGATGTTTACCTATTGAATTTATTTGAGGAGTAAATTATTGCCATCGTGCGGGTAGATAAGTTCGAAAATAAATACCTTGAGAATTAAAGTCATAATCGAAAATATACGTAGGATATTCGGGATATAATTATACTACGTATGGGATTTATTATATGGGTTGTAAGTATACCCTATGGTTATATATAGGTATTATGAATACCTATTATTCTTATATGTATATAGGTGATATGATGGCCTATTATTATCATATGGTTGTGTGAATACCTTATATATATATATAGGTGGAATGTATACCTATATTATAGTTTGTTATGTGTATGACATACCTACGCTGCTTGCTATCGGGGTGGAGGTTTCGCGTTGTGGATGGTCTTATCCTTGTTCACCCAATTGGGAGGGATTTTAGATTTGTACCCTGAGCATAGGACCTTGGACACGTGTTATCGGTGTAAATAATAGTTTCGACGGTTGAATGGGAGAATATGTATGTGCGTGACCCATTTGGCTGGGGAGTATGCTCACCTCCAATATGTTTGTGTTATGTTATATGATTCGTGAGAGATGCCGAATCAATAGTCCTCTATACAGTGACATTATGTATCAGGACATGATAGTAGAGTATGCATGCACCGCAGCTGTGACTGGGGAGGTGCCGTATTAGTCTATATATAATTAGTGTGATATTATATATATAAACTGTGATGTAATCTACTGTATGAAATTGTAGATATTGAGAAGTAATCTTCTGTGTGAAATTATAGATTAAAAATATAAACTATGTTTTAATCTACTATGTAATGTTGTAGATATAAGTATATAATGAAATTTGAATTGAATTAAGTAAAGTGAACACTTAATTCGAAGGTTGTAACAAGACTAGTTCATATTAAAGAGAAATGAATATGAATAACTAGATTACGTATGGTATGGGACATACGGGGTTATGTTATGGGTTAGAATTATGTTGTGGGAACTAGTTAGGAGGGAACCTTAATTAGGAAGATAATAAGATACGATAGGTGTGCACTCTAGATGAGAGGTGAGAATTCTCAAGAGAGTGCCCGAGAAACTAACATATACATAATAAATGCTTAGTTGTAATTGTTAAGCACTTGATATTTTTAAAATCTTTTACAATCGGGCTCTAACCCGTTTCCTTGCATATTCTCTCCTCTACTATATCTTGTACATCAGGTATCCAGCAGCAGGGATGCCCATTATAGATTATGGATGTTCCGATGGATTATAACTGCTAGCAGAGATGCAGATTTTATTTAGATACTTCCTTTCTGTTGATTCACTCATCTGTAGCATCTACTTCATTTAGGGCTTGTCGCCTAAGATTCTAGAGGTTATAATTATTTATGTAAGCTTTGTGGATATCAGTTTTATTTATTGTAAATGTTATAATTTAACTGGAGAGTTATTCCAGGCACGTTTATTCTTGTTATAGTTGATTCAGTTGTGATGTGTAGTTGCATATTATTATTCTGTGTCGTGGAATGGTTGTAATTAAATTAAAAATGGAAAAAGTTTTTGACACTTAGCTTAATTAACTATTAGGTGATTAATAAAGAAATTATTTTCGACAGTGATGCTGAGAATGAACCAACTGGATATTCTGATTTAATTAAATGAAGGACTGATCACCCGATATTTAATTAGGCGGATTGTTACACAACCTATGAAATCTACCTGTCTAGGTATTGTGGGATTAGGCATCTCCCAAATCTTTAGGAGGCACATATACGACCTTTTTATTCTCTTTCGAAACCTTAACTTTTCTCTTGGTGTAAACATAGTTCTCATCTCTTGATTTCTTCTAAAACCCCTAGGAATCCATATTTTCCCATGAAATGATACACCATTCATCACAAACCTCTTTGCTCTATTTTCACATTAATTGGCCACATTGTTAATCTTTCTTATCAAATTTTCAATCTCAACCCTCAAATTTATCTCACGGTCTCTTCACTACAAAAAGTTTCCCCTAACATAAAATATATGACCTTTATTCAACAACCAATGATAATTTTGAATCGAATTCCTTTTCAATTTACATTGAATACAAAAATCCATATATCTCTTTTGAAATGGTCTCGATTTTGGTTTCTCAAAAAAACTTATCTTCTTGATCTCATGCTTTATTCTCTTATATAAAAAATGATCTAGGTGATTATATCTACCACAAAAACGCAACGGTAGGTACTTTACCTTAGTAAAGACATAGACATATCTTGCTTTTGTTTTGTGTTAAAAATATGCTCCTTAGTCAAGCTCATACTATAAGATGTTGTATCCCAAGTTGATTCCAATTTCTTTTATCATCTTAAATTTTGAATCAAAAAAGAAAATTCCAAACTTCTCGCGTTTAATTTGACCATATTCTAGAAGAATTTTGTCAAATATGTTAGTTCTTTTGTTCAAATTAATTTTCAAAGCTTTGGCTTGTTCAAGTTCAATACATTACTTTTTAAAGTCAACTTTGAGTATCTCATTTTGTATATTAATCTCACTTTTTTTCCTTCAGTAGAACTTCATTGATATATTTCACTGAAGATATTACAACATTTAATCCATATGCATTTTCAATCAACTTAATCTTTTCAAGTTAAACGATTTCAAAAAAAAAAATATTTCATGACTAACTTGAATAACTTTCATTTTTTACATGCAATTATAGCATTGGATTTGCCAAAATACCCCTAAAGTTATCTAAAATTATATTTCTGACTTAAAAACTTTTCAGATCACTACAACAAAAACCTAAAACTATCTCAGTTTTTCAGAGAGGCTTTGTCGGACCCTAGGACTGTGGTAAAGTGCTGGCATTATCATGAACTTTTTCACGGTCTAGGCTAGTGACAAGCCCGTGACTAGCTAGTTGTTTTCACGATCCTAAACCGTGACAAACTTTTTATTGCCTTAACATTTCACCAAAATCCAAGCCAAAAAGACCGTATAAAAACTTTGCATAGTCCATGATCATGATAAGTCATTATGTCATCCCATGTTGTGACGCGATTATTTATGGTGAAAATTTGTCAGTTTTGGTGAAGTGGGTCAGAGAAGTTTTCCTCATTTGTAACAATTCATGTAAAACCAAATCAAGTGAACGCACTGCATGAATCAAAATAAAACTTACCAAGCATACCAACACCCCAAAATGTGTGCTTTAACGCAATGGTGTGCCTGATACAATGGCGTAAGTAGGCACGTATCATTTTCAAGACACAAATGCACACCTAGAGTTACATTTTTTTATATTTTAACAATTTAGAATAAGACAAACCAAATAAAGGATATAAAATATGTCCTTACACAATGAGTTTTTCTAGTTTAAGCTCATGTTTTCCAACAGTAGAAATAATGTCGAGGTACTTTACTAAATTTAATATGGCACTCATTGCCTATAAAACTAAACGATTTATACAATAATTTCTTGTATATAAATTGTTTCATATGAGCAAACGTCCTTTTAGTGGATGTCTTGAAGGCTAACTTTCTTACCATAGTACAATTTGTGATGACCGCCACAATGTGTTATTTACCATGTACGAATGCGAATTTTTAACCTCCAAGGTAAATGCATTTTGAGGCAATTAGATTAACATCCTTTTGGTGCATTTATTGAAGTCTAACTTTCTTACCATAATTCAAATTGTGATGATCATCACAACATGTTATTTACCATGCACGAATGACAAATTTTAAACTCCAAGGTAAATGCATATTAAGATCACTAGAACAATGGATTATTATTATACTATCAACACTACTCCTAAATTTATTTGCAACACTTTCCATGATAATACTGTGGATTTGGCATAAGAGGTTGGGTCAGGTGAACTTTAGAGATCTTTGGTAAATTTTCTAGGAAATAGCTAGTTTGTGACTTACTTCCTTTTTATTCGACGTCTTTCCGCATATGTGGTACTTGTCAAATGGGCAAACAAATTTGAAACTCACACAAAAAGTTGAATGCCTCCCATCAATGGCGGACACACGACCCAAAACCTATTTAACTACTCAACACACATGATTAAACTAATTTAATAACTAATTAATAATTAAAGCAAGAAATAAATTAATCACACTACTTTTCTAGGCAAGAAATAATTAAATACAAAGCAAGAAATAAATGAACAAGTTAATGGACAAGGAAGAAGAAGAAGAAGAAGAAGAAGAAGAAGAAGAAGAAGAAGAAGAAGAAGAAGAAGAAGAAGAAGAAAAATACAACTTAGATTAATGGAGGAGAAGGAAAAGTAGCTTTACAAACCCAAAAAACGGGAAAAACAACCTTGAGAGATAAAAACTCTCAAACCCTAAACTAAACTAACCTAAAAAAATGAGAGCTTTACACAAATAAACAAGTCTTGTATTTATACTAAGTTATAAAAAAGAAGAAAAGAAAAAGAAATAAGAAAAAAAAAATGGATAAGTTCTCTAATTAAACTAACAAAAGAAAAAGAAAAAGAAAAAAATAAATGGGAAAAGAAGTAGCAGCAAAGAAGCCGGCAAAGGCAGGGGAGTGGTCGATCGGTTGGACAGTCGCGGTCGATCGCCGAAAAAAGGAAGAGCACACTGGTTCGGACACACGGCTTAAATGAAAACCCCGATCGACCGGTACAGGGGCGCGGTCGACCGGTCCGCTCAGATCAGCCTCAGAATTTCCCACATCGCAGCAATCAAACAAAGCATCCAATTTCATGCTCCCAAAACCCATTTGCGAAATGGGACCAAAAAACAACAATCCAAGCACGTGTGTGTGTGGCCCACTCTCGGACCATGAAAATTGTCAAAACCCACGCCCAAAACGAAGTCCCAAATGGCTCAAACCAAAACCCACCAAAAATGGCCAAAACTAACAAAATACCAAAGTGGGTATTCCAAAAACCCGAGCCAAACGACCCACAACTAGTTCCGTACGCGACCCCAACTTCAATTTCGGACAAAAAGCACCAATTTTGGGTCCAGTCCAATGCGTATGTATAGCATAGGTGGTAAGAGATATGTCCTAATGATTGTAGATGATTTCTTTGGATTAACTTTTGTAGGATTTTTGCTAGCAAGTGTCACACTAAGGATTTCTTCGGATTAAAATCTGTAATGACCATGTGCGAAAGAGTTTTGAGGGACCAGTTTTCTGAACGGTGAAGTGACGCATCATGAGTTTTCAGCCCTTAAAATACCTTAAAAATGGGATTATCGAAAGAAAGAACTTAACAATTCAAGATATGGGTAGGTCTATGTTGATAGGCAAAGGTGTGTCTATGAGTTTTATGGCTAAGGCGGATAACGTGACATGTCACACCATGATTTGAGTACCTTTAGGATCTTTAGAAACAAGTGTTATATACTCGATGATAGATAGTAGTGATTAAGCTTGACTCTAAGAGTATGTTGGTACCTTTCTAGGCTATTTCACTACTAGTCGTGCCTATCGTGTTTCCAATTGTGCCTTCCAAAAATAGAGTCTATTAATGTCGTCATCAATGATTGACAGGTAAAACCAAATTACCCCAATTTTTTTTAGGATTGGTGTCTAAATAAACTTACCGCATATGATTTTTCATAATGTACTTAATCATGTCGTAATGGCCATTTTACATAAGACATTTTCATTTTACATAATACACCCTCATTTTTACATAAGACATTTTCCCATTGGTTATATCAATACAAATTTTCTTCAATGCATTTATTCATAAATATTCACTACATATTTTCTAATTGGACCTGTCGAAGACCTGTCGAAGAAAAAAATACTTTTCATGAGATTTGTTGAAGAAAAAAATCCGTAGGACCAATTTGATTACATAGTTAATAAACGGGACTAATTGGTCCAAAAAATTGACAGTTGAATGGGGACTAACTAGAATTGGCTAGTTTCCAAAAAATTGTGGATTTTACTCCAAATCTCACAAAAATAAAATTATAATTTGCGTATAACTCAAGTCAAATGCCACATTAAAGTTATAATTTTATTTTTATTTAGAGTTTGGGGTTTAGTACTTTCTATATGTTTATGAGGGCCCATAAAATTTTATTATATATGCATTGTGATCCAGTAATTTTCGTATTAGTTGATCGGGTCCTAAAGTGACAAAAACGTCTATTGACTACTTTGATCGTCAATTGACCTCTTTTTTCAAGTAAAAGACTGTTTTGCCCTGTGATACATTAATATCAACGTTCATTAACAATTTTCGTCACTTAGTAATGATTTTTACAATATTTATAACTTTTTGCAACACTTTTTCTAAGAGTTATTTTGAGTTTCCTCCCACTTTTGTGATTGATTTTGAAAAACACCACACTTTCAAAAAAAATTGCAATACACCCTCAATCTGTTAACTACTCATCCAAACTATGTGTTTCCCCCCACTTGTTTTTTTATATATATATAAAGAAACTTCATCGAAATATATTTCAAAAATTATAAACCTTTTAAAAAAAAATCGAAAAAAGTCCAAAAAATAAAAAAAGGAAAAAAGGAAAATTTTTTAATCGACATCTAGTAAAAAGTCGGAATAGTATAAATTCAAATAAATAAAATATGTCAAAATACAATCAGAATATTTTTAGAAAAATCCTAATTGGTCATATCTTAAAAATAACAAAATAGTATAATTGTTAAAAAAAAGTTACAACATATAGAAAAAGTTGAAATTAATTCCAATTCCAAAAATATTTGGAATTTTTCAAAGTTACAAAATAATTCAAAAAATAAGAAATTTTGGAAAAAAAATATAAAAATGGAAAATTTCTAATTAGCATTAATTAAAAGGTCGGAATAGTATAAATTCAAATAGGTAAAATATGTCAAAATACAATGGGAGTATAATTAGAAAGATCCTAATTAGGCATATTTTAAAAAGATCACAAAGGTGCCGTACTATGAAAAAAGTTAGAAAATATCAAGAAAGTTGAAATTAATTCCAATTCAAAAAATGTTCGAACATTTTCAAAGTTCAAAAATATTATTATATTACATCGCAAAATTTAAAAAAATAATAAGTACCATGTTTTTAAATAATAAAAACAATAAAATTTTAAAATATGCCCAATTAGAATTTTTCTAAAAATATCTCAATTGTATTTTGACATACTTTACTTATTTGAATTTATAATATTCTATCTTTTTAATAGATGTCAATTAGAAATTTTTCCCTTTTTTTATTTCATTCCAAATTTTTTATTTTTTCGACTTTTTCAATTTTTTGAAAAAAAAATTAATTTTTTAAATATATTCCGACGAAGTTTCTTTTTATATAAATAAATAAATAAAATTAGAATGCTAATAATTTGGGACTGAAATAATTTTTTTTAATTGAAGATCTTTCACAAAACTTGTCATAAAAGTGAAGTGAAAACACAAAATATAAATAGTAGAAAATAACCGTCCCAATTTTATTTCACATTGTTTTCCATGATCAACTTTAACAGTAGTGATGGCCAATTTTTAATTTTTTTCTACAGTGATTTCATAATTACGTTTGGACTCTTAGGTTGCTTCGATCGATAGTGTGTTTAAAGTGAGTTTCAAACCGAAATATCTATCGTCATGGGTAACCGTATTGTCAAAGAAATATTGGCTAATTCCACGGCAATTGACGGATCTGGCAGTGCCATTTTGGCATTGAGTAATGATATACTACCCGGGTGTTAACCCCGGGTTAGTACATGGAGAGATTTTTTTGTTTTGTTTTGTTTTTCTTTTTTGGTTTTTTATGTTTTTTATTAGCATTATTTAACTTTTTTTTATTTAAAAAAAACTGTTTTATTAAAAAAAGAAAAAAAGTTATAACTAAAAAAAAATGTATTGTTTAAAAACACTATTTTAGTATAAAAAGATTTTTTTTTCTGAAAAAAACTATTTCCAAAAAGAAAAGTTGTTTAATATAAATATTTTTTTTTTTTACATTTTGAAAGAGTTTTAAGAAATACAAAAATTATTTTAAATGTTGTAAAATTAAAAAAAAAGTTCAAAAATAACGAGTGTCGCTGGCGCGGATCTTTAAAAATAAGGGAATATTGGGTAAATGGGTGTTTGAGTGACTAAATACGTTGAAAATAATAAAAAACATAATTTTTTATTAGATTAGTTTTTTAATGCAAAAATACAAAAATTATTTTAAATGTTGTAAAATTAAAAAAAAAGGTTAAAAATAACGAGTGCCGCTGGCGCGAACCTTTAAAAATAAGAGAATATTGGGTAAATGGGTGTTTGAGGGACTAAATAGGTTGAAAATAATTAAAAACATAATTTTTTATTAGACTAGTTTTTTAATGCAAAAATACAACAATTATTTTAAATGTTGTAAAATAATAAAAAAAAAAAGGTTAAAAATAACGAGTGCCGCTGGCGCGGACCTTTAAAAATAAGAGAATATTGGGTAAATGGGTGTTTGAGGGACTAAATAGGTTGAAAATAATTAAAAACATAATTTTTTATTAGATTAGTTTTTTAATGCAAAAATACAAAAATTATTTATAATGTTGTAAAATTAAAAAAAAAAGGTTAAAAATAACGAGTGCCGCTGGCGCGGACCTTTAAAAATAAGAGAATATTGGGTAAATGGGTGTTTGAGGGACTAAATAGGTTGAAAATAATTAAAAACATAATTTTTTATTAGATTAGTTTTTTAATGCAAAAATACAACAATTATTTTAAATGTTGTAAAATTTTAAAAAAAAAGTTAAAAATAACGAGTGCCGCTGGCGCGGACCTTTAAAAATAAGAGAATATTGGGTAAATGGGTATTTGAGGGACTAAATAGGTTGAAAATAATTAAAAACATAATTTTTTATTAGATTAGTTTTTTAATGCAAAAATACAACACTTATTTTAAATGTTGTAAAATTTAAAAAAAAAAGGGTTAAAAATAACGAGTGCCGCTGGCGCGGACCTTTAAAAATAAGAGAATATTGGGTAAATGGGTGTTTGAGGGACTAAATAGGTTGAAAATAATTAAAACATAATTTTTTATTAGATTAGTTTTTTAATGCAAAAGTACAACTATTATTTTAAATGTTATAAAATTAAAAAAAAAGTTTAAAAATAACGAGTGCCGCTGGGGCGGACCTTTAAAAATAAAAGAATATTGGGTAAATGTGTGTTTGAGGGACTAAATGAGTTAAAAAATATTATTAGATTAGTTTTTTAATGCAGAAATACAAAAATTATTTCAAATGTTGTAAAATAAAAAAAAAAGTTTAAAAATAACGGGTGCCGCTATCGCAGACCTTTAAAAATAAAAAAATATTGAGTAAATGAGTGTTTGAGGGATAAAATGAGTTTTAAAAAAAATAATTGAAAAAAACAAATAAACTATTCTAATAAAAAATTATTTTTTATAATTGTTTTTAACTCATTTTACATGAAAAATCAAAAAAAAAAAAAAAAAAAAAAGAAAACAAAAGGGCTCCCTGTGCTAGCCCGGGGTTAACACCCGGGTAGCCAAACATTATTCTTTGGCATTACCTCTTCACTAACAATAACGCCATTAGCTTGTTTCACTTTAAGGGTCCGTTTGATTCGTGGTGAAATACTTTTCGCCGTGTTAAAAGTAAAAGGTGAATTATTAGTGCGGTGATTTTGTTTTCACCATTTCCGTTTGGATGGTCGAGTTTTCACTAGGTGAAAATTTTAACTTTTTCACCATTTGTTGTTTGGATGGTCAAGATTAATATGGTGAAAAAATAAAATGACCATATTACCCACATACTTCAAATGCATATAACTATTTTGATTTTCATCACACAAGTGTCAATGGCCATTAAAAAATATGCATTTACCCCAAACTAAAATTTGACATAATCACCCCTCCCCCACACACACAACTAGTCATATTTCGTTACGCAAGACAAATAAGTAAAAAAACAATACCAATTAAAAATAAAGTCCTTATTAAAAAAGAAAACAGTCCCAATTTTAAAAAAAAAATTCCAACAATGAAAAAAAACTGTCATTTGTATAAAAAAAAAAATCACAGTTAAAAAAAAAGAGTCAACTATAAAAACAGTAGTCCATAATAAAAAAAAAAGTTCTCAACAATGAAAAAACAGTCCCAAATAAAAGAAAAGTTTTCAACATTGAAAAAAAAGCAATCCCAATTAAAAAAAAAAAGTTCCAACTATAAAAAAATAGTGTTCCAACTAAAAGAATTAAAAAAAAAATAGTTCCCAACTATGAAACCATCCCAATTAGTAATTAAATTCCCAACACATTACCATGCACCAAACAAATATTCATTTTTTTAATTTTTTTATGGGAATAGATATTCTCACACCCTCTATATGTTCCCCCACACCCTTTGAATAATAAATGACAATTGCGCCCTTAAATTTATAAAAGCAAAATGTCCAATTTTTTCACCTCCAACTAAAATAATTACATTTGATAAAAACAAAAAAATTATATTTTCAATAAAAAAAATTGTTTTTTATAAGTAATAATAAAAAAAATTGTTTATAAAACGTAAAATCTTATCTATTTGTTTTATTAAAAAACTGTATATAAAACAAAAAAATTATTTTTCTTAAGAAACTCTTTTCTTAAAAAGTGTTTTATTTTTTATTTACAAATTTTATTTTTGGTTAAAAACTGTTTTTTTTTACTATATTAAAAATAATCTTTTTACTATTTTTAAAAAATATTATCTGCGGCAGCGGTATGTATAGGCGGTCTGACCACCTATACATACCGCTGGCGCGGAGCATTTTTGTCTAATATGTTGGTCCGCGCCAACGGTATTTATAAGTGGTCGAACTGCCTATACATACCGCTGACGCGGACCATTTTTTTGTATAGTAAAATGATTATTTTTAAAATAGAAAAAAAATAGTTTTTAACTAAAAAAATAAATAACGAAATATTTTTTTTAAATAAATAAAAGAAACAGTTTTTTAACTAGAAATGATAAAAAGAATGTCCATTTTTTAAAATAAATAACGAAATAGTTTTTTTATCAACGTCCATTTAAATAAAAAGTAATATGTTTTTTTATAAATAACATAATATTTTTTAAATGAAAAAATAACTTTTATAATTTTTATATTTTCAGAATATTAAAATTTTAATTTTCTAGAATATTAGGATTTTTATTTTCAAAATATTATGTTTTATTTTTTTCTTAATATTACCTTTTTTTTTTAAATAATAGATTTTTGGGCAAAAGATTATATTTGCTCAAATCATATTTGCATAGAGGGTCTTTTGATCTTTTAGTATTTAAATATTAAAAAGGGTGTGGGGAAAGACATAGAGGGTGTAGGAATAGCTATTCTATTTTTTATTTTTTATTTTTATTTTTAATTATTTAAATTATTTTTTTTTTTTTCATTTTTTTAATTTTTTTTAATTTTTTAAAATAAAAAATGAAATTTAGAAAAAAAATATTTTTTTTAAATGAATATTTGATGATCGTATTAATTGAGAGGGAGAAATGAATGTGTGATAATTGTAAGTGGAAATAAGAAAGGTTACTTTGGTAATAAGATAAATTTCATTGTTTTCACCTGTTAAATTATTCACTTTACCCATGGTTTAAAATGGTTAAAGTTTCACCTCACTTTTCACCATATTCATTTTATTTCACCGTGTTAAATGCCCAACCAAACACATATTTTACCTAGGTGAATTTTATAAAAAATATTTCACCACGAACCAAACGGACCCTAAGAAATCTCATCCACAGGAATTTTATTATCATTTGCGAGAAATTTCTCGAGACACATTTAAGGCCTATAATTATACACTGCCCCGTAGGAAAGGGGAGAGGAAGATCACATAAGGATTAAATGAATAACTGAAATTTCTTTCATTCTTCAATGCCAAAATATTGGTGTTCAGACTATAGCAAAATGCAAATCAAACGAAATCCATTATGTGAAATATATCATTATGTGCAAGATCACATACAGGCTAAATGACCAAACGGTCTCCAACAAATAGTTACCACAAAGATGGCAAGGCTGATTCATAAAATAATGCTTAAACTTTACTCCTCATATGGTTTATAACAACTCTGGTCATTATGACTCGATCGGCGATTTCAACTCGTACAAGTTGATTACCTTTCAGACGTCTAAAAGTTTAAGATACTGACGTCAATGCGATTCAACAACAATCGCCCACATAAGACGCAATATCCCTACATATTGGATTTCCTTTCCCATCTTTCCTTTGTGTCAAGCCTACAAATTCAACATCCCAAAAGAGAGAACAGTAAGAAAACTAAACGATAATATGATTTACATAATTAAAATTCAAAAGGAGCAAAACCACTGAAATTCTGATGCACGTTATATACATATTGCATCATGCATTGCAGAGAAATTATTTTTAGATTACAGAAACACCATGTAGATATTTTTTGACGAGGAAAATTCATCCAGTTTTTGCTTCACAAAAAAAAACTTGGGTGGAATAGAACTTTTGGATCCGATCGAACACACCTACTTTGAATGTATTTTTCAACCGCATCCTACTTACTAAAAGTATTCGAGATATTTTTAAAGTTTTTGTTTCCCGTGGACCTAATTTGTGAGATCCGCTTCTTTGCGATTATATTAGACTACCTCCATCCCAAATTAATATTCACTATTTGAAAAACACGGTTTTAAGGAAACACTCAATTAATGGCCGAGAACAAATTCATTATCATGGAATTTGGTTCGTTGATTATGTCTGAGAAAAATGAAAGTGGACTATTAACTTGGGAGGATCAACGAGTATTCAAAAGTAGAGTTAGTAATATGATAATAATAAATTCGATTTCATAAGTGAAGTTACTAATATACCTCCAGTGTAACTTCTGGCGCTTCTTTGAAGCCGGGAGTGCTGCTACATTGTCTTGCTGCAGGGAAGAAACATCCTTGATGTTGCTACCTTTTGATATGCAAATATTTGAATCTTCAATTGTTTTACTTGATATCTCATCTGTACATCCTTTATCATCAAGACTTTTCCCAGGAAATTTGCTAGTCCTGTTGACTGTCCCTACAGAGATTTTCAATAGCTTATATACAACAAACCTCCAATGAAATCAATGGTGGATCCAAGAACTAGACGATAAGGGTGCCAAAGGTTACATAATCATTTGGAGGAGACGGAGAAAAAATATAAATAAATTGTAAATTATAGGAGTGAAAATTATAAATTTCCATAATTTTGCAAGGGCAGGGATGAACGAAACAACCTAATATATACAAAAATGCAACAGACCTTTTGATTTCTTTGTTGTTCCTGATCTTGCTTTTATTTGTAAACGCCTCCTGTGCAGTTCCTACAGCACAAAAGAGTTCCAAGTGCTTAGTAAAAACTTTGGGGATAAAAGAAGAAGATTAAAAAAGTATTGGGGAAAATTCGAAGATAATATAAACATTTAAATGCAAAAGTTTTCTCTCTTGGTTCTCTCTCTAATCAGGGTGTGAATGGACATCAAAAAACATTTGGAAACCAAAAGCAGTGTACCAGAATCCTATACGTGCGCCATGCCTTTGATTTCTACTTTTCTCAAACTATTTATGCTTTGCACATCCCCACCACGTGTTTCCACCGCTTCCTCAACGGAATTCTGGTGGATTGACACTGTGATGATAGCCTCAACCCCAGTTCTACTCCTCTCAATCCTCACATAGTTGTTTTGAGTTGGCATGCTTGCAAGACCAGTCACAGCGCCATTTTGAGCCAACATGGGAAGCTTGCCTCGTTCTTTAGCTACGAACTATGAAACATGGACACTCTCCCGGAAGCCAACGTGTCAGTGTCCAACAACGTGTCGGACACCTATGAAGCACGGACACTCTCCCGGAAGCCACGAGTCAGCTTTGACTAAAGTGATGGTGATTCTGCTTTATTTATGATTCTTAATGTCAAAGTGTGTTTGAATTTTGTTTTATATGGTCCATTTTCTTAATTTCATGTTAAGAATGCTCTAATAATGTATTTTATGGAGAAAATCTGTTTTATTTCATTAATATATATATATATATATATATATATATATATATATATATATATATATATATATATATATATATTTAAAAATATATACTATATTATACGTATCATAGCGTGTCGTATCCTAGTTTTTGGATCAATCACGTGTCGCGTGTCGAAATACGTATTACGTGTCCGTGCTTCATAGGCTACGAAGGTCTTGGTCCCACTCTCAACTACTCCATCCATGATTTGGAGTATTATGCAATTTGTTAGGGTAGTTGAGTTAAGTTTTGTCAGACGTCCTTCCAGTGAGTTTGAGATTAAACCAGACCATGAATATCTGCGTGTTAGTGACGTGAATACCTAGCAATGTTTAAAATAGCGTGAAACAAATTTGAGGCGTTTTGCTAGGGTGAAGGGCGGATTGAGGCGTAAGCCTCAATTTGGCCCCATTAACTATGCCGTACATCACTTCCATTACCAAAATTTAATGTAATATCATTTTGGGTACCTTGTTGGATGGAGACCATCCAATTCAACAGTTTGACCATTAATGTACATTATTTTCAGCATAAAAGCCTCAAAATGCCCTTACAATATCTAAGTTGTATGGATTATGTCCTCCATTTGGATACATTTTCCATTAACTTTGAAAATGTAATTTTCAAAAATAATTTTTTTTACTATATTTGGCCAAAATAATAATAAAAAATGAATAAAATAAAAACGATTTTCCGTAACAAATTAGGGCCAAAAGTTATTCAATTAGAGTCAAATTTCATATCCAATTACAGTAACAGTTTGTAATTGGAAAACAATTAAAGTTCTCAGGAAGAATTAAAATTTAACTTTAAGGAATATCTTAAGAAAAGCATAGAATAATCAAGTGCATAACACTAATTAGAAGGGAATAAAACAGAAACAAAACTAAAAGTATAACACATGCACAGATTACATTTGACACATTTTATTTTTGATTCATCAAAGTATAAAGTTCCGGAAGAAAAAAAAAAAGAACACAAAAAAAAGTACAAAACTAGACCGACTCAAAAAAAAAGGAAAAGGCGGAAAAATTAACCGGAAAGAACAAAGAATGATGAGAAAAAAATAATAAATGTAAATAGAAAAGGAAAGGAAAGAACAAAAAAAAATAGAGAGAAGAAGATAATGGATGAGAGAAGAATGTCACCAAATCATCGGAATTTGGTCTGGAATGTCTGACAGCTCGCGTCATCAATCAAAACCCTCCCTTCATCGCTCTCTCTAGACCAATGTTACCTTGATCGTGGGTCGTTCTGGTATGCAGTATGGGTATGGGGTGCATTGCTTTAGCCGGTACACGGTACAGTAGGAGTATGCTTAGTTGGTTCATTACTTCAAATCATAAGGAAACTTAATGAGTTCTTCTAGTATTATAATCATGAATTTTGTCAAGATTCATATCTCCACCAATTTATAAAGTTCCTTGAGTAGGATGCATGCAGTGGATAATCTCGATATTCTATAATATATTAATAAGATATATAATGAATTCTGAATTATATTTTAGTTGAGAAGTGTTTCTTTGCATTTACTATATTATTAAAGTCAAAAGTTTCCTTATAACTAAGAAGAACTAAAGGAGTAAATTCTAAATTTGGGAATGTCATTTTTCAAGTTCCGGATCGAGTACCTACCACATTTCGGTTCGTGCGACCCCGGATCGCCGTACGTAGAGGGATGTAGTGATCCCGGTAACTACACTCCTGACACACAGATGAGTTTGAGTTTGAGATTTAAGAATCAAGGCAAACGACTAAGTAACCTTTTATTTTAGATTTTTAACTTTAGTTGGTTTTTTTCAAGTTATACATTTTAATGGTATGATCAGCCAACGGAAGGTCATTTTCTTTAACTTTTAAAATAGCCCTTTAAAGAGGACGGCCTATAGGCGAGTGCCTCATTGAAGTCGCCTCGCCCAGGAGAGGCGCTCCATGCGCTTAGGGGCATTTTTGACAACTATAAATGCCCTGAACTTTACTCTTTCCCAAAGTTCCTCCTTAGACACCTCTCCATTTTTTAATCTTCCGGAGTTTCTTTTGAAACATACACTCCCATGTTATATTGAAAGGTAATAATAGTGTCATCAACAATTTTAGAAGTGTGACACAAGAACCTTTACTTATTTCCAACATCAACAAAACCAAACTCACAAGCCCCACACATTAATTTATTATAAACATCACCAAGATGAAAAGAAAGAGATATATGTGATCTCCTTGTCCAAGACCATTAACCATCACCAGAAAATTTACCAATTCATGTATCTCATGATCCAATTCCTCCATTTTTAAAGATTATCCCCCCTTGTTTCCCATCGTCATCTCCGCAACCACTTCATTAGCAATAAGGATCAAATACAATATTTGTTTTCTTTCACAAACACCTCTTATGACTTACTAATCATTTCACTCAACACTCCACACAACTTTAAAAATAAAACATTAGCCATTAATTTATACAAACTTGACACAAGATTAATCGAGCGATAACCCCTCAACCTCAAAGAGCGCGTTCTTAGGGATGAAACAAATATACGTCACAATAGTTCGTGAATTAACAATCCTATCCTTAAAAAACTTATCCTTATAAAACTGCTTGAATACTTTCATTATTTTTTCTTTTAAACAATCCCAATTTTCTTGAAAAAAGCCATTGAGAAGCCATCTGCTCCAAGAGCGTCATCCCCTTGACACGCAAAAGGTGTTGTACTAACTTTCTCTTCCTCAATCAGTCTCTCAATCCACGTAGTTTTGCATTCTTCTATAGGACTCCAATTCGGTCCCTTAATTTCCAAACTTTCAAAATCATCAAGTTTGTACAAGTTTTCGTAGAACCGCACAAATTTTCCACAATTTTATCTTCACTCTCTAACATAAAACTCTCCGAATCTCAAGTTTGCTGACCGATTACTTACTATTTTATGTAACAACTTAGTATTATTTCACCTTGTTCCCCTCATCCTCACCTTTTATTTATAAGAGATTTTCTATTTGAGAAGGACTTCTTCAAGTTTATTTTAAAGATTCCCTCCTCAACTCTTCTATCAACACTTATCTTTCTTCCTTTCATATAGAAAATTGATCCTCTCCCAATTAGCCATTTTCTCCATTCTAAAGTCACCAAAGACGTCACTATTCCAATTGCTCACCTAATTCTTGACTCCTAGTTTTTTCATGAACCTATAACCTTCCCATCCAAGAGTCTCACACGCTCTCCTCAAACCTGGCAAACATTTCTTAAATACCTTGTGTTTTAACCACACGAATATAAATGGTTTAGGTCCCCATCTCACAGGACTAGTTTCATGGACATTGTCAATATCACCAAAGCATCTTTATCTCACGTTTAAGAACATCTCTTCCCATCTCATTGAGAATAAATGTATATACAACTTAGACTAGACTAGGTTCTCTTTCGAGTAAGAGAACGGGTATTGCCCATATTACATTTTAATATCTCTCAGTTTTGTCTCTTTTATAATCAATCAAAATCTTAGCGACCCTTTCCCCATTTAATTTTTCAGGGGGAAAAAAACAAACCACATTGAAATTGTCTCCCCACCACTCAAAAGGAACCAACGATCCCCACAAAGTCAATAAAGCCCCAGTAATTCTTCCCAAGATTCCTCTCTTACATACTAACATGGCCCATAAAGGCCTAAAAACCACCAACCGTCAGACTAAAATTGAAAACTCGAAATCTCACCTCCCAAACTATAACCATCCCCTTGTTCGTACACCCCAAGCATACTTACCCACTCCCTAAATCTATACCTCGGACACTTTTTAGCTCAGCCCCACCCTCATAATTCACCCCAAAAATTATTGATATGCATATGTACATAATCTCTCTTTCTTTATGTTTTGGATACTATTGTTAGAATCTAAATTGACCGAAACAAAGTCAATATTCTTTGGGCATTTTTGACAATATCCCAATTTGATAATACGATATTTGGCAACCCGGGGGTTATAAGATGATTAGTCATAACATCAATTTGATGCAAATGGGCCTTTTTGACAATATCCCAATTTGATAATACGATATTTGACAACCCCGGGAGTATAATATGATTAGTCATAACATCAATTTGACGCAAATGGGCATTTTTGACAATATCCCAATTTGATAATACGATATTTGACAGCCCGGAGGTCATAAGATGATTAGTCAAAACACCAATTTGACGCAAATGGGCCTTTTTGACAAATATCCCAATTTGATAATACGATATTTGACAACCCGGGGGTTATAAGATGATTAGTCATAACACCAATTTGACGCAAATGGGCCTTTTTTACAATATCTCAATTTGATAATACGATATTTGACAACCCGGGGGTTATAAGATGATTCGTCATAACACCAATTTGATGCAAATAGGTGTCGGTTTGCATGAACTATTGTCTATTTGCATGCAATAGTATCAAATTATTTTTTTATCAAAAAGACCTCTATTCTTTTGGGGGTTCCAAATGTCTCTGGCACATTTTATCTTTAGGATGCTGTCTAGACAAAAGTCCATCACTAAACTGAATAAAACAATGTGAGATTGTTCTATTACGAAAATACTATCAGATGCAATGTTATCATCACACAATTTGCCAAATATAACAATATAGAAGTGTTGAAAAAATGAAAAGGAAATTTAAACGCAGATCATTGGATGGTTTTTTAAAGAACTGAGTATTGAAAAAATGAAAGGGAAATTAAGAAAGGAATTGGGAGTACTTGAAACTTGGCGAGCTGAGAGTGGGTAACACCAAGAGGCTTGAAATCAGGCTGTAAAGAAGGGGCTGATGCTATTGCTTTTTCTCTCCTTTCATCTTCTTCCGCCATTGTTGGCTAAACCCTAACGCCAGTTTTTAGCAAATAAACGGGAGAATTTGCCACTTCTTTTGATTACCGGAAATATGCAAAATTAACCCTAATTTTAAATAGGATGTTTTAAAAGTTGCAATATTAGTTTAAGTTTAAGTCAAACCCACTCTTACAATGTTGGTAGGACACTTGTCGGAAGTGTTGACTATGCTGCTTATGTGGCAAAAAATTTAAGTTTGGCGAATCACATATGGGCACATGTCTCCCCTTTAACCCTAGCCGCCTAGACCTGCCCCTCCATCAGACCCTTCATCTTGTCACCCAGATCTATACATATTCTTGCCAGAACTTGCACCGGTCGGTTGTTCCCCCATAAGCCCTTGACGACTAGCCCTACACCCACCCCCAATGCCAACCTAGAAGGTCCCCATCCGACCCTAACCCTTTGAACATTGACCCGACTCGATAAACCCTAACCGAGTTGGCAATGAAAAAGCATTTTTCCTCTCACGAGTCACTCGTTAGGCCTCGAACCCATCAACCCGGCTGTCACTACTACCACTCATCCCTCATCTACCGTAGGCACATAACTCACAGTCAAAACCAACTCCGATTACTAAACAAACCCACAACCACTCTGCTCCCACCCCTAAAACGCCCCCAATAGCCAACCACACCACACCACAGCTGCCCCAAACACCGTCTCCTCCATAACCCATCCGGGATGGCAATTTTTCCCGAAAATTGTGGTCCCCACGGATACCCGACCCTATTGGGTCGGATATGGGGATTAAGTTTCGGGGATTGGGGCAGGTTAGGGGAGTTAAAAAAATCTCAAAAATTTTATAGCCTCGGGTCTCCACGGGGATACCCGAATTATTAATATATAATAAAATATATATGTTTATATTATAATAAATATATAAGATATAACTTTTCTTAGGTTACATACTAACTCCTTGACTATATAATAAAGGGGAGAATGCGCACAAACTACATAAAAAGCGTTAGTCAGAAGCTAAAGTGAGTTCCATCCTTCTTGACTCACTTTATGGTTGGTCCGCCCTAAGCAGAGCGGAAGCTTGCTGACACCGTTCGGGCTTAAAAAAAGGCAATCCCTTCGCTACTCTGAAAAAGCCGATAAAAAGGCTATTCGGTCTCCATTTCATTTGGTAGGCAATCCAGAGGAAGAACCAGAACCGATCACCCGAGGACTCACTCTATTTATGCCTTTAGCCAGGTTTCATCATTCTTTCTTTGGGATCAGATTGGAGCTCAGAGTCGAACTGGGACCAGTCCTCACTTTAACCTAAATCTAAACCCACATACCTGATGCGCCTTAAAATCTCCCACAACCTCCCTCATCTCCCACGCCGGCGACCTGCACCTATGCCTCCCATGCCTCCTCTCCCACGCCGTTGACCTGCGTCTCCCTCATCTCTTTTGAACCTGCGACGATGACATTTGTACTGTAAATCTCTCCCTTATCTCCCATGTATTTGTTTAAGGATAAAGATGTGTTGGGACATTTTAACATTACTCATCATTAGTTATCAATTATTTGAATTTAATTACTGTTTTGGCCTCTCCCTCTTATATAATCCTGTGTTGGGGATGAAAAACAAAGAGCACTATTTTCTCTTTGAGATTTGTTTGATCTCAAAGAGAAATAAGAGTGATTTGGGGGCTTTTGAGGCAATAAATTATTTGGAGTTGAAAACATTGGTATTGTTTGTTGTCTTATGACATGAGAGACAACATTTGGGGTTTCACTTTTGTTTAAGATTTAGGCAGATGGTTGAAAATAAAGAGTATTGTTACATGCTTCACTTTTAAGATTGTTGATTTGTTTAATATTTGGGCAGATTTGCTAATTTGTTTAAGATTTGGGCAGATTTAATATTTTGGAAATTTTGGAGTTGCAAAGTTTGAATTTTGAACTATTGCACTTTAGTTGTGTTTAATCATTTTCTAATTGGGATGTAATTTAAATGTAATTTTTACGTATGTGCTTACTTGTGTTGTTCCCCTATGCAAATATGCTCATCATCATGGTGAAATGAATTTTTTATATTAAAAAAAATGGGTTCCCCGCGGGGAAACCGATACCCGTTTTAAACGGGGACGAGGATCCCCGAACCTGTTATAATGGGGAACGAGGAATGACATTTCTAACGGGGATGGGGATACTTTCCCCGACCCTGAACCGACCCGTTGCCATTCCTAAAACCATCAGACACCGTGCCCCCATCCTCCGCTTTGCCCTCATGCCCAATTCAGCCGTGGCGCCAACGAATCAGTCGCAACGACTTAACTTGTTTTACACGCAATGTGTTACGAAGGGAAAATTGTGTAAAATCATAATCAATAGTGGCTCTAATGTTCAAGAGATAATGGAGTGCTTGGATCTTCGAGATGAACCGATCAAGAGCTCATGTAATATTGTTTGGTTGGAATCTAAGGATGAAGTTCGCCCTACGAGAAAGTATCGAGTGCCATTAACCATTGGTTCATATTCGAATAACGTTGTGTGTACGAGAATTGATATGCTTATTTATTTATACACGAGGGGCGTGAAGTGGTCCTTGACCCTATGGCGCAACCCAGACTCCCTGGCACATTTATGTCCTAAACTCAGTACTCCTTGTTGATGCCCTCGAGAAAGGGTTGTGTTATGCCCTTATTAGCCCATTGGGCGGTGCACCGACCTATGTGTCAGATTCCCATCACAACATCTTAGAAATGTTCCAGGATGTATGCCCTCCACAACATCGTTGAGGGATATACAACATGCGATTGATTTGTTTCGGGAGCCTAGTTGCCCAACCACTCCCATTACAATATGTTACTAGCCGAGCACGCTGAGCTCCAGTGACAGGTGTTAGAGTTATATGATTGTGACCTCGTATGGGAGAATATGTTCCCTTATGTTGTGCCTACTTTGTTAATGCAAAAGAAGGATAGTAATTGGTGAATGTGTAGAAAGTTGGGTTAAGTATCATTTTCCCATCTCGCGATTGGAGGATATGATTGATCGGCTTCACGGGGCGGCCAACGTGTTTTCCAAACTTGATTTGAAGAATAAGTACCATTAGATTTGTATGAGGCCTGGGGATGAGTGGCAGATCGCTTTCAAGATGAAAGATGAAATATATGAGTGAATTGTCATGCCCTTCAGGTTATCCATTACCCCGTCCACGTTCATGCGTGTTATGACACAAATACTTCGTCCCTTTTGGGTAAAGTTTGTTATGGTGTATTTTGATAATATTCAAATCTATAGTCAATCCAGCAAGGAGCACATAGACCATATGACACGGGAGAGTGTCATTTCTGTTATGTCATTTATTTTGTTCATTTACTTGTTTAGGGTGTTTTAGTTTTTTGGGCCCTTGTGCTTATAAATGGACGCCGAGTTGCTTGACTTTCATTATTATCATTATGTTTAGAGAGAGTTTAGAAAGAGAATAAATGGATATTTATTATTTCATTATTTTATTCATATGTGTATAATTATCGTGTGTATATTCTGCTACTTTCATATCAAAAGTGGCATCAGAGCAAGGTTGTTCTTAAATCAAAATGTGTTACGATTGGAACAAGGATGGCTGCATCCAACAGAGTTCTGGCAATTTCTTATCCTCCGCGTTTAGGGTTGAAACCCTAAATCAATCCACTAGCCACACCCAAGGAAAAAAGGCAGCAACATCGTTTCCCGATCAACAAACCCAGGCCCTAGCAGGCCAGCCACCTATCACTCCCTCTCACCTGAGCCCCACGAAAACCCTGCCTGACCCGACGACCCACAAAACACATCCAAATCCCTAGGAACCCTCCCCACGTGTCGCAAATTACCTATTGCTCCCTCCACCTACAACCACCATGCGATAAGACTCGACCAAGTAGAAAAATCCCTTTTCCAACCTCGACCAACCCTGTGGAACCCCCAGCCGCCCACCCAAACCACAACCCTGGACTACCTGACTAAACCTTCCAACCCATCATCCCCAATAACTAATAAAAATTAATCCAGCCCCTAGTTTTCATGAACAACCTCTCACCGAGATGGCCACCAATGGGCTATTTTTTATCATCGGCCACTCGCTGGGTCTCGATCCCATTAACCCGATGGTCCCCATTAGCATTCGCACCTCTATTTATCATAAACGCGTTATAGACAGTCAAACTCAACTTCATTTGCTAGACAAAGAGTCCTATACCTTATCCCCACACCCAAAATAACCCCAATGGCCAACCACACCACGACTACCCCAATATCTGCCCCTACCGTCGAGCACCTATCATCGTGACCTCATCCTTTTATTTTCTCGCGTATCCAATTCAGTTGTAATGATGATAGATCACTCGCAATGGCATAGCTTATTCAATGCACAGGGTGTTTCGGAAGGGCGATTGTGTAAGATCACAATTGACAAGGGCTTTAGTTTCAATTTGGTCTCTTGAGAGATGGTGGAGAGATTGGGTCTTCATATCGAGCCTATCCAGAATTCATGTAAGATTGGGTGGCTAAGATCCAAGGATGAAGTGCACCCTATGGGATGGTGTTGATTACCATTCACTGTTGGTCCATGTTTAGATGAGGTCGTGTGTACGGTAGTTGATATGGATGAGTACCACCTGTTGTTAGGCTGATCCTAGCAGTTTCACCATGCTAGCACGCATAATGGTCTTGTTAAAACTTATTCATTTGTACATGAGGGTTATGAAGTGGTCCTTGAACCCCATGTTGCAGCCTAGGCTCCCCGTCCCACTTATGTCCCTGACCTTGAAGCATGTAATCCTTATCAATGCCCTCGAGCAGGGGTTATCTTATGCCTTTGTTAGCCCCTTAGGCATCACGTGGACCAGTATTCCAAAGGCCCTTTGTGATATCTTGGTATCGATTCCCTTCCACCATTGAGGGACATACATCATGCGATTGATTTTGTTCCAGAAGCCTAGTTACCCAACCTCCCCTATTATAGTCGAGCACACTGAACTCCAGTGATAGGTATCAGAATTATGCGACCATAGCCTCGTATGGAAGAGTATATCCCCTGGTGTTATGCCTACGTTATTAATGCAAAAGAAAGATGGTATGTGCCAGATGTGTGTCAACAGTCGAGCTTTGAATAAAATCATAGTCAAGTATCATTTTCCCATCCCAAAATTGGAGGATATGAATGATCAGTTTCAAGGGGTCACTGTGTTTTTCAAACTTGATTTGAAGAGTGGGTACCATCAGATTCGTATGAGACCTAGGGCTGAGTGGAATACCACCTTCAAAATGAAGGAAAAATTATACAAGTGGACTATCATGCCATTCTGATTGTCTAAAGCCCCGTCCACATCCATGCGTGTTATGAGACAGACCCTCTGCCCCTTCTTGGGTAAGTTAATCGTGGTGTATTTTGATGACATTTTTTATATACAAGTGGTCCATAAAGGAGAACATGGATCATATAATATGGGTATTGGAGGATCTTCGGCGTCAGATTTTTTATCTCCAACTGAAGAAGTTTTCTTTTATGATGCCAAAGGTTTCCTTTTATGGGTATATCATTTCAAAGGAAAGAGTATAACGAGAATGTTCAGGCTATCCGGGAGTGGCCTAAACCGACCACTTCCTCCTAAGTCCGTAGTTTTATGGGTTGTCCATTGAGGGGTTCAATTAATGGGTTCAATTATATGATTGATTATATTATTACACTGATGCGCACATCCGTGGCCAATTTTTCTTGGACTGATGAGGCTGAGGCAGCTGTTGATACCAAAATTAATGTGCTGATGTGGACGAATAAGATGAAGACACGTGTCAATCTACATGGCACAATAGCAACGAGAAAGATCATTTCCCGACCAACCGTGCTTCTTTCCGAACAACGAGAATACACCGAGAAACTCTATCATCCCGAGATACTCTAAGTATTCCGAGGAACTCTATCAACAAGCAACTAAGGCGGTCCGAACTGCATCTCGGCCGTATCATTAATTACCAGACGGACAACTGTTCAACTATTCATTATATTCTTGACGCACACGCTGCATTAAATGTATTACCCTTTCATATGTATATCATTTAATGTATTGGACCTTTCATGTACAGCCTAAAGGCTATAAATACCTTGTATCATCCTCAATTCAAGGGGACCGGAATTTCTTGAGAGAACTTGTAATCAAGAATTCCACAAACACTCAGCAATAACATAACAGTGGACGTAGGCTTTATTCCTAGCCGAACCACTTTAAAAATCTTTGTCTTATTTATTTATCTGTGATTGAAAAATTAGAGCGATCTAATTTTTTACATCAACAGATTGGCGCCGTCTGTGGGAAACGACTGTTATTATCGTTTTTCATAAAAATCATTTGTCACCAATGGCAGATAATCCAGAATCCAGTAATCGAAATGTTGGAAATACTGGAAATCATCCAAATCCATCTGCATCCCCAGATCTGGCTGGAATTATGACGAATCTGGCTCAAGGACAAACCGCCATGCAAGAATCTATGAGGCAACTCATTCAAACTCTTCAGGGCGGTGCACCTACCTATTCAGGGCAAAGGAGTGATCATAGGCAATCGCAATCTAGACGTACTGGGTCATATCGCAATGAGGAGTCTAATGATTTTTCTTATCAACCTGGGCGAACTTCATCGATACGGGCTTCAGATACAGATCAACGTATCACTCTCTCTCCGGAGAGAACTAGCGCTTTGGAAAGGTTAAGTAGAGTGTCTCCTTTCAGTCGGTTAGGACCAAGGAGGAACATGAGTCCACCTAGGGCTCCATCAAGAAGTTTTCGACCACCACCAGGTTTGAGAGAAGGATCTGCGCAATCGCGACCAACCACTCGTCGAGATAAATCTCAGGAAGCTACGTCAGAGCAATCAGCTGCTCGGACTAAGCGGCCCGAGGAAGGGAATGAAGCATGGAAAGGTTCCATTCAACGGTTGGAGGATAGACTGGGAGAAATGGCTAAGGCGAGAAACCCCTTACAGAGAACTTTTGTTCAAGGAACACCTTTTGTGCAAGCCATTGTGGATTTCCCTACACCGTCGAAATTCAAAGCACCCGTAGTGACTCCCAAGTACGATGGAAAGACAGATCCCGTACTTCATATAGAACAGTACCAAGCTGCTGCAGATATCTACGCTGTCCCCGACGAGATGAGGTGTAGAGCATTCTCGGGAACTCTTACCGGATCTGCACAGATATGGTACAATAATCTTCCTCGGGGTAAGATTTCAACTTTTGTTCAGTTAGCCGAGCTGTTTATTGGCAATTTTTGTTTTGGAGCAAAGCCGGTAAAGCGAGTAGCACACTTGCTAAGTGTTAGACAAAAATCAGGTGAAAGTACTAGAGATTACATAACTCGTTTCAATAACGAAAAGTTGGAAGTCATAGATTATGAAGAAAAGACAGCAATCACTGCTCTGATGAGTGGTTTGCTGCCTAACAAGCTGTATTACACTTTGGCCAAAGATCCACCTAAAAATATGTCAGAGTTGATGGCAAAGGCGGCCAAAATCATGAATGCCGAGGAGGCTATGGCTGCGAAGAAGAATATGGATAAAGAAGTTAAAGTGGAGGTCGACAATTCTAAGAAGAAAGATCAGAAAAGTAATGGTGGTGACAAATATTCCAAGAATAACAGGATGAAGTTGGAAGCCCTAAAGAAGTATGATAATTATACTCCATTGAAAGTGGGTATTAATCATGTTTTGGAAGAAATCAGGAATAACGAGGAAATCAAATGGCCAGAGAAACTGAAGACAGATCCCGACCTGAGGAATAAGACCAAATATTGCGAGTTTCACAAAGATCATGGCCATATGACCAAAAATTGTATAGCCCTTCAGAACGAGATTGAAACACTCATCCGAAGAGGAAAATTATCAAAGTACGTAGATCGCAGGAGTGAGAGGAAGAATGATGATAGAACTAGAGAGAGATCTAGATCTCCTCGTCGTGCAGAGGAGAAAAAGAAGAGGAGGGACCATGAAGAGGATCCAGATGATGACCCCGATCTTCCCAAAAAGCCAAGGAAACCCGAACGAGAGGTATTTTCCATACGTTTTGGGTCATTTGATTGTAATGTTATTACAGGAGGAGATGCAGGAGGAGGAGACCTTACTGCAGAAAGAAAAGCTTATCTCGGAGAGGCTCAAGCTTGTTCATACATTCAGCGAATAAACCTGGCCGAGGATGATCGTCCGAGGAAGGTAAACAAAGAGAAGCTAGTGATTGGTTTTTCAAAAAACGACCTGGCAGGTGTTCTCTACCCTCATGATGATCCTCTGGTGATCAAAATGAGGATGAAGGATGTGGTCATTTCAAGGGTGTTAGTAGACAATGGTAGTTCGGCAGACATCATGTATTATTCATGCTTTGATAGCTTGAATTTAAAATTATCTCAATTAGAACCTTATCACAGACCCCTTCTGGGTTTCGCTGGCGAGAAAGTTTTTCCACTTGGGACGATCAAGTTGGATATACTCATTGGAACTTGGCCTGCTTGTCGAACAGAAAGAATACGCTTTTTTGTAATGGATAAAAATGTGCAGTCCGCCTACAACATCATCATGGGAAGAGTTGGATTGAAGAAGTTCGAAGCAGTTCCATCTACAGTTCATCAGTGTTTGAAATTCCCAACGAATTTTGGAGTAGGAATTATGAAAGGTGATCAAAAAGTAGCTCGGGAATGCTATTATTCGTCTGCCGAGCAAGAGGAACTTGAAGAATCACAGAAAAAGACTACTACTTACCAAGTGGAGGAAGGCACAGAAATTGAAACTCTTGACCCTAGGGATGAATCTCAACTCGTAAAAGGGCAGGTTGTGGAATCTACAGAAATTGTTATCCTGGACGACGAGCATCCTGAACGAATAACTCAGATAGGATCGTCGTTGGATTTTTCAATAAAACAGGAGTTGATAACTTTCTTGAGAAACAGGAAGAATACTTTTGCTTGGAGTCATGAAGACATGCCAGGAATAGATCCAAACTTCTTATGTCATGAACTCAATGTGAATAAGGAGATCAAGCCTGTGAAGCAAAGAAGAAGAGTGTTTAGTCCCGAGAAGAACCAGGCCATACAAGAGGAGGTCGAGAAACTCCAGAAAGCCCAATTCATTGAAGACGTGAAATATCGAGATTGGTTGGCGAATGTGGTGATGGTAAAGAAGAAGAACAACAAATGGAGAATGTGTGTTGATTTTACTGATCTCAACAAGGCATGTCCAAAAGATCATTTTCCATTGCCCAGAATTGATCAACTAGTGGATGCTACCTCGGGACACGAGCTACTCAGCTTCATGGATGCTTATTCTGGCTACAACCAAATCAAAATGAAACCTGAAGACAGGGAAAGTACTTCTTTTATTACCCCAAGGGGAACTTATTGTTATAATGTTATGCCTTTTGGTTTAAAAAATGCAGGTGCAACATATCAGCGGTTGATGAACAAGGTATTCACCGAACAAATCAGCCGCAATATGGAGGTCTATGTCGACGACATGCTCACCAAAAGCAAGAGAGCTGCAGATCATTTGGTTGACTTGAGTCAAACTTTTGATCAACTGGATAAATACCAGATGAAGCTTAACCCGACGAAATGTACCTTTGGAGTACGAGAAGGAATGTTCCTCGGATACATCGTCAACCAACGAGGTATTGAGGCAAATCCAGAAAAGATCAAAGCTCTTTTAGGGCTGCGATCCCCGACGACGAAGAAAGAAGTGCAAAGTCTTACCGGACGAGTTGCAGCACTCAACAGATTTGTATCCCGAGCAACTGATAAATGCCTCCCATTCTTCAAAACACTACGAAAAAGTTTTGAGTGGACTGATGAATGTGAGAAAGCCTTTCAAGATCTGAAGAAGTATTTGGGAGCCCCACCATTGTTGTCTAGGCCAATAACTGGAGAGAAGCTGTACTTGTATTTGGCAGTATCAGAAAATGCAGTTAGCTCGGCGTTGATCAGATTGGAGAATGGAGTCCAGAAGCCAATTTATTACACAAGCAAGGCCTTCCGAGGTGCGGAAATCAGATACCCAAAGCTGGAAAAATTGGCACTGGCATTAATTGAAGCAAGTAGAAGAATGAGACCATACTTCCAGGCCCATACCATCATTGTGTATACCGACATGCCGTTAAGACAAGCCCTTAACAAGCCAGAAAAATCAGGAAGATTGATGTACTGGGCAATAGAGCTCGGTGAATATGATATTGTGTATGAACCCAGATCATCGTTGAAAGGGCAAGCCGTGGCAGATTTTATAGCAGAGTTCACATACCCTGATACCCCCGAGGAGCAAAAGATACTTGCTGACCTACCTGTGGACGATACAGGATCGACAGACACAGATCCAAACCAACCAAGGTTGGTAAAAGGACTTGTGGATGTAGAAAAATCATCATATTCAAACCCCGACCAACTCCGGTTGGTAGAGGGGCGCGAACAAATGATCGACGAGGAACGAAGGATACCCGGGGATGATGAAAGAAAACAGATAATATTTCACCGAGGAACTCTAACAGATAAGAAATTTGAAGACGAGTTACATACATGGAGATTATATGTAGATGGATCATCTTGCACGGCTGGTTGTGGAGCAGGGATTGTTTTAAATTCTCCAGATGATATTGACATGGAGTATGCCTTGAGATTCCAATTCAAAGATTCTAATAATGAGGCTGAATATGAGGCTATGATAGCAGGTTTTCATTTGGCGAAAGTTATGGAGGCACGTCAAGTAATTGTTTTCAGTGATTCTCAATTAATTGTGAATCAAATGATGGGAATATATGCAGTGAAGGGAGAGTTAATGGTGAAGTACCATGAAAAAGTGATGGAGTTATTGAAAGAATTTGATGCTATTCAATTGGTGAGGATACCGAGAATGGAGAATGCTAGAGCAGACGCATTGGCCCGACTAGCGTCAGCTACGCGCACCGAGCTGCGAAGAACAATACCAATTGAAGCACTAGAAAGTCGGAGCATAGAAGAAGATCTGACGGTGAAGATTATTACCCTTGATTTAGGACCATCTTGGATGGATCGTATCAGAGCATACATTGAAGAAGGAGTACTACCGGAGGACAAACTAGCTGCCAAGAAATTGAAGTATAAAGTTGCTCGGTATGTGTTAACTAATGGTGTTTTGTATAGACGAGGAATTATGGCAGGTTTGCAGAGATGTGTGCATCCATCAGAAGTCAAAGAATTGATTGAAGAAATCCATGAAGGATCTTGTGGAGCTCATGTAGCAGGTCGGACTCTACTGCAAAGGGTGATGACACAGGGATACTACTGGCCGACGATGAGAGCTGATTGTATAGCCTATGCTAAGAAGTGTGACAAGTGCCAACGTTTTTCTTCCATCCGAAGAACTCCACAGGCATTGTTGACACCCATAACATCACCTTGGCCATTTGCCATGTGGGGGATTGATCTGGTTGGACCACTGCCGACGACCCGAGGAAGGTTCAAGTATCTTGTCGTGGCAGTAGACTATTTTACTAAGTGGGTGGAAGCTGAACCACTAATTGATATGACGTACGAGAAGGTGTATCAGTTCATATGGAAGAATATCATTTGTCGGTATGGTCTCCCCCACGCTTTCATCACAGACCATGGAACGCAATTTGATAATGAAGAATTTGCTGCCTATTGTCATCAGTCAAACGTCTTGAAGTTTCATTCAGCACCAGGCCATCCCTAAAGCAATGGACAGACTGAAGTGACGAACAGAACATTATTAAATGGGTTGAAGAAGAGGTTAAATGAGGCTAAAGAAAATTGGATTAATGAGCTACAGTCAGTTTTGTGGGCTTACCGAACAACTCCCCGAGCAGTAACAGGAGAATCACCATATATGCTAGCATTTGGAAGTGAGGCTGTGATACCTGCCGAGTTGGGCCTACCAACACATAGGGTGTTAAATTTCAATTCTCCGATCAGTGATCTGATGAGAAGGATGGATTTGGATATGCTCGAGGAAGTCAGAGAAGAGGCAGCCATTAGGAATGCTGCTTATCAACAACGAACAGCTCTGTTTTACAACAAAAGGGTAAAGAAATGTGATTTAAAAGAAGGGGATTATGTGCTAAAGAAGGTCATTCAGAAGCAGAATAAACTGGAAGCAAACTGGCATGGACCTTACCGAGTTACAGAAGTTGTTCGACCAGGAACTTACAGAATAGCAACTCTAGAAGGAGAGGAATTTAAAAATGCATGGAATGCTGAACACCTGCGCAAGTATTATCAATGATGTCAAATGTAAAGCATTTCTTTCATTATGAATAAAACGAAGATGTTTCACCATTTTTCTTTCTGGATGAAAGTTTTTCGGGGAATACTAGTGTAATACACTACACAACAAAAGTGCTCTAAGGAGCCAACCTCCTTGTTAGGAGGACAGCTCTACGGAGCAAAAGTGCTATAAGTAGCCAACCTCCTTTGGTTAGGAGGACATGCTCTAAGGAGCCAAAAAATGCAGCTCTACGGAGCAAAAGTGCTCTAAGGAGCCAACCTCCTTTGGTTAGGAGGACAGCTCTACGGAGCAAAAGTGCTCTAAGGAGCCAACCTCCTTTGGTTAGGAGGACAGCTCTATGGAGCAAAAAGTGCTATAAGTAGCCAACCTCCTTTGGTTAGGAGGACATGCTCTACGGAGCCAAAAAATGCTCTAAGGAGCCAAAAGCTTTAAGGAGCCAGAAAGTGTACACCAGCAGGATCAACCACGGTTGGTAAGATAAAAATATACTCTCATATTACAACTTATGTTGGTCGGGAGGTAATATTATTACAATGAGTTCTTTGAAGAACAAAATGTTTAAAAAATACACCAAGTATAGTTGGTCGGGGATAAAAACCCAATAACTGTAGTTGGTCGGCGAGGACAACTTATTGATCTTAGTTGGTCGGACGCAATTTTATAATCAAACCAAGTATAGTTCGTCGGAGCTGTAATTAGTCGACAAACATTATTCACCCACCTTGGTTGGTTGGAAACAGTTTGAACATTTTTACTCATTACTTTATTATTAAGTGATCGAGAAACATTACTAATACTTGTAACTTTTTATTAAGTTGCTTATTGAACAATAATATTGTTATCTTTTTAACAGATACATAGATACATATGTACAAATATAAATGTGCTTGATAAACACAAGACTAACAAAATTGGCAAACAGAAAATGAAAATCTTTTCATTAATCTAGAATAAATTACAAATTACAAGAAGGTATTAAATTGTTACATGGATATTACTATTCTGTTGGTTTTTTGCCCTGTGCTTTAGAAACAGGTTCCTCGCCGGCAGGAGGGTCTTCTAGGCAAAGGGGAGAATTGATGAAATTAACATCTCTGAGCATTCTGACGTTCATAACAGAAGGTGTATCCAAAAGATGCTCAGGACGAGATAATTCAGCTTGGGAGTGAAGGCTATAATCACCAAGATATTTTGAAATTAGACTGCGAGGAATGGAACGAGCTGGAATCCATGCCATATCCAATTTGAAAGGTGGTACATGCAGGTCTGATAATGATGGAGCATGATAGTCCCATAAAAAATGCCCTTGCTCCAACTTTAATACACCCAATGCATTTAACCATCCTTGCTTGTAACCTTCATTATTAGCATGTTCAATGCGAGCATCCAGATGAACGAGAGCTTCATTGTATCCTGCCATCCAGAATTCTCTTGGCTGTTTATGGAATTGGAAGGTTAATCTATCCAATTGTTCATGAAGGCTTTTGGCAAAGAGATCTTTGTTATGCAAGGCAGATTTCGTTGATGCCAGCTGATCTTCCAGAGACAGATTTTTATTGGACATTTCAGTCAGAGCACGGTCTTTTACTTTCAACTGGAATGCTTGAGTTTCCAGAGTAGACTGAGTGCGAACCTCTTCAACATTTTGGCTGACTCTTCCTCGCCCCCGAGAACCTCTTCCTCGTCCCCGAGCAGTTCCAGAAATGGCAGATCTTCTTAAGTCCTCCAGCTCTTGCCTCAGTTTGGCATTTTCGACCTCTAAGAACGAGAAGCCTTCATCAGTAACTGGTATTAATGCAGTAGAGGATGAAGCAGCAGATTCATATTGAGCTAATTTCTTCTGCAAATTATTATTTTCTTGCTCCAGGATCTCGGCGATTTGTCTACAGGCTTCAATTTCACCTTTTAGGGTCCTCTCCCTGACGTCATACCCAGCAATGATCTTCTTGTGGCCTGTTTTTGAAGAGAGCTGCTGGTATCTATTTTCATAATCTTTATGTAACAAAGCCATTGATTCGTTATGTTGATTTTGAAGATCCTCTAAGGAACCATGAAGCTCTTCAATCAACTCATAGTAAGCGACATTGTTGGCCACTGCTCGGTTGAGTAAAGCTTTCAAGTACTGATAAGCTTCAATAGCCTGCTCTGAAGCACCGTGACCAAGTATATCAGCAATTTCTGATGTACTAAGATCTGTATGACCAACCTTATAGTATTGATGACATTGCTGCATCAGCTCGGTATCATGAGAAGAGATCAATTCCATTCTAGCAACAAACTAATGACAAGAAAAAGACAACAATCAACAAAAACAAGTTATCAACAACAGAGATAAGCAAAGATATATTTTATTAGATCATTAAAAAGTTACATCGTTCGATTACAAGGAAATACAGAAAGGCTACCGAACAACTTCACACCTTTTCCTTGTCTCCCAAGACTTTCTCGGGAGGCTGGGACGAGAAGCTCGGTTGCTCGGTGGTAACTACAGCTTGATCGGTAGGAATCTTCTCGGGAGGAGGAGGCATGGAGGAAACGTCCTCGGTGGCAGAGGGTTGAGAGGCAGAAACTTGATCGCCCATAGCCATGGAAGACTCATCTGAAGCAGGTTCATCTTCTTCTTCTTCCACAATTGGTGGAGGAGGACCAGGGAGATGCCGTTGGAATAGCTCAGAATCGTCTTGGACTTTTAGCTCTTGCAGAGCAGCTACCCAACCATCATGGAAGTATTTCAACTCCCCATATTGGACTTGGGACGTCATTGCAGCTATCCATCTCTCCCATCCTTTCTCCCAACCAACGCTGAAATGTTTCTTGATTGCAACTTTTCTCCTCGACTTCTCCGAGGAGAGCTTCACCTCCAGTTCCTCTTTCTTAACCTTAATATCTCGCAGAGTAGATAATTCTTCTTCCGCCTTCTTCAATTTATCATCAGATTCCTGATGTTTAACCTCCAAATCTTTAATTTTCTCCTCCAAATTCTTGGAGGTTTCAGCCATCTTCATCTTATCAGCCTCAGCCACAGCCAATTTTTTCTCCCAAACAGTTTTCTCCTCGATGTACTGTTGGCGAGATTCCTTCACAGATTGGGTTAAACCCAACAAAGCATCGTCAACATCGGACGAGGAAGTGGAAGCTTTAATAACTTGATCTTTCTTCACGATGGTATTGAAGCAGTTCACCAGCTGAAAGATAAGAAAAACAATAGAGTCAACACAAATACAAGAATTCAAGAAAAAGAAAGAAAGACCAAAGGTATGAGAAATTTACTGAAGAAAGATGGCGAGCAGCTAGGGATGTCAGTGTATCCCTAGGAATTTTTTCATCAACCCCGAGAACCTCGGGTATAACTGAGCTCGTTGAAGAACTCGGAAGAATGATTTTTGAGACACTACTACCACCAGCGGGTAGAGAAGATGTAGTTCCAGCAAGATTAACTGAGGATGATTTCCTAAGTCTCTTCAAAGGACGGTCAGCAGCATCAACCAAGGAAGAAGTCTTGGTCGGAGAGATGGCAATTACATCAGCAGGAGCATCTTTCTTGCTTGGGGCCACTGGGGGCTTCTCGGCAACTTTGGAGGAACCAGCATCTACTCTTTTAGTCCCCTCTGGGACATCAATTTTGCCTTTCTGGGCTCCAACAGCAGAAGAAGTTTCACCAAATAGAGCAGGAGGAGCTCTTTTCTTGCCCATTCTCTGAGATAGGGGGATATGAGAATCTGAAGATGAACTTTCTGGTGTTGAAGCTGGTTCAACAGGGCGAGCAGTATAAGAGGTTGTGTAACTCTTATACTGTAGTAAATATGAAGCAGATCTAATATGCTCGTCAGCAATGGTCTTATGCAAATTCCAGATAAGTTTCAAATGCTTGATATTCACTTCTGACTCTTTTGGAGTTTTTCTTTTGCTATCAACTGCAAATAAATACATAATGGAATATCAGTCATACATTTTGTCAAACATGATGAAAGCATAATTTCATAAGTAAAATAAAATGAAAAATAAACCTATCCCGTTGCCGTATGGGGGGCATTTGGGACCGTTGTATACTTCATTCCCAGATAAAGGCGCATGTTGCCAATTTTTTATGACCAACCCATGCTCAAAATAATCCCTATTTGAGTCAGGGAGATTAACTACAAGAGCCCTATTCAAATACCTAGTTTTTAAATAATAAATATTATCTAGAACAACCCATTTATAACAAAACATAATTTCAGGGATCCCAATACGAGTCCCGTGAGTTAGATTTAATTTGTGCACCCCGTTAATTATTCTCCATGAATTGGGGGCTATTTTTGCAGGAACAAGATCAAAATATTGACAAAACTCAAGACATAATGGGTTTGGTGGAAAAGAAAAACCGCATTCAGCAACAAAAAGACTGGGGAACCAATGTCCCTCAGCCAATCGAAAGTAATCTAAAGGCTCAGAAAGAACCTCTAGAGTTACCCACGAAGGAATGGAAAAATCAGAACGGAATTTCTCAACAGACTCCACAATATAAACCATATTGAATAAAAGAGATAGAGAAGAAAGAAAGAAGATCTTATAGAAAGAAAGAAGATGTGTTGACAACGAACGGAAACAAGGATGAACGCACAAGAGAAGAAGAGAAAAGAAAGCTTGAATGCAGAGAATGAAAAACGTAGACGACGGTATGGTTACCAAAGAAGTTTAAATACTTTGCATTGGGAAGCGGCGAAAGAAATGATTATCAAAAAGAAACTACTAAACTTCCGGCGGCTAAAAGGACAAAATTTGCACGAATATCAAAGCATTTTATCAAAAAGGCAGAAACTGCGAAATAAGAAGGAAATTTGAATACAATGTTCCTGAAACCCGGGAAGTACATTTAATATTGCCATATACCGAGAAAGAATGTTCCATACTCTTCAAAATTCAAAATATGAAACATTGGGGGCTTCTGTTGATACCAAAATTAATGTGCTGATGTGGACGAATAAGATGAAGACACGTGTCAATCTACATGGCACAATAGCAACGAGAAAGATCATTTCCCGACCAACCGTGCTTCTTTCCGAACAACGAGAATACACCGAGAAACTCTATCACACCGAGGAACTCTATCATCCCGAGATACTCTAAGTATTCCGAGGAACTCTATCAACAAGCAACTAAGGCGGTCCGAACTGCATCTCGGCCGTATCATTAATTACCAGACGGACAACTGTTCAACTATTCATTATATTCTTGACGCACACACTGCATTAAATGTATTACCCTTTCATATGTATATCATTTAATGTATTGGACCTTTCATGTACAGCCTAAAGGCTATAAATACCTTGTATCATCCTCAATTCAAGGGGACCGGAATTTCTTGAGAGAACTTGTAATCAAGAATTCCACAAACACTCAGCAATAACATAACAGTGGACGTAGGCTTTATTCCTAGCCGAACCACTTTAAAAATCTTTGTCTTATTTATTTATCTGTGATTGAAAAATTAGAGCGATCTAATTTTTTACATCAACAGCAGCATACCAGCTCATTAAGTTTAAAATTACTTCAGCTCCCATCCTATTGTAAGGACATAAATTTCCAATTGAGTCCCTGTATTGTTTTGACTTAATTCCGTGAACAAAACTGTGTTTGTAATATGTCATAGGGAGATGTTTATGTGTGTCATGATCCCACTTGGTCTATGACGTATTGAAGACATTGCGGCAAATCTTCAAAGAATTAATCATGCCGATGTTTAATTGGTGCAAGTTTAATCGTCTTCAAAGATAATTTCATTCCCAGATCACTCAGGTATGAATGTGTTTAATTAATGGTGCTCGGAATTATTTTATAAAAGACAAGGATATAATTTTTATAAAGAAAAATGTTTTAAATGTTTTAAAAGTGTTTTAAAGGTTTACTCTACGTTTTATGATGATAAGCTCGTAAAAGAGTTTGACATTTTTGGATCTCTCATTGGAAGAGACGTTTTAAACAAAAAGTCAAACTTTCGCGCAGTCGTTCAAAAGACATCCAATCTCGTTCGAACGAGATAAGGATGTCGCTCGAATGAGTTCCTCAAGTCGTTCGAACGACATGTTTTTTGAGGCGACGTTTAAATCCTATTTAAACAGTGTTTTCATCATAATTTTGGAAGTGCTCTTTCTGGAAAACATTTTTACTAACCAGAACCTTGTTTGCACATATTTTTTCTAAGGTTTAAAAAGTCTTAAACACATCCTTAGAGTTTGCAAAGATCTGAGTTATCATTCTTATATGTTTACGTGATCTTGATGCACCAAAGTTCTTTGTTCTACACATTGAACACAAAGGGTTTTGCGGTGAAGAAAAGAGAAGGACTTCTTGTTCGACATCGTAGACGAATCAAAGCCATATCGGTGGACACCGAGACATACGTGATCAAAGCCATATCGGTGGACACCGAGACATACGTGGACGCGTGTGTTGTGGACAGGTATCGTGGAAGACGAAATTTCTGCATGGGCACTATTGAAGAACAGTTGAAGATCAGAAGGAGCGTCAAGACCCATGGAGATCGAGTCTTAGTGTAAGGCTAATCTGTTTTTGTAAAACCATTATTCATAGTGATTGTCTGGCTTGGACCGTCCGAGGTTATTTTTCCGTTTTGGGTTTTTTTCTCGTACATCCGGCGTTGTGAGTATTCTTTACTTTGTTTTACTTGCTTTAATCATTAGATGCATGTTTAGGATTAATCAAGATAAAACTGGTTTATAGTAAGAATTGAGTTTTTCACAACTTGGTTTAGTGCATAATTAAAAGTTGGATCTTTTTAGGAGAAAAATTGGTTTTGTTTGAAACACACATATCGGGCCACTCACACTTTCAAATTGGTATCAGAGCTAGAAAACATTATTTATTTATTTTGTGATCCTGTGTGTTTGTTTATCTCTCCTGTGCTTGTTTTCTCTCGATGGATTCTCTAAGCGTTGACGATCTACATCATTTGAATTTAAAGTTTGCAAATCATATTGAAGTTATTGAGAAAGAAAATCATGGTCTCAAAAATAAGATTGAATATTTGCAAACGTTTCAAATTCAAAGAGATATTTGTCATGAGCATTTTAGTTCCTTATTTAAAGATTTTAATATGATAAAATTGGGCAAAAAGGAGAGTGATGATAGAGTCCTCATTTTAGAAAAAGAGTTAGAGGATTTAAAAAATTCTAAAGTTTGTACCGTTGAGAAAAATAATTCGATTAATGATTTTATGGCACGAGAAAATGCTCTTAGGGATAAGTTTGCTCATATTGAGGGGGAGCGAGATAACCTTCTAGGGGTAATTGAAAATTTAAAGAAGGAGCCCCTAAAGTTCGAGGAATCTAATTGTTTGCTTGAGTCAAAAGTTTTAAAGTTAAAAAATGATTTAAATGACTTGAGTAGTGATGGTAGCGGCTTATCTTGTTCTAGTGGTTCGATTGTAAAAGCCAAAACCATAGTTTGTTTTAGAGCGTCAACCACATCCGAGGGTATTAGAAAAGGTCAACCTAAAGGTTCCATTCCTCATCGTGTTTTCACTTGTTCGCATTGTGGTAGGAAAGGTCGTCTTAGGAGCTTTTGTTTTGATCTTAGAAAATACCCTAGGAAGATTAAACGTAGTGTCCCATTGGTTCCCAAAACCCGTTTTGTTAGGTATATACCTGTTTGGGTTAGGAAATCCGTTTTGGAAATGCTAAATGCTTCGTTGGTTGATTCTCACATGCATGCACATGATTCATCTCTTGCTATTTCTTATGGATAGTAGCTTGCATGTTTTGTCATACGCTAGCCCTTGCATCATAATTTATTATTTGCTAGTGATATGACATGTGTATCATTTTGTATTATAGTTTTCATTTATTTGAGTCCTATTTGAAAAATACAAAAAGATTTTGTTTTTTTAGAAAACTTTTGAAAATCCAAAAAGAATTTTCTTTTCTTTGAGTCAAATATGTTTGAAAAGTCAAAAAGATTTTCGTTTTTTTTTTTAAGTTTATATGTTTGATGTGGCATATTGGTGTGCTTGGACCGTAGGACATTTGGTCATTATTATCGATACTTAGAATGATCTTAACCATTGTTTATATGGGGTTGTTTCGAAGTTGATATGCATTTTGATTCGACTTTGTATATATGTCAACATTGCACACATGCATGAGTTTATATGGATGTTTGACTTCTCTTGTATATTTGAATTTGGTGAGGCGTTCTTATCTCAATCTTGTCATTTATGCATAAGTAGACTTAAGGAGAAGTGTGCATATAATAATCGTTTACCGTGAGGATTTTAAATTGGTAAAAATTATGAGTGATTTACTGGAAAAGGCTGCGAGAGTTCAAAATTGACTCGTCGTGAAAGCCACCATTTAAAAGAGCCCCAAAAGAAAATGCAAAATGCTAAGAAAAGGGCCAATAAGATTTTCTCTAAGTTGAGAATGCTAGAAACCTCAAAAGAAACTGAAAAAGTATGTTTATATGAGGGTGTTTTGGTTGGAGAAAATGTAAACGGGTTTGCATTTCTAATCCTAATGTTGAAATATTGCAATTTGACGTCATTGTTTGTAGAATCGTTAAAATTCTGGATTTGTGTGCATGTAGTATGTTTAGTTCATTAAGATCACACTTGAATTGTCATATGGCTATGATAAAGTTTGATGATTTATATCAATTAGAGATTCTTGATTGTTTCGATGTGTTGGAATTGTGACTCATTTGTTGTAGTTTCACGCCCATTCATTCCATATCCATGTTTGAGCACATCAGTATTATGTTTGCATGTAACTCACATTTTAAGTTTTTATGAGTTTTTGCGTTTTGTGTTAAATGCATACTGTTTTGCATCTGTCAGGCCCTTCCTGGAATATTTTTGTGGAAATTTTTTCACTGGGCAATACTTTATAATAATTCTGGGAAAATGGAAAATTTTGGCAGGTCGCGCGAAGTCGTTCTAACGACATCTCATCTCGCGCGAACGACTTTTGTACTTCGTTCGAGCGACTTCCTCGTCTCGTTTGAGAGAAGTCCCTGGCTCGTTCGAATGACAGGATGAAAAATGACTTCTGATTGGTTTGCAGTCCACTGGTTTAATTTGATATATTTTTGGTACTGCGGGAAGCATTTCTGGACTAACTGGTTTATATGCAGGTTCTTTTATATTCCAAATTGGTATTTTGCATATGAGCCCGTTTATCACACCTGATTAATTTGCGATATTCTTTGTGTAATTCCTTGGTTTACTAGCTACTGATTTATCATTGCTTGATCTTATTTAGCTAGTTGTTCCATGATTATCTAGTATTTTTCAATTCTCAAATTGGTATCAACTTGATTCAAATTGGTTTCATATTCTCATGCTAGATATTTCATATTGGTTTATCTTTTCACCGGATTGTCTATTAGAGACAAAAAGGGGGAGAGATGTATGTGATGTAGGGGGAGAATTGTTGAGCGCTACTAATGATTTCTGGATTTACATTTTGTTTGTTTGATTATATTTGTTTCAAATTGGTATCAAATAATTGCTGATTATATTTATTTCAAATTGGTATCAAATAATTTCTCACAAGTTTTAAATGATTTGTTCTTATTAGAAATATAAATTGGTATCATTTGTTCCTCTATACTTCACTGGGTATCTGTTTGTCTGTTTCATGTGTGTAGGTATGCTTCAGCGATTAAAGATTTCAAGACTACATCACATTCAGACAGTTCATGCTTGCCGGTGCTACATATTCTAGTCCGTGTCCTTTAATTTTTTATTTTGGGTTTATGGGATGGGATTTAGGCGTCATACGGCTTGACGGCCCAGTTAGGCATTTCACTGGTTTAGTTTTTTTCCCGAAATAGTCAAAGGGGGGGATTTGTAAGGGCATAAATTTCCAATTGAGTCCCTGTATTGTTTTGACTTAATTTCGTGAACAAAACTGTGTTTATAATATGTCATAGGGAGATTTTTATGTGTGTCACGATCCCACTTGGTCTATGACGTATTGAAGAAATTGAAGACGTTGCGGTAAAGCTTCAAAGAATTAATCATGCCGATGTTTAATTGGTGCAAGTTTAATCGTCTTCAAAGATAATTTCATTCCGAGATCACTCAGGTATGAATGCGTTTAATTAATGGTGCTCGGAATTATTTTATAAAAGATAAGGATGTAATTTTATAAAGAAAAATGTTTTAAATGTTTTAAAAGTGTTTTAAAGGTTTACTCTATGTTTTATGATGATAAGCTCGTAAAAGAGTTTGACATTTTTGGATCTCTCATTGGAAGAGACGTTTTAAACAAAAAGTCAAACTTTCGTGTAGTCGTTCAAACGACATCTAATCTTGTTCGAACGAGATAAGGATGTCGCTCGAATGAGTTCCTCAAGTCGTTCGAACGACACGTTTTTTGAGGCGGCATTTAAATCTTATTTAAACAGTATTTTCATCATAATTTCGGAAGTGTGCTTTCTGGAAAACAGTTTTACGAACCAGAACCTTGTTTGCACATGTTTTCTAAGGTTTAAAAAGTCTTAAACACATCCTTAGAGTTTGCAAAGATCCGAGTTATCATTCTTTTATGTTTATGTGATCTTGCTACACCAAAGTTCTTTGTTCTACACATTGAACACAAAGGGTTTTGCGGTGAAGAAAAGAGAATGACTTCTTGTTCGACATCGTAGACGAATCAAATCCATATCGGTGGACACCGAGACATACGTGGATGCGTGTGTTGTGAACAGGTATCGTGGAAGACGGAATTTCTGCGTGGGCACTATTGAAGAACGGTTGAAGATCAGAAGAAGCGTCAAGACCCGTGGGGATCGAGTCTTAGTGTAAGGCTAATCTGTCTTAGTAAAATCATTGTTCATAGTGATTGTCTGTCTTGGGCCGTCCGAGGTTGTTTTCCCGTTTTGAGTTTTTTCCTCGTACATCCGGTGTTTTGAGTATTCTTTACTTTGTTTTACTTTCTTTAATCATTAGATGCATGTTTAGAATTAATCAAGATAAAACTTGTTTAAAGTAAGAATTGAGTTTTTCAAAACTTGGTTTGGTGCATAATTAAAAGTTGGATCTTTTTAGGAGAAAAATTGGTTTTGTTTGAAACACACATATCGGGCCACTCACACTTTCACCTATCCCTGCTAGATTTTACTCAGCTGCTTGATTTTACTTGGAGGCCAATAAGTCCGGGATTCTCAGTCAGAATGGTCGCCCCGTTGCTTACTTTAGTTAGAGATTTATCGGTTCTGTCACCAACTATTTTTCCTATGATTTTGGAGTTCTATGTAGTGGCGCAGGTTGTCAAGCATTAACAACCCTATTTGATTCATCGAGAGTTTGTCATTAAATCAAATCACGAGGCCCTCCATCTCATTAACTCCTAGAAGAAGGTCATCGATCGACACGCCAAGTGGACTAGTTTTTATAGCAGTTTACTTCCACCTACAGTACAAGCTCGGTACATATGTACATATGCATATACACACATTGAAAGCTACATAAAATCCATCAAGGGTATTTTGAATTGAGGTTAAAGACTACTCATGAACTTTCGAAACCAAATATGATTTACAATTGATAAGGGGGACCATGTCAAATAACCATACTTGCAAGCTCATAACGTGATTTCTGTCGATCAAAATAATGATTATTAATGTCAGCATTCCTATCGATTTTTTCACTAGCTCTCAATATTTGTTACCTTATATTCATAATTTTAGTCCTATTATGTATGTTTCTACGATCATTCAAGGACTTATTACCATTTTAACTATTTTCTTTGAGCCAACTTGAGAAAATATTACAAATAGCAAAGTCCTCACCATCAACGTTTATTTCCGTGAAATTTAACCAAACATCTTTTTTCTACCAAGAACAACTTCACTAGTATTTTGATCATTTTGAGATGAATGAGGGGTCTAATCTAGATTAACTTAATATTTTACTTTGATTGTCACCTTGTTCGGAGAACATCTTTCACTTTGGAAAATTTTCTATTCAAATTCAAAAAACCTATTTTATAATACTTTGAGTAAATAAAAATATATAAATTAAAAAAAGATTAAGAATATACATTTAAACAAATGTATACTCTTATATTATAAACGTCAGAGATTAAGAGATCAAGAAAATAAAAATAAAATATTAGCAGATTAAGAGTGTACATATTAGCACCAGATCCAAAAATAAAATATCAGAGATTAAGAGAATACATTAATTTTTTTCATAAAAAATGAAAAACGGAGCAAATTGATACACAAACTAAAAGGCCTAAAAATTGAACCAAATAAGATTACATGAAACATATTTACCAATTTTCTCTTAAATAGATGAAGATATGGTTAGTTTTCATAACCTATATTATTCAGAATTTGGAGTTCAGGAACAATCGACGCTTTCACCCAAAAATTTATACATTTACAATGTAAATTAACTTACCATGTGAAGATAATAATAATGCAATAAGATAAATATAATTTCACCTCATTAATGTATGGTCATGTTGAGTACCTATCATCTCCAATAGATGTTTTGTCATGTTGGGTACCTTTCATCTCTAATAGATGTTATTACCCAAAACACACCCAAAAAGTTAAAATCAAACATTTAAACAGGGAAAAAATATATCCATACACATTTCATATATAAGGTAAAAAAAATACTCAAAATAACTTAATAACAAAGATTAGGATGCAAAAACTTTAACTAATTCCTCATTGAAAGTGTCTTACTGAACTAAGAGTGTGTAAAAAGCTATTGCATCATAAGATTTTTGATGGTGCTAAAACAAAAACATCATGCTATTCAACATGTTTATACTCATCTTCATACAAAATAACCTGGAAATAAAGAAGCAAGAGAGAGGGGATGTACCTTAGAACCGCGTGGAAGTAAATCTAATAATTGAAGATCTACAAAAATCATATAACCTATATTATATCTAGAAACAAAATTGTAAAACCTTTTATGAATGCCCTCATATACAGAAATCAAATAATTATGTTTAACAATAAATAATAATGTCAATAACTGGAATGATGACTTTCTTTTCAGAAACGTCAAAAAAAAATATTCAATTATGACCAAGATGACAGCTAGTAATAATATGCTAGATTTTTAGCGAGTTCATGAATAACCATAGTAGTCGTATTATACATGTGGCATGGAGAAGGGCATTTGTGATTCTTGCATCTAAGTTCTAGTAAAAAAAATACCATCTTCTACAAATTAACCATCTACAGGTAATTACGAAGAATTCAGAGGTACCCTTAGTCGTTAGCCTCATAATTTTTATTAAAAAAACTGTATTAACTATCTTATAATTCTCCAATTTAGATTCGCAAAAATAAACAACTCTGATCAATAAACCCAAATGAAACACTAAAAGTAAAACTCCAACCAAATCCACATAAACATGCCTTAATACAAAATATTACAAGCTGATGGGAGTCATACACCAAAACCAAATGAAATCGTGTGTCTCCTTTGTGAAGAAAATAGAAATATCGTCCCAACACATTTGGAGAAGCTCTGAAATAACCCTTTTTTATAAATATATATACCCATAATCACATAAATATTATCCTTTTAATTCATGTAAGGACCTCTTATAACCATATCCCCATAATTAAACGTATGTATCAATTTGACATATAACAATAAAACATCAGACTCATAAATTTTCGGATTGACATAACAGACCTTACCGGGATCGACCATAGGCCTGAACTTACTCCAACTGATTAGAATTCCGTATTGGTGTGTGATGATTATGAACTTTTACCTCGAATGGGGATTTCTGAAGAAACAAGTGTCTAAAATCAATCTTAATGACAAATTAACCCAAAATGGTAACTATTAATTGTATTAAATATGTTGCATAATGGCATTTGAGGCATTACATCTAAGCACAATGGCGAGGCAAAAAACCTTAGGAACTCAAGATGCATGCAAGATGATTGCTTATTTTGTGTAACCATGCAACATATGATAATGTGTGCTGATATGTAGAAAACTTGTGTTATGTTAGGTGAAAGCCTCAAGGCTTTAACTAATGTATGATATCAGAATCGATTTAACTACGGCCTAAAGGGAAATTGTGATTAGTTAATTTGAAAAGCCAACTAGAAAATCTTGTGTATAAGAGTAAATCTCTATTTTATAGAATGAGACTCTAGTAAGCAATAATATTACAAATCTACTTGATGTAATAATAAATTATAGCCTCCATCATTAAGGGAGACTAATTGTCACTCTTGTAAACCCAATCCATGGCTCTTATCTAGCATAATCTAGGTCCCACGAATTCCTTTTACTATTAATAAAACTCTTCCCATATTTTTTATCATGGAAATTATATATATATATATATATATATATATATATATATATATATATATATATATATATATGGGGGGGGGGGGGTTGTGGGTGAAAAACCATAGCGACCCAATATTCAACAGCCTAAACAGGCCCAATATGCTATCCAAATCAGATTTAACATTACATGGATGATTATAAAGACGTATCATGTGGATAATTATGAAGACTCATCCTGATTATCTATATTCTCAGAGGAAATAAAAACGGATCATTCAAAGAGACAATACACAGCTGGGAGAGGTCCTACACAGATCAACTAATCTTATCACTGTAAATAAAACCTCCAATCGGGGGGGGGGGGGGGATGTATTTGTCAACCTCTAAAATAATTAATAAAAAATAAGAAACCCTCTGTGGAGATAAGCAGCTATCGATCCACGTAAATCATCTGTGTTGTGATATTTACTTGCTCTTGAAATTTCTTTTCTTTTAGAATTATTAATGGTGATTTCTTTCACTCATAATTAGCGCCATCTGTGGAAACAATTCTCTTTTCAAAAATCAACTTAAAAGTAAATAGTGAAAATAATGTCTCACCCACACAGTGCACCCATTGTTGGTGATTTACGAGCTAAGTTGTCCTTACTTAGAGTCAAATCTGAGTTACATTTAGACAAAAATTTAAGATTTCTCCCAGAGGAGAAGCTTTTTGAGTAGGTAACATTCAACCCAGATCACACGGCAGGTCGATGCTTATGAGGAACAACTCCACCAGCAAGAGGAGGCAGCATGCTTCCAATTGGAAGAGAACACACATATCCAACAATGTCTAGAGAAAATGGAAAAAGAACTCTATGATGGAAATCACAAGCGCGATGGTAGAATGCCTAATCTTCAGGTAAGCAAAACTCATAGTCAAGGAAGGAATACATGCTATGAGTGGAATCGTTTGGATCATGGGAGTAATGTGACGAAACAAAATTGAGATAAAAATGCCATAAGACAGATATACGAAGTATGGTTAAAAAAGAAATGGATTAACACCCAACTTATAGTGTAGATTAATAGAGAAAAGAGCTAGTCAGGAGGGCACTCATCACCCAGATGAAATCCCCCCTTTCAAGGGTAATTGAATAGGAGGAGTCTCCACATAAGTTTATAACCTCAAGGTTCAAAATGTACAATGAAAATATTGACCCAATAAATCATGTACACCAGTATAGGCTAGCAATAACTCTATAGATCCACAACGATGCTCTCAAGTGTCATATATTCCCATCCAGCCTAAGAGACGTCACCAAATGTGGTTCAAAAGGCTACCCCACAAGCCAGTTAAGATCTTCAAGTCCCTCGTAAAGGCCTTCAGATGTCGATTCATAACCCTTAGCTCACATCCTAAGAGGATGGATCAAATCCTTACCATGGGAGAAAAAACCACATGAGATTTTATCGGAATATGTTAAACGCTATTGGGAAACCTTAAATGAGGTTGGAGATTTCTTGGAATATATCGATGTAGCATCGTACAAGATTGGCCTGCCCCAACTCCAGGTTACATTAGTCCCTCATTAAGAAAGAGTCATACACCATAGATGATCTTATATCGTGAATCAAAAAGTATTCCAAAGTTGAAGATGTGGTCAACCTCAATTAGGGAGAGACTGTTCGCGCAAAGGCAACTAAAGAAAATTACAAGGAAAACACCCTAAAGCACATAATCAAAAGAAGAACGGAGAATCTAGAAACATTAACAAAGAAGAATCATCTAATGCGTTCCAAGCAGTTAATACCTTTTTCAATTAGCCAATTTACAAAATCTTAAATAGAATTAAGGAATAAAAACTCCTTAAGTGGCAAAAGAAGATGGGTGGTGATTTAAGAAAGAGGAATAATGCACCCGGATACACCTACTATAAGGAGAATAAACACAAGATAGAGAATCTTAAAGCCCCCAAGTCCCATTTGGAGGAGTTAGCCTAAACGGGGAATTTAAATGAGTACATAGATGGGAAAGTTGATCAAGTCACCACCCACACTGACCCAAAACCAGATACGTTTTGGATGATAAGGTGGGGCACGAGTTTGCCAATATATATGGGCATCAGAACCTAAGCATATCCAGAGTAATCCAGTTTAAATGGAACTCAATAAGGTAACGACAGTGATGGAGGCCTTCCAAATTGACCTCACCACAAGCTAACCTCGAAAATGTAGGCAACCAGAGGATGTGGACTACAGCAAACACATAGTCTTTATGGAAGACAATTTGATCGGGGTGAGGACCCCACATAACGATGCACTAGTTGTCACTGTCAAGATTATAAACTGGGACGCGGATAATCTGCTAGTGGTTCAAGGTAGTTTTTCTGAAGTAATATACATAGAGATCTTTTACAAGCTGAAACTAAGTATAATAGATCTAGAGGAAGTGACCGTCCCTTTGGTCGGCTTTGTTAGAATGATTACCATGCTAAGTAGTTAGACCAGTAAAAGTATGAAACATCTTTAACTCATTGATATTCTGATGGTAGATATTAAATCTACCTACCACGCATCCTTAGAAGAGGGTGGTTGCACTCTATGAGGGAAATGCCCTTAAATTATCATAAAAAATACAGTGCATTACAGAGCAAGAAACAATGGCGATTATGGGCAATCAGGCCATTACTCGAAAGTGTTTAATTGCTTCCATCAGGCATATGAAAGAAAAGAAGAAAGAGAGAGAATTTATCCTCGAAATATTTCAGGATGGATCCACTCTATCCAAATAAACTAAAGTATGGCAGGCCAAGGGTAGAAAAGACAAGAGTTAACCCCGTAGACAGAGTCGTGGAAAGGTTGGAAGATGTAAATTTTGACGAGAGCTGATCAAAAAGGTAATTTCTAATTGACACCACTCTGTCTGACCAAGAAAGAAAGGAATTAACCTCTTTTCTAAGCAACATGTAGAGTTGTTCGCAAGGGAGCTGTATGATATGATTGGGATTAATATTAAAGTCACCCGCCATCAATTTCATATTGACCCATCATTTTCTCTGATCACACAAAAGGCTGGTCGCACGGCCCTACAAAACTCCAAAGCGGTGGAAAATGAGGTAAGAAAACTTATAGAGGCAAGGTCCATCAAAGAAGTTCAATTCCTAAAATGGCTCTTAAACCCGATGGTGGTACAAAAGAACAACGGTAGCTCAAGAGAATGTGCAGATTTCACCGATCTCAATAAGGTTTGTACTAAAGATAATTTTTCTCCATAAAAGATAGATCAGTTGGTCGACGCCACAAAACCCACAAGCATATGGGCTTTTTGGATGCCTACTCAGGATACCACCAGACATCACTGTTCAGCCCCAACTAAGATAAGACTTTATTTATCACCCCCTAGGCTTGTACTGTTACAGGGTAATGACTTTTGGCCTAAAAAATATTAGATCCATGTACTAGAGATTGGTCATTAAAATGTTCAAGAAATAATGGAGGTTTACATTGACGATATGATTGTCAAAAGCAAACAAAAATACAAGCATCTGAATGATTTAGTGGAGATATTTGGAATCCTTAGATGCTACCAAATGAAGATAAATACGAGCAAATGCTCCTTTGGGGTCTAGTTCAAAAAATTCCTAGGCTACTTAGTCAGTAAAAGAGGGATTGAGCAAATCCTGACCAAATAGTCGCAATAAAAAATGTTCAACCTTTAAAGACTCTACGCAAAATTCAAAAGCTAACTGGGCTGCTGGCAGTTTTGAATCATTTTATCTCCAAGTCATCTGAGTGGTGTCAACTATTCTTTCAACTACTGAAGAAGTATAAAAGCCTCACCTGTAATGGCAAATGCTCAAAGTCCCTTGAAGAAATAAAATCCTATCTAAGAAAACTTCCGTTATTGGCTATCCCATACCTAAGAGATCATATATATCTTAACCTAGTAGTTTCAAGCCACGCAGCCAGTTCAGCCTTGATTTACAAAAAGTAAGGATGATAATATTTATTTACTATGTTAGTAAGACGCTTTTAAATGCCGAGTAGCGTTACCTCCCACTTGAGAAACTCGTCTTCTCTTTAGTCATCGTGTCTCATAAGATAAAACCCTACTTTGTGGTTCATTCAATTATATTTATCACGTCATTTCCCCTCAAAGTTGTTCTTCACATGACTGACCTATCTGGACACATGTCCTAATAGTCAATCGAACTTAGGAGGTTTAATATATTCTATCGATCAAAATAAGTGATTAAAGGACAAGTGTTAGCTGATTTTATCGCTGAATTTATGGGGGAAGGAACATCTAGCGAGTAACAGATTCTTGATTAATTAAAATGTTGTGGGATTGACCAATCTAGAAAATGGACATTGTATGTGAATGCTGCCTCTAAATCTAAAGAGACTGGAGTATATATTGTGTTAATCACACCGAAGAATGCCATAATTGAGTAAGGCATCAGACTGTTCTTTGAATCATCCAATAATGAAGCTGAGCATGAGGCCCTTATAAACATACTACGTAAGGCTCATTTGTTGAGAGCAAATAAACTTAATGTATACTACGATTCAAAGTTGGTATCCAACCAAGTAATTGGGTACTTTAACATCAAGTATGAACGAATTGCAGCTTATTTATAGGTGGCCCATTATTTGATATCAAAATTGGAGTAAGTACACATTCAATAGATCCCCCGGGGGCATAATAACCATGCCAATCCCTTTGAAGCCTTAAGCTCAATAGTGGACTCCAATCTATAGAGAATAATTGAAGTGGAATTCCTCATCAAGCCAAGCATTATAAATCCATTGGTCGACGAGCACGTTCTTATCATGCAAAAAGGTTTAAGTTGTATGGATGCAATAATTGTTTATCCTATAGAATGATATCTTGCTTATCGATAAAAATCAAGTGTAATACCCCTTGATTTATTAAGCAGTAAAAAATCTATTATAAATTACATATTTAAAAAAAAATCTTTTTTGAATGAATTCATTTGAGTATTTTAGAATGTTGGTTTTGATATGTAAAAATAAGGTTTTTAATCAGAATTTAAATCGGGAGTAAAATTTTGAATTTCTAGCGTGTTATATAAAAATGTGGGAATTACAGTTTGGCTGGTTGACCAAACTGGTTCGGTCCTGGGGCAAATCGATTCGCATCGACATTGGTTCGGCCGGTGGGTTTTTCTTTTAGAGTTTGGTTAGGACTCAAACACTTTTTTTCCCTAAAATATAATGGACGAAATTTGGGCTTTTCAGTACTTTAACCCATCTCAAAAAGAAGTAGCCTCGCAAAAATATAATTTTATCTCATCTACAAATCTAAACCTCATTAAACACAAGTTTCAACCCAAGTTTTGAAGATATAAATCAAGTTTTCTCAAGAACGACCAAAAACCTGTCTTTGCTATTTTCGCAAGAGGATCGCAATCGTGTAATCATATTTTCAAGACGAGAACTTTATAGGCATGAATACTTATATTGTTCCATTTAATAAATGGTATTTTTTTAAAAATAAATTAGGAAGAATAATTAGGAAAAGTGAAAGTAATTACAAGGCTATTTTTATTCAAATCTAAAAATATGTTTAAGACTTGAAACAATCGCATGCTTAGAATGGAGATTTGAATTACGACAGAATTATGGGGGGTTTCGCATATTAAAATTAAAAATATGAATTTGTAATAATGTTTCGACTTGAAAAATCATGATTTTTATGTGTAGATGGTAGAATGGATTTATTGTTATGTAATATTGTAAATATGCATGCTAAAAAAATGGAATCTTTTGTTAATAAAAAAAATGGCACTTATGTGGAAATTATGGAATATCAGAACTTGTGTGACTTTTGGTAGAACTTTCTTAATTATATAATTAAATAGACGTAATTTGAATGATGTTGTAATTAGAGAATTAATCAAAAGAATTGTAGCCATAAATTGAGAATATGTTTTATTTGATTGTTGCTCGTGTTAATATTTCGACACCACGGGGATGTTTGAATTTTTGGATAGTTATGGTTTTACCCTTATTTTTAGGTTGCTTGTTAAGTATGAAACTAGTAGGTAGGCCTCGTTGTTGTTAACACTTTCTAAGTATGGGACTAGCGAGTGTAGGTTCGTACGGTTGGGTATTTCTTGGGTGGGGGTAGGTAGTACTCCATTCCGTTGTTCCGTTAGCCTAGGTGCGAGACTAGGTGGTAATTGTTAGTAGGAATCTTCCTAAGTGATAAGCTACAAAATACTTGTATTTTTAGTGATGTTTAGGTATTAGACTAGGGATAGTTTTAGGATGTAATTCCCGAATAAAGGGTGGAGCTAATAAAGAATAATGAGAATTTGATGATAAATTGATAATTAATTCGTAAGATAAAGAATGAGTATTAGATAGAATTTGCATTGCGAGTATGTGCAGGGCTAACAATTTGGGAAAATTAGTTATAGCGACGTCGGTGTGTGTTGGCATCACGAGTATGTGCATGGATAATAAAATTGGGCAAACTGGCCATAGTGATGTGTCATGTATAGAACCTCAAAGTATGTGGAGTGCTAACAAAATTGGACGAACTAGTTATAGTGAGGGGAATGTGTGTGGAGTAAAATTATAGGAGCACCAGGAGTATGTGCAGGACTCGTAATAAGGTGAACTGGCTATACTGGTATCGCATTAATAAAATTTGTTACATTAATTCAATTTATAATTGTGAATAGATAGTGAAATTCTATAATAACATAATTGGACTTGAATAGTGGGCAACTTAGTTATCAGGGTAGTTAGTGTTGTGTTACTTTACTCGCATGTAATTATATCATTTAATTTATAATACTAAATTGTAATATTTATCATATATGATGCATATGTCTAGGACCCTAAATGGGAAGAGTAGCTGGTGTTCATGAAGTAGGTTCTGACCCATTACATTGACTAACATTCTAGGTATAGTTTCTAGAGTAACTGCATGGGATGGATTAGAGATTTTTGGAGTGCAGTTGGAGATCCATATTATACCTCTAATACAATAGTATTAGAGGTTTTAATAGCATTTAATGAATTTTAAGTTTTTCTTTTAAACTCGATCATTCCAGTTAAACCCATCCATATCTAGTAAACTTACAAAGCCAAACGTTCGTGAACCTTTGAGTTCCAAACGATTTACTCATTTTACAATAACCCCCTCTACCCTTTGTCCATTCCCCTCCATCTCCTTCGTTGTGCATGACTCCCCTATAAATCAAAGCTTAAATACCCACAAATGTCGAACAACAACAACAACAACAAAAAAACTTCACCAGAGTCTTGAAAATCGGTGGCAATCTCGAAGGAATAAACTCCAAATTCTGATAACTGGAGTTTTAAATGCATTAACAACAACACAGTTTCTTCAAACAACTTCTACCTGAGTAACTTCTGCCCATCCTCCCACCATTTTTTGGCTTTTAGAACTGATATTACTTTGTCTTCTTGAACTATTTTTGGCTTTAAGGTACGTGTGTTTAACACTCAAAACTCAAAATTCGTACCTTGACATTTTTGGGTTCAGGTTACTGGGTTCATTTTTGGGTTCGTTTTACTGCGTCTATTTTACACTCAAAACTCATGTATGGGTTATTAGTAAATGTGTTATAATGTGTAACTGGGCTTTTTTGTTTTTATGTGTTATAAACTGGTCTTGAGCAATTAGAGCGTGATTTGGCCAAAAAATAAAAAACTAGAGCGTTTCACTACACAGCAACTAGAGAGCAGCACCATTTGTGTTTTGTTTCTGTATCGGGTATAATAATGCTACACATTCATGAGAACGTATGCGCTTGCGTTCAAATGATAAAATTATATATTAAACACCTTTTAACTCAAACAAACTCTAAACATGCAACAATATGTGATTGAATAAGATAATGAACTAAGCAAGAACATTCAAACACATGCTTGTGAGGAAAAATCCCCCAAAGGGGAAAAACCATTTATTTTCATTATAATATTGTAACTGTACAATTTCGGATTACAATGAAAATACAAGTGACTAAGAATTACCCTCAGGTGTCGAATTCTGTAGTCGGCGGCTGGAAATGTCCCTTTCCAGGAGGGCTGCAATGAAGAAGAAGAACGGTATTCTCCACAAGAGTATGAATAGCAAAAATGCGTTCCTGGGTTGCAAAGTGATTCACAAGTGTTTGGAAATTTGTGTGAATAAAAAACCTAGAGTCTTGGTGCTCAATAAGTGAAGACTTAGAGTTTTTGTACTCTGAAAATTGTGTATAGAAGTCTTAGAAAACCACTTCCCATAGTGGGTTTATAAAGGAATAATATGGCCTAAAAAATCTCTGCACGATCTGTTTGAGATTATCCCAGGCGGACCGGTCCGGGTCTGAGGCGGATCGGTCCGGGTAGGCAGATCGGTTCTTTTTATTTTAGGCTTCTTTGATTCGCTTGCGGTCCGGGGTGTACTGGAATTTCAGTAGGCGGACCGATCCGGGTCTGAGGCGGACCGGTCCGCAGGCGGATCGGTTCTTTTATTCTGGGTGGACCGGTCCGGCCTTTCAGACTTTGATTCCTCTTCTTCTTTTGATATTCGGATCCGTTGATGACTGTATATATCTTGAATTTCTTCAACGGTGTAACGACGTGCGACATAACAAATTGATAATGGACAAAAATGTCCTTACAAATCTCCCCCTATGTCTATGCCGGTACATACATAAAAATAGACATCCAAATTATCAAACAACTAAAAATGCCTTATACAAATCTACCCTTCCATGAACCCAAAACTGGAAAGATACAATTGAAAAAGACTTCAACATTTTGCTCTTCGAATCTTCAGGAATCGCAACACTTTTCTCATCAGGGTGTGCAATCCAATGATAATCCATGTAGTACCTACACACATGAGAAAAAGCAAAATACCAAGTGACATATCGAGTTTGAAATGAGATAAACATATATACCAATTTATGAGAAAACTGAAACTTTTAAATCTCCCCCATAATAAGATAATTCATTAATCTCCCCCTTTTTATGATGTCCCCAAATAGACAAATGAGAGAAATAAATCAAATAAGAAAGTGTGGGGTGTCACTAGGATAAAATCACACCATCAATGAACACAAAAACAACCAAGTCGAGGATAGCGTAAATAAAGTGGTGTGATCAAATTCGATAGGAAAATCAATGCATACAAACATGACATATGTGCACGATGAATATTGGATACTCCTAGCGAATGAACTCAAATGTGGCCTTTGGTGTAAAAGAATAACAATATAAGATATTGACTCAATCAAATCAACAAATCAAAGCTCAAAGTGATTTTCACACCAATAACGTCCAAAATGATTTTATGCTTTTTCAGGACTTTCAAGGAAGTGCAAATCCGTTTTTATTCTCCAACCAAACTCCCTCAGATATAATTTCTTTTAGAGGTATTCTTAATTCTCAAACTTTGGAGAATTGATGGTGAAACCTAAGTGGCCCATATTTGGCATGAAGTGCTTGTTATTGCCTTTAAATTTTTTCGGGCTCTTTTAAGCTCTTTGGACCTCGGATTTTAAAATTCCTCCATTTTTTAGGTCCTTTTTAACAGTGGCTTTTACGCAAAGGATAGATGATTACCTTTCGCAGCCCCTCCCCGTTTGTACAAAAACACACAGTCTCACCAAAACGGTTTTTACATGCATTCCAATCTTGTCAAGTTTTATCGCATATTGTACATTGTATAGACAGGATTGAGATGGAAACACTCAAGCCAATATGAGATAGACAAGTGCAATAATCAAATACAGTCGTGCATGTGTGCAATAAAGGATATAGGAGTCAAACATGTAGGAAGATATCATTAATTACATCTCAAAGACTCCATACTAAGTAAATCACATGGATGAAATGATGTAGTGTCTCAAATCTCTATCAAACAGTCACATGGATATATGGAATGAAGTTGTGACTTGGCTATCTTAAATGCTCATCCATAAAAGGAGCAAAATCAGAAATCTTTTTGGAGTGTTCAAAAATTTTATCAAAATAAAATATTTTTGTGCTTTTCTTAAAGATTATAAAAGAAAATCTTTTTGTATTTGTCAAAAAAAATATAAAAAGCAAAAAGAATAAATAAATAGCTGTACAACTAAGCAATGGTACATATAAAATAGACTATCAATAGGAATCATATGATATGAACATGAAGAATCATCCTATTCTAGACAAAGACCAACCCTTCAGTCAACTGTGCGAATCCCCAAAGACTTCCTAAGACTCTCAAATCTAAGGGCATTTAAAGGTTTTGTGAAAATATCGGCTAACTGACGGTCGATGGGAACAAAACTCATGGATAAAGTGTTCTCCTCAACTAACTGACGAATAAAGTGCTCACGTATCCTGATGTTCTTTGTGCGCGAATGCTGGACGGGATTGCGGGATATGTGAATCGCGCTCGTATTATCACAAGAAATGATCATGGTGTCCTGTGAAATCCCATAATCCTCCAACATTTGCTTCATCCACAAAAGTTGTGTGCAACAACTCCCGACGGCTATGTACTCAGCCTCCGCAGTGGACAAAGAGATGGAATTTTGTTTCTTGCTCAGCCAGGAGACAAGAGCAGAACCAAAATAGAAACACCCACCAGAAGTGCTCCTACAACCATCTATATCCCCGGCCCAATCGGCATCCGAATAGGCGAACAAAGGGTCATCGGTATCAAAGGAATACCAAATACCGTACGAGAGAGTCCCACTTACGTATTTAATAATATGTTTTAGAGCAAGTAAGTGTGACTCTTTAGGGGACGCCTGATATCGCGCACAGACTCCAACACTAAAGGCGATGTCGGGACGACTGACAGTCAAGTAGAGAAGACTACCTATCATACTCCGATATAAGGTTTGCTCCACGTACTTGCCTGAAATGTCCTTACTAAGCTTGGTAGTGGTCCTCATAGGTGTACGTGCATGCTTAGCGGAGTCTAAACCAAATTTCTTCACTAGGTCTCTAGCATACTTGGATTGGGAGATGAACATCCCATCCTCTAGCTGACGAACCTGGAGACCAAGGAAGAATGTAAGCTCACCAACCATGCTCATCTCAAACTCACTTTTTATCTCCTCCTCAAAGTGGTGAGCATGCTGGGAGCATGTGGATCCAAAGACTATGTCGTCCACATAGACCTGGGCAACCAAAATAGCACTGTCATCTCTCCTGACGAACAACATCATATCTACTCCCCCTCTCTTGAAGCCACGAGCTAAGAGATAGGAAGTAAGCCTCTCGTACCAAGCACGGGGTGATTGCTTCAAACCATACAAGGCTTTCCTCAGATAGTAGACGTGATCCGGGTGCTGAGGGTCTTCAAAACTTTTTGGTTGTTCCACATAAACCTCTTCCTGTAGAATGCCATTCAGAAAGGAACTCTTGACATCCATCTGATATAACTTGAAGCGCAGATGACATGCGATGGCGAGCAGAATACGGACGGACTCAAGCCTCGCAACAGGAGCAAATGTCTCCCCAAAGTCTACACCCTCTATCTGTGTGTAGCCTTGAGCGACCAACCTAGCCTTATTTCTGATTATGGTACCATTTTCATCCATTTTATTCTTAAAAATCCACCGGGTACCTATCACATTACTCTCACTAGGTCGGGGATTTCCCAGACATTATTCTTTTTAAATTGAAGCAACTCATCCTGCATAGCAGATATCCAGTGTTCATCCTTGAGTGCTTCTTTATGGTTCTTGGGCTCGACTTTGGACGTGTAGCAAAGATGGCTAACAATGTTCTCTAGCTGAGCACGAGTCTTAACCCCTAGAGTGGGATCACCAATAATGGCAGAAGGGTCATGACTCTTGCGAACCCAAGAAGGTGTGTCCCCTAGCACAAGAGTAGGGACCACAGAGTGTGGGTGGGGGACTAGTGGATCACTGTCAGACGAGTCCTCATCCTCACACTGAAGGTTAGGATCAATAATCGTCGGAGGTTCGTCATCTTGCACGGTGACATTTATTGATTCCATAACCTTAGAGCTCTTCAAGTTAAAAACCCGGTACGCTCTTCTATTCGATGAATATCCTAGAAATATTCCCTCGTCGCTCCGGGAGTCGAACTTTCCTAATTGCTCTCTATCCCGTAGTATGTAGCATTTACTCTAAAAAACACGGAAATATGCCAGGTTGGGCTTCTTGCCAGTCCACAACTCATAAGGAGTTTGAAGTGTGTGTGGACGCAAATAAACCCTATTCACTATGTGGCATGCAGTAGACACTGCCTCTGCCCAAAATCTCCTAGAACCTTTACGACCTAGAAGCATAGATCTAGCCATCTCTTGGATCGTTCTATTCTTTTTCTCAACAATCCCATTTTGCTGAGGAGTTCTCACAGTAGAAAACTCATGTTTGATCCCGAGGCTATCACAGTAAAGGTGTACCTTTGCTTCTGTGAATTCAGTGCCATTGTCACTACGCATCCTGTTAATAGTGACACCGTGTTGATTTTGCAGGACACGGCACTTGGTCGTTAAAAATTCTACAGCATCGGGTTTCTCTCTCAGAAAACCTACAATGGAGTACCTGGAGAAATCACCTACCATCACGAGGATATACCTCTTACCACCTAGACTCTCAGTACGAGTGGGACCCATAAGATCCATGTGAATCAACTCAAGAACACGAGAGGTGGTAATGGAATACAACTTCCTATGGGGGCCACGAATTTGTTTTCCCATCTGACAGGGTCCACAAACGGTCAAAGTTGACTTTCCAAGAGATGGTAAGCCACGTACTAGGTCCTTTTTAGCTAAGCGGTTGAGATCTCTAACGTTCATGTAACCTAGACGTTGGTGCCACAGATCCATAGGAGTGATCGTGGCACTGTTGCAGATAAGTGAGGATGTGGGCTCAGTCCCATAGCAATTATCCTCGGTCCTCACCCCTTGCATCAAAAGTTTACCGGCTTGATTGTAGACTTTACACGCATTCCGGTCAAACTTTACTGCAAAGTCAGTGTCGCACAACTGGCTAATGCTGAGAAGGTTTGCTTTCAAACCTTTGATGTACAAAACATTTTCTAGCTTAGGGATTTCAGGTAACTCGACAGTACCACGTCCTATAATGCTAGACTTGCTCCCATATCCAAAGGTGACTCTGCCATCCTGATAATCCTCAAGAGTCGTAAAAAATGAGGCATCACCTGTCATATGTCTGGAGCACCCACTATCAAAATACCACTGTGAGGTATTGTGTGCTTTGAGAGCAACATGAACAACGAATACCTTTTTATCTTTCTTAGGTACCCAAGCAGAGATGACCTTTTGTTTGCCTTTGTTGTTGTTGGTTTTAGCTGGAATGTGAGAAGCATTCACTAACGGCAAAGACATCCATCGGAATTCTTCCATTAAACTCTGGGACGTGGCAGCTAAGAACTCAAATTGCTCTCTCAGACTAGAAAACTCATCAGTATGACGAGGTGGAGAAGTAGTACGTCGTGTCCGACCCATGCTATAGCAAGACTCCCTAAGGTGGCCTTTTCTTTTGTAATAAGTACAAAAGAACACAGTGAAAGATGGACCTTGGTTTGCTTTTCTTGGTCGAACTCTCCTTCGAGGTTTTTGACGATGGCCATAAGGATTCGTAGTAAACTCAGGAACTGGTCCATGTGCAATTTGGGAGGTGGAGGCACCATCATAAATAATTCCCTGCCGATCACCAAAACCTAAAGCGGGGCCAAGGAGCATCTTTCTCATCTTCCTAGATCTGTCCTTGATTTGAACCTTGACTTCCCTTGCTTTCTCAAGATCATGAGTCAGCTGGGCAACAAGGGCTTCAAGTTTCTTTCGAGTCTCCATAGAGGAATGGAGCTGACTCGTAAGACTAGCCACTTGTTTAGTCAAGTCCCCTCTCTCTTTCTCAAAAACACTTTCTCCCTCTCTAAACAACCTCTCTTTCTCAACACAGGCAGATTCTCTCTCTCAGGGCGGTGAAGGTGGAGGACTCTCTCTCTCTCGCCTTTCTTAAATCTTCCTCTAAGCCGGTGATCTTAAGAACTAGTGCTTTGTTACATTTTTTAGTTTTAAAAGACTCAGAATATAACTCAGCGTAGGCGCGTTGAATATCACTCTCGCTCTCACTTGAGTCATCCTCCCCCTCACTCACATCGATCTCACTATCGAGGTGTCCCTGTGAAGCATCATCCTCATCGTCATGAAGAGAACTAGGAGTGCTCACTTGACTGGCCATGAATGCGGTGAAGTTACACTCATGCGGTGACTCATCTCCTGAATCCACCGTCTCGACCTCACTGTCGTCGCTAAGGGTAGCATTAAGGACAACTTTCCCTTTCTCTCTGTTAAGACGTGTGGCACACTCAAAGGCTCTATGACCCCTACCATCGCACTCAAATCATCTCTCACTATCTTTCTTAGGAGGATCTTTAAAAAAAAATTCATTTTTCTTTTCAAACTTATTTTCTCAAATTTCTTTTTATCTTTAAAATTGCCATTTTTCTTAAATTTGAGAATCCTCTTGAATTTTTTTGCAAAAAGAGCCAAATCATCTAAGTCAAAATCACACTCAGAATCTGACGTGTCAGTCTCTCTCTTTCTATATGACTCTACCCTCTTTCTAGTTGACCCCTCACTCCTTTTCTCTTGGGCATTAAGTGCAATTCCCTTATCTTTAGATTTAGCAGTTTTAGGGAACATATCAATTTCATATATTTGCAAATCTCCTACAAGTTCTTCCAATTTTAGCGTATTTAAATTACCCATAGAATTTAGCACAGTGACTTTAGGGATAAAACGCTTAGGCAAAGAACGAAGAATCTTTTTAACAACTCTAGCATTAGGAATATGTTCACCAAGATTAAAGCTAGTATTCACACTGTCAGAAAGTCTAGCATAAAATTCTTCAAAGCATTCAGATTCATGGATGGTGATGGTTTCAAATTTAGTTGTTAAATTTTGCAATTTAGACTCTTTCACAGCATTTGTTCCTTCATGGGTGAGTTGTAAAACATCCCATGCCTCTTTTGACTTGATGCACGTCATTATTCGTTTGAACTCATCAGGTGTGACAATCCCAGAAATAGCACTTAGACCCTTAGAATTAAAAGATGACCATTTAAATTCTTCTTCAGTCCAAGAAGTGACAGGTTTCAAGTTGATCACATTATCAGCAGTCACGGAGGGAGGTGTCCACCCTCTTTCAACCAAAATCCAGACACGCTCATCAATGGCTTTTAATGCAGATCTCATACGGGCTTTCCAATAGGCATAGTTTGTCCAGTCAAAAACTGGCATTTTATTATATAAGTTATCCATTTGAATACGCACTTTTTCAACAATCAATTTTTTTCAGAAAATTGATATCTTAGAAAAATTTTGCGGAAAATAGGAATACGCGATAGATTAGCGTAACCTGCTCTAATACCAATTTGAGAACGTATGCGCTTGCGTTCAAATGATAAAATTATATATTAAACACCTTTTAACTCAAATAAACTCTAAACATGCAACAATACGTGATTGAATAAGATAATGAACTAAGCAAGAACATTCAAACACATGCTTGTGAGGAAAAATCCCCCAAAGGGGCAAAACCATTTATTTTCATTATAATATTGTAACTGTACAATTTCGAATTACAATGAAAATACAAATGACTAAGAATTACCCTCAGGTGTTGGATTCTGTAGTCGGCGGCGGGAAATGTCCCTTTCTAGGAGGGCTGCAATGAAGAAGAAGAACGGTCTTCTCCACAAGAGTATGAATAGCAAAAATGCGTTCCTGGGTTGCAAAGTGATTCACAAGTGTTTGGAAATTTGTGTGAATCAAAAACCTAGAGTCTTGGTGCTCAATAGGTGAAGACTTAGAGTTTTTGTACTCTGAAAATTGTGTAAAGAAGTCTTAGAAAACCACTTCCCGTAGTGGGTTTATAAAGGAATAACATGGCCTAAAAAATCTCTGCACGATCTGTTTGAGATTATCCCAGGCGGACCGGTCCGGGTCTGAGGCGGATCGATCCGGGTAGGCGGATCGGTTCTTTTTATTTTAGGCTTCTTCGGTTCGGTTGCGGTCCGGGGTGTACTGGAATTTCAGCAGGCGGACCGGTCCGGGTCTGAGGTGGACCGGTCCGCAGGCGGATCGGTTCTTTTATTCTGGGCGGACCGGTCCGGCCTGTCAGACTTTGTTCCTCTTCTTCTTTTGATATTCGGATCCGTTGATGACTGTATGTATCTTGAATTTCTTCAACGGTGTAACGGCGTGCGACATAACAAATTGATAATGGACAAAAATGTCCTTACAATTCATAACTTACATTTGGAATCCAGTAACCCAGTTCACTGTTAAGAGTATTTCTCTTCAAGTTCATAACTTATTTTGTGCGCTGTTTGGTTTCCGAAAAATGAGAATTTAAATATTGAAACATCCAATTCTCCATCTATCTAGAACTTATATTCCATGTTCTAATATTAGAGATGATGTAATACCCCGTAGTTTTATTGATTTTATTTATTGGGATTAATTGAATTAAATAGGATAATTAATTTAAATACTAGTGAGGCGAGAGTTAGTATTTGATTATGACGATTATGTTGAATATTACGGAGTGAATATGGTAATATATGATTATGGATTTATTAATATTGTCGCGAGTTAAAAATACGACAACTTCGAAAATTAAGTTGGGACGCGCGTGTCAGTTGTGTCAGGACCCAATTTAATGAAATTATGTGTAACATTTTTTATATCATCTGTATGGTCATTTTGAGTGCGCCAACATGTCCGGAAGGGTCGAGATAGTCAGAAAATACTAGTCGTGGATTTAGCTTGGGTCCCAGGGCATTTTAGGCCTAACCGGCAACCCGAGAGGGTGTTTTTGTCATTTTGACTTTTTGAAGAATAGTAACCCACAAATTTTAAGTTGATTATATCAGTCAACACTTAGGGTCGATCAAGTAAAAATTCAACGAGCAAGAAAAAATGGGCTGTTAATCTATCACACCCTATTTTTGGTATGAATGTACAAGATAATAACAAAATAATGAAACTAAAGTTAATTAGAAAAACAAAACATTACTCATTATAGCGATAACTGACCTTGTATTATGTATATTGTACCACCAACGCATGGGTGAATTATATGTGTTACATTTTATCCCCAAAATGAAAAATGACGTAGGTCATCGAGAAATGTCAATATTTTCTTCCATCTTCCTTAATCTCCTTCCATATAGTTATATAAGCGTACAAGTGATCAATGAATATCACAAAAGGGAGGGGGTGCAGCTTCCTTATCATGGAAAATCTAGAGGTAAAAAATAATTAGCACAAGTAGGATAAGTAGATTTTAACCAATTCCATAACAAACATATGCATATAGAGGTTTGCGTGTGTATGGATTAGGCTATTTACTGAAGAAACATTATTTAATTAAGCATAAGCAATCATTTTTATAGATAGAGAATAAAGTCAAGGATTTTTAAACGGATAGTCCCATAATCATCACAATACCAGTTGGTATAGAAAAGTCAAGCATATTATTATAACTAAGTAATAATCCAAAACCTTTGAAAATATAATCCCAAAACCTCTGGGGAAAGTAACCAACTAGGAACAATAACTAGAGTAGCACTCATACATGTCTAGCAATAAATCTAAGCTCTTAAATATCTAATACTTATAGGACAAGTAGAAAAGTTCCATGGGATAACATGACAATCTTCTTATTGATGCTTGTAATAAAGACATTAAGCACATAAATGCTTGGGTGGACTAATTCAATCATTTGAAATAGCCTCATGAAATTAGTTATTAGAGATAAGGGCTTAAGTTTATCCAAATGATCCATATTTAGATATCAATGATATTTATCAACATATGTAGCCTAACAATATTATAACATGCACATAATAAAAGTAATTTATGACTATCACAGTGTGATATCAATAACAATGATATCAAATATGCTGAAATTACAATTGAAAGGGAAAAAAATACTTATTAGCTGTGGAGAACGTGTTTAAAATCAGCTGGAGTCGGGATCAGGAGGATTAGGTGCTTGATTATTTATCAATCATAATCATTGGAAGTGTATATTATCGTGGACAAGATTGAATTAGGAAGAAAAATGAAAAAAATTATATTATTTAAAGTTTAGGGGCTACTTTGTAATTATTTTTGAGAGTTTAAAATGTAGGCTTAAGGTCATATTCGGAAATTTGTGTAAGAATTTTTGGCATAAAATTTAACAAAGAATATGGGGAAAAAATCTGGGGTAAAAATTCAAAACATAAAAAAGAGGAGGGGTCAGTTTGTAATTTTATGAAAAAATATTTAACCCAAAACCTTGGGTTTCTGTAATATGACCTAGGGTTGACCAAACACCGCCTTATACCATTTTTACTGGAAATGTTTAATAAAAATTTTGGGAAAAAAATCAGAAAATTCTGATTGGCCATGTACCCTCATGCGCTTGTTCAAGGTTTCTGGTTGAAAAGTTTATCTTCAACCTCTCAAAAGTTGAATTAGGTTTTTACATAACTTTGACCTCATATATCTTCTGTTTTCTTAAACCATTTAAGATGATTCCTCAACCACTCTAACCTAATTTTTCATGAGGAATCTAAATATATAGGATTTATAGATTGAGGTTTATAAATGATCAAATTTAAACTACTGTACTTTGCCATAAATTTTGACTAAACATTCATGGAGTTAAAAGTTCTGGTAATGAATTTTAATCTTATGGCTGGTTTTCTCCTATCCTAAAAAGAGTTTTGTTTTGGTTTAAAGGGTTCAGGTATTCCGGTTGAAGAGAATTTTGAGTTTGAAGTTTCTAAACTTCAAAAATACCTTTGGAAAATTGTAGTTCAAAACTTATTTATTTTTTAAAATGGAAATTACATGATCTCGTTCCTTACTTTGAAACAGTTTTAAATTCAAGGAATGGAGTTTCAACTGTAATACCCCGTATTTTTGGCGATATTTATTTTTGGGATTAATTAATTAAATGAGAATTAATTGGGAATTAATCCGGATAAAATACTAGCGAGATGTGAATTGGTATTTGACTATATTGAGTATATATGATGATATATGAATATTGAATTATGAAATTGTCGTGAGATTGATATACGACAATTTGGACATTTTATTGGGACGCGGGTGACAGTCGCGTCAGGATATAATTATTTTATTTATAAAAGTGAAATTTAAATTCTATTAACCGTATGGTCGTTTTGAGTGCGCCAACGCGTCCGGAAGGGTCAAGATAGTCAGAAATCACTAGCCGGGGGTTTAGTTTGTGTCCCGGGGTATTTTTAGGCCATACCGGCAACATACAGGGGTAGTTTGGTAATTTTGCAGTTTTGAGAATTAAAAGTGACGAAAATTAGTAAATTATATCTGATGTGGATTTGACCCACTAAACCCATTAACAACCCATATTAACCTAAGAGGCTACGTAGGTTATTAGAATTAGGTTTTCCAAAATTTCCCAAAGCAAACCCTAGCCACCATAGCCATTGGAGAAGAAAGCTTGGAGAGAGAGAGATATAAGGGAATTCTGCAGAAAGAGAGAGAGAACTTATTCAAATCGTCATCAAAATCAGAGATTGAATCAAGGCAAGTGGTTTAATTTACATTTTTATGCAGTAAATGCTTCTTCCATGCTTAGACAATTCAATAATCATAATTAATTGAGAGATAAATAAAAACCCATAAAATTGGAGTTGTTAGTTTAATTTTGGAGATAGGTTTGCATGTAGAAATGTTATTGGAAGATCGAATTAAGAGAATTACTAATTTATGTGATACAAAAATGGATCTATTTCTGGGAATGGAAGATTTAAAATTCTAGGGTTTATGTTCTTGAGAATATTGGGGAAAAGTGATGAGACTCGATGATTTAATGATGCTGAGGATGAATTAATTCCTTAAAACACGTTAGTATGTGACTTTAATATGTTTAGGATTGATTAGAGACCTTTAAACATTGTTGGGACGAATTTTGGTTGAGATTTGAGGTGTAGAAATTGGTGAAAAACGAATATAGGAATTCTGGGCTCGAAACTGGTTGTTCGTTAGAAGGCCTTCCCAGGTCGTTCGAACGAGCTTCTAACGAGTTGACCAGTGGCTTCTAACGAGGGGGATTTCGTTCGATGACTTCGTTCGAACGAGATGTCGTTAGAAGGTACAATTCGTTCGAACGAACTGAATCTCGTTCGAACAGCCTTGTTCGAACGAGACTTCTAACGAGCTGGCAGTTTAGGCCTTTTTAGCCTATTTTTATTTTGGGAGTCCCGTAAACTTGTTCGAGGATAGAGATAACATTCCTTTGATGATGTATTAGTACACTTGGGACATTTGGGATATTATGAGGAGTAAATAATATAATTGTGGAACGAATCAAATAGACACTTTGAGTCGAGACGTGAGTGCCTACTACGACGTGAGAATAAATTATGGCGGGTATAATTATGAACCGGGGGTCTATAAATTGTACAAATTATAAGATGGTACGAGAATGCGATAAGTACAACCTTTAAACTACGGTGATTACTAAGATGTGTGCTTACTTAGTATTGGTATATGATTTGTGTGTATGACATACCTACCATACTTGCTATCACGAGAGGTTTGCGTTCGCTTAGGGCCCTCTAATCCTTGTGTTGCCCGGATATAGATTGGTTACCTCGATGAACATAGGTCAGAGAAGGACTTATTGGGATGTTAATAAGTCTGCTGATCGTGGGAGCGCAGGTATGTGCGTGACCCATGTGATGTGACTGTGTTCGCCTCCATTATTTGTGATGTTGTTATCTGTGAACTATTCCTGAGAGATTCGGAATATGTGATCCTTATGTACGTGATGTACCGGGATAGATAGCAGAGTATGTGTGCACCACAGCTTAGTCTCGGGGTGCTTATATTGTATATTTATGTTGTGGAAAATATACACTTAGTAAAATGAGAACTTTCATATGGTATTGTGTGTATAACTATGGAATAAAATAAAAGGGATAATCTATAACGAGTTGTATTACTTTTATATGAGAACTTGAATTTACGTTAAGCCCCCTATTTAATTGAGATCGTTATAATGTTAATGGGAACCGAGTAATAAGGGTAGAACCTATGACAGTCTAGCTAGATATGATGTCACTTAGCTAGTGGTTTGTGTCATTTTAGATGGGTACTTACGTTAGGAGTGCACAGTTAGACGAGAGGTGAGAATTTCATGTGAGTGCACGTCCTAACATGTACCTTGCGTTTAATGTTTTTTAAGCACTTGCAGGTTTTTAAAATATCTCCACATTCGGGCTCTGACCCTTTTGCTTTCAAATCTATTTTCTTGTAAAACCATTTTAGGTGCCCAGTCACAAGGACACCATGCATAGGATTCTCATTCAGGTGACGAGCTGTAGCTGTTTGTGAAAGTTACAGGGATTTGCTTTTAGACGCTTCTATCATTTGGACTCCATGTTCAGTATTCCTCTGTTGTAGGGCATGTTGCCCAAATTCTATTAGAGACCTTTCCATTTCAGTTTTTCAGACTTTGGCATGTATTAATTCAGTATTCAGTATTTCGTTACTTATTTCAGTTGTGGGATTTGTTGTGAGGAGTTTTTCCTCCGGATTTATTTATATCATGTGATGGTTATTCTAGTATTTCGTTATGGGGAATGGTGATATTATTCTTGCTTTAAATCTTTTACTGCATGTTATTCAGACTTTAATTAAAATTTGACAACTTACTTTTTAAATACTAGGTGGTTAGTAATAATAAAATGTTTTCGACAGTGATGCTATTAACTGAGCCAACTTGGCATTTTGATTTAATTTAATAAAGGAGTAGCTACCCGGTATTTAATTAGTCGGGGTGTCACAGGTGGTATCAGAGCATCAGGTTCTAGTGTCCTTTAGGATCTGTACGGCTATTATGTTTCCGCTAAGTTTTCTTTGATATAGAGCCCTATATTTTAGGACTGTCGTACTCTTTTTGTGTATGCTTCGTTCTTCAGCTATTTTAAGTTTATAAACTGTGAACTTATAAACTTTATTCTTATTTCAGATGCCTCCACGACGTGCACGACGAGTTCCCAGGGATGCAACGCCAGAACCCCAGCCCGCTCCAGTTCAGGGCATGATGAACGCCGCTGAGGTTGCAGCCATTGTAGCCCAAGCGGTAAATGCCGCAATTGCCGTAGTTCAGCAGGCACCACCTCAGGCGCCGATTGCCGCGCCAGTACAGGCAAATGCATTCCCGTCTGCTTGGGAACGTGTATGTGACACTTTTCAGAAAGCGCATCCGCCAGAGTTTGCAGGTAGCTCAGATGTGGTAGTCTCGAGCCAGTGGAGGAAGGATATGCAGAGGCACTTGAGGATGTATGAGTGCACGGATGTTCAGAAGCAGGTGCTAGATACTTTCAAGCTAGTTGGATCTGCACTGCAGTGGTGGGAGTCTATTACCACCGTGGAGGAGAGGGATACTCTCACTATTCAGAACTTTTGGGTGCGGTTTGACCGCAAGTACTTTCCGTCCGCTGTTCATACGGAAATGAGGAGGAAATTGATGAGTCTGAAGCAGGAGGGTAAGACCGTGGCCGAGTATGAGGTCGAGTTCACGAATCTGTTGAATATCGTTCCGGATGAGATACCGACAGAAAAGAAGAAGATTGAGAAATTCACCGACGGGTTGACATGGAGGATCCATCAGCATCTGTTAGGGAACCTTTCGTTGGCCACTTATTCTGATGTGGTTAACGCTGCTTTGTTACACTGCCAGGATCACCGCTTTCATATGGCTGAGGGCAAGAGATCGGGAGAGTCTAGCCATCAGGGCAGGACTGGAGGACATAGTGCTAGTGGGGCACAATCAGTTCAGGGGCAGAGACAGGGTGAGCAGGGTTCCCAGCAGGGGGATAAGAAGAGGTTCAGATCAGGGAATTATAGGCATGGACAGGGAGGTTTCCGTCAGGGCCATCAGGGTCCAAACAGCCATCAGGGCCAACTGGGGCAGAATGGGCAGCAGTTTCAGCAGGGCCAACAAGGCCAAGGGAGGAACGGTAACGGCCACCAGGGGCAGAGAGGAGGGAACTTCCCAGGGAAGTGTTATGTTTGTGGCAAGACTGTCCATAAACGACAGGATTGTCCTGATAGGGGTAGGGCCCCACAGCAGCAGCAGCAGGGTGCTCGCCAGGAGCCGCAGAGGCCTATGTTTCCCGGCGCTCTCCCCGCACCTCCACAGATGGTAGCATTGCCAGCCATTCCAGCAGTCCCAGCTCAGCAGGGGCAACTACAGTATGGACGTGTCTATAACGTCCACCAGGCAGCAGTTCCACAGGCACCGCCCGCGATTGAGGGTATGTTTCCTATCCATGGCACTATGGGTCGGGTATTGTTTGATACGGGGGATACACATTGTTTTATAGCTACACATTTCGCGAAGGCTTTAGGGTTGTTAGCCACAGCGGAGAGCACAGTGACGTGTGTCGACTCACCATTGGGGAATGGGTCACTTATATTCTTTATATGCCGGGGAGTGGGGGTAGAGATTGGTGGTTTGGTATTACCTGCAGACATGTTGGTATTAGATATGCATGTGCACGATGTGATTATCGGTATGGATTGGCTCGTAGCTTATAGGGCCATGATTGATTGCTTCAGCGGGAGCATCGTTTTTGCCATTCCGGGGCAAGAGATGTTTGTAGTGGCGATGCCTCGCCCAGAGGGAGGTTCGACCGCTCATCTGTATTACATAGAGGAGGATACCTCTAAGGAGGTTGTGATTCCTTTAGATTCGATCCCAGTTGTCAGGGAGTATTATGATGTATTTCAGGAGATACCAGGCCTACCCCCCAGTCGAGAGATAGACTTTGTTATAGACCTATTGCCAGATACTAGACCTATAGCACGCGCACCGTACCGTATGGCTCCGGCAGAGATGCGAGAGCTACGAGATCAGATAGAGCAGCTATTAGGTCAGGACTTTATTCGCAGGAGTACCTCACCTTGGGGCGCTCCAGTTTTGTTTGTGAAAAAGAGGGACGGTTCACTAAGATTGTGTGTGGACTACCGGGAGTTGAATAAGGTCACGATACGGAATAAGTATCCGTTGCCTCGAATCGATGACCTATTTGACCAGTTGAGGGGAGCTTCTTTCTTTTCGAAGATTGATTTGAGATCGGGATACCATCAGCTGCGTATCAGGGAGGAGGATGTCTCGAAGACTGCGTTCTTAACGAGATATGGATCTTACGAGTTTCGAGTTATTGCTTTTGGTTTTACCAACGCTCCAGCAGTATTAATGGACTTGATGAATAGGGTGTTCAGGGATTTCCTAGATCAGTTTGTCATTGTCTTCATCGATGATATTCTGGTTTACTCCCAGACAGAGGAGGAGCACGCCGAGCATTTGAGGCAAGTTTTGCAGACACTTCGTTAGAACGAGTTGTATGCAAAATATGAGAAGTGTGGGTTTTGGCTGAAGGAGGTCCAATTTTTGGGACATATTATTTCCGACAGGTGGATATCTGTTGATCCGGGGAAGGTATCCGCGGTGAGGGAGTGGGGATAGCCCACGACACCGATTGAGATTCGTAGTTTCTTGGGCCTAGCAGGATACTACAGGAGGTTCATTCGGAGATTTTCAAAGATAGCGGGTCCTTTGACACATCTGACTCGTAAAGGTGTGCCGTTCATTTGGAGTGATGCCTGTCAGTTGGCATTTGATGAGCTAAAGGACAAATTGACCTCAGCACCTGTGTTAGCATTGCCGAGACCGGGAGTTGAGTATTTGGTTTACACCGATGCATCTTTGCAAGGACTTGGAGGTGTATTGCAGCAGGAGAGACAGGTCATAGCTTATGCTTCCCGTAAGCTTAAGCCTCATGAGAAGAATTACCCCACGCATGATTTGGAGTTGGCGGCAGTGGTATTTGCCCTACGGATTTGGAGGCACTATCTTTTGGGGGAGAAGTTCCAATTGTTCACGGACCACAAGTCCCTACAGTACCTGTTCACGCAGAAGGAGTTGAACATGCGGCAAAGGAGGTGGCTTGAGTTTGTGAAGGACTACCAGTTCGATATCCAGTATCACCCGGGTAAGGCCAACGTGGTAGCAGACGCGTTGACACTACACCAAAATGGGCAAATTTTCACCTTTCAGCCGGCCAACCTTGTCAAGGTCATTGACCGTGATAAAAAAACACGCGTTTTATGTCACGGTCATCGACCTTGACACGACCGTGACAACGAATTGTCACGGTCAATGACCGTGACAAGCCCATGACAAATTTACTTGTCACGGTCATTGACCGTGACAATTATTTAAATTCTTGTCACGGTCAAAGACCTTGACACGACCGTGACAATATTTTCAGCAAATACCCTACCCCCCCTTCTTTTTTCCCTCCCGCGTCGTTCCCTCCATTTCTCTCTCTCTCTCTCTCTCTCGACGCTGTTCTCTCTCTCTCTCTCTCTCTCTCTCTCTACTTTCAGGTCCATTTTCTCTCTCTCTCTCTCTCTCTCTCTCTTTCATTTATATATATATTTGTGTGTATATTTGTGTGTATGTGTATATATATATGTGTGTATGTGTGTGCGTGGAGGGGGGCAGGGGTGGGGGGTGGGGCGGGGTGGGGCAGGGTGGGGGAGGGGGTGGTGGAGGGTGGGGTGGGGTGTGTGTGTGTGTGTGTGTGTGTGTGTGTGGTGTGTGGTGGGGGAGGGGGTGGGGTGGGGTGGGGTGGGGTGTGTGTGTGTGTGTGTGGTGGTGTGTGGTGGGGGAGGGGGTGGTGGAGGGGTGGGGCAGGGGGTGGTTAGGGGTGGGGGTGTGTGTGTGTGTGTGGTGGTGTGTGGTGGGGGAGGGGGTGGGGTGGGGTGGTGTGTGTGTGTGTGTGTGGTGTGTGGTGGGGGAGGGGGTGGTGGAGGGGTGGGGCAGGGGGTGGTTAGGGGTGGGGTGTGTGTGTGTGTGTGGTGGTGTGTGGTGGGGGAGGGGGTGGGGTGGGGTGGGGTGGGGTGTGTGTGTGTGTGTGTGTGTGTGTGTGTGTGGTGTGTGGTGGTGGAGGGGGGCAGGGGTGGGGTGGGGTGGCAATTTTTGACACGACACGATACCCGACACGAACTCGACACGAACTCGGATGATAAATTATTTATGTGTTGCAAGAATTTGAAATTAATTAAATTAAGTTATTGTAGGCGTATGAGTGCTATGATTGGTTAAGAGAGAAGAAAAAAATTATTTTATATTTTACTTAATGGGTTATGCGGGTCAACCCGAACACGACACGATAATAAATAGGTCGGGTTATTGTTTGCTCATCTGACACGATTAGTTAAATGGGTCGGGTTAGGGTTGACTAATACTTAATACGAACCCGACATGACACGACCCGAACACGACACGACGCACACGAATTGCCACCCCTAGTGGGAATTGATATCCAAGACATGTATTTGAATTGATATCTATTTATTTGAATTGATAGAATTGTTTCTAGGATAATAATCCTACTATAAGATAATTGCTCAAAATAAATATTAAATAATAATTACTAAGATATCAATTCAAATAAAGTCTTAATAACCTAACCAAAAGAAATAAAATAAAATATCAAATAAATTATCATCCACCTCATAGACATTCCCTACCAATCATTTTAAGATAATTTTATCCTTATAAAGATAATAGATTATGTAATTTTAGGACTTAAAATAATATTGATTATGGATATAGGACAACAAACATTTTGTTTCCATTTTTTGTCCCTATTTTCAAATTAAAGGGACACGTGGCATGTTATGATTGGTTAACGTTTTATAAATATGGGTCCGCGCCAACGGTTTTATTAAAAAATAGGGACTAAAATCATAAATAAAATGTTTGTTGTCCTATTTTCAAAATACATATTACAATAAATCCTAAATTTACAAACCCCTAAAGATAAATACCTTTGATTGCAAAGCATGGACTTGTATTATTTCGACGTGTAATTTGGAAATGCTTGTTTTTCTTTCTAGAGACCCGTGTCGTCAAAACTTGGTAGTGTTCGAGTGTGTTTTTATCACTAAATTATTATTTCACTAACAAATACTCCTTATATCCTAGATTAAGAGTCCATATTTATTTTTTGTACTTACTAATAATACACTTAATCAATGGCTAGGATTAACCCTTATTCACTATTATGAAATTTGGTTAATTGATTATTTAAAAAAAAAAGCAAAAGTAGACTAACATATATACACAACACTAAAAGTAGACATCAATTTTATAAATAATTGATATTTTCATTCAAAATATGTGTGTGTGTGTGTGTGTGTGCGTGTGTGTGTGTGCGTGTGGCGGGGGTGGGGTGGGGTGGGTAGGGGTGGTGTGTGTGTGTGTGTGTGTGTGTGTGTGTGCGTGTGGCGGGGGTGGTATTGACGGAATTTACACATACGTTATAATATAGACGAAACATTTTTTTATCTGTACTAATAACATTTTTTCTATCTGTACTAATAACATTTTTTTTACAGCAAAAATGTCTCCTTCAGATGTTAGGGCGAAGATGATGATGCTGTTTATGATGATGTCGTCGTCTGGGTTCGGTGGTAGCGGAGGCGTCGAGGGCTCCTCCGCCCCTAGGCTCCCCAAATATGGAAAATTTGGGATTACCGTCGAAAACAAGTCGGAGCTTTTAGCGAGATCCCTCGAGCTGCTAAAGACGGTCATCGGCCCGGGGTTTATGAGTTGGAAGGAGGTGCCGTATGAGCTCAAGTTAGCTGTTTGGGCGGCACTACAGGTAATATTTATATGAATATTTCAATTTCAATTTCAATTTCAATTTATATTTATATTTATATTTATATTTATATTTATATTTATATTTATATTTATATTTATATTTATTCGCAACTAACATTGTATTTGTTGGACAGGAACAATTCAACTTGGATCCAAAGCTACGCGATTCCGTCTTCGAGCAGTTGAGGGAGCAACACAAGACGTGGAAAAAAAATATGCGGACACGGTACTTTGGAAAAACACGAGAGACCATTTTACAATGGCGCGGATCCGTCCCGCCCAAGGAGCCGATCTCATTGGCACAATGGAAAAAGTTCATTGACAATGAGATCGAGGATCGACAATTGGCATCTCGCCAATCGGGGAGGGAAAATCGGGCTAAAAAGACGGACGTGCACTACTCCGGCCGGACCTCTTACGCTGAGGTGGATCATAGGATGAAGGTAATATTTAATTTATCTATAACTACAGAAATATATTATTGGATATTATTTTACTTTGCGGGGCCGATACTAATTTTACTTTACTTTATTTTATTTCAGGGGGTAGGGAGTGGGCCAGGGGGTAAGCCACATAGGCTCGATACTTATGTGGCTCTTCGGACGAAGAAGGGGAAGGACAAGGAGGTGTCCCCGAGCGTCGCGGCCACGATTGTAAGTAATCCGACAGTTTAATTATTGTTAATTACGTTATAATTTTTTAGTTTACTTATTTTACTAATCATGTGCTTTTTGTCGTTTTAGGCAAAGCTTAAGGAAGTGCATGAGTCGCAGTCTGATGCCGACAAGGCATCTTTGTCCACAGACGCACTCAGCCAAGTGCTTGGCTCTGATCGCAAGGGGAGGACAAGGGGAGTGAGCTCGCGGGTGGCCAAATCTAGGATCATCGGATTGGAGACGAGCGACACCGGGTTGGCTTGAACGGTGGATTCACACGACGCGAAGCTGTCCCGTTTGGAGGCGACGGTCCAAGATATGTACGCATTCATGAAGCGTACGTTGGGTGGAGACCGTAAAGAGAAAGGGAAGGAGGTGCGAGAGGACGAGGAGGTGCGGGAGGACGAGGCGCATGATGACGAGGATGTGGACCTCGCTGCTTCATCACCGACACGTTCGTACTTCGACGATCCACTTCCCTATTTGACGCCCTCCAACAGACCATTATCGACAATTGGTTGGCCGAGCGTGTTCATATTGGACATATTTGATGGCCAGCGGATAGGGCGGGGATTGAGGGACCCGAACATCGTCGAGGGTGGACTAGTCCATGGACGTGTGCTTCAAGAGATGGAGTCCAGGGTGCTCGTCACGCATGTCATACCCGGGAAGGAGAACTCCCTATTGTGGTTGCGCGAACAATGCGGCACGACGTATATTAGTGGGTACGTCAATTCGTATGTCGTGTGGCCTACTCACCTCCTCAGTTTTATCTAAGACATGTAGTAACATTATTTTTAAGTTTGTCCATTTTAATTATATTTGGATTATATCGTCATGTATATTATTTTTACTTTGAAGATTTGGATTATACTGTCATGAATATATATTTGCATTATCTTTAGTTTGTGTTGGATATATGATGTTTGGAACAGGTACAACGTTGCTATAACAGGTACAAATATACTGCTGGGCAGTGGCGGTGGCCATACTGCCCAGCAGATTTTTTTTTAATTCTGCCCAGAATTGTCACGGTCATTGACCGTGACAATTTTTTTAAAAAGGGTCACGGCTTTGTCACGGTTATAAACCGTGACAAACGTGTCACGGTCATTGACCGCGACACGACCGTGACACAAAACGCGAGTTTTGTGTCAAGGTCAATGACCGTGACACGACCGTGACAAAAAAAGTTGTCTCACCTCGAAATGTCACGGTCATTGACCTTGACAAGGTGAATTTGTCAAGGTCAATGACCTTGACAAATGGGCAGATTTGGTGTAGTGTGAGCCGTAGGCCAGCAGATGAGGTGGCAGAGGTGTGGAAGGCAAAGTGGAAGGAGTTGGGACACCAGGATACAGTGGCCCGATCTTTCATGTCTGTGATGACCGTTACACTGCATATTGTCACGAAGGTAGTACGGGCACAGGCTAATGACTCGTTCTGTCAGGAGCAGATAGTTCGATTACTAGCAGAGGGAGCCGAGTCCTATACCGTTAGCTCAGACGGGGGATTACGCTTCAATGGGAGATTGGTGGTTCCGGAAGGGGAGGAATTGCGACACGAAGTGATGGCAGAGTCGCACGGCTCAAGGTTCGCGGTACATCCCGGAGGGGATAAAATGTACCAAGACATGAGACGCCAGTATTGGGGGAGCGGTATGAAGAGAGATATAGATGTGTTTGTTTCGAAATGCGCCACTTGTCAGCTAGTAAAAGTGGATCATCAGAGACCGACAGGGCTTCTACAGTCGTTGGAGGTTCCGAGGTGGATGTGGGAGAGCATATCCATGGACTTTATCACGGGGTTGCCTACGTCGCAGAGGGGTCACGACTCCGTTTGGGTAATTGTGGACAGGTTGTCCAAAGTCGCTCACTTTTTACCCGTAAGGACTGACTACACTACGGGACAGTATGCCCAGCTCTTCATTTCAGAGATTGTGAGACTTCACGGTGTACCACTAAATATCGTGTCTGACAGTGACAAGATATTTGTTTCGCGGTTTTGGGAGAGTTTCCAGGAAGCCATGGGCACGGAATTGCGGTTGAGTACGGCTTATCATCCGCAGACCGATGGGCAGACCGAGCGCACAAATCAGATGTTGGAGGACATGCTACGCATGTGCATTATTGACTTTGGGGGTGGATGGGAGCAGTACCTTCCACTGGTGGAGTTTGCTTACAACAACTCCTATCAGTTCACTATTGGCATGGCTCCGTTTGAGGCGTTGTACGGTAGACCTTGTCGTTCCCCAGCATGTTGGTTGGAGATGGGGGACAACAAACTACTTGGGCCGAAAGTGATTCAGGATACTTCGGCAAGGATTGAGTTGATTCGGAGTCGCATTCGGGTAGCTCAAGACCGACAGAAGAGTTATGCTGATGCGAAGAGATCTTTCAGGGAGTTCCAAGTGGGGGACCAGGTTTTGCTCAGAGTATCTCCTATGAAGGGGATTATGCATTTTGGGAAAAAGGGAAAGTTGGCACCGAGGTATGTGGGGCCGTTTCCTATTATTGAGCAGATTGGACCAGTTGCGTATAGACTTGGGTTACCGGAGCATTTACACCGGATTCACGATGTGTTTCATATTTCCTCGCTAAGGAAATATCTCAGAGACGATTTGGCTCATTCTCACATCGCTTTGGAGGATATTGATCTACATCCTGATAGCTCCTACGAGGAGAGGCCGATTGCTATTTTGGACCGAAGTGAGAGGAAGCTGCGGTCAAAGATAGTTCCGTTAGTGCGTGTTCAGTGGCGACATCACAATGTCGAGGAGTCCACATGGGAACGCGAGGATGAGATGCGCGAACGTTATCCAGAGTTATTTTTATCAGGTACTTTCTGGTTCCGAATTTCGGGACGAAATTCTGTTATTAGGGGGGGAGTATGTAATACCCCGTATTTTTGGCGATATTTATTTTTGGGATTAATTAATTAAATGAGAATTAATTGGGAATTAATCCGGATAAAATACTAGCGAGATGTGAATTGGTATTTGACTATATTGAGTATATATGATGATATATGAATATTGAATTATGAAATTGTCGTGAGATTGATATACATCAATTTGGACATTTTATTGGGACGCGGGTGACAGTCGCGTCAGGATATAATTATTTTATTTATAAATGTGAAATTTAAATTCTATTAACCGTATGGTCGTTTTGAGTACGCCAACGCATCCGGAAGGGTCGAGATAGTCAGAAAACACTAGCCGGGGGTTTAGTTTGGGTCCCGGGGTATTTTTAGGCCATACCGGCAACATATAGGGGTAGTTTGGTAATTTTGCAATTTTGAGAATTAAAAGTGACGAAAATTAGTAAATTATATCTGATGTGGATTTGACCCACTAAACCCATTAACAACCCATATTAACCTAAGAGGCTACGTAGGTTATTAGAATTAGGTTTTCCAAAATTTCCCAAAGCAAACCCTAGCCACCATAGCCATTGGAGAAGAAAGCGTGGAGAGAGAGAGATAGAAGGGAATTCTGCAGAAAGAGAGAGAGAACTTCTTCAAATCGTCATCAAAATCAGAGATTGAATCAAGGCAAGTGGTTTAATTTACATTTTTATGCGGTAAATGCTTCTTCCATGCTTAGACAATTCAATAATCATAATTAATTGAGAGATAAATAAAAACCCATAAAATTGGAGTTGTTAGTTTAATTTTGGAGATAGGTTTTCATGTAGAAATGTTATTGGAAGATCGAATTAAGAGAATTACAAATTTATGTGATACAAAAACGAATCTATTTATGGGAATGGAAGATTTAAAATTCTTGGGTTTATGTTCTTGAGAATATTGGGGAAAAGTGATGAGACTTGATGATTTAATGATGTTGAGGATGAATTAATTCCTTAAAACACGTTAGTATGTGACTTTAATATGTTTAGGATTGATTAGAGACCTTTAAACATTGTTGGGACGAATTTTGGTTGAGATTTGAGGTGTAGAAATTGGTGAAAAACGAATATAGGAATTCTGGGCTCGAAACTGGTAGTTCGTTAGAAGGCCTTCCCAGGTCGTTTGAACGAGCTCGTTCGAACGAGCTTCTAACGAGTTGACCAGTGGCTTCTAACGAGGGGGATTTCGTTCGATGAATTCGTTCGAACGAGATGTCGTTAGAAGGTACAGTTCGTTCGAACGAACTGAATCTCGTTCGAACAGCCTCGTTCGAACGAGACTTCTAACGAGCTGGAAGTTTAGGCCTTTTTAGCCTATTTTTATTTTGGGAGTCCCGTAAACTTGTTCGAGGATAGAGATAACATTCCTTTGATGATGTATTAGTACACTTGGGACATTTGGGATATTATGAGGAGTAAATAATATAATTGTGGAACGAATCAAATAGACACTTTGAGTCGAGACGTGAGTGCCTACTACGACGTGAGAATAAATTATGGCGGGTATAATTATGAACCGGGGGTCTATAAATTGTACAAATTATAAGATGGTACGAGAATGCGATAAGTACAACCTTTAAACTACGGTGATTACTAAGATGTGTGCTTACTTAGTATTGGTATATGATTTGTGTGTATGACATACCTACCATACTTGCTATCACGAGAGGTTTGCGTTCGCTTAGGGCCCTCTAATCCTTGTGTTGCCCGGATATAGACTGGTTACCTCGATGAACATAGGTCAGAGAAGGACTTATTGGGATGTTAATAAGTCTGCTGATCGTGGGAGCGCAGGTATGTGCGTGACCCATGTGATGTGACTGTGTTCGCCTCCATTATTTGTGATGTTGTTATCTGTGAACTATTCCTGAGAGATTCGGAATATGTGATCCTTATGTACGTGATGTACCGGGATAGATAGCAGAGTATGTGTGCACCACAGCTTAGTCTCGGGGTGCTTATATTGTATATTTATGTTGTGGAAAATATACACTTAGTAAAATGAGAACTTTCATATGGTATTGTGTGTATAACTATGGAATAAAATAAAAGGGATAATCTATAACGAGTTGTATTACTTTTATGTGAGAACCTGAATTTACGTTAAGCCCCCTATTTAATTGAGATCGTTATAATGTTAATGGGAACCGAGTAATAAGGGTAGAACCTATGACAGTCTAGCCAGATATGATGTCACTTAGCTAGTGGTTTGTGTCATTTTAGATGGGTACTTACGTTAGGAGTGCACAGTTAGACGAGAGGTGAGAATTTCATGTGAGTGCACGTCCTAACATGTACCTTGCGTTTAATGTTTAAAATGTTTTTTAAGAACTTGCAGGTTTTTAAAATATCTCCACATTCGGGCTCTGACCCGTTTGCTTTCAAATCTATTTTCTTGTAAAACCATTTTAGGTGCCCAACCACAAGGACACCATGCATAGGATTCTCATTCAGGTGACGAGCTGTAGCTGTTTGTGGAAGTTACAGGGATTTGCTTTTAGACGCTTTTATCATTTGGATTCCATGTTCAGTATTCCTCTGTTGTAGGGCATGTTGCCCAAATTCTATTAGAGACCTTTCCATTTCAGTTTTTCAGACTTTGGCATGTATTAATTCAGTATTCAGTATTTCGTTACTTATTTCAGTTGTGGGATTTGTTGTGAGGAGTTTTTCCTCCGGATTTATTTATATCATGTGATGGTTATTCTAGTATTTCGTTATGGGGAATGGTGATATTATTCTTGCTTTAAATCTTTTACTGCATGTTATTCAGACTTTAATTAAAATTTGACAACTTACTTTTTAAATACTAGGTGGTTAGTAATAATAAAATATTTTCGACAGTGATGCTATTAACTGAGCCAACTTGGCATTTTGATTTAATTTAATAAAGGAGTAGCTACCCGGTATTTAATTAGTCGGGGTGTCACAGGTGGTATCAGAGCATCAGGTTCTAGTGTCCTTTAGGATCTGTACGGCTATTATGTTTCCGCTAAGTTTTCTTTGATATAGAGCCCTATATTTTAGGACTGTCGTACTCTTTTTGTGTATGCTTCGTTCTTCAGCTATTTAAGTGGAACTTGTGTAATTTTATGAAAGTTTAAGGTTAGGATTAAAACATTAAATTTATTGAGCTCTAAAGGTTCAATTTGACGTAAGATTTGTGTCTTGAGGTGAAATAGAGGTCAAGTTATGCTTCTTCTCAAGTTTATAAGGGTATTTTGGCCATTTTATAACCTTAGGGTAACTTAGGTAATAAAATAAAGTTATAGGGTTTCATGTGTAATTTTAAATTTGTCAGAGTATTTTTAAATTTGAGTAAGTTATAAGAGGGATATAAGGAAATATATATAGTTAACGGATCATAGTTTGATCATTCTAGGAGTTAATACTACACGGGTAATATAATCTATCTATCTAATAAAAAATTCATCCTTGAATTTATCGGCAAAAAGCTCGGGATATTATTTCTTCATGGTCTTTTCTAGTTCCCAAGTGGGTTCGTCCTGATTTTGGTGTTTTTCAGAGTACCTATATTAAAGGAACATCTTTCCATCTAATAATTTTTACCTGACGATCCATAATTTGAATAAGTAGCTCTTTAAATTCATGATTGGGTTGAGCAGAGATATTGTTCCATGTAATCACATGTGTCGGATTTGAAATGTATTGACGTAACTGGATCACATGGAATAAGTTATGAATATTAGTTAATTCCCCAACACATTTAGTGATGCTAAATGGTCCAATGTGTCTTGGTGTTAACTTCCCTTTCTTTTCGAATTGTAAAATTCCTTTTTGGGATGAAACTTTAAAGAATACTTGGTTAGAAACTTTGCATTCTAAGGGATTCGTTCGATAGTTGGCATAACGTTTTATCGATATTGGGCCATTTTTAGTTTTTCCCTGATCTATTGTATCTTATGATAACTTTCTTGAATTATTTTAGGACCAAATTGCTTGCTATTTCCTAATTCGGTCCAACATAGTAGTGATTAGCAGGGTCTTCTATACAATATTTTAAATGGGTCAACTTTGATACTTGGTTGATAACTTCTGTTATTTAAACACTTGATTAATGAAAAGTACTCTCTCCAATCATCGGGCATATCTAAAGCACATGCTCTTAACATATCTCCCAATGTTTGGATAGTGCATTCTGATTGTCCATCAGTCTGGGGTTAATGGTAACAAATGGAACCAATAAGTAAGATAGCTCAAGCACAATCCAAAATAGCTTTGCAAGTGCAACAATGGGGGTATTGACAGTAATATAAGTAAAGATAAAGATGAGGCAAAGAGGATAAAAGACTATAAAGTAAGTGGTTCAGCCATTTGGACTACTCCACTGTGCAAGTGAGTGTATGTTTCACTATAAAAACAGGGCTCTAATGGCCTTAGGGATAGAACATGCACTACTTTCTCTCTCTATAGTAATAGAAACAAAGCTTGGGCTAGGGCTTGAATATTTCAATCCTTTACATTATTGGAGAAGATAAGTATATATAGTGTCTGGGGTGTGTATAGTACCCCCCAAGCATGTAATAAGCATGTGTAGAATGTTCCTTCCAATAGGTTTAAGCCATCTGTCACTATCACATATAAATCTTGATGATGAAATATCTCCTCACGTGTGAAGGAGATTCTGTTATAACGGTTTCACCCATGTGGGGTTCGCAGCCCATGCGCATATTCCCATATGTGCTATATTCTATGCACTTTTCCATATGTCAACTGTGGGCCGACCGAATCCGGCCGAGGTCAAGATGTCAAACTATCAGGGTTGATATTCTGATGATAAGCTAATACTTATACTGAAGTGTAGTATCGACCTTTAGTGCATACCAGGCTAACTTGTGACCTCGATGAGACGAGATTGAGTTACCTGATGGGTGTGCTATTGTGGTCTTGGCCTAAGAGTGAAACGAGATCAAGGTTGTTGGAGCTGGGTCTTCATAAGAGTTACGTATATTGAGTTCGGCTCAATCTGAGAGTGTCCCAGGATGGTACGTGGTCACACCATGCATATCAATCACCCGAAACCCTTAGTTTTTGATATGTATGGAAGGCTGAGGGGTATAATGGCTGAGGGATAAGGTTGATGAGATTTTTTTGATGGTGACTGAGATATATCTTCCCTATTAGATTTGGAATCATGATTTGATGAATTAAAGTGACAATTGGAATTTACCCCTTGGTCTGGCGTGTTGCCCCCGATTGGCAGTTGCAAGCCTGTTTAGACAATTGTGCCTTAATGATGAATTATCAAGGAAATTATGCCTCATCATTGTGAGTATTTAAAATATTTTGAAAAGGGCTTTTTTATTTCTCATTCTTCAGTTCATTTACGCGCTTCCTCTCTCTAGAACCTAGATCTTCTTCTGTCAAGTGGTTTTTGGCGATTTAAGGCTGATTCTTGGTCTTTTTTTGGCTTTTCGGTCCTCTCTTCAGGTAATACTTTACACCATTTCTTTCAATCTTTTACCTCTTTTCTTGTTAATTTGTGTTAAATTTTACATTTTTCAGTGAGTTTGAACTTTTTGGCTTCTTTATTAGTGGCCTTAGGGTGGTTTTAGGGCCTCTGGTGGTGGTTTTAGGTCAAGACTACCAGCTTCGGTCTTCCTTTCCCCTCATTTTCTTTTATTTTCGTGTTACTAGAGTATCTTCGATTATCTTCTCCAAAATCTCTATTTTCTTTTGTTCTTAAGCTTTTTCCTTGGAACTTTTCAACTCCCCTGGTATGATTTTCAAGTCAAACTTGGTTAACCCAATGAATGTTTAAGACATTTTACCAACTTTTTGATCAATTTCTTTATCTTGAGGGTCATCTATTGTGGCAGATAGGTAAGAGTGAGGTCGAAGTCGAGGCTAAGAGGAAATCTGATATTGACCTTACTTGACCCATATATCTTATTACCCTTGCTGTGATTCATCCTCCAATCGTCAAAATTAGTGACGACCCTATGAGTGAGAGCTCAGTCTTGAGTGAAGATACTATTGAGATCTCGTCATCTGAGGTTTGTGTTCCCTATGCATCTAGAGTCTCGAGGGAGGTCGACTCCTTTGAGCAGGCGATGGAGGTCTGTTTGCAATATGGACGACTCTGAGGCCATAAATTTTGATGAGGATGTCCATTCTATTGGGGCATCGACTCCTGATTCACAGAGACTAACTGTCACCGCTCGCCCCCAATCGGCTCGACTGTTCCCCTATCATCTCTTACTGAGCGATAATTTCATTCAAGGTACCCAAATGAATTATCGGCTGTTAATACTGTCAATTCCAGGGATGAGGCCGAGGAACCACTTGATACCCGTTATGCCTAAAAATTTGAGACTATTGTAGGGCTAGTTGACCTTCTGTATTGGAGGCACCTCTACGGTATAAATAAAGATATAAACATAAGGGTTCCATACGAGTCCGAGAGGGCTTACGATGGTCGACTGGGTGAGATATCTGTCTATGAACAGATGTTCAAGGACGACTTTTGCTTTCCCATCGACCCAACGTATGGCATATCTTTGCCAATCTCAGCCTTCACTTGCCCAGCTCTCTCCTAATGCTTGGAGAATATTAGTCGTGTTTATTTCCCTTTACAAATTCTGCTTCACCACCGAACTTATAGTTAGTGTATTTAAGGGATGTTATAGTGTCTCTTGCACTAAGGCGCATCCCGGCTATTACCACTTTATAGCCCATAATCCGACAAAGAAAACTATCTTTATTAATCATACGTCTAACAATAATTGGAAACCGAGATATTTTTTTGTCTCTGGCGCATGGGAGTTCCCATCCAACACTGCCTGTTCTGTATCCGAGTCGATGGTCCCCTAAAGATGGGCAAAGACTTCTATGTCATCAAAGCTTGACCCCGACTTGAGTATAAACGACATGAAGAATGTCAAAGAGATCATGACTCAGGGGGAAGATGGTGGCTTGGCTGAGTTCGAGCAACTGTTGACTCCTAAGGTTCTAGTCGAGATGGGGTTAGGTGTTGACCCCCTGACAGAAGTTTGTAAGTTTATCTTTCAATTGTAGTCTCATCTTTTAAAACAACTATGTTATAGAAGTTTTAAATTTTTATTTCAGCTGTAGTGTCGTCTGTATTTTTATTTTCTTCTGATATTGACCTTTGCTTGAATTATTTACAGATCTTCTAGATAACACCCCAAAATTAATTTGGAAAATCGTTGCTCCAAATCTCTCTTCAATGGTCAACAAGTTCGGGAAGAAATCAGTCCTCCCCTGATGAAGAAAATGACGATAGGCGGTCACGACAGACTGAGATTCCGCGCAAAATAAAGGAGGTGGTAGATAACACCACTACAACCCAACCTCAAAAAAAGAACAAGAGGGAGGCCCCAACCATTGTAGAGTCTGACTGAGCAATCCCCATAAATTCTGATGATGCACTCGTGGCTCGTCTCTCCCAGCTAAAGCTCAATGATGAGACATTAATGGGGGATGCGAAAAGGACTAGGTAGACCATCTCTTCAATGATGCTGAGGGTGGATAGGATTTTCCTTGAGGCAATGGATTATTATCATCTCATTAAATTCAGTGTATACCAAGCTTCATAAGCAACTTATTCTAGCCTCTGTTTTCTTAACTTTTATTTAATAATTTTGAAGTGTTGTTTCGTACTGACCTAACTCTTTTTTTTTGGCAGTCCCTTTTTACCCTCTCCCGTATTGGTGATTGGGTAAAGAAGAGGCTACCTTTGATCCAGAAGGGTAAATATGCTGAGACCATGGGGAAAGGTATGAGGGAGGAACTTTCTAAGAATGATCAAGGTCGTGAGAAGGTCGATCAGGATAACTTGAACACTCTCAATAAACTAACGTATGAGCACGCTAACATCCTCAAAGAGTTGGCCGAGAAGAAATAGGTTGACATTGATGTGACAGTCTAGTTTGCTTTAGATGCTTCTAAGGCACATGCCATGGATGATTTCAAGGTCTTTGAGGAGTTCAGGGGCTATATATTCGTATATATTTAGAGAGGGATGAAGACGGTCTATCATTGGGTCGAGATGAAACAAGTCAAGGTTGGGACACTAACTTCCTAGCTTTTTGAGGGTTTGGAATTTTTTGATGACATGCTTGACACTGCCCTGGCCGATGTGGAGAGGCTCGATAACATTCCCACTAAGGTCACCAAACAGATTGTGGCTGACACTAAAGGCGGTGGCAACGAAAATAAAGCCGATACAAAGGCCCAGGCTAACAATCTTATCGTACCTCCTGAGGAGACCATTATTCAGGAGACACTCTAATCATCTTTTAATTGCTTGGGTAGCCACTTGTGGCCATGTATGCCCTTTTTCTATGTGTAACCTCTGAACAACTTAGGTCTACTTGAATTTTGTTGGCTAGATTTTTTGGATAACGTATCTGTATCTTATTGTTAATATATTTCTACTCAAATATTTGCTATGTGATGTTTGATGAATGCACATATTGGCATCTCTCATTTTTGTGAATTGTGAACTCGCATTATTGTTATACGACCTCGCAATATTTAGACTGTAAATGTTTTTTCGTCTTTGGTCGAGAAGTAATTCAACCAATTTAATGATTTTTGTTAACCACTCTCGTCCTTAGCCAAGAGATCAATTAACTATACTCAAATGAATTTTCAATATAAGAGCACTAAACTAATGGTGTTTGTCTCAAATATCCTCTCGTCATAAGCTGAGAGATCTATTAACCATAATTAAATGATTTTTGAAAATAAGAGATCCCCAAACGGATGGTGTTTGTCTTAAATATCCTCTCGACGTAAGTTGAGAGATCTATTAACCATAATTAAATGATTTGAAAATTTGAATGCACTAAATTAATGGTGTTTAATTATAAGTCTCCTCTCATCATTTTGAGAGTGTGTGGATGAGGATCGTCTTGTCCTACACTTCCATCTCGTCGAGAGAGTTTGACTCTTATTCTACCTAATTAATGATGTTTAAATGAACCACAATTAAATGATTTTCAAATTTGCTTTGTGTTTTTCACCACCTTGGTGATGTTATCACACTGTTCCCCCCTCTCGGTGTAATTGAAAATCCATGGACGAGGTGAGCCCCGTCTGGATTCTCGTGTCACCGAGAGTGATTTAATGCTAATTTGCCATATAAATGATGTTTTGTAACTTACGACGACTTGTAACATGCAATTTGATCAATTCATACAACAAAGATATGAGGGAAAACTTGAGATTTTTCAGTCATCATTTTTTAGTACATCTCTCATACAATAGTAAAATAAAAAAAAAAAAAAAAAATCTTATTGATAATATTCCTACAAGTGATCAGTGTTCCAGGGGTCTAAGAATGGCTCTCCCTCCAAATTTTCAAGTTGATAAGTGCTAGGAACAACTTCCTCAGTAACTCTCTAGGGGTCGTGCCAGTTTGCATGGATCTTATTCGGCTTCCGCCAAGCTTTATTCAAAACTAGATCTCCAATGGCTATTGACCTAGACTTAACACTTTTTTTTTTATAATTTTGTAGTCCTCTGTTGATAAGCAGCGTGCCTAACTCGTCTTTCTTCGATGAAGTTCAGGTCTAACCTTCGCTCCTCAGTATTTATTTCTGGACTGTATGTTTGAACCCTATGACTTGGTAGCTCGATCTCAATGGGTATCACCGCCTTTGAGCCATATGCAAGCATGAAGGGGGTCTCCTCGATTGGTGTCCTCTCCGTCATCATGTATGCCCACAACACAATGTGTACATATTTTGTTTGAAGACCTTTAGCTTCTTTTAATTTCTTATTGATCTCGTATGAGATAGTTCTATTCATCACGTCAGTCTGGCCATTTGCCTGAGGTCGTCCTGGAGCTAAGAAAAACTATTTAATACTAACTCTCTTGCAGTAAGCCTCCGAAGACAAATTCTTAAACTGTTTGCCATTGTCAGAGATCAAGATGCGGGGTAGACCATACCTACAGATGATGTTCCTCCAAATGAATTTGAAGGTCTTTATCTCGGTGATAGTCATCATAGCCTCTGCCTCACCCTTTTTAGAGAAATAGTCGATCGCCCCAATAAGATGTCTGTAATTACTTGTTTCTATGGGTAGGGAAAGATTCCTACCAAGTCAATACCCCAAACTGCAAATGGCCAAGGGGAAGTAATAAATGTTAAGGCTTGATGAGGTTGATGAGGGCTGCTGGTATATTTTTGGCATTTGTCGCATTCCTTCACATAGCTGGCTGTATCCTTGGCCAGGGTCGGCCACCAGTACCCTTAAGTGACTATTCTTTTTGCCAATGATCTCCCTCCTATATGACTGGAATAAGAGACCTCATGCATATCTTTCAGTATATATTCCCCCTCCATCAGATGAACGCATCGCAATAAAGGGAGGAGAAACCATTTCTTGTACAAGACGTCTCCTATGATGGCGAACTTCACCACCTTGTATATTAACTTCTTTTTCTCCACTTTTGACTATGGAAACTCACCATACTTGATGTATCTAATGAGAGGATCCATCCAAGATGAACCTAGGTTCAGGTTTAAGTAGAATTCCACTATATTATCCTCTTATTCAATGGCCGATCGGTGTAGGATCTCTGCTAGTACTTACCTTCTAATCTCCATTTTGGTCGCAGATGCTAATCTTACCAAGGCTTCCACTTGACTATTATCAAACTGCGGCATCCTTTTTATCTTCACCCCTCTAAATTTCTTCGTCATTGCTTTTACCCTTGCTAGGTTTTTATCCATCCTCTCATATTTTTCCTCGTACACTCCTAGGATCTGGTTCACAACCAATCAAGAGTCACTATGAATTGTCATATGTCCAACATTTAATGCTTTGGCGGGAGAGTCCCGCCAAAAGAGAATCATATTCTAACTCATTATTGGACACCTTAAAGTTGAATCTAAGAGCATATTCAATGTTAGTCACATCTTGGGCTAACACAATCAAGCCGACTCCGCTCCTCGTCTCGCATGGAGACTCATCTACAAGCATGCTCCAAACATTGCCTTCTTTTGAGAAAATGCCTTAATCCAGAACCATATTCTTGAACAAAAATTTCTCTTCTTCATTCTCGACCACCATAGTTCTTAAAATACTCGTCTCAGCCTCAGTCGGGCTTCCACTTGATTTTTTTGGCTCAATCACTAGACCCACAAACTCTTCCCTATCGGCCTTGTCCTTGGTGAACTTATCTACGAAGTCTACCAAAATCTGCTCTTTGATGGCTGTTCCTAGCTAATAGATAATATCAAATTCCCCAAGCTATATCGACCAAACCATCACCTACTCGATTTCTCGATTTTATGGATGACCTATCTAAGAGGGGAATCAGTAAGGACGACCATCGTATGAGCCTAAAAATAGGGTTTTATTTTCCTAGATGCATGTATCAAAGCATAAACTAACTTATCCATCTTTGGGTACCTATGCTCGGCCCCTTGAAGGGCCTTACCGATGAAGTAGACTGACTTTTACACCCCATCGTCATCTCGTATAATTGCTATGCTAATGGCCGACTCAGATACGACCAGGTATAGATATAACTTCTCTCCCTGAATAGGCTGGGATAACAGAAGTGGGGGGTTAAGGTAAGCCTTCAACGCTTGGAAGGCTCTCTCACATTCCTCATTCCATTCGAAGGTTCTTCTCTATACTTTGAAGAAGGGCTGGCATCTTTCTATAGCCCTTGACACGATACTATTCAATGCATCAACTCATCCATTCAGCCTTTGAATGTCTTTAATGGTTTTGGGGGTCTTTACCTCAATTAAAACTTTATTTTTTTCAGTATTCGCATCTATCCCTCGCTGATTGACGATGAACCCAAGCAATTTGCCTGCTCCAATGTCGAATACACACTTAGTGAGATTAAGCTTCATCTGATACTTGTCTATTATATTAAAAGTACGCTCATAGTTGGCCAAATGTGTCTCGGCCTTGAGGCTCTTTGTTAACATTTCATCCACATATCCCTCTATGATTTTATCGATTTTATCCTAAAACACCTTATTCATTAGTCATTGATACGTTGCCTCGACAATCTTGAGGTCAAATGAATCGACTGAGCCCATGAAGATCTTGTTATAGCCTGAGTAAGTGTCCATAAAATCCATCAATTCATGCCCATATGTGGAATCAACCATCTAATCAATTCTCGAGAGGGGGAAGCTATCTTTTGGATAAGTTTTGTTTAAATTGGTGAAGTATACACACATCCTCCACTTTTTATTAGGCTTAGGCACAATGACTGCGTTAACTAGCCATTCCAAGTAGCCAACCTCCCTGATGAACTTTGCCTTCTCTATCTTCTTCACTTCATCTCTTATGACTTCATATTTTCCCCTGGAGTAGATCCTCCACCCCTGTTTGATCGACTTGTTTCCTTCGTCTACATTCAATTTATGGCAGAGGATCTTCGGATCAATCCCCAACATGTCTTCATGACTCTATGCAAAAAAACTTTGTCTCTCCCTCATCACCTTCATTAACTCTTCCATGATTTCTCTTTCAAGGCTTTGCCGATTTGGATGGTTATTTTTGGCTCATCCTTATTGAGGAAGATGGATTATACCTCCTCAGCGGCCTCGACCTTTTTTTAGCTTTGTCTCGTCCCTTAGTGGCTCTTTTATGAGCTTCCCTTTCCTCAACCAAGTTGAAGTAGCATTTTCGTGGCTAAACTTGATCGCCTCGAACTTCCCTTAGTCCAAGAAGTCAGGAATTTTATCATTTGGTGAACGTTAGAGGGCATTATCTCCTTGAGGGCTACTTGTACCATTATCATGTTGTAGGCCGAATAAACATTCTTATCCATCACAAAGAAATTTATCTTCTTTGTGAGACACCCTGGCCAGGTTTCCCCCATATAGACATCCATCTCATAAATCAAAGAGGATGGACTTTTTCTTCACTATAGATAATTAAAGACTGATGATATGGGACGAGTCCTTTTTTTCTTAGTCCTAACCCTTTGAAGCACTCCCGGAACATCACATCAGTCGAACTCTCACCATCAACTAATATTATGGGAAAATTGTACCCATGCACTCTCGTAGTGATCACTAGAGAGTCGTCATGAGGGGCGAGGATCTCCCTAAAGTCCAACCTCAAGAACCTTATTACCATGGTGTTGATGTTAACTTTATTCCCCTTACCCGACTTTGAATCAAGTGCAACCGACTTCACTATCTCATTTTTTTGGGATTTCTTTGGCCTTTGTAGCATGGGCCTTGCGGTCGGCTACCTCTTTACCATCACTAGCTAAGCCACCACATATCATCTTTACTCCATATGAAATCGAATGTAGCTGACCCTTGGGCATAAGAACTTTTGACGGGAGGTCAGGTTCGGCCTCATAATCATCTAAGGCATCATTATCCTTGATTACTGGGACATCCCGATTACACTTGTCATCCTGTCTCTTTCGGGTGTCATCTCGATCATCTCTTGCACCACTCCTATCCACATATTTCCAGAGTTTGCCATGCTTCAGCATTTTTTCAATCTCATCTTTGAGTGCAAAGAACTTCTTGATGGTGTGGCCGTGATCTTGGTGGAACTCGCACAACTTGCTTTTATCCTTCTTGTAAAGAGGGGCTTTCAACTTTGTCGGCCATCTCAAGGATTGATCAATTTTCTTTTAATTCAGGATTATCTCGAGAGTGGATGTTAATAGAGTATAGTCACCAAACTTGTCGTCCGCCGACTTCTTATTTCCACCATTTTTCTTGAATTTCTGGGAATTGTTCCAACTTGCTCTTTTTTTCATCCTCTTCTTTGATCGCCATGGCCTCTACTACATCCATGCCTCTCCTGCCCATATCCAGGAGTTATGCCATGGATTTTGGAGGATCTTTGGCCACTTTATATAATACCCCTTACTTTCGTGTATTTATATTTTATATTAAATTATCAGGTATGTGTGATTTAATATAATTGAGAATTAAAATGGGAACTTAACATAAATATTGATTTGGGTAGAAAAGTTAATATTTATGCGAATTGTACATTTACTAGTGTGATATGGTAAATATAATATTGGTGTATGCAATTACGTCGTATGTGTGTATTAGCGGCGAGAATTAGTTATTTCTCAACCAGGGAATATTTGAAGTGAGTTATATGAGGTTATGAGATGATTTTTATATTCGGATTATCAGATGACAATTTGAAGCGCACGGTTGGTCCTAAAAGGGCCGATAAAGTCAAAATGACTGCCCGGGGTTTTTTATTTGGGTTCCAGGGTCTTTTTAGTTAGTTTGACTCGAATTGGGTATGCGAGTCATTTCATGTGTATTATCATTCAAAGTTAGGATTAATAGTAATCTGGGTTATTAATCCTAAGAGAATGTTAATTAATCTCATTTTGAGAGAAGAACCATTTGAGAGAAAAATGTAGGAAAAAGAGAAAGAGAAGAGAAAACCTTGGAGCTTTGGTAATATCGAGCAAATTCGTGACTTTGAGGAAGACTCAAACACTACATCTTAGAGTCAAGTGATTAAACTTGCTAAATGTTTATCTGTGTGATTTATAAATTATGGAAGTGTTGGGTATATATGATAAACCCAAGATTTTGTGTTTAAGTCTAGCATTTGATGTGTGTGTATGGGTTTGAGGGTGTGAAAATGGTTGGGTTCATATTTTTGGATGATCTATGATGTTGAAATTTGGGAGAAACGGGGTTCTTTTGAGACGTAGGAAAATTTTGTATGAGCAAAATCCGGATAGACCGGATCGGTCCGTTTTAGCACACTGGACCGGTTCATTTTTAAAGGTTATCGAATCGGTCGGGTCATAACAGGTTTTTTGTAATTCATTTATAAATATTCGTACCGGTCTGTTTTTGGGACCCTCAGTCCGGTTCAGTCACTGCATATTTTTAACTCTTGTTTACTCCTTTCTTTTTGGGTGTAGAGTTTGTGGAACCCTATAAGGTGTTGCTATAAACACATTTATGAGAAAAATAGGGGTTTATAATTTGAAGTGATGTTGAGGATACATCGAGACAAATATGAAGGTGTCATTTAAGAGTTTATTATATTGTTTCTTTATAATTATCTGAGGAGTGGGGATTCTTTTTAGAATGGTTATGGGTTAATGAGTGAGAGGTCGTGTGTCCTTAATGATGATAAATTCATGAAAAATCATATGCGTGTTTGATTATAAATGTTCGAGGGATTGACTGAATCATAAAAAAAAATTAGGAATAATTATGTGGATTATCGGCTAGTATAATATGTGGTATATACATATAGTCGGGATTGGTAGCATATACATTCAGAGATAAGATGGTTTGTATATATATGATGTGAATATATTTATCTTGTGTGTATGATATATATTAGATGATTAATACCCCTCTAGTGCTATGATAGGAAGTTACACGTTATGGGTGAGGCCCCTGGCTTGAGAAGTAGGTAGCATATATTCCCCAGGTCATAGCGTCCCGTATTTTACCGTGTGTGACTTTACAGGGGTAAGACGTCTGGGGTATGATTCGTCTCACCTTTAGGTAAGGAACTATGACCGCTTCCCATACGCTTGTGATTTATTTTGGGTTCGGTGGCGAGATTCCGACCTGGCTGCCCAGGTGAATGTGCAAGAAGTCCCTCGAAGATAATAACATTATAGAGAATATATATATATATATATATATATATTTGTATGTATATTTCAGAGAGCTAATGCCTTGTATGAGGTTTGAAATACATATCTTATATATGTTATGGATGTGCACTTGATATGGAGTGATTTATTTTGTATATTTGCATTTAGATTAATGTTTTATACACCCTCAGAATAATGGGTGTTATCTTATATTTATAGGTAGAGTTATTAGGTAATGAATTGGTTAGGAGTTAGATTGTAATGTTTATGTCATGTGTAAGAAAGATACGCGAATTAGATATATGCATAGGTTTGAGGGTGAGTTCTCCCTAGATGAGCCGGGTAGTCTAATTCAAATTTTATGCATACCTTTAGGTGTCCGCTGTAGTTGAGAGGTGAGGTTGAGTCTCAAGAGAGTGAGACTCCACTTCAGTTATGAAATTTCGTATTTATAATTATTATGCATTTTAATTCACTTGCTATAACTATTCTCAAACCCAAGGGCTCTGACCAATTATTATCTTTTCTCTTGCTATATCTTGTGATATATTATAGGTATTCCACCGCAAGGGCGCCAATGATGGTTATCCGCTCTAGAGTTTTTTTGGGAGCTATAGCATGTGCGGGATGCTATAAGACTTTTGTTATATACGAAACGTTTTTTGTAATCTAGTTAAGAATCCACAATTGTAAATTGGGTGTGTATACCCAAGGGTTGTTTATGTATATCCCTTATATTTTTGTCTCTTGGTATTGTATGGTCTGTTACCTGACATCTTACTCGGGAATTTTCTTTTGTAAAACTAAGTATTGTATGTACATGCTCACATCTCTTAGTACTTATTATGTTTATGCTTAGTAATTTGAGAATGTTCCATAGTCATATCACTTTTTAAATAGAAATTTTTTGGCATCGGTTTATTTTATATAGGGTGGTTATTGGTTAAAATTATTTCCAATAGTTGATGTTGAGAATGATACACTTGAGATTCTTGTTTCATTTTAGTATAGGGCTGGCCACCCGTTATATTGAATAAGAGGGGTGTCCCAGGTGGTATCAGAGCATCAGGTTCTAGATTCTTAGGATCTCTGTTGAATTCTATGTTCTACCATAGCGTTTTTGATATAGAGCCCTACTATTAGGATTTTTGTGTTCATATTACGTCCCCGATCTTCTGCTTTAATCAATTGCTTGTGCTGATATAGTTTGTTCTTTTTACAGATGCCGCCAAAATGAGGTCGCCCGGCTATGGAAAATAAAGGGGCTGAGAATGTGCAACCCCAAATGCCTCAGGGGAATATGACTGCTGTCAAAGTTACCAATATTGTGGCACAAGCCGTCAATGTGGCCATGACCGCTATGGCACAACAGCATCCTCAGGCTCAACAATAGCCTGTAGCTCCAGAGTTTAAACCCACATGGGGCCATCTATGTGGGAGAGAGTGCAAGAAACTTTTCAGAAGGAACACCCTACGAAATTCTAGGGGGGAGCGAATGTTATCGTTGCTAGTCAATGGTTATAGAGATTTCAAAGGCATCCTCATATGGTTGTATGCAGCGATGTTAAAAAATAAATACTCGCCACTTTTAAACTAGTTGGTGCAGCTATCCAGTGGTGGGAGTTGGTTACTACCTCTGAGCAGAGAGATACAATGCCCATAACAAATTTTTGGACACGCTTCGACCGTAAGTATTTTCCTCCGACAGTTCATATAGAGATGACAAGGAGATTGTTGGATGTAACTCAAGGAGTTCGAATAGTGGCTGAGTATGAAGAAGAGTTTACCCACCTGGAAAATTTTGTGCCAGATGAGGTAAATACTGAGGAGAAGATAATTTTAAAGTTTATGGGAGGTTTGAATTGGTGAATTCAGAAACATTTGTTGGGGAACCTGACTTTGTTAACATTTGCAAATGCTATGAATGCTGCACTATTACATTGTCAGGATCATTGTTTGCATTTAAAGGGGAGTAAGAAATTTTCAAACTCGAGTTCATCGAGTAAGTCGGGAGTAGATAGTTCCAGTGGGGCACAAAAGGCTCAACAGTAGGGAAATAGGCACAAGGAGAGGGATATCCCTTTAGGGGATTCAGCTAAAAGGCAGCGTTCAAGAGGCTTCAGTTTCAATGGTGGTGGTTCTAGACAGAATTTCCAAGGGGACTACAGCAGAAACAACATAATGTTCCTCAGGGCCAAGCAGGCCGAGGGAACAAGGGGGAGGCCAATAGGACTGAGGTCGCCAGGGTCAGTGGCAAGACCAACCCAGATTTAGGCAGCAGGGCCAGAGATCGGAGAATTTAAGGGGTTATTGCTTTCAGTGTGGAGAGGCAGGTCATAAGAAATTTGAGTGCCCACAAAAAAATAGAGTACAGGTACAAGGAGCTCAACAGGTCCAGCAAGCACCTTTACCACGCCCAGCACCCGCTCAGATTGCCCCACCTCCACAGGGACAGTTGCAATATGGGCGAGTTTACAATGCTCAAAACCCAATGCTACCATAGTTGCAGTAACCTTTACCAACCATTGAGGGTAAGTTCCCTATCCATGGGCTTATAGGCTGGGTGTTATTTGATACAAGAGAATCTCATTCCTTTATAGCTGTTTATTTTGTGCGCGTGACAGGAGTGTTAAAGTCAGTTGATAATATTCAAATGTGTGTGGATTCTCCTTTGGGATATGGATTGCTGATCCACTTCACATGTAGAGGGGTGGAGATTGATTTTGGGAGATTATGTTTAGCTGTCGATTTACTTGTATTAGATATGTATGGGTATGATGTTATTTTAGGTATGGACTGTTTGGTTAAATATCGAGTGATGATGGATTGTTTTAGGAGGTCGATTGTATTTTCAATTCCAGGCCAAGAAATGTTTCTAGTTGCCATGCGTCTTCCGGAGGGAGGTTCAAGTACCCATTTGTATTATATCGAGGATGAGACTTCGCAGGAAGTGGTTATTTCCTTAGATTCGACTCCGGTGGTTTGAGAGTTAATAGATGTTTACAAGGATATTCCAAGCTTACCTTTGAATCGTGAGATTGAGTTTGTTATAGATTTAGCGCCAGGGACTAGGCCGATTGCTCGAGCTCTATACCATATGGCTCCTGTGGAAATAAGGGAGTTACGAGACCAAATCCAATAGCTTTTGGGATAAGGTTTCATTTGTCAGAGTACGTCACCTTGGGAATCCCCTGTGTTATTTGTGAAGAAAAGGGATAGTTCTCTGCGGTTATGTGTAGATTATCGATAATTAAATAAGGAGACAGTTAGGAATAAGTACCCGTTACCTCGTATCAATGATTTAGTTGATCAGTTCAAAGGATCCTCTTACTTCTCAAAAATAGATTTGCGTTCGAGGTATCACCAGCTTCGTATTAGGGAGCAATATATCTCTAAGACTGCATTTTTAACCCGATACGGATCCTATGAGTTTTTGGTTATGCCGCATGGGTTAACCAATGCCCCTACAGTGTTCATGGATCTGATGAATATGATCGTTTGGGACTTCTTGGAACAATTTGTAATCGTGTTCATTAATGATATTTTGGTCTATTCTCGGACAGAGGGCGAACATGCTAATCATTTGAGGATGGTTCTGCAGACATTACGAGACCATCAATTGTATGCAAAGTTAAAGAAATGTGGATTGGTTATGAAAGTGTAGTTTTGGGTCATATAGTGTCGGAGAAGGGTATTTCTACGGACCCAAGTTAAGTTACAACGGTGAAGGGGTGGGGTCAGCCCATAACACCAACGAAGATAATAATTTACTTAGGTTTGCCGGGTTATTATTGCCGTTTTATAAAGGACTTTTCAAAGATTGCTAACCCTTTAACGAATTTGACTCGAAAGGGAGTTCAGTTTGTGTGGGATGATTCCTGTCAATTAACATTTGATGAGCTAAAGGACCAATTGACGTCGGTACCCATTCTTGCGTTGCCTAAAACGGGAGTAAAGTATTTATTTTTCACTAATGCATCTCTTCAGGGACTAGGAGGGGTGTTCAACAAAAAGAGAGGGAAACTGCTTATGCATCCCGTAAGTTAAAGACATACGAGAGGAATTATCCTACTCATGATTTGGAGTTGGCAGCGGTAGTCTTTGCATTGAGAATTTGAAGAAAATATCTTTTAGGGGAGAAGTTCATTCTTTTCATGGACCACAAGTCATTGCAATATTTTTTCGCCCCAAAAGATCTAACTATGAGGTGACAAAGGTGGTTGGAGTTTGTAAAGGATTATCAATTTGATATCTAATATCATCCAGGGAAAGCTAAAGTAGTAGCTGAGGTGTTGAGTCGTCGACCCACTAGGCAGTTAGCAGAGCTATGGAAAGCCAAGTGGAAGGAACTTCGTGTGCTGTGGCTAGGGCTTGTATGGCAGTGTTGACAGTCACACCCGAGATGATGATGAGGGTGTTAAAAGCTCAAGCTGAAGATACGGATTGTAAGAACAAGGTGCAGACATTACTGATCGAGGGAGTGAAATCCTATTCTATCAGTTCTGAGGGTGGATTACGTTTCAATGGGAGGTTGCTATTCCCAGATGATTTAGATTTATAGCATGCTGTTATGTCAAAATCTCACAGGTTGAAGTTTGTGTTTCACCTAGGTGGAGACAAGATGTATTAGGACATGCCTCGGCAATACTAGTGGACAGGTATGAAAAGTGACATAACTTAATTTTGTCTCTAAATGCACCACTTGTTTGTTAGTGAAAGTGGAGCACAAGCGACCTTCTGGAATGTTGCAACCACCGTAAATTCTGGTATGGAAATGGGAAAGCATTTCCATGAATTTTATCACGAGATTACTGATGTCACAGCGTAGCCAAGATTCCATTTGGGTTATCGTGGACCGTTTGACAAAGTCGAAACTCTTTTTACCGGTGAGGACGAACTTCACGACAACGCAGTATGATCATCTCTTTATTACCGAAATTATAATATTACATGGAGTGCCGATCAATATTGTGTCCGACTGAGATAAAATCTTTGTCTTCCATTTCTGGCAGAGTTTTAGGAAGCCATGGGAACTGAATTGAGGTTAAGTACGGCATACCATCCCTAGACCGATGGGAAAACGGAGTGAGTAAATCAGATATTGGAAGATATGCTCCGTATGTGTATGTTATATTTTAGAGGAAGTTAGGAATAATACCTATCGCTGGTAGAATTTGCTTATAATAATTCATACCAATTTACTATAGGTATGGAACCTTATGAGGCATTTTATGGATGCTCGTGTCGTACACCTGCGTGTTGGTTAGAAGTCGGTGACAATACACTTCTTGGACTAGAGATGATCCAAGAAACTTCGACAAAAAATGAGTTGGTTCGAAACCGCATACTCGTTGCACAAGATCGATCGAAAATTTATGCCGATGCGAATTGCAAGCAAGTGGAGTTAGTAGTGGGAGACTAAGTGTTGCTAAAGGTATCCCCGATGAAAGGTATAATGAGATTTGGGAAGAAAGACAAACTTGCGCAGAGGTATGTAGGGCCTTTTCTAATTACTGAGAGGATTGGTCATGTGGCTTATAGACTTGCCTTGCTAGAACATTTATAAAGAATTCATAATGTGTTTCATGTCTCGTCCTTGAAGAAGTATAGAAGATGTGAGAGGGCTCATTAGCATGTCCCGTTGGAGGAAATTGAGTTACGACCTGATATCTAGTATGAAGAACAATTGGTTTCTATTTTACGCCGTAGTGAGCGTAGGCAATGATCGAAAGTAGTGCCTTTAGTCCGAGTTCAATGGGGGCACAATAACGTCGATGAATCAATGAGGGAACGAGAAGATGAAATGAGATCCAAGTATCCTTACCTCTTTTCATAAGGTATGCCTGAATTTTGAGGACGAAATTCCTTTGAAAGGGGGGGGGGGGGGGGGAGGTGTAATACCCCTTACTTTCGTATATTTATATTTTATATTAAATTATTGGGAATGCGTGATTTAATATAATTGAGAATTAAGACAAGAACTTAACATAAATATTGATTTGGGTAGAATAGTTAATATTTATGAGAATTGTACATTTACTAGTGTGATATGGTAAATATAATCTTGTTGCATGCAATTACGTCGTATGTGTGTATTAGTGACAGGAATTGGTTATTTCTCAATAGGGGCATATTGAAGCGAGTTAAATGAGGTTGGGAGATGATTTTTATATTCGGAGTCTCGGATGACAATTTGGAGTGCAAAGTTGATCCTAGAAGGTCCGAGAAAGTCAAAATGACTGCCCGGGATTTTTTATTTGGGTTCTGGGGTCTTTTTAGTTATTTTGACTAGAATTTGGGGTATACAAGTCATTTTATGTGTATTATCATTCAAAGTCGGGATTAACAGTAATCTGGGTTATTAGGCCTAAGAGAAAGTTAATTAATCTCATTTTGAGAGAAAAACGTAGGAAGAAGAGAAAGAGAAGAGAAAACCTTGGAGCTTTGGTAATCTCGCGCAAATCCGTGACTTTGAGGAAGAATCAGACCCTATATCTTAGAGGCAAGTGATTAAACTTCTTAAATGTTTATGTGTGTGATTTATTTCATAATTTTGTGGATAAATTATGGTAGTGTTGGGTATATATGATAAACCCTAGATTTTGTGTTGAAGTCTAGCATTTTATGTGTGTGTATTGGTTTGAGGGTGTGAAAATGGTTGGGTTCATATTTTTGGATGATCTATGATGGTAAAATTTGGGAGAAACGGGGTTATTTTGAGATGTAGGAAAATTTCGTACGAGAAAAATCCGGACAGGCCGGATCGGTCTGTTTTAACACTGGATCGATCCGTTTTAGCACCAGACCGGTTCTTTTTTAAAGGTTATCGGATCGGTTCGGTCACAACAGGTTTTCTGTAATTCGTTTATAAGGATCCGAACCGCTCCTTTTTTGGGACCCTCGGTCCAGTCACTGTAGATTTTTAACTCTTGTTAACTCCTTTCTTTTTGGGTTTAGAGTTTGAGGAACCCTTTAAGGTGTTGCTATAAACACATTTATGAGAAAAATAGGGGTTTATGATATGAAGTGATGTTGGGGATACATCGAGACGAATATGAAGGTGTAATTTAGGAGTTTATTATGTTGTTTCCTTTGTAAATTCTCCGAGGAATTGGGATTCTTTTGTGAATGATTACGGGTTAATGAGTGAGAGGTCGTGTGTTCTTAATGATGATAAATTGATGAAGAATCATATGTATGTTTGATTACAAATGTTCGAGGGAGTGATTGAATCAGAAAATAAATAAATTGGGAATAATTAGGTTGATTATCGACTAGTTTAATGTGTGGTATATAAATATAGTCTGGATTGGTAGCATATACATTCAGAGATAAGATGGTCTGCATATATATGATGCGTGTGTATGATATATATTAGATGGTTCATGCCCCTCTTGTGCTATCATGGGACGTTGCGCATTGTGGGTGAGGCCCCCAGCTTGAGGAGCAGGGAGCGTATAGTCCCCAGGTCATAGCATCTCGTAATTTATCATGTGTGACTTTACAGGGGTAAGACGTCTGGGGTATGATTCGTCTCACCTTTAGGTAAGGAACTATGGACGCTTCCCATACGCTTGTGATTTATTTTGGGTTCGGTGGCAAGATTCTGACCTGGCTGCCCAGGTGAATGTGTAAGAAGTCACTGGAAGATGATATATATATATATATATATATATATATATATATATTTCGGAGAGCTAATGCCCTGTAAGAGGTTTGAAATACATATTTATATGTGTTATGGATGTGCACTTGATATGGAGTGATTTATCTTGTATATTTTTATTTAGATTAATGTTTTATACACCCTTAGAATATTTGGTGTTATCGGATATTTATAAGAATAGAAATTTATTAGGTAATGAATTGGAATATAATCCTTAGGAGTTAGATTATATTGTTTATGTTATGGGTAAGCAAGATACGCGAATTGGATAAATGCATATGTTTGAGGGTGAGCTCTCCCTAACTGAGCCAAGTAGTCTAATTCAAATTTAATGCATATGTTTATGTGCCCCCGCTGTAGTTGAGAGGTGAGGTTGAGTCTCAAGAGAGTTCGACTCCATTTCAATTATGAAATTTCGCATTTATAATTATTGTTTATTTTAATTCACTTGCTATAACTATTCTCACACCCAAGGGCTCTGACCCATTATTATCTTTTCTCTTGCTATATCTTATGATATATTATAGGTGTTCCACCGCAAGGGCGCTAATGATTGTTATCCGTTCCAGAGTCTTTTTGGGAGCTGTAGCATGTGCGGGATGTTACAAGACTTTTGTTATAGATGAAGCGCTTTTTGTAATCTAGTTAAGAATCCATAATTTTAAATCGGGTGTGTGTACACAAGTGTTGTTTATGTTTAGGCTTAGTAGTTTGAGAATGTTCCATGGTCATGTCACTTTTTATATAGAAATTTTTTAGCACATGTTTATTTTATATAGGGTGGTTATTGGTTAAAATTATTTTCGACAGTTGATGATGAGAATGATACACTTGAGATTCTTGTTTTATTTTAGTATATGGATGGCCACCCGTTATATTGAATAAGCGGGGTGTCACACTTCATTGGAGCTTTACCTTATGTAATCATCCCATGAAGTCAATCATCACAATACTTTCATCATAGTCTTCCACCTCTAACTTCTCTTTCTTCAAGCGGGCTATGTAGTCTATCCGAAGCTCATTTTTTCCTACTTAACATACAACAAGTGTGTGGTCTTCTTCCGAGGCTTTACCCCAAAATAGAAATTATGGATGAACCTCTCGGCCAATTGCTTGAAATTCTCAATTGAGTTCTTGGGAAGGGAGGTTTGCCATACGTGAGCAGTACTAGTGAGGGTGCTAGAGAAAGCTCGACACCTGATCTCATCAGACACGGAATAAATGTCTGTATCCGACTGGTACATTTTGATGTTGTGGAATGGGTTGGTGATTCCATCATATTTTGGGGTGACAACTAGCAGCTTGAACTTAGCTGGGGTTGGGTAGTTTACTATCCTTGTGACAAACGATGACCCTTCCATGTAACCCCTTTGCAGGGGGTCTCAGCTCTTCAAAATTTTAACAATTTTGTCTTCAAGCCTATGAATATATTTGCTCTATGTCTTATAAGCCGCGGCCACTACTGCATTACCTCCTTCGTCCACAATGACATTATCACTAGCCCCCTCTCTATCGGTTGGACATTGCACCGGATCTCTGCCAACAGTTCTTTGACGACTATTAACTTCTCTTTGCTCCTCAACTCGGCCACATGGAGGCCAACGACTAGCACACTCGCTCTTTTGGAGCCAGAAATACTACAAGACCTGGAGAGTAGGTCTTGTAGATCTCCCATTGGGCTGAGTCTATCAAAGACAGACCCTCTATCGAGTCTTTCAAGTGCTCGGCCCGAGGCTAGCCCTCTCGGCTCGGCCTAACACTATTTCCTCTATTGTCTTGAATTGGGCATACAGTATCCCCAAAGATCTCATAGGGTTCCTAATATTCCTCATCATTATATTGGTCATCTTTAAATTCATGACCTTATTTGCCCAGGCGTAATTACAGAGGGTCAGCTACATCTCTGTACCTTTACTGCTGTGCTGTTTCCTTTTGTGGGGCCGAGGGTAGTTCCCCTGTCACCTGATTACCACCCTTCCTGGTGGACGGAGTTATCATCTTTGCTACAATGCTAGTGGGTTTGATCAATATGTTTTGGCTAAAATTAGCAAGTTACTCCTGCATCTTCAGTTGGATGGTTGCCAGCAAGCGTAGAGACACCGCAACGTCAGCCATTTTTTACTGAGGAGGCGCCTAACTGGAGCTGTAGCCAACGCCTTGCGACAAATCAGAAGTTATCTATTCTAACAAACAAAAAGAGTAATAAGTTCACTAGAAGAGCCGAATAATCTAGAAAAGCTTGGGTAACTCAACCAGAGCTCTTTTAATAGTGATTAAAGCCCAGACAAATATGGAATTGGATCACATCAGAGAATTTGGTGAAGAATAAGCAGAAAATGAGAGGAAGAAGATGAAATATCTCACTTCCCACAGACGACGCCAAAAATGATGGTACTAAATATGGCACCAATAAAGTAAGATAGCTTAATATAAATCCAAAATAGCTTTACAAGTTCAACAATGGGGTATATATAATAATATAAGTAAAGATGAAGATGAGTCAAAGAGGATAAAAGACTATAAAGTAAGTGGTTCAACCATTTGCCCTACTCCATTGTTCAAGTGACTGTATGTTTCACTATAAAAATAGGTCTCTAATGGCCTTAGTGATACAACACACACTACTTTATCTCTCTACTGTGATAGCAACAAAGCTTGGGCTAGTGTTTGAATATTTGACCCTTTTCATTATTGGAGAAAACAAGTATATATAGTGCCTAGGAGGTGCATTGTACCCCCCAAGCATGTAATAAGCACGTGTAGAGTGTTCCTTCCAACAGAGTTAAACCACCTATCACTGTCGTATGTAGATCTTGATGATGAAATATTCCCTCAAGTGTGAGGGAATTATTGTTATTACGGTTTCTCCCACGTGGGGTTCATAACCCACGTGCACATTCCTATGCGTGCTCCATTCCACGCCCTTTGCCATATGTCAACTACAAGCCGATCAAATCAGGCCGAGGTCAAGATGTCAAATTATCAGGGTTGATGTTTTGACGATAAGGTAATGCTCATACTGAAGTGTAGTCTCGGCCTTTAGTGCATACCAGGCTGACCAGTGGCCTGGACAAGACAAGACTGAGGCACCTGATGGGTGTGCTATTTTGGTCTCGGCCTAAGAGTGGGATAATACTGAGGTTATTGGAGCTGGGTATTCATAGGAATTACCCATTTTGAGTTTGGATCAAGCCGAGAGTGTCCTAGGATGGTATGTGGTCACACTATACATATCAGGGGTAAAATGGCACTGAAATAAAGTTTAATACCAATTACGATTTTGCGTGCTTGCCCAATCTTCCCACGAAATAAGAATATCAATATGGTATTATTGATAAAGGAATTCCATGTAATCGAATAGTTTCTTAAATGTAGAGTTTGCTAAATTTTTTAAAGAGTCAATAGTCTTTACTCAGAGAAAATGAGAAGATTTGTTGAGTCGGTCTACTAATATTCAAACATAATTATATCCTTGGTACGTACATGGAAATCCACTAACAAAGCCCATTGTGATATGATCCCACTTCTGTTCAAGGATTAAAAGAGGTTGGAGGAGTCCACCAGGTCACTAGTGTTCTATCTTTATCTGTTGAAAAGTGAGACATCTCTTAACAAATTTCTCAATATCGTTCCTTATAGTTTTTCCACCAAAACTATTTTTTTAGTTCGTGATACATTTTCGAGATTTCGAGATGTATCATAACTTTGGTATGATGATCTTATTATAACACTTCTCTTAAGGACCACTCATGAGGCTCATACAATCTATTTTTAAATCATAGATCTGTCTCTCTCTCGTATGACAACTCTTTGAACTTGTTTCTAGTTGATTGTATAATAACAAAGGGGTCTTGAAGTTGTTGTTCTAAAATATTCTTCCTCAGGCTTGGGTTAAAAATGATATTGGCAAATTTTAAAAAAGGATGAGATGGCTGGAAATTATACTGCTGCTTTATGTTAGCATCATCATCATAAGAAATCAAGTTATTAAGTCTTTTAATGGGGTTACGGCTTAAAACGTCGGCTATAAAGTTTCCTTTTCCTAGATGGTAGTCGAACTTGAATATGTAATCTTCCAAAAGTTCTATCCAATATCTTTGTCTCAAATTCAAGTTTTTTTCAGTGAAGATGTATTTTAAGCTTTTGTGATCTAAAAACACTCAAAATTCTTCACTATACATATTAAAATGCCATATTTTAAGGCAAAAACTACAGCTACTAACTCAAGATCATACGCAGGATAATTATACTCATGAGTCTTAAGTTATCGAGATCTATACTCAACTACATGTTTTTTTTGCATCAGTACACAACCTAGGCCTTACAACGAGGCATCGGTGTATACGTCATTGTGTACATTACTAGAAGGAATGATTAAGATGGGAGAAACGACCGATTTATCTTTCAAGGTTTAAAATTCCTTCTCAAATTCGCAAGTCCATATAAATGGTATCTCCTTCCTTGTGAACTTCATCAACGGAAGAGAAATTCTGCAAAATCCTTCTATAAATGGCGGTAATAATCATCTAATCCACGAAAATTTTAATCTTAGTAATAATGCTTGGATTTTTCCATCCTAAAATGGATGTAATCTTTATTGGCCGACTTGGATTCCATTTTCAAAAATCATGTCTTAAAAATTTCTCTTCCTTCATCAACAAGTCACAATTTCTTATTTTATCATACAACGATTGGTTCCTCAAGGTAATTAATACCATATCTAAATGTTGGGCATGTTCCTCAGGATTCTGAGAGTAACCTAGAATATCATCGATGAATATTATAATAAACTGATTGAGAATAGGTATGATTATTCAATGCGTTAGGACTATAAAAGCTTCAGGGGCATTGGTTAATCCAAAGGACATCATAATAAATTCGAAAGGTCCATAACGAGTTAGAAATGCAGTTTTCAAAATATCCTCTTCTCTCACTCGTAACTGATGGTAACTAGATCAAACATCTATCACTGAAACGATCGTCACACCATTAAGTTGATCTAAAAAATCTCCAATTCCACATAAGGGATACTTATTTTTAGTTATTAACATATTCAATCTATGGTATTGCACACACAATCTAAAACTTCCATCACTCTTTTTTATGAAAAATCTGACGATACCTAAGGAGATTAAATAAGGTGAATAAAACCCCTTTTAAGTAGATAATCTAGTTGGATACGAATTTTACAAATTTCTAGAGGGTCCGTTCCATACAGAGGTATCGAAATATGGGATGTATTTGGGAAATGATTGATGGTAAGCTTAATTTCTCAGGAGTGTGGTAATCCAAGAAATTCATCTAGAAAAAGATCATCAAACTATTCTAAGATCTTAGAAAGAAAATGGGGATTAGTATTTTGTATTTGCGAAGTCGAAGGTTCAAAATGATCGATTCTTAGGAACGTAAAAGACTGGTTTCATTGGTCTTAAAAGTATACTATGTTTAGATAAAATCGATATAATCGTGGTGTGTTGATAATACATCCATTCGAATAATAATATCTAACCTACGTATACCTGAGATTATTAAATTCACAAGGATTATACCTACACCTAGATGACTTTTATAGTTTTCATACCCTTGAGTAGGGTTGTTCATCTCACCGGTAAGTAATTTTATTTTTAAGGGAGTATGCAATGATTTTAGTAAAATATGTTAAACTTTAGCTAACTTAAGACCGATGAATGAGTGAGTCAATCCAGAATCAAATAAGATATGAGTAAAATATTTATGAAAGAGTATCGTACCTTCTATTACATCGTGCAAATTCCATACAGGTAATATAACACAATTCTTCCCACAGTTAGGGACTAGCTCAGGAAGGAGTTGTTCCTCTCGGTCTCAACGAAGTATCAAGTCGATTTTTTATCACTAGTTGGTACAACTTAGGACATCACATATGGATGTATCCTAACTCTCTACACTCATGGCATAAAATCATTAGATATGTAGTGCTATGATGTATTTGGGAATTGATTTATCCATTGGGTCTGGGATTTGGTTGGACTTAGGGTTCAGGTAAGGTTATAATAACATAGTTATTCCTATTAATGGGATTATATGGGCATACATATACACATAATACGGGATTATGTTCAATAATTGAGGCGACTTCAATGAGCTGGGAAAGTCTCAGATTTAAAGAGATATGACGAAGGTTTTAATCCTTCGGTGTAATCCTCTCTCAAAATGCTTACATTTTTATGGCATCAATGTTCACATACTCGGTTGCATAACATGATAACTCGATAAACTTGGATTTGTACTGGGCCACAGACATGTTAGCTTGTTATAATCTCAAAAAATCCATGATCAACTTGTCTCTTTTGGTCTTAAAAAAGTACTTTTTGAAGAAGATTTCTTCAAACTGTTCCCAAGATAGGGCAGCTACATTACGAAATCGAGCTATTGCTTGACACTAAAATTTGACTTTACCTTCCTAGATATAGGATGCTAAAAATACTCGGAGATTGTCAACAATTCCTATCCCATTGAATTTATATGTAATTTTTCTTAATCATTTCTCAGCCTTGCTTCAATTTTTCCAAGAAATGAAGGTCATTGCCTCAAAAATTACTTAAGAGCATTCATTCAACGTGTTTCGTTTATAACTTCTACTAAATTAGGCATTAAGTCAGTGCTTGCTGCTGCCTAGAAAGAGATGTTAATTCTAGATGGCATTTCATAATTCCTTCAATGTGACTCTGCTTAGTTCGGGTTCTGATGGAAGGAGTGTGATTGTTAACCATCTTAATATATAATAAGTAATAACATTGAAATAAGTTTGATGTATACGAAAAATGTTCTAGGGAGAGAGAATATAAAAGCAACTTAAATTAAGTTACATTATACAAAGAGTCGTTCACGTTATCAGCTTATATCATGTTCGCATACTATCATACTATCAACCTAAGCATATAGTAGGCACCTTGACTTTTATATAACATACTATTAGCTTAATCTCCACCTATGTTTTTAGCATTGCTATGATATCTAGAGAATACTTATTAGTTATATTACTAACAGGACGAGGCATATTATTTTTCCTTTACTCAAGAATAACATTAATTATTTTGGACGGGTCGGAATTGGGAACAACTTCAAAGTCATTAAGTTTGGATTTATCATCGTCAGTTGAGTTACTGGAGGATCCAGCGAAAACTTTGATGAAAATATATTCATTAGAGTTGGCTTCAGTTTGTAGCAGTGGGGAAGAATAGATATTATTTCAGGCAAGATTGATAGCTTCTTCGAGGATAGTTGGGTCATGAAAATATTCTACCATCTTCCTCATAACTCGTTCCTCACCAGATATTTGGTTAGTTAATACAAGATGTTTTATTGTAGCACTAGAGTTCCTCTAATCATCAACTCCTCGAACCATGGTGCTGAGTTTGAGAAAGGCTTGTTCTTTCAGAGTATCTTCTTAGCTTTTTATCAAAGCTATATCAAAACTAAAAACTGATAATCCTACATGTTCATGCTGCAAAACTGATTTAGTATGTGACAAGAGTAATGAAGTTACGAAGATGTAAAATAACTAATATCCTATATTATTCTCGTATAGGAGTTTAACCCGATGCATTTTAGAATCGTGCTCTGATACCAACTTATCACACCCTATTTTTGGTATGAATGTACAAGATAGTAACGAAGAAATGAAACAAAAGTTAAAGCGAAAAACAAAACTTTATTCATTATAGCGAATACTAACATCATATTACATATATTGTGCAACCAACACCGAGGTGACTTATACATGTTATATTTTATCCCAAAAATGAAAAATGATGTAGGTCATCGATAAATGTCAATATTTGCTTCCATATTCCTCAATCTCATTCTATATAGTTATATAATCATACAAGTGATCCGTGCATATCACAAAATGGAGGGGGTATGGATTCCTTGTCATGGAAGATCTGGAGGTAAAAAGGAATTATCACAAGTATGCTAAGTAGATTTTAACAATTTCTATAACAAATATATGTATATAGAGGTTTCAGGTGTGTATGGATTGATTTACTGAAAAAACATTACGAATTAAGCGTAAGCGACAATTCTTATGGATAGCGAAGAAAGTCAAGGATTGTTAAATGGACAATCTTATAATTATCGGTTTACTAATTGGCATAGGAAAAATCAAGCATATTAGTATAACTAAATAATAATCCAAAACCTTTGGAAATATCAACCCATAACCCTTAGAGAAAATAACCAGCGAGGCACACTTAGGTATGTAGCAATAAATCTAGGCTCTCAAACTTTTGAGACCTATAGTCCAAATAGACTAGTTTCGTAGGATAACACGATAATTTATTCCCTAAGTTATACTGATGCTTTAACAAAGACATTTAGCACATAAATGCTTGGATGGACTGATTCGATCATTTGTAATAACTTGATAAAATCAATTATTATAGAGAAGAGTTTAAATTGATCCAAATGATCCATATTTTGATTTTAATGATATTAATCAACATATGTAGCATGGCAGTATCATAACATGCACATACTAAGAGTAATTTATGGATATCAAAGTGTGATATCAATAGCAGTAATATTATATACGCTAAAATTACTATCGAAAGGGTAAAACCTACTTGTTAGCTGTGGAGAAAATGTTTAAAATAATCTAAAGTCGGGATCGGGAGGGTCAGGTGCTTGATTATATGTCAATGTGCATAGCTGTAAGTGTATATTATGGGGGATAAGATTGAATTGGAATGAAAAATGAAAACACTATATTCTTTAAAGTTTAGGGATTATTTTGTAACTATTTTTGAGAGTTTAAAATGTAGGGCTTAAGGTCATATTCGAAAAATGGTGCAGAATACTTTTTGGAATAAAATTATCAAAGAATATCTGGAAAATAATTGGGGTAAAAATTCAAAACTTAAAAAATAGGAGGGGTCAATGTAATTTTATGAAAATATTTTTAATCCAAAACCTTGGTTTTTTATAATATTAGCTAGGGTCGACAAAACACTGCCTTACCTTATACCATTTTGACAAGCAACATTTATAAAAAATTATGAAAAAAGAGAAAATTCTGATAGGCCACGCTCCCTCACACGCTTATTCAAGGTTTTCAGTTGAAAACTTCATCTTCAATCTCTCGAAAGTTGACTTAGGTTTTGACGAAACTTTGACCTCAAATATCTCCTAATTTCCTAAACCATTTAAGATGATTACTGAATTAATCCAACCAATGTTTCATGAAGAATCAAAATATGTAGGATTCATGGATTGAGGTTTAAAAATGACTGAGTTTCAACTAATGTGTTTTTTTTTAGAAATTTTGACTAAACATTAGTGAAGTTACTAGGTATGGCAATGCCTTTTAATCTTATTATTAGGTTTCTTCCATCCTAAGGAAGAATTATCTTTGGTATGAAAGGTTGAGGTATTTTGGTTGAAGAGAATTTTGAATTTGAAAATTTTAAAATTTGAAAACACCTTTGAGAAATTATGGTTCAAAATTTATTTATTTTTTAAAATGGCCATTGCACTCCAGCTCCTAGGCTCATAAGCAACTCATTACTCAGTTTGAAATAGATTCAACATCAAGGAATGGAATTTTCCCATTAAATCTCAAACTTTAATGTCAGTTTTAAGTGTTTCTGCCTATAAAGGCCATTCTACACATAAAATCTTGGGTTCTTTGATTAGGTTGTGATTTGTGATAGTGAAGAAAATATTGTGGACAATAAAAAAAGAATGATGCATAAAATCATATGTTACCAGTTTCGAGTGAAAAAAATAAGTCTGGTTCCCTGAACTAGTGAGTTTTAAGTCTGGAATTTATGGGGTATTTATAGTATGGACTAGGAGCAGTTGATTAGTGAAAAAGGGAGGTGTATTATTCCTTGTTTTAAGAAGATAAAAATTTAAGCACAAGGTTTTAAAATGTGTGGAGGGTATTATCCATATGTAATTTTGCATTTTTTGCTGATTTGGATGCTTTGTTGGCAGTGGAAAGTATAAATATGTTAGTTTTGAGTTTGATCCCTAAAGAGGAGATTTATATTTATTTGGTATTCTATGTGATAAATTTCTATATTTAAGTTGCATTTGTGTAATTTTATGAAAATTTAAGAGTTAGATTTGAAATATTAAATTTGTTGAGGTATAAAGGTTTAATTTGATATAAGGTTTGGGTCTTGAGGCGGAATAGAGGTCAAGTTATGATTTTTCCAACGTTTGTAAGGGTATTTTGGTCATTTTATAATCTTAGGGGAGCTTATGTAATTAAAAAAAGTTACATGGTTTCATGTGTAGTTTCATATTTGTTAGAGTATTTTTGAATTTGAGTAAGTTACAAGGGGGTTACGAGGCAATATCTAGTTAACGGATAAGAATTTAATCATTCTAGGGGTTGATAATACATGGGTATTACGTAACCTATATCACTCCCCCACTATGGGAACAAAAAACCTTAGTATTACTTGCCCTCTAGATTAGGTGGATGTTGCCAATTCTGGGCAATAAAACCTTGATACCAATACCCTTTGTTGGAATCTGCCATGTGGGACCATAAATGACAATATCTACCATTTAGGATACCTATATCGTCCCCATATAGTTTGTTTATACGATGGAATCCATTTGCAATCCGCCATGTGATTGGGGCACATTGGGCGGGAATAATATCAAAAACCTTATAAATTCCAAAAAACATTGGATTGGGAGAAACTTTATTCCCCCTCACCCACTGAGAGTGTATGGATCTAATGGCCACCCTCAACAACAATATAGTTTCTCAAAGCTGGGGCACATCCAATCGTCATCCATGGGAGAATTGAGTATGTTTTTCTCAAATTCCCCACAGTCCTCTCATTAATAGTATAAACCATTTTCAAAGAAGGGAAGAGTGAGAAGAAACTTCTCCTCATAGTCATCATCCTTTCCTTAAGACCATCACATGGGGTCAGTCACATGGATTCTCCTTTTCCAGTCTAATATATCAATGGAAACATTACCATTTAAACTTAAATCCTTAAGATATCTCCTAATAATTCCTTCCCAAGATAGATTAAGACGTCTCCTTTGTCATTGATACTCTATTTCCACTGGTCCTCCTCTTGTTATAGGTGCATTTTAACACCCCGTGCAATTTGGAAAGTGAGGTGTCTAGCCACCACCGCCAAACTACGTCGGACGTCACTAAATAAGTAATTATCCTTAGGATGTGACATATATGAGACATATAAAAATTCATTTCCACAAGATAATGATCAGATTAATGCAATCAATATAATCATCCATGCAAATATTAAAATCCATCACCATGCTAATCTCCAAAATAATCCAACTCCAAATAAATATAAACTCGAATAAAATTATCCAACTGTAAACATCTGAATAAAACCATAAACAACCGTGGAACCGATTGGCCCACCAAATCCATGATAAAGTCTCAAAATGAATGCGACAAAATAGAAAGTAAATCCTAAAAAACTAAAACATCTAAAATAAATGTGTCTCTAGCTGCACCTTCAAAAATCTCAAATCAATCATGTGCAGCTACTCCGGCGCTAACCTTAAGTGTTAGTCAATGCACTGGGTCGGAGCCCCCGCATGAATACAAGTTACTCTCCCCAATTAGGGTTCGTGAACCCATACAGTATCATTATACATAATAAACACCACAATGGAATATTTTAATTTAAACAAGATAATCATTAACATGTTAGTATATTAAACTACTATCGTCTAATCACGTAATTATACCACCCCTAAAATTTAAGTCCAACTTATGCTATTACAATATGATAATTATGCTAAAATCACCCTCTTTATTTAAATTGATTAATCAAATTATTATCATTGCGGCATCTTCATAGCTAGTCGGCCCTAGTGTATGTCCTGCACTTATTTGCCTGACTAAAGTTATACATCACACACATTACCCTTGCTATAGCCACGAGATCTAATTTCATTAGTCTTGCACTTATTGACGAGGTTCCATGCACGATACATCATAATATCCAGTCAACCCGTATTATGTCAGCCCTGCATTAATTGATGATGCCAATACACACCCATGTCGCAATAGCCAGCCAATCAGTATTCTGTCACTCATGCACTTGTTAACGACGCATTTACATTTTAATACCCATTTATTATCTTAAGCATTACTTGTAAATTTATCAATTTCTCGTCATTTTATATTAGCCCCATCCTATTATTGAGCATAAATCCTCAATTCTACCACTAGTACCATACCTAGAGGTCTCCAAAATACAAGTATGTCCTGTCCTATCATATAGGATAAATCTCTACCATTAATTTCCTTCTTCTCTCGCGCATAGACCAACCGAATCAACGGGACGACACAAAAATCTGCCCCACCCTGAAATATCCCATTAGTAAAAATCTATACTAACTAGTCCCATACCTAGGAACTATTAACCACAACTAAGGCATACCCACTAGTCTCATACCTAGAAAGCATTCTTAACATTAAGGTGAGAGCGTACTACCCATAAATCCCGTCATCCCCTCGGTGATAAATGTAATTAAATTAATAATTCGCATATGACATATTTTCGACAATTCTACAATTTCTCATACGGTCACAAATAAATTTAATTTGATTCGTTCAATCCATCATCATAATTAAAAAAAAATTATTTTATGCAACTAATATAAATTTCACATCATGCAAGTTTATGGAGCAGGCAACAAAATTCCCTTTTATCACTCCTACATAATTTTATGTGATTGCACAAGTCCCTTTTTAATTTAAATAAAATCAGTAAGATTTTTCTGCATGCCTCTACACCCATATTAACAAAAGTCCAAATCTCCACTGTAAGCACCACTACACCAAAACAGGTCAATTGTAACGGGCAAAAACCGTTACAAAAAATATTTGTAACGGATTAAATCCGTTAGAAAATTGGCGTTATTTATTTTACCAACGAAATTTGTAACGGATAAAATCCGTTACAAATTTACTATTTGTAACAGTCTAAATCCGTTACAAAATATTTTGTAACGGATTTTGCATTAGTACACATCTCATATATTAGTAACAAATATACTAACTTGTAACGGTTTTTATCCGTTACAAATATAGAATTTGTAACGGATACAAACCATTACAAAATACATTGCAACGGATTGGGAGTGTCATATATTTGTAACAAATATTTTTATTTGTAACGGTTAAAGTCCGTTAGCAATATTATTTTATTTTAAAAAAAATATTAATTTTTCATTAAACGAGTAGATATAAATACACTAATAAAAACTTGTGCTCAACCAATGTCAATGTAGAACCAATTCCCACAAATTTCACTCAAAACATAATTTCAAAATACACATGGCAAAATGAACAACACTACATTTTGATGATATTAAATCGATCTAAAAATATTATTCATTCATAACCATTGAAGTTCTCAAAACAAAATGTACTACAAGATAAACCATTTAGCTTTTAACCATAAACTTTAAACGAAGTCTAACATCATTAAAGTTCTAAACATATTAGTCTCCCAAAAGTAGTGTTCATGATATTCCTTGCAAAAGTAGACTTCATTCTCCAAAGAGTAATCTTCATATTTCCCCACAAGAACCTGTTGAGCAAATTCAATCTTAGTAAATGTGCAAGCATAAATGAGTAAGTAACATAAAAGATTGGTACATTCATGTGACATTGGCACGCATGTAATTTTAATAGGGATTAATCGATACACAACAAACGACCATACTCGATGAGAGTTAACGCGGTTAGTTTAGATAAGTTACTTTGGTATCGTTTGATGTGTTTGTACCTATTTTTAGGCCGTTAGCTTGTTTTTATTTTTTTCCCCCAAACACCCATTTTTAACCCCAAAAGAATAGTAGACTAGTAAATTAGACCAACTGAGAGTTGAATGAGGAAGTGGTTAGTTTAGACAAGTTGCTTTGGTATCTATTGTTGTGTCTGTATCTATTTATAGGAAGCTAAGTTGTTTTAAGTTTAAACCCCCAACACCATTTTTATCCCTAAAAGGAATCGTATAATAGTCAATGAGGCCAACTAAGAGTTCAATGAAGATGCTTTTAGTTTAGACAAGTTGTTTTGTTTTTTATTTATATATTAATATATATACTTCTTTTTTTCTTTTAGGGAGTGGGGGTGGGAGGGAGGAGGGTGAGTTCAAAACTAAGCAAAAGAAAGCAAATAATAGTGAACTAAGTTCTGAGGACTTAACTGCCATGGATCACCCCCAACCATCATCATGTCATCCTTGTCGTCAATATAGACAACCTTCAATTTCTTTCTTGATCCACAAAGTTCACCTTAAATATCAAACATCTCTTCAAGTTTTCTGAGCAAATCTTCATTCTCACTAAACCTTGTCAAATCTACTGCCCTGCCAATAGTCATCACTTGCATGTGAACCTGCAAACCATATATTTTGTAGTTGAGTATTAAATCTCCTCTGAGTGATATTAAACCGGAAATATATTGGGCCACTGGGAGGGGGATTTTTGAAATGAAAAAGAGAAGTAAACCAAGTTCAAATATTATATGAAAGATCACCTTGAATGAAAATGTCTCCATAGATTCCTTACAATTGGAAATTTTAGAAAGAAGGCAAGTAGAGGCCATCTAAATGACTCTCTTATAAAAATTAACATATGTAGAAAGTCACTTGTACATGGCTCTCCATATAAGCATAGTGTTTTAAGGAGGTATAAAGTTGGTCCATAATTTTTTGGCTTGAGGATTAATAGCAAGTTTGAGTTTGCATTGTTTATAAGCTTCGCCAAGAGTAAGATACCCATTCAAATCCCAAATGAGTTTTTCATTTGTGTCAAGGGGGAGGTGATATATTCAATCATTTCAGCAATACGCGAGTAATTTCTAACAAAACTGTGATGGGTACTTTACCTTCTATTATGCATTACGTCTGCAACTTTAGATCTCTGTTTATACTTGAACTCTATTGGGATGCTCAATTCTTCTTCCAAAGGACTATAAGTCCAATTCTCTCCACAAGTGAATAGAAGTTCCATCTCCAACTATCCATCTGGAATGTAATTCTATATAAGGCAAAGTTTTCCTAATTCCTGGCCATAAATCAGACTCATAGAGGCTGCAAATGTTCTTACTCTGACTCAGGCATTTGTTCAAATATTTATTAATTTGACTTTGAATATTGAGATGCTTTACTATATAACATTCTGGATTATAAAATAAGTTGTACTTGCAGACTCATATTATGAAGCTTAGTCCACAAAAGTGACTATTGAGCTTATTTTTACCTGTTGTTCAGAAAAAAACTTTTGGTCCATATCAAATGGAATATGCTTATCAGATGCTAATATATTATCTAACAATAAGAAAATCAAACATATTTTTTCAACTTGCCTGTAGTTCTAAGAAGACATGGGGTTAGTTCATGTCCCGATTGTGCTAGAGATGGTCCAAAGATGCTGATACTAAAAAAAAGACTGATGGTCCTGCATAAATGTAGCAGGAATAGAGAACTGCCCGAGTCAAAGTTGAAAACAAGCAAAATGAACTAAAAATAAGAAAAATGAACTAAAAATAACAACAAATTTTCACTAGAATAATGAAGGAACATATTCAAAGTTGAACTTCATAAATATGTTCAAAATATAACAAGTGCAAAAGTTCAACAAATCCGAAGTGGTTGCAGAGAGTGTTTAAATTAACTTACCCAACATAGCATGATAAGCATGAGGATCCAATGTTTTGACTTTGAATTATTTCGTGGACTTGTGGCATGCACTTGTGTAGCCAACTCGATAGCAGAGAAGATGCTTCTGAACCAGAACTATTGCCTGCTCCCAATTTTGCCCCTGTATAAGCCAACGGCAGGTCAGTTTTCTGATACAGTGTTCATCATGGAATCTCAACAAGCATTTCCTAAAACATATACAGATAGTTAAGAAGTTTAACGTTGACTAGGTGGAACATAGGAAGAAAGTTATGAAAAGTTGATCAAATGAGCCAAGTCCTACATTAGTTGGTGACAAGTTGATCAGAATACCAAATTAGTGAACTATATAAGTTGGATAAGTAGACAAATTATAATTATGATTGAGTCAACATGTATATATCTTATAATGACTGGAGACATATGGGTCTTTGTGTATTATTAAGAGTATGCTTGTAAGCTGAGTGAGAGAGTTCTTTCCATGAGCTTGAGATTCATTCTTGTGAGAGATTGGGTTGTGTGTGTGTTGAGTAATTACCTTTTAATCTTGCTCGATCTCTATAATGAAAGACCTTGGCTCTCCGTGAGTGAAAGCATGCATTGCTGAGACACATACATTTCTTTTGTGGTTCACTCTCGCTTATATATGCTTATATTACCTCATCATCATATCCATGTATATCCACTGAGGGTCATGGTCGATTAGTAAATGCTATTGTGATTGTGACTCAACAATGTTCGGTGGCTAGGTAAGCTACAACATTTTTGTTTGCTAATAAGAAATTTTCATCTGATCCTCTTTTATATGACATTTTATATGTGGTAGGTCTGGGCAGGTGTTCAATATATCAGCACCTACATTAGTTTATCTTTGATGTACAAGGGGCCGGGCCCTGATTGTGTAGGAGTATATACAGTTATATCTTTCCTCAACCTTGACAACCAGTTCGAAGAGATGAACCAATTAAGCTCTCTTCAGTATGAAATTTCAATCTATATTGAATATTTATAATAAGTCACTAATGATTTTTAGTTTTTGTACCAAAATGGCTCACCTTTAATTGGAACTGCAATGCATGCTTGGTCATGTTTATATTAAAAACACTTTCTTCAGGCGATACAAATGGACGAATAATTCTCCAATAAATTTTTTCCTGAAACGAACAGAATACCCCCTACTAACAATAAAAATACCCCCTACTAACACCTCCATTGTATCTTCATAAGAGCTTGAACCAAAAACTTGAACTAACACCACTTCTTGGCAGAGCAGAGCAAGTGTTTTGCACACTCAATTAAGCACCATTTGTAGATTACATTACATGAGCCAAAAAAAGACCAAAAAAGATAACAGTCCTAATGAGATGGAAAGTGCTACGAAGATACACATGGAAAGTATGGAGATCATTAAAAGTTCCATTCAATAGGAGGCGCAAATGGAATCGATTGAGGCTGGTATAGCAGTGTATGAGAAAAATAATAATTTGGAAGAGGATGGCAGCGGGGAGAGATTGCATACTGAAGTTATTCAAAATTTCCACTTATCTCCTAGGCAAATTCCCACTGATAAGGATATCTAGCCTCAACCAATAGAGGAATGGACACAAGTATCAAATAAGAAGAAGAAGAAGATAATGCAGAAGGCCACTGATCACACAGATAAGAAGGTATTAAGGTCTTTATCTAAGGCTCTCCCAAAACCTTTGGTTAAATGATCAAGTTAATGATTTGGAATGTTAGGGGAATCGAGAAGAAAGGTGTGGTTAGAAGAATTAAAAAGTTTGTGAATATGCATCAGTTGGATTTGATGGTTTGCTTAGAGCCTAAAGTGGATCCATCTAAATTGGAGGAATATAGAATCAAAATTGGTTTTCAATATGCTATTGCAAATGAAGTAAACTCAATTTGGAGTTCTTTTCATCTTAAATCTTGGAATAAATATCAACATGGGAATCTATTCCAGAACACTACTAAGGCTGAAGATTATGCTCTCAGAAGTGAAATTTCTTTTGAGAGTGATCCAACTAATGCTAAGAGGGAGGAGATGATGTCAGACCAATCTAGCTCATCATTTAAAAATGAAGGAACTCTTTTGGAGACAAAAAGAAAATTGTAAGTGGGCTAAAGAGGGAGATGCTAATTATAATTTTTTCCACAAATCAGTTCAGGTCAGGAGATAAAAAAATTTCATTCATAAGATTAAAAATGGAATGGGAGACTAGCTTGGTTTCTCAATAACTGTTTCATTTTCTCTGTATCCTGATCGAAATAAGTATTATGTTCTCAGAACGCAGGTCCTAGTGCTTCATACAGCTCACAACCAGCAGAAAACTTGACAGACGCTTTCAATATGTCCATGTGATCGATCTTTGTTTGTACCTCGGGGTTCTTTTCTAAATCATGTGGAATTTAGAAAAAGAAGGTTCAGGAACACGAGGTGCAAAGTTAAGGAAATCTGAAGACCAGTATGAAGTATCCACTCCGGAGTTGCCAGCAGGAGGTGTAACAATGTGTAAATCATATTTGTTACCAATGGAATAATGCGATTATGGAGAATCTTTATACTCTGAACCGACTCCCACATCCTTAAAACCACTAGTCTTCACACTTTCTCTCGTTAACCTCTTTTGAAGTTACTTATTTCTACTGCTCCAGAAGGAAAATTTCAGGATTTGATTGGAATATGTCAGCACTTTCACCAAATAAATGAGCGAGATACACACATCAACAAACTATGTAAATTTCAATTTGTTTCTCATATATGAACAAACATACATAAAATAAACTATCATTTGTGAGTCGAATAGAAAGAGAAACCATAGGTCTTGATGTCCTTATTCCTTTGAAACCTGAACAACTATGTATATAGCATATTGTCCCCTCCTTGTTACATTACCTAATTAAATAAGGTGATTATTTGATATGTATGCAGAAAGCACACCCGTTCCTTTTGTGTTGTTCTTTTTTAAAATTCTGAACACACACGTGCAGAAATTGCAGGCTTGCAGTACACTAAATTTGAAATTAAGTAGCATAAAAGAAAATTCATAGGCTAATAGCATAAATGATATCATCAAACCCTGATATCAAAAGTTTAGAATGTTAAATACCTCCGCAAAACAATAACACGGGGGCGAGTTGGAATCTTCGATTCAATCACCAATATATGGTCATTCTGCAGGAGAACAAAAAATGAATTAGACCTTTACGGAACCAATGACCTCTCCCCTCCTCCTTTATCCGGGCTTGGGACCGGCAATGCAAAGATAAAACATTGCATTGGCGGAGTTAAAAAGGTTTTACCTAACATAGCAAGCGATATTAATGAGAAAAACAAGCATATATAAAATTTAACAATTGTCATCTAAATCATTAACCCAAAAGTATCATTTACCCAACATAGCAAGCGAGATTCATGAGAAAAACAAACATACGTAAAATTTAATAACTGTCATCCAAATCATTAATCCAAAAGTATCTTTCCTACACTAAAATTTAAGAACAATCAACGAAAACATTAATCCAAAAGTATTTTTCCTACACTAAAATGTGCCAAACTAAGATGAACTTTCTAAACATACTTCAACCAACTTTCCATCCAAATAACAAATCCTCCATATGAAAAGCCTGCCAAAGTTTCAAAACCGTTTTGAGGAGCATTATACAGAGAAGCGTCAGGTTGAAGCACTGTTTCAACCCAAACTACCTTTTCCCCAAGTCCAAGGCGTTTGAAGTGACACATGTCACCATTATATATCCCAACATGTCCCTTTGCCAATTCTGAACCAAACCTATCAAGTACAATGACGAGGGATTTTTTTAAAGGAGGGGGACGGGGAGGGGGGTTAGGAATATGAGTGGGATTGAGAGTGGGAGAGGGAGTGTTGACAAGATTACTCAAATTTTGAGATAAAGTGATAGGACGATGATCTGAAGTGGAACCAAACTCGCTATGTGGAGTCACCCCTACAGGGGATCTCTCCTTTCCATTTTCTAATTTTGACATAAACATATGCAACATACTGGTAACCTCTTTCAACTGTGAGTGAACATTAGAGATCTCATTCTTCATCGAGGCAATTTCTTCATTTCCTTTCAAATGTTGTACAAATTTTGCCTTTGCCACCCCCGTGTGAATTAATTGTTTCTTAGAGACGTAGGACCCCACTCCACGCATTCGGCCTTTAACATCCCTTCCAAACACTTGTGTTAACACATCGCTTATTGCTAGGTATATCTTTAAAATCCTGCATCTTCTTATTCGTGTGAATAAGAAAAAAGTATATATGACATATTCTAACAATGATCTATACGTATATGCTTATGTTTGTGCTTGTGTTTGTGTTTGTGTGAAAATAAAAATTAATATAAAGAGTTTACCGTTCAAACGGATACATCCAATGTGTTCCTGTAGGACCACAAGCCAATGCTTCATCGGCTAAATGAACAGTAAGGTGGATACTAATATAAAAAAATGCCGGCGGAAAGTGCTTCTCCAACACACACAATGCCTCTGCAACCATAAACTTGGCCCTTTGCATATCCTCGCGAATTAAGACTTTTGAGCATAATATTTTGAAAAATAAGCTCAACTGTTGAATAGCTCTTCGCAAATCTTTGTATTTCGAAAATGAATGCTGAAGTAATACGGGCAACAAATACTCTATAATAACGTGATAGTCATATGACTTCATTGAGTGCAAACCAGGTGGGTTAAGGGTGACGATATTGCTCAGGTTGGACGAAAAGTTGGAAGGTAACTTTAAGTCTTTCAAAATTTGACAAAACTGTCATTTCTCTTCTTTATCCAATATAAATGATGCTTTCGGTTTCATCCCTTTCCCGGTTTGCTCATCTTCTCGCATCCATTGACCACTATGTATGCCCAAGTCTTTCATATCCTTCCGCGCATTTATTGTATCTTTAGTTTTCGTTTTATCATCGAGGATTGTACTTATTAAATGCTCTGCAACATTCTTCTCAATGTGCATCACATCAAGAACATGTCGAATTTTATGAGAACTCCAATATTCCAAGTCAAATAAAATTGACCTTTTATACCATGCCTCCTTAACTTCAACATTACAATTCTCATTTGCATCACCCATCTTTCGCTTATTACTGAAAACTTTTGGAGACTTTCCCAGTGTATACTCGATGCAACGTAACTTCTTTACAAGTGCGTCCCCATTCAACCGACGTGGTGGAGGTGTATATTCTGTTGACCTAAGCCCCAAACTCCCACCTTTTCGAAAAGGGTGATCCATGTCAAGGAAAATACGATAGTTTGTATAAACTATCTTATTACTGTGTACCAGTCGGATGGATGGAGTATCGTCCCCACAAACAGGGCAAGCTTTATAACCATATGTAATACACCCAGATAAATTCCCATATGCAGGAAAATCGTGAATCCCCCACATTAACATAGCTTTCAATGTAAAACGCTGCATCACATACATGTCATAAGTCGAAACACCTACTTCCCACAATTCCTTCAACTCATCAACTAATGGCTGAAGAAAAACGTCGATGTCTTGACCCGGTGCCTTTGGACCAGGTATTAACAAAGACAACATTTGAAACTCGCTCTTCATGCACAATGAAGGTGAAAGATTATTCAGCACCGTGATAATAGGCCAACAGCTATAACTGGCAGACTGAATGCCACGAGGATTAAACCCATCGGTTGCTATTGAGAGCCAAACATTGCGTCCTTCTTTAGCAAATTCAGGCCATTTTGATTTGAAACTCCTCCATTGGGACGAATCACATGGATGTCGTTGGTAATCCCATGAAGTGGTTGCCTTATGGTGCCATGTCATTTCTCGGGCTATCCACGGAATAGTATAAAATCTCACCAACCTTGGAATCAGAGGGAAATGTCTCAACACCTTTTTAGGTTCTTTGGTAATCCTTCCCCCTTTCCTCATAGTAACTGAATACCTTGATTCTCCACATTGGGGACATTCATCCATATATTCATTCTCCTTCCAATATAAGACACAGTTATTGACGCATGCATGAATGTAATTGGCCTTCATCCCCAAGTCTTTCATCATACTCTTCATCTTTGGATATTTTTCTGGTAGTGTATTACGTTTTGGGAGCCACCTTTTTAAGATAGACAAAAGTGCCGTGACACTATTTCCTGACCAACCAAATTGCTTCTTTAAGTTGTGAAGTTCTATAATTGAAGAAAGAGTTATTTCAGGACCCTCGCATGAAGGATATAATTTCTCAACTGATAATCTCTTATATTCATTGTACTTGTCATTTACGACATGATCTTCTTTGGAAACTCGCGACTGACCGCATTCAACATCTATATAAGGTTCCCCATGCACTCCGTAACAAACATCAACAAGATTTTCCACCCTAACACCTTGTTCCTCGATGTTTTCTTCTGCTATGATCTCCTCAACTTGTTGTACCGGTGGGGGATCAATAGTGTTCACGGATGTATTTTCACCGTGAAAAAACCATACAGTATACAATTGATGCATACCATTCCTCCACAAATGTCTCTCTACTTCTTTCGATTTCAGACGCAATTTATTGCGATACTTCGAACATGGACAAGGTATCATTGTCAACCCCTGGTCATTGTTCTCTTCCGCATATTTAATAAAATTTTCAATGCCCTTTAAATACGACAAGCTGCCTTTGTTCTCTTCAGTCATCCAGTCTTTGTTAATCGGTCGTGACATTCTATAAAACAAGATAAAACAAACATTAACAATAAGTTGCAACTGTAATCTTCGATAATGATTGGTGTCTATTTATGGCAACTAATTATACCACGACTTATGCTAAATTTATGGTTTCTAAATTCTAAACACATTTTTGATGAGTAAAAAGAAAATTTAAGCATATTCATCAACAAAAATGCTTAAATTTAAGCTAAATTTATGTTTATATTCACCCATTTTTTGCTCCCACTTTGTTTGAAGACTTTTTTCGAAATACCTCAACAAAATATTACCCTAAATTTTAAATTACAATAAAAAAAATTCAACATAATTGCCCTAAATTTGAAAATATATTCCAAATTATGTTTCGACAATTAAAATTAACAGAAAATGAGAAAACTAATATAATCACGGAATAGGCAACAACCCAATAACAAATAATCAATACTTTTATTTTTAAAATACTAATAACCCAATACCCAACAAATCTATATTTTCAAAAATTTAAACAAATATAAGCTAAACAGGGAATCCATTGAACTTGAAACAAATATAGGGTAAACAGTGAATAAAAAATTAACAGGTAACAAACACCCATTGAACTTGAACTTAAAAACAAGATAAATTAAATAATAGCAAACCAAACTTCATCGCTCTCTCTCTCTTACACACACTCACACATATTATAACAAAAGAAAAATTAAATAACAATAATTTTGAGAGTAGAAAACTACTAATAGAATAGTTGATAAAGGGAATTAACACCAGCCAGAGTTGACGACAGTACTACTGCGACGACCACAATCGACGACGACTTTGGGTAAATTTTCACTTGCTAAATAGTAAAAAAAAAAATGCACAGATTATATGGTAAATGAAAAATACACAAATAAATTCATAATTTTCTTAAAAGCAATGCATCTAATCTCATCTAAAAGAGTTAAATACTACCCCATAAGTTAATTAGCTAAGTAGTTAGTGGATTTATTTAGAGATGAAACGTAATCAAGGGTTATAAGTGCTCGCATGAAATATATCTCAAAGTAATAATTCAATTTAAAATTGTAAATGATAAAAAAGAATTTAAATTAAATTGAAATTCCTTTAATCAATAATCACTTACGTATTTATACACAATAAATGATTGATGGGCTAATTAGACAATGAATCTATGAACTGAATGAACTGTTGTGTGTGAATCCATTGACAAATATGTTAATTTACCTATTGAGTGAATCTATGTGCCGGAGGAGAGGGGAAGGGAAGATCTCTGGCCGGAGGGAGGAGCGCGCGACTGTCGGAACACCAACTTCGTGCATCAACTATGTTAATTTACCCTTGTGCATCAACTTCGTGCATCAACTTCGTGGAGAGAGACTAAACGCGACGGTATACCAATTTCGCAAGATGTATGAAGAGACGAACGGGTTGGGGAGGTATAGAGAGAGACGGGAGAGAGTTGGAGAGTGGACCCGCTCGCTCCTCTCCCACTTTCTCTTTTTTTTTTATTAAATGGCTTTTGCATTTAATTCTAATATATTTGTAATGGATTTTTGCTATTGATAATGGATTTTGTCTGTTACAAATGTGTAATGGACAAAATCCATTACAAATAGAAAAAAAATCCGTTATAATTTTCCTCATTTGGTGTAGTGCACACAAGGGTTATGAGTCTTAAATCATATTAAGATTTTTCATAAAACAGTCCCAAATTGATTTCACTTTCCCTGACTAAGGTTTCTAATTTATTTTAGGAAAAACATGTAACTTAAGGTTTATGCGATATTTAAAATGCATAATAATAAAGAGAGAGAATATAATTATTCATGACTGAGGAAAAATCAGTTGAAAATTCTGATTGGATGGTTGCGTTGCTCTCGAAAAATAAGTAAAGACTCGTTCTTGAACGATTTTGAGAAAACACAGTTTGAGACTTCAAAACTTCGGTTAAATCTTGATTTAAAATGGGGCTAGGGTTTGTAGATGAGAGAGAATGAAATTATGGGAGGCTACTGATTTTTAAGGAGGATAAAATGCGTTTTAAAAGTCCTAAACCCCCCACTCTATGTTTATATACCAGCAACAATTTGAGTTCTAATCAAACACAAACACTAAAAAAAACATCCCGGATGATTGGACCGTTGGAATTACCTGAAATTTTAATATGTTATAGCTGAAGGCAAAACGAAGTTGCGTAAAAAAATTCAGCTCGATCATACGGTCAAATATTGTTTTTCCTCCTTAGGTCGGATCCTCCCCAGGATTTTTATACAAAAAGTTAAAACTTCCAAATTATAATCCCGATTTAAATTCCACTTAAAACCTTATTTTTTATATATAACTACCAACCTTTTTACAGACTAAAATTAAAAAGATTCCAAAGATTTTTTTTCGAAATTTAATTTAACAAATATTTTAATTTTAAAAAACAAGGGGTCACTACTAAAAAAATAATAATTAAGGACAACTAATTTACTGTCCCAAAAGCTCATTTGATGTCCCTAATATCATTTGGGACAGTCATAATGAAAGGCTAAAAGGACAACAATTATTGTCCTTTTTGAGTATTTAGGACAACAATTGCCGTCCTTTTTTGTTCTGTCCTTTTAAATCCATGTATTATTACATATTTATAAGGACAGATTTTGTTGTCCTTTAAAACAAAGTATTAGGGACATAAGTAGCTGTCCCAAATATATTTTGGCGCCAAATGCATATTTTAAAAGACAGTTATAGCTGTCCTAAAAGAGATATTTAAAATAGTAAAAAAGTATTTTTGAATTGATTTTTTTTGTGTGATATTTAAACATTTCAACGGACACATGTAAAAAAAATCAGCTAAAAAAACCTTTTTTTCTATTTTTAAAAAATCGGTCCAACTTTAACTGCTTTTAAGCACTTTAAAAGTTGCGAAAGTTTGACCGATTTTTTAAAAATAGCAAAAAAAGTTTTTTTGAACTGATTTTTTTTACATGGGTCCATTGAAATGTTTAAATATTAGATAAAAAAATCAACTCAAAAATATATTTTTTAATGCTTTAAAAAAATTGGTATGCGCCAGCACTGTGCAAACTTAGTGTGCACAGGAGTCTCTCTCTCTCTCTCTCTCTATATATATATATATATATATATTATAAACTTATATTATAATCAGCCTAAATTCAATCTCTAATATAATAACATTAAATTAAAAAACAAAAACACAAAGACATTGCCTAACAAAACCAAATAGTGTCTTATCACACTTCAAAAAATTAACACCACCACATACTTTCAAATTGTCATTTCCACTTCTAAGTTAGTTACATTAATACTTAGTCAAGCGTGGTTATCGATAATATCAACTGCGGCTGCTAGTGGTGGTGGTAGTTGGATGCTCGCCTCTCGTATCATACGAGCGATTTCAAGCCTAACTTCTCCTAGAGTTTCTCTCTTGGCCCTCGCGAATATTTCTTGTATTTCATTTTCTAAATCAGCATGCACCATATCAATTTCTTCTTGATGACGATTCTCTCGTGCCTCCACCTCTTCTCGATAACGAGTATCTCGCTCATTGGCCTCCTTCTCTAGTCGAGAAATCTCACTATGATAATAATTAGATGATATGGTTGAACGTGAAGAAGTTGGTTTAATGCATATTCCCATACACAATGCTCGTCCATGTTCATCAGGTCCTATCACGTCCTCAAATATAACATCCCTCACTTTAATCCGATTTTGTTGATCAAATGGAAGCACATCCAATTGTCTTTTAATCATTTTCTACAAATTGAGAAAAAACATATAGCACAATCAATATCTTTTCGTAAATGAAACTTGCAAATATCCACCATAATAAAATTCGTAATGTAACTAAGTCGTTTAGATTGCAATTATCAACATATTTATGCCTCTCTACCAGCCGCTCCATCATCGACATCGTCTGTGAGATCCTTTTTCTTACGTGTCCATCTTCAAACACTCAATTTGTCGATGGGCTCTTGTTTTGACTTCATCTAATTTATATATAAATAGAAAACATGTTAACAAAATCCTAAAAGAACATAAATATAATCATAGTTTAGTAGAACATATATATAATTATACTAAAGTAAGAACATATACTAACTTGTTGCTTTATTATGGAAATTGAAGTTCTCCCAATTCTAGGGTGGGAACAAAGATAAGCACGGTTAATGACATTCCTATTTGCCACTCGCTGTAAGTGAAAATAAATAATGTTAATGACATTTCTAGTTACTTGGTATTGTATACTCTCCTCACCAATTCAATGTATTATTTTTAGAAAATTTCGAGAGAGTCTTCTTTATTTTTACATGTGATCCATCCTGTTTAATCATCAACATAACATCAATAATTAAAAAAATAACATGCAAAATTCCATCTACTAATTCAATGTAATACCTTTGCTGTTTCTTGACCCCACTGTTTCACTAAGACTTTCCATTGATTCGGGCTGACTTGGGGGGGTGTCGTTGCTAAACGCTTTGCGTCAGTGTCCAATTCCATATAATACTTCTTCTTGGTCTCATACTTAGAGGATCTCCAATGAATTCCAAGCTTACGACAACATATATTTCGGTAATTGTCTGGCGCATTTGTGTTAATCTAAGAACAAAAAAAAAACATTAGTTAGAAATACTAATAATTTTAAATATTTGATTTTACTAATACGAGATTAATTTAATATTACCTTCACTTGTTCCCAAACAAAGTCGAGCTTTCGTTGATTCGCTTTTGTCCAAGAAGGCAAAGTCAAAGGAAACAAATCCCCTTGACGTGCATAATATCCGAGTTGACTCGCCAACTTCGTCGCATATGATCCAATTAGTTGGAAATCTTCATCCCAACCAAGTACCTTTTTCTCACCATTACTCATTCATTCCATTATTTGGCACTCCCTCCAACTTTCCTCTTATAAGAGGACGTGCTATTAGTATCACATGTTCAAAAGTAATGAGTAAGCGTATATAAAAAGTTACAAAATTCTAATGTATAGATATCTTTTAATATATACCATCATGTGAGATGCTCCGCAAGTCATTTTTCATTCCACAGGAGGGTGTATCATCGATACTTCTTGTTCAAAGAAAAGTATGCTTCTTGTAAATGATAGTTCCATAAGTAAAGAAGTAGCAACAAATCAAGGCCAACTCTTGGAATTACAATATTTTTAGTTCAAAATGTTCATAATTTCAAAACGTTCAAAATGTTCTTATTTGGCTAAGGGCTTAGACTTGTGTTTTGCATTCGAATATACCTCAGTATCATAGCCTTCATATCAGTTATCAGTACCAAATTTCATATTTAATGTTAGGTTAGCACCATGAATGTTATCAATTACCAAATTTTAGTTATCAGTGCAATACTAAAGCACCATGAATGTTATCAGTTACCAAATTTCAAGAGATCAGTTATGTTCGGTTAACACCAAAGCAGATCATTTAGCACCAGATTATCTAGCAATAAAGCACCAGATCATTTAGCACCAAAGCATCAAAGAATTATTTAGCAAATGAACAAGGCAAATTCATATTTTAGTACCAAATCAGATCAGTATGCATAATTAAGACCTGCATTAATTCAAATGCAAATGCAAGTCCAAATGCATAATTCAGACCTGCATAATTCAACACCATCTCATTTAATTCAGCAAATGCAAGTGGTGAATTCAACACCATCTCATTTAATTCAGTAAATGCAGTAGCATTATTCAAACTAGATCAGTGTGCATTTCAGTATCATTATTTAAATCAGATCATTTGGTCAATTATTCATATCATTATGCAATAGATGACATCAATGTTGAGTTTTGGTGCAAGTTTTAGTACAATTTCTTTGTACACAAAGCATCTTCCCTAATGTATAAACCGAAGTTAGTAAATATTGTACACGCTCAAAAAGAATTTGGTATAATAAATCAAACATTAATGTTGAGCTTCTTCTAAGTATCATAAACCCTCCTTTTGATTGAGCTCTAACAGATGGAGCTGAAAATAACAGGAAAAAATATGGTCCATGCTTACCAACTACCCAAGATTTGAGAACAACTTCTATTAAATCAGTTGAATATTTTGACCAACAAAATTCGCTATGCCGCCATCCAAAATTATTCATAATGATTTTAGGAAGTAAATTTTATATACCGGTGAACTATTGTACTCCAAACCAAAAGGAGCCTTCATATAGCTGATTATTACATGCTTAGATTGTTATAAGGCACCAAATTTTCTTTATCACTAACCCCACAGTACTTTGAGAGTATTTGACTTATGTATTTATTAAGAACTATCATGACATTTCGTCCATAATTCTTGAGATGCACGAGAAATTTGTAAGATTACTCATATATTCGTGAGATGTACCTGATTTGAAATTTGATTTGAAATATATTCATAGCAGAGTATACTTAAACAAAGTATACTTATAAACTGATTTGAAATCTGAAAATGTACCTGACTCGTGGACAAATCGTTGGCCAACTTCAAATATTGCAATTCAAATCTGCTTTGTTATTTTAAAAGCAACATTTTCTCTCATTTCTCTAAACAAAACGCTTAACCTAACCAAATTTATTGTGTATGTATGGTGTTTCCCGAGCATCAATTGGAAAATTGGGATTCTAGTCATAAAAATGCCTAAACTATATTTGGAGGGGGGAGGTATTAGTACCTCTCTGGTACTAATTGAAACCCATGCCATGAGTATAAGACTCTGCCCAGGTATTAGTACCTTCTCTGGTACAAACTTTATCTCTTCTCCTCTAACCACACTACCCTTAGCAACCTTTCATTTGATAGATGAACCATCTATATTGAACTTGTATTATCATATGTAGGGACGGATCATCGAGACACATTTTTAGACACTAAGAGTTTTAACAACCTCCCGAACTGCATCGACCAAGATTAATTCATGTAAATTGGTAATAGTTTTTGTCTTAGAAATGATAGATACATCAGGTTTCCACTTAAATATGCAATGTTTATAGATACCCATGACACAATAAGTAATCTATAGTTTCCTCCACTACCCCTTAATTATAAAACCTACATATGAAAACTATATGAATCCCAACAGATTGCACCTTGTTGTCCACTAAAACTCTTGTGTATAATTTTTCTAACAAATCCCCTTATATCCATTGGTTTCATATAATTTTTGCACAATCCACCCATGATAATGGACTTTATCATGATCTAAGTAGCTAGTAGTTAGTTGTGAGATAATGATTGATGATGACTAAGCCTTGCTTCTCAAAATTAAACATGACCATATGCTTAAAAAACCTTCTTAATTTTTTGAAGAAGTTTGAAAATGCTTCAAGTCAAGTCATCAACTATAAGAAGAGTAGCTTTACCATGCGTGAATCCTTGGGTAGAAGTCTATTTCAGTAGCTTTAAACCTCAAACAAAAACATATTTATTTGAAATATCTAGTCCACCGAATCTTCTATGGTAGAAGCAAATATGTATACTTTGAAGAGCAGATCATTAACATAAAACATAAAGTGGCAGGTTGGAAATCTAAATTTCTTTCACTTTCTGGTAGGAGAACTCTTATTCAAATTGTCTTATCTTCTATACCCATCCATATCCTTGCCACATTTAATCCCCTACGTAGAACCATTCTTCATATTTAAAGAGTTTTCAACAATTTCCTTCAGTAATCTTCTCTTGCATTTGGGAAGAATTATTACTAGTTGAATGGAAAACTATGATATCGATTGAACAGGGAGGTCTCGGCTTTGAATCTCTGTCAGATATTTGTAAATTATCTATCATGGAGATTTAGTGAAATTGTAAGTACATATTTTCATAGGTTCGTTATCAGTTTATTATGTCATATACCGCTACCCCCTCGAAGAGCATTCAAGAGACATCTACACAAAAGACGGATCCGAATTGCCAGTTGCCTTCAACATTCAAACCCAACAATATGAACTTTGGTAAGATATTGTTTTAAAGTTTCATTTACATTTCATATTAAGAGTGTTGGGATATTTTTTAAAAAGGGTTTTAAAAAGATTTTATATAAAAAAGTTTTTTAAAGAGGTTTTATAACTATTATTAAGAGAAAGTTTTGTTTTGAAAAGCTTTGTGAAAAACTGCTACAGCAGTAAACGTACCTGGGTTTCGACGCCAAGGTCGTTCAAGCGAGATATCAATCTCGTTCGAACGACATTGGGATGTCGCGCATAGTCGTTCAAACGACATGTAATCTCGTTCAAGCGAGATGGGGTTCTCGTTCGAACGACCCTGTTTTTTGGCTGACACGCTGCTGTAATGCTTATCCTTTGACCGAATCATATTTTGTATAAAAGGGGTCCTGGCAACCTAGAAAAACGTGGAGAACAGTTTCAACTTTTAAGAGTCTTACTCTTTTAAAACTTTTGTGTATCTGCCCAGATTCAATTCAATACCTTTTGGCAGAAAGTTTTTCTCCAACAATTTTAAGGGCTCAAATGTTTTGTTTTTAATTCACAAAATTCCAATTACTTTTATGTGAATTGTTTTACGAAACTCAAGAACATATTTTGCTTTGGTTTATTCTTTGTAGGGAAAACTCTACAACCGACAGCTGCATGCTACTGTGGAGGGAGTCCTTATAAAGTTCACATCTTTTGGAGAAGCCGTCTGCTTCTTCATTGCAACCCTCCTGGAAAGGGAAAGTTCTAGCCTACGACATCAGAACCGATACCTGCGGGTATTTCTGTGTCAATATTTCTAGTCGTTGCTTTGGAGGTTTGACAAAGACACCGTGCGTTACCCTTGTGGGCGATTATCAGGTTGTATGTAAGTCAATGGTCTTGTAAATTCTTCAAAGTTCTAGAAATAAAAGGTTTTTCCCTTCGGGGATTTTTCCTGAATATTTGTGTCACATGCTCTATTTGTTTATCATATTTAGATGCATGTTTAGGGGCTGAATTAAATAAAGGACGATTGGAAACTTGTGAATTTAATTTAATCAATTATCACACAACGTCATACGTTTTTTCAAATTGAAATCAGAGCGGGTTACGCTAATTTATCGCGTGATCCGTATTTTTTGAGGATTTACTTTCTGATACAATTTGTCTTCTCACGTTGACAAATTGTTATCAGAGCAGGTTGCGCTAATTTATTGCGTAATTCTTTTTCCGCAAAATTGTGTGATACTGATTTTTTTTGAAAAAATAGTTTTGTGAAAAATCGTAATTTTTTAATGGAACGCCCATTTAATGAGGAGCCTATTTTTGAAAAAGTTCACGACCGTGCTGAAAAATTAAAAAGTTTGAATTTGAAACTTTGCAAAAGAATTAAAGTTTTAGAAAAAGAAAATTATCTCTTTAAAAGTAAGATTGAATATTTGCAAGCGCTTCAAACTCAAAGTGATATTTGTAATGAGCACTTTCGTAATTTGTGTATTGATTTTGATTCTTTGAAAATTGCCAAAAAGAAGAGTGATGAGAGAGTACTTATTTTAGAGAAGGAATTAAAGGACTTAAAAAATTCTAGGGTTCCTGTTTGTGCCATCGAGGATAAAAAATTAATCGATGATTTTACGGCACGTGATAAAACTCTTAGGGATGAGTTTGTTTTAATTGAGGGTGAGCGCGATAAACTGTTAAGTTTAATTGATAATTTGAAAAATAAATCCCTATCTTTGGAAGAGTCTAATTCTTTGCTTGAGTAAAAAATTTTAAAAAATGATTTGATAGACTCAAGTCGGTTTGATAATGATGGTAATGGCTCATCTTTTTCTCATGCTTCTAGTGCTAAAGCCAAAACCATTATTTGTTTTAGAGGGTCAACCGTTCCAAAGGATGTTAGAAAAGATCACACTTTAGGTGTCGTTCCGCCTGTTTACACATGTTCATATTGTGGTAGCAAAGGTCACCTTAGGAGATTTTGTTTTGATCTTGGAAGAGATCCTAGGAATTCGAAGTCTAGTGTTTTGTTGGTTCCCAAAACCCCGTGTCGACGTGTTACATCTGTTTAGGTTAGGAAATCACTTTTGGATACGCTAGATTTTAGAATAGTTGATTCTCATTTGCTTGCACATGATTCTTCTCTTGCCATATCATATAGATGATTGTGTTTGCATGTTTGTTATACGCTAGTTATGCTTTTTGATATATTTTTGCTAGCGTTGTGACATGTACTTTTTGTATAAATTTTTGTTTTTGAAATTTTTTGAAAAATACAAAAATATTTTATTTTGATAAAATTTTGAGAAAATCCAAAAAGATTTTTGTATTTTGTTTGCACCGTTTATGGATGGACACTTTGGATGACCGAGTCACAACATCATTCCATTTTTTTCATGTGACTATTTGATAGTGTTTTGAGATAATAGGTCAATTCATCCATGTGATTTACAATGTTTGGAATCATTGAGATGTAATTTAGTGTTACTTCCTACATGTGACTCATGATTTCCTTTATTGCGCACATGCACGGATTTGTTTGATTACTGTGCTTGTCTTATCATATGTTGGTTGGGTGTTTTCACTTCAATCTTGTCCTTAAAACAAACTAAGCGCGATATATTTTTTGATAAGGAAATTGTGCATATAAAAAACCATTTTGTGAGTTTGTGTGCTTTATTTAAAAACGGGGAAGGGCTGCGAAAGGTTCATTTTGCCTTTGCATATACTAAGCCACCGTTTAATTGGACCTAAAAAATGGAGGAATTTTATTATCCGGGATCCAAAGAGGATTAAAAGAGCCCGAAAAAATTTAAAGGCAGTAAAAAGAAATTCATGCCAATTATGGGCCATTTACATTTTTGCACCAATTCTCCAAAGTTTGAGAATTTAGTTTATTCACCTCTAGAATAAAATATATATGAGGGAGTTTGGATGGAGAATTAAAACGGGTTTGCAAGTCCTTGAAAATCTTGAAAAAGCGCTAAATAGTTTTGTACGTTATTGGTGTGGAAATCACTTTGACTTTGATTTGTTGATTTGCGTAAGACGATGTCATCTAAATTCAACAAATTTTTACACCTAAGGATACTGTTGATGTTCATTCGTTAGGAGTACACATATGCATCGTGCACATATGATTGATTGAGTTTATTTACCTATCGAATGTGTTCACACCCATTCATTACGTTTCCATGACTTGGTTGTTTGAGTTTAAATCCATGGTGTGATTTTTTTGTATCCTATTTTTGTATAAAAAATTTGAAAAATAAAAAATAGTTTGTGGATGCTTTGGGGACATACCATTGCATGCGCGTAGCTTGATCTTTGTTTGCTATGCATTTTGTCGTGACACTCCATGTCTTGATTTTTTCTTCTTATATGTCTATTTGGGGACATCATAAAAAAGGGGAGAAAGAATTATCATGTTATGGGGGAAGTTTTTGCATTATGGGGGAGATTTGATTATTAATGCTCTATTCTTATATCATTTCAAACTCGATGCGTCACTAAGGTATTTTACTTTTTCTCATATGTGTAGGCACAAAGATTGAAGATCATGATCTTGCACACCCTGATAAGAAAAGCTTTGAGATTTGACGAAGATGATTGAAGAACAGTTTTGAGGTCTTTCAAATTTATTCATGGGATGGTAGATTTGTATAGGCATTTTGGTGTTTGATAATTCAGATTTTTTATGTATGTACCGGCATAGACATAGGGGGAGATTTGTAAGGACATATTTTCATAGGTCCGTTATCAATTTATTATGTCATATACCGCTACATGGTCAAAGAGCATTCAAGAGACATCTACACAAAAGACGGATCCGAATTACCAGTTGCCTTCAACATTCAAGCCCCATAATATGAACTTTGGTAAGATATTGTTTTAAAGTTTCATTTACATTTCATATTAAGAGTGTTGGGATATTTTTTAAAAAGGGTTTTAAAAAGATTTTATATAAAAAAGCTTTTTAAAGAGGTTTTATAACTGTTATTAAGAGAAAGTTTTGTTTTGAAAAGCTTTGTGAAAAACTGCTACAGCAGTAAACGTACCTCGATTTCGACGCCAATGTCGTTCAAGCGAGATATCAATCTCATTCGAACGACATTAGGATGTCGCGCATAGTCGTTCAAACTACACGCAATCTCGTTCAAGCGAGATGGGGTTCTCGTTCGAACGACCCTGCTTTTTGGCTGACACGCTGCTGTAATGCTTATCCTTTGATCGACTCAGATTTTGTATAAAAAGGGGTCCTAGCAGCCTAGAAAAACGTGGAGAACAATTTCAACTTTTAAGAGTCTTACTCTTTTGAAACTTTTGTGTATCTGCCCAGATTTAATTCAATACCTTTTGACAAAAAGTTTTTCTTCAACAATTTTAAGGGCTCAAATGTTTTGTTTTTAATTCACAAAATCCCAATTACTTTTATGTGAATTGTTTTGTGGAACCCTAAGAACATATTTTGCTTTGGTTTATTCTTTGTGGGGAAAACTCTACAACCGACAGCTGCGTGTTATTTTGTGGAGGGAGTCCTTATAAAGTTCACATCTTGTGGAGAAGCCGTCTTCTTCTTCATTGCAGCCCTCCTAGAAAGGGAAAGTTCTAGTCGACGACATCAGAACCGACACCTGCCGGTATTTATGTGTCAATATTTCTAGCCGTTGATTTGGAGGTTTGACAAAGACACCGTGCGTTACACTTGTGGGCGATTATCAGGTTGTATGTAAGTCAACGGTCTTGTAAATTCTTCAAAGTTATAGAAATAAAAGGTTTTGACCTTTGGGGATTTTTTCTGAATATTTGTGTCACATGCTTTATTTATTTATCACATTTAGATGCATGTTTAGGGGCTGAATTAAATAAAGGTTGATTGGAAACTTGCGAATTTAATTTAATCAATTATCACACAACGTCATACATTTTTTCAGGAATCTCAAGACTCAAGATAGCCCATATGCTAATTTCTTCTGGAACAGATACAAGGACTGTTCAACTACTACTAGCTAAATTACTTATAAAATAATTTTAGTGATAAAAAATGACAAATAAAATCTCAATATAGAGATAGATGGCAGTTTATACTGATCTCTCTCATGATGAAAATGTTTCCTCCAAGTCCGTTGTAATACCCCATAATTTTGAGGGCATTATTTATGAATATTATATAAGATTTTGATAATATTATTATTTTATTAATCGGGATATTGATATTATATTTATTTTTATTTGAAATGAATTTAATATTTAAATTCAAATTTAATTGGCTTTTGGACATTTCGCAATAGTTTAAATATGTAAAGTTGACAATTTCGAATTAAAGGGCAAGATAGTAATATAGGTTAGCTTAGGCTCCAAGCTAGGGTTTGAGAGAGGGGTTATATAAGTAATATTATGGGTGATTATAAGGAAAGGGAGATAAAAAAGGAGAGGCCAAAAACGAAATCCAAAGAGGCAAAAACGAGTGGAATGAGAAGAGCCAATTTTGAGTGTTTAAATCTTCTTTTTGAGTGCATTCAAATGAGATTTGAGAAAAACTCAAAACACTTACCTGACTCAATTTTTCATGTAGAATCCAAATCTGAAGTCGTATTGGTGATTCAAATAATTTTTGGATCTTATTGTTCTGAGTTTTTAAAATAGGCCTATTTGGGGTTTACTCGTATTGGGGCTAGAAAGTGAGTTGATTATTTTCGCGAAAGGAACGTGATGGTGCGATCAGATTTTGAGGATGAATTTATGTGGCAATTCATGCAATGATTTTAAGATATGGGATTTTACACAATATGCTCCTTTAAATCTCTCGAGAGTTTATTCCATTGATTTCATGTTTAATTGAACTCATAATTGAATTGTTAAATTCATTGAAATCTAAAAAAATAATTGTTGAATTATTTTGATTCATGTGGTATCATTCATGTTGTTATTGAGCACATTGTCATGAGATTTTAATATGGCACGGAGCTTGGGCACCGGCCAAAATTTCTGCTTTTCGAGCTATGGCTTGATAAAGTATATGCGGATGGGGTGACACCTGGTGACTCGGTTAATGTGTTGTTGAGAAATTTATTGATAAATGCTTTGGGACTTGAATTTGATTTGAATATTTGTACTCGTGTTGCTATGCTTTATTCATCGCTAACATATTATTGTTGAACGTTTTTCCTGTCGTATTATGTACTTTCCGATCTTTTTCTTAGTTGGCAGGTGAGCACGGATTTGAGTGCTATGGACCAATTGGGATGATTTTAGCGAGGATTATTTTGGAAAGAATATTTTTGGAAGATTTGTATTATTTTATTATGTTGTATAGAGCATTGGAGATTTACCTTATTTGTATTTAATCGAGAGAATTTTGTTGTATTAATTTGAAGAGATTGAGATTAGTGGTTTCGTTTATTTTGTGGGATTATTTAGATGCTCTATACCTTGCTATTTGCGAATTTGGTTAGTTTTATTGATAGTGGCACTTCGTTCGCTCTCCCCGGGTGGGCAGGGTGTTACAGATAGTATCAGAGCTTAGGTATATGACAACCCTCGAGTCTTGGATATTGGGTCTAGCATGCGGGTTAGATATGTTTTCTTTGGAGATAGAAATTTTTTTGAGGATGTATTAGGCGTCGTGGTGAGGATGTTAAGAATTAATTTGAGGACTTTAGTGTGTGATTTTTGAGAAAGAGAATCGAGTAGAATTTTATTTTGAACGTTAGGCTTCGTCGAATTTCGAGGACGAAATTCCTTTTCAAGGAGGGAAGTATGTAATACCCCGTAATTTTGAGGGCTTTATTTATGAATATTATATAAGATTTTGATAATATTATTATTTTATTAATCGGGATATTGATATTATATTTATTTTTATTTGAAATGAATTGAATATTTAAATTCAAATTTAATTGACTTTTGGACATTTTGCAATAATTTAAATATGTAAAGTTGACAATTTTGAATTAAAGGGTAAGATAGTAATATAGGTTAGCTTAGGCTCCAAGCTAGGGTTTGAGAGAGGGGTTGTATAAGTAATATTATGGGTGATTATAAGGAAAGGGAGATGAAAAAGGAGAGGCCAAAAACGAAATCTAAAGAGGCAAAAACGAGTGGAATGAGAAGAGCCAATTTTGAGTGTTTAAATCTTCTTTTTGAGTGCATTCGAATGAGATTTCAAAAAAACTCAAAACACTTACCTGACTCAATTTTTGGTGTAGAATCCAAACCTGAAGTCGTATTGGTGATTCAAATCATTTTTGGATCTTATTTTTCTGAGCTTTTAAAATAGGCCTGTTTGAGGTTAACTCGTATTAGGGCTAGAAAGTGAGTTGATTATTTTCGCGAAAGGAACGTGATGGTGCGATAAGATTTTGTGGATCAATTTATGTGGCGATTCATGCAATGATTTTAAGATATGAGATTTTACACAATACGCTCCTTTAAATCTCTCGAGAGTTTATTCCGTTGATTTCATGTTTAATTGAACTCATATTTGAATTGTTAAATTCATTAAAATTTGGAAAAATAATTGTTGAATTATTTTGATTCATATGGTATTATTCATGTTGTTATTGAGAACATTGTCATGAGATTTTAATATGGCACGGAGGTTGGGCACCCGCCAAAATTTCTGCTTCCCGAGCTATGGCTTGATAAAGTATATGCGGATAGGGTGAGGCCTGGTGACCCGGTTAATGTGTTGTTGAGAAATTTATTGATAAATGCTTTGGGACTTGCATTTGATTTGAATATTCGTACTCGTATTGCTATGCTTTATTCATCGCTAACATATTATTATTGAGCATCTTTCCTATCGTATTATGTACTTTCCCATCTTTTTCTTAGTTGGCAGGTGAGCACGGATTTGAGTGCTATGGACCAATTGGGATGATTTTAGCGAGGATTATTTTGGGAAGATTTTTAATACAAGAGATGAGAAGACTTGTATTTATTTATTTGATGTATAGAGCATTTGGAGATTTATTTATTTATTTTTGAGATAGTTAGATTGTTGTAATTATTTCGAGAGAATTGTTGTATTTGATTTGAAGATGAGATTAGTGGTTTCTTTTCTATTGTGGGAGTCAGATGCTCTATACCTGGTTATTTGTGGAATTGTTTAGTTTTATCATAGTAGCGCTCCGTTCGCTCTCTCCGGGCCGGCGGGGTGTTACATCCGTCTGGCAGATCGTCAAGTCATCTAATCCCTCCTTTTCTCTAAGAATGTCCAATTATAACTATATGTTTCCTCATAAAATATCTATATTCCTTTGGAAATGATATCATAATAGTGTCCCTATTGATAAGAATGTTCAAAATATGGGCATATTATTGTCTTTTAAATGTACGTATTATGATTAAGTTGAAGAGGATCTAAACTATCTGTTCATCCATGGTCCTATTACTAGTGGTTTTGAATTTTTTTACTAACCTGCTTATTGTTAAGATCTCCTTAATCTCCATCAATTCTATGCTAATGTCTTAGTGGTTGAGAAATCCAAGAGAAGACTTTCTTACTTACTTATTTTCCATCATCCCTGTAGTGGTTTTTTGGAAAATTTGCTTATCAGGAACCAGCATTGCTATGAAGGTATCAAAATGGAAATAAGCTCATCACCAACATGGTGATTTATATCATTATATATTCTAGTTCTAATAATACCCTCAGATCAAAATGATCTCTCAATGAAATATCTCATATGTTCAATCTAAAATTTATTAAAAAGGGTTATGAGGTCTTACACTTGACTAAGTGGCTTAGACCAACTCAAGTTTTTTTTAAATTAATTAGTAGTGGGGATATTAAGGGTAATCTAGGTTTGGCAAGGTCTGTTGGAATCATTAAATATTATAGAGGTTGTTTTATTAAATCCTTTTAAGGTTTTGAAGGGTTGGATTCTAATAATAAGGCTGAGTGTATGGCAATCTTAAGGGGTTAAGACTTTGTTCCTCTCTAAACCTCTTAAACGTGGTTCTGGAATCAGACTCTAAATTTGTTGTTTATGTGATTCAAGGAAATCTTAAGAAACCTCCTAGGTCACTTATTGAAATGTTTCAGCTTATTAAGGAGAATGGTGATCAAGTTACAACATCATATATCCATTATTAGAAGGAATCAAACTTTAAAGTAGGTTTTGTTCATTTATTATTTGATGTAAACAACCTGGAGTCATATATATTTATTTTCATTTCATCCAAAAAATGAAAGCTAATTCACCTTTATGAAAATATTAGCTTCATATATATTAGCTTCATTCTAGAAAATAAATATTAGCTTCATCCAGAAAATAAATATATATGAAGCTAATTCACCTTTATGAAAATAAATATATATGAAACTTGGATATATGAAGCTGTAACTTTAAAGTAAATTACAGCTTCATATATATTTATTTTCATTTTATTGTTTGATGTCTTGTTCGGGTTGGGGTCATTTTATTGTTTGATGTCTCTCTATATCTCTAGATTTCAATGGAAGTGGTTCAATTTCAATGGTTATATGTTAGTGGATTAATTTCAATGTTCTTCTTCTATAATTCCTTGATAACGTTAGGGGTGTAGTGAAGTTGCGAAAATGGTCACAAAGCTTGGGCAAAATATTAACCTCAAATTCTAACTGGTAAATATTAGTTTTGGGATAATAAAGTAGATAAAAGAAAGGAAGCATCATATTTGACTAGGGAAGGATCGTCAACAAGGTGAAATACCCCGCCTAATTAATTACCGGGTGGCCAGTCCCATACCAAATTAAAACAGAATATACAGTTGGCTCATTCTTGGCATCACTGTCGAAAACATTAACTAATCACCCAATACCCAATTAAGCTGGTGTTAAAAACTTCCAAATTTTAATTCAGCAAAAATCATTTTTAGTTTACGAATAACACTACACATATTATTCTACAACACTAATAATCGAACAGATAACACAAAAGAGTCTAAATGTAACCGGAATAAACATTCCTAAATAATAATCCAATACAGTAATCCCAACAATAAATAAAGTATTAAAATGACATAAGTACAAGACTATTTGACTCAGATAGAAAGGAGATAACTGAATTCCTTTGGGCGACATGCCCTAAATAAAAGATCACTATAGAATATGAATAAAATGAAGATAGGCATCTGAGCAATACTCCATAGCTCATCATAATCCCCTAAGGTTGGCGTCCTTGATGCTGGACACCTGATATAGAAGGTACAATAGAAAAGAGAATGTGCAAGGAAACGGGTCAGAGCCCGATGTAAAATAATTTTGAAAACAGAAAGTATTTAACAAGTGCAATAAAGCATTTATTATGTACATATTAGTATCCATACTCTCACTTGATATTCTCACCTCTCATCTAGAGTGCACCCTTAACGTTTCCTATTAACCTCCTGGTCAATGGTTCCTCCTAACTAGTTTCCATAATATGATTCTATCCCATATCATAACCCCGTATGTCCCATACCATACGTAGTATAATCATTCATATACGTTTCTCATTAATATGAATTAAGCTTTTCAAATATATAAGAATAAATATTCATTAACTTAATTCAATTATTTTTCCCTATTCACCGTCATATACAATTATCACACAGTAGATTGAACTAACCACTATATATATATATTCATTTAATTCAGTATATATATAAATATATAATACGGTACCCCGAGACACAGCTGCGGTGCATGCATTACTCTGCTATCACGCCCCAGTATCGCTGGTCGCCGAATATGGGACTAAAGGTTCGGTCAGGATTCCTCGAACCACAAATATCAACACAAAAATTGGTGGCGAACATAGTCCTCATACCCACGGGTCACGCACATACCTACATTTCCATAGTCAGCGGACTAATCAACTCACCGATAAGTCTTTCATAGTCCTATGTTCTCGAGCGACAAATAAAAAATCCCATGGATTCATCAGGATATGACTGCCCTCACGCGCAAACCTCCCATCGATAGAAAGTAAGATAGGTATGTCATACATATAAATCATCAATTAATCAAATAGGCATTATCATCTACCTATAGATATAATATCAAAAAGGTAATCACACTACCCTAAGATAATTCCCATATGTAGCATTATATCTCTTAAATCCTACGTATTAAAATATTATGACTTTACTTCTTCAATTTAATTATTCCAGAGTCTCACTCATTACTTAAGGTTTAAATAGGTTTTTCCTAAATATATTTATTCAATAAGAAATCACTAATATCCTACTGGTCCATATCATCTTATCTCCCGAATTACTACGAATTAAACTCTCCTTTAATTAGGGTTATAACCGATAGTTTATAATCTCTTATAAACACATCTTCTATCACCTAGGATTAAACCCTCTTGTAAACCTAAGGCTGCCCAGGTGATTTATTAAATTTCCCCTACTGGACCTATCCTTAATCCTCATGCATACAAATTAGAATCCAGCACATGAATCTAGTAACCGAAATTTCTTCCAATTTAATTATCATAATTCTCATCAATTAAATCCCAATCAAATTAATTCGGTTCTTATCTAGGGCTTACTGATCTTAACTAAGTCCCATTATATCCAATTAATAATCACCAAAGATTTACAAAATATTTGGGATAAGAACAAGAATTAAAAAGAAACAACATCATCAATTCTGGTGTGGTCGATCGATCGAAGGTAGGGGGTCGATCGATCAATCGCCCAACCCAGATTCTGCAATTCTTATAGTACGGGTTTCATAACTTTTGATCATTCCAACCTCCATACTAACAACCCAAATTCCTTATAATCCTTACTACATAATGTAGCAACATATGTAAATGATTTCTAATGATCTAAACATCCTAGAATCATCAAGAGTTTGAATTAAAAGCATATATCTCTCTTATTTTTCCAAAAAATTATATACATGATAACTTCAAGAACAAACCCATGATTCTCATAATTTCTTTAACAAATTGATGATTATTTCATGGATTACTATGTACCTACAATATGAGTTTGATTCCTATATATTTCCATTTTCCAGAAATCTATTAACAACTCTATCATTATCTTCCAAACATGTAAAATCTCATTTTTAATAACTATCCTTGCATGGACATTATACTAACTAAATTGCAATTATCAAATAACTTGACTCTAATGAAGGTATGATCCTTTGGGGTTGTGTATCACCGATGGTTCTCCCCTTCTCCGGTCAACTTCCGATAGTGGTTGGTGGTGGTGACCTCCGGCCCTTGGTTCGCCTCCTTTCCAAGCAATCTTCTCTTATCCCAAGCACCCTTTCACTCTCTCTCAAAAGGTGACCTCTCAATTTTGTGTAGAAGAGAAGAATGAACCTACGTACAACTAATCACCAAATATTTATAATATGACAAAAATCCGAAATCACTATTCATCCTCCCTATAAAAATGACCAAAATGCCTTTTCGGTTGTCTTTTCATTTCCAAATGACCCGAGATCCAAAACCAACATCCAAATAGTCTTTTTTGACTATTTTAACCGTTCGGGATGCAAAGACGTACTCGAAATGACTATAAGGTTGATGAAAAAATAAGTTTTCTATTTAATCTAACAAATTTGTCCCGACACGTCCCATACCGCGTCCGACTAAAAATTCAAATTACTGAATTAATAACTCCCAGCAATATCAATAAAATCATAATCATATATTACCTAAATATCTTTAAGTAATATACAATATCATTGATTTTAATATCCACAATTCGGATTAAACCCAAATGAATTTATTTATAAAAATCTTCCAAATTAATCCATTAACTTATAATATAACAAATTTTAAAAGTCATTAAAATTACGGGATATTACATACTCCCCCCCCCCCCCTTATAAGAGAATTTCATCCCGAAATTCGGAAAGATAAATCATACTGGTAAGGTCAACTCTGAGTATAAATCTCACATCGCAAGTAATCTCTGTCTTACCCATACAGTACATTATCAAAAATCCTTATTGATGTTATATGCCAAACCTCACCATATAGTTTCAACTGAATCGAATTTAAACTTTACCCAATCTTCCCTATACCATCCTCGGGACAAAGTTTGGGAAAAAGTGATCCTTAATCATTAAGTAAATAAATCCTGTAGTCACAACCTCTATGTTCCTTATCCTAAAAAATATACTTACTGTTTCACAATTAGGAAAAATACTATAATTCAACCATCCAGGGCGCCCATACACCCTATCGTGTAACTTTGATTATAAAATGGATATGGTTACCCGCATACTACTCTGATTATTACAAAGGTTATAAACTCATATCCTAAAGACCTAACTTACTTCGACTCCCAACGTTTGTTAGTTTCATGCGTGGGGTGTCTCGCAAGCGAGATCCAAACAAGGAACCCCCCCGATACACTACTACCTAAAGTAGTCGATCATCGAAACTCCTCAGGTCCTTAGTCAATAGTATATAAACTCTCTACGGGTTTTATCGATTTCAAATAAAAGTCTACTCATCTACTCTCTTGTTAAAGACAAGACGCTGGCTATAGTAGTCCATACACTCTCATATACCATAAGTCAATCCACACCGATAGTCACATCATGTTCGGACATGCCTAAAGTAAATAAATCCATGATAAAATCAGACCCACGTGATGACATGTAAAAATATAGGTGTCCCACGACCCCTCGGTGAGTCTACGTAAATAACAAGGCTAAAGGCTAAGTTTAGTAACCCTATTGCCCACACAATATTAATTGCTACAATAAATATGAGGTCCTCATGTAAATTATTATGCGCCTCATAACTCCTTAGATAGAAAACATACCCTCATTTGTGGGTGGTGGTTGTTGAATCGCTGCCTGATGGACGTTATATATACGCCCATACTGACCCTGTTGCTTGGGAGCTGCTGTAATGGGAGGTAATGCTAGCACCTGAGCTGGAGCTGGAAGAGCAGCTGGTGGAAACACTAGTTTATGTGGCTCCTGTCGAGCATTTTGTTGCTGAGGGAGTTTGTATTCATCAGGAAAATCTTGTCGTTTATGGCCATACTTGCCGCACACGAAACATTTTCCAGCAAACTTTCCACTATTTTGTCCCTGTTGACCCCGACCCTGCTGGCCATTACCCCCTTTTCCTTGGCCATGATGAGCCTGCATTTGGGCCTAATGGCCCTGCTGTCCTTGACCAGTTCCTGTATACCTAAATCAAGAATCTCCAGATCGTAAACGCTTAGCATAATCCCCTGTCTGGGAACGCCGCTACCCTGACGCTGATGACTCTGCCCTAGTTGAGTCCCACTAGAACTTCCCCCATTAGTCTTGACTTATAGGCTTGACCCAAACCCCCGATTGACACCCTGAGCATGTAAGAGGTTATCCTGGCAGTGAAGCATTGCAGCATTAAGAACATCTGCATAATTACGTAGTGAAAGATTTCCCAGTAAATGCTGGAGAATCTTATAGTTCAACCCATCAGTTGACATTTGAATTCTCCTCTCCTCCGTGGTTACCTCTGCTAGTACCAAATTAGTTAGTCACGTAAATTCTTCCTCGTATTCTGCCACTATTTTCTCTCCCTGTCTCAAATCGAGTAATTTCCGCCTCATCTCTGTCTGGATGGCGGAAGGAAAGTACTTTCGATCAAATCGTATCCAAAAGTCTTGGATAGTCACTGTGTCTCTCTCCTCGATAGTGGTCGTAGACTCCCACCACTGCAAAGCTTCCCCTACTAGCTTGAATGTGGCTAGTATTTGACGTTGAACCTCAGTAAATTCGAGAATTCTCAAGTGCCTTTGTATATCTCTCTTCCATTGTCTAGAAGTCACGACATCTGATCCTCCCTGAAACTCAGGTGGGTGTACCTTCTGAAAGGCATCCCTCACTCGTTCCCATGCAACTAGTGCCTTTGCTGGAGCTTATTGAACAATAGCTAGAGCTGCATTGACTGCCTGAGCGATAATTGCAGCAACTTCGGCCGCAGTCATTGTGCCCTGAGCTGGGGCGGGCTGAGGTGCACGCCGAGGAGGCGTCTGCAACGAGAGCAGTATTTGATATAACAGAATAGCTGAAGAATGTAGGCGTAAATAGAAAAGCAATAATCCTACTCATAGGGCTCTACATCAAAGAACGCTAAGCTGAAAACACAGTAAGCCGTACAGACCCTAAAGGACACTAGAATCTGATGCTCTGATACCACCTGTAACACCCCGCCTAATTAAATACCGGGTGGCCAGTCCCATACCAAATGAAAACAGAATATACAGTTGGCTCATTCTTGGCATCACTGTCGAAAACATTAACTAATCACCCAATACCCAATTAAGTTGGTGTTAAAAACTTCCAAATTTTAATTCAGCAAAAATCATTTTTAGTTTACGAATAACACTACACATATTATTCTACAACAGTAATAACCGAACAGATAACACAAAAGAATCTAAATGTAACAGGAATAAACATTCCTAAATAATAATCCAATACAGTAATCCCAACAATAAATAAAGTATTAAAATGACACAAGTACAAGACTATTTGACTCAGATAGAAAGGATATAACTGAATTTCTTTGGGCGACATGCCAAAAATAAAAGATCACTACAGAATATGAATCAAATGAAGATAGGCATCTAAGCAATACTCCATAGCTCCATAGCTCATCATAATCCCCTAAGGTTGGCGTCCTTGATGTTGGACACCTGATATGGAAGGTACAATAGAAAAGAGAATGTGCAAGGAAACGGGTCAGAGCCCGGTGTAAAATAATTTTGAAAACAACAAGTATTTAACAAGTGCAGTAAAGCATTTATTATGTACATGTTAGTATCCATACTCTCACTTGATATTCTCACCTCTCATCTAGAGTGCACGCTTAACGTTTCCTATTAACCTCCTGGTCAATGGTTCCTCCTAACTAGTTTCCATAATATGATTCTATCCCATATCATAACCCCGTATGTCCTATACCATACGTAGTATAATCATTCATATACGTTTCTCCTTAATATGAATTAAGCTTTTCAAATCTATAAGAATAAATATTCATTAACTTTAGTCAATTATTTTTCTCTATCCACCGTCATCTACAATTATCACACAGTTGATTGAACTAACCACTATATATACATTCATTTAATTCAATATATATCACCCCGAGACGCAGCTGCGGTGCATGCATTACTCTGCTATCACGTCCCAGTATCGCTGGTCGCCGAATAGGGGACTAAAGGTTCGGTAAGGATTCCTCGAACCATAAATATCAACACAAAAATTGGAGGCGAACATAGTTCTCATACCCACGGGTCACGCACATACCTACATTCCCATAGTCAGCGGACTTATCAACTCACCGATAAGTATTTCATAGTCCTATGTTCTCGAGCGACAATTCAAAAATCCCATGGATTCATCAGGATATGACTGCCCTCACGCGCAAACCTCCCGTCGATAGCAAGTAAGCTAGGTATGTCATACATATAAATCATCAATTAATCAAATAGGCATTATCATCTACCTATAGATATAATATCAACAAGTTAATCACACTACCCTAAGATAATTCCCATACGTAGCATTATATCTCTTAAATCCTACGTATTAAAATATTATGACTTTACTTCTTTAATTTAATTATTCCAGAGTCTCAATTATTACTTAACGTTTAAATAGGTTTTTCCTCAATATCTTTATTCAGTAAGAAATCACTAATATCCTACTGGTCCATATCATCTTATCTCCCGAATTACTACTAATTAAACTCTCCTTTAATTAGGGTTATAACCGATAGTTTCTAATCTCTTATAAACATATCTTCTATCACCTAGGATTAAACCCTCTTGTAAACCTAAGGCTGCCCAGGTGATTTATTAAATTTCCCCTACTGGACCTATCCTTAATCCTCATGCATACAAATTAGAATCCAACATATGAATCTAGCAACCGAAATTTCTTCCAATTTAATTATCATAATTCTCATCAATTAAATTTCAATCACATTAATTCGGTTCTTATCTAGGGCTTACTGATCTTCCCTAAGTCCCATTATATCCAATTAATAATCACCAAAGATTTACAAAAGATTTGGGATAATAACAAGAATTAAAAAGAAACAACATCATCCATTCTGGGGAGGTCGATCGATTGAAGGCAGGGGGTCGATCGATCGATCGCCTAGATATCAGCCCAGATTCTGCAATTCTTATACTAAGAGTTTCATAACTTTTGATCATTCAAACCTCCATAATAACAACCCAAATTCCTTATAATCCTTACTACATGATATAGCAACATATGTAAATGATTTCTAATGATCTAAACATCCTAGAATCATCAAGAGTTTGAATTAAAAGCATATATCTCTCTTATTTTTCCAAAAAATTATATACATGATATCTTCAAGAACAAACCCATGATTCTCAGAATTTCTTCAACTAATTGATGATTATTTCCTGGATTACTATATACATACGACATGAGTTTGATTCCTATATATTTCCATTTTCCAGAAATCAATTAACAACTCTATCTTTATCTTCCAAACATGTAAAATCTCATTTTTAATATCTATCCTACCATGGACATTATACTAACTAAATTGCAATTTTCAAATAACTTGCCTCTAATGAAGGTCTGATCCTTTTGGGTTGTGTATCACCGGTGGTTCTCCCCTTCTCCGATCAACTTCCGATGGCGGTTAGTGGTGGTGACCTTTGGCCCTTGGTTCTCCTCCTTTCCCAGCAATTTTCTCTTCTCCCAAGCACCCCTTCACTCTCTCTCACAAGGTGACCTCTCAATTTTGTGTAGAAGAGAAGAATGAACCTACGTATAACTAATCTCCAAATATTTATAATAAGACAAAAATCCGAAATCCCTATTCATCCCCCTATAAAAATGACCAAAATGCCTTTTCAGTTGTCTTTTCATTTTCAAATGATCCGAGACCCAAAACCAACATCCAAATAGACTTTTCTTACTATTTCAACCCTTCCGGACGCAATGGCGCACTCGAAATGACTATAAGGTTGATGAAAAAAATAAGTTTCCTATTTAATCTAACAAATTTGTCCCGACACGTCCCATACCGCGTCCGACTAAAAATTCAAATTACTGAATTAATAACTCCCAGCAATATCAATAACATCATAATCATATATTACCTAAATATCTTTAAGTAATATATATAATCATTCATTTTAATATCCACAATTTGGATTAAACCCAAATGAATTAATTTATAAAAATCTTCCAAATTAATCCATTAACTTATAATATAACAAATTTTAAAAGTTATTAAAATTACGGGGTATTACACAAGGTCGAGTAAAATCAAAATTAAGTTAGTTTTGATTCTTAAAGGTTATAGATGGTAAGGGGAGGCATTTCCTATAATATTCAAGCAGATGTAGGCAAGGAATCTGGTATGGGGAGATTGGTCCTTGGTTAAGTGGGTGAGAGTAGTCAATGGTGTTCCAGTTAGAGCAATAAACTTTTAAATGACATCACGACTGTCCTTGATAATTGTGGAAATATACTCTAAACTAGGATCTCTCTAACCACCTTGAAGAAGATGAATGGGGTTATTTAAAACTCCACAATCACTCAATGCCTTATGCTCTAAACTAGAGTGGGAAGAATGGGTAATGATAGTTGCACTCAATCCAGAAACATTTTCGTTGCTACTATGGATATGTGAAGAGAATATGGCAACTCATAGTAAACTTATAAACGACAACATTACCACCCGCACCACCTCAACTCAATTAAACTCAACAAAGTCTTTTCCTAATTTTATGTGTAGAGCATCCATAGCTTGAGTAAGAGACTGATACCTAAGCACCCCTCATCTAATTGTTTACATGTGGTATCATAGTTGATCCAATGATGCTGTCTTTTTCCATCAGATATCGAAAGAAAATTTTCATAAAGTGAAGCAAAAGAATCTAGAATTGTTATGGGAACTCTTATCGCATAACTAATGTTAATGGGCATTGCAGTTAATACTGCCTTGCTCAAAGTTATTTACCTACAAAATTCAACAGCCTAGCTTTCTGTCCTTCAATCCTCTTTCCTCATAGTAAGATGGGGGGTAATGTATATGGGAATTAGTCTTATTTTCAAGTGCCGAAAAGTAAAAATTTATATACCAGAATCTGAGATGGGGGGTGATGCATGTGCCGCTCCGCTAGTAGACGAGGATCTAATCATACTGAATCTGTTACAATAAAATACTATATAGGATTAGTTATCGTATTAATAAAAAATATGATAAAACATAACAAATCGTATGATAAAAATAAGAGAAACATATGTCATAATGCTTACATATAAATTTATAACTTATCAACTCTCATTCTTCGTCCATATCATCCTCACAATCATCAAAATCAGGCATAGATGTATGAATTACGGATCCATCTACATCTTGTCTCACACAAGATACGTTTTGATCATGTTCCAACTCTTGCACACTAAACGGATCGAATGGATGCACTTCTAATTCTTCTTTTATGGTTGAATGACTATCAAACCTATCTCTAAGCGTCATTTGAATAACTACATGCCAATTTGGTTCCAAAGGGTCTTGCACGTACCACACTTGTTCTGCTTCGGATGCAAAGATAAAAGGCTCATCGCTCGATCGATTTTCTTTATACAACAAGTGGTTGAAATTACTAATGTAAAGTTGAACTCATCTAGTCGTTTCCCCAAACGATTTTCTCTCCAACTGCATTTGAATAGTACAAACTTTTGGCCATTAAAATATTGAATTTTAATAATGTCAGTCAGTTGTCCATAGAAAGTAACATCCCCAGACAAAGGATTAGAGTCTTTTCGACTAGCATAGCTCTTTTGTTCTGGTTTTAAAATAACTCCACTATTCTGAGTTTTTCGGCGACTATCAATTTCCTTTATTCAAAATCTAAACCCACGAATAATATATGACTTGAATCTTAATGCATCCTCTAGAGGACCCAATGCCAAACTCAATATTTCACTAGATAATTCGATATCTTTTGGCAATCCATCCACCTAATATTTCAATAAATAAAAAAAACTACAATATGGAAATATAATTATAATACTAAAAATGAATAAACATACTTGCAGAATCCTTAAACCACGTGTGGAAATGTTCATTGTGAAGGCGTTGCACAAAATGTTTTTGTGAAACGTGAACATATTGTTTTGTAAGTTCAACGATGTGTTTTTTGAATATATCATACGTGTGCCAAGTTAGAAAGGGAATTCAATAATGCATTTTATATAAAAATTACTTATGGATAATATATAACTTACTCAATAAATGGTGCAACTGCATCACTGTTAGCAAGCATATATCGATGCGCTTGTATACGAGTTACTGGATCAAGCCAGAATTTTCGACCCTGCCTCATACCATGCCCAAGGTCAATACCTCCATCATCATTTCTGGAAGGCCGATTAGACTTAGTTTCCACATCTTCATCCATATATCTCGAGCAAAAAGTGGTGCATTCTTCCATAATAACAAATTTAGCAATTGAGGTCTCAGGATGAGCATGATTGCGCACTAAGAGTTTTAGAGTATGCAAATACCTTTTAATTGGATACATTCAACGGTAGATTACTGCACCGACAATTACTAACTCATCAACCAAATGTATTGGCAAGTGCTCCATCACATCAAAAAATCCCCGGGGGAATACTTTCTCAAGAGTTCAAAGTGTAAGAGCCATACGATCTTCCAATTTTTCTACATCAACCAAAGTATTTGTACTTGAGCACAACACTAAAAAATAGTTGTTTAGTTCAATTAATGCTTTGACAACATGTTTCGGCAGTACCCTCCGTTGTGCTATTGGAAGTAATTGTTGCATTAAAATGTGATTGTCATGGCTCTTTAGTCCCCATATACTTCGCTCTTGAGGGTGAACACATCTCGAAATATTTGATGAATAGCCATCTGGTACTTTAATATCCTGTAGCACTTTTAGAAAAATATCCTTCTCTTTGTTGCTCATTGTAAACTCTGTTGGATCTATGTACTCCAAATGTTTTCCGCGTGTTTGGGGATGTAGTGGTCGTCTGATGCACACCTCTTGTAGGTCTTTTCTGGACTTCAAATTGTCTTTGGTTTTATCTTTAATGCCCAGCAATGTAAATAAGATATTATCACACACATTTTTTTCAATATGCATAACATCAAGATTGTGGCGGATCAAATTATGCTCCCAATATGGCAATTCAAAAAAGATACTTTTCTTTTTCCAATTTAATCTCGTCTTCGGCACCACGTCATTTGTTGTATTCACAAGCTCTTTTTCTAATTATTCTTTTTTCCTCTTTCTAAAAACATCTTCCTTCTTGTATTCAGTTTCAATGTCGAGCTCATTTAACTGTTGCAAAACTTGTGATCTTAATAATTTCAACGGAGGTGGTCTGAAATCAACATTACCATTAAAAGTTGTTTTCTCTTTTCGAAACCTATGGCACAGAGGTGAGAATCGACGGTGACCCCGATAACAATACTTTTTACCATAAGTTAATCGAGTCGCTTGATGATCTTTGTTACAACAAGGAGAAGAAAATTCACCTTTAGTGCTCCATCCGGATAGCATGTCATAAGCCGAAAAATCATTAATTGTCCACAACAACGCTGCACGCAACTCGAAAAATTGTTTACTCGATACATCATAAGTAGTCACTCCATCACTCCATAACTCTTTTAGCTCATCAATCAATGATTGTAAAAATACATCAATTTTATCACCAGGCCCTTTTGTCCCATCAATAAGAATCGATAAAATTAGGTTTTGTTGCTTCATACACAACCATGGGCTCACATTCAAGGGCATGAGTACAACTGGCCAAGTACTGTGAGCAACGCTCATATTACCAAAAGGATTGAATCCGTCACTTTCTAGCCCAAGTCTAACATTATGACTATCACTCGCAAAAGATGGATTACACTCATCAAATACTTTCCAAGCACGAGAATCAGTCGGATGCCTTTACACACCATCATCAATACGATCCTCGGTGTGCCATTTCATTAACGAAGCAATATGTGATGACTAAAACAATATTTGCAATCTTGGTTTTAAAGGAAAATACCTTACCATTTTAGCATCTACTTTTGTACTTTGATTACTCTATTGCACTGCCAACATTTGATTTATATTTGGAAGCCCCACAAATGATACACTTCTCTAAAGTCGCATTTTCATCTCGAAATAACATACAATTGTTAGGGCACGCATCCCACATTTCATACTTAAATCCCAAATCAAAAGTGAGCTTGTTAGCCTGATAAAAGGATTTTGGAATTCCGGCATTAGGGAATGTCTTCTCCAATAGTTTTAGCAACATTGTGGAAGAACTATTCATCCATCCATTAAGTTGCTTTAAGTGAAAGAGTTCGACTACAAATGAGAGTTCAGTAATACCCTCCAGATAATTTTCATATAACTTTCTTTTCGCATCTTTTAGGAGTTTGAAATATTTTGGCATGTCACCATCAGGCACCTCATCTTCTACTCCATGTCCATCACTACATGAATTTGCATGCATATATGGAACTCCCCTTCCCTCTTGAACCATTGTAATCATATTTCCCCCCAATCTCGATTCAAATGGTATATCATCAAGTGACACATCATTACCAAAATTACATGTATTGTCCTCTAATGCATCGACCTACTCCCCATGATAAACCCAATGTACCCTCTAATGTACCCTACTGATGTGCCTTTAAAGTCACCCATCTCTCTCTCCTTACCTCAGTACCAATTGTTGTTGCCACATGCACAATAGTCGCTAACTCCTTGGCATACAAAATAATCCACCTCGACCTCTCTTGAACTGCGGAGCCAGAAACTAAACCATCTCTCTTATCTCTAGCTCTCCTAGTGTTCGCCATCTGAAAAGATAGGAACAAAACCACATAAGACTTAGTATAAGTTAGAGTACAAATCATAAAAAGGAATTAAAGATAAGCAACGTGGAAGCTAAAATGGACTCACAACCTACGATACCTAAGACTATGCTCTGATACCATCTTTAACACCTTGAGTAATCTGGAAAGCGAGGTGGCTAGCCACCACCGCCAAACTATGTCGGGCGTCACTAAATGAGTAATTATCCTTAGCATGTGACAAATATGAGACATATAAAAATTCATTTCCACAAGATAATAATCAGATTAATGCAATCAATATAATCATCCATGCAAATATTAAAATCCATCACCATGTTAATATCCAAAACAATCCAACTCAAAATAAATTTAAACTCGAATAAAATGATCCAACTGTAAACATCTGAATAAAACCGTTAAAAAATGTGGAACCGATTGGCCCACTAAATCCATGATAAAGTCTCAAAATGAATGTGACGGAATAGAAAATAAATCCTAAACAATGAAAACATCTCAAATAATTGAGTCTCCAGCTGCACCTTCAAAAAATCTCAAATCAATCCTATGTTGCTACTCCAGTGCTAATCTGAAGTGTTAGTCAACGCACTGGGTCCGAGCCCCCACATGAATACAAGTTACTCTCCCCAATTAGGGTCCGTGAACCCAGACAATAGCATTATACATAATAAACACCACAATGGAATATTTTAATTTAAACAAGATAATTATTAACATGTGAGTATATTAAACTACTATCCTCTAATCACGTAATTATACCACCCCTAAAGTTTAAGTCCAACTTATGCTATTACAATTCGATAATTATGCTAAAATCACCCTCTTTATTTAAATTGGTTAATCAAATTATTATCATAGCGGCGTCTTCATAGCTAGCCGATCCTACTGTATATCCTGCACTTACACTACACCAAAATGGGCAAATTGTCACCTTTCAGCCGGCCAGCCTTGTCAAGGTCATTGACCGTGACAAAAAAACACGCGTTTTATGTCACGGTCATTGACCTTGACACGACCGTGACAACGAATTATCACGGTCAATGACCGTGACAAGCCCGTGACAAATTTACTTGTCACGGTCATTGACCGTGACAATTATTTAAATTCTTGTCACGGTCAAAGACCTTGACACGACCGTGACAATATTCTCAGCAAAAACCCTACCCCCCCTTCTTTTTTCCCTCCCGCGCCGTTCCCTCCATTTCTCTCTCTCTCTCTCTCTCGACGCTGTTCTCTCTCTCTCTCTCTCTACTTTCAGGTCCATTTTCTCTCTCTCTCTCTCTTTCATTTATATATATATTTGTGTGTATATTTGTGTGTATGTGTATATATATATGTGTGTATGTGTGTGCGTGGAGGGGGGCAGGGGGTGGGGGGTGGGGCGGGGTGGGGCAGGGTGGGGGAGGGGGTGGGGACGGTGGAGGGGGGCAGGGGGTGGGGCAGGGTGGGGGAGGGGGTGGTGGAGGGTGGGGTGGGGTGTGTGTGTGTGTGTGTGTGTGTGGTGGTGTGTGGTGGGGGAGGGGGTGGGGTGGGGTGGGGTGTGTGTGTGTGTGTGTGGTGGGGTGTGGTGGGGGAGGGGGTGGTGGAGGGGTGGGGCAGGGGGTGGTTAGGGGTGGGGTGTGTGTGTGTGTGTGGTGGTGTGTGGTGGGGGAGGGGGTGGGGTGGGGTGGGGTGGGGTGGGGTGTGTGTGTGTGTGTGTGGTGGTGGAGGGGGGCAGGGGTGGGGTGGGGTGGCAATTTTTGACACGACACGATACCCGACACGAACTCGACACGAACTCGGATGATAAATTATTTATGTGTTGCAAGAATTTGAAATTAATTAAATTAAGTTATTGTAGGCGTATGAGTGCTATGATTGGTTAAGAGAGAAGAAAAAAATTATTTTATATTTTACTTAATGGGTTATGCGGGTCAACCCGAACACGACACGATAATAAATAGGTCGGGTTATTGTTTGCTCATCTGACACGATTAGTTAAATGGGTCGGGTTAGGGTTGACTAATACTTAACACGAACCCGACATGACACGACCCGAACACGACACGACGCACACGAATTTCCACCCCTAGTGGGAATTGATATCCAAGACATGTATTTGAATTGATATCTATTTATTTGAATTGATAGAATTGTTTCTAGGATAATAATCCTACTATAAGATAATTGCTCAAAATAAATATTAAATAATAATTACTAAGATATCAATTCAAATAAAGTCTTAATAACCTAACCAAAAGAAATAAAATAAAATATCAAATAAATTATCATCCACCTCATAGACATTCCCTACCAATCATTTTAAGATAATTTTATCCTTATAAAGATAATAGATTATGTAATTTTAGGACTTAAAATAATATTGATTATGGATATAGGACAACAAACATTTTGTTTCCATTTTTAGTCCCTATTTTCAAATTAAAGGGACACGTGGCATGTTATGATTGGTTAACGTTTTATGAATATGGGTCCGCGCCAGCGGTTTTATTAAAAAATAGGGACTAAAATCATAAATAAAATGTTTGTTGTCCTATTTTCAAAATACATATTACAATAAATCCTAAATTCACAAACCCCTAAAGATAAATACCTTTGATTGCAAAGCATGCACTTGTATTATTTCGACGTGTAATTTGGAAATGCTTGTTTTTCTTTCTAGAGACCCGTGTCGTCAAAACTTGGTAGTGTTCGAGTGTGTTTTTATCACTAAATTATTATTTCACTAACAAATACTCCTTATATCCTAGATTAAGAGTCCATATTTAATTTTTGTACTTACTAATAATACACTTAATCAATGGCTAGGATTAACCCTTATTCACTATTATGAAATTTGGTTAATTGATTATTTAAAAAAAAAAGCAAAAGTAGACTAACATATATACACAACACTAAAAGTAGACATCAATTTTATAAATAATTGATATTTTCATTCAAAATATGTGTGTGTGCGTGTGTGTGTGTGTGCGTGTGTGTGTGCGTGTGGCGGGGGTGGGGTGGGGTGGGTAGGGGTGGTGTGTGTGTGTGTGTGTGTGTGTGTGTGTGCGTGTGGCGGGGGTGGTATTGACGGAACTTACACATACGTTATAATATAGACGAAACATTTTTTTATTTGTACTAATAACATTTTTTTTATCTGTACTAATAACATTTTTTTTGGGCCCGCTTAAAGTTGTACACCATACACATTCCCCTCGCTATAGCCATGCGATATAATTTCATTAGCCATGCACTTATTGGCAAAGTTCCATGCATGACACATTATAACAGCCAGTCAACCCCTATTCTGTCAGTCCTGCACTTATTTATGACGCCAATACACACCCACGTCGCAATAGCCAACCAACCCGTATTCTGTCAGTCCTGCACTTATTAACGACATCTATCCATTTTAATGTTGTTTATTATCTTAGGCATTAATTATAAATTTATCAATATTTTATATTAACCACGCCCTATTAGAGAACATAAATCCTCAATTCTACTGCTAGTCCCATACCTAGAGGTCTCTAAAATACAAGTACGACCCACCCTATCATATAGGATAAATCTATACCATTAATTTCCTTCTTGTCTCGCGCCTAGACCAACCGAATCAACTGACGACAAAACAACCCACCCTAAAATATCGCATCCATAAAATCTACACTAACTGGTCCCACACCTAAGAACTGTTACTAAGGCATACCCACTAGCCCTATACCTAGCAATTATTCCTAACATTATGGTGAGAGGGTACTACCCATAAATCCCCTCATCCCTTCGGGGATAAATGTAATTAAATTAATAATTCGCATATGACATATTATCGACAAATCTACAATTTCTCATACGGTCACAAATAAATTTAATTTGATTCGTTCAATTCATCATCATAATTAGAAAAATTTATTTTATGCAACTAACATAAATTCCACATCATGCAAGTTTATGGAGCGCACAATAAAATTCCCTTTTATCACTCTTACATAATTTTATGTGATTACACGAGTCCCTTTTTAATTTAAATAAAATCACTAAGGTTTTTCTATATGCCTCTACACCCATATTAACAAGATTCCAAATCTTCACCTTAAGCACACAATGGTTAGGAGTCTTAAATCATATTAAGATTTTTCATAAAAATAGTCCCAATTAGAATTCACTTTCCCTAATTAAAGTTTCTCATTTATTTTAGGAAAAACATGTAACTTAAGGTTGAGACAATATTTAAAACGTATAATACTAAAGGGGAGAATAGAAGTATTCATGCTTGAAAAAAAATCAGTTGAAAATTTTGATTGGATGGTTGTGTTGCTCTCGAAAAATCAGTAAAGACTCGTTCTTGAACGATCTTGGGAAAATACGGTTTGAGCGTTCAAAACTTCGGTTGAATGTTGATTTAAAATGGGACTAGGGTTTGTAGATGAGAGAGAATGAAATTATGGGAGGCTATTGATTTTTGAGGAGGCTAAAATGAATTTTAAAACTCCTAAACCCTTCACTTTATGTTTATATACGAACAAAAATTTGAATCAAACACAAACACTAAAAAAACATTTCGGATGATCGGACCGTTGGAATTGCCTGAAATGTTAATATGTTGTAACTAAAGGCGAAACGAATCTGCACAAAAAAATTCAGCTCGATCGGAAGGTTAAATATTTTCATTTTTTATTTTTCTCCTTAGGTTGGATCCTCCCTTGGTATACCAAAAGTTAAAATTTCCAAATTTTAATCCCGATTTAAATTCCACTTACAACCTTATTTTTATATGTAAATACCAACCTCTTTACATACCAAAATTAAATGGTTTCCAAAAATTATTTTTTTTCAAAATTTAATTTAACAAATATTTTATGTTTTACAAACACGGGGTGTTACATGCATCTTATGGTCTACGCAACAGATGTTCGTACCATCTAAGTATACTTTCTCTTAATTTGTCACTACTAAGTGTTACTCCTAACTTATCTCTTATATATTGGTTTTTAATTGTGCCGTTTTTAGTAATTCCTATCATTCATCAGAGCATCCTCATCTTAATAACATTAACACTTTGTTCATGTATTTATTTAAAGCCTAACACGTCGTTCCATAGATGGTCACTGGCCTAATAACCTTTCTGTAAAATTTTCCTTGTAATTTGTTAGATATCCTCTTATCGCATAACACCCTAATCTCTTGTCTCTATTTCATCCATGCAGTTGCTATTCTACTCATAACATCCTCATTAGTATCCTCATTAGTATCCCCATTACTCTATATCATTATTAGTTTGGTTTATCACTTCTCTTTAATCTTTAAGATTATGTTATCAAATGACTCATTATTAAATTTACATTCTATATATCCAGTTTTATTTGTACTGATTTTAATCCCCTTAGACTCTAAGGCATTTTTCTATGTATCTAATCCCATTGCTAAGCCTCATTTGAAGTGTCTACTAAATGTATATCATCCGCAAATAACATACACCATGGGACATCTACTTATATGTCCTTAGTAATCTCATCCAAGCCCACTTTAATCATAAAATCATTAGTCTCTCCACAAATAGTTCTTACCTTAGTCTTTTCGTTATCGTATATATCTTTAATAACTTTAATATAACTAATAAGGATTATTTTTCTCCTTAAAGCCCGCTATATTATATCCCTAGGCACTCTATCATATGTCTTATCCAAGTCTATAAAGACCATGTGTAAATTTTTATTCTTACTTCTACATTTTTTCATTAGTTGTCTTAATAGGTAAATAGCTTCTGTGGTGGATTGCCTTGGCATAAATCCAAACTGGTTGTCCGAAATAGTTGATTCATTGCTTAAATTTTGTTCTATAACCTATTCCCACAATTTTATAGTATGATTCATCAGTTTGATTCCTCTATAATTACTGCAATTTTTTATATCCCCTTTATTTTTATTGGAAGGTATTATGGTACATCCCTCCACTCATCTGACATACTTTAATCTTTTTCAATTTTATTAAATAAGCATGTTAACCATTCTAACCCTAGACTTCCAAGGGTTCTCTACACCTCTATAGGTATTATATCTGGTCTATATTCCTCCGCATTTTTTTTACTAATATGTCTACGTCCTTTTCTGTAAACTGACACACCATCCCTATATTTCGTTATATGTTCTAAGCATTTTTAGGATATTCCTCATTCAATAATTCTTGAAAATAATCTTCCTATCAATATAGAATTTCTTTCTCAGTAATTAATATATCTTAATTTATGTCTTTTATACACCTAACTGGACCCATATCCTTTGTCAATCTATCCCTATTCCTTGCCAATTTATATATCTCATTCTCACCTCCCTTGTTACCTAATTTATTACACAGATGATCTAGTGCATTTTGTTGCACCTTTCGAACAATACTTTTTGCTTCACTTTTTACTTATACCTTTCCAAGTCTTCTAGTTTTTTACCCTTTTTCCATTCTTTAAAATTTATTCGTTTCTTTTGTATTATCTGTTGAACTTCAACATTCAACCACCAAGTCTATTTTAAATGAATATTTTTCCTTTAGGCTAACGTAAAATTTGCTTACCTATTTTTTTTAATATTACTTTTTGTTACCTAAATTCTATATCTTTGTATCCAATTAAATCATTCCATTTTAGATTTTGATAACCTATTTTCTCTTTTTGGTACTTAAATCCTTTAATAGGTAAATCTTTTACTAGTAGGTGATGTTTGTTTGTTAAGATTTCACTTGGTATTACCTTATAGTCATTGCAAGTCTTCAAGTCTCTTCTTCTAAGTGTGAAATAATCTATTTGAGTTTTATTCTCGCCGCTTCTAAATATTATTAAATGATCTTCCTTTTTTTGAAATATGTGTTTGCTATAGCTAGATCGTAGGCCTTAACAAATTCTAAAATAGTTTCCCCTCCTACATTTCTCTCAGCAAAATGATAACATCCCGTGTGTGTTTGGATAACCGTTCCTTTCTACTCCTACATTTCCACTCAATTCATCTCCTAAAAATATGTTTTTATGCGTAGGAATTTAAAACGAGTAAATGTCGAATTCATATAGAACAAGACCTGAGATTGAAATTGGTAGTTCATTTCTTGCATAGGACTAGCGTACCCCTACTATTCTCAATTAATTATCGACATTCCCATGCACAAAATTCAGAATCCGAACTCAAAATTTGGGCTAATAAAAGATGTTAATTTTTAGGCCCGTCTTTGTCAAAGAATTTGTGGGTGCAAAACCATAAGGACCCAATATTTGGCATCCTCAAAAGACCCAACATTCTTCTTAAGTCAAATTTAGCATTACGTAGATAATTATGGAGACACATCATGTGGATAATTATGAAGGCTCACCTTGTTTATCTACATTCTCGGAGGAGATAAACATTGATCAGTTAACGAGCCAATAAGGAGCTGGAAGAGTTTGCGTACAAATCATCCACTCTTATCACTATAAATAAAACCCATATCCGGGGGCAATGGCGCATGTAATTCTGAACCTCTAAAAGAATTAATAAAAAGTGAGAAACCCTCCGTGGATGCAGGTAGTTGTTGAACTATGCAAATCATGTGTGTTGTGAACTTTACTCGATCTTTAAATTCTTTTTCATTTAGAATTATTAATTTTGATTTCTTGCACTCATAACACACATACACACACACACACACAAACACACACACACACACACACACACACACACACACACACACACACATACACACACACACACACATATAGTGAGACTCTCCAACATATCTCCTAGCAACATACCAATTAACATACTGATTTTTTAAAAATAGTAAAAAATAAAATATTTGAATAAATTTTATGCACATGATCTCCATAATTACGTGATTATCTTCAAAATAATTCATCCAAAAATACAATCTAGAAGTGGGAGACATAATGATCATACGTGTAAGTGGTTAAAATGCCCCACCTCCAAATTGTATTTTTGGATGAACCTTTTTGTAGATTGTTTCCTTATTATGAAAATAATGCATACTAAATTTGGTTGAAAATACAATTTTTTAAAATTGGTATGTTAATAGGAAGTATATATATATATATATATATATATATATATATATATATATATATATATATATATATACTTCCTATTAACATACCTATATTGTCAAAATCTCAATTTTTGGAATTTTTTTTTATCAACATGGAGAAAATCAACATGTGGAAATCATAAAATAATCATTTATTAATCCAAAATGACATTTGGAAGACACAAAATATGACTGGAATTTAAGAATTTTATTAAGGGAAAGTCTATCCCCACACCCTTATATGCTCCCCCCACACCCTTTCAATGTCTAAAGACATTACTATCCTTCAAGCTTTTAACTTTTTTTCTTAAGCTATTTTTGAAAATAAATAAATAAAAACATATAACTAACTTTGATAAAAAAAAATACAACCAACTAATTACATCTAATTTTGATTAAAAAAACAACAGACTTTGATTTTTTTTTAAAAGGTACATCTAACTTTGATTAAAAAAATTGCAATTAACTTTGATAAAAAAAAGCTACTACCAACTTTGATAAAAAAAAAATACAACCAACTAATTATAGCTAACTTTGAATAAAAAAAAGTTTAGAGTTAACTTTAATATAATAAAAGAAAAAGCTGCAACTAACTTTGATAAACAAAATGCAATAAACTTTGATAAAAAAAAAGCTACAATTAATTTCGATAAAAAAAGTTTGAACGAACTTTGATAAATAAAAAAAAACAACTAACTATGGTAAATACAAAAAAAAATACAGCTAACTTAGATTAAAAAAAATTATAGCTAACTTTGGTAAAATTAAAAAAAAAACTATTGATTTTGATAAATAAAAAACAATACAGTTAACTTTGATTAAAAAAAAAAGGAAGAGGAGATAAAAGTGTGACGCATGATTAATTAATTGAGCGCAACTAATTCATAAATGTTCCAATTAATTGAAGCTACTTCAAATTAATTGTAGCTTCACTTGCTAATATTCCCGGACTCACCCAATTGATTCCAATTAATTGAAGCTACTTCAAACTAATTGTATCTTTACTTGCTAATATTCCCGGACTCACCCAATTGACTCGTATTTAAACCTTTATGAATTAGTTGCGCTCAATTAATTAATTATTTGTCACACCTTTATCTTCCCTTCCTTTTTTTTAATCAAAGTTGCCAATATTTTTTTTTATCAAAATCAATCGTTTTTTTTTTAAATTTTACCAAAGTTAGCAGTTATTTATTTTATTTACCATACTTAGTTGTAATTAGTTTTTTTTTTATTTATCAAAGTTCATTCTAACTTTTTTCTTTATCGAAATTAATTGTAGCTTTTTTTTTTATCAAAGTTAATTGCATTTTTTTTATCAAAGTTAGTTGCAGCCTTTTCTTTTACTAGATGTGCCCACGTGCGTTGCACGTTTGTGCGAGTTTCGATATTTCTCTTTAGGAATGAAATCATGAATAATAATGTATGATTGTAAATCCTTTGTTAAATTAAGGACAATTAATTAAGTAAAGTAACTAACAATGTAGTTTTGTTGACGCAATAAGCCATGCATTACGATTGAATATTTTAAATCAATCTCCATAAATCCAAGTTATAAGAAATGTAAAATGCAAAGAAATAGATAATTTGTTTTTGGAATAAATTGTATAATGACAATGTTTAAGGGCAAAAAATTGAAATGTAATCGTCAAATATGTTGCTTTTGACGTTTGTTAGGATTAGATGGTTCATCTTCCTTTTCCACTTTCAGAGCTACAAAACGTGCAAGCTCTCGATCAGATGCTTTAAGTGATTTCGGTGACAACTCTCTTATCAAAATAAGAGGTGGCCAACCCGATACTCCAATAATAACAGGAATCATAGATGGACCATTCTCAGCATAACAATAAAATAATAAGTATACGGGATAACCACATTAATTTTGAAAAACAGATTGTCAAAATATTATTTTATAAGTTAAAGAAAGCATTTTAAACAACCCAACTGAAAAGAAGGTGGATATAATCTACAAGAATAAAACTGAACAGTACATATATAACATAATAACCGAATGATTTATCGGTTAACAGTCTCTTACAACGTGTTACAACAATTAAATTTATTTACATAATGCATTTCAGTAGGTAAGTACAAAAGCTTGGGCCACACGCCCGAATAAATAACCCGATCATAACTAGAGTACAAAAATGAAGGCGTCTATAACAAAATATCCCGCAACATCCGCAAGGTGTTGTAGCTCCAAGACACATGAAAGGGAAAGTCAGTACGGGCGTCCTTGCGGTGGAGCACCTGAGCTAATATAAGATTCATGCGCAACAAGAAATATGAACGGGTCAGGGCCCGATTTTATATGATCACCAGATGAATAAAGAGTATGACAGTTATGAACAATTAATCATGATCAATAGTGATAAGAATCTAACTACTCAAACTAAGAGAATAGACTAAGACAATTAAAATGACGATAACTTTAATTCAATTTCACAAGAGAATATAAATGAATAATATTCACTAAGCATTTCCATTCTTAACACTGTTGCATTTTATCATTTTCGTATCTCATTAGGAAAATGTATTCAACGCCCTTTTTATTCTTAGAGCATTTTATCATAAATCAAGTCCCACTTGAATAAGAATAGTTATATTCAAATACATATAATGATTCTAAGACCGTCCTTCTGAGTTTCTCCATTGGACGCGTCCCTAAATGGCTATCATCTTCCAGGGCCTATCAAACAAGACAACCTGGGCATCCTATAACGCAAGTCGTCGGGAAGCGTCCATATACCTGCGAGTGAGTCATAACCACAACCAGAATTACCCCACATCGTAAAAATAAATACAACATACATAATAACCGGTCCTATGGCCAAGGACTATATTCACCCTGCATTCACTAGCCAGGGGACTTCACCTCATGCACGTACTTCCCTTATGATAGCATTTAGAGAGGTGTGTTTAAGTAAATTATCATTTACCATTTTATTCCCATTATAATACATACAATACATTTTATCCCAAGCCAGATGTACTTTATGCCATCATTAAATCCTCAATGAATGATAAACCCCTAATTCATTCTCCAAGCATTTTATGGTGTTACTATAAACCACCAAGTCTACCATCTCCCAATGACGTGCCGAAGTTCTTTAATGATTAAATTTTACATCTCATAATCTCAAACTAAATTGTTAAGGAAAAGAAACATCTAAAAATTTATTTACTAGTCCCCAAAATAAGCCCCAACTATTACCCTACTAACATAAGGTAGTTTCCTACTATTAAAAGACTCTCGGACACTAAGTTTACTTCATACAAGAAGGTTCCTAAGTCCTAAGCCTAAAAGAAAAGGGTTGAAATTGAGTTAGAAAAATAACTCAAAACATCAGAAATTCTGAATCGATTCGCCCTGGACGAATTGATTCCATCTGGAAGCGAATCGATTCGGACCAGCCGAATCGATTCGGATAGGAGGAACTGACTTTCTGGAAACTGCCGAATTAATTTGGATAAGCCGAATCGATTCGGTTACTCATACCTGTAGCCATGCTTCTTTAACGAATCGATTCGCCCAGCCTAGAAATCCCAATTTGGCTATGGAGTTTTGAAACTCCAATCTCTCCCAACTCATTTCTACCCAAATCAACATCATTCTTTCAACCCAAAACAATCACCAATGCATCCTAAACCTTATAAATCACACAATAACTATCTAAATCAGATTTTAAGGGTTCAAACACTACAATTCTCTTACAACCCTAGAATGGTTAAATAATTTCTAATACACAACTATCACACAATTTATTCAACCTAAATCATATATTAGCAAGTAAGAAAACTTGCCTTAAACTGAAATCTCAGATTCTTGGAAGATGAATGCAAGATCAAATCCCAAATCTTCAATTCTTCTCCTTTCTCTTCTTTTCTCCACGATTCTTTTCTTCTCTCTTTCTCTCTAGGTTTAGAAATACATTTAAGAAAATAAGATGAGGTGCAAGACTTAAACGTGCCTCTGTCTTCATAATTCCCATCTTTAAGCGTCAATACCACATTAAAATGACTCATAACTACGCATCTAAGCCATAACCAGTCAAAAGTGCCCAAAACAAAAAAATACAATATGGTACTTATTTTGACTATCTCGCACATTTCGGGACTAACTATGCCCTCTAAATTGGCATCCGAAATAATACACATCATTTTCATATCCCATTTCATTTTAAACCACAACTGTCATTTTAAGCACACGACATAATAAAATATAACAAAATGCTATTTATGTTCCAATAACGGTAAATATGCAACATTCTAGTAAATATTATTTATTACTCATTTAAAAGATATTTACTCCATCATCCATTATTTTATATAATTACTTCATACAGTAAATTAATATTTAATAAATCTTTCAAAAGTAAGGGATGTTACATACTCCCCCCCTTATGAGGGAATTTTTCCCTCAAAATTCAGGCGTACCTTGCAAAAAGAGATGGGGATACCTATCCCACATATCATCCTCATGCTCCCAAGTTAATTCCTCGGTGTTGTGATGACCCCATTGAACACGAACCAAGGGCACCACTCGAGATCTCAGTCTTCGCTCCCCGTGCTTTAATATTTCCACTGGTCGTTCCTCATAAGAAATATCGGGTTGCAATTTTATATCATCCAAAGAAATATGCCAATGAGCTCCTTCGCACCTCTTATACTTTTTCAAAGATGAAACATGAAATACATAATGAATTTTTTGTAAGTGTTCAGGTAAGGCAAGTTGGTACGCCACTGGGCCCACCTTGGCAATAATGGGAAAAGGTCCAACATAGCGCGACGCACGCTTTCCTTTTTTACCAAATCGCTTTATACCCTTCATCGGCGATACTCGCACCAACACTTGATCTCCAACTTCCAACTCTATATGCCTTCTATTCGCATCGGCATAACTCTTTTGTCGATCTTGAGCTATTCGGATGCGATTTCGAATGAGTTCAATCTTTAAAGAAGTGTCTTGGATCATTTCAGGTCCAAGAAATTTATTATCCCCTACCTCCAAATAATAAGTGGGTGATCTATACGGCCTACCATAAAGTGCCTCATAGGGTGCCATCCCAATAGTGAATTGGTACGAATTATTATAAGCAAATTCGACCAAAGGGAGATATTGTTCCCAACCACCTTTGAAATCAAGCACACACATTTGGAGCATGTCTTCCAACATTTGGTTGACTCTTTCAGTCTACCCATCTGTTTGAGGGTGATAAGAAGTGCTCAACTTCAATTCGGTTCCCATTGCTTCTTGGAAACTTCGCCAAAAGTGGGAAACAAAAATCTTATCTCTATTAAAAACTATATTTATGGGCAACCCGTGGAGTCTAACAACCTTCGGGATAAAAAGTCGGGCATAACGAGCAAAATTATAATCTGTGCGTACGGGTAGGAAGAGTGCCGACTTAGTCAAGCGATCAATAATAACCCAAATGGAATCATGATCGCTCGGCGACGTTGGTAATCCCGTGATAAAGTCCATCAAGATACTTTCCCACTTCCATACCGGTATTTCCAATGGTTGTAAAAAACCCGTTGGCCTTTGATGATCTACTTTCACCAGTTGACAAGTGGTGCATTGGGAAACAAATTCAGAAATGTCCCATTTCATGCCTGGCCACTAATACTGACGGCGCATATCTTGGTACATCTTGTACCCACCAGGATGCATTGTAAACTTAGACCCATGAGATTCCGTCATCACGGCTCGTCTTAAATCCCCTTCGTCCGGGATAATGAGTCTCCCGTGGAAACGTACCCCACCCTCAGAGCTTGTAGAGTAGGATTCTGCTCCCTCGGTCAACAATTGGGGTATACGGTCCTGACAACTTTCGTCCCTTCCTAGAGCTTTAACAACCCTTGCCACTATTGTAGGCGTAACGGTCATTACCGACATAAATGCCCTAGCAACCGTGTCCTCCTGGCTAAGCTCCTTCCATTTAGCTTTCCATATCTCCGCTAACTCCCCCTCGGGCTTCCTAATTAATGCATCGACCACTACATTCGCCTTACTTGGGTGATAGTGGATGTCAAATTGGTAATCTTTCATAAACTCTAACCACCCGCGCTGTCGCATATTCAAATCTTTCTGTGAAAACAAATATTACAATGATTTGTGGTCCATAAAAAGACTAAATTTCTCCCCTAGGAGATAATGCCTCCAAATCTTCAAGGCAAAAACTACTGTGACAAGTTCCAAATCATGCACCAGATAATTCTTTTAATGGGGCTTTAGCTTGAGAGAAGCATAAGCAATGGCCCGCTGCTCTTGTTGTAGTATACCTCCCAATCCTTGTAGAGATGCGTCGGTGAAGACCAAATATTCTAATAATGGCCTTGGTAACGCAAGGACTGGAGCAGAAGTGAACCTATCCTTCAGCTCATCAAAAGCTAATTGACAAGAATCATTCCAAACAAACCTCACCCCTTTCCGAGTTAAATTTATCAAAGGGCTTGCAATTTTAGAAAAACCCTTGATAAATCCGCGGTAATAACCTGCCAAACCCAGGAAACTACGAACCTCGGTAGGTGTCGTGGGCTGACCCCATTCCCTCACCGTAACAACTTTTCTTGGGTCTACCAAAATACCATGGGCTGTCATAATGTGACCCAAAAAGTTTACTTCCTGTAACTAAAAACCGCACTTCTCAAACTTGGCATACAACTGATGATCCCTCAACGTCTGCAGGACCAACCGTAAGTGAGTAGCATGCTCGACTTTCGTTTGGGAATACACATGAATGTCATCAATGAACACGATAACAAACTGGTCCAAGAAGTCCCGAAACACTCTATTCATAAGGTCCATAAACACGGCGGGAGCATTGGTTAGTTCGAAAGGCATAACCAAAAATTCGTAGGACCCATATCTAGTTAGGAAAGTGGTTTTGGACACATCCTGCTCTCGTATCCTCAACTGATGATACCCCGTCCTCAAATCTATTTTAGAGAAGAACGACGCTCCCCTAAGTTTATCAAACAAATCACTAATTCGAGGTAATGGGTATTTATTCCGGATGGTGACTTTATTCAACTCCCTGTAGTCCACGCACTACCGGAGAGAACCGTCTCTCTTCTTCACAAATAGCACCGGAGTGCCCCATGGTAACGTGCTTCGCTTAATAAACCCTTATTCTAGCAAGTTCTGAATCTGATCCCTTAACTCCCTCATCTCAACAGGAGCCATGCGGTAGGGGGCTCTAGCAATCAGTCGTATTCGCGATGCTAAATCAATCACAAACTCAATTTCCCTACTAGGAGGCAAACTCGGTATTTCTCAAAAAATGTCTTGGAAATCTCTAACAATCGGAATCGAATCTAAGGAAATGAATACATCCCGAGAAGTCTCCTCTGCGATACAATACAAGTAAGTTCTAAAACCTCCTTCTGAACGAGGCATAACCACTAAAAACATTTCTTACCCCGGAATGGCAAAAACTATACTTTTCCCATAGCAATTAACTATCACCCGATACTTCACTAGCCAATCCATACCCAGAATTACATCATACCCGACCATATCAAGGACGAGCAAATCGGCCTCAAAACACAAGTTGCCAAGATTTATTTCTACTTGTTTGCAAACAAAGAAAATGAGTGAACCATCACTCATAGAAGATTCAACACTAGTGAAGGTTCTTTTCGCAGATTTAATCAACTTTGTAGACTGAGCAAAGCTTCTAGAAACAAACGAGTGTGTCGCACCCGTATCAAACAATACACGACCCATATGCCCCTGAATGAAAAACTTACCGTCAATAGCTGGCAGTGCGGCTGGTGCCGGAGGAAGCATAGCATCCTGAATGTGGTAAATACGACCGTACTGTAGCTGTCCCTATTGTGGAGGGACAACAGGATTAGGCACCTGTGGCGGTAGCTGGGCCGGTGGATGCTGTGGAACCCTAAGAAGTTATCCCCCATTCAACTGAGGACACACCCTCTTGTAATGACCTGACTCTCCACATTGAAAGCATCGACCCGTTATATTCTCCTCGTTTCGGCCCCGGTTATTTCTAAACTGCCCAAAGCCTTGGCCTGGATGGCCTCTACCCCCATTACCACCCCGACCTGCTAGCTGCTGTTGTGGGGCACCTTGACCATGCTTACTATTACTGCCACTAGCATTAAATCCACCAAAATGTTGTCGTTTAGACAAGTCCCCTTGCTGGGGGTCCCTTTCTTTTTGTTTATTTCCCAAAGGTTGGGACGAGGGTAATGCTCCTCCTCCTGCACCATTACCTCCGGGTTTTCCCGCTTGCCCCAAAACTGAAACCTTCTTACCACTTTGGACATACATCCAATGTTCTTGATAATGGAGTAACGCTGCGTTCATTACATCACCAAAAGTTTGCAAAGCTGGATTGCCCAGCAAATGTTGTCGTATCCTCCAGTGTAAACCCCCAATAAATTTGGATATCCTCCTCTCCTTCGGAGTCACCTCATCCGGTACAAAGCTAGCTAACCGACTGAATTCCTCTTCATATTCCGCAACTGAACGCTCAGCTTACACCACATCTTGCAGTTTTCTTCATATCTCCCTCTGAACCGCGGGAGGAAAATACTTCCGATCAAACAAAACCCAAAAGTCATTGGTAGTCATAGTATCCCTCTGATTCGGCATAGTCATCGATTCCCACCAATGTAATGCAGCTCCAACGAGTTTGAAAGTAACAAGGATTTGTTTTCTTTCCTCACTCCACTCCACCATGCGCAGATGGCGTTGCATATCCTTTTTCCACTAATTAGCTACTATGACGTCAGAACCTCCTTAAAATTTTGGGGGATGGCCCGTCAAAAAGGATTCTCTGACCCTTTCCCACGGAGAAGGTACCGTAGGAGCGTGCACCTCTTGAGCTCGTTACTATTGATCTTGTGGCAATTACTGAACCACGATAGTCATCGCTGCATTGACCGCTTGGGACACAATACTTGCTACATCAGCAGCATTTATAGTCCCTTACTATGGCGGTGGAGGAACTACCTCCTCCTCTATAACTCTATTCCTTCTAGCGGGGCGACCTCTCTTAGGCGGCATCTGAGACAAAGGAATAATAAAATTAGAATACTATTTAGAACAATCTATTTTGCAGAAGATCACAAACATAGGCAACAAAATAGTCCTAGTATTAAGCTCTATATCAAAGAACGCTACGGTAGAACGTGACAAGTTCGCATAGATCCTAAAGACTCTAGAACCTGATGCTCTGATACCATCTGTGATAACCCGCTTATCAAAATAAGAGGTGGCCAACCCGATACTCCAATAATAACACAAATCATAGATGGACCATTCTCAACATCACAATAAAATAATAAGTATACGGTATAACCACCTTAATTTTGGAAAATGAATTGTCAAAATATTATTTTATAAGTTAAAGAAAGCATTTAAAACAACCCAACTGAAAAGAAGGTGGATATAATCTACAAGAATAAAACTGAACAGTACATATATAACATAATAACCGAATGATCTGTCGGTTTACAGTCTCTTACAACGTGTTACAATAATTAAATTTAGTTACATAATGCATTTCAGTAGGTAAGTACAAAATCTTGGGCCACACGCCCGAATAAATAACCCGATTGTAACTAGAGTACAAAATAAAGGCGTCTATAACAAAATATCCCACAACATCCGTAAGGTGTTGCAGCTCCAAGACACAAGAAAGGGAAAGTCAGTACGGACATCCTTGCGGGGGAGCACCTGAGCGAATATAAGATTCATGCACAACAAGAAGTATGAACGGGTCAGGGCCCGATTTTATATGATCACCAGATGAATAAAGAGTATAACAGTTATGAATAGTTAATCATGATCAATAGTGATAAGAATCTAACTACTCAAACTAAGATAATAGACTAAGACAATTAAAATGACCATAACTTTAATTCAGTTTCAGAAGAGAATATAAATGAATAATATTCACTAAGCATTTCCATCCTTAACACTGTTGCATTTTATCATTTCCGTATCTCATTAGGAAAATGTATTCAAAGCCCTTTTTATTCTTAGAGAACTTTATCATAAATCAAGTCCCACTTGAATAAGAATAGTTATATTCAAATACATATAACGATTCTAAGACCGTCCTTCCGAGTTTTCCCACTGGAGACGCCTCTAAATGGCTATCATCTTCCAGGGCCTACCAAACAAGACAACCTGGGCATCCTATAACGCAAGATGTTGGGAAGCGTCCATATACCTGCGAGTGAGTCATAACCACACCCGGAATTACCCCACATCGCAAAAATAAATACAACATATATAATAATCGGTCCTATTGCCGAGGACTATATTCATCCTGCATTCACTAGCCAGGGGACTTCACCTCATGCGCGTACTTCCCTTATGATAGCATTTAGAGAGATGTGTTTAAGTAAATTATCATTTACCATTTTATTCCCATTATAATACATACAATACATTTTATCCGAAGCCAGATGTACTTTATGCCATCATTATATCCCCAATGAATGATAAACCCCTAATTCATTCTCCAAGCATTTTATGGTGTTACTATAAACCACCAAGTCTAACATCTCCCAATGACGTGCCGAAGTTCTTTAATGATTAAATTTTACATCTCATAATCTTAAACTAAATTGTGAAGGAAAAGAAACATCTAAACATTTATTTACTAATCCCCAAAATAAGCCCCAACTATTACCCTACTAATATAAGGTAGTTGCCTACTAATAAAAGACTTTCGGACACTAAGTTTACTTCACACAAGAAGGTTCCCATGTCCTAAGCCTAAAAAAAAGGGTTGAAATTGAGTTAGAAAAATAACTCAAAACAACAGAAATTCCGAATCGATTCACCCAGGCCGAATCGATTCGGACCAGCCGAATCGATTCGAATAGGAGGACCTGGCTTTCTGCAAACTGACGAATCGATTCGAATAGGCCGAATCGATTCGGCTACTCAGACCTGTAGCCGTGCTTCTTTAGCGAATCCATTCGCTGAGGGCGAATCGATTCGCCCAGCCTAGAAATCCCAATTTGGCTATGGAGTTTTGAAACTCCAATCTCTCCTAACTCATTTATACCCAAAGCAACATCATTCTTTCAACCCAAAACAATCACCAATGCATCCTAAACCTTATAAATCACACAATAACTATCTAAATCAGATTTTAAGGGTTCAAACACTAAAATTCTCTTACAACCTTGGAATGGTTAAATAATTTCTAATACACAACTATCAAACAATTTATTCAACCTAAATCATATATTAGCAAGTAAGAAAACTTGCCTTAAACTCAAATCTCAGATTCTTGGAAGATGAATGCAAGATCAAATCCCAAATCTTCAATTCTTCTCCTTTCTCTTCTTTTCTCCACAATTCTTTTCTTCTCTCTTTCTCTCTAGGTTTATAAATACATTTAAGAAAATAAAATGAGGTGCAAGACTTAAACGTGCATCTCTCTCCATAATTCCCATCTTTAAGCGTCAATACCACATTAAAATGACTCATAACTATGCATCTAAGCCATAACCAGTCAAAAGTGCCCAAAACACAAAAATACATTATGGCACTTATTTTGACTATCTCGCACATTTCGAGACTAACTATGCCCTCTAAATTGGCATCCAGAATAATACACATCATTTTCATATCCCATTTCATTTTAAACCACAACTGTCATTTTAAGCACACGACATAATAAAATATAACACAATGCTATTTATGTTCCAATAACGGTAAATATGCAACATTCTAGTAAATATTCTTTATTACTCATTTAAAAGATATTTACTCCATCATCCATTATTTTATATAATTACTTCATACAGTAAATTAATATAAAATAAATCTTTCAAAAGTAAGGGTTGTTACAATTTCCCTTTAATGTAGAATCTGTATATTTTCCCAATGCATGTATATAACTTTCGAACATAGTCTGAGTGCAAAATTCCCTGTGTAAACCAAATAATATATATGAATCTTAATTAAATATAATTGTTATTGAGCTTATTGAATAAATGTATGAATTTGAATTGTAAATAAGAATGATATTACCTTGTCTTTTAGTAAAGTTTTATATATGAGTTTTATTATTAATATTGAAAGATTCTTGATCATATTAATTTACCTTGTTGTGTAATTTAAATTTGAAGTACCATAATTTAAGCATGTGCCATTTCCATTTTCAACAGTTACTTTTTTATCGCATACATTGCAAGCATCATACCATGGATTTTCCTTATTTCTAACCTCCATAATCATTGCCACGAAAGAACATAAAAGATTTTGTGGTTTGTGAAAAATCAGATATGTTATGTTATTAAATTGAGGATATTAGAGACGTAAAAGTGAATCATAGTAAATGAATCATTACCTCTATAGTTGATGGGATTCCATTAATAATATCACGAATAGAAACAGTTTCCGCATTGTTGATTATTTTTTGGGGAGGCGAAGAAAATTTGTTGAAATGTGGGGATGATATTGATGTCGACAACCTGTAATTGACATTTGTGAAATTAATACATGTAAGGGAGAATTATTATTTTTTTTGAAAGAAATTGTCTAACCAATACTTTAATTCAGTAGCTTGTATGATATCGGGGTCAATCTTAATTGTAGTCTTTTATACACTGCTCAAGCTATACTCCCCTGTGAAGAATGTATTGATTTATTTTGAGTTAGTAGGATTTTTATTAATTGTTTGTGAGATGATAAGTATTATTGTTCCTTCGTAGGATGAACGTTTAGCTTGAGAAATGGCTATTATAGGAAATGTTGCTGATAAGTCACTTATTTTTTCGCCTTCATTCTCTGCTAAGTCGCCCCATAATGTGAATTTCATTGATTGAAACCTGTCATAAATAATAAATAATAATATTGAATTTAATATAAAGGACTATGAAGAAAAGCGAGAAATTATGAAGAAAAGCAGAAATCTGAGAGTAAACTTTAAGTAAGTTTTGTTTTGAATCGATAGTTTAAAGTATACCGTCAACCACCGCGATCTCGGACCCACCGATCGGACAATAGGTACACCGTCAACCACACATGGTGCCTTTCACCACGTGAGAAGGCCACAGCTAAACAATTCTTCTTCTTTAAGGGATTTAGAAGAAAACCCAAACTTCTCTTCAAATGGTAGAGATAAACCGGTGCCAAAATGCTCCAAGCAAAGTATATGTATATATGAACTTGGAAGAAACAAATATGGGTGTAACTAAGTGTTTAAAGGATTTTTTTTCTTTATAAAATGAACACTCAAACTCATGAAATTTTTCTTGGAAGAATCAACTCTCAAAACTCTCTCTAGGAGTTATAATATTATGAAAAAGTTAAACCAAAAAGATTGGTTCCCGCACTCTTAAGTTCTGTCAAAAGTTAGTGGGGTAAGGAAGTGGGAAACATGGGTAAAAACTGCTAAAAACTACCAAAATTTTTTTTTGCTGGAAATCTCGTTCGAACGGGCCTTTCTAACGAAGTTCCAGTGGCTTAAAAATGAACTTGTTAGAAATCTCGTTCGAACAACCATCTCGTTCGAACGACAATTCGAATGTTGTTCCAATGGACTATGGGGAAGCTCGTTGGTAGTTTCGTTGGAATGACATTCTCGTTCGAACGACATTCTCGTTCGAACAACAATATCGTTCGAACGACAATATCGAACGAGAAACCAGAAAGTTGGAAATTACGAATTTATCCCAGAAACTTTATATACTTTATATAAAAGTTTTTAATAGAAATCTTTCTGAAAATAAAACACAATTTTAAAACCTAACACCCAATAAACTTGTTCCAAGATCCTATATATATATAAAATGCATTCATACCTTGGGAGCATGGAACCACTGTTGATGACGTTGAAACGAGGCACATAAACTCGGCATTTGATGAAGCTTTATACTCTTTACCGCTACGTCTTCAACTAACCACATCATAGGCTTGAATAGGTACACTTTAACACTATCCTATGACATAAATGTTTTTGTTCGAATTTGAGCCAAAACTATATTAAGACTCAATTGGAGAATTGTGTCCTTACATGTGTTGATGATTCCGTACCATTGCCAATTCTTAGAAGGAATTCGCTGAATTGTTGATCATTTCTGGCACGCATATTTAATGTCAAAGGTAATACATGCATTGTATTCCAAAGCGGTGACATCACAATGCTAAAGTTTAATGTTTCTAATCTTGACCCTTGACGTACTACTGGCAGGACCTGTCTGAAATCTCCACCGAAGATAATCACCTTGCCCCCGAAAGGTTCAATACTATCCATTAAATCCTTTAATGTCCTATCAAAAGCTTCAATCAAGAATCGCTTTGCCATTGGTGCTTCATCCCAAATTATGATCCTTGCTTGTCTTATGAGTTCTGCTGTGCCACTTTGCTTGGGAATGTTGCATAAGCTTGTCTCAGTGGTCAGAATATATATTTTGAAGCGAGAATATGCAGTTAGACCTCCAAGTAATAATGATGCAGCTACACCTGATGTTGCTGTAGCAAGTGCAATCATACCTTTCTTTCTAATGTCAGCAAGTAACGCTCTATACAGATATGTCTTTCTAGTTCCACCCGGCCCATCAACGAAGAAGGAACCCGAATTTTTAGCAATCACCCTCTCGAGTATAACCAAGTACGCATGTTTTTGGTCTGCGTTTAAATGCGTACCAAAATTATAGTCTTCTTCTGGTGTTTCAATGTGGAGTTCATCTGTAATTTCTCTTTGATTGGTGATATTTGATGATAATTGTGTACCGCTACATGGAGGCAGGTCAAAGTCTTTAATCGATTTTCCCATTGAATCTAGAAAGAAGCTGATGCTATTAATGTGAAATCTTTTTATGCAGGTAATGAATTTGGGTGGAGTCTTTTAAAATCTTTGGACAAAAACTCAAAGTTTGTTTCCCAAAATTTTCTCACATCGGACGGCTCACAATAAACTAAAATAATTACGAACAATCTTCTTAGTGTTTCAGGCATTTGGAAAGTGGCAGCTTCTGAGAGGCAATCTGCAATGCTATCATCTTATTCTAGCAGTCCACGTTTTTAGGCGGCTTCTTTAAATGTTAAGTAAGTGATTCCATCATAAGTTAGAAGGTCTTAAAATGATGTTGGCCCCCGGATGTGATTTAGAAGAAGTCTTAAGTAATATCGTTCTCCTTCTATAGGATTTGCACCATTCACATGACCAATTACATTGAGTTTATTCTTCCTTTTAGACCAAGTTTTTACTTTATTGTCCCATACGTAGTGCTCGGGGAATTCCCTATACGGATATTGACGTGATTCGCTGAATCTGGAGCACATACTGAAGAATTCAGTTAGCATTGTCTTGCTAATGTTTGGGGTGTCAAGCACATTATTTAAGTTTTTGTTCTCCCTATATGTGACAGTATGCTTATTTGGCAAGTGGAGTTGAAGGTTTATCACCGATGGCATGATTTCATTAAGCTCGAATTCAAAAATTCTCCAAATGGCTTCTTGTGCAGATACCCATCTTGCATCTTGGAATTATTTGATCTCATCAATAGTGGTTGTGTTATTTTCATTGAATGAAACATGAACAACCACTTTATCATGCCCTTTGTAAATGTACTTGTAAAGTTACTTCACAGGTTTTAACCCCGAGAAGACTTCAACGTTGATATGATAATTATATCTTGTAAGGAATATGGATTGTAAGGAACAACCCATCGATTTTCTAACAACTTCTTGCGCACGCGTACTTGTATTCCATTATTTGGGCTTCGATAAATAGGATATGAGTCTTGGCCTTGAGAGGTAGAAGATGCGAATTCGCGAGGGTAATGAAATTTGAAATTCCCATTTATCATACAGGGGTTATTTTTATTTAATTCTCCATAGGGACCATGCATCATGTGCTTGATGATTAATGAATAAAGCAATGGGTATTCATGAATATCAGGTATCTCTACACAAATGAATTTATCATAATTATCTAGAGTATTGAGCTTGTAATCTTGCTTTAGAATTACCAAAATATGAGCATGTGGCAATCCTCTCTTTTGGAATTCGATTACATGTACATGTGCTGCTACCTTTCCAAATATTTCTTTCTTAAAAAGTTGATCCTTTAGGTTCTTTAATTTAGCTCGAAATAGTTAGACCAGGTCGATCTTGAGGTATCTGACCTGGATGAAGATTATCAAGGATTTCTTTCCAATCAGGGTTGCAAGTCATTGTGATGAATAAATCTAGCTTCCCATATCTTTGAACTAAAGCCATTGCATCCAAGTATCTACGATGCATATCTCTAGGTCCACCAATGAATGATGCTGGGAGAATAATTCTTTGACCGACTTTGTTGGCTCTTATTTCACCTGATGTGACGTTATCGATCAACACTTGGTATAATTCACCTCTGATTTTTTTCTGTTGGTTACGATAGAAGTCAAGTCGGGTTGTTTCTAACTTTATGTACATGTCGACAGCAGACTGTTGTAGTAGCTTTCCAGCGAATAACAACGTTGATTGTCTATTATTTCTGATCTGCAATTTATGTGAATAGTATTCTTGACATGATACTTTAGATGAGTTCTCTCGATGAACACCTAGAAGAGTGTATGGTTGTGGAAATTTGAAAAGAAGAATAATTGTTAAATGTAATCAAATTGGAATTTAAGAATGATATTTTTAAAATATATTTTATGTTAAATCTATACCTTCTTGCTCTGATGAGAGAATGTCCTCTATACATGTGATTGCTGGTAGGGAGGCCTGGATGTTTGTAGATGTGGTAGATGAGGTATCATTTTGGCGCTTTATGTATTGATTCCATCCAACCTCTCCTTTTGGAAAAAGCAATGGGTACTGTAATGGGCCATAACATCCAAAGTAGTGCTTTATTTGGTGTCGTTGACCGGAGTGAGACACGATAATGATGTCTCGCTCGAAAGGAATATTTACATTATTTCCTTCAATCCATATTGCAGCAATTTCATCGGATGTAGGCTCATTGTAAACACGTTGATCAAGGTTAACATGTTTACTGATTTGAACTTGAAGTGCATCGAGTGAAGGGTAGTCCTTTAATCGCCGTAAAAACTGAACATATGGATTTTCATTTAGTACATTCAAGAGCTTTTCAACTATATCAACGTTTAAGGATAACCCTGGTAAGATTCCCATTCGATTTTGAACCTCATTGCTAGTATCATGGAAGTGGAGTTGGAAATAACAGGGGTTGTTGGTGGGTTTCAATACTTAGCCTTGAACTCGAAATGTGTATACACCACATCTTGATGAAGCTAGTTGCTTGTCAAGAGTAACTCCAAATGAAGTGAAGGCGAATATACTATTGTAAACTCTGATATTAACACGAAATTCTCTTGATTCAGAAGAATTAGATGTGAAAAGATGAAATAAAACCTCGGGGACCGAAGTTTCAGCGAGTGAGATTTGACTTTTTTAACAACAAAATATTGGGGGTTCATATTGGAATCTTTGGGCATTGCAGTGATGGCAATCGGGAGTTGCTTCTAGTTCTAGCAATGTAGAGCATAGAGGTTCATATACGGTTTCTCCTAATATGAGAGCAATTGTAATATTAAATTTTCATTTCATAAGTCTAACATGATTTACTTAAGCATAAACTATATTTTAGTTATTTTTAGCTAACCTTGATATTGGCAAGAATTTAATTGGGCTCGAAGTAACCAAGTAATTCTCTGTCTTTTCCTTGTATTGGGTTTGCCATATACATTTTCTGATGGTGGAATGGATGACATTTCTAACAATTTGGGAAATGATGTGTCTGGAAGATTATTTAATAAGTTTAGTAAGAAAGGAGCATGAGAAATGTAATTGAATGATTTTATAATTTAAAATAAAAATTTAATTAAATATAATAATGGTGAAAATATATGTAAGGAAATACAGATTGAATTTTCATTAACTTCATGTAAATGGCACATATATAAGTTGTTTACTATGTCAAAAAACTGATGCGCAAACTTGGTTTACAAATTTGATAACTTTGACTTTTGTGTGTATGTCGTTGTTGCAAGCCAAGTTAATCAAAACCTTAATTAGCTACAAAATATAACAAACTCAAGTGTAGCGGCAAGTAAGGATGTCAATCCACATCAAGGAGGTAAGCTAGAGACAAACTCAATTGTAATTCAATTTTTATTTTCTTTTTGTGCTTTTCAAATATTAAAACAATTTGGGTGAGATGAGAATTTAAACTAAACTAAATCAAGATGTAAATAAAAGTAAATGAAAATATTAAGTAAATCTAACTAACTAAAAATCTAAAATATGAGAATGGTGAGGAAATAAAAGTGAGAACAATCAAGGGCTAGGATGACTCTAAATATTTTAGTTAATCAAAATTAATTAGTTCAAGTACTCAAGGATAGTCTTATGTTCTTCTCATATAAAAATATTTCTGAAATTTAGATTGAAACTGACTCAATTTTAATTTTTAATCACATCTCGTCATATAATAGATGTATTCATTGGCAACCTAAAAAACCTTTTAAATATTTTCAAGACCTCTCTCAACATTTCATAATCTCAATCAAGGTCGGTCCTAGAGTTGTGAACAGAGCAACAGTGTCGAGTTTGGAGCTGAAGCCGATGTGACACCCCGCCTAATTAAATACCGGGCGATCACTCCTTTATTAAATTAAAATCAAGGTGAACAGTTGGTTCATTCTTAGCATCACTGTCGCAAAGTAACTTTTCCAATTAAACACCCTAAATAATTAAGCTAAGTGTCAAAAACATTTGAAACCTTACATCCATTTTATAAAATCCGATTATAAAACCTTTAATCATCAACATATTAAGAGTCACACATTTAGTATAAGAATAAAAATGAACATTCAAGGATTTAACCATCAATAATAAATCCCAACATTTACAAAACTAAAGGAAAACATCCTGACAATAATAAATCCCGAAATAAAAATGCTGAAAGTAAAAAGAATTACAATCTCTGATAATATCAACTAAATAATGGAAAAGGGCGACACATGCCCCCACTGGATAAAGCTTAACTAGAAGTAGAGTCAACAATGAGGTCGTCTAATCAATGGCCTGCAACTCCCACAAAAGCTATAGCGCGTTCCATCCAAAGAATCCTAAGTAAGACGCCCCTGTGGCTGGGCACCTGTAATACATATATATATATATATATATACACAAGAGAGAAGAGTTAACAGCAAACGGGTCAGAGCCCGAATGTAAAACAGTTTTAAAATAGTTTAGCAAGTATTTAAAATGTTTACCGGCTAATGCAACAGTCATATTAGTATGCGGCACTCTCTTGAGAATTCTCACCTCTCATCTAGTGTGCACGTCTATCGTACTAATGAACCCCATATATCTCTCTAACGTATTCTCCATAAGTTTTAACACGTGAAATTAAGGTTATGATATTCACTTTAGAAAAGTCTATCTCTTCAAGATTTCTTCCGTTATTTAGAATAATTCCGTATTGTTATAATGTTTCCGAATACTTACGGTGAAGTTGATGAATTTCATAATATACTCAACTACTATTTTACTCAGTAGAAAGTTCTCATATAGTTACACGTATATATATTAATCACTCGTATAATATATATATACAAACATCACCCCACATAAAATCTATGGTGCTAGACTTCCATATATAAGTATATATATACCAATCACTCATAAATAATATATGTACTAACGGCACCCCACATAAAAACTATGGTGCTGGCATACTCTGCTATCAAGTCCCCGTATCACACAAACTAAGGGAAGTACTAGTTCGGAATCACTCTCGAACTGTATTAACACAAACACAAACAAAATTGAGGCGAAGCATAGATTCCAAGTCTCTAAGAGGATAGCACATGCCCCCACGTGTCTTAGGACCGTCTGAACTATCGATTCGATAGCTTGTACCAAGGATATCTATCTTCTAGGGTACGAGTCAATATCCCCCATAAAGGTCCCATCGAGATAAGACTGTCCCATCGTGGTAACCTCAGGGATAGCAAGTAGCGCGGGCACAATTTTCACACAGATATAATATATGCATAATCACACAGTCATATATATACATGTATTCACATCCACATTATTAAATTTTGGTGTGCTCACGACCCATAATTATAATTATCCGTTATTACACATTTTACTCAATTATATCGTATAACGGACTCATTCCTTTTATTCTCGTAATATTTTATTCTAAACTCACTTCTTGTCACTCGAAGTATTCTCTTTATCTAAGTACAACCTTCTAATCCAACTTATTATATGTTTTGATTATTTAATCAACGCACGTATGATTTCTGAAGTATGAAAGTCTCCCCGTTTACCCTTTATTTCCCTTCACGTTAAAGTTCCACTTTATGGGATTTCCCTTGACCCTACTGGTCCTCTTTATGTTCCATTATATTCTGGTAACCCTAATCAAGGTTTACTACACATAAAATCGGATTAAGCTAACACGAGCAAAAATGCAGTTTTTCCAGGAGGGTCGATCGATCGATGGAAGGGGGTCGATCGATCGAACCTTCGATCGATCGATGCTCTGGGCTCGATCGATCGATCAAGTAGTTATGGCGAAACTGCAGAAAACCCAGCTACGGAATTGTTACCCCAAACTCCTCCAAACCATCGTATTACAGTCCCAAACTCCCAACAATTCATACTACAAGTATTGTATACCCATTTAAACAATATCCTACGTAACACATGCGAATTTTCATCATCTATAACAAGGAAAAAGGATCAAGATCTTTATAACTCTCAAGAACCCTAATTTTTCTTTAACTTCGTTTCTTTAATTCTTTTTCCAGATTTTCTATCACTAATATCATGGAAATTCGTGGCTCAATCTCTACATGTGAAATGGATTTCCAGAAATATGATCTCTATCACTATAACATGCAATTTGTATCTCCAATTAACATTTTTCTTCAAGAACACTAATTCTAATCAACCTAAGACTAATATAAATGGATGCATTAACTTGATAAAAGCAAGATAGATACTTGCCTGGAAATTTAGTCTCTGATTTGTGGAAGAAAAAAGGTGTGGTTGTGATCCCCTTTGCGCAATCTACGATTTGGCGGTGACGGCAGTACAATCGGAGGTGTTCTTGGCCTAGAACTCCTTGGAGAGCTTCTCCTCTTCCCCTCCAATGGCCGTCATTAGTATTTGATTGTGTTAACCCTAAAAGATGACACTTAACATCTGATATAACCCTTGCAAATTCGTGGGTTTAATTACCCATAATTACGAAATGTCCGAAACGCCCTCCCGGGGTACTAAATAGGCCTAAAAACACCCCGAGATCCAAACTAAACTCCCGAGTACACTTTTCTGACTATCTCGACCCTTTCGGACACTTTGGAACACTCAAAATGACCATACGAGTAACTTATAATTTATTCACTTTTATTAATCAACATTTAGTCCCGACGCGACACAGGCGCATCCCGACTTAAATTTCCATAATTGTCATTTTATTCACACGTGACAATATTATAAAAATAAATCTCATATATTACTATACTCATCCAGTAACATTCAACAATTAACAAATTTCCAATAATTACTAACTCTCGTCACGCTAGTTATTTAAAACAACATTTCGGATTAAAATTAAATTAATTTATCTCAATTAAATTTAATAAATCCCTAAATTTAAAAGCCATGAAAATACGGGGTATTACAACCGACTCTTCATAAATAGAATACATGGAACCGGTCAACCTCCAAAATATTCTACTGGAAATTACTCGGTCTCTAAACAAACGCAAACAACATTTCAATCAATTTTGACATTCCATAAGCAACCAAATTGCTCCCTGCCTACTCTCAAGGTCTCTTTGAAACTTACCAATTTTATCATCATTTACTACATAAGGTGAACTCAATTCAATAGGACATGTGACGGACCGGAATCGAACATTTCATAAAAAATGAAAAAGCAAACTGAATAATTCGAGGCCTATTTGTACATTTTAATATCAATTGAAGAGGTGGATTTCAATTCAGAAAATTCAATCTTGTACAATGTGACTTACAAAGATGCTTTGCGTGAATCGATACAATTTGCAGACGTAAACGATATAACAATTGGAATCATTTATAAGAGTTAACAGGATTAATACCTTAATCACGCTAATTGTTTTGTTAGTGCTCTTTTCAGTTACTATTAAATCAGAACATCCATAACGGTACAACACACTGGTATCAACCGTTCTTCGTCTTGTCTAACAACAAACTATTCCTACAAGATCTTTAAAGTCACGAATCCACCAAGTGCCAAAGGATAGATTGGAATCCAAAAACCTATGCAAAGATAATTTAATCGCTCAGTTAGCGCACATTCTCCAACATATGATTAAGATGATATAAAACTTGAAAAACATAAATAAAAGATTTATAACTCACAAATATATGCCCAAAACTATATATTTAAATCAATCCGAAATTTGTAAAATATAAAAATTAACTTAATTTGACGATAAAATGACAAATAAAAAGAAAAACATAAATACAATCTACAATTTGGATATCTGATATTTTTGAAAAACATAACTTTGGAAATAATTATTGAACAACTTAACATAGCAATTTAACAAAACCCAAAAACGAACATCGTTACTAATATTTTCATGGAAAAGATTTTAATATTTTAGAAATTCTACAATTACAAATATAATTTCAACAGATTAAAAAATTCAACCACATTGAAATTTACTTTACGTACAAACTTATCACATTATTATTAATATTTTAAATCGGAACAGAAGCAAAAATTACACAGGAAAGTAGGAGTACTAACCTTTTTTTTTCCAAAAGAACCAAAAGTAAGGAAAAAAATATTGGATGGCATAGAAGATACATTTCTAATATACGAAAAAATTCCATAGGCATTCCAAACTATTGGTGTTCCAGATTCCATTTGACAAGCTGAATGAATTAACATTAATTTGGGATTTCATACAATGAATGAATGTACAAAATGAATGTGTTGTCAATAATTCCCAACTGTTGGTGTTTCAGATTCCATTTGACAGGCTGAATGAATGTGGAAGATGAATGAATTAACATTAATTTGGGATTTGATACAATGAATGAATGTACAAAATGAATGTGTTGTCATTAATTTTTGTGACGGTTGATTTCTAGGGTTGGATTGGAAGAACGAAATGGTAGAAGAAAGTAGGGATAGATAATTGGGTGTATTACCAAGGGTATGGTAGGAAGTTTAAAATTAATGAGGGTAGTTTAGTCCTTTGATTTTTGAAGAGGAAGTAGCCTCTTTTAAAGTAGTAGAGATAGAGATTTTATCAAAGTTAACTCTAAACTTTTTTTTATCAAAGTTAGCTATAATTAGTTGGTTGTATTTTTTTTTTTTATCAAAATTAGTTGTAGCTTTTTTTTTTATCAAAGTTAATTGCAATTTTTTTTAAAATCAAAATTAGATGTACCTTTTTAAAAAAAATCTAAGTTTGTTGTTTTTTTTAATTAAAATTAGATGTAATTAATTAATTGTATTTTTTTTATCAAAGTTAGTTATAAATTTTTATCTAATTATTTTCAAAGTTAGTGTAGGAGAAGAAAGTTAAAAAACTTAAATGATAATAATGTCTTTAGATATTCAAAGAATATGAAGCGAACATAAAAAAAAAAAAAAAAAAAAAAAAACAAAGTGCCAAATTTAGGTTCCCTCTTGAAACTTCCGCCAAATTTCTTCATTGTATTCTTGGCTTATTTAGACAGACACTGTTCTACCCCTTCCTTCATTCCAACCATGTTTTTGACATAGCACAGGTGTGTTATCTTCGATCCATCCTTTTTTTTTTTATCATATTTAATCTTTCTCTTACACACACACACATGATAATTATTATATGCATGTATATAATATATTTTAAAAAGGTTGATTTTTTAACCATACTTAATAAATATCATCTCAAACTAAAAGGAATCATAACAATATTTAATCAGAATTGTTTTAGATGCAAAATTGTTAATTCGTACATTTTGGGCAATTGAAACTCTTAATAGGCAGTAATGTTATTAGGCTTTCTTGATTTTAATCCCTGACATACTTTTTCTTGATTTTAATCATGGTATTATTTCATGGATAGAGATAAAACACCCAATTTTTAAATGATTTGTTTTGCAGACCTTGTTAAAAAATTATTATTATTATTATTATTATTATTATTATTATTTATTTTTCATTCTAAATAATTGGTTAGTGTACTGTAGTGGGATAAAGTTATATTAGGTTTTGATTTTTTGCCTTTTTTATTTTCATAGGAGGATTTTGGTTAATCTAAGTTATCTGATTGGAATATTTTTAGTTGTTCTTATTAAAGAGGAGTACTGAATACCAATATAAAAATGAGGGTTATGTTTAACCGCGACATTATCTCAGGGGTAAAGATTAAAACCCAAATTACAATATGATTTTTTTTATAGATCTTATTAAAAAAATTCTTTATTTTTTAAGCATTTTGAAGAATTGCTTAATGTATCGCAGTAGAATTTTGTTATAATGGGTTCTAATTTATGATTTTTTTTTCTTTTTGACAGACATCGCATTGAAGCATTTTGTTTTATCCAAATTATCATATTGGAAAAGAATTGGTTGTTATTATTCTTAATAAAGATGAGTACTAAATACCCATATGAGAGTTTGGATTGGGAAACTGAGAATTTTCCTAATCATGAAAAACTGGATAATGTTGTTGATCTGTTACCATTTGATCCATTTGGCATGGGTGAAACTCCAGATAAAACACTTCTTACTTTGTTTGATGATCACTCTACTTTTTTGAATGGAAATCGAGAGGATTTAATGGTCATCGACTATGACAAATATCGCGATCGCAATGGAAATACTTGTAGCGATAATTCGTCTTTTGATGGAAACGAAGAGAAGTATATGCTTTTGAGCTATGACAAATATTGGGTTCCTAACAACAAATATAGAGATTGCATTAACTATTGTAAACGCGATGAAGGTTCTCCCCATGATGGTTTTCTTTTTGCTCTTGGCTATACAAAGGTGAGGGATCTTCTTTCGGTTGAAAGGGTGTGTAAATCTTTACGCCATGCAGTGAAAAATGATCCTCTTTTGTGGCAGAGAGTTGAAATAGTTCCACCACTTAGTAATAAGATCACCAATGAGGCTCTTTTTCGATTGACTAGTAGATCCCAAGGTAGTCTCCAATGTCTGAGTCTTAATGGGTGCTCCCAGATCACCGATATTGGGTTACAGTGTGTGCTCGAAAGCAATCCAAGGCTCATAAAGGTTTGTATTAATCATATATATATGATCAAGTTTATTTTTTGCACTACTTTTTTAGTGTATTACCTTTGTATTAGTATTACTTTAATCTTACAAGTATTTAACACTTATTGTTTATATGTTAGTGAATTTATATACTTGTGACAATTCAGGATATCTTCAATCATAATTCTTCTCATGGTTAAATTAAGGTGTCACTCAATGACCAAATAGGCTAGTATATCTCTTAGGGAGTAAAAGTCATGCTTTACACAGTCAAGTAGAATGTATATATATTTTATTTTGTCTGATGTCTTTTAATAGGTCATTGAAGTTTTGATTATCTTGTTTTCATTATTTTATAACATGTAAATTTGTTCTTTTATTTAAGTTGGTGGATAATTATGGTCATATTAGTATCTATATCAGTTTGTCGCATCAAATGTTTAACCAATTTGTGAGACCTTTTGTCTATATGCAGTTTAACAAGTCTACTCCCTTGTGATGCAGCTAAGCTTGTCACATTGTTGGAGACTCAGCCGCGAAGGTCTCGTGAACAACTTAAAGTTCTTCAAGTCTTTAAGCAAAAGTGGAATAAAGCACCTAAGAATTGGGCAATGTTGGGGTGTGGGTTTGACCAAAAATCATATTGAAGAGTTAAGGTCTTTGCTCGATGCAAACAATGACAAATATCATAGCAACGGGTTTGGATTGATGTTTGTTCCATGTTTTAGTGAACGTGATTTATAGTGGAGATCATGTCTAAATTGGCTTTATTCAAACGGTTCGGAGAAGAATTTTGAAATCTATTTAGAATCTACCATTGTCTCTAACATTAATAATTTACAGTCCTTGCAGTATCTATGTTAAATGGTCCCCTGGATCTGTTATTAAAATTGCAAGCCAAACATGCACGTAAACAATGAGTTGATCGTATTTAACATTTTTGTGGATTAAGGTTGTATATGGAACATTAATTAATTATTTGAACGGAGATGAAGTTGATATAATATTTTGTTTTAGGAAGCCTTAATGGTTTAATAAACTAATTAGGTATGTTATATTTTACCTATCTGAAACACTGCATTATTATATCCCTTCCATTATAATACACTTGTTATTTAAATTTAAATGGCTATAATACTTGTCATTTTTTCATATTTGAATTTCTTCTGGATTGAATTCTCACCTTCTCAGATGTGTGTTTTAGCACACTTCGAATCAACCCCTTTGTTTTTGTAATGAAGGCAAAATAATACAAAAACTACATAGCCACCAGCTATGACTTCTGATTGGGAGTTAAATTTCCATAATTAGGTTTGAGTTGGTGGAAATAACTCTTTCAATTGTTTGTAGTGATAGAAAAAAAACTCAGTTGTGCATTTTCCTACGAAGACCTCCCTATGCATCACTAAAAAGTCCTTCAAATGGGCGAGAAAATGCATATTAATATTTTATTTTTGCTTAAACTGAATATATCAGATTTTTCTATCCTATTGCACATTCCCCTAATATTTATTATTTTTTCATGATTTTTACTACCAAACATCTCAATAACTGTAGTTCAAATATTCTTGTAGGGGTGGGTGTTCAGGTGCAAGTCTGTGACCCGATTTGATTCATCCGTGTTTGGCCTTTTTCCACTCTAGTTTTGTTTATTATAAAAGTAGTATAGTTTTTTATGAAGGTCGCCCCCCCCCCCCCCCCCCCCCCCCTTTTATCTTTAATATTAGTTTCAATTAAATTGGTTAAATCTTTTTAATGATTAAGGATACAATCAATCAATGGCCAATATGAACACTTGTTCACTATCGTGGAATTTCATTTGTTGATTATGTTAAAAAAAGGAACGAGGGCTCTTAATTTGAAACGTGGGAATATCTTTTGGACATTCAAATGCATTGCTACAAACATTGACATTTCAACATGTGAGGCTTAGAGAACATTTGAATTGTTAGTCTTGTTTTGTTAAACTTTTAAAAGTTATAGACCCTAAAAGGTAAAAGGGGGATTTTGCAACAAAATATATCGTTTAAGGGATTGTTTTACCCAAAATTGGAAAGTTCAAGGGGTAGTTGCACTTTCCATTCAAATTTATTATTTTACACATGATTGGAGTGAGACTAAAGGTGGTTGAATTATACAATTATTAATCTTCAATATATTGTTTCATTTGTATTTGGGGTGATAATTATTTGTATAGAAAGATAATATATGTATTCTGTTATGTGTAACTATTAATTACTATTTTTATAATGTAATGGCATCTCAATTTAAAGAATGAAGGCCTCAAGTATAGAAATAACATTTGTTAAATATTCTCACTTAAATCACCCCCTATCAAATTGGAAAGATGAATCATCTAATTAATCTATTAACATATATAATTTTAGACACATATTTAGTTACTCGCAATAAACCATTATTGCTCAAAGGAAAAAGTAATATTTAGGAGTCAGAAGAAAAAAAGTATAATAAGTTTTAAAATTACTAATTTTCTAATAAGAATCAATTAATTAAAAAATTACCCAGATTGCAATTAAAACTTCGTTGAATTTTGAAAATATGCAATAATAGAACCAAGTAAATAAAACTTTAGGCAGGAGGTGTCGATTCTTTGCAATTTTAATCTTGTTAATGTAATTAATACATGAGGATTCAAGATTCAAATTACTAAGATAAGTAAACAAAGCACGACACACCTATGCATGTGCAATCTTTAAAACCTCTATTCGTAGCTCCATGAAATTCAAGATGGCTTCATAACAACTCCTTGCCTCATTATCCATCAAATTTCTCATACGATCTCTAAGAGTGCAGAATCCTTCGCACAATCAAGAACATGTGATGAGGATGTTTTATGGGTTTGGGTTATGAAAATTCAATAATAGAGTATCAAAGATATTTGAAGAGATTGTTTTAAAGTGTTTATGCTTAATGATTCATGAAAAAGAATCCTCAAAACTCCTCTCACCCCCTCTTTATATATGAGATGAACTTTGAGTTAATGGAGTAGTGGAAGACTGGAAAAAACTGATTTTTTGAAAAATGCACCGGCTGTATCTCGTTTAAACGAGGAGCCTTTCCTCATTTTAATGTTTTTCTGACAAGAGATTGAACGAGATTCTATAGGAGGCAAGAAATAAAATAATTCACCTCGTTTGAAGCATGTTCGAATGAGGGTACCATTCTCGTTGGAATGACCTTTTATCGAGGCATCCAATGAGATTCGAGAGTGAATAAGAATTGCGAAATTTTTCCTCGTTATACTCATTCTAACGAAGGTATATACTTCATTTGCATGACCTTGTACAAGTCGTTAGAATGACTTTCAGAAATCTCATTTTTTAGAAATCATTTTAAAAATATTTTATAACACATTTTAAAGATGGAAAATATTTATCTCGAAATATCAAAAAATGCTATGTATTCCTTTGAGAATGAGCAAGTAGTAAGATGAAACTATGAACATGTATTGCAAATCAAAGATCTCTTACTTATCTTCATTGTTAGGCTTGAGTATACGACATCCGAACAAACTGCATGCTTTGACCAATGGAATAAGCCAATACTATAAATTGACTTGATATGGAAATTGTTCCTTATAAATTTCTCCCTTTTGATATTCGGGAATAAAATACAAAAAGAAAAGGAACAATTTGCTATATCGGGTCCTCGAGCCAATCTAATGTCCATCCCAAACCCAAAAAGGAAAAGACACAATACACCGTAACAACCTAATAGTAATAAAAGATTTTTGTGATGCTTCTATAAGAAGTAAATGTAGAGTAAGGTCTACACACATGAAACAAACTACCCGTGATTCATGGGAGTATAAATAGTATGAAGTAAGTCAACAAAATAAAAACTCCCCGAAAATCTATTCTTCCCCTTTTTTCCTAGAAAAGACAAAGTGATAAAACATGCACCTATAAGGTTAGTTTAGAAAAACAAAATATATAGCATCACATGACAGAGCATGTAAAAGGAGTAATAAAACCACTACTAACACAAGCAAGCTAATGGAATACACAAAATGTGGAGGATAATTCAGAACATATATCAAAATCCAAGTGAAGGAGATTACAACGTTGATGCAACCAAAAGTATAACAACTACATAACAAGTAAAATAAAAGAGCATATATAAAATGAATAACCAACAAAATAGCTCTCTGGAGTACATATTAAAGATAGGTCTCAAAAAAATAAAGTCACCTAGATGCACCACCACCACGATCATCCTCATTCCCATCATCAAAAGAAGGCAGTGAATGAGAGTAACCAGGTCCCCTACGCATCTCCTAGCAACATAAGTTCTCAGAGCGCTGCATCATCAGCCAGTCAAGACAAGCAAGTCGTTCCTGAGTAAGCTCTCTATCAAGATACATCGAGGCCATAGAATCCTGAAACATCGAACTGTTCTGTCGATGTTAATACTTCTTCTGATGTAACTTTCCATGAGGTTGCCTAACCTCCTCAGACTCGAGGGTTGGGGGTGAAGGGAAGTGGATGGAAAGGTCCTGGTAAGAATGAAAACTAGATTAGACTAAGAAGAGGCTGACTGAGAGGTGGGAGGACCAGGGTACTGAGTTTGGAAGTTGGGAGGTGACATATAGCTAATCAAAGAATGTCTATTAATAGTTTGATAGGAGGTTGACATTGGCGAGTGATGTTCACTACAAAAGGAAGAGCTTGACGAGTGGAGGAAGTGACATAGTTTCTAACCAGACTCAAGACCGAGAAAATGTGTCATGGAGGTTAATGATGGCACCCTCACTAATAGAATATTTAAGTCAAACATGATCCCACAAGATTTGAGTATGGTTTACACTTGGGATAACGCATGCCAAATGATCAAATTAAGGATCCTGAAGTCAGTTCGAAGATGTGAATGGTAAATAGTTATGGTGCCCATACGACACTCTTCTAAAACAACATCCTTCCTGACATCTATATTAGGATAATTATGATTGAAGGATGGAAATATGACATTTGGGGCAGCCCTCGGGAGAGAGTAGTGAGGCTATAGAGTCTACAAAAATGACTATCTCTATTGCGAACCATAGAGATAAGGCCACGCCTAGAGACAACCTGTAACAAACCCACCTATATTTGATATATAAATCTAAGGATTAAGATAATTACCTTAGTAACCCTCAAAGTTTTAAAATTATCAAAATACCCCTAGAAATTTTAAAACGTATAATTTAAATCATACCGTACCCTTATAACCCAAAGTTGAACACAAAATTTAATCATAGTATTTTTATTTCATAACAATTATACAAGCCAACACAAAAAGTTTGGAAAATTAAACATTTACCCCTAAATTTTCAAAACAATACCTAAATGTCCTTAAATTCACACTATATACTACGCAAGGATCGAAATCAAAATTAAAACTATTTTCACTCCACCCCTGGATATTTTGGCTAGCTGGTTGCCTTGTGAGCACTTATACCACATGGTAAACATATAGTACCCATGTTATGGTACCTAGTTAAAACCTAACTAAACCATAGTAAAACCCCACCTCTGATTCCACTAATCTCTTCACGTCCACCGCTAGTATAACCTCCCCCCCTCCACCACTTTAAAAATGTTCCTTACCACAGTGGAAAATACAAAGAAAAAATAAGAATTTTGGTAATTTTATGATTTTATTTAGCATTTATATTGTTTTCAGTTGTTTAAGTTTCTGGGCATTCATAGTTCTTAAATATGAGTTTACATATAACTTCTAACATAGAAAATGCAATAAAAATCCCAAATATTAAAAACCTGAATTAAAGCATAAGCCTTTATGGTGGAACCTATACTCTTGACTTGAAACCAGTTTCAATGTGGGAGAACTGAAGCTGCGAGTCTAAGGAACCTTGGTGCATAGCTTAATTCAACCCAAAATGAGTCCAAATAAAAGTTTAAAAATTAGGGATCTGGAAATTTCAAAATCAAAATTCAGGAGCTATGGTAGACAAATATCTTTGAAACCAAACTAGTTCGAATACATTTTGATCATAGATAATAAATATCACCATGTTGTGGCTCAAATTATAGCCTAAATTCACGAATGTTAAAGTCAAACTTATGCCACTTTACAAAAAATGAATAGCTCGAATCAATCAACATCAATGCTTGAAACCAATATGGTTAGATTCCTCTCAAAAATTAGATAATTTTTATTTAGGAATAACCCTAAATGGTATCCGAGAACAGTTCGAATTTCAGGTAAAAGTTTTCAAACCCTAAAGTTAACAAAAGGAAGGTAGAAGATGAAGTGTAATACATGCTCTCGAGTGAAGTGAAATCCAGGCACGTATGGGCTTTGACCCAGCATATAAGGGCGCAACTCTAAATAATTTTTTTTTAGATTTTTTCCAAAAATTTTATTTTATTTTTCGGGTCAAAATGGTACATTACATCACCCGGTTTGATTTTTCCAAAGAGCAGTTTCTAGAGAAAATAGTTTTACAGAATTAAAAAACCAAAATTTTAATTTTTACTTAAAACCCTAGATTTCCAACTATTTCAAAACAACTCCAAACTTTAAATTCAAGTCCTTTTTCATAAATACAACAAAAATGTTCTTATCACTAATTCCAAAAATGAACAGAAATGAGAAAAATTAATGAAAAGCATAACTTTTTATAATTATATATTTAAGCCTAAGAATAAAGTTTAAAATGTAAATAAGTTATTTTACACCCTAGCTTTCACTAAGAAATTTATTTTACCTTCAGACTCCAAAGATTTATGATATCCATGATTTTCTAATATTCGGTTTACCCCATGAGAATGAAGATCAATTACAAACAACCTGAAATTGAAACTAGGTGTTTCTATTTCGATATTATTTTTGAGCTTACGCCCTTGAATTATTGCATTTGTTTATTTCACTATGTGATAGACCCCGAAATTTTGTTCTCATGAACTCTTTTGTGTAGTTCACAAAAAATGTGAATATTAATCCAATCTTTATCTAATTATACCTTAATCCAATAATCTTAGGCAACCGATAATTTTATTTAAACCCACTAGAAAACATTATAATATAGGGAATAGGCTTTCGGTGTACCCACAAAAGTGTTATTTGACTCGTAGGACTAAGATGTTTGAGTGCTTGGATTTATTGCTATATACGTATGAGTGCAAATTTAGTTAATGTGCTTGGCTGGTTACTTTCTCCAAAGGTTTAGGGTTGATTTTATCCAAAGGTTTTGGATGTTATTATAAGAGTATTTCTACACATTTAAAGCCTCTATAACCCATAATTATGGGTTATCATGTAACGGTCTTAACCTTATCTTTATGGCTTGATAAAACACTTACCCAATTATAATCAGTGTGCCATTCTTACAAATATCAACAAGCCCATATGCTCCTTTTCATTACTGTTTATATCTCAGTTTGTTTCAAATTATTATAACTGTGACATATTTTTGTACTTTTTTTCTATCTAACAAACTCACATATATACACTTGTTATAGACATAAAATTATATACTTGTCAAAGTTTTGCTTATTTATTTCCCTTCCAGATGGAAAATGATCTCGAAGAAAGAGAAATACCCCCGCCCCAATGGATTTTTATTCTATCTTTTCAAGAAAAACCTTTTCGATTACGTATGTGTGGGTGGTAACTAGTAAGGATGGTAACACCCACTAGAACTCTTTCAACATAACTTACTAGCTTATGTGACCTTTTAAGTCCCTATTTTTTTTCTGTGTTATGGTGGTTTCGAGATACCCTTTTATTTCTGTTTTATGGAGACTCCAAGATATGTAGTAAGATATTACGCATCCCCAAAAATAAAGTTTTATTTTCTTTCCTTTAAAAATGCTATGGTTATTTTTCTTAGCATTATCATATACAGAATAATGGGTGTGACACAACCATAATGAAAACAAATTCTCGGATGAGGTCAGGATAAACAAAACCAATGAGGGAGAATAGTGGTTCCCAACAGCAATTAGACAACCATTTATATGCCATTGTCTCAGAAAGGGATGGCATGTGGACAACCTTTTCATATACTATGGAATGTACATGAAAGGAGGAACCCTCCTCAATCTCGTCGATACTGGAAGCATGATGGAGATGAGGATAGTGACACAATATACTATGAGAAAACAGGCAAGAAAAAAAAAGGAGGGGTAGAGTGCTTAAGGTGTAATAAATGCACACGCCAAGAACGTATCTCCCTCAACATTCCATCCAAACTACCCAAAACAACCAGACTACTGAACCAACCCAAATCAACAATAATGTAAATAGGTGCAAAGATAATAAAAATAAACATAAATGGAATTTCAAAAAGAATTCAGCATTCATTTCGGATAATTGCTAAAAAAAATCATGAATGCCACAAAAATAATATTCCATTTAATGGGGGTAAAATAAAAAAATATAATATTTATTTTATTTTTGAAATAAATAGAATAATATGAAATAAATAAAATATAATTGATACAACGAAAATATTGCGTATTTCATCCCTCGAACCTACGCATTTTAGCCCCCTCGGGTGCCTTAATCTCTATATTTAAGCTCGTTAACCAGACAACCTCGGTTTATATTGTTAACATGCTATATGAGGTATAATTGGTCTTTTATAGGTATTTAGGTACTAAGTATGAAGTTTGGACGCATTCTTCTCAATTCAGTACGCAGTTGCATGTTCAAGGGCAATTCGGTCAATTCATAGTTTGGGCACCTAGCCCGATATCTACACAAAAGTTGTATCCCTCCTTGCAAGCTTTGCGTGGCCATGAAGGGTGCGTGATTCCAATCCAGAACGAATAAGTTACGGCAATTTTAGCGGAAGAGAAATCCATCCAACCAAAACAAGAAGAATTGGTGCAGACCTGTAACCATCGATCGATCGATAAAAAGGATCGATCGATCGATCCTTCAGTTTTGGCCATCGTGCTGAAACAATGGGCTATGATTTTTACCATCGATCGATCGATCATTTTGATAGATCGATCGATCCCCTGTTTTCTACAGACATTTTGCCTTTTCTTTTCTTTTTCCTTTTCTTTTCTAATTTTATTCCACTTACTATAAATACCAATTTTGTTATAAATATCTGATACAATTCATTTTAGATAGTTTAGGTTAGGGTTTGGGGATTTGAGAGCTCTTCTTCTTCCTCTCTTGGTTTGATACCCTTTAGGGTTTGTAATTGGTACTTTCATCTTCCCTCTCCATTAATATAGTTGTATTTCCTTAATTCTTGCTTTGTTAATTAGGTTTATATACTTTCATAATTAGGTTTACATGCTTTCTTTCCTTGCTTTCTAGTGTAATTTTATCGCATTTATTTACCGCCTTCCTTTACCGCGTTTTTAACATGCTTTCTAGCTAAGTTAGTATAGGTTATGCTGGATTGAACTCACTCGGGTTGATGTGTTGCTTTGCTTTGGTGATGGAGTTTACGGGTCTATTTTGAGTGCGTTGTCCTAGTTATTACGCCTATATTAGAATAATTATGATTGAAGTATGGAAATATGACATTTGGGGCGGCCCTCGGGAGAGAAAGTAGTGAGGCTATAGAGTCTACAAAATGACTATCTCTATTGCGAACCATAGAGATAAGGCCACGCCTAGAGACAACCTGTAACAAACCCACCTATATTTGATATATAAATCTAAGGAATAAGATAATTACCTTAGTAACCCTCAAAGTTTCAAAATTACCAAAATACCCCTAGAAATTTTAAAACGTATAATTTAAATCATACCATACCCTTATAACCCAAAGTTAAACACAAAATTTAATCATAGTATTTGTATTTCATAACAATTATACAAGCCAACACAAAAAGTTTGGAAAATTAAACATTTACCCCTAAATTTTCAAAACAATACCTAAATGTCCTTAAATTCACACTATATACTACGCAAGGATTGAAATCAAAATTAAAACTATTTTCACTCCACCCTTGGATATTTTGGTTAGCTGGTTGCCTTGTGAGCACTTATACCACATGGTATACTTATAGTACCCATGTTATGGTACCTAGTTAAAACCTAACTAAACTATAGTAAAACCCCACCTCTGATACCACTAATCTCTTCACGTCCACCACTAGTATAACCTACCCCCTCCACTACTTTAAAAATGTTCCTCACCACAGTGGAAAATACAAAGAAAAATTAAGAATTTTGGTAATTTTATGATTTTATTTAGCATTTATATTGTTTTCAGTTGTTTAAGTTTCTGGACATTCATAGTTCTTAAATATGAGTTTACATATAAGTTCTAACATAGAAAATGCAATAAAAATCCCAAATATTAGAAACCTGAATTAAAGCTAAAGCTTTTATGGTGGAACCTATACTCTTGACTTAAAACCAGTTTCAATGTGGGATAACTGAAGCTGCGAGTCTAAGGAACCTTGATGCATAGCTTAATTCAACCCAAAATGAGTCCAAATAAAAGTTTAAAAATTAGGGATCTGGAAATTTCAAAATCAAAATTCAGGAGTTATGGTAGACAAATATCTTTGAAACCAAACTAGTTCGAATACATTTTGATCATAGATCATAAATATCACCATGTTGCGGCTCAAATTATAGCCTAAATTCACGAATGTTAAAGTCAAACTTATGCCACTTTACAAAAAATGAATAGCTCGAATCAATCAACATCAATGCTTGAAATCGATATGGTTAGATTCCTCTAAAACTTAGATAATTTTTATTTAGGAATAACCCTAAATGGTATCCGAGAACAGTTCAAATTTCAGGTCAAATTTTTCAAACCCTAAACTTAACAAAAGGAAGGTAGAAGATGGAGTGTAATACATGCTCTCGAGTGAAGTGAAATCCAGGCACGTATGGGCTTTGACCCAGCATATAAGGGCGCAACTCTAAATAAAAAAATTTGAGATTTTTTCCAAAAAATTTATTTTATTTTTTGGGAAAATGGTACATTACATCACCCGGTTTGGTTTTTCCAAAGAGCAGTTTCTTGAGAAAATAGTTTTACAGACAAAATTTTAATTTTTACTTAAAACCCTAGATGTCCAACTATTTCAAAACAACTCCAAAATTTAAATTCAAGTCATTTTTCATAAATACAACAAAAATGTTCTTATCACTAATTCCAAAAATGAATAGAAATGAGAAAAATTAATGAAAAGCATAACTTTTTATAATTATATATTTAAGCCTAAGAATAAAGTTTAAAATGTAAATAAATTATTTTACACCGTAGCTTTCACTAAGAAATTAAATTTACCTTCAGACTCCAAAGATTTATGATATCCATGATTTTCTAATATCCGGTTTACCCCGTGAGAATGAAGATCAGTTACAAACAACCTGAAATTGAAACTAGGTGTTTCTATTTCGATATTATTTTTGAGCTTACACCCTTGAATTATTGCATTTGTTTATTTCACTATGTGATAGACCCCGAACTTTTGTTCTCATTTATGAACTCTTTTGTGTAGTTCACCAAAAATGTGAATATTAATCCAATCTTTATCTAATTATACCTTAACCCAATAATCTTAGGCAACCGATAATTTTATTTAAACCCACTAGAAAATATTATAATATAGGGAATAGACTTTCGGTGTACCCACAAAAGTGTTATTTGACCTGTAGGACTAAGATGTTTGAGTGCTTGGATTTATTGCTATATACGTATAGTGCAAATTTAGTTAATGTGCTTGGATGGTTACTTTCTCCAAAGGTTTAGGGTTGATTTTATCCAAAGGTTTTGGATGTTATTATAAGAGTATTTCTACACATTTGAAGCCTCTATAACCCATAATTATGGGTTATCATGTAATGGTCTTAACCTTATCTTTACGACTTGATAAAACACTTACCCAATTATAATCACCGTACTATTCTTACAAATATCAACAAGCCCATATGCTCCTTTTCATTACTGTTTAAATCTCAGCTTGTTTCAAATTATTATAACTGTGACATATTTTTTGTACTTTTTTTCTATCTAACAAACTCACATATATACACTTGTTACAGACATAAAATTATATACTTGTCAAAGTTTTGCTTATTTATTTCCCTTCCAAATGGAAAATGATCTCGAAGAAAGAGAAATATCCCCCGCCCCAATGGATTTTTATTCTATCTTATCAAGAGAAACCTTTTTGATTACGTATGTGTTGGTGGTAACTAGTAAGGATGGTAGCACCCACTAGAACTCTTTCACCATAACTTACTAGCTTATGTGACCTTTTTAGTCCCCTATTTTTTTTCTGTGTTATGGTGGTTTCGAGATACCCTTTTGTTTCTGTTTTATGGAGACTCCAAGATATGTAGTAAGATATTACGCATCCCCAAAAATGAAGTCTTATTTTCTTTCCTCTAAAAATGCTATGGTTAGTTTTCTTAGCATTATCATATACAAAATAATGGGTGTGACACAACCATAATGAAAAAAAATTCCCGGATGAGGTCAGGATAAACAAAACTAGTGAGGGAGAATAGTGGTTCCCAACCGCAATTAGACAACCATTTATATGCCATTGTCTCAAAAAGGGATGACACGTGGACAACCTTTTCATATACGATGGAATGTACATGAATGGAGGAACCCTCCTCAATCTCGACAATACTGGAAGCATGACGGAGATGAGGATAGTGACACAATATACTATGAGAAAACCGACTAGAAAAAAAAGGAGGGGTAGAGTGCTTAAGGTGTAATAAATGCACACGCCAAGAACGTATCTCCCTCAACATTCCATACAAACTACCCAAAACCACCAGACTACTGAACCAACCCAAATCAACAATAATGTAAATAGGTGCAAAGATAATAAAAATAATTCAACATTCATTTTGGATAATTGCTAAAACAAATCATGAATGCCACAAAAATAATATTCCATTTAATGGGGGAAAAATAAAAAAATATAATATTTATTTTATTTTCGAAATAAATAGAATAATATGAAATAAATATAATATAATTGATACGACGAAAATATTGTGTATTTCGTCCCTCGAACCTACGCATTTTAGCCCCCTCGGGTGCCTTAATCTCTATATTTAAGCTCGTTAACCAGACAAACTCGGTTTATATTGTTAACATGCTATATGAGGTATAATTGGGCTTTTATAGGTATTTAGGTACTAAGTATGAAGTTCGAACGCATTCCGCTCAAATTCCGTATGCAGTTGCACGTTCAAGGGCAATTCGATCAATTCATAGTTTGGGCACCTAGCCCGACATCTACACAGAAGTTGTAGCCCTCCTTGCAAGATTCGCGTGTCCATGAACGGTGCACGATTACGATCCAGAACGAAGAAGTTACAGCAATTTTAGCGGAAGAGAAATCCATCCAACCAAAACAAGAAGAATTGGTGCAGACCTGTAGCCATTGATCGATAGATAAAAAGGATCGATTGACCCATCCTTAAATTTTGGCCATCGTGCTGAGACAATGGGCTATGATTTTTACCATCGATCGATCGATCATTTTGATAGATCGATCGATCCCCTGTTTTCTACAGACATTTTGCCTTTTCTTTTCTGTTTCCTTTTCTTTTCTAATTTTATTCCACTTACTATAAATTCCATTGTTGTTGTAAATATCAAATATAATTCATTTTAGATAGTTTAGGTTAGGGTTTGGGGATTTGAGAGCTCTTCTTCTTCCTCTCTTGGTTTGATACCCTTTAGGGTTTGTAATTTGTACTTTCATCTTCCCTCTCCATTAATATAGTTGTATTTACTTAATTCTTGCTTTCATAATTAGGTTTACATGCTTTCTTTTCTTGCTTTCTAGTGTAGTTTTATCGCGTTTATTTACCGCTTTCCTTTATCGCGTTTTTAACATGCTTTCAATCTAGTTAGTCTAGGTTGTGCCGGATTGAACTCACTCGGGTTGACATGTTGCTTTGCTTTGGTGATGGAGTTTATGGGTCTATTTCGGGTCCGTTGTCCTAGTTATTATGCCTAGGGGATTTGACGGGGCATATCATGTATGTCCCATGCTTACGACCTTGCGTGCGTAATTTTCGGGGTATTTGTTGACACCAAAATCGGATTAGTCTTTTATGAGAATTTAGGGGGCGTGAAAACCCTTAGTTCAATCAACTGTCGACCCATGTAACCATTTTATACTAATTAACTCGGGTGAGGGATATTCGACGCAACCTATAGTTTTTACTCGCTTTCTTAATCTAGCTTTATTTTGCCACGCCTAGATTAATATTTCCCTTTTTGCATATTTTCTTTTTAGTTTGTAATTTATCTTTTACACTTTTATTTCTGGAGTATTAAATCCTATAAATTTTAACAACTTGTCTCTGTGGATTTTTGATACCCGACTTAGCGCTATACTTGTATCGCAAGTGTAGTTGTAATTTAGGTTTGTTTGTATTATGGCGGTGAAACAAAAACAATGATTGCGTACTTACACGGACACACTTTTCACGTGTTGATCAAAATAGAAAATGGCGTCGTTGCCGGGGACGAGTTTGTTTAGAGTTTATTTGATTTAGCATTTCACAGTATTTTCTTTCTATTTGTATTTTTTGGCTAACCTTTTTGCAGGACATCTACATTTGAGCACTTAGAAATGCTCAAACTTCTCATGCGCGCATTTACTTTGTGAAATTCGCCACTTCGAGCCATTTTTGGGGTAAGCATGTCTTATTTCAATTCTTTCAGTAATCATTATGATAATTCTCAAAATTCTCGCAAACCTTTGACTTTTGGTCAATACTTAGAATCCCAAAAAATTGTAACATCTAAAATGACTTTGGACGAGTATTACAAAAGTCAAGCTTTGGAGTGCGTGTATTTTGAGGAGGATGATAATGATTTTGGGCCTTTACCTCCTTATAATAGGAATTTTGAAACGAATCGCAATAGTTTTCAAAATTCCTATAATAATGAGTTTAAGTTTAAGTCCGATGATAATTTTCAAAGTTCCCATTTTTGAGAATTCGCACCTCGACCTACGACTTTTGGCGAGGGCTTGCGTATGCTTGAGAATAAGAAACTTGAAAATCGTTATCGGGAAGAAAATCATTTGTGGGAACATGAATTGGATTTATTATTTGAGTCCGACAACGATTTTGCTTTCGAGACTTTTGAAGTCGAGGGATCTTTTGAACCAAATGAGGACTTTGTGCTTACTCTGGAACAAACCATTCTTGACTTTTCCCATTGAGTAAAAAAATTTGAAAGTGAAGATGAAAATGACGTAATATCTATTTGCAATGAAATGATTTCTTCTTTGGTTCCCAAAGAAGAACATTTCATTGAAAATGATATTATTTCCTTCGAAACTCAATCTTCAAGCGATGATGACTCATCTCTTGAATTTGAATTTTTTTCCTCCCCATTTTCATTTTCTGTTATCACACCGTCACAAGTAATCGATGATTCGATTTTAAACTTTAATGTTTTAAACCTTTTCGCTGATGAGGAGTACTTGCTCGAGTCGTCTTCCACGATCGCATCTTTGCCTTTGTGTGCGCCACCTCCCATTCCAATTTCAAAATCCTTGGGAGGGTATTCTGCTTTTCTCGGTCCCCACATGTTTTTGTCACCCGTTCAATCCAAATCCTCCATCGTCCCTCCAAAACTTTTAATTGGCGATGGTTAATTTCTTTCACCTTATACATGCCTTCCGTTGTTCAAACGGAATTCATATTTTTTGGAAGGCATGCTTGAGAGTGAGGGTACATCGGTTATCCTCCAAAGTCAAATCATTTTTGCGATGGACCCTCAACTATTTAGACTTCTAGTGTACAATTATTGTGAAGCCTAAATAGTAGGTTGTATATAGTTAGCTTTTTATTCTTTCTTTCTTTTTATTTTATCAGTCTAGTGTAATTAGTTAACTTTTTGTTATTTGTTTTTTCTATGCTTGTTACTAACTTGTTTTGTAGAATCATCGGACTCGCACTTTTCGGAGATCGCTCCATTTTGGGTAATATTGCACTTTTCCTTCTTAAAATTGGTGCAGAATTAACATTGAGGACAATATCAGGTTTTAAGTTAGGGGGTGTGGGATATTCTATCCATTCATTGGTAGTGTCCATGTTTTTGCTCACATGTTAGTTACTTAGTATGCTTTTCTTAGAAAAATTGAAAATTTCAAAAAGATTTTCTTTCTTTTTTCTCCTTTATTGGGCATTTTGCCTTTGTTTCCCATGATAAATTTGAATAATTGCCCGATCCAATAGACAACCCAATGATGCATGTTCTTGATTTTAGAAGTTATTAGACTTTAGTCCTCGATTATTGATATTATGAATAACTTCATGAATTAAACTTTAATCCCATGAGCACATGCACTTTCTTGCGTTATTGATTTGGTTTAAGGTTTTTTTAACTCGATAATCTTTTGTTGCATTGTATATACTTACACCGAGTAAGCTTTGTACCTTTCATCATTTGTGAGTGTATATACTATTCTTTTCTCATTGAAAACGTTGAATTCGTTGGTAATGTCACTATTCTTTCATTTGATCGTTCATTAATTGAGTTTATATCTTGAAATGTATTACTTGAGCATTATTTTCAAAATTTGGTTTGACTCGAGAATTGCGTAAACTTTGTGAAATGATCATAGTCATTCTTTGTATATCACCCATGTGACCTTGACCTCACCTTTTATATGTTCCCTAGTTAACCCCTTTGAGCCTAAATATATCCTTTCGTTTCATCCCCAAATTCCCATAACCAACTCCTAATTGGAGTTTTAAACCATACATACACCTTGCATACCTTTGTTTGGAATGTTACTTGGATTGAATGATGTTGTTATTATGTGGTTGCAATTTAGGCATATGAGAATGAGAAAAGTAAAGAAAAGAGATGTGAAAAAAAAGAGAAAAAGAGAAAGCAAAAAGCAAAAGAAAACAAAAGAAAACATGAGAAAAGTAAAGAAAAGAAAAGAAAGAGAAAGTTGTAAATGTTGTATATTGTTCAATAAGCTTTGATTACTCTCCCCATTGTTATATTTAATGCTTATTACCCGCATTTTCCCGAGTTTTCGTTCCGAACACTTTGAATCCGTATATATATCCCTTTCATTTCATACCCTAGCCTAGCCTACATTACAACCCTATTAAAGTCCTACGTGATCTTAAGTAGATGTAATTTAAAAGTAAAAATAGTTTTGATAATCTATGAAAATAAATTTTGCCTCCTTTAATGAGCGATATCCTTTCATTGAGATTACAATTTTTAATTTCCTATATAGTGTTCTTCATTTGTGACATGTGTGCGGCCTAGTTTTCATTTTCATTTACTCTTTATGCCTGCATGTTCCGTGTGTTAACTCCCTGTTTGAGTGAATTCACTTGATGAGTGTAATTCCCAAGAGGATCGAATATATGACTGCTTTATTTAGTATCTGGTTTATTTAAGTTTTTGCCAAATCACACTTTGCATGTTCTCGCTCCCCTCCCACATTTTAAGGTTTCAATTCTATGAGGTGCATTGTATAATGTTAATGATTTTGGACTTTTGTTTGAATCTGTTCAATGTGCTAATAATGCGTATGAAATCTTGTTCTCTATTATTGGGCTTGTCGCATGTTGGTTTGGGCATATTTTGAGGAAACCATGTGATGTTTGTGGGTATCATACCTGAAAACCCTCACGAGACGACACTCGTCCACTAGGGTAACCTAGGCTTACTGTATACGCTAAATGCAATCGAATCGCTCGCGAAAATGGCCTTTTGATTTTATACCATACTTTTGTACTATCTTCTACTTTTGGTTTGCTTGTAGTTCTTGTTGCATCCTATTTCATTGCTAGGGACTAGCAATGTCTAATATAGGGGGTGTGATACGACGCAAATATTGCGTATTTCATCCCTCGAACCTACGCATTTTAGGCCCCTCGGGTGCCTTAATCTCTATATTTATGCCCGTTAACTAGACAACCTCGGTTTATATTTTAACATGCTATATGAGGTATAATTGGGCTTTTGTAGGTATTTAGGTACTAAGTATGAAGTTCGGACGCATTCCGCTCAAATTCCGTACGCAGTCGCACGTTCAAGGGCAATTCGATCAATTCATAGTTTGGGCACCTAGCCCGATATCTGGACGGAAGTTATAGCCCTCTTCGCAATATTTGCGTGGCCGGGAACGGTGCGCGATTCCGATCCAGAATGAAGAAGTTACGACGATTTTAGCAGAAGAGAAATCCATCTAACCAAAACAGGAGGAATTGGTGCAGACCTGTAGCCATCGATCGATCGATAAAAAGGATCGATCGATCCTTCAGTTTTGGCCATCGTGCTGAGACAGTGGGCTATGATTTTTACCATCGATCGATCGATCATTTTGATAGATCGATCGATCCCCTATTTTCTACAGATATTTTGCCTTTTCTTTTCTTTTTCCTTTTCTTTTCTAATTTTATTCCACTTACTATAAATACCAATTTTGTTGTAAATATCATATATAATTATTATAGATAGTTTAGGTTAGGTTTTGGGGATTTGAGAGCTTTTCTTCTTCCTCTCTCGGTTTGACACCCTTTAGGGTTTGTAATTGGTACTTTCATCTTCCCTCTCCATTAATATAGTTTTAGTTACTTAATTCTTGCTTTGTTAATTAGGTTTACATGCTTTCTTTCCTTGCTTTCTAGTGTAATTTTATCGCGTTTATTTACCGCTTTCCTTTACCGCGTTTTTAACATGCTTTCTAGCTAAGTTAGTCTAGGTTATGCTGGATTGAACTCACTCGGGTTGACGTGTTGCTTTGCTTTGGTGATGGAGTTTACGGGTCTATTTCGAGTGCGTTGTCCTAGTTATTACGCCTAGGGGATTTGAAGGGGCATATCTTGTTTGTTTCTTCCTTACGACCTTTCGTGCGTAATTTTCGGGGTATTTGTTGACGCCAAAATCATATTAGGCTTTTATACGAATTTAGGGGCGTGACAACCCTTGATTTAATTAACTGCCAAAATGAGACGCATTTGTAATAACTCGTTGACCCATGTAACCATTTTATACTAATTAACTCGTGTGAGGGATATTCGACGCAACCTATAGTTTTTACTCGCTTTGTTAATCTAGTTTCAATCACTACACCAAAATGGTCAAATTGTCACCTTTCAGCCGACCACCCCTGTCACGGTCATTGACTGTGACAACAAACACTCGTTTTGTGTCACGGTCATTGACCATGATAAGAACGTGACAAAGAATTGTCACGGTCATTAACCGTGACTAGTCCATGACAAACATATTTGTCACGGACGTGTCACGGTCAATGACCGTGACAATTCTTTGAATAATTATCACGGTTAAGGACCTTGACACGATCGTGACAATGTCGTCAGTAAAATAAGCCCTAGGCGATTTCAGCTCTCTCTCTCTCTCTCTCTCTCTCTCTCTCTCTCTCTCTCTCTAAGGTATGTTTTTTTCCTCTCTTTCTCTTTCATTTCTATATGTGTGTGTATGTGTGTATATATATGTGTGTATATGTATGTGTATATGTTTGTGTATATATGTGTGTGGTGGTGTGTGGTGGGGGAGGGGCCAGGGGGTGGGGGGTGGGGTTGTGTGTGTACGTGTGTGTGTGTGCAGTTGTGGTGAGGGGGAGGGGGGCAGGGGGTGGTGTGGTGTGTGTGTGTGTGTGTGTGTACAGGTGTGGGCATGTGTGTGTGGCGGGGGGAGGGGGTGGTGTGGTGGTGGTGTGGGGTGTGTGTGTGTGTGTGTGGTGGGGCAATCTAAACAATTGTATAGCTTTAATTAATAAATTGTATAGCTTTAACTGTAATTTTAATTGTATAGTTTTAGATGAAAGTAAATTAATAATTAGTGCCCATTTCATATGAAAGTAGGACTGCCCCTAATTGTAAATTAGTAAATTAATAATTGTATACTTTAATTGTTAGTTTAATTGATGAAATGAATTAATTGAGTAGATGAATTAGAAGGAGTATGGGATACACATTTGTTGTTGACATTGCTGTTGGATTATTTTGTTTAGTAAATGTTGGGTTGGTTAGTTTCAAAAGTGGCATGACCACTGGATTATTGTCCATATGGGGGTGGTGGTTTACAACTTTTTTGAAAATTACTTTGTATATCGAACAATATATATATAGTATGTGCGTGTGTGTGTGGCGGGGGGAGGGGGGCATGAGGTGGTGGTTGTGGTGGTGGTGTGTGTGTGTGTGTGTGTGTGTGTGTGTGTGTGGTGGGGCAATCTAAACAATTATATAGCTTTAATTAATAAATTGTATAGCTTTAATTGTAATTTTAATTGTATAGTTTTAGATGAAAGTAAATTAATAATTAGTTCCCATTTCATATGAAAGTAGGATTGCCTCTCATTGTAAATTAGTAAATTAATAATTGTATACTTTAATTGTTAGTTTAATTGATGAAATGAATTAATTAAGTAGATGAATTAGAAGGAGTACGGGATACACATTTGTTGTTGACATTGCTGTTGGATTATTTTGTTTAGTAAATGTTGGGTTGGTTAGTTTTAAAAGTGGCATGACCACTGGATTATTGTCCATATGGGGGTGGTGGTTTACAACTTTTTTGAAAATTACTTTGTATATCGAACAATATATATATAGTATGTGCGTGTGTGTGTGGCGGGGGGAGGGGGGCATGGGGTGGTGGTTGTGGTGGTGGTGTGTGTGTGTGTGTGTGTGTGTGTGTGTGGTGGGGCAATCTAAACAATTGTATAGCTTTAATTAATAAATTGTATAGCTTTAATTGTAATTTTAATTGTATAGTTTTAGATGAAAGTAAATTAATAATTAGTTCCCATTTCATATGAAAGTAGGATTGCCTCTCATTGTAAATTAGTAAATTAATAATTGTATACTTTAATTGTTAGTTTAATTGATGAAATGAATTAATTAAGTAGATGAATTAGAAGGAGTACGGGATACACATTTGTTGTTGACATTGCTGTTGGATTATTTTGTTTAGTAAATGTTGGGTTGGTTAGTTTTAAAAGTGGCATGACCACTGGATTATTGTCCATATGGGGGTGGGATTTTTTAATTTTTTTTAAAAATTACTTTATATATCGAACAATATATATATGGTATGTACGTGTGTGTGTGGCAGGGGGAGGGGGAGGGGGCAGGGGGTGTGGTGGTGGTGGTGGGGGTGTGGTGTGTGTGTGTGTGTGTGTGTGTGTGTGTGGTGGGGCAATCTAAATAATTGTATAACTTTAATTAATAAATTGTATAGCTTTAATTGTAATTTTAATTGTATAGTTTTAGATGAAAGTAAATTAATAACTAATGCCCATTTCATATGAAAGTAGGATTGCCCCTCATTGTAAATAAGTAAATTAATAATTATAAGTTTAATTGATGAAATGAATTAATTGAGTAGATGAATTAGAAGGAGTACAGGATACACATTTGTTGTTGACATTCCTGTTGAATTATTTTGTTTAGTAAATGTTGGGTTTGTTAGTTTTAAAAGTGGCATGACCACTGAATTATTGTCTATATGGGGGTGGAATTTTTCAAATTTTTTTTAAAATTATTTTGTATATCGAACAATATATATATAGTATGTGCGTGTGTGTGGCGGGGGGAGGGGGGTAGGGGGTGGGGTGGTGGTGATGGGGGTGTGGTGGGGGTGTGTGTATGTGTGGTGGGGCATTCTAAACAATTGTATAGCTTTAATTAATAAATTGTATAGCTTTAATTGTAATTTTAATTATGATGAGGGTGTGGTGGGGGTGTGCGTGTACGTGGTGGGGGAGGGGGTGTATGAAAGTAAATTAATAATTAGTGCTCATTTTTATTTGTAGTAATTATACATATTTGCATGTCTTCTTCTAATTTTTTTTTATCTGTACTAATAACATTTTTTTACAGCAAATGTCTCCTTCAGGTATTAAGGCGAGGATGATGATGCTGGTTATGATGATGTCGTCAGGGCTCGGTGGTAGCGGAGGTGACGAGGGCTCCTCGGCCTCTAGGCTCTCCAAATATGGCAAATTTGGGATTACCATCGAGAACAAGTCGGAGCTATTAACGAGATCCCTCGAGCTGCTAAAGACGGTCATCGGCCCGGGGTTTATGAGTTGGAAGGAGGTGCCATATGAGCTCAAGTTAGCTGTTTGGGTGGCACTACAAGTAATATATTTATATTTATATGAATATTTCAATTTCGATTTCAATTTCATTTTATATTTATATTTATATTTATATTTATATTTATTCGCAACTAACATTGTATTTGTTGGATAAAACAATTCAACTTGGATCCAAAGCTACGCGATTTCGTCTTGGAGCAGTTGAGGGAGCAACACAAGACGTGGAAGAAAAATATGCGGACACGGTACTTTAGGAAAACACGAGAGTCCATTATCCATTGGCGTGAATCCGTCCCGCCGAAGGAGACGATCTCATTGACATAATGGCAAAAGTTCATTGACAATGATATCGGGGAGCGACAATTGGCTTCTCGCCAATCGGGGAGGGAAAATCGGGCAAAAAAGACGGACGTGCACTACTTCGATCGGACGTCTTACGCCGAGGTGGAGCATAGGATGAAGGTAAGATTTAATTTTTCTATAACTATAGAAATATATTATTCTGCATTATTTTAATTTGCGAGGCCGATACTAATTTTACTTTATTTTATTTCAGGGGGTAGGGAGTGGCCCTGGGGGTAAGCCACATAGGCTCGATACTTATGTGGCTCTTCGGACGAAGAAGGCGAAGGACAAGGAGGTGTCCCCGAGCGTCGCGTCCACGATTGTAAGTAATCTGACAATTTACTTTTTGTTAATTACGTTATAATTTTTTAGTTTACCTATTTTACTAATCATGTGCTTTTTATCGTTTCAGGCAAAGCTTAAGGAAGTGCATGAGTTGCAGTATGATGCCAACAAGGAATATTTGTCCACAGACGCACTCAGCCAAGTGCTTGGCTCTGATCGCAAGGGGAGGACAAGGGGGTGAGCTCGCGTGTGGCCAAATCTAGGATCATCGGATTGAAGACGAGCGACACCGAATTGGCTCGAACGGTGGATTCACATGACATGAAGCTGTCCCGTTTGGAGGCGACGGTCCAAGATATGTACTCATTCATGAAGCGTACGTTGGGCGAAGACCGTAAGGGGAAGGGGAACGAGAAGGTTGTGGAGGAGGAGGTGCGGGAGTACGAGGCGCAGGATGACGAGGATGTGGACCTCGTTGCTTCATCACCCATACGTGCGTACTTCGATGATCCACTTCCCTATTTTGCGCCCTTCAACAGACCGATGTTGACACTTGGTTGGCCGAGTGTGTTCATATTGGACGTATTTTATGGCCAACGGATAGGGCGGGGGTTGAGGGACCCGAATATCGTCCAGGGTGGAATAGTTCATGGACGTTAGCTTCAAGAGATCGAGTCCAAAGTGCTCGTCACGCATGCGATACTCGGGAAGGAGAACTCCCTATTGTGGTTGTGCGAACAATGCGGCACGATGTATATTAATGGGTGTGTCAATTCGTATATCGTGTGGCCTAGTCACCTCCTCACATTTACCTCAGATATGTAGTGACATTATTTTTAAGTTGGTACATTTGAATTATATTATGGATTATATCGTCATGTATATTGTTTCTATTTTGAATATATATTTGCATTATCTTTAGTTTATTTGGATATATGATGTTTCTATAACAGGTATAAATATACTGCTGGGCAGTGGCAGTGGCCATACTGCACAGCAGATTTTTTTAAATTCTGTCCAGAATTGTCACGGTCATTGACCGTGACAATTTTTTTTAAAAGGATTAAGGCTTTGTCATGATTATTAACCGTGACTAAACTTGTCACGGTTATGGCCCGTGACACGATCATGACAATTCTAACGAACTTGTCACGGTCAATGACTGTGACACGTCCGTGACAAAAAAAGTTATCTCACCCCGAATTGTCACGGTCATTGAACTTGACAAGTTGAACTTGTCAAGGTCAATGACCGTGACAATTAGGCAGATTTGGTGTAGTGAATACACTTGTCTAGATTAATTTTTCCCTTTTATGCATATTTTTCCTTTTCAGTTTGTAATTTATCTTTTACACTTTTATTTAGGAATATTAAACCTTATAAATTCTAGCAACTCGTCTCTGTGGATTTTCGATACTCGACTTACTGCTATACTTGTATCGCAAGTGTACTTGTAATTTAGGTTTGTTTGTATTATCGCGGTGAAACGAAAACAACGATTTTGTCCTTACATGAAAATACTTTCCACCCGCTGATCAATAATTATGAATGCCACAAAAAGTAGTGTTAAGAAATATATTTGTTTGGAAATAAATGAAAAATTGGGATATGCACACAACAAGAAAATAATATTTGGAAATAAAAATCCTTATGTGAATAGGAAAAATAAAAAATTAGCTCAACTAATCATTTGAAACGACATGCAAAAATCCCAACTCGTTTGAATTGCACCCGAAACCAAAGTGAGGAGTGTAGATGAAAACCCTTAATTAATAAAGGCCAATTCGAAATGTAGAGATGAAATCACAAGAAAAAATATCCTTAACCGATGAAAATTATTAACAAATCGCATAGATAATGAAAAGGAGGTGTAAGGGAGGCTAAAAAGGTTAAAAACCGTGAGATTTAGGAACCTTAATGAAGAATTTTGGTGAGAGAGAAGAGAAAAACTCGCGAAAGAGAGAGAAGAAATAAGAGTATAAAAAGCGGTGCAAGGAAAATTAGGGCTTAGGCGCGAGATTTTGAACCTCATTCGATCGAGGTGCTATTTCTTGTTACAAATTTTCTACTAAGAATCAGTTAATTAAATTATTACCCATATTTAAATTAAAACTTTGTCAAAATTTCCCAAATATGAAAGTACTAGAACCAAGTAAATAAAATCTAGGTAAGAGGTGTCGATTCTTCCCAGTTTTATTATTGTTAACCTAATTACTATATGATCATGCAAGATTCAAATTTTGAAGATAAACAAATAAACCATAACACACTGATGTATGAGGAAAACCCAAATAGGAAAAACCTCGGACGTCAAGTCCTTGACAAATTCACTACATAAGGCTTAAAAAACTTGGCTCAACAACCTATGCAAGTGCAATATTCAAAACGTCTATCCACTTCTCTGTGAAATTTATTATGGCTTCACAGCACCACCTTGCCTCGGTATCCACCGATTGCCTTTCATATCTCTAATAGTGCATAATCCTTCGCAAAATGATGAGTGTGTCAGTCACAAGTGAAACCAAAGACTATGCCGTAGACATAGACATGTGAAACAAAAATATATATCTTTTCTCTACGCACGAGTAATGGCATATCAACTCCCACTCTCTTGAAATCATAGTATAGGAGATAGGAAATAAGCCTCTTATAACAGGCTCGAGGAGCTTGCTTCAAACTGTATAGGCCTTTTTTAAGACAAAAGATATGATATGGGAATTTTGGATCTTCAAATCATTTTGGTTGTTCCACAGAGACCTCCTCTTGTAGAATTCCATTAAGAAAGGCACTCTTCAAATCCATCTAATAAAGCTTGAATTCGAGATGACATGCTATGGCTAATAAAAGGCTGACAGACTTTAGCCTCACAACATGAGCAAATATCTCGTCAAAATCAACACCCTCAATTTAGGTGTAATCTTGAGCAACCAACCTTGCTTTCTTATGAACAATGATGCCATTTTCATCCATTTTGTTCTTATAAATCCACTTGGTACAAATGATGTTTGTGTCTCTAGGTTGGGGAACTTATTCCCATACATCATTCTTTTTAAATTGAATAAACTCTTCTTGCATGACAGTAATACAATGTTCCTGTTTAAGAGCTTCCTCAATATTCTTGGGATGGATTTGAGAAGTTTTGAAAACAACGGCTAACATAATTTTCTAATTGAGCATGAGTTGACCTTTGTGCAGATGTCCAAGAATGTTCGTAGGGTTATGACTCTTACGAACCCAGGATGGAGGATCCTCTTTGTTAAGACCGAGTCCACTATGTCATTTATAAGAGATAATGGAATCATCATTAGGGGAGCATCATCGTCACAAGTGCTATCATCATCGAAAAATATTACAGGAGCAACATCATCAATAATGACATTTATCGATTCCATGATCTTGGAGATTTTAAGGTTGTATATCCTATATGTTTGACTATTAAATGAATAACCTAAAAATATTCCCTCGTCACTCCTAGAGTCAAAATTTCCTAAGTTCTCTATATCGCGAGGAATGTAGTAAGGACTCCCCAAAACTTGGAAATAAAATAGGTTGGACTTCTTATCGGCCCGCAATTCATATGGGTTTTAGTGGTGTGCTGATGAAGATACACCCTATTCACCATGTGGAATGCACTGTTAACCACCCCTGCCTAAAATCGCCTAGGCACATTTCAACCAAGGAGCATAGACCTTGTTATCTCCTGAATGGTCCTCTCTTTTTTATCCACAATGTCATTTTGTTAAGGTGTGACTACTGTCGACAACTCATGATTGATAAATAATTCATCACACAACGTTCTAATACCGGCATCAAAGAATTCTATGCCATTATCACTTCTAATTTGATTTATAATGATATTATGTTGGCTTTGTAACACATGGCATTTGGTTGTAAGAAATTCAACAACATTTGATTTTCCCTAAGGAATACCATAATAGAATACCTCAAAAAATCATTGACCATCACTATAATATACCGTTAACCATCAAGGCTCTCATACGCGTGGGACCCGTAAGATCCACATGTATCAAATATAATACACGGGAGCTAGTAATTGTATTTAACTTCTTTTGTGGACTCCTGATTTGTTATCCATATTGGCACAGACCAAAAATCCCATAATTTGTTTTTTCTAGAGGTGGTAAGCCACGAACTAGTTATTTCTTAACAAGGTGATTGAGATCCCTATAGTTCACAGGACCTAGTCTTTGGTGCCAAAGGTGATGGGGGGGAGGGGGGGGGGGACCATAACACTATTGCAGATGAATGAGGATTTTGGAGTGACACCATAACAGTTATCTAAAGTCCTCAAAGTTTTTGGTATTATCTTACACGAATCATTGTAAACACGACATTCAGACTGGTGAAACTTAACTGTAAGATTTTAATCATACACTTGGCTAATGATAATCAAATTTGCTTTCAACCCATCAATATAAAGCACATTGTCTAGCTTTGGGATCCGAATATTTCAAAAGTGACCTGTCCCAATACCCTAGACATACTCCCATCATGGAAATTGATTTTTCCTTCATTGTGGTGTTGGCAAAATGTACATTTAAACATGGTATATCTTCAGCCACTTGTTGTTTAGTTTGAAAGTAACATTGTCATCCAACTTGGATATCTCGCAATAACCCAAATCATGAGCTACTCGAACGATGTAAGGTCCTTCCCAGTTGGACTCAAACTTGGGCAATGACAAACCCCTGATATGCCTGGTGCATGATTTTAGAACCAAGCCCCCTCTTTAAACTTCCTTAGTCTTGCCAATTAGTCGTAGGATACGGACAACTGCTTTCTATACATAACGATGTGTCTCGCTGCATTATCCCAATGCTCTTTTAGTGCTTTGAGTTGCACGTGCTGACTATGAGGGAGCATAACACATCACAAGTTGTAGCGGGGAGAAGGTACCTCGAGTTCAACCGATAAAACTGCTTCTGCCCCAAGCACTAAGGAAAATGGGGTATATCTCGTTGGTTTCCTCTTTATTTTTTGGTTGGTCCAGCGTACTTCGGGGATCTTGTCATTGCATGTGCTCGAGAAATCTTCTAATATCTTTGTTAAGATATTTACTGAGGTTTTGTTGGTGACCTCTGCCTACCCGTTTCACTTAGAGTATGCTACCGTTGACTTATGATGGATAATGGAGTACTTGTCCGTTAGCAAAATCACTTCGCTATTCACGAACGGGGTGCCATTATCTGATAAAAACACTTTTAGGATACCAAATCGGCAGATAATGTATTTCTTCATGAATCGGGCCACTACCCCTCCTGTGGCTTTCTTTAGTGGTATGGCTTCTGCCCACTTCGTAAAGCACTCGGTGGCTACTAGAATCCATATCTTTCCTCGCGATGAAGGGTTTATGGCCCCCGCTAGATCGAACACTCAAGTGTGAAATAGAAAAGGCATAGAGAGAGAATTTAGGTCCACCGAAGGAGCATGGATCATATTACCGTACAGTTGACGAGCTTTAAACTTACAAATGTACTCCGTCGAATCTTTCTCCATTGTAGGCTAGTAATATCCCAAGGGCATGAGTTGAGCATAGAGTTTGGCTCCTCCAATATGGTCTGACTCATGAGCGTTCTTCAGCACTTCTTCGGCCTCCTCTCCTCTTATGCGCCTTAGGGTCCTATTATGGTAGCACCGTCAGTACAACTTCCCTTCTTATACAAAGTACCTGTGTGATCTCCTCTTTACTTTTGTGGCATTCTCTTTGTCCGTAGGCATTACTCCATCTATCAACAAATTTATATATGACTCCCTCCAATCTTGGGGTTGATCAATGAAATTGTACTCCCTTGCCTGATAGAATAGACAAAACTTTGCACACTCTCTTTCTACTGCTGCAGAATCTTATCTCATCGAAGGCCAAAAATTCCATGCCCGTTGTACTCTTCTGTACAAAGGGATCTTATTGGTTTCATAGCTATCTTCATGCACCTCAATCAATCTTCTTTTGGCTTTTTCGGGGTCCACGCATCTAGACAACCAACCCCCTTTATTTTTGTAGTATAAGTTTCCTCTAGTGATAAAGTATTTTGCCAGTTCAGCTAAAGTTAGTGGCCCTTCTCTTCTCTTTAGTTGATTTTTGATCTCGCCCCTCCAATTATCCTTATCATATGTGGGCAAAATTTCTAACACCGTAAAATGAGTTGTCCTCTTTGTGATCCGAACCACTGTTGATTCTCCATCAAAGGTAATCTTTTAGGCAATGGTGGCATTTGCATCAGCATGTCGGTTCATCGTTAGAGGATGCCTCTTGATCTTTATCACTTCGAACTACCGGAGAAACCGCTGTATAATCATTTTGTAGGGAACTAGGCTTAGATGTTTCAGGGCGAATTCACCAGTTACCTATTTTAGCACCAAGTTGGAGTCCCCCTTTATCGTCAGGACTTGGATACCTCTTTTGAGAGCTTCGAGTGACCCCAAGACCAGTGCCTCATATTCGGTAGACCTGGCAAAATGAGGCACGACACGATAACACGACACGAACCGACACGAAGTTATAAGTTAATGGGTTGACCCTTAATGGGTTCGGGTCATATCGGTGCCAACCCGATAAGACACGATAGTTAACGGGTCGGGTTAGGGTTGACCCCCTTCACCCGTTAATACCCGATAAAACCCGTTAATACCCGATAATTTAAGTAAATGAGATATTTTTTTGGAACTTATAGATAATTTATGTAGCATAATGTTAATTTAATCATAATGAATTTTACTAAATGAGAGATTTAGTAATGTCAATGAATTAATAGATCTATTTGGGTTCAAATATGAGATAATATGTCAAACTTGTATACAATTAAAAGTAATTCATTATCTTAATGGGTATTAACAAGTGAACACGACACGAAACGATAACATAACGGGTCGGGTTTGGGTATGATTTTTTCACACGATAAAAAAGTCACCCGTTTAGACACGAACCCAATAAGACCCGAACACGATAAAAAACGACACGAACACGACTCGAAACGACCCATTGACAGGTCTAATATTCGACATCATTATTTAAACATTTAAATTCCATCTTAAAAGATAGACGAACCTCTTCGCCATCTCTTCATAGAATGACTCCATCTCCCCCTTCTTCATGACCGAAGAGCATTCAAATTCCATACTTCACTCGTCCAGGTTGGACGCTATAAAGTTGGTCAGAAGATCGTCACCCGGGAGTTCTTCTACAAGTGGCTTGAACATTCCTAATGGAAAGATGACCAGTAAATTCGCATATGCTTGGCTCTTAATAGCTCGAGGGACCACACACTTGAGATCATACTCTAAGAGGATTAAGAACCATCGATCTGCCCTTCCTATTAGTACAGTTCTAGCAAGCAAAAATTTTATAGGATCGCACATAGTTATAATATGGACTATGAATGATAGTATGTAGTGCCTAAGTTTTTAAGCTACAAATACAAGAGCTAAACAACGCTTCTCAATACTAGTATATCTGGCCTTAGACCCATGTATGATTCTGCTCAGGTAGTAAATAGGTTTCTCTACACCGTCCATCTCTTGGGCTAATAAAGCACCAATAGATCGTTCGGTTGATGTAAGATATAAACGTAAGGGGATACCTAATTTCGGGGGGTCATCATTTGAGGAGAAGTAAGGAGCGCTTTCAGCCGATCCACGACATCTTGGTGCATCGCCTCCCATGTGAACTTCACACCCTTTCTCAGTAACTCCATCAATGGGTGCGTTACCTCGATCAGCCCTAGGATAAACCTCCTCATGTAGGTGACTTTACCAAGGGAGATTTTAAATTCCCTTGTTGGCTTAGGTCTTGGCATATCAAGGATGGCCTGACACTTTTCCAAGTCCATCTGCACCCCTTGACAGTTTACCATAAGCCCCAAGAATTTCCCGCTAGTCCCTCTGAATGCGCATTTGAGGGGGTTTATCTTTGGTTTGTATTTTCTGCATCGAGTGAACACTCTTCTCAAGTCATCTAGGTGGGACCCCTCCTTCTTGGGTTTGATCACCAAATCATTAACACAAAATTCCACGGTCTTGTGGAAAAGATCGTGAAAAATATCCATCATTATCCTCTGGTAGGTGCCTCGGGTGTTCTTTAACTCGAAAGGCATAATCCTGTACTTGAAGTTACCCAAAGTCATTTGAAAGGCATTCTTCTCTGCATTATTCGGATCCATCTTTATTTTGTTGTATCCCACATAACCGTCCAAGAAGGTGTACATCTCGTGGCCTGTAGTTGCGTCAATCAATTTATTAATGTAAGGCAGCGGGAATTCATCTTTCGAGCATGTTCGATTCAGGTCACTAAAGTCCACACATATTCTGATATAAATCTTATCCTTATTTCCCATAGGTATGATTCTAAAAAGACAAATTGGATGTTGGATTAGAACTATGAAGCTGGGCGTAAGCAGTTTTTGAACTTTGTCTTTAAACTTTAGATCCAATTCCGCTTTTTATGTTCGGGTGGCCTGCTTTATCAGGACGACTGATGGCAAAACATTCAGCCTGTGATAGCTCACTTTTTTGTCTACCCGAATCATCTCGGTGTACTTCCATGCGAAGATGTCTTTGAACTCTAGCAACAATTCGATCAACTCCTCTCGAGGCGCTCCCACCAGGTCCTTCACGATAAAGATGGGGTTAGGATCATTGCCTTATTTAAATAGATCAATTTTCCCCAACTCTTGGATATGTGGCCTGGGACTGTCCTTCATGCACTCAGGTTCTTACTATATCTATTCTACAAACTCTTGCACTCCAGAGTTATTAATCACCAAACATTGCCCCTGGTTATCCATCAAGAAACATTCATAAATTGGGTCAGCCTCATCGTCTAGACCTTCAGCTGCCTACTCATACCTTCATAACTTGTAAATAATTCTGTCGCTAGGCAAAACTACCCACTTACACTATCAGGACACCTCTTCTTTTAAGGGCCTCTTCTTGTGATTCTTGTCCACCTCTATCACTGTTCACCTGCAAAGGACGCTCTGAGTTTGAACTTGGTGTTTGATTGGATCAATACGCGGGGTCACTCAATCTCGAAGCTGCCTCCATAGACCAGGGGGCCTCGCTTCACTCAAGTCGCGTTCCTCTTTATAGGCCACCACCGTTAGGGCGGGTGCTCATACCCGTTCTTGAGTGGATGGGACCCTTTCTCCCCCGGTGTACCTTGTTACCATCGTAGCTTCTTTTTCCAGATCTGTATAGAAAACAACATCTACCATGTGAGCTTCCTTCTTTGCAAAGGGTTTTTTGGTAGCTCGAATCACCACCTATTTGCCTTTTATGTTCGCCTTAGAGCACTGATGATATCTAGAAGGTACTAACCCATGGTTTTGCATCCATACTCTGCCTACTAGAAGTTTGTACGATCGCTCACAGTTAATGATATGGAATTTAATATGAGAGGTGATATTGCCCATCGTGATGCCTACATTGACGAAACCCATCGACTTAGACGACTGATTGTTATACCCTGAGATTGCTAATAAATGGGGTACTATCCTTGTCTCTGACATTCCAGTAGCATAGAAGGACCCAATAGGCATTATATTGATGGACGCTCCCCCGTCCAACAAAACATGGGAGAAAACACAATTATTTATAAACGTCGTAGCATACAAAGGTCTATTGTGGGGATACTTGATGAATCTGTCAGCTTCCAAGAACGTGACTTCATAGAGGTACCTTCTCATTAGCCTGGCCATAGGCCCCTTCCATTTTAAGTGTGGAGTCATGTTTTTCTTTGCAATTTCTAATATGGCTCGCGTAACCTCCAGCTACGAGTCCTCAGGGAGGCCAACCTGATCAAAAAACCAACCAAACTTTGGTGAGCGAGCAACTACCACGCATTCGACCCACGAGTCTACTTATTCATCTTCTATCTCATAAACTTCTTCTATATCTCTATAGGCAGCCTCATCATAGGCTATCACTGCATTTACCTCCTCCAGAGAGCAAGCTCCCATCTGCCTACTAAGTCCCTCGAAGGGGTCGTGTACTTATTTTTCTTGTTCGTCTGCCTTTTATGATTCATCATCTAGATGGAGCTGAGCCACCTCAAAGGTTCATTCCTATAGATATTCTTCGAAGTCATCTTCTTCGAACCACTGTTCTCTCATCAATCGTTTAGCCTCTTCATCAAAAGCGTTGGTGGTAAAGGGTTATCGTTCACATTAGTTTATGGAAACTCGATGTCTCCATTCTTCACGTGATGATCAATCAATATCCTTAATAAAAACACATTATGGCAGGGTGGATCACCCAATTGCAAAGTGCATAATAGTGAGGTTTCTCCTTATCCTCCCGAGGATATTGCGCGCTAACGTTGACTGGCCTGTAGACCTTGTCACGAACCATAAGATCATACAGGTTCAGAGCTTATTCCACCATGTAAGGTAGATCGAGGGATCTTCCTCGCCTTCGAATCTTCTCTTGTTGATTCTCCCCCTTCTGCCTCCTCGGCCTCCACTGATTTCCTCCTTAGACCCATCATCGGCGTAATTAACTCTTGGGGGAACTCCCCTCCCTGAGGCAATCGCTGGCCTTAGTAGCAAGTTTGACAAGGCAACCGGGGGTAGTACGAGCTTAACCACTAAGGCAATATTCCTTGTTGCTTTCAAGAACGTTGTGAACGTACCCTCTCGTGTTTCATTAATCAAATGGCAGATATACTCAGGTAACAAACCTTCTGCACAAACTTACAAAATTTTATCCTCTTATTTTTCCTCCCTCACGTCCAGAGAGTGCTCGCACAACCTACTGATATAGGCCATAACATACTCCCCCGGCTTCTGCTTCTCATGTGCTAGCTGCCTGAGTGTAAACTCATCCTTAGCCAAAAAGAACTTTAATACGAACAAAACATGTAATTCCTCCTAGGATCCCATGCTTCCTGGGGACAGGTCGGAGTACCACGTGTATGATTTCTTTGTCAAGGACTTTAAAAATTCCCTCAACCTCAACTTTTTATCGTTGCAATGGGCCCTAAGATTTTTGAGAAATCTCTTCACGTGCTCCTTTGGGTCTGTAACTTTCCTCGTGTACTTCTCGAAGATCGGTGGAATATACCCTACTGGGTAGGGTTCTTTGTTGTATGACTCTGGGTATGGAGTATGGAGTATGGAAGTCATCATACACCGAAGAACTAGCTCATCTTTTGAACACTGCTATGAACTTCAGTAGCTCCTTTTTCATTTCCTCTAAGCTATCCGGTGAAGAGCTAGTTGGCTGCAATATTACTACTGCCAGAATCGCCAGAGAGGGTGGTGAACTTTTTCCCTTGTCGCTCATCGTAGCCTAAGTCTCCAAAGTCGTTCCCATATCTTATGGCGTTGGCTTAGTTGTCTTGAGTTGGACCGTGGTGGGAGGCACACTGCCAAAGGTTGGCAGAACGGTAAGGAGAGCGCCGTTAAAAGCGAACGTAGTGACACCCCCATAACGATAGGGGCAGGTATTTTCGCTGGTGGTGTAGTGAAGGAATTCCCTCCCATAGGGATATCCAACATCGTCCGGGCCACTGTAGTCTTGAGGAACTCTGCAAACAAACCCATGAGTCCCTTCATTTGTTCCAGGCCTATTCCTGTCTGCGCGCTAGGCTCCGTCCGTGTTGTTCTCACTCCCTTAGGTAACATGGAGAGGTTTGCCTCTTCCCCATGCTATGTGGCATCAAATTCAATGATTCTAGTGTTGTCATCCTCTGGCATCTATTTAAAAGAGATTACCTCCCTAGCGGAGTTTCCAAATGTAAGATGTGGGTTCTTAGAATACCGTTACTATCAAGTGAGGCATAACCCCTTATTAAGATCGGGATTGATACCGCACAGTATTAAATGGTGACAGTGAATAATAGGCAAATGGATTCAATATTCAGACTTGAATGAAATGATATGTTGGCACAATAAATACACAATATGCATAATAAATAGATGGGACCAACAGGTAGCCTGGTCGAAGGGAGAAAGAGCAAGCACTCTAGGCACAATAAAGGCAAGGCATGAACTTCAAGCTCAGTTAATGCTTATTGATATGGGTATTAAATAAGCATGGGAAATAATGTTATTATAATATATCTTGTATATGGAGGAAGTTGGGCAGCAATTCTAGGCCCAGAATGCCCTCCCCGTAAACTGCTTATTTGGTGTATTCATATGAAGGGCAGGTTACTCGAGTAAACTTGCTCGTGTTTAATATGACTGATTGCATTAAATGCACAAGTACCTCCCATTAATGTAGAAGATATTTCATTAAATGCATAGGATCTCATAATTTGGCGGGAAACTATTTTATTAGTCGGGGTATGGCGGGCATTAATGAGGGATGTGATGTGGCAGCTTGTGTCTTATCTTAGAATGGCTAAAGGGTTAGGTTTTGGTGAACTAGACCTTCCATCCTAAGGATAAACCCATTTGAGTGTTGTAATTTTGAGTCCCTCATTGCCAGACATTATGACGTCAGAAAGTTGGTAACAGTGATTCTAGTAGGCATATAGTCACATCAGTCAGGCGGGATGGCGTCTGCTTTAAGGTTGCTCGACTGATAGGTAGCTCGAGTGTTTAGTTTTTTGTTTGTTAGTTAAGAACTATCTTAAGACCAAGGCTGGAAGATTGAGGTACCTCGAGGAGGTCCCTTTGAACAAGTAGGAGTTGAGGTATCTCGATTGTAGTGGATCGAGCAATCATATGTACTAAGTGAAGTTTTGCTCAAGTGTGGCAAGAGGGTTGGTAATTGTATTCCTAATGTTGCCTCGCTCTCAATCCTCCAAGCTATGTCCCTGTGGGGTTCCCAAGAGGAGGTTGTTTGATAGAGCATGTTAGCTCTCCCATGCCCTGCCAGGCATGGTACCTCGTAGGTACCAAAAAATCTCGCTCAACATATAATCATAAGATAAAGTATATGATACAATTCATTCTATTTCTTATTATAAAGTATCGTCATTCTAGTGACTTTGATCTACATGTTACATCCTTCGAACCAGGTCCGTAGGAGAATCTTCGAGGTAGGTCCTTCGAGACACCTATATGGAGCTTCGAGCCACTACCGTGGAGAATCTTTGAGGTAACTTGCTTAGGTGACGTTCATCCTCCTTCTTCGTCTGCCAATGAACATATTTACTAAGTTAATCACTCTTTAATGGGGATCCCCCTTAACTCTTTGATGGGGACTCCCCCTACACTTTAATATATAAATATGCTCATATGGTAGTTTTTATATATATTTAAATTTTCAATGTAGGATGAAAAGGGGTAATATCAGTTGGGACTTTTACATAGAAATCCTACTTGAAGAGAACTTTTATAAATAAGTTTTATTGTCTTTTCAACCATTAAATAAATACTATTCCTAAATTTTTGGGATTTTTTTATACAACTTTACCATTTTGACACCAACCCGATCCATAGCTTTTTAGGAGAAGTTACACAAGTGGTTGAACTTTTTGTTTTTGAAATCTCCTCACCGCGATCTATTAAACAAGATTATGAAGACCATAATATTCCAAATAAATAAAAAAAAATTACATAAACAATAATATTTATTATGTTCACCAAAAAATAAAATAGTTTTATATTTGGGACATATTCATATACAATAGACATTTACTGTACTGGAAAAGTGGAAAAATGGGACATATTCATATACAATAGACATTTCACAGATAGTAATATGCATTGTGTTCATGGAAAAATGGATCAATTTTATATATGGGATATTTTCAGAGACAATAAACATTTACTGTGCAAATATTACACAAACAATCACTTTTACTATCTGCCTAATAACAAAAAAATACGTTATCTTCATTTTTAATATTTTATATCGAATATGGGTCTTGTTTTATAGGTCTCAATTTCAAATATATTTTCATAAATTTTGGAATTGTATATCAAAAGTTATAGTTCTTTAAAGTTTGAAAGAGAAAAATATAAATATCATTTTAATTTCGACGGAATATAAGAGCAAGGGTATATCAGTAAAGAAAAAATTCGTAAATTTAAAAATGAAACTTAATTAATTGTTGACTAGTCAACAAGTCTTAATTAAGAAAGAACTCTTAAAAGATAACTTATATATAATAATTCCTAAAAAAAAGTCTAATCAGGTGCCCTTGAGGAATCAGATCTTTGATAAATTTGAGAAAGGGGATTTCCCATGCCAAGAAAAGAGGATGGTGATAGATATGGGGATGTAAATTTCAAACGAAGAGTGAACGGTTTCCATCCTTGTATGGGAGGAAAGTGAATTTCTATTTCTAAGGGCACATGTCCATAAACCTAATAATGCTGATGTTTTTTTACTGGCTATAGAAGAAACTCCTAAAATTCTTTCAAATGTCTAACAAAGCAAATGCTTGTTGATATTAAACATTCCCTTCAATCATACTACAATTATATATATATATATATATATATATATATATATATATATATATATAGGTTATATTAGTTATGAGAGTTTGAGTAGTCAATTTTCATGTTATATGAACTATTTAGTTAATCTTATAAACTAAATAGTCCCAAGTTATCACAAAAATTGTTTGGTAAATATATAAAAATTACGCGATTTTTTTCTCGTGGTAAAAAACTGACAGAATTAATTTACAATGGATAGCTAAAATTGCATTCATGTATGTTGATCGGTCTTATTTAACATTTTGTTGATAACTTTTCATAATAAATGTGGGGTCACTCTATTTCCAAAATTATCACAAAAATTGTTTATCTTACAAAATTATCATACAAAATTACTCATAGTTAATCTTATAAACTATTTAGTAGTCCCAAGTTATCACAAAAATTGTTTGGTAAATATATAAAAATTACGCGATTTTTTTCTCGTGGTAAAAAACTGACAGAATTAATTTACAATGGATAGCTAAAATTGCATTCATGTATGTTGATCGGTCTTATTTAACATTTTGTTGATAACTTTTCATAATAAATGTGGGGTCCCTCTATTTCCACTCCAAAACAATCTAACTACACTCCACCTTTATATCTTTACATCAAATGATTATAATACCCTCAAACCTCTTTCTTTCATTCAAAACATATTTTATCCCTAATTAAAACAAATCCATTTGATAAAAATAAAAAAATTATATTTTTAATAATAAAAAAACTGATTTTTCATAAAAAAAATGTTCTTAATAAGTTCCTATTTTAAAAATATTTATTTACACTTTTTATAACTGTTTAAAAAAACATTTCAATTGTTTTAAAAATGTAAATCTTATCTATTTTTTTTAATAAAACTGTTTATAAAACGTAAAATTTGTTCCCTTAATAAAATGTTTTCTTAAAAATGTGTTGATTTTGTTTACAAATTTTATTTTTGGTTAAAAACTGTTTTTTTTTTACCATTTAAAAAATAATTTTTTACTATAAAAAACGGTCCGCGTCAGCGGATATGTATAGGTGGTTCGATGACCTATACATACCGCTGACACGGGGCATATTTTTGTATATGTTGGTCTGCGTCAGCGGTATCTATAAGTGGTCGGATCGCCTATAGATACCGCTAGCGCGGACCATTTTATTTAAAAATGATAAAAAGATTATTTTGAAAATAGTACAAAAAGCAGTGTTTTATTAAATAAAACTGTTTTTTTAATACTATTTTGAAAATAATATTTTTGCTCTTTTAAAAAAAAAATTCTGCGCCAGCGGTATGTATAGGCGATCCAACCACCTATATATACCGTTGGCGCGGACAAGCATATACGAAAAAATGGTCCGCGCCAGCGGTATGTATAGGTGGTCGGACCGCTTATACACACCCGCTAACGCGGACTGCTTTTTTTTTAAAGGTAAAAAGTTTATTTTTTAAATAGTACAAAAAGATAGTTTTTAACCAAAAATAAAAAATGTAAACAAAATAAACGCATTTGTAAGATAACAGTTTTTAAGGGAACAAATTTTACGTTTTATAAATAGTTTTTTAATAAAAAAATAGATAAGATTTATATTTTAAAACAATTGAAATATTTTTTTAAACAGTTATAAAAAATGTAAAAAATATTTTTAAAATAGAATCTTATTAAGAACATTTTTTTTTAATATAATAACAGTTTTTTTTATTGAAAATATAATTTTTTTATTTTTATCAAATGGATTTGTTTTAGTTGGTGGTAAAATGTGTTTTAAATGAAAAAAAAAGATAGTGAGGTTTAAGGGTATTATTGTCATTTAGTGTAAAGGTGGAGTGGGGTTAAATTGTTTTGGAGTGGAAATAGAGGGACCCTAAATGTGTGTAACAGTGTAGATTTTATTAATTATTACTCCAAACAATTACATTATTATGATTGTATAAATTAAGATTAAATTTTATAAATGCTTAATGCTAACCAACACGGGTCTTAACTATTATATAACTGGAAAATAAATAATTGTGTAACATATAAAATTACAGTAAATTAGTAAAGTTAGAAATAATAATTGGTTATAAACTTAATTATTATAATTATAATTAACTAAGTATTAGTCAAGTTTGTAAATGTCTGGTGACTCCCATATGATCATCGATGATAATGTGTTTTAGCCAAATCTGTACTCCTAACTCATAACAATCAACTAACCTCAATCAATATGTATATTTATTTTATAACACCAATTTCACCATGTCATTATGTGCTTCCCGAACAACATGATGGATATCAAATTACCATCGCACACCTACATAACATTGATAAGTTCACTGAAAAAGTAGCTGGATAAATTTAAGGCACGATTAGTTAGTTGTAGGCCCCTAAAATTGGTCAATTTAATAGACAAAATTGTTCTTCGATAATATTGTTTGCAAATCTGATTTTGTTTAGAAGAGAAACGTGATAACACAGGCCAAATTTTTACTCCAGTATAACCAAGAAATCATTCTCGCAATGATCACAATTTTTATAGATTTGAATATAGTTGTGAACCAAAACATATAAAATATATTATTAACTCACTATCATAGCTATAATCAATCCTATATTCATTTTATATTCAATATAAAATGAATGATTATGTTGTGAGAATGAGAGAGATGGGACTAGATAAGTATATTCAAGTGTAAATATGTTGATGATTATGAAGACAAATAGATAATGGCACAATGACTTTACCATTATCATAATAAAAAAATTTCAAACAACTAGTAAGGATATACATGTCAATAATGTTATTATTTATAACTTAATATTATTATGCAAAAGCATGTCAACAAATTATATTGACTATAACTGTGATACCAAAAATAATGAGTCACGCACGCAATAATTATGGGCTAGAGGATACACACACAGTAAGACACATTATTTACACGGTTCACCAATTTGGCTACGTCCATAGAAAATTTGTGTCAATAATAAAAGAATATTACAAATGGAAGGACAATATGTTCCTTCATCACACGCTAATATTCTCTCCTCTCACAAAAAAAATGACCCTTACACAGTATTGAAAAACACTCTCAAATATTAATCTCCTCATGAAAGGGCTCCTAAATTCTACCCAAAATCCTCAATAGAAAAAACCCAAAATTGGTTTCCAAAATAACCAATTTCACACCAAATGAGTGGATGCTTAATTTATTACTTAACACAATTATTCTCTACTTTGGAACACATGACACTAAACTCAGTCTATAAATTATTGTATCTTCCTTAACGCTGGCTATCTCCTATATAATAGCCATGGATGAGACAAACAACATAATACATGATGGAGAAAAAAAAGGATTATGGGAGGAAATGGGCCAGCCGGTAAAATCCAATGAAAGAGGCTAAACCCCCACCGAAAGTGGTCTGAAAAGCAAAGATTTTAACAATCTCTACCTTGACAAAATTTTACAGGTCACTAGGATAAAGTCTGCCAACCAAAAACTGATTACTCCACCTTGGCAAACACAACCACCGTACCAATTCGAGTCATCCAAAAAAAACACATTCTATCTAAATACACGATCGCCACCACCAAAACACTAATGAAGACTTTTGACTAGGTTTGAGGCCTCCTCAAACCTAACCCTCAACTTACCCTTCAACCGATGCGTATCTTGAATAACCACAAGAATGGCTCCACTATCTTTGTTAAACCCATAATTCTCCATTACACCCTTGGAATGTAATGACCCGACTCGAATTTATGGATTACCCATGAGTTAACACGGTCGACCGAGCGTTAGGCGTTAAGTGAAATAGAATAACCTATATAATGTTGCTAGTCCAGTTTTATTTTAGTTAGCATTTCGTTTGTCATCATGTAATTATGGTTTCAAAATAAACTACATGAGAAACCCATGGGGAGCACTCCGAAATCCAAGTAAACAAAGCTACTAACGTAAAAATAAATGAGGTACTTACCTGTATAATGCCCTCGAAATATGGAACTGCTCCCAACCTACCGTAACAAAGCGATGGTGTGAGCATATGCCCACTGAAAAATATACAAACAAAATATAGAATCAAACGGTAGACAGGAAACTCGACACGTCATGTCTACGTGCGCATGTAACCACATAGTCTAGTTATATATATACATGCACATGCACATACATATACTTAATGCATGAAACGGTTTTACTTTCAAAAACCTTATTTATCCATATTAATTTACCTTAATGTTATAGCGATTTCCTTTACTCACCCTTAGCATTTTCACACTTTATTTAACACACCTGGTTCAACACTTGAAATCACAACATTTACTTTATCCGAATGCATTCCTTTTACCGAAACCACCCTTTTTATTTACTTCAATACACTTAGTATACCCTTTCAATACAAGCAAACATCGTGTAAGAACATACTTATTTAATCTTCAAAAACCTTTTTAGAACACATTCTTGTACTAATTATGGGTTTAACCGCTTAGGTTTCTTAATCACCCATTTACCCACCCATTTTACCTTTTTTCTCACTTTATGGACATTTATCAATTATACATTTGCTTGTCCCTTTTAACCTTTATCGAAAAATCTATTTGTTCATCCAAGTTAGATTGTATTAACACATTTTACCACACAACCTATGTCTTAACATGTTCCAAATTTTCTTTATCTTTTCTCAAATTCTTTCAATACCGCATACTTTCATAGGCTCCACACCTCTGGCTATGCACACCATATGTTCTGGCTAGCATTTTAGGGCTTTTTACCCAAGGGCTCCTGGCTCTTCTTCCATTTCCCGGTATCATCCAAGTTTCTTTTAATGAGTTTTAAGATTTTACAAATGTCCACCTTACCCACGTTCCTTTTTATCCGACGGAAGCCAAAACTCGAGATTTTACCACCCATTTGTGTTACACTTTGAAAATCAATATTTCATGTCCTTTACACTTTAACCTTGATATTAATTCCGAAGTTTATATTTATTTAGGACCACTTTGTGTAACATCCTTCCAACATTTTTATTTCATAAAAATGTTTCGCTTTAAGCAAAATTGCAATTTTATCCATTTGTATCCAAAATCACCTTTTACTCCACTTTCACAAGTGTCAATATCTTACAAACACTATTAAGCCATCCACACTAACTTTTAAAGTGTTTAACATATTAACACCCTTTTATTATTGGAGTAATATTCTTCTTAATTGGAAACACTTTTACACCCTTAATCCTTTATAACAATACTATGTTACACATACTAAATTACACATACTAACCTTTACATGTTTACCCATTAACACTTAATAAATACATTTATCAATATTTTCCCAAACCATACATTTCTTTAATTTTTTTATTCAAGAAATTCATTTACACTTAATACTACTTTTATATGAAAATACCATTTCTTTCGTTTTACATGTAGCCTTACACTTTATCCTTATCAGATTTTTAACCCCTCTTTCATACACCTTTAAGGACAAAAATTTCTATCTTTCTTATTTCATGTTTAAACCCACCAAAATCGTCTTTAAACTTGTTTATACACTTAGTACCCAAATACTACAAGTTTATATACATGAGAAGATGGATTTTTAACGTTAAAATCCTATTAAATGTGTGAAACACATTTTTCATTTTAGAAATTCATTACACTTACAAAATTTGCATTTTTAAGAAATAAAAGACATTTAATTTCTTCAAACACATCAAATGTCTATTTTTCATAAAATCATCATTTTTGAAAGAGACATTATTTCACCAATGCCTACCAAAATAAATTGTTATCTCCGAACTTTTTATTTGATAAAATGTTTTTCATCATTATTTCTAGAAAATACACCATTTTCATAAAACACCCACTTTTATACTTGAAAACTTTGAAATAATTATTCATCTACTATTTTCAACAAAATATTATTTTACTAACATTTTTATTACATACAAATATTTATTATTTTTGAAATAATAATCACATCATTTGATCAAATGCACCCTACTCATATAGTCTAACTACAAGACTACAAATATGCAAAAATGGAGTCTTATACTAAGAGTAAGGTTTCCCACCTCTAATGTCTCAAATGGTGGTGGAAGTGTTGGTTTAGGAGGAGAAACCCCCACCTCCAAAGGTGGCCTTAAGGGGTGACTAACGCATCCTACAAAAAGCTCTAATATGTTCTTATTTCAAGATTCCAAGCAAGAACCACTTCTACTCCATTAAAATCCACCTTCATCTTCTCCAAGAAATCCCCCAAATACTCATCCAAACTTTGTAGCCCTGCTTTATCAATGGTGATAATGGTATTATGGGTTTGAACAAGGTGTAATATCCCACAAAATAGTGGTGGATGGTGCTTTGGTTGTGGGTGGAGGTGGAAGACCACCCACCTCTCTCTCTCTCTCCCTCTATTCTTCTTCTTCTTCTTCTTCTTCTTCTTCTTCTTCTTCTTCCATTTTCTCCCAATAAGAAATAAACCCAAATAACCCAAACAACCCTCAATAAAACCCTCCCTATGGTAAAAAAACCTCATGTTCCCCTTCTGGGATGATTTGGGCTCGACAACACACAAAATCAAGGACTAAACATGTGACATTTCACAAGGATAACTCAGACTAAAAACTCGACCAACGTCGTTCAAATGACTTCCCTATGTCGTTCGAACGACTTCTACTATGTCGTTCCTTACTTGGATCGCGCAACCCTTCACGCGACCCTTCGCGTGACCTACTACTGTAAGTCAGTAGAACGTCTTTTGAAGCCCTATATCTCGCGACTTGCTTATGTTGTTCGAACAACATCCTATTATCATTTGAACGACCCCTTTTTTTCTTCTTTTTTTTTCTCCAATTTTATCCACAATTCTTAAATAATTATCATTTCTCCTACTCATTTATAATCCATATATAATTTAGTTAAATTTCTAGGACAGGGAATTACAAACTTCCCCCCTTGGGGAATTTCGTCCCCAAAATTCTTGATCCATCAATCCTAAAACTTATAGGGTCCACCAATATCTATTCTAAGTCCCTAAAATACTCAAAGACAAACTATCGAAGTCCTAAACACTAAGGTCGCCAAATAATCAACATGCGATATGCCCTAATACTCTCCATTTTGCTGACAATGACATTACGTAATCGTCCCCGAGTCGCCACTCGCCTTATGACCAAGTCCAAACCATTCCTAGCACTACCTATGCTAGTACCTGAGGCATACCAGTGCCTTTGTGGTCAAATTCTTTCTATCGGTCAATGCTCACCCAAAGAAAATCATAAAAAACCAACCGTCGTATGTGTCACCAAAACTCAATTCTAGCATAGGACCGTACATCTTGTGTTCCACAAAGTTTCATGTTATACTAACTACACAACTCGCATGAGCTTGCCGATAACCATACTATGTTATTATCTCACTCCAAGGAGGAATATCTCCATCAAATCATTACCGCACGCCTGGTTTATACCTTTTGCTGCATCACTCTGATGAACTAACTCTACCTTAGGCATCTCATCCTTGACTAATCGTTAGAGTCTCACTCTAATACACTCACCGTGGAAAAGAAACATCGTGTGCTAAGTTTTTCGATTATTAATACTATACCGTATTCTCAAGCCATTATCTCGCTCTTCGTAACCCTAGCCACTGACTGTCGCGCTGACTAGTCTAAAGGGAGACTGATACTACGAGGAAACTGTGTGGCAAAAAATATATCCACCCATACATAAAACTTTGTGCAAAAAAAGGAATACCTCAAACGGGCATACCTAGTTATCGAGATGCATTGGTTAAACCCGGTCCATTATGCTCTACCGGCCCCAACTGTGCCATACCATGACATGGCACCAATCTGAGTCAACACATAAGTGAGAATACCGATTCTCGATTGATGAAGCCAAAAGGAATACCGTAGAGTGAGAAGGAACAAATAACTATCCCGAGAAATTCCGCCCGTAGGCATCCAATTCTGACTGACAAAAGTGAACCTCAACCTGAAGTAATGCCACTTATTCTCAAAACTCTCACTGAGCACCACTTCAAGCCATATACCCTGTCCTGTGTCACTAGCCATGATGAATGGAATCCCAACCATTCATTCTCATAATACGAATGCATATTATGAATCGGTAGTCTTTTAGGGAGTCAATGCCTGACTTCCTTCCTTGGGATAAAGGCCTTAACTTTCATATCCTCAGTGTAAATGAATCATTTCGATTGGAAGATACCTCACACCTTAGTCACCTATCTTGCCCAATCACTAGTGACAACGTTACTAACCACTGCAACTAGGTTATCATCTGCTTTACATACCATGATCGAATTCCCATAAAAATAAGCCCCTATGGCCTGGTACGATTACCTCTAAACCTTTTTAGTTAATAAAGGGTTTAAGAGATGTAGAAATGACCAGACATTATTTTTCAGAAAAATAAATAATGATGTGTTAATTGCACAAATTTATGTGGATGATATTATTTTTTGCTACACTTCCTTAGGTCAAGTAAATTATTTTTCAAAAATAATGCATGGAGAATTTTAGATGTCCCTTATGGGGTATGTACAATATTTTTGGGTTTACAAGTTAAGCAATTAAGTGATGGGCTTTTTATTTCACAAACTAAATATGAAACTGGGTAAATTAAAAAATTTGGCCTAGAAAATTCCAAGATTACACGAACCCCCTTGAGTACTAGTACTAAAATCTGTAAAAATGAACATGGGGCTTTATAGAAGTATGATATGGAGTCTTTTATATCTTACTGCTTCCAGGACCGATATATCATCTGATATGTATGTATGTGCATGATATCAATGCACTCCTACAGAATCTCATCTTTTGTGTGTTAAAAAGAATCATTAAATATATTAAGGTCCCACTTAATTATGGCACTTAGTACACAAAATACACTTTAAGCACCGTAGTTGGCTACACAAACGCTGACTATGTAGGATGCTTATATGATAGTAAAAGCACATCTAATGCCTGCTATTATGTAGGAAACAATTTAGTTGGGTAGATTAGTAAGAAACAAAATTGAATATCCTTATCTACTGTTGAATACGAGTATATCGCACCTGGTAGCTGTTATGCTCAACTTCTTTGGATTAAAAAAATGTTGTATGATTATGGCATTAAAGAAGATAAAATGACCTTATATTGTGATAATTAAAGTGCTATTAACATTTCGAAAAGTCCTGTTTATCACTCTCACACTAAGTGTATTAATATTCGACATTGCTTTATTCAAGAACTTGTAGAATCCAAAGAACTTAAAATTGAATATTTCTAAATAAATAAGAAATTTAGCTAATTTATTTACAAAACCCTTGGATAATATTTTTTTTAATCATTAAAGAAATCCATAGGTATCGTTGTTATAGATTAGCTTTCTATCTATAGTCTTATCCTTTGATTTATATCTCATTGATAATTGGTTTCTAAGGATACAAGGCAAGATTGATCATAAATAACTAAAGATGTGAGAGTGCGCTATCTTGATCTTAAATGGAATATTTATATAATTTAGTTCCAAACATAGAGGTGCAAATTTTATCTTATTAACCTAAAAATACATCTAGGTAGTAAAGCTGATAAAATAAACCATGCATTTAACAAAGGAAAATTAAGGAAAAACCCATCTCGGGTAACACCTGTTTTCAGCACTTTAGGGAGTTTACTAGACCATTGGCTTAAAGATTACTTGGTAACCGCTACAAGTATAATGTGCAGTGCCTAGAAAATCTCTAAAGAATACGGCTCCATCTAGAGTCATCCACATGCGGCATTCCACGCTCGGTATCCATTGATCAACCTTCGATGTCAGCATCGCAAGATCATCCATGAAGAAACTTTCTCCACAAGAGTTGTATGCAAGATACAAGCTATAGGGTTTAAACTTGATTCACTCAAATAAACTTTGAGGATGATGATTTCTGAATCAAGAAGTTTTTCTTAAACAAAAAGGTTGAAAACTTTTGCTAAAGATATTCAGAACCAGTTCTGGCAAAACTCTCAAAGAAATCAAACACGAAATAGGTATTAATACAACGTTCATAAATTTTGAGGCGATGGCGTCGTTTGAACAAAATCAAAGGGTCGTTCTAACGAGATCATCTTATCGTTCGAACAAGATATGTCTCACTTCTAATGACATCAGAAAAAAAATAGTAAGACCTCCTGAGAAGTTTGATTGAAGAGACCTTCTAATGAACCCTTCTAACGAGATACACGTTAAAAATTATTTTTAAACAAAGTAAAAATTCCCTCGATTTTTTAAAGAAAAAATCGTGTTTCCAGTTTTGATAAAAACAATCATCCCAAAATAAATTTAAGCTATAATTTAAACACTAAAGCATTATACATTCAAAGTACGGAGATGCTTGATCGTTAGAGATGTTGGATCTTGGACTTCGTCTCGACTCGAATGAAACATTAGCGGGATATGCCAAAAAGAAAATGTAAGCCTAAGCTATTTGAGCAATGAAAGAAAATATGCTGCTACAAATCTCCCATTTTTGGCTATTCCGGTACAAACATAAAAATGGAAATCCAAATTACAAAATAATCTCCTAAGACGAATACAATATCCTTTTTTTTAGATAGAAGGACGGAACCCCCACAAGGTTTATAAAAAATATATTTAGAGAAAAAGCCTCTCTAGTGGCATATACAAGATCTATTTATCTAAATCCAAGATAATATCTAGGGTGCCAAACAAGTTATCAAAACAAAAGATGAAAATATGGGGGTTTATAGACACCCCCATTACAAGAGATAGAGCAATAATGAAACTTGGGGATTTATAATATCCCCATTACAATAGAATCCTACCTATTTATGGAATCTATAGAGATTCTAATTGAAGGAAAGTTCCACTTGTCTAAGTTAATGAACCCTCTAGTTAATTTTAGAAGATCTTCACATTTGCAAAAATACAAATTAACTCCATTTTTTACTCCAAAATTTGCTAGAGAATTTGTAACATAATTAGCCTCTCTAAGACAATGAGTGAAATTAATCTCCATATTTTTAACAATAGAGAAGATCTCATCAATGATATACATAATTTTCCAAGGAATTTGCCTTCTTTTTTGAGACATAATATTAATAAAAAGCTGAGAATCAAATTTAACATCAATATTGTTTAATTTATTCCGCTTGAATGTTATAAGGCCAGAGAGGATAGCTTGAGCTTCAGCAACATCGTTTGATGCAATGCCACTAAAATCTGAGAAGGCCTTATGAAATCCCTCTATAATTTCTTAGAATACCTCCATGTCCTGAAGGACCAGGATTACCTTTAGAAGCTACATTAGTGTTAAGTTTCCATCTGTCTTTGGGGGGATAAAGCCATTTGATAATCTTTACGTACTCCTTTTCTGAACCAATTGTTCTTATTGAGAACAACTGGGATAGTTCATGGAAAAACTTACCACATTTAAGAGGATGAGCTGTAGTAATGGCTTGAGAGCTTTGATATACCTCTTGGATAATTTTTCTAGCTGAAAAAATGGTATCTTCTTGGGTGGACTTATTTCTATGCTTCCATACCTCCCATGTAATGCAAGAGGGGACGATTTTGACTAGGAACTTAATGATAGGATTAATATAGATTCTATGCCACCATTCCATAAGCATAATGTGAAAATATGAAAAAGACAACTTGATACCAATTAGATTAGCGAAGTGAAGCCTAGCCATAGGACCTTGTATAAAGAGATGATTTAAGTGTGAAGGTAATAACATCTGGAAATGGAAGTAATTTTGATGCCAATATTTTGGAGGTTGTCTTCTAGAGGAGTTTTATTAAGAAGACACCTCCAAATAAAGATAGAAATTTTTCTAAGGATATAGGAGTCCAAAATATTTTTGAAAAGAAATGATGAGGATTTAGATTATTTAATGATGTTTATAGCTGATTTAAAATTGAAGAGGCCATTTTTTTATGGAGTCTAAATTTTCTTGCCATCTATATCTGTTATATAGTGATCAATTCCATGTAGTTGAGTTTTAAAGCTATTGAAAGTTATTCAGCCATTAGATTTAGAGCCATTTTTATATTTATTTCTAAGGAAATCATTAAGTAAGTTGTTACCGCCTATGTAAGACCATCCTATTCTCCACCTAGAAACTTTAGAAACATCTTGTAGGCTTCTTATACCTAGGCCACCCACTTCTGTATTAAGGCATAAATCTTTCCATTTACACTAATGATATTTATGACCAAATTCCTTGTGATAACCCCAAAAGAAGTTGCTGAATATCTTTTCAATTCTATTAAGGATAAGTTTTGTAGGGTTTGGGGCAGCTAAGATATGTAGCGGAATAAAATTGAGAACAAATTTTAAAAGAACAACTCTACCAGCTTGAGATAGGAATTTGGATTTCCAACCGTCAAATTTAGCTCTAATAGTAGCAATAAGGCTTTCAAAGTACATAACTTTCTTTCTTCCTTTGAAGAGGGGACAACCAAGGTATTTTATGGGACTATTTCCTTTATCTAAACCAGTAATATCTTTAATGATATTAAATATAATGATAGAGCCTTTAGATTTAGTGTAGAATTTACTTTTAGCTTTATTTATCAATTAAGCAGAGGTAGATTCATAAGCATTGAAGAATTACATTAGAGATTTCAAGCTTTTCTTAGTGCCTTGAGTGAATATGATGATGTCATCAGCAAAAGTAAGGTGGCTTATGAGCTTACTTTGTCTAGGATGAGAGTAAATGTCAATATTACCATTTAGCATTAGGTGATGTAAACCTCTACTAAGAATTTCTGCACAGGTCACAAAGAGACTAGGGGCTAAAGGATCCCCTTGCCTGAGGCCCCTGAAGGACTTAAATAAGCCAGTAGGTTGACCATTGATTAATATAGAGAAATAATTAGAAGATATAATTCTCCATATGATGACTATAAACCCTCCACAAAAACCAAATTTTCTTAGGACTTTTATAAGAAACCACTAAGAGACCCTATCATAGGCCTTGGTCATATCTAATTTAATAATAACATTATCACCTAGATTTTTTCTATTAAGAAAATACAACATTTCTTGCCCTAGCAAGATATTATCATGAATGTTTTTCCCTTTTATAAATCCTGATTGATGAGGGGATATCAACGTAGGGAGGAATACACCTAACCTTGTGTTGATAATTTTAAAAATGATTTTATCACTAAAATTCCACAGACTTATAGTTTTGTAATATTTACAATCAGTAGGATGGTTTAATTTTAGGGATAAGGCCTATATTTTTTGCTCCCCGACTTTTGGCCATTATAATATTCCAACATTTTATTTAAAAATGGCCATTAAATCCATCAGGACCTGCTTGACTGTCAGAATTAAGAGATTGTATGGCAGTATAAATCTCTTCTTCTTTGGGGACTTTAATAAGATCAGAGTTAATGTTATTAGGAACAAGTTTGGGGATGATATCAAGAAGAGAAGAGTTCTCTTCAGTACCTTCTTCAGTAAGAACTGTTTTAAAATAGTTAACAATGACTACATTAATTTTCTCCCTAGAATCCTCTAAAACACCCTGATTATTTTTTATTTTTTGAATGAGAAGGTGTCTTTTAGAGTTATTAACAACAACATGAAAATATTTTGTGTTTAAGTCCCATTCTTGACTCCATTTTATCCTAGCTTTTTTACTCCAATATTACTCTTCACACTTAATAGCCTAATTAAGCTTAGCTTTGGTTTCTTTTATGGAAGCTCTATTCTCTTGAGAGGGATTCTACTGATAATTATCTTCTTTCACGAGCAGCTCATCTTCCTTGTTGGAAACTTCTTAAAAAATATTTTTAAAAGTGTTTTTTTTCAATTCTTTAAGATCCTTTTTAAGGACTTTTAATTTCATGGAAAATCTATTAAGGGGACTGCCAGTGATATCTTTATCCCAGGAATTTTGAACCATGATTTTGAAATCTTTATGATTGGCACACATGTTTAAAAATTTAAAAGGTTTAATGATGTGATAAAATATTTGGCCAAATGTAACTAGTATAATGGAGAGTGATCTGAACAATTTTTATTAAGAGTTTTAACAATGGTGTGAGGAAATATAGAAAGCTATTTTTGATTAATGAGGCCTCTGTTTAATCTTTCCTAAATCCCCCTATCTAGGTCCCTGTTATTAAACCAAGTAAATTTGGTGCCTATGTAACCTAAATCTATAAGCCCAGTATTATGAATATACTTAACTAAATCTTCTACACCAATAATATCTATGTCTCTGCCCCTATTTTCTCATTATTGTCTACTACGGTGTTGAAATCTCCTATTGTTATAAAGGGATCATTGAAGCAAGTATTAGAGTTATATTCTATATTATGCCATAATTCTTGTCTTTATAATCTAGTGCATTTATCTTATACAATGTTAATGAAGATTTTATTCGAAATTTTAGGATGTGACACTTCCAGAAGAACAATTTGATCATTATCAGAAATAGTTTTACAACTAATATTATATCTCCAAAGCCGACATATTTTATTACTAGTATTAGCGCCCCTCTAATAAAAATTAAGAGTTAGTATAAGGTTATTAAGTTTAGCTTTATCAATTTTTGGTTCCAGAAAAGGAAGTTTGTGAAACTTACAGAGCTTTTTTAGGCTTCTCTTGGTTGCTTTGTTGCCTACACCTCTAGCATTCAATATGATTGTATCAATCATTAAGTTCTTGGAAAATAAACTTTATTATTCCTCTTAACATTAGCTCTAATAATTCTTTTGAACATTGGATCCACAACTTGATGAGTCTTTTTGAAATCTTCTTTATTGATCGTTGTTTGGATACTAGTTGGATATGAGTTATTTTTTTGGGAATGTAAAATCTATGTTTTTTTCTTTTTTGTGTTTTGAATTTTGGCATCCAAATTATTTGAGAAGATGATTAATTCTTCCAACATTGGAGTACCTATATTTTAAATGACTTCATTATCTGATTAAGATAAACAATCATGAAATGTTATTTTCCCTTTTTAGGTAATTCAGTAGCATCGTGGGAAAGATTAAGGATTTCAATGATTCTTGTGTCCTCTTAGTTAATATCAACAGACTTTATTTTGTCTACGTTATCTTGAAGAATATCTCCGGGGATGCCCTTTTTAACCTCGGTTATGTTATTTTAGTTGATAATACTCGAGATTCCACCTGCAGCTTTGCTATGAATTTCAGTATCGGGCTGACTGATATTTTGGATGGGGATAGTTTGGTTAAGTTATAGGGAGTTTTGTGTTACTACATCAACAGATGAGTTATCTAAGATAAATCCTTCCAATCTTTCTTCAAAATTCTGTGTTGATTGCCTGTCTTTTGGATTGGTTATTAATGTATCAGCTTTTCTAGGAACTGTAGTAGATTTCTTGGAATCTTTATTTTTGATTAAACAATTATCTTCACTATGGCCCTGTTTGAAACATTTACCACAGTACAATGGTATTTTTTCGTATGCTATTTTTTTCCAAAACCCACAGTCATTACACGCTAACCATAATCGATCATGTCTTTTTTGTAGAAGGTCCAATTCGACACATACACGAGCGACACTTGGTCTATTGATGGTCATAGTTGATGCATCTAACTTGAGGGGTTTTCCAGCAACTTGGGCTAAAGAATATAGAGATTCCTTAGCAAAAATGTGAATTGGAAGACCAGGGAAGGAAATCCACACTAGGACTATTGAACACCCTTGATCTAATCTGAATTCTTGAGACCATTTGAAAGATCTCATGGGAAATTTGCCTACGTACCATTGTTCTTTCATCCATAATCGAACGAAGTCCTCTTCTGAATTTAATCTAATCAAAATATGCTATTGATTTAAAAGACCAATGGTATAGGCTGCCTTTAAACCGAAGGTTTCAAATTATTTATGGGTTATGTCAATGCTTGGTCCTCTATGGGAGAATTTCCAAACCATTGATAGTTTGAATGGGTCTACCAACTTCTTGATGTCATCTTTTGGGAAAATAATGTCTAGTTCCCTTATAAATTTTGAAGGAACTTTAAGAGGAATTTTAGATGTAGAAGAAGATGAAGTTAATACACTAACAAAGAATTTGGACCAAATTATTTCATTAAGAATGGGATTGGAGTTTTAGGTTCAGTAGCCTTGTTGATAGAAAACCATAATGAGAGTTCGGGTTGAATAATTGGGCAATGCGAATGCTAGAGAGAATTTTTTAGGCTAGAGAATTTTTAGGCAATGGGATACAATATACTAATACCCTCCCAAACTCTAAACTGGATAGGTACAAAACAAAGTTATCTTCAAATCAAATTCTTCTAGTCTCCTTCAAATCTTTATTTCTTCTTTGACTTATCCTGGTCACTTTGTCTTCATCGAGTGTAATCCAAATATGATCTTTCAAAATACCTACACAAATGAAACAAATAAAATACCCCGTGATGCATCGAGTTTGAAATATATCAAATAAATGCATAAAGATATGAAAATCTCCCCCATAATTTGTTCTCCCCCTTTTATTTTGTCCGAAATAAATAAGGAGTAGAAACTAAACATGAAATATAGGGAACATCACTGAAAAGAATAAGATATCATCAAAAAAATATATCAAATATGTATATGGAACGATAATCTCAAGGGCTCCACATACTATTTTTGAACATTTTCAACTTGTTTAAGTATAAAATATTTTACAAATACAACACACCATGGATAAACACAAAATAAACGAATCATGGATACAGAATGTAGGGGTGTGAACACATTCTATAGGAAAATCAACATAGACAAATATAACATATATACATGAAGTAATGAGACACAACTAAAGGAAGATCTCAAAGTCTACTTTGGGTGTAAAAATGGTGGAATTAAGTGAAATCAACTTAACCTATTCAACTAGTTAAGGTCGTGATTGATTTCCACGCAAATAACGCCTAAAACTATGTAATGCTTTTACAAGACTTTTTTAGGGCGTGCAAACCCATTGATGTTCTGCTCAAATCCCTCAAAACTCATATATTGATATTTCATCTCAAATCTTTTGGTTCGATGAAATTAATGCTCATATGTAGCAAAGCATCAATGTTCTTTGAAATTGGCCTCGCACTTTATATTTTTTTTCTTTTTATATGCCTTTAATCTCTAGGCTCTTTTCTTTTTGCACATGGTGGCCATTCACGCGAAGACAATCTATCTTTCATAGCCCGATTCCATTTCTATAAATATAACACATTTATAAAAGATATAATTTTCAAATTTTCCAATCTAGGCAATGGTTCTTACAAGCACTACATGCATTATCTCGTTTTATCGCATTTGGTCCATTTTAAAAGCAGGATTGAGATGAAAACACTACAACCAACACGTGAAAGGTAACTGCTATACTCAAATAAGTCCTATGCTCGTGTGTATTAAAGGTGACAAAGTGTCAAACATGTAGCAAATAGTCATCATATCACATGTTTATGACTCCACACATTATTAAGAACAAAATAAAATGATGTCATGTCTCAAAACACGATAAAATATTAACGTGGATATGGAATGAATTGGTGACTCGGACATCTTTAATGTTCATCCAAAACTCTTTTTAGATTTTTTAAAATTTAATTAAAAATAAAAGCTTTTGGGTTTTTTCACTTTTTTCTAAAAAGAAACCGAAAATATTTTTGAATTTTTCCAAAATTTTTAAATAAAAAAAATTCTTTTTGGATGTTTTGAAAAAAAATATATCAAAATGGAAAAAGATAAAAACAATGATAGTAGACACTTGAAATATGAATGAATAATGTGAACATGAAAAGCATCATATGTTAGCAAAAAGGTCTAAACCTCAATCAGTAGGCTCAGAGGAGTTCTCCCAAGGAGATAACATCCTATGAAAAGCATTCATCAAATCATGTGAAGTCTTGACTAAATACTCAACTTGCTCTTGAAAAATATCAAAATCTCTCATCTGATTTGCGTGAGCATGCAAAATAATATGTGTGGGAGTGCATGTGTGAACATGTGTAGTAGCCTATCGTGGAAGTTACCTATGAGACACACTTCCCAACTTAAAATAAAATTCCCTAGGTGTACTCTTTGCTTGAAATGGGAACAAACATAAATGGGCTTAGAATACCTCTCTCAAAACGTCTAGGGCGTGCTCTCTTATGTTGAATCGGACGCCTAGGTGGGTTATCTCAAGTGACATGTGGATCTAAAACAAACTCGAAAACCAGTTCTGGTGCAATATGGGAAATGGAAGCACCATCATGACCCATTCCTAGCCTCTTAACATTACCCAAAATAAGATCGAGGAGCATCTTTCCAACCTTATTAGATGTGTCCTCTAAAGTAACTTTGGCCTTCCATGCACATTCGATATCTCTGTCGAGTTGGGATACACAGGCTTTAACTTTCTCATGAGTATCCAACGAAGATTGAAGATCTCCTATAAGACGAGCCACCGTGTTGGTCAAATCACTATTTTCACGGCCTAAGATGATCAATTTCTCACATAAAGAGACCTTCACCTTCTCGACTTGACTAGCTAACATCTCACACTCCTTATAACTTTCAACTCTCTCTATAACTCTAACACCCTAAGACCCAAATATTTGTTCAACTTTTTGGTTTTCAACATCTTGATGTACAAATCACAAAAAGATTTTTGGAGATCACCTTCTCTTTCACTTTCAATATAACACTTATTCGAATGGCTCGAAACATCACCGAGGCACTCATGTGTACATGTGTCCTCATCGTTGTGGGACAAACTAGAAGTACTCATGTGAGTAGCCATAAAAGCAACGCACTTTTCATGTGGTGATTCTAGCCCTGAATCAATCGACTCGATGTCACTATCGCTAAGAGTGGATTTATTTGCAATCTCTTTGACATTTCTCGTTAGCCTAGTGGGACACTCATTTGCCTTGTGCCCTTTCCCCTTTCACTCATAACACCTTATATCTTCCTCTTTCTCATTACTATCCTTGACCTCATTCTTCCTTTTGTTTTTCTCAAAAAAAAATTATTGGAAGAATTATTTTTGGAAAACTTGAGAAATTTTAAAAAAAAAATCGTAACCAAGGCCAAGTCATCAAGATCAACCTCATTCTCAGATTCAGACTCACACACTTTCTCTTTCTTCTTCTTCTTCTTCTTTAAAGCTAACCCTATATCCGTAGGTTTAATTATTTTAGGGAACATATCTAACTCATAAGTCTGAAGGTCTCCTACGAGTCCTTCTAACCTAAGAGTGTCCAAAATCCCTAATAAGTTAAGTACGATAAACTTTGGAATAAAGAAGGGCGGGGACTGACCTCAAAATCTTTTTCACAACTCTCATTTTCGAAATTCTCTCAGCCAAATTAAAACCGAAATTGACAATGTTCGACAAACTTGCATAAAACTGATCAAATGACTTGGACTCTAACATAATGATCGTCTCAAATTGGGTGGTCAAATTCTGAACCTTTTGACTCTTTTACGGCATTGGCACCTTCGTGAGTGAGCTAGAGGGTATCCCATTCTTCCTTAAATGTAATGCACGTCATGATGTGATGGAACTCGTCATGGATGACGACCCCTGACATATCACTAAGTCAAAGAGAAATAAAATTGCTCCATTTAAATTCCTTATCAGTCCAGGAAGAAACTGGTTTAGGGCCAACAACATTATCAACAGTGATAGTGGGAGGAGTCGACCCTGTTTCACAAACTAACTAGACTCGCTCGTATTTGGATTTCAAGACGAATCTCATCCGAGTCTTCCAGTATGCATAATTTGTACCATCGAATATGGGCACTCGATTATAACAAATTTCCATTAAAATAAAAATTTTCAAAAATCAACAATTTTTCAAAAAAAATTGATATCAAGAGAATTTTTTTGCGAAAAAAGGATCTACGATAATTTGGTGAAACCTTCTCTAATACTAATTTGAGAGTTTGTTATCTCGATCTTAATCGAACATTTATATAATTAACATACAAGTCCAAATTTTATCTTATTAACCTTAACATGCATCTAGGTAATAAAGTTGATAAAATAAACCATGCATTCAACAAAGGCAAATTAAGGGAAAAAAACCTTTCGAGTAAAATATTTTTTCAGGACTTTAGAGATTTACAAGACTATCGACTTACAAGCAAATTGCTAACTGCAAAAAGTATAATGTGCAGATCCTAGCAAATCTCTAAAGAATACGACTCCGTCTAGAGTCATCCACATGCACCCTTCCACACTCGATATCCATCGGTTAGCCTTCGATGTCAGCAGTGAATCCCCTGAGGTATCACAAGAACAACCATGAAGAAACTCTCTCCACAAGAGTTGTATGCAATATACAAGCTATAGGGTTTAACCTTTATTCACTCAAATAAATTTTGGGGATGATGATTTGTGAATCAAAAATGTTTTCTTAAACAAAAAGGTTGAAAACTTTTGCTAAAGATATGTAGAATCAGTTATGGAAAAAGTCTCAGAGAAATCAAACACAAAATACGTACTAATAGGATGTTCATAAATTTTGTGGTGGTGGAATCGTTCGAACAAAATCAAAGGGTCGTTCTAACGAGATCATCATCTCGTTCGAACGAGATATGTCTCACTTCTAACAACATCCCAAAAACCAAAACAATAAGCCCTCGTAAGATGTTCGATTGTAGAGACCTTTTAACAAGCCCTTCTAACGAGATACCAATCTCATTTGAACAAGATACACATTAAAAAATTATTTTTATATAAAGTAAAAAATGCCCCGATTTTTTAAAGAAAAAAAATCATGTTTCTAGTTTTAATAAAAACAATCGTCCTAAAATAAATTTGAGAAATAATCAAACACTAAAGCATTATACCTTCAAGGTATGGAGATTCTTGATCGTTGGAGATGTTGGATCTTGAACTTCATCTCGGTTTGAATCAAATGGTAGCGGGATATGCCAAAAATTACATGTAAGACTAAGATATTTGATCAATGAGGGAAAATATGCTATTACAAGATGCCTCATTTACCTGTTTAATGTAGGAGACCATTTATATGACCTATAACTATTACCTCTCTTTGTAGAATTATTATGTTGTATAATCTCTCTAATGAAATTTGACCCATTGTCTATTTGAGACAAAATCAGGGAGAAGATTTAAGTCCATCTTGTAACATTCCATTAGAATGTTTTTCTATAATTCAACTAATATGCCATTTCAAGTATTGTATTACAGGCATCATTCTAGTACATGCTTTGGATTTCATGGTTTCATATATTTAGGGTAACGACATGTATCCTAGTTGAGCTATGTAGTTTAATTCTCTTATTTCTTTAATTTTTTGTTCTAGGATAGGTTGGGTAGTAAGAACTTTGTATAGGATAGGACTTTTGTCTACAAGTACCCTGATGTACTCAGAGGAATTTTGTCTCTAATTTTCAAAGGGGGAGATTGAAACACCCTGTTGATGTAAAAAATTAGATCACTCTAATTATTCAATCACAGATAAATAAATGAGACAAAGAATTTTTAAAGTAGTTCAGCCTTATAATAATGGCTTACGTCCACTGTTATGGTATTGCTTATTGTATTGGAATTCTCGATTACAAGTTATCTCAAGAAATTATGGGTCCTTTTACAATGAGGATTGTACAATGTATTTATAGCCCTGAGGCTGTAATGTGAAAGGGTAATACATTAAATGATGTACATATGAAAGGGTAATACATTCAATGCCCCTTAAGCGTGTGCGTCTGAATGATAAGAATTTAATGAACAGTCAAACTGTTGGTTATCCAGCTATTAACGCTTTGTTCGAGGTGCAGCTCGGACCGCCTGAGTTGCTCGGACCGCCTAAGCTTCTCGGTGTTTAAGAGTTCCTCGGAGATTTCTTGTTCCTCGGAGCATGTGAGTTCCTCGGAGAGGCAGTGTTCCTCGTTGTAGTATGGTTCCTCGGAGCGTGTGAGTTCCTCGGAAGTATTTAGTGTTGCCATGTAGATTGTCACGTGTCATCATTCAATTATGCCATGTCAGCAGACTAAATTTGGTATCAACAGAAGCCCCCAATGTTTCATAGTTCGAAATTTGAGGAGTGTGGAACATTCTTTCTCGGAATATGATAGCTTTAAATAGTCTTCCTGATTTTTAGGAGTGTTTCCCTTGCATTTATTTCTCTTTCCAAATTCGTAGAATCAGGTTTTTTTTTGAATTTTCACAACCGCCTCAATCTCTGCGTACTTTTTGTCCTTTTAGCCACCGGTAGCGTAATCGTTTCTTCTCGCTTCGATTGCCGTGCCACTTTTCGTCTTTTTAGCCGCCGTTGCCCGCTTTGATTCCCGCGCCCCTTTTCGTCTTTTTAGCCGCCGGTAACGTAATCGTCCCTTTTTGTAATCATTACTTTACCATTTCCCAAGGCAAGGTATTTAAACTTCACAGACACTCCCATCGTCTTCTACCTTTTTAAATTTTTATCTTCGAGTTTTCCGTCATCTCTTTCTCTCCTGTGTATTCATCTCTTCCATCGTTCATTGTCATCAGATCTACTCTTTTTCTGTAAGATTTTCTTCCTTCTTCTTCATTTCTTTTATTCATCATGGTTTACCCTGTTGAATCTCTTGATAAGTTTCGTTTTGATTTTTCTATTCCCTCATGGGTTGTTCTGGAAGAGATTTCTGAGCCTTCTGATTATTTACGCTTGGCTGAGGGACATTGGTTCCCCAGTCTCTTTATTGCTGAGTGTGGATTCTCTTTTCCACCAAATCCCTTGTGTCTGGAATTCTGTCAGTACTTTGACGTTGTTCCTGCAAGAATAGCCCCCAACACATGGAGAATAGTTAATGGGGTGCATAGATTAAATCAAATCCATGGAACTCGAATAGGAATTCCCGAGATTATGTTTTGTTATAGATGGGCAATTGGTGATAACACCTTTTACTTAAAAACTAGAATGTTAAATAAAGCCTTAGTAGCCAATCTCCCTGTTGCCAATAGGGATTATTTTGAGCACGGGGTTGTCATAAAAAATTGGCAACATGCTCCTTTATCTAGAGATGAAGTTTATCAGGGTCCCAGATGCCCTCCCTATGGCAATGGGATAGGTTATTTTTATGTTATTTTACTTATTTTGAAATCATGCTTCTTTTGTGTTTGATAAAATGTGTTACTGATATTTTATTTATTTATTTGCAGTTGATAGCAAAAGAAAGTGTCCAAAGGAAGCAGACATTAACATAAGACACTTGAAACTTATCTGGAGTCTACATCAGAGTGTAGCCGATGAGCACATTAGATCAGCCTCATATCTGTTGTAGTATAAGAGCTACACAACCTCTTTTACTGCTCATCCAGTAATAAGTGAATCAAAGCCAGTACCAGCTTCCACCAGCTCATCGCCTGAATCTCACAACCCTTTGAGTGAAAGAATGAAGAAGAGAAGACCTCCCACTCTCTTCGAGAAGCCTGCCTCTGGTTATGGAGAGGCAAAAAGAAGTAAAATTGATGTCCCAGAAGGGACGAAGAAAGTTGACGCACATTCCTCTGTTGCTGTTGTGAAGGTTGCCGAGAAGCCCGTAGTGGCTCCAAGCAGATCTGCTGCTCCTGGAGAGGTGATTGTAATATCACCGACCAAGGGTTCTTCCTTGGTTGAATCTGTTCCTGTTCCCCCGAGGAGGCTGAAGAAGTTCTCCTCGTTCAATTTGGCTGACACCATCACTCATCCCCCAGTTACTGGTACTGGGGTTCCAACTTTTGTTCCTTCGAGCTCTGCCATGAGCTAGGTAAAGTCCTGGATCATTCCCGAGGTCCAAGGTACTGAAGAAAATCTTACTCGGGGCATGGTCACTTCGTTAGCTGCTCTCCACCTTGCATCTGTAAGTCTTCTTACTTTGAACTTTTCATATTTCCCTTGTCATTTCTGTTTTTGACTTGCTTTTTTTTGTACTTTCACAGTTGACGGGCTGCTTTAATATAATTTTGAAGAAGGATGAAGCAATTAAAGGTTCATGCTCCTCGTCCCGCGTGGAAGGAGCTTTGGCAGAAGGTATCAAATCTTTTGACGATTCTCGCCAAAAATATGCCACTAACCAGGCTGTCTAGGAGAAGAAGCTTGCCTCCACCGAGCAGGAAAAAGCTCGAGCTATTGATGTCTCCAAGGAGTTGGAGAAAAAAGTGAATAGTCTGGAGCAGAAGAATAAAGAGCTTGAAGAGAAGCTCAAAACTGCTGGGGAGCTTGAGGATAAGCTCAAGATTGCTGAAGAGGAGCTGTCTCAACTACGGGAGGTAAATCGGCAGAAGGAGGAGGCTGAGAAAAAACTGAAAGCTGCTGATGACCTGTTGTCCGAGAAGCTTTCCACGGAGAAGTTGAAGAGGAAGATGGTTGTGAAAAAGTCCTTCAGTGCTGGCTGGGACAAGGGGTGGACTATGGTAGTCTCAAATACTTTAGGGATGGATGGGTTGTTGATCTTCAGGAGATGAAAGTGGATGAAAATTCCGAGCTCTTTCAGCAACACATCCCTGGTCCCCCTCCAACTCCTGAAGACTTAGAAGAGGACGAAGCTGCCTCCGAGGAGTCTTCTATGGTGATGGGAGATCATCCCTCAGCCATTCAGCCTATTGCGGAGGAACTTCAGCAAATTGTTACTTCCTCCGAGTAATTTCCAGTGCTCCCCGAGCAACTATCCATTCCTTCCGAGCAACCTACTTCCTCGTCCCAGCCTCCCGAGAAGGTTTTGGGAGACAAGGAAAAGGTGTAGAGTTGTTCGGGTTTATCTTTACATTTTGTTTTTCTTTTATCAAATGTAACCCAGAACTTGTAACTCTGAACTATGATCTAATAAAACTTGGACTTTTTTGCATACTGTTGTCTATCTTCTATTCATACTCTGCTTATACTTCTTATTGATGATTGCTCTTTCTTTCTCTGCTAGTTTCTGGCCAGGATGGAATTACTATCTGCCCATGATACAAAGCTGCTCCGACAATGTAATGAATACTTTAAGGCTGATCACACAGACCTGAGTGCAGCACAAGTTGTCGACATGCTCAGCCAAGATGCTTCAGAACAGGCAGTTGAAGCATATCAATATCTGAAGTGTCTACTTGATCGAGCAGTGGCCAATAATGTGGCCTATTATGATATGATCGAGGATCTCCAAGGCACCCTCGAAGACCTTCAACTACAATACAAAGAATCCACGGCCCTGTTGCATGATGGGTATGAGAAGTACCAGCAACTCAATGCTGACAAGGGGTACGAGAAGCGCTTTGCTGGCTACGAGGTGAGGGAGAGAACTCTGAACGGCGAAGTCGAGGAGTTCAGACAGATAGCTGAACTATTAGAGCAAGAGAACAACAATATTCAAAGAGAGTTGTCACAGTTGAAGTCTGCAGCTTCTACTTCAAAACGCCTTAATCCCAGTGAATGATGAGGGATTCTCATTCTTGGAGGTTGAGAACGCCAAATTGAGGGACGAGCAGGAAATCTTGAAGAGGTCTGGTCCTTCTACACCTTTGTGACACCCCGACTAATTAAATACCGGGTAGCTACTCCTTTATTAAATTAATACAAAATGCCAAGTTGGTTCAGTTAATAGCATCACTGTCGAAAACATTTAATGATTACTAACCACCTAGTATTTAAAAAGTAAGTTGTCAAATTTTAAATTAAATCTGATTAATATGCGATAAATGAAATGTAAAAGAATAACATCACCATACACCATAAAGTCTCAATAAAGTAACCAACAAATAATAATAAGTCCGGAGGAAAACTCCTCACAACAATCCCACAAACTGAAATAAATAAAACAGTGCATCCTGAATTAATTACATGTCAAAAGTCTGGATAACTGAAATATGAAATGTCTCTAATGGAAGTGGGCGACATGCCCTACAAATGATAAAACTGAACATGGAGTCAAAACTAGAAAAGGAGGCGTCCACTGTCAAGGCCCTGTAACTTCCACAACAGCTACAGCTCGTCACCTGAATAGAATTCCTATGCATGGTGTCCTTGTGGCTGGGCACCTAAAAAGGTTTTTACAAAAAAAAAATAGATTTGAAAGCAAACGGGTCAGAGCCCGAATGTGGAGAATATTTTAAAAACAGCAAGTGATTTAATAACATTAAAACAATGAATGCAAAATACATGTTAGGACGTGCTCTCACATGAAATAATCACCTCTCGACTAATCGTGCACTCCTAACGTACAATGCCCATCTAAGTGGTATTCATATCTAACTAAACCGTCATAAGTTCTACCCCTTTCTACTCGACTCCCATTATACATTCTAACGTTATCAATTAAATAGAGGGCTTTACTTAAACCCGGATTCTCAATTATTGGCAATACGATTCACTATAGATTATCCCTATTTTATTTTCTCAAAGCATTACCATAGTTATACACACAATACCAACATGAAAGTTCTCATTATTTAAGCGTTTATTGTTCACGTCATAAATATACAATACAAGCACCCCGAGACTAAGCTGCGGTGCACACATACTCTGCTATCCATCCCGGTACATCACGTACATAAGGATCACGCATTCTGAATCTCTCAGGAATCGTTCTCAGATAACAACAATCACAAACAATGGAGGCGAACACAGTCACATCACATGGGTCACGCACATACCTACGCTCCCACGATCAGCAGACTTATTAACTCCCCAATAAGTCCTTCTCTGACCTATGTCCTCGAGGTACCAATCTAAATCCGGGCACACAAAGATTAGATGGCCCTAAGCGAACGTAAACCTCCCGTGATAGCAAGTATGGTAGGTATGTCATACACCTAAAATCATATATACTAAGCATGCACACTTCTTAGTAATTACCATAATTTATTAGAGGTACACTTCTCATTCTCATACCAACTTATAATGTCACACAAATCATATGTCTGGTTTACATGTATTTAAATCATTAATTATTCTTGCATCGTGATTAGTCACTCGCGCCCTAATCCACAACTATCATTTGATTCAAATCACACTTCTATGTTTTACTCCTCAATATATCCCAAATATCCCAGCTATATCAATTAGTCATCAAGGGAATGTTATCTCTACAATTAAACAAGGTTACTGGACAATAGAAATCAAATCAGGCCAAAAAGACCAATCTGTCAACTCGTTAGAAGTCTCGCTCGAACGAGGTCGTTCGAACGAGAGTTCGTTCGAACGAAAGGGGGCATCTAACGAGATCTCGTTCGAACGAAAGACATCGAACGAACATCCAACTCGTTAGAAGGCAAACTGTCTCCTCGTTAGAAGCTCGTTCGAACGAGCTCGTTCGAACGACCTGGGCAGGTCTTCTAACGAGATGCCAGTTTCGAACCCAGAATTTTCCTATCTCGTTTTTCTCAATTTTCTTCACCTCTAATCTCATCTAAAACTTTTCCCAACAGTATTTTAAGGTTTTTAATCATCACTAAACATTCGTAGGTCATAACTCAACATTTATATAAGGCCAAATCTTCCTAAACATCATCTAATTATCATAACTCCCCAATTTTTCTCAACCCTTATGAACATGAACCCTAGAAATTTAAAGTCATCAATTTCCATAAATAAATCCGTTTTTGTAACATAAAAAGTCGTAATTCTTTTAGTATAATCACCCAATAACAATTCTAGATGCATCCCTATATCAAAATCTGAATTTATAACTCCAATTTCATGGGTTTTTATAAGTCTCCCAATACAATGCAATTTTATCAATTTCTAAGCATGGAAGAAGCATTCGCTTGAAATTAACGTAATTAAACCACTTGCCTTGGATTATTCTCTGAATTTGGTGTAGAATGATGAAGGTTGCACTCTCTCTTTTTCCCCCAAGGTTGAAGGTTGAAGATGGAGGTTGTGTTTTCTCTTTGGAAACTCTCTCTAACTTCCTCATCTAACTCCCGTTGCCCTCTAATCACTTAAGTGTTGCTAATAGGTTAGTGGGTGTTTAAATTCTCTATTTTTAATTCCCAAAATTCGTTGGTTAATAATCCTAAAATTTCAAAATTACCAAAATACCCTTTTAAGTTGTCGGTATGGCCCAAAAATGCCCTGGGACCCAAACTAAACCCCCGGTTAGTGTTTTCTGACTATTTCGACCCTTCCGGACTCGTTGGCGCACTCAAAATGACCATACGGTTGATAAAAATAAAATTCACTTTTTAATTCAAATAATTACATTCCTGACGCGACTGTCACGCGCGTCCCAATAAAATTTTCCAAATTGCCGTATTTCAGTCTCGCGACAATTTTAATATTTTCAATATTCATATACTACCATATATGCACATTATGATCAAATAACAACTCACATCTCGTTAGTATTTTATCCGGATTAATTCTCAATTAATACCCATTTAATTCAATTAATCCCATAAATAAATATCACAAAAAGTACCTGGTAAAAACAACTCTGGAAAACGTTCGTGCATCTCATCCTCGCGCTCCCATGTGGACTCCTCGGAATTATGATTCCGCCACTGAACACGTACTAACGGAACTATCTTTGACCGCAGTTTCCGCTCACTTCAGTCCAAAATAGCAATCGGCCCCTCCTCGTAGGAGCTATCGGACTGGAGATCGATGTCCTCCAAAGCAATGTGAGAATGAGCTAAATCATCTCTAAGATATTTCCTTAGCGAGGAAATATGAAACACATCATGAATCCTGTGTAAATGCTCCGGTAACCCAAGTCTATACATAACAGACCCAATCCGCTCGATGATAGGAAATGGTCCCACATATCTCGGTGCCAACTTCCCCTTCTTCCCAAATCGCATAATCCCCTTCATAGGAGATACTCTGAGTAAAACTTGGTCCCCCACTTGGAACTCCCTGAAGAACCTCTTCGCATCAGCATAGCTCTTCTGCCGATCATGAGCTACCCGAATGCGACTCTGTATTAATTCTATCCTTGTCGAAGTATCCAGAATCACTTCCAGCCCAAGTAGTTTGTTATCCCCCACCTCCAACCAATATGCTGGGGAAAGACAAGGTCTACCGTACAACGCCTCAAATGGAGCCATGCAAATGGTGAACTGGTAGGAGTTGTTGTAAGCAAACTCCACCAGTGGAAGATACTGCTCCCATCCACCCCCAAAATCAATGATGCACATACGCAACATGTCCTCCAACATCTGGTTTGTAAGCTCGGTTTGCCCATCGGTCTGCGGGTGATATGTCGTACTCAACCGCAAATCCGTGCCCATGGCCTCCTGAAAACTCTCCCAAAACCGTGAAACAAATATCTTATCTCGGTCAGACACGATATTTAGAGGCACACCGTGAAGTCTCACTATCTCTGCAATAAAAAGCTGGGCATACTGTCCCGTAGTGTAGTCTGTCCTTACGGGTAGAAAATGAGCGACTTTGGTCAACCTGTCCACAATTACCCAAATGGAATCATGACCTCTCTGTGACGTAGGCAACCCCGTGATAAAGTCCATGGATATGCTCTCCCACATCCACATTGGGACCTCTAATGGCTGTAGAAGTCCTGCCGGTCTCTGATGGTCCACTTTTACCAGCTGACAAGTGGCGCATTTAGAAACAAACACGGCAATATCCCTCTTCATCCCGCTCCACCAATACTGTCGTCTCATGTCTTGGTACATTTTGTCCCCACCGGGATGTACCGCGAACCGTGAGCCGTGCGACTCTGCCATCACCTCGTGTCGCAATTCCTCTCCTTCCGGAACTACCAGTCTCCCATTGAAGCGTAATCCCCCGTCTGAGCTAACGGTATAGGACTCGGCTCCCTCTGCTAGTAATCGAATTATCTGTTCCTGACAGAACGAGTCATTTGCCTGTGCCTGTACCACCTTCGTGACAATCTGCGGTGTAACAGTCATCACAGACATGAACGATCGGGCCACTGCATCCTGGTGTCCCAACTCCTTCCACTTTGCCTTCCACACCCCTGCCACCTCATCTACTGGTCTACGGCTCAACGCGTCTGCTACCACGTTAGCCTTCCCCGGGTGATATTGGATATCAAACTGATAGTCCTTCACAAACTCAAGCCACCTCCGTTGCCGCATATTCAACTCCTTCTGCGTGAACAGGTACTGTAGGGACTTGTGGTCCGTGAACAATCAAAACTTCTCCCCCAGAAGATAATGTCTCCAAATCCGAAGTGCAAATACAACTGCCGCTAGCTCCAAATCATAAGTGGGGTAATTCTTCTCGTGAGGCTTAAGCTTACGGGAAGCATAAGCTATGGCCTGACTCTCCTGCTGCAATACACCTTCGAGTCCTTGTAAGGACGCGTCGGTGTAAACTCGATACTCAACTCCCGGTCTCGGTAATGCTAACACAGGTGCTGAGGTCAACTTATCCTTCAACTCATCGAATGCCAACTGACAGGCATCACTCCAGATGAATGGCACACCCTTACGAGTCAGATGTGTCAAAGGACCCGCTATCTTGGAGAAACCCCGAATAAACCTCCGGTAGTATCCTGCTAAGCCCAAGAAACTACGGATCTCAGTCGGTGTCGTGGGCTGTCCCCACTCTCTCACCGCGGATACCTTCCCCGGATCAACAGATATCCCCCGGTCCGAAATAATATGCCCCAAAAACTGAACCTCATTCAACCAAAACCCACACTTCTCATACTTTGCATACAGCTCGTTCTAACGTAGCGTCTGCAAAACCTGCCTCAAATGCTCGGCGTGCTCCTCCTCTGTCTGGGAGTAAACCAGAATGTCATCAATGAAAACAATGATGAACTGGTCCAGGAACTCTCTGAACACCCTATTCATCAAGTCCATAAACACGGCTGGAGCGTTGGTCAAGCCAAAAGGCATAACCCGAAACTCGTAGGAACCATATCTCGTTAAGAAAGCAGTCTTCGAGACGTCCTCTTCCCTGATACGCAACTGATGGTATCCTGATCGCAAATCAATCTTTGAGAAGAAAGAAGTTCCTCTCAGCTGGTCGAATAAGTCATCGATTCGGGGCAACAGATACTTATTCCGTATCGTGACTTTATTCAACTCCCGGTAATCCACATACAACCTCAACGATCCATCCCCCTTCTTAACGAATAACACAGGGGCACCCCACGGTGAAGTACTCCTCCGAATAAACCCCTGACCCAACAACTGCTCAATCTGATCTCGTAACTCCCTCATCTCAGCTAGAGCCATACGGAAAGGTACGCGGGCAATAGGCCGAGTGCCCGGCGTCAAATCGGTCACAAAATCTATCTCTCTACTCGGAGGTAATCCAGGTATATCCTAAAATACATCGGCAAAACTCTCGAACAACCAGAATCGAGTCAAGTGGTATCACCACTTCCTTAGAGGTCTCCTCCTCTATATAGTACAAGTGAGTGGACGATCCTCCCTCAGGATGAGGCATCGCCACCAAAAACATCTCCTGCCCAGGAATGGCAAAGATAATACTCCTACTAAAACAGTCAATCATGGCTCGGTACGCAACTAGCCAATCCATACCAATAATGGCATCATACTCGCTCATCTCTAACACTAACATATCCGCGGGAAGAGTAAACCTCCCGATCTCTATACCCACGCCTCTACATACAAGGGAAATCACGGAACCCCTACTGAACAGCGAATCTACACAAGTAACCGTACTCTTGGCGGTGTCTAACAACCCAATGGTGCGTGCAAATCTCATAGCAATAAAACAGTGTGTGGCCCCCGTGTCAAACAAAATTCGCCCCATAGTCCCCTGAATAGAGAACATACCCTCAATGGCTGGTGGATCCTGTGGGGCTGCGGCCTGCTGGAGCTGATATACTCTCCCATACTGCAGCTGTCCCTGCTGAACTGGGACCGCTGGAATGGGTGGTAATGCTGCCATCTGTGGTGGTGCCGGGAGGGAGGCGGGAAACATAGGCCTCTGTAGCTCGTGTCGAGCACCCTACTGCTGCTGCTGTGGGGCCCTGCCCCTATCAGGACAATCCTGACGTTTTTGGCCAATCTTACCACAAATGAAACACTTCCCCTGGAAGTTTCCCCCTCGCTGCCCCTGCTGACCACGACCCTGGTGACCGTTACCATTTCTGCCCTGGCTTTGCTGGCCCTGCTGAAACTGCTCTTGACTATTCTGCCCTTGCTGGCCCTGATGGCCGTTCGGACCCTGATGGCCCTGCCTAAAACCTCCCTGTCCGTGCCTGAAATTCCCCGATCTGAACCTCCTATGATCCCCCTGCTGAGAACCCTGGCACCCTGCCTCTGCCCCTGAGTAGATTGTGCCCCACTGGAACCATTTCCTCCAGTCCTGCCCTGATGGCTGGGCTCTCCTGATCTCTTGCTCTCAGCCATGTGCAAGCGGTGATCCTGGCAGTGTAACAGTGCAGCGTTAACCACGTCAGAATAAGTGGCCAACGAGAGATTCCCCAATAAATGCTGACGGATCCTCCAAGTCAATCCATCTGTAAACTTCTGAATCTTTTTCTCTTCTGTCGGTATTTCATCCGGAATAATGTTCAGTAGATTAGTGAATTCGGCCTCATACTCGGCCACAGTCCTTCCCTCCTGTCTAAGGTTCATCAACTTCCTCCTCATTTCCGTGTGAACAGCTGACGGAAAATATTTACGGTCGAACCGCACCCAAAACTCCTGTATAGTGTGAGTATCTCTCTCCTCCCCGGTGGTAATAGACTTCCACCACTGCAGTGCAGATCCCACTATCTTGAAAGTAGCTAGTACCTGCTTCTGAACATCGGTGCACTCATACATCCTCAAGTGCCTCTGGATGTCTTTCCTCCACTAACTAGATACAACAACATCGGAGCTACCTGCGAACTCCGGATGGTGTGCTTTCTGAAAAGCATCACGAACGCATTGCCAAGCAGACAGGAATGCATGTGCCTGAACTGGCGCGGATACTGGCGCCTGGGGTGGTGCCTGCTGTACAACAGCTAAGGCGGCATTTACCGCTTGGGCTACAATAGCTGCAACCTCGGCGGCATTCATAAGTTTTACCCCTTTCTACTCGACTCCCATTATACATTCTAACGTTATCAATTAAATAGAGGGCTTTACTTAAACCCGTATTCTCAATTATTAGCAATACGATTCACTATAGATTATCCCTATTTTATTTTCTCAAAGCATTACCATAGTTATACACACAATACCAACATGAAAGTTCTCATTATTTAAGCGTTTATTGTTCACGTCATAAATATACAATACAAGCACCCCGAGACTAAGCTGCGGTGCACACATACTCTGTTATCCATCCCGGTACATCACGTACATAAGGATCACGCATTCTGAATCTCTCAGGAATCGTTCTCAGATAACAACAATCACAAACAATGGAGGCGAACACAGTCACATCACATGGGTCACGCACATACCTACGCTCCCACGATCAGCAGACTTATTAACTCCCCAATAAGTCCTTCTCTGACCTATGTCCTCGAGGTACCAATCTAAATCCGGGCACACAAAGATTAGATGGCCCTAAGCGAACGTAAACCTCCCGTGATAGCAAGTATGGTAGGTATGTCATACACCTAAAATCATATATACTAAGCATGCACACTTCTTAGTAATTACCATAATTTATTATAGGTACACTTCTCATTCTCATACCAACTTATAATGTCACACAAATCATATGTCCGGCTTACATGTATTTAAATCATTAATTATCCTTGCATCGTGATTAGCCACTCGCGCCCTAATCCACAACTATCATTTTATTCAAATCACACTTCTATGTTTTACTCCTCAATATATCCCAACTATATCAATTAGTCATCAAGGGAATGTTATCTCTACAATTAAATAAGGTTACTAGACAATAGAAATCAAATCAGGCCAAAAAGACCAATCTGTCAACTCGTTAGAAGTCTCGTTCGAACGAGGTCGTTCGAACGAGAGTTCGTTAGAACGAAAGGGGGCATCTAACGAGATCTCGTTCGAACGAAAGACATCGAACTAACATCCAACTCGTTAGAAGGCAAACTGTCACCTCGTTAGAAGCTCGTTCGAACGAGCTCGTTCGAACGGCCTGGGCAGGTCTTCTAACGAGATGCCAGTTTCGAACCCAGAATTTTCCTATCTCGTTTTTCTCAATTTTCTTCACCTCTATTCTCATCTAAAACTTGTCCCAACAGTATTTTAAGATTTTTAATCATCACTAAACATTCGTAGGTCATAACTCAACATTTATATAAGGCCAAATCTTCCTAAACATCATCTAATTATCATAACTCCCCAATTTTTCTCAACCCTTATGAACATGAACCCTAGAAATTTAAAGTCATCAATTTCCATAAATAAATTCGTTTTTATAACATAAAAAGTCATAATTCTTTTAGTATAATCACCCAATAACAATTCTAGATGCATCCCTATATCAAAATCTGAATTTAAAACTCCAATTTCATAGGTTTTTATAAGTCTCCCAATACAATGCAATTTTATCAATTTCTAAGCATGGAAGAAGCATTCGCTTGAAATTAACGTAATTAAACCACTTGCCTTGGATTACTCTCTGAATTTGGTGTAGAATGATGAAGGTTGCACTCTCTCTTTTTCCCCCAAGGTTGAAGGTTGAAGATGGAGGTTGTGTTTTCTCTTTGGAAACTCTCTCTAACTTCCTCCTCTAACTCCCGTTGCCCTCTAATCACTTAAGTGTTGGTAATGGGTTAGTGGGTTATTAAATTCTCTATTTTTAATTCCCAAAATTCGTTGGTTAATAATCCTAAAATTTCAAAATTACCAAAATACCCTTTTAAATTGCCGGTATGGCCCAAAAATGCCCCGGGACCCAAACTAAACCCCCGGCTAGTGTTTTCTGACTATTTTGACCCTTCCGGACTCGTTGGCGCACTCAAAATGACTATACGGTTGATAAAAATAAAATTCACTTTTTAATTCAAATAATTACATTAGTGACGCGACTATCACGCGCGTCCCAACAAAATTTCCCAAATTGTCGTATTTCAGTCTCGCGACAATTTTAATATTTTCAATATTCATATACTACCATATATGCACATTATGATCAAAAACCAACTCACATCTCGTTAGTATTTTATCCGGATTAATTCTCAATTAATACCCATTTAATTCAATTAATCCCATAAATAAATATCACAAAAATACGGGGTATTATAACCTTCTCGTGGTCGAGCAAGAGCTCCTCAGGGACGAGCAAGAGCAGCTCAAATTCCTGTTGAGGAACAGGGGACTCAGTCTGCCTTAGAAAACCAGGCCTTCCAATTAATGGCGAAGAACCAGGCTTTGGCTGAAATGTCAAAGAAGATCAGGGACCTGGAAGAGCAGCTCTCCACTCAGAAGTCTACCTTGGAGAATAAAGAGATCTTCATCAAAAATATCCACGAGCAGCTGGATAGATTAACTTATCAATTATACAAACAGCCCAGGGAGTTCTGGATGACTGGATACAACGAAGCTCTCTTTCACTTGGACGATCGTATCCAGAATGCCAATAATGAGGGCTACAAGCAAGGCTGGTTGAATGCCTTAGGTGTGCTGCAGCTCGAACAAGGTCATTACCTGTGGGACTACCATGATCCCGGGCTGCTCGACTTACTTGTGCCACCATACAAACTGGATATGAGTTGGATCCCTGCTCGGGCTATTCCTCGGATCTTGATTTCCAAATATCTCGGTGACTATAATCTCCATTTAATTGTTGAGGTATCTCGTCCCGAGCACCTCTTAGATCGACCATCCGTGATGAATGTCAGGATGTTAAAGGATCTAAACTTCATAAAATTCTCCCCTGGCTTTAAATGATCCGCCTGCTGGCGAGGAACCTGTGTCAAAAGCAGAGGGGAAAAGACCAGTAGAGTAGGAATTTTGATGTAATAGTTAGTATACATTTCAATATCAATGTAACTTTCATTTCATTATCAATGTAATTTGTTTTTGGATTTAATGAAAGACTTTCATTTCTATTTGCTATTGTCTTATAACAATTTATATTTATGCATGCATATCTGATAAAAAGATAACAATATTGTGTAGTTTGTCGATCAACTTTTTGTCGAGTAGTTTGAACTTGTGATAGTCATTTGGCAAAAATAATATTTTGTTTCTCGATTGACTTAGTAAAAGTTACGAGTATGAAAAATGTTGCTCGATCGCTTAATAATAAAGTCTTGTTTCTCGACCAACTTAGTAATAAAGTTACGAGTATCAAAAAATGTTTAAAAATATTTCCGACCAACCAAAGTCGTTAAATTCTCCATGTTGACGAACTACAGTTAGTGGGTTTTTATCCCCGACCAGCCATAGTTAGTAGATTTTTCTCTTAAATGATTCCGACCAACCAAGGTCGGTAAATTTTCCTTGTCGACCAACTACAGTTGGTGGATTTTTATCCCCGACCAGCCATAGTTAGTCTTTTTGAAATAATTTTACTTCCCTACCAACTCAAGTTGGCATTTTCGAGAATATATTTACTTCCTAACCGACATAAGTTGGCATTTTTAGGAATACTTTTATTTCACGAGAAACATATAGTTTTATTTCCCTTAGGAATACAAATTTTACTTCCCGGAGGAATACAAGTAGCTTTACTTCCCGGAGGAATATTGGTAGCTTTACCAACCTTAGTTGGCATTTTCGAGAAAATTTTATTGTAGCCTGAGCTTTGCCGAGTAGTGTGTAGCACTAGTATTCCCCGAAAAACTTTCAATAAAAAGAAAGAATTCGGCAGAATATCTTCATTTTATTCATCACTGATAATATTTGCGCATGTGCTCTACGTTCCATGCATTCTTGAACTCCTCCCCTTCTAGAGTTGCTATTCGGTAAGTTCCTGGTCGAACAACTTCTGTAACTCGGTATGGTCCATGACAGTTTGCCTCTAGCTTACTGTGCTTTTGAATGAATTTCTTCATCACATAATCTCCTTCTTTTAGGTCGCACTTCTTCACCCTTTTGTTGTAGAACAAAGTTGTTCGCTGCTGGTAAGCAGCATTTCTAATGGCTGCTTCTTCTCTAACTTCCTCGAGCATGTCTAAATCCAGTCTTCTCATTAAGTCGCTGACAGGGGAATTGAAATTCAGAACCCTGTGTGTTGGTAGGCCCAACTCGGTAGGTATAACAGCTTCACTTCCAAACGCCAACATATATGGTGATTCTCCTGTTGCTACTCGGGGAGTAGTTCGGTAAGCCCAGAGTACTGATTGTAGCTCGTTGATCCAGTTTGATTTTGCATCATCCAATCTTTTCTTCAAACCATTCAGCAGCGTTCTGTTTGTCACTTCAGTTTGTCCATTGCTTTGAGGATGGCCTGGTGCTGAGTGGACCTTCAAAATATTTGATTGATGACAATAGGCAGCGAACTCCTAGTTATCAAATTGTGTTCCATGGTCTGTGATGAAAGCATGAGGAAGACCATATCGATAAATGATATTCTTCCAAACAAATTGGTACACCTTCTCGTACGTCATATCAATGAGTGGCTCAGCTTCTACCCACTTAGTAAAATAATCCACTGCGACGACGAGGTATTTGAACCTTCCTATGGTCGTTGGCAGTGGGCCAACCAAATCAATTCCCCACATGGAAAATGGCCAAGGGGAAGTTATGGGTGTCAACAATGCTTGTGGAGTTCTTCGGATGGAGGAAAAACGTTGGCACTTGTCACATTTCTTTGCATAGGCTATACAATCAGCCCTCATCGTCGGCCAGTAGTATCCCTGTGTCATCACCCTTTATAAAAGCGTCCGACCTGCTACATGTTCTCCAAAGGACCCTTCATGGATTTCTTCAATCAAATCTTTCACCTCGGAGGTATGTACACATCTCTGCAAACCTACCATAATTCCTCGTCTATATAGAATACCGTTAGTTAATACATACCGAGCAGCTTTAAACTTTAATTTCTTGGCTGCGAGCTTGTCAATTGGTAATTCTCCCTCTTCAATATATGCCCTGATGGGATCCATCCAAGATGGTCCTAAATCAAGGGTAATAAAATTCATCGTCAGATCTTCATCTATACTCCGACCAGCCAACACTTCAATTGGGATTGTTCGTCGTAGCTCGGTGCGAGTAGCTGATGCTAGTCGAGATAGGGCGTCTGCTCTCGCATTCTCCATTCTTAGTATTCTGACCAGCTGAATAGCGGCAATTTCGGACACCAGTTCCTTTGCCTTTGCATGATATCTGATCATTAATTTTCCTCTAACTGCATATACTCCCAACATTTGATTTACAATTAATTGAGAATCACTGAAAACAATAACTTGCTGCGCCTCCATAATTTTCGCTAAATTAAGTCCTGCAATCATGGCCTCATACTCAGCCTCATTGTTGGAAGCTTTGAATTGGAAACGTAGGGCGTATTCCATGTCGACCTCGTCCGGAGTGCTCAAAACTATCCCTGCCCCACTACTTGTTGTGCAAGATGAGCCATCTACATATAGCCTCCATATAAGTAACTCGTCTTCAAATTTCTGATCAGTCAGAGTTCCTCGGTGAAATACTTGATGCTTCCTTTCATCCTCCCCGAATATTTCTTGCTCTTCGTCGATCATCTCTCCTTGCTCTTTTACCAATCGGAATTGGTCTGAGCTTGAATTTGATAATCTTGTAACATCCACTTGCCCTTTTACCAACCGGATTTGGTCTGAGCTTGTGTTTGTTGATCCTGTAACATCCACAGGTTAATCGACGAGCAACTTTTTCTCCTCGGGGGTATCAGGATATGTGAACTCTGCTATAAAATCTGCTACAGTCTGCCCTTTTAACGATGATCTGGGTTCATAGACTATATCATATTCACCGAGCTCTATTGCCCAGTACATCAATCTTCCTGATTTTTCTAGTTTATGAAGGGCTTGCCTCAATGGCATATCAGTATATACGATTATGGTATGAGCCTGGAAGTATGGCCTCATTCTCCTACTCGCTTCAATCAACGCCAGTGCTAACTTTTCCAGCCTTGGATATCTGATCTCTGATCCTCGGAAGGACTTACTCGTATAATAAATTGGCTTCTGCACTCCATTCTCCACTCTGATCAACACCGAGCTAACTGCATTCTCCGACACTGCTAGATACAAGTATAATTTTTCTCCCATCACTGGCCTGGACAATAGTGGAGGTGCTCCCAAGTATTTCTTCAAGTCTTGAAAAGCTTTCTCACATTTATCATTCCACTCAAAAGTCTTTCGGAGTGTCTTGAAGAATGGGAGACATCAATCAGTTGCTCGTGATACAAATCTGTTGAGTGTTGCTACTCTTCCTGTGAGACTCTGTACTTCCTTCTTCGTCGTTGGAGATTGCATCCCTAATAGAGCTTTGATCTTTTCAGGATTTACTTCAATACCTCGTTGATTGACGATGTATCCGAGAAACATGCCTTCTCGTACTCCAAATATGCACTTCGTCGGGTTCAGCTTCATTTGATATTTATCCAGTTGATCAAAAGTCTGACTTAAGTCAACTAGATGGTCGGTATCTTTCTTGCTTTTTGTCAGCATATCGTCAACATAGACTTCCATATTGCAACTGATTTGTTCAGCAAAAACCTTGTTCATCAGCCGCTGATATGTCGCACCTGCATTTTTTAAACCAAAAGGCATAACATTATAACAATAAGTTCCCCTAGGGGTAATGAAAGAAGTACTCTCCCTGTCTTCAGGTTTTATTTTAATCTGATTTTAGCCAGAATAAGCATCCATGAAACTCAGCAGCTTGTGTCCCGAGGTAGCATCGACTAGTTGATCAATTCGGGGCAGTGGAAAGTGATCCTTTGGGCATGCTTTGTTGAGGTCGGTGAAGTCTACACACATCCTCCATTTGTTGTTCTTCTTTTTCACCATCACTACATTTGCTAACCAGACTGGATATTTAACATCTTCAATGAAGCAAGCTTTCTGGAGCTTCTCGACTTCCTCCTGTATAGCTTGATTCTTCTCAGGACTGAATACTCTTCTTCTCTGCTTCACAGGCTTGATCTCCGTATTCACATTGAGCTCGTGACATAAGAAATTTGGATCTATCCCTGGCATATCTTCATAACTCCATGCAAAAGTTTGCTTTCTTCTTCTAAGGAAAGTTATCAATTCCTATTTTAGTGAGGCATACAACGATGAACCTACTTGAGTAGTTCGCTCAGGGTGCTCGTCGTCCAGGGTGATGTTTTCAGTAGCTTCCACCACTTGACCCTTCACGAGTTGTGACTCATCTCTAGGATCCAATGTTTCAATGTCGGCACCTTCATCCACTTGATAGGTAGTAGTCTTTTTCCTTGATTCCTCCATTTCTTCTTGCTCGGCGGATGAATAATAGCATTCTCGAGCTACTTTCTGATCACCTTTAAAAACTCCTACTCCAAAATTTGTTGGAAATTTCAGGCATTGATGCACCGTAGATGGTACAGCTTTGAATTTCTTCAATCCTACTCTTCGCATGATGATATTGTATGATGACTGAACATTCTTATGCATCACGAAGAAACGTATTCTTTATGTTCGACAAGCAGGCCACGTACCAATGAATATATCCAACTTGATCGTCCCAAGTGGGAATACTTTCTCGCCAGCAAAACCAATGAGGGGTCTATAATAAGGCTCCAATTGAGATAGCTTTAGATTTAAACTATCGAAGCACGAGTAGAACATGATGTCTGCCGAGCTACCATTGTCTACCAGTACTCTTGAAAAATTTACTTTCTTCATTCTCATCTTGATCACCAGTTGGTCATCATGAGGATATTGAACACCTGCAAGGTCATTCTTTGAGAAACCAATGACCAATTTCTCTTTATTCACCTTTCTCGGGCGATCCTCTTTAGCTAGATTTATTCGCTGAATGTACGAGCAAGCTTGAGCCTCATCGAGGTAAGCTTTTCTCTCTGCAGAAAGATCTCCTCCTCCTGCATCTCCACCTGTTATAACATTACAGTCAAATGACCCAAAGCATATTGAAAATACCTCTCGTTCCGGCTTCCTTGGTCTCTTGGGAAGATCGGGGTCATCCTCGGGATCAACTTCATGGTTTCTTCTCTTGTTCTCCACTGCTCGACGAGGAGATCTAGACCTATCTCTTGCTCAGTCATTGTTCCTTCTTTAGTTTCCACGATCAACATACTTTGATAGCTTTCCTCGTCTGATGAGTGTTTCAATCTCATTCTGAAGAGCTATGCAGTTTTTGGTCATGTGGCCATGATCTTTATGAAACTCGCAATACTTCGCCTTATTCCTCTTGTCAGGGCCTGCCTTCATTTTCTCTGGCCAGTTTAGTTCCTCGTTGTTCTTGATTTCCTCTAGAACATGGTTGATATCCTTCTTCAAAGGAGTATAATTATCATATTTCGTCATCACGTCCCATACCGACCTGTTTTTTGAATGTTTGTCATTACCATTATTTTTACGCTCTTTCTTCTTAGCTTTATCACCTTCCACCTTGGTTTCTTTGGCATCCATGTTCTTCTTCGCAACCATAGCCTCCTCGGCATTCATAATTTTGGATGCTTTTCCCATCAAGTCTGACATGGTTCTAGGTGGATCTTTGGCCAAAGTGTAGTACAACTTGTTGGGCAGTAGTCCACTCATCAAAGCGGTAATCGTTGTCTTCTCCTCATAATCAATGACTTCAAGTTTCTCGTTATTAAAATGAGTTATATAATCTCTGGTGCTCTCACCAGCCTTTTGTCTAACACTTAACAAATGTGCTACTCGTTTAACTGGTTTTGCCCCAAAACAGAAATTCCCAATGAATAACTCGGCCAGTTGAAGAAAGGTTGAAATCTTACCCCGAGGAAGATTATTATACCATATTTTAGCAGATCCAGTAAGAGTTCCTGAGAACCCCCTGCATCTCATCTCATCTGTAACATCATAGATGTCGGCTGCAGCCTGGTATTATTTTATATGAAGGACAGGGTCAGTCTTTCCATCAAATTTGGGGGTCACAACAGGTGCTTTGAACTTTGATGGTATTGGAAAATCTACAATGGACTGGACAAAAGGTGTTCCTCGAACAAAGGTTCATTGTAGGGGGTTCTTAGCTTTAACCATTTCCCCCAATCTATCTTCCAGCCTTTGAATAGAGCCTTTCCATGCATCATTTCCTTCCTCGGGCCTATTGGTTCGAGCAGCTGATCGCGTTGAAGTGGCTTCCTGGGATTTCTCTTGACGAGCAGCTGGTCGCGACTGGGCAGATCCTTCCCTTAAATCTGATGGTCGTCGAAAACTTCTCGATGGGGCTCTAGGGGGACTTTTGCTCCTCCTAGGACCTAATCGATCGAAAGGAGATACTTTGCTTAATCTCTCTAGCGCAGTGGCCCTTTCTGGGGAGAGAGTGATACGTTGTTCAGTATCTGTGGCTCGCACTGACGAAGTTCGTCCAGGTTCATAAGAAAAATCTTCAGATTCCTCATTGCGATATGAATTGGTACGCCTAGTATGTGAGGATGGTGCACGGGTTTTCCTTTGAATACTCCACAGTCCTGAATGGGTTGGTGCACCGCCATGAAGGGTTTGGATGAGTTGTCGCATTGTTTCTTGCATGACGGTTTGGCCCTGAGCCAGATTTGTCATTATTCGAGCCAGATCTGGAATATTTGGCGGAGCAGATGGATTTGGAGGGCTTCCAGCGTTTCGATTGCTGGATTCCGGAATGTCAGCCATTCGTAATGGATTATTTTTTATGGAAACGATATTACCAGTCGTTTCCCACAGACGGCGCCAATCTGTTGATGTAAAAAATTAGATCACTCTAATTATTCAATCATAGATAAATAAATGAGACAAAGAATTTTTAAAGTGGTTCAGCCTTACAAGAATGGCCTACGTCCACTGTTATGGTATTGCTGATTGTATTGGAATTCTCGATTACAAGTTATCTCAAGAAATTCCGGGTCCTTTTACAATGAGGATTGTATAATGTATTTATTGCCCTGAGGCTGTAATGTGAAAGGGTAATACATTAAATGATGTACATATGAAAGGGTAATACATTCAATGCCCCTTAAGCGTGTGCGTCTGAATGATAAGCATTTAATGAACAGTCAAACTGTTGGTTATCCAGCTATTAACGCTTTGTTCGAGGTGCATCTCGGACCGCCTAAGCTTCTCGTTGTCTAAGAGTTCCTCGTAGAGTTCTTATTCCTCGGAGCATCTGAGTTCCTCGGAGAGGCAGTGTTCCTCATTGTAGTATGGTTCCTTGGAGCGTGTGAGTTCCTCGGAAGTATTTAGTGTTGCCATGTAGATTGTCACGTGTCATCATTCAATTGTGCCATGTCAGCAGACTAAATTTGGTATCAACACACCCTATGCGGTTTACTTATAGGGAGTCTACACCATATAGGAGTTTCAACTAGTTTGGATATGAAGACAAAATAATTGTTTTTGTTGCCATGAGCCAGTTCATAAGGTACTACAAAGTCAAAGCATTCAACTAAGAGCATATTCAATAACTCCAACCAGACAATTCTTACTTGGTATCCAAAAGGTATAAAATGGCACACTATAGGACATGTGCACTCATATTGCATTATTTGTGTCACAATAATTTTCTAGAATTTTTTGATATTTTTAAGATTTCTAAATAACTTTTTGAAAATTATTGGACTTAAAATGAATTATTAAATAAATGATTTTATGCCTTATTAATCTTTATAAAATGTTTGGGCAGAAAAGTTGTATTTTTAAAGAATTAAAAGTTGATTCATACATGTGTTTGGTGCCCTGGGTTGGGTTGCCACCTATATTCCACTTGTCATGTTCTTAGTGGATGGATGTGGGTTTTCTTATACTAAAATAACTTTACCATAGATTTGTTTTTCTCAACAATCCATTTTGAATCTTTTTTTATCCATACCATTCCAACATCAACAAATACAATTTTGAAACTAGCAACCATTTATAAACCTTCAAGCATATCTAATACGCTTCATTCTGACCCGTAAGATTTAGACCATACCAGCCAAAATGATCTCAGTCATCCATTATATACCTATTCTCCAAAACCTTCTTTCTCAGCTTTAAAAGTAACCCTCATCTCTACATTTCAAAGACCTTCGACAAATTATAGGTAGATAGATAGATAGATGGATAGATAGAAATCTCAAAAAAAGAGAGAAAAATATTTTTTTTATAAACCATAAGTATTTTACGGTTTTCAAAAATTAAGGATCTTCGTAAATTTTCAAAATACACTTCTAAGAAACCCATAGTCTTATTATTTTTCAAACATTTAGGGGTTTATATGTTTATGAGTTGAGTTTTTAGTTTTGCTACTGGTTATTTTGATTCTCAAGATTCCTTTTAAAACTCATCTCTCTTGATAATAGTAGTAACTTGGTAGAGACGGGATTTTTCCTTATAAAATCTAGGATCTAACTAATTGTAGCACATTCATACACTCTAGGTTGTTAGATCTATATGTACACATTTTTATTGAACAATTTTTTAGTAAAAATATTCTTCTCTAGTGGATCTTCGTAATTTTTTAAAAATATTTTAAATATGTGACTTTTAGTTTTAAAACATTGAGAATCAGAAGATGTGGACTTTTCATGTTTAGATCTAATTTTTCAAAACTGATTTTATAGTTTGTGAAATTGTGTTGCATATAAATAAATTTCTAGATCTATTTTTTATCAGATTTAAAAATCTTCAAACCATTCTTATTTTTGAAGTTTTAAAATAAGAGCATATTTTTTACTCTCTATAATTCGTAGGAACATTTGTATAAATGTGAGTGTGTTGGGCATAATCATTAACATATTTTGGACACACACCTTGACATTATTTAACACATTTTATGATTAGTAAAGCGTACTATTTTCTTGAAAGACCTGTTAAAGAGTCGATGTAAAGGAATACTAGAGTAGGAAGGAGTTTCAAACAGTTATGGAGATCTGAAAAAGAGTACCTAGAGAGGTGCGGCTCTGGTGTGTATATTTCTTTTTACTTTTGATCTCCTAATTCACTACACCAAAATTGAAATATTATCACTCTTCACCCAGGAGGAGTTGTCATGATAAAAAATCGTGACAACAAAACACGAAGGTGTTGTCACGGTCATTGACCATGACAAGTATGTTGTCACGGTCTAGTCACGGTCAATGATTGTGACAACGTTAGATTGTTATCACAATCATCGACTGTGACACGATCGTGACAACATAAAAAAAACTAACAATCCTTTAATGTGCCCTTTCTCTCATTCACCCCCACCTATTTGTTGGAGATTATCTCGCTCTATTCCTACATTCTCTCTCTTTCTTTGTCTCTCTGTCTCTCTCTCAACCACCACTGCCCGCCTTAGCCCACCCCACCCTATCCTTGCACCACCACCATCCCTGCACCTAAAAAAGGGCCACCACCACTGACATCCCACCACCACCACCACCACTTCAGAGGTATTTTTTATTTTTAATTGTTTGCCCCATTTTTGTCATTTATTTGTTTGGATATTGACATATATTAATTTGTAAAATTATTTTTTGTCTGATAAATTAATTTGTGAAATTATTTTGATTTGGATAATATTCATTTGTGAAATTATTTTGATTTGGATAATTAAAGTGTCTATTTATTCATGTCTCCCTTATGGCCTACCTATTTGGACTGAATATGTCAAATTGTGTGAATAAATTTTGTAATAAATGACGCGACTAAATAAATGTGTCACTAACACGTGTAACTACGACTCAAGTGTAAGTCGCTCGCTCATGTAATAATCCAATGAACGGGATGTCAAACTCAGGGACTAAGACGAATGCTCGTGATGACTACTAAGTATGAAGACTAACCCTAACGAATGACTCACAAAAAAGGAAAAGAAAAGATGCTTGTTGTTAAGATCTTTATACAAGTACTAATTAAAGCAATAAAATTCAATATGACTTAACTATGCATGCAATACGAGAGATAAACTAAATAATTAATATGAAAGAAAAATAAGGTCGGAGTACAATCCCCTAACCCCCAGTAATTTCACCGGATACAAAACTTAGTCGAGAATTAAACACTTAATTGAAACAAAGAGTATATATTTCAAGCATTACATATATGAAGGAATTAACCCACACAATATGTAATCAATAATAAAGTACGTGATGAGATTGTTAACGTGCGCATCGCATTCTTAAACACTCAGGTTACCTTAGGACAATGGAGTTAAAATCCCTACGACGATTATATTAACAAAATATCACGTTTTTAATTAATTATTTAACTCTATAACATGCTTTTATATCCATGCAAAACACATGGGGCTGGGTTCATCCATTCCCACCCTAAAAACCTAGCCAGACATAATGTTACTTATTAAATACATGACCTTGACGTTGCATGTAATCATGTTCATCATTGAAATATAGCTAATCGTTCAAAATAATGATATAGAACTAAGAAAATTCAAGAACAAGCAAAAGAGATGGTGTAGGAAGTAAGTTCTTGAAATGATACTAATGTCAAGGGCGACGTAACCCCTTATCAAGATGGTGATCAGGACCTCAAAACGAACATCAATAATAATAAATACAAGTCCTAAGTCAGCACATTCAATGTATAAAACTCTTGTATTAAATATGTTCTTACAACATAAATGCTATAATGAAACAATCAATGAGGGGGATCCCACAATTGACTTGATTGGAGGGAGTAGGACCAAGCACCTTTAGTGCAATAAAGGTAAGTCGATAACCTTAAACACACATGGAATAAATGAAGTTGGCCACATAATAAATGTTTTCACGATAAACCCTCTTATCTGAAAGTATTTTGGCAGCAGTTCTGGGATAGAAAAGTGCAATCCCTAAATAATATAACTTTGGGGGTATTTATAGGAGAGCAAGATCATTTGAGTGACCTTCCTATAATAAATGCGCCTGATCCCTTTTTGATGTCAACACTCTTGTGCATATAATTCCAAATATATTACATTAAATGTATTAGATATGATATTTTGATGAGAACACTGTTTGGACTCTCAAAGTTGTGATAGCATTAAATAGGACGTGATGTGTCAGCTATGAAATTACCATCCTAGGAATATTTTCGCTTGAGTGCTATTTTATCGAGTTCCTAAATGTCAGACATGTTGACATCAAAGAGTTGGTAAACAGTAACCTTTAAAGGATGTGCTGTCACATCACTCAAAAAGGTAGTTCATCGAATTGAAGGTTGCTCGATTGATGATTGCTAGAGAAACTTGTGATGTATGTAAACATCAGAGGTTAACCTTTTGGATAATAGTTTAGGACTGGGAACCCTCAAAAGGGTTCCCAGATATGGTATCTCGAGGGACTACTAATCCATGTTTTGTATAAACTAAGATTTTTCTTAAATACCCTAAAGGGGTTGGTCTCCTCCAACGTTGCCTTGCACCCAATCCTCCAAACCAAATCCCTGCATGATACCAAAAATGAGATTTTTCGATGGAGCATGTAAGCTCTCCCATTCCCTGTCAGACATGGTCCCTTGAGGGTACCGAGAAACCTCACAACATTACAAAGTGAACTTTATATTTACAAAGAATGCTAAATACAAGTACATCAAAATTCCCATTACAATTTGTGTTTTCCCATTTTATCTCCTAGGCATGATCTTTATGGGAGATCTTTTGAGCAACTTCATCTTTGTGCGAGTGTCCATCTTTATAGGATGCCTTTTGAGCAGCTTCATCTTTGTGTGAGTGACCATTTTTATAGGAGGCCTTTCGCCCAACTTTAGCTTTGCGCGAGTGACCATCCCTAAGCTTTTCAGTGAAGTGTTGGCATTGCTTTAATTAGCTTTATGTCTGGACCTCCCTCTACATTTGCCCCTTCGTAGAGATATTTATTTATTTAAAGAAATCTATGTATGAAAAATGAATTCATATCCCATCTCGATTGACATGTATACATACACTATTTACACAAAATGTTAGAATAAAACTAGGGATAACCTTGTCCTGAATTCGAGCTACTTTAAAACTCTTCCTGCTCGGATGATATTGCATCTCAAATGACTTATTATTTCTCAGTCTTTTAACTTGGGGAATTTGAATTGTTTATAATAAATTTCCCCCAATACCATTTATTTCCTAAGTGTAAACGGCATAAAGTTTCACCCCAAATGTGCTTTGAATTTCCCCTAAAATTTCATCATTATTACGTCACTTCATTATAAATGCCACTGACAGCCCTTCCCCCAGCCGTAAAGCTGTTAGTTAATGGCTCGCGCATGTAACTCACACGAGGTTTTGAGACGATGAAAAATTTCTTGTGATGATTACATTTCCCCATAGGTGTCTTTTTGGAGCACCGACGTGTTTTTCAAAACAAGTTGTCCTTTATAAAAGGGTTTCCTCTCATACCCATCTTCTTTAACCCTTGGTTTTTCTGAGTGAAGCATTTCTGTAATTACAAGAGCAAGCCGTATTCCTTGTTTCTCAAGTTACCCAAATATTCTTATATTCCTCTCTTCTCTTTAATTCTCTATTCTCTGCCATGGCACCGTTGTTAAAAGAACTCCTTTCTTATGGGTACCACCGTTGGGGAAACTTCCTTTGATATTGCTGACCGTCGTCTTCAATGGGAAAAATACCATTGTGCCCCCTATTTTGGCACTGTAGACAAGTTCTGGGAGTTTGCTAATGCTGTTCTTGACACCATTATTTCTAAGACCAAAGATTTGAATCTGCTTGTGGGCGAAGATGACGTAATAGAAAATTATACTTACTTTCTTGGTTCTACTATTACCAAGTTTAGGATTGATCGGGGAGACTATCCATATTCTAATGTGGAATTTGAATCAATCGATGGATTGTGTGAAGGTCTGGGTACCTGAACTAATTATATCCATGGCAAATATGTCGTAGAGTTGCTAATTATTAGCCTATCCTGCACCAAATGGTTTGGTAACTTGACTTTGGGTAAAACTAATAACATGTTGAGGACTTTGGTTTCTCAATGGATTCATCGAACTCACACTTTTACTACTGCTTGGGGTGAGTTCATAATAACTTTGGAGGATATATGTGAGCTCCTTGGTTTGGATGCTGCTGGTACTGATACTTTCTTTGAGGAATCCATTTTGAAGGAAGAAGCTTTTGATCGTAAGGAACTGAAAGGTGTAATAAAGAGGTGTATGAAGAATTACAATTAGTGTACTTGTTCGTAAATTATTAGGTGCTTATTTTATATGTAAGATATAGTGAGTGACCTTGCTCACGAGCAAACTAAGAAAGATCCAAAGAGCAAACATGTTCTCGAGATGCCCCCAACTGGAGAAGGATATGGGAGCAAAATTGAGCTCTCTAGCTATATTTAGATTATCCTCTCGAGGATCTATCTCCCCGGGAAACCCCTTGACTGCTCGAGGAGGGATATTATTAATCTTACTATTCTCCTTGACTCTGGGGTCAAAGTCCCCTTAGATGCCATTACTCTTGTTTCACTTTTCACTCGACTTGACAAGGTACAAACCGATTTTGCCTGGTCTCTTGTTCGTTTTGACGTGTCAAATTATGAAAACCACATTCTTCTCATAGTATTCACCTATGTCAGGTTCCCTAACTATGCCCTAGCTGACTTGCTTCCTACCTCTCATGAGATTAAGGTCCCCTGAATCCTTTCCTAGAACCATAAGAAGTCTAGGAAATATTTTTATTTTTTAATTGACAATATTAAATGCTTTAATTTTCGCCCTTATTTTGTCACTGACTAGTTTTTTACTAATGCCTTCTTTAAGGATGTCTCTTCACCAGTTCAGGCAGCCGAGCAATCTTTTGCCCTCAGTTTCCCTTCTTCCAATATTATCTTGGTTATTACTCCTTATTATCTTCCCTTATGCACCAAATGGTCTACTACTACACAGCCTACTCACCCCATCGAGTAGCCATACAGTTGGGTTTTGACCATGGGGTGCCCTTTCTCAACCATAATACTACTGAAGGGACATCAAATTTTTCCAAAGCATGTGGTTATTTCTTAACCGAGACAGTATCCACTCTTTTTAGCTAGTTACAAGGCCAAATTATTATCCCTGCCAAGCGTACACGAGGTAGTAGGTCTGCCGTATACTTTCATGTATTCTCGCCTAACACCCTTGGTCTTTTCCTCAAAGTTAATGAACGAGAACCCATTTACCCCGTTGTTGAACGTTTTCCCCTCTCTGCATTAGGATTATGAACTTGTTTTATCAATTAAGCCCAATTTCCCTGAAGTGAAACCAATAACAACACCCCCAAGGAACTTCCTCCTATGGCACCTCCAAATGAAGCTATCTTGAAGAAGAAGAAGAAGAAGAAGAAGAAGAAGAAGAAGAAGAAGAAGAAGAAGAAGAAGAAGAAAGGAGCTTCCAGTTCTCAGTAGGTGAGGAGGCTATTGATACCCCTGTTACTACTTGAGTTTTTGTTTAAAAGTAAACCCCTATTGATGTCTCAAGTGTTGTTGTAGCTAAGGCTAAGAAAAGAACTCCCATCAAGAAGAAAAAATAGGTTGCACCAGCCAGCCCTTCTCCATCATCTCAATACGAGTCTTCTACCGACCCACAGTTGGTTGATCAGTGCACAAAGTTTCTCAATAATTTGCTAAGGCAGTTTGATTAAGGATCTGTAAATGTTAGGGCTATTTTGGCCCAACAGATGGATGAAAGAGGTACCTCCTTTACTCCCCCTTCCCCTATTACTGGTCCAAAGAGGGCAAGATCTAATCCCAAGGTTCAACTTCCTCGTGATGATACTGAGGATGAGTTTCTACCTAAAGGAGGTAAAGAGGTGGAAGAAGAGGAAGAAGAGGATGAGGATGAGGACTCCCCCTTAGTTCAACCATCTCAAAGGCTGCGTCTGATGTAATCTTCCGAGAAGCCTAGTTCCATTCCCATGGATTATACCATTTTCGTTGACTATAGCGATGACGCATACCATAATAAATCTAAGAAAATGCCCAAGACCTTTTTTTCCAGTACTCTCCTAGTGTTAATCTTCATTCATCATCCCCCCATCATAAAAAAAATGTTCCTCTGATCCTAGAGCCCAGTCCTTTTCTAGGTGTTGTTCCTCATGACAAAGAATTGGTTACAGTAGGGTCGACAGCAGCTACTGGTCCCATGATTGTGGTGAGTGTACACTATTTTTTACACTTTGTATTTCTCCTCTATGAGTATATTATACTTACACTTTGTGATGTTTTTTTGCAGGTTGCTCCCATCAAGGAAGTTAATGCCAACACTTGCCGAGACCTTGTCGCTGTTCCCCCCAAGGCCACCATTACTGAACAATTTTTAGTGGGGTTTTTTGGGGCCTCTATTCAAGAAGGTAAAGTAGCCACCCCTGAGGAGGGACCAGTTGAAGTCAAGGCCAAAACAGTGGAGTAGATGATTATCGCCCCTACTAAGGTCCCTGAGGTTGCTCGTGATCCAGTAACAATTAAGGAACCATGTCCTAAGGAGATATCCTTACTCTCAATTTCCTTAGTCAACCCATACTTTATTTCTTTGAGTAAAAACTAGGTTTTGTGGGCAGCAAGTAATTCACCTAGTCGAGCAACTATATAGGTACTTTAGGTAAACTTAATAGTTTAAGATTGCCCGATCATACTTAGTCGAGTAACCATAAAGGTGCTTTAAGTGAAACTGTGACTTTTAAAGAGATAATAGTTTACCTACTTGAGCAACCATAAAGGTGCTTTAGGCAAATTGAGGCTTAAGAATGCTTTGTCTTAATTATTTGAGCAACCATAAAGGTGCTTTAAGTACAACTAGAACTTTTAAAGCGATAACAGTTTACTTAGTCGAGAAACTATAAATGTGCTTTAGGCGAACTGAGGCTTAAGAATGCCCATTCATACTTAGTCGAGAAATCATAAAGGTGATTTAAGCAAAATAAGGACTTTTGAAGCGATAACAGTTGAGCTTACGCAAACTGAGGCTTAAGAATGCCTAGTCTTATATAGTCGGGTAACCATAAAGGTGCTTTAAGTAAACTAGGACTTTTGAAGCAAAAACAGTTTACCTAATCGAGCAACCATAAGGTGCTTTAGGCAAACTGAGGCTTAAGAACATCTATTATGCCCATACTTTGTTTTCTTACACCTTGACTTATTCCTCATTCTCTCAGGTTAAAGTGAGTCAGCTAAAGACTTTGGTTGATATTATTACCCCTATCAAGCAAGTGGTTCCAGAGAATGTTCCTTTGTTGTCTGTTGGGAACTTTGTTAAACCAAGCATTATGCCTCTAACAGCCCAAAATATTGAGGGAGGGGAACGAGACACTACTCCCATTTTGCAAGAAGATGATAGGGCTTTAATTTTTATCTTTCCCTCTGCTAGTGATATTTTTTTCAGTGTGCATCCTCAAGAATTGGCTCCTATTGAGGTTGTGAGGTAGTCTTTGAAGGATTTTCCCCATATCGTAACCCCTCCTTATAATGAACTAATTGAGTGACTGTTGGAACTCCACCTTTCCACCTTTACCTCTCATTTTATTCAAGTTATCCCTATTATGATGGCATGCAGGATTTTGGGATTTGCCACAATCTTAGATGATGTACTACATACTCCTCTCCCCTATTTAAGTCCCTCGAAGATAAAGGATATGATAGGCCAAATCAATGTCCTTGTGGGCGAGGGCTTTGTCCTAAAATGGCCCATCGATGGGCACAAGTCTTTCAATAAATCTGGCTTGCCCTCCTTTTATGCGGAGATCTAGGCTATTACTTGCTCGTAAACTATGCTAGCTGAGAAGATCGCCACTTTAAACTTTGAAATTTCCAAGGTTGGGGAAGAGGTTGTGGCTATCAAGGAGTCTTTGGTTAAGGCTGAGATGAAGGTTGATAAATTTCAGCAAGAGATGGGTTGTTATCAGCAAGAGATGGCAGACTTGTCCAGCGAGGAATTTTCTTTGGACTCTCTTATACCTCATCATGACCATAGGATTTTATAATTATCCAACTTGTGGTTTGTTATAGACGACTTAAGTGATTATTAAAAAGACTTTGGAGCTAAAAAAATGTATCGCCTCAGTTTGCTTTTTTTTCATGTATCTCGAGGTAGTAAATCCTCTTTTGTGTGCCTTTTACTTTCATCCAATCTTTTTATGAAAATGAAAGAAAAACTTATGGTTGATTAGACATTGTCCTCATGCTAAATATATAATTCCCAAAAGTTCTCTTTCCTGACAAGTTATGAGAACATGCTCTCCTTTCAACTTACTTATGCCTACAGCATTAACTACAAGCCGAACCCCAAAAAAGAAGCAAAAATAAATTTAACAACTAAAAAAAGTATGTTTTAAGCTATTTTTTGTTAAGTTTAAAAGTCTCCTCATCCTCAACCTTGGATATCTGACAATAAACTGAATCATGGGCCTTTCGTACAACATAAAGTCCTTCCCAATTTGCTTCAATTGTTAGATTCAATTGTTATATTCCAAATGGGGATGCATGAGGATTAAAGATAGGACTAGTAGGGATGATTTAATATAACACCTCGGTATCCTTAAGTTTACAAGAGGGTTTAATCCTAAGTGAAAGAATATGTGTTTATAATAGATTTGAAACTATCGGTTTTAACCTTAATTAAAAGGAGAACTAAACTCGTAGTAGTTCGGGAGAAATAATGTTATGGACCAGTAGGATATTAATGACTTCTTAATGAATATATGTTGAGGAAAAAGCTATTTGAATCTTGTGTATTGAGTGAGGGTAGCCTTAGGGATACAATTTGAACATCAAGGACTGAGTTTAAGCTCATTATTGATTTCGCAAGGACGGAGTGTAATACAAGAGCGTAGTGGTATGTCTTCTGGATAGAGATGGGAGTTTAAAACACATTTAGTTGAAAGAAGGTATGAGGTTATCCCGATCGCATAGTTGAAGTTGTTAGACCTCCTCGATCGACAAAGTTAAGTAGTAGTGTATTGGAGGGGTTCCTTGTTTGGATTTCGCTTTGCGAGACGCTCCGCGCATGAACCTTAACGACGTCGGGAGTGGAGAGATGTTATAGGATGCGAGGATAATTAAATTATGAAGTAAAGATATGATATTTTAATACGTGAAATTTAAAAGAGATATAATGCTACGTATGGGAATTATCTTAGGGTAGTGATATTAACTTATTGATATTATATTATAGGTATGATAATGCCTATTTGATTGATTGATGATTTATGTGTATGACATACCTAGCTTACTTGCTATCGGTGGGAGATTTGCGCGTGAGGGCAGTCATATCCTGATGAATCCATGAGATCTTTGATTTGTCGCTCGAGAACATAGGTCTATGAAAGACTTATCGGGGAGTTGATAAGTCCGCTGACTATGGGTACGTAGGTATGTGCGTTACCCATGGGTATGAGAACTATGTTCGCCTCCAATGTTTGTGTTGTTGTTTGTGGTTCGAGAAATCCTTATCGAACATTTTGTCTCTTATTCGGCGACCATCGATATTGGGACATGATAGCAGAGTAATGCATTGCACTGCAACTATGACTCGGGGTGCCGTATTATATATGAATATATACATATAATGGATGAAATGAACGAATGGATATATATTATGGTTAAATCTATCTACGGTGATAATTGTAGATAATGGTGAATAGAGAAAGATAATGGAATTAATTTAATGAATGTTTATTCTTAAAGAATTGAAAAGCTTAATTCATATTAATGAGAAATGATTCATGTTAATGAGAAACTAATCATATAAAGGAGAAATGTAAATGAATAATAATGTGACGTATGGTATGGGACATACGGGGATTATGATATGGGAATGGAATTATAATATGGAAACTGGAAAAGAGGAACCATTAACTAGGAAGTTAATAGGAAACGTTAAGTGTGCACTCTAGTTGAGAGGTGAGAATAGCAAGTGAGAGTTGGATCTAACATGTACATAATAAATGCTTTATTGCACTTGTTAAATACTTGCTGTTTTAAAAAATCATTTTCACAATCGGGCTCTGACCCGTTTCCTTGCATATTTTCTTTTCTATTATATCTTCTATATCAGGTGTCCAGCAACAGGGACGCCAACCTTAGCGGATTACGACGAGCTATGGAGCTATGGAGTATTGCTTAGACGCTTATCTTCATTTGATTCACAGTATTCTTAGTTAGGGCATGTCGCCCAAAGGATTCAGTTATCTCTTTTCTATCGGGGTCAAATACTATTGTATTCGGGTCTTTTTAATACATTTAATATTGTTGGGATTACTGTAATGGGTTAATATTATTTGGGAATGTTTATTCCAATTGCATTTAAATTCTTTTGTGTTATCTACTTGGTTATCAGTGTTGTAGAATAAAATGTGTTGTGTTATTCTTAAACTGGAAATGGATTTTGTTAAATTAAAATTTGGAAAGTTTTTAACACCAGCTTAATTGGGTATTGGGTGAGTTGTAAATGTTTTCGACAGTGATGCTAAGAATGAGCCAACTGTATATTCTGTTTTAATTTGGTACGGGACTGGCCACCTGGTATTTAATTAGGCGGGGTGTTACACTTGGCTCCTCCCGCCTTCTGCCTAATGTTACTCCAACGTTCTCCCCAAATTCCTTCCAACCACCATTTGGAAATTGAGCAACTTGTGAGATATCATCCAGAGACCTTCACGGTGGACTGCCTACGTTAAAACATCTCAGTTATGATCCATAGGCTTCAAGGCATGGCCACCGTCATTGCTGAAATCGCCAATACTCCGACTACAAACGTTACCAGACCCCTCCTCAACTAATTATATGGTTATCTGAGGGAGTTGGGTCGTGACGGATTCTGTTTTGACTGGCTCATCGGACATTTAAAGACTTTGAAGAACCAATAGTTGGACAGCCAGAGGGAGCTCTTACGAAAACATCAGGAGGATCAGGGGACCGAGGAAGCCAAGTTGGCCGAGCTAGAACCTCTTCTTGAAACTATTTACAAAGAGGTGGGGTACCTCGAAGAATTTCTACGCGCGGCGAAGTCAAAACGAGAGAAACTCCTGATTGAGCGCACACAGGCACAGATAAGGTTTGAGGTCTCTATCAACGCTTAACGGTCTTACCAAGCAGCTTCTTCGGTCCTCCCTGAAGATTTTTTCTCTTCTCCAAATCTTTGGTTCCTTCTTGGCGAATGAACTTGTATATGAATTTTCTTTTCTTCTCATGTAATTCTTAGGCAATACCTCCCAATTTTGTAATGCCCCAAAGTTTATGAATGGAAAAAAAGATAGTTATTTTCTTATGCCATTTCTTTGTGTTACGACTGTTTGCTTAGATTGTGAAGTGTAAAGTCCTATAATTCTTTCATCTCTTCTCGAGCCCTAATAAAAAGAACTTGTTCACTCGTCATAATAAAAACAAAGAACTTGTGTATATATAACAGTCAACTACATCAATGGTAAAACATAACTGTCTACACATGACAGACTTTCAACCATTTATTGTTAATCTTAAATGGCCTGTCTTCTTCTATCTTATAGATTAAGCAATAACTCGAGTCGTGAGCCTCCTTCACAATGAAAGGTCCTTCCTAATTTGCTAAAAACTTGGGTAGAGGAAGCCTTGTGATATGTTTCATTGCTGATTTCAACACGAGGTCCCCCTCCACGAACATCCTCGATCTCACTAAGTTATCATACTCCCTGGAGAGTTGCTTCGTATACATTTAAAAGTGTTGAATCGCATTATCTCTGTGTTCATCCCACGCTTCCAACTGCACATGCCTATTATGGGGGAGCGTGCTACTTCGTAAAGCATATCGAGTACAGGGGACTTCTAAATCCACTAGGAGAATTTCTTTAGCCCTATATACAAGAGAGAACGGTGTATACCCTGTGGGCTTCCTCTTAGTTATTCAATAGGCCCATAAGACAGCTGGTATCTTGTCATCCCACGATCCTAGGAAATCCTCCATTGTTTTAGCCAAGAGATTGACCAAAGTTTTATTAGTCGCTTTGGCTTGACCATTTCCCTTTGGATATGCCACCGTCGAAGTATGATGGACAATGGAGTACTTATCTGTGAGCATCGTTACTTCTGAATTGACGAAAGCGGTTCCATTATCTGAAAGGATAACCTTTGGAATCCCAAAATGACAAATGATGTATTCTCTGATGAAGTAGCTCACTATCCTAGCAGTTGCCCTTCTTAGTGGAATCGCCTCAGCCCACTTTGTGAAGTACTTTATTGCTACTAGTATCCATATCTTCCCCCTCGAAGAGGGGCGTATTGCCCTACCAGTTCGAATGCCCAAGTGTGAAAAGGATAAGGCGTTACGAGGGAGTGTAAGTCCATTGATGGGGCATGGATCATATATCCATGAAGTTGGCAAGCCTTGTATCTTCGAACGAACTCAGTCGAATATTTATCCATAATTGGCCAATAGTATCCCAAAGTCATCAACTGGTCATATAACTTGGCCCCTCCTATATGCGCTAGATCGTGTGCCTGCTGGAGGACCCCCGTTGCCTCTTCCTTCGTGATGCAATGTAAAGGCCTATTGAAGTATCCCCTTCGATAAAGCTGTCCCTCCTGAACGTAAAATCTCGAGGCCCTTCGTCGAAGTCCTATCGCATTAATTTTCTCCATCGGGACAACTCCATCTTTAATGAAGTCAATATAGGGCTGCCTCCAGTCAGGTTGAGCCTCCACGAAGTGACATTCAACTGCTTCGAGGAATAACTGGCATTTGTCACACTTCCATTGTAGCTCTATCTTATCCTATTTCATCTTAGGCCAAAAATACCCCACCCTTTGCATTCTTCGATAGAGGGGTATCTCAGTTATTTCGCAGTGAGATTCATGTGTTTTCTTCAATCTTCGCTCTGCCTCTTCCGGACCGATGCATCGCGACAGCCATCCCTCTGCATTTCTGAAGTAGAGGTTTCCCTGGTTTGTAAAGTACTGGGCCAATTCTCTGACCCCAATCGTTCCTTCACCAGCCTCCAGTTGCCTCTTAATCTCTCCCTTCCAGTCCCCTCTTAATCTCTCCCTTCCAGTCCCCATTCTCTTCCATTGGCAGAATTGACTGTACCATCGAAGGAGTTGTTCTTCGTTGGTTCACGACGGTGGTTGTATCGCTTCTCATGACCATTTTCTGGGTAATGGTGGCATAGGCGTGTGGATGACAATTTATCATTCTGGGTTATCTCCTGATCTTGGTTCGATCGAACTGGCAGAGGAGCCTCTGAATTATTGTTCTGTAGGGTGTTAAGCTCATGTGCTTCAACGTGTACTCTCCATTCACTTGCTGAACCACCAAGTTTGAATCCCCTTTGATGCAAAATGAATGAATCCTCCTTCGAAGGGCCTCTAGCAACCCCAACACTAATGCTTCATATTCTGCCTCGTTATTGGAACAAGGGAAGTCTAACTTGTAGGAAAGGCAAATCTCCTCCATTCCTTTCGAAATAAGATCCATCGAACTGCATTTTCCATTCATCATCCGTTGCGTCTAGGTGGTTGGCCTGCAAATTGTCTCCTGGAATATTTTCTATGGGTGTCTCAAATGTCCCTGAGGGGAAAATATCCAATAGATTAGTGTATTCCTGCCTTTTGATTGCGCGAGGAACCACGCAATTCAAGTCATATTCAGATAGTATGAGGAACCACCTAGCTGCTCTACGAATCAAAATCGTTTTTGCTAGAAAATACTTAATAGGATCACATCTAGTTACAATATGAATTGTAAAAGATAACATATAATGCCTAAGTTTTTGCGCTACAAAGACTAAGGCTAAACAATGCCTTTCTGAGCTGCTATATCTGACTTCTGGCCCATGGATGATCCTGCTGAGGTAGTAAACTGGTCGTTCTTGCCCCTCAATCTCCTATGCCAACAAAGCTCCTACGGACCTCATGGTGGATGTGAGGTACAGCTGCAACAGTATTCCTGTCTTTGGGGGAACCATGGTCTGTGGTGAAACTAATAGTTTCTTCACCCCGTCGAGAGACTCCTGGTGAACCCCCTCCCACCTGAACTTCGTGTTCTTTCACAATAGCTGCATCAACGGATGTGTTATTTCGTCTAATCCAGGCACAAATCTCCTAAGGTATGAGACTTTATCGAGGAAACTCTTCAGCTCTTTCGCCGTTCTCGGACATGGCATTTTCAAGATCGCCCGCTGTTTGTCCAGGTCCATCTGTACCCCTTGTCTATTAACCACAAAGCCTAGGAATTTCCCACTTGTCACCCCAAAAATGCACTTCAGTGGGTTCATCTTCAATTTATACTTCCTACAACGAGAAAACACCTTTCGCAAATCGCTTAGATGGGACTCCTCCTTCCCCGACTTGATGACCAAATCATCCACATAAAATTCCATAAATTTGTGAAAAAAATCGTGAAAAATTGCCATCATTGTTCTCTGGTAAGTCACCCCAGCATTCTTGAGTCCAAACGACATCACCTTATACATGAAGTTACCCAACGGGGTTCTAAATGGTATCTTCTCTATATTCAATGGGTCCATCTTGATCTGGTTATACCCTACATACCCATTCATGAAGCTATACATCTCATGACCAGCCGTTGCATCTATCAAGCTATCAATGGAGGGTAGAGGAAACTCATATTTGGGGTAAGCTCTATTTAAATCTCTGAAGTCCATGCAGATCCTTATTTGGTTTTTGTCTTTCTTCCCCACCGGGACAATACTGGACAGCCAGAGTGGGTGATGTATCGGTGAGATGAACCATGCCGTTAGTAAGCGTTAAACCTCTTCCTTGATCTTCAAATCTAGCTCAGGCTTGTACGTTCTCATTGCTTGCTTCACTGGAATGGCTAAAGGCATTACATTCAACTTGTGGCAGCTTACTTCCTCATCCAGCCCCTCCATCTCTGTGTATTTCCACGCGAAGACATCTATAAACTCTCGAATCAACTCCACCAAAGCCTCTCGTTTATCTTTACTGAGATCCTTCGAGATGAAGAAGGGCCTTGGATCTTCCCTTCTTTTGTTAGATTCAACTGTTCCAGTTCTTGTGCCTGCAGTTTCGATCGGTCCGTCATGAACTCTGGTTCCTCAGCGACTTCCTCGATTAATTCATATATACTAGAGTTGTCTATTACCACACATTGTCCCTGTAGATCCACCAGAAAGTATTCATATATCGGGTCAACCTCATCATCAGCTTCCTCGGTCGCCCGCTCACACCGTTACAATTGATACACCACCGTTCCCTCCTTGGTAACGACCTTCTTGCATTATCTGTTGGTAGTGGTGACTGCTTTCCACTTCTTCTCTCTAGAAGCCTCGGCCACTCTTTCTCCTGAGAATCGGCTTAGCACGCTTTGCCGCTGGATCTCATCCTCCATCGAATCCACTCTGGGTCTCATTCTGTCTTTGAGCTTCTTCGAGATGAGAGAACACCGTATCACATACCCCTTCAGAGATACGAGAGCTGAGAGAGATGATTTAAAATCTCATGGGGCAGATGGTCCTAATTTGAATGCTCAAGAAACGGCTCCAATCAGCAGTAAATAATCTTTCTTTCTGATTCATTGGCTCTGATTATTTATTCCTAGATTAACTTTTATTATTTCTGAATTTGTTATTTTTATATGTTTTGAATCGTTTAAAATATTATTATTTCTTTCAGAACCCAGTCATGGAGTAGATGGTCTTAACACGACTGCTCAAGAAACGGCCCCAGTCCAGGGTAAGTAATATCTCTTTCCTATCCATTGGATCTGCATTTGTATCCATAGATTTTTGTTATGCCTCTTACTAGGAATTTTTGTTATTTCTGAATTTATTATTTTCATATGTTCTGAATAATTTAAAATATGACGACTTATTTTGAGAAAAGAGTAATGGAGAAGATGGTCCTAACTCAAGTGCTCCAAACACAGCTCCAATTGGTAAATTGTCCTTTCCGATCAATAATTTAAATATATTTTTTTAGTAATTGTTCTAGTGAGGCTAGGTTCCATAAATTGAAATAAATCTCTTACCGGCCAAGATAGGTTATTAATTGTGTCATGAAATTGGCTAGGTTAGTGTCATTGTTGATGGGAGAATATTTTTCATCTTTTTTGCTTAACAGACGAACAGCTAAATGGGGGTCGAAGTCATGTTTATTAAATTTTAAACTTTAGATTCTAAAGTCAATTTCCTAGAAACCAAATGTACCATGAAAAGACATCCATAACGAACACAAGGGTGTCCCACATGGATGACATACTTTTCATTTAAACGTCTTCTTAGTGTATAGTTATCATAAGCTATTTCGAGTTTTCAACCAATTCTGGTTAGTATTAGGATTCTTCACAAAATAATTTGCATTATCTTTAGTTTGTTCGGATATATGATGTTTGGAACAGGTACAACGTTGCTATAACAGGTACAAATATACTGCGGGGCAGTGGCAGTGGCCATACTGCCCAGCAGTTTTTTTTTTAATTCTGCCCAGAATTGTCACGGTCATTGACCGTGACAAGCCCGTGACAATTTTGTCACGGGCTTGTCACGATCAATGGCCGTGACAATTTTTTTAAAAAGGGTCACGGCTTTGTCACGGTTATAAACCGTGACAAACGTGTCAAGGTCAATGACCGTGACACGACCGTGACACAAAACGCGAGTTTTGTGTCAAGGTCAATGACCGTGACACGACCGTGACAAAAAAAGTTGTCTCGCCTCGAAATGTCACGGTCATTGACCTTGACAAGGTGGATTTGTCAAGGTCAAAGACCTTGACAAATGGGCAAATTTGGTGTAGTGTCTGGTGTTGTTTATGAAGAAAAGGGATGGCTAGCTTCGCCTGTGCGTGGATTACAGGGACATGAACAAGGTGAAGATACGGAATAAGTATCCATTACTTAGGATTGATGACTTATTTGATCAGTTAAGAGGGGCTACATATTTCTCCAAGATATATTTGAGGTTAGGCTATCACCAAATGCGTATTTTAGAGGAGGATATTTCTCATATCGCTTTCCTATCGCGGTATGGATCCTACGAGTTCAGGGTGATGCCTTTGGGGCTCACCAATGAGCCTGTAGTGTTCATGGACCTCATGAATAGAGTATTCCGGGAGTTTCAAGATTATTTTGTGATAGTATTCATCGATGACATCCTGGTTTACTTATGAACAAAGGAGGATCACACCGAGCATTTGTGTATGGTTCTGCAGACATTACGAGACCATCAATTGTACCCCAAATTTAGTAAGTGTGGATTTTGGCTTTGGGAAGTACAGTTTCTTGGTCACATTGTGTCCGATAGGTACACAGCTATTGATCCAAGTAAGGTATCGATGGTGAGGGAGTGGGGCAGCCCATGACATCGACCGAGATTCGTAGTATCTTGGGTTTGGCCCATTATTATCGTCACTTCATCAAGGGGTTCTCAAAGATTATGGGGCCTTTGACGAATTTGACTCGTAAGGGAGTACCATTTGTGTGGAGCGACCAATGTCAGTTGCCTTTCGATGAGCTCAAGGATAGATTGACATCAGTAACCATACTTGGATTGACTAGAAGTGGGGTAGAGTATCGGGTTTACACAGATGCATCCTTATAGGGACTTGGGGGTGTGTTGCAGTAGGAAGAGAGGGCGATAGCTTATGCATCTCGAACGCTAAATCCCCACGATAAGAATTATCCCACCCACGACCTAGAGTTGGCAGTGGTCATTTTTGCGTTGAGACTATGGAGACATTACCTATTGGGGGAGCAACTCACATTGTTCACGGATCATAAGTCACTTCAGTATCTCTTCCCACAGAAGAATCTGATCATGAGGCAGAGGCGGTAGCGAGAATTCATGAAGGACTACCAGTTTTATATACAGTATCATCCTGGTAAGGCTAATGTGGTGACAGATGCATTGAGCCAACGACCTTTTGGAGATTTAGCGGAGGTGTGGAAAGCAAAGTGGAGTGAGCTCCATCAGGAGGATGAAGTTGTTAGAGCATACATGGCAGTTATGACTATCACTTTCGAGATTGTTATGTGGGTAGTGAAGGCACAGGCAGAGGATCAGTTCTATCAGGACAAAGTACGGCAGTTATTAGCTGAGGGTGTAGAGGCCTACTTAGTTAGCTCCGGGGGAGGCCTACACTTTAATAGGAGGTTAGTAGTACCCAGGATGAGGACTTGATACATGCAGTTATGGCTGAGTCTCACGGCACTAGATTTGCGATACATCCCAGTGGGGATAAGATGTACCAGGATATGAGGAGGCAGTACTGGTGGGCCGGTATGAAGAGAGGCATAGCAAAGTTTGTCTCAAAGTGTGTTACTTATCAGCTGGTAAAAGTTGACCATCAGAGACCTTCGGGGACGATATAGCCACTTGAGATTCCTGTGTGGAAGTGGGAGAGCATCTCAATGGATTTTATTATTGGGCTACCTACTTCACAGCGGGGCCACGATTCGATATAGGTGATAGTGGATTGGTCGACCAAGGTTGCCCATTTTTTGCCAGTTCGCACCGACTACGACACGATGCAGTACACATAGCTATTCATTTCAGAGATTGTTAAGTTTCACGGAGTCCCGATTAATATTATGTCAGATAGAGACAAAGTATTTGTGTCGCATTTCTGGCACAGCTTTTAGGAGGCTATGGGTACTGACTTGAGATTAAGTACAGCATATCACCCACATGATTACAGACAGACATAGAGGGTGAATCAGATGCTGGAGGACATGCTGAGGATGCGCATACTAGATTTCGAGGGATACCTTCCATTGGTAGAGTTTGCGTATAACAACTCGTACCAATTTACTATTGGGATGGCACCGTTTGAGGCACTATATGAGAGACTTTGTCTTTCGTCCACATGATGGTTAGAGGTGGGGGACAACAAGTTGTTAGGACCCGAGATGATTCACGAGACTACAGCTAAGATTGATTTAATTCGAGGACGCATTCTAATAGCTCGGGATATGCAGAAGAGTTATGCTGACGCCGACAGGAGACATGTGAAGTTAGAGTTTGGTGACCAGGTGTTGGTTCGAGTATCTCCTATGAAGGAGATTATGAGATTTGGAAAGAAATGGAATTTGTCTCCAAGGTATGTGGGGCTGTTTCCTATTATAGATAAGGTGGGATCGGTTGCATACAGACTAGAACTTCCAGATCATCTTCAGCGGATACACGATCTGTTCCATACGTCATCACTGAAGAAATACAGGAGGAGTGAGAGGGCTTTCAAGCACGTTCCACTTGAGGAGATTGACCTACAGCCAAATCTCTCGTATGAGGAGAGGCCCGTTTCTATTCTAGATCGTGGTGAGCTTAAACTACGGTCCAAGATGGTGCCCTTGGTATGAGTTCAATTGGGTCACCAGAATGTTATGGAGTCGACTTGAGAGCGGGAGGATAACATGCGATAGGAGCATCCAGAGTTATTCACCGTAGGTATGTCCTAATTTTTGGGACGAAATTCCTTTGTAAGGGGGAAGTATGTAATACCCCATATTTCAGCATATTTTATTTAATTAATTCTGAAATTAATTAGGAAAATACGTTTTAATTAAATTACGCGAGTGAAGTAATTTAAGGTGGTTTATTTAATAAATGTGATTATTAATCGAGAGGTAAATATTGATTAATAATTCGATGAAATTTACCAAGTGTGAATAGTAAATAATAAATTATTATTATATGGTATAGTGAGTGATATGTGCGTATTCTACTTTATCTCACCGGGAGTCGCGTGTAGACTATTTTGAGGTGAGAAATGATAAATCTATATTTAATGACTTGTATGGGAATTTAGATGTCACGAATGATTCTGTATGGGTTGAAATAGTCAGAATAGTGTACCCGGGAGTATAATTTGGGCCCTGGGTCAATTTGGGACTAAACCGGTACCTATTAAGGGCGTTACGATCATTTTTCAAAAAGAGGTCATGGGGCCTACAAAAATTAGAGCCATATATATGATATTTAGATATTGGGGTTAGGTCTTATAAAACAAAATATTAGAGAGGCCATTAGAGGAAAGAGATAACCATTTTCCCAAATCCTAAGGAGAGAATTGAGAAGGTGGTGAAGGGTTTCTTGCACCACGAGACAATTGCAAAGTAAGATTGGAGAAGAAGAAATCAATCATCAACCAAGAACCAAAAACTCATATCAATCAATATAAGGCTATTTTTTATTGCAAATTGAATTGAAGATATAATACCCATGTGTAGGGGTTTCATGAATGGATTGATTTTTATGTCAAAACCTTGATGAAAAGTACCAATTGAGTTCATATTGGGTAAAATTTCATGTAGTTAGGGTTTATATCTGTAGACGATTGTAAATCATAAGAGTTTTGATTGTCACTATGGATTTAAATTTGGTTTTTGAATTGAATTTGATGGATGAACACAAAACTAGATTATGAAAGATTTTTGAGGGTTTGATTCATTATTGATTGATTTCAATAAAGTTTTTAATGTGTTTGAAACATTAGAAATCATTATAACTCATGTAGAAATAGTTAGGAATCATCGGATGTGAATTTGGTCAAGAATTATGGAAGTTGACCAAATCAGAAAGGGTGAGAAATAGAAGAAGGCTAAGCTTTACTTGTTTGATCGATCGATCGACCCATGAATGTCGATCGATCGACCAAATCCTTCGATCGATTGACCCTGTTAGATTTTGGGTTCTTTTCTTGGTTGAATTTCCTAGGATTACCAGGATGGAAGGGGATATTAGGAGGGTTATTATACCTATATAGGGACTTGATAAGGACCAGTATGTATAGGAAGGGAACCTTAGATTTATGTGATCACTCAACTAGTTACAAAAGTGAATTAAATTCGTAAATAAATGATAAAGTGAAGTGAATCTTAGAGAGAAAATATTACGTACAAGTATAAATAATTTGGTTGTGTGAATACATAATATATTGATACTTAGGCTGGGTGAATACCTAAAGTATGCTTAATTTGGTATTAGGGTCGATAATTATCCAGACCAATACATGAAAGCTCAAATTGGGGTCGATGATTATCCGGACCAAATTGAAGTTAAAAGATATTGGGGTCGATGAGTATCCGGGCCAATATACATATGCATAACATTTACTTTGGGGTCGAGGGATATCCGGACCAATGTAAATGATAGGATGATTGGGGTCGATGATTAGCCGGACTAATAATCCTTACATTATATATTGTGAGAAATATATATACTTCATGGTATTCTACTTATGTGCGAAAGTAGATTTGTAGATGATATATATATATATATATATATATATATATATATATATATATATATATATATATATATATATATATATATATATATATATAGAGAGAGAGAGAGAGAGAGAGAGATACATCTAATTGATAAGTTAAGTAGAGAGAAACTTAATTTCAAGATTAAAAATATATTGGGAATATCTATAGTAAATTCAGTAGCAAAATTTAATTATGGAGTCGAATAATAAATCTGAAATGCTTTATGAATTAAGTAGTGAGGCTTGATTATGATGATTAAACATAACACATGTGAATGTTATATGAAAATTGAAATATGCGAGGATCTTAATAATGAAGCGTGCTATATGGGCGGTACGGGAGAGTAGACCATTGATAAGATCGGTTATATATTTTAGTCGAGATAGCTTGGGTATGATAGCTAGGTGGGCTAAGTATAGGATGCTAGGTGTGAACATTAGATGAAGGGTGAGTAGACTCAAGGGAGTGTGCGTGAACCTAACATGTGTAATCAATAACCGATTTTAATTGTGATAAATTACTTGTTAAATGTTTTTAAAATATTTTGAGTACTAACTCTTGCTATATAAATATTTTCAAAACCTTTTTAGGTGTCCAGCCACAAGGGCGCCATACTTGACTTCATTCCAGGGATTCGGAGTTATAGCACAGTGGATGCTGACTGGATTATTGAGTAGTTGACTGTGTCATTTAGATCTCGCTTAGGGTATCATTCTTGTTTTTCATATGTAGGCGTGTTGTCGGTTGACTCTGTTAAAATTTTAGTTTTCTATCAGTTTTACTTTGTGGTTATATTATGGATTATCGCTTGGTTGTAGTTTTATCCGATGGTGTGTTTGGCATGATTTTGATGATTTCACATATTAAGGATGGTTTGGATTCTAGTATCTTGTGCATGTTGTTTTAGTTTTCAAACTATTCATTTATCATGTTTATTGGAAAGATAGAATTTGTAACCGGTTTAATTAACTTAGGTGGTTAGTAATTAATTTGGTTTTCGATAGTGATGCTAAGAATGAACCTTATGAGAAACTTGCTTTAATTTAATAAAGGACTGATCACTCGATATTTAATTAGATGGGGTGTTACAGATTACTCATCCAATGATGGATTTTTTATGCATGACAGTGAAGTTTAAATGGGAGGAACCTCGTAAACAAGCTTAAGAAATTTCTCACCTCCCCACAAATAAAGATTCCACCAAGAACTAGTGTACCGTTGCGGCATTATTGGCATAAGAGATTTATGGGCAAAGACGACATGTCTTCTACCTAAGTATAATCATCCACAGTTTATAGGCAAGACACACTAGTCTTGAAAGTCATTGTTTTCCTTTGGTATTTATTTCTTAAAAACTCAGGCATTATATGTTATCTCTCACCATTAATGTTGTGACATGATGTGATCTTATTAAGTTTTTATAGGCATGAACCATTTTGATTGCAAGGGAAGAAAGTTGGTTCCTTATCATCTCAGAGTATGATCTGAAATGGGTGATCAAGAGTCAAATTTATGCAGATTTACTAATGATTTTTTTATTATTTGAGCTACTTCATAAAGACATTCCAGGCGATGATCTGTTAGCCAATCTTGAAGAATGGATTACGAAGTTGGATGGCTTATAGGCTACAGGAAAAGGAGGATTTATAATATGTTTAATTGAAGATAACTTGAAGTGGAGAGGTAAAATACAAAAGCAGTTGGAGTCTAAATAAGGAAAGATGGGGCTCAAAGAGTTAGTGTAATATTATATTATGGTGGGGAGTTTATACTTTAGAAACATTGGAGGATGGTTGGAGATGTTCATTGGCCTAAAGGAAGTAGAGATAAAATTGAAGAAACCCCACAAGGATAATTGTGAGACCAGATAGATTCCTCTGTATCGAAGAATTTAAAGAGATGGATATTTTTGGCCAACACTGAGGCAGGACACAACAGTAATACAAAGAGAATGTGTTATATGTCAACTGTTCTTTTCGAAAGCTAAATACAATTTCATAAAAACCCAAATAAATTGGAGGCAACCTTACATATATTTTATCAAAGATGGGGTTATTCCTATAGAGAAGATTGACGCCATGGGGATTAGAAGAATAGACTAAATTTCTACATTCAAGAGGAGTACCTATATCGTATAGGATACTTCAATAGACCTTTAAGGTGCATTACAAAGGAGGAAATAGGGGAATTTCTTAAGCAGGCCCATGATCCTGATCACGTTAGGGGATCTAAATTTTATGATCAAATCATGACTTTGGGTTATTATTGGCCAACAATGGAGAAAGATTTAGCTGAGTTTGTTCAGAAGTAAATGGTGTGCCTCCTTTATGGAAATTTGATCCTTACTCTTTCGATAGACCTTCATTCCTTGGAAAATCCCTATCCATTTCACATTTGGGTGTTTGACCTTATCGGGACAATTAAACCTCCCTCAAGGGGAAAATTTCGATACTCTTGGCAACAGAGTATTTTACAAAGTGGGTAGAGGCAATACCCTTGAAGAAAGCAATAGTAGGCGTGGCGGCAAAGTTCATCAAAGAGTGCATAATTTGTTGTTTTGGCATTCCCAAGGTTATTTTGTCTTATAACGAAACTCCATTCATCAATAAAGAGTGTGACTTTGGTCACAGACAAATACAATTATACACTACACTTCAATGGTAGCCTCCCCCAAAGGCAATGGTCAAGATAAAGCAACAAATAAGACCTAAGTCAACATCTTAGTTAGTACGATGAAGGAATTTCCTGGAACACGGGATACTAAAATTTTAGCATTTCTATGGATTTATCAAATGACTAAAAGGAAACCAACTAGTTATACATATTTTTCCATGTTCTATGGAGCTGAAGCAATTTTGCCAGCTAAGTTAGAAGTACCTACGATCAGATATGCCTTATAAAGTAGTACGCTCCCTCAAGACAGGCACGTTCAACTAGAAGCGTTAGATGAACACGAAGATAATACGAGGCGACGCTTTTTAAATGTACATGAAGCAAATCACTAGGGATTATGAAAATTTAGTGAAGCCAACAAAATTTGTAGAAGGAGATTTGGTTCTAAAAGCAGTTGTTAAACACATTAGAGGACTCTTATTGTCCAAGTTCGTAGCCAATTAGGAGGGACCATTTGTTATCAAATAAGCACATGATTCAGGTTACTATTTGATCTCCAAGATAGAAGATGATAGATCTTTTAAAGTTAACAGCAAGTGGTTGAAAGTTTACCGTGCTTATAGTTGGTTGTACTTTCTTGTTTCAAATCATCTTACTTTTGAGTTTGTTCGTAAGATTTTTTAGAAGTATTTAGAAATTATAATCAAGCACATACATACAAAATTAATCACAGTTTACGTTACAAACATAAGGGTTGGAACTAAACAAATGAGTATGAGTATAAAAATGACAGTGTCCATAACAAAATATTGCTTCTTTTTATTTCAAATTTAATAGAGTTGCATTATAAATAGGGATTGCTGCTCAGAAATATAAGAAACGCAAAAAATTCTCCTAGATTATGAGAAACCATAGGTTTGGGGATGATAAATATCCCTCAAGAAGCGAAGCAACATCTTGAACACAAGCCTGTTAAGCTTCCATGATGACATGGAGTCTCGTTTGAACTTCGGACCTCCGTTCTAACTTTACTTCACTGTCACTCACATCCTTGGACAAAGCATCTTTGGCTACCTTAATATTATTATTAAACTCCTCAATAAAGGGGCCAATCTCCTTTTGTTTTCCCTCCTCCACATGTTGGGACTCAACATTCTTGGTGTACGACTCGTGTTTAATTATTATTCGATCATCCTATAGGAGTTTCAAATGATTGATAAGTCAAAATCACCTACTGGAGAAATTCTGGAGGCACAATGCATATCAGTGGAATCTCACACCCAAACTCACTATCAGCTAGATTGAGATTAGTCATAGAGCCACAATCACTATCACTAAAGGACACGGTATGAGATGGTTCTGGCATAATGATGTGACTCTTTGTTTGTTGAGGAGACAATACGGCTTGAGAAGGAACAATCTAATGTACCTCAAATGGTGAATAATGATCCCTCTTAGAATGAAAAGAGAACACAATCAGAGTTATCCATAATTTGGCACTTTCTTTGTTACCAGAGAGGCAACTTAAGAGAAAAAACAATCATAACAAAGAGATTGCTAAGTCACCAAGCAGGTGTGAAACTTGAAAAAAAATCTTAGCAAATAGATTGCTAAATCACCAAGAAGGTGTGAGATTTGGAAAAAAAATTAGCAGACGTTGGGCTAAATCTTGTCAAAGAGATTGCTAACTCAGCAGGTAGGTGTGAGATTTTGAAAAAGCATTAGAAAAGAGTTAGCTAAGTCACCAAGCAGGTGAGAGATTTAAAATTTTGATTTTAATAAAGGGTTTTCTAAGTCTTAGATTTGAAATATTTTTTAGCAAAGATATTACTAAATCACCAAGCGGGTGTATTTTCAAAACTGAAATATACATCAGGAGCTTGAGCAACCACAGTTGAAGCTAACGGAGTGTCTGCATCCCTAGGTTCAAAGATTGGACTTTGAGTATAGGGAGATTCCTCTTAAGATGGCACTGCAAATTACGTTTCAACTGGCACAAGATCTAGGCTAGAAGCAGGCCCAAACGATTAAGCTACAGTCTTAATATTATAAGGGGAAGCTTCCACTAAGGGTAAAGGAACCTCATTGCCAAAAATCATTGGTTCACCCGACGAAAGCTGCATCAACAAAAGAAAAGAAAACTTGAAAAAAATTTAACACATGAAAAATAAAAAAAATAATTATAAACAAATTTAAGATTTACTTCCTCAAAAGTCTCTCATGGAATCCAATTCACAATTGGCCTCATAAGGAGGTGAGGCGGAAGAGACGCATTTAGAGTACTAATAATAGCCAGGTCATCCACTTGGGAAAACATATATCACTTCAGTATCCTTAACGCAACAGTTTGAGGAGGCATACTTGGAAGTTTTTCTAGTGAAAAATGATAAGTTACATCTGGTAAGTTGGCTAGAGGAATTACGGCCAGTGGTAAAACGTTGGAGCATGGTGAGTCAAATGTCATTGAAGAAGTTCGGTCAGGTGTCTTTGAAACTTAACCACACAATTGTAGCGACAATCTACGTGCTACATCACTCACACAATTGTAGGAAGCATGCCTTAAATATGTAATTCCAATTATCGATGAATGGAGAGTTGGAGAAGGATCGAGGATAGGTGATAAGCACCCAAAACTGTACAATTTATACCCCGAATAGATGTACTTTACTTGCTAATTCTCGGCAATATGGGTCTTATGCGCTTAATTGTTCAATATACAGGTTTAATTGCAGTTGCGGTGTCAAAAGCTATATTTCAAGGCAATTTACATTAAAATGGAGCTAATTACCCAATCCCCTAACCTTACCCGAGCCTAAGCCTAGCCTAAACCTACCCTAAACCATGTATGTGTTTAGTTTGTGTCTTTTTATATTTTTTAGATTTTTAGTTTGAGTCATTTTTATTTTTAGGATTTATTTAGTATTTTATTTTCTAGGTCTTATTTTATTTTATTTTTTATAATTTTTTATAATTTTATTTTATTTTGATTTTATTAAGTTTTTAGTCTTAGTTTTTATTTTATTTTATCTTGATTTTTATTAGCTTTTAGTTTAGTTTTATTTTATTAGGATTAGTTCTAGGATTTTATTTCTTTTGTTTTATTATTTTAGTTTTTTATAGCTTAGGATTTTATTTTTTTTTAGTTTTAATACTTTTTGTTTTTAGTTTGTGTTATTTTTTTTAGTTAGATTTTATTTTTATTCTTCGTTTTATTTTAGTTGAGTCTTTTTTATTTTAGGGGTTACAAATTAAACACACTCACTAACACCCTAACCAACCCCCACTCATCTTCTACCTCTCACCCACCTCACTATCTCTTTCCACCATAACCTCCATAACTAATAAACCTTTACCTCATTACCCAACCACCATATCCAGCCCCTACCCCTCTCCAACCATCTCTCCGGCGGCCACTACCTACACGCCGGCACATCTCCACTCCGGCCAGCAACCATACCTCCATACCCATTTTCACCCAAGTCTAAGACCCATTTTCCAAAAACCCATTTCAAACCCATTTTAAATCACAAGCCTTTCTACGATTTCTCCTGCATAAGCCAAAATGCCAACCAAAATCAATAATAAGCGACATGTCTTAATACCTCACTTATTCCCCCTTTAAAACCATTTATCCAAAATACCCCTACTACCTATTTTTAACCCTTTACCCAAAAACAACCTTCTACCAAATCTGATTATTATCTCCATTATCCCACTTCCCAGATATCCTCACACCTCACCATCCACATGCACCCCCTAGCCATATACCCAATATACACATTTGCCCCATGTGCCTACTATATAAGAAGATCATGTTCATTCAAAAGGGGGAATTAAGCTAGATAGATAGGAATTTTTAGAGAGAGAAAGTTTAGGGTTAGAAATAAATTAGGATAAACACCATTTTGTAAATAGTTTTTATTTTTCTTTTTTGAGATTATTGATTGATAAATTGTTGTGAGGATTAAATTGAGTGAGATTCTTGATGTAATTGTGTTTGAATCATTCAAATTAAGGGATGTGAATTTCAACTCATGGATTGAAGATCAATTAAGCATCAAGAGATTGGGGTTTGATTGTTCTTTTCTCTTCTCATTTATTTTATGTCTTTGATTATTAATTTGTCATATTTCATATCATGTTAGGTTAAATCCCCTTTCAAGGGGTGGGATAAAACCCTTATTTGATGTTATTTTATTTTAATTAGTTTAATTACTTGAAAAGTCCCTTTGAATGTTAATTTTAGTCCCTCACCCTTAAATTTACGCCTCGAGAGAGGGTAATGATTTTCGAGAGAAAATCAAAATTATAATTATAATACCCATTTTAGATTCGAACTAGAGATAGGGGTTTCTTAAGTGAGGTATTATAACTTGAATTTCAACTATAAAATTATTTTCTAAGATTTACATGAATTTTAATCGATCGATCCTAGCGGGTGATTAATTAAAATGAGTGTAGATCTATTTTTCTAGAGTTGTGGGGTGTTAAACTTAATTTTCTAAAAGATTACTATTATAATTACACTTGCAACGAGAGTTGGTTTGTAATTTTGATATTAATTTGAGAGAATTCCAATAATTAAATTAATTAATTAAAATGGCTAAAATTTGTGGTGTAATCCCACTCCTTGATTGTTCTCACAATTATTTACCTCACTTTATCTTTTATTTAAGTGTTAGACTTTGTTTTCATTTTAGTCACTTTCTAGTTAGCTATTTTCATTTTAATTTGTTTAGTTTGAACCTCACCTCACCCTATTGTTGTAATATTGAAAAAGCTAAAAAAAAAATAGAAATGTGAAAAAGCACAAAAAGAAAATAAAAAGTGAATTACAGTTGAATTTGTTCCATTTGCCTTACAACCTTGAAAGTGGATTGATACCCTTACTTACCTCTACACTTGAGTTTGTTTATATTTGTAGGTAATTGAGGTTTTGACTAACTTGGCTTTCAATAACGACATACACAAAAGTCATGTTATAAAATGGCGCCGTTGTCGGGGAGATGAAAAGCAAAGTTATCAAATGACGTTGTTGCCACTCTTGGGATTGTGAAGCTCGAAGCGGATTTCATATTGTAGTTCATTTATTTTTTTGCAATTTATTATTTTTTGTACCATTTTTATATTTTTAGAAGGCTTGTATTAGGATTTCATCCTTGGCTTGTATTGCTGTGCTTAGAGACACCATTTATTTTTCATTTAAATTTGTAATAATTGAAGACAAGCGTGATTGGGACATCGGATAAGGTAGAGAGAGGGCGTCCAAAGGAGAGGAAAAGAAGCCTCTCCACCTTGGGTCGGTAGGACTCCCGAGGACGACTGAGATAGGCGTAATCTCCCCCCGGTCGACTCAATATTTTCGGCAGCCCACGGCGTAAAAACCGTGGGAGGTATATTTCTTACACCCTCGCGCCTCTCCGGTTAGCGAGTCAATTCTTTTGTGTGCTCTTGTGTGCTCTTGTGTGATTTTATTCTCGCATTTATTTTTTGAATGGTGTGATGAATTAAGTTACTAAGACCTACACCCGGTCACTCACGAGAAGGGATTTCATCACCCGACTCACTCGCTTACTCATTGTGTGCTACCCTAGCCATCACTAAATTTAAAATCAATCAACTAGGTAGCCCAATAGGAGAATATTTTTCAAAGTCGATCACTCAGATTTCCGTGATTTTTTATCGCCCATCGACTTAATTAAAATTTGACTACCCTCTCACTAATTTTAAAGATAAAAATTGGCTATGTGTTAGTTAGGAATTTTTCTTGACTTGTGTGTGTGTCCAATTCCATTTTTCGGTAGTCGATTTTAGTGAGTTCGTGCAAATTCAATGAGTCCATATTTTTTCCCACCTTTTCCCACCAAAAAAAACAAAAAAATCCAAAAATATTTTCTTTCTTTCCTTTTTAGAAAAAAAATCCAAAAATATTTTCTTTTTCTCATTTTTAGAAAAATCCAAAAATATTTTCTTTCCCTTTGAAAAAATATTTTCCTTTCTTTTTAAAAAATTTAAAATATATATATATATATATTTCTCTCCACATGGCCGAAGAACGTCCTTTACGGGACTACTTTGGTCATTTTTCATTGACACGTGACACGTGTGAGAGTGATCCCGAGCCGTCTCTTTATGATATTCTTAGTCGTTTCACCTCTCTCACGAGTACCGTTGGTACTCTTGACCCATTCTTACATGCATGGCTCCCTTTGAGCTCGATATTTCTAATGATTCCTCTATCTCTGATCATGGTGCCTCGTTTGAACCACCCACCACATTCACCAATGATACCTTTTTGGAGAAGTTGACAACTCCATCTTTAGAAACCACACTCCCTTGTGAGTATTCCTTTACTCCTCCCAATGAGTGTGTGTCTCCCACTCTTGAGTTGGATCATCTTCCTCCACCATTTATCCCACCCGACCCACCCATTGTTCTTTCCACCCCACCACCTGGTTTGGATCTTGATTTTACACATTTCACGTTTCCATCTATATTTTTAGATCCTCACCTGAAACCATCCCCCACCTTCCACGAGAGTTATGGTGATACTCTCTACTTCCGTGACATCGAGCTTGTTCCTCCATGCACACCACTTCCTTGTGGTGTTATTTTTCCCATCGACAGCTCCCTGGCGTGTCATGGCGCGACCATTACCATCTCCCATTCATAGAACGGTCGTGTGATTTTTATGAGGCCCATCCCATTCCACTTACCAAACCATATTGCCTCCTTCACCAACAAGAGCACCATGCTTATAGGGCCCTAGTTGCCCTCACCTTCCAGCTCAATAAGGCCCGTGATCGATGCTTCATCACCCATTCCTTTCTCACTTTTACCCTAATACCCACCCACCCATGGTCCACCGATGATTTGTATCGTGTGATGCACTTTGCCATACAAGTGCATTGACACGTTTTAGCCTATATCCAATAAGACTGACGCTTCAGTCTTGTTTGGGGGTAATTCTCATCACCCATTTTTCTGTCACCCTGCGTTTTCATAGATCTTATATTTAGGGTGAAAATGATTCGGTCTGGCTGAAGACATTAAACTTAGCGCTACCGGGAGGCAGCCTGTTGTTTCTTGTACTAGTCTCATCCTGTTTGGGGGTGGTATTTCACATCACCCGATGCTTTACATGTTGTATAGACTTGTAGACATTTTTTCTCTTATCATTTACTCAAGTTTATCTTGATTACATCTGTCCACTTCATTAGCGGTAGGGGTGGGCACGGTCCGGTCCGGGTTTTGCCTATTTTTTGGACCGGACCGAATATTCGGTCCTCAATTTTTTTGGACCGAGACCGGACCGATTAATTCGGTTAACCTACTAATTCGGTCCAGGCTTTTTTCGGTCCGGTCCGGGGTAAAATTCGGTCCTGACCCTATTTTAAATATATGTACATTTTATGAATGTTTTTATCTATTTTTCTCACAAATATATAACAAAAAAATAATACTCGAAACTCCAAGTGATATTTACATGGGTTTTTTTTAACCCAAATAAAAAAATGTCTATACATATATAAAATGTTCCAAATTAAATTCATAAGTTATATACATTAATTTAAAAACTATACATAAGAAACACAATAACATTATTTTTATTATATATATATGGGATTCGGTCCGGTCCGGTCCAAATCGGTCTTTTAATATAGTGGACCGTGGACCGGACCGGTTTAATCGGTTTTTAGTTTTTGTGAACCGATTTTCGGACCGGTTTCAAAATAGCCTTAATTTTCGGTTCGGTCCGGTTCGGTCCAAACGGTCCATTCGGGTCGGTCTTTTTTTTGTCCACCCCTAATTAGCGGTTCATTCTGGTAATCTCTTTCCTACCTTACGCTCTCAATTTTAAAAATCATTTTACTTAAGATGTTCCTTTTTGTCTGGGGGTGGGGAATTTTATCGAAATCATACCTCTTTTGAAAAAATTTGATTTTTAAACCTGATTTTTAAAATTTCGTGCAGTTTCTTTCATCTCATTTATTGATGTGAATTTTCAATCATCCATCTTTTTAAGTCTAGGAATCAAGCTAGAGAATATTTTTTCTAAATAGCTTATGTAATACGTAGCAAGGCACGTTGCACCATGAACTTCTAGACTCAACAAAATTTGCGCACTTATCATGTCACTACGATTTTGAGTTGAAGAGTACTACAATTCTAAAGAGAACCTTATGGATCACTAGTAGATACTTTAGCCCGTGATATTTGTGTCTTTCACCCTTTCAGAGTGTCTTACGCAATCTCCTAGTCACAAGTTGATTCAACTTCGTTTGGGTCCGCACTTTAAATTGTTGCATGATCTCATTATCTTTTATAAAATTTTAGCTTGATCACTGAGAACGACATCACTTTTGAGTTATAAGAAACACGTGTCTTGAAATTTGTCCCGAATACTATATTTTCATCCATACACTTACCACTTTTCCATATACCGTTTACCATTCACTCACCCATTACATTACCATATTCTACCCTTTTCCCATATTCCCCACATCATACATTCCCCACTCCATTCAAATATCATCCATCATCATTTTTGAGAAAAAGAGTGTGATTTCAAATGTTAAATATCTTCATTGTTAGTTTGAAAAGTGAGAAAAACAAAAAAAAAAAAAACAGAAAAGAAAAAAAACAGAAAAAATAGAAAAAATAGGAAAAATAGAGAAAAAGAAAAGAAAAATAATAGAGAAAAAGAAAAGAAAAAAAAAAGAGAGAGAGAGAGAAAAGAAAAGAAAGAGAGTTTGTAGTTAGTAGTTAGTTGTAAAATAAAGACATTTTTTAGCCTAAAATGTATACACTCTTCTATCGCATACTCATCCATTTCCCATCGCATTACACATCCATCATATTATCTAAGGGTGGCAATTTTAGAAACGACACGGAACGACACGAAATTGACACGATGTTTCGTGTTCGTGTCGTGTTCGTGTCGTGTTTTTTTGACACGCAGTCGTGTCGTGTTCGTGCCTTAATTATGAGTCGTGACGTGTCGTGTTATCGTGTTATCGTGTTTTTTAAGCCTAAAATTTAAGAAATTATGGTTGTCGTGTCGTGTCGTGTCGTGTTCGGGTCGTGTTCGTGTCAGCTAAAAAAAACACGAAGTCATGTCGTGTCGTGTCGTGTTCGTGTCTGAAAAACCCTTGTCGTGTCGTGTCGTGTCGGGCCAAAACACGGCTCGTTGACCCGAATTGCCACCCCTAATATTATCTCATCCATCACTCATCCATTATCCATCATAGCACTATCCTACCTACCCCATCCCATCCATCCTACCTATCATATCCTTCCCATCCCATTTCATTTCCTCTCACCCATAATCATTCATATATTCCCCTAGGTGTTCGGGCAAACGAAAGTCGACGTGGTGAATAACTCGACGTTCTCACTATAGTGATTAGCATTTCTTTCATTGTAAGGACATTTTTGTCCAAAGTAGTTATATATGTCATTAGCCGTAACACCGTTGCAAAGATTCAAAGTCCATTCATCATCAACGGAATCCGAAAATCAAAAGAAAGGAAGGAATCAGAAATCCAGAATACCGGACCGGTCCGTCCCTATTTAAAAAGAACCGATCCGCATCGGACCGATCCGCTGAGACCCGGACCGATCCGCCTTGCATAAGTCCAGAGAGCCCCGGATCAAATGAGAACCGAATCTGCTTCAAATAAAACGAACCGATCCGCATTGGACCGATCCGCCTAAGGCCCGGACCGGTCCGCCCTGGATAGAATTTCCCAGATCGTGTATCAGATTTTCTCGGCCAAAGAGGTTCTATTTAATCCCACTACGGGGAAGTGGTTTGATAAGACTTACACACGATTTTCTGAGTTCCATAACTCTTAAGTCTTCATGGTATTTGAGTCCATTGATTCATACCCTTGATTCACACAAATTCCATACATTTGTGAGTCAAATTTGGTAACCCAAGAACACCTTTGATGTTCAACCCTTTGTGAAGTGGACCGCTTCTTCCTCTTCATTGCAGCCCTACTGGACAGGGATAGTTCCAGCCGCCAGCCCTACTGGAAAGGGTTTCTTCCAGCCGCGACTACAGAATCCGATACCTGAGGGTAATTCTTAGTCAACCTGTATTTCATTGTAATCCGATTGTAAACCGTCTTTTACAAATTATAGTGAATATACAAATGGTTTTGCCCCTGTGGGGGATTTTTCCTTAAACTTTGTGTGTTGAAAATCTTGTGCATGACTTCATATTGTTTCAATCACACCTAGTTGCATGCTTAGGGTTAATTTGGGTTAAAATTGGTATTTATTATATTATTTCTTAATTGAACGCAAGCGCCAACTCTTTCAAATTGGTATCAGAGCAGGTTACGCTAATCTATCGCGTATTCCTATTTTCCGCAAAATTTTTTCTAAAAGATATCAATTTTTGAAATAAATTGATTTTTGAAAAGGGCGTGTTCAAATGGAGAAGTCATATTATAAAATGCCTATTTTTGACGGGTCAAATTATGCCTATTGGAAAGCCCGTATGAGGTCGGCTTTAAAAGCCATTGACGAACGTGTCTGGATTTTGGTTGGACGAGGGTGGACTCCTCCCACCGTGACTGTTGATAACGTGACAAATTTGAAACCTGTCACGACGTGGACCGATGATGAATTTAGATGGTCTTCCTTTAATTCTAAGGGATTGAGTGCTATTTCTGGGTCTGTCACACCTGATGAGTTCAAACGCATAATGACGTGCACCACGTCAAAGGAGGCATTAGATGTTTTGCAACTTACCCATGAGGGTACGAACGCTGTTAAAGAGTCTAAATTACAAAATTTGGCCACCCAATTTGAGACTATCACCATGTCTGAGTCCGATTGTTTTGATGAGTTTTTTGCACGCTTGTCGGACATCGTTAACACTAGTTTTAATTTGGGTGAGGTAATTGATAACACGCGTATCGTTAAAAAGATTATGAGATCTCTCCCAAAACGCTTTATTCCTAAAGTCACTGTTTTGAACTCTTTGGGAAATTTGAAATCACTTAAGTTGGAAGAACTTGTAGGAGATCTTCAAACCTATGAGATTAACATGTTTCCCAAAACCATTAAGGCTAAGGATCATGGGATTGCTTTAAAGACTCATTTTCAGAAAAAGAAAGAAAAAGTTTTTGAATCCAAGTCTGAATGTGATTTTGACTTAGATGACTTGGCCCTGTTTGCAAAAAATTTCAAAAGAATTCTCAAATTCAAGAAAAGTGGAAATTTCAATGATAAAAAGAATGTTGAGAAAAATTCTTCTGAAAAGGAAAATGAGAAAGATTCCAAAGACCCTCCTAAGAAAGACAGTGAGAGATGTTTTGAATGTGATGGTAGGGGTCATAGAGCGTTAAGTGTGCCAATCGTCTGAATAGAGAGAAAGGGAAAGCTGTCCTGAATGCTACCCTTAGTGATGACAGTGATGTCGAGTCGGTGGACTGTGGAGATAAGTCACCGCATGAGCGTAACTTCACCGCGTTCATGGCAAGTCATGTGAGCACCTCCAATGCTTCTCACGACTATGAGGATGCTCCTTCACATGGATTCCTTAACAGTGAGAGCGAAAGAAGTGAGAGTAAGAGTGATCTTCAACATACATACGCTGAGTTAAATTCTGAGTTTCTTGAAACCAAGAGGTGTTACAAAGCGTTAGTTCTTAGGATCACCGCCTTAGAGAAAGAATTTGAGGAGAGAGAGAAAAAAATTGGAGAGATAAGGTGTTTTGAGTGCGATGGGATAGGGCACAAGAAATTTGAGTGTCCCACTATTCGTAGGAGAGAGCGCAAGAAGATTGCCATGCCCACTTCTCCAAGCGATAGTGAGGATGAGAATGGTGATGATAGGTTGATCCAAAATGCCTTTAGAAAGTTGTTCATCGAGACCATGGAAACAAAAAGGTCAAATAGGATCCTAGGTCTTCGAATTCGTGAGTTAAAGGTAGAATGTGGTGAGCTAAAAAGAGAAAAAGGTGACCTGTCCAACACGGTGTCTAGTCTGACGACACGTGTATCCCATCTCGAGGATGACCTCAAACAAGCACAGGAGGTCCAAGTCACATTAGAGACTGCTCCCGTGCCTATATCCACCGTGGTGAGTGAGTCCCATGGGTGTCCGTCTAGGAATGTTCTTCCCAAAATTGTTGACAAATTGCTTCCTAGACCGGCTTATGTTTGCTCATACTGCAAGAAGCGAGGTCATCTTAGGGAATTCTGTTCTAAGTTGGGTTTTGTGCCACATCATGCCACTTCACACATTCATGCACATGCACCCACTCATGATTCTTTGCCTGCTCATTTTGATAGAGAGTTTGCGCATATTCGCGAGCAAGTGAAGTTTTTGATCAAGACTACACATAATCTAGTGGAGTTGGTTCAAAAGATGTCACCATCTTTGGAAAACTCCATCGTTACTCCCGGTTGAGATCTAGTCTTGATTGCTAGCATAGGTTGTTTATCATGTTATTTTTTAAACCTATTGCTAGCATGTATCATTAGTTAGTTTTTCATTTTTTTTTAAAAAAATATACAAAAAGATTTTTTTTTTTTTTTTTTTTTTTAAATTGAGAAAATCACAAAAAGATTTTATTTTTGAAAAAGACCAAAAAGAGATTTATCTTTTATGGATGAGCATTTAAGATAGCCAAGTCACAACTTCATTCCATATTTCCATGTGACTGTTTGATAGAGATTTGAGAGGCTACATCATTTCATCCATGTGCTTAACATTGATTGGAGTCCTTGAGATGTAATTAGTGATATTTCCTACATGCTTGACTCCTATATCCTTTATTGCACACATGCACGGCTATATTTGTCAATTGCACTTGTCAATCTCATGTTGGCTTGAGTGTTTCCATCTCAATCCTGTCTATACAATGTATAAAATGCGACAAAACTTGACAAGATAGGATTGCATGTAAAAACCGTTTTGGTGAGACTGTGTATACATTTTCATAACGGGGAGGGGCTGCGAAAGTTGATTCTTATCCTTTGCGCAAAAGCCACCGTTAAAAAGGACCTAAAAAATGGAGGAATTGTAATATCCGAGGTCCTAAGAGGTTAAAAGAGCCCGAAAAAAAATTGAAAAGGCAATAAAAAGCAATACATGTCATATATGGGCCATTTAGGTTTCACCATCAATTCTCCAAAGTTTGAGAATTTAGTATACCTCTATTCAAATATATATCTGAGGGAGTTTGGTTGGAAATTGAAAAACGGGTTTGCACTTCCTTGAAAGTCCTGAAAAAGCATGAAAATCATTTTGGACGTTATTAGTGTAGAAATCACTTTGAGCTTTGATTTGTAGATTTGATATAGTCAATGTCTTATATTTCCAATCTTTTACACCAAAGGAAGCATTTGAGTTCATTCGCTAGGAATATCCAATATTCATCGTGCACATATGTCATGTTTGTATGCCTTGATTTTCCTATCGAATTGTGATCACTCCCATTCTTTTACGCTACCACCGGCTTGGTTGTTTTATGTTCATTCATGGTGTGATTTTATGTCTTGTGTCACCCCGGTTCTTGATTGCTTGATTTATTTCTCTCATTTGTCTATTTGGGGACATCATAAAAAGGGGGAGAATGAATTATCTGATTATGGGGGAGTTTTGAAATTCTGAGAAATTCTGAGAATTGGTATATATGCTTATGTTTATCTCATTTCAAACTCGATATGTCACTTGGTATTTGCTTTGTCTCATGTGTGTAGGTACATCCTTGATAATCCCATGATGCACACCCTGATGAGAAAAGCGGTGAGATTTCTGAAGATTCGAAGAACAAACGATGCAGCCTTAGTCATTTGTACCTCTTTCAGTTTTTGGGTTCATGGAAGGGTAGATTTGTATAGGCATTGTGATTATAGATAATTCGGATTTTTTATGTTTGTTCCGGCATAGACATAGGGGGAGATTTGTAAGGACATTTTTGTCCAAAGTAGTTATATATGTCATTAGCCGTAACACCGTTGCAAAGATTCAAAGTCCATTCATCATCAACGGAATCCGAAAATCAAAAGAAAGGAAGGAATCAGAAATCCAGAATACTGGACCGGTCCGTCCCTATTTAAAAAGAACCGATCCGCATCGGACCGATCCGCTGAGACCCGGACCGATCCGCCTTGCATAAGTTCAGAGAGCCCCGGATCGAATGAGAACCGAATCTGCTTCAAATAAAACGAACCGATCCGCATCGGACCGATCTGCCTAAGGCCCGGACCGGTCCGCCCTGGATAGAATTTCCCAGATCGTGTATCAGATTTTCTCGGCCAAAGAGGTTCTATTTAATCCCACTACGGGGAAGTGGTTTGATAAGACTTACACACGATTTTCTGAGTTCCATAACTCTTAAGTCTTCATGGTATTTGAGTCCATTGATTCATACCCTTGATTCACACAAATTCCATACATTTGTGAGTCAAATTTGGTAACCCAAGAACACCTTTGATGTTCAGCCCTTTGTGAAGTGGACCGCTTCTTCCTCTTCATTGCAGCCCTACTGGACAGGGATAGTTCCAGCCGCCAGCCCTACTGGAAAGGGTTTCTTCCAGCCGCGACTACAGAATCCGATACCTGAGGGTAATTCTTAGTCAACCTGTATTTCATTGTAATCCGATTGTAAACCGTCTTTTACAAATTATAGTGAATATACAAATGGTTTTGCCCCTGTGGGGAATTTTTCCTTAAACTTTGTGTGTTGAAAATCTTGTGCATGACTTCATATTGTTTCAATCACACCTAGTTGCATGCTTAGGGTTAATTTGGGTTAAAATTGGTATTTATTATATTATTTCTTAATTGAACGCAAGCGCCAACTCTTTCATTCATGAGATCATTTTTCTTTCTAATTGTCCGTCCTTTCTTATGTGTGTGTGAGACGTTTGAACTTGCTTACATTTACTCACCTCCTCACACACAATAGCGATACACTAACCCTAATCTCGAGAGTTCGTTTGAGAGAGATATATCCGTGAGATTTGAAGTTGAAGCGTTGATTCCGAAAAGGCAATCTAGGAATTACTCTCGTGATTCTCGACCCGTTTTGACTGATTCACACTACACACGTTGAGTTCTAGGAAGGATGTGCCTTGTGCATTTACATAGCTAAACTTTTTACACATTTTAGCTTGTATTTCTGAAATCATTTATCTCATGAGATGGATTGTGCGATCATTCTACATCTAATAAGAGATTGACTACATTTCAATAAATCATTTTAAATAAGAATTTTGTAGGTATATTCCCTGCATACCCTCACGAGACACAACTCGTCTTGTAGGGCAACATATAGGTTTAAAGGCTTATTACACATGCTAAGTACAATCGCAAGTGGCCACGAAAGTGGTACACTTTTGGTTACTTATCTTTCTCTTTCTCTTTCTCTCTATCTTATTGCTCGAGGAATAACAACGCTCTGTTTGGGGTGGTGTGATAAGCACCCAAAACTGTACAATTTATACACCGAATAGATGTACTTTAGTTGCTAATTCTCGGCAATATGGGTCTTATGCGCTTAATTGTTCAATATGCAGGTTTAATTGCAGTTGCGCTGTCAAAAGCTATATTTCAAGGCAATTTGCATCAAAATGGAGCTAAATACCCAATCCCCTAACCTTATCCGAGCCTAAGGCTACCCTAAGCCTACCCTAAATCCCGTGTGTGTTTAGTTTGTGTCTTTTTATATTTTTTAGATTTTTAGTTTGAGTCATTTTTATTTTTAGTATTTATTTAGTATTTTCTAGGTTTTATTTTATTTTATTTTTTATAATTTTATTTTATTTTGATTTTATTAAGTTTTTAGTCTTAGTTTTTATTTTATCTTGATTTTTAATAGCTTTTAGTTTAGTCTTATTTTATTAGGATTAGTTCTAGGATTTTATTTTTAGTTTATTAGATTTTTCATTTTAGGATTTTTGTTTTCATTTTTTATTAGATTTTTCATTTTTTATTTCTTTTGTTTTATTATTTTAGTTTTTTATAGTTTAGGATTTTATTTTATTTTAGTTTTAATACTTTTTGTTTTTAGTTTGTGTTATTTTTTTAGTTAGATTTTATTTTTATTTTTCGTTTTATTTTAGTTGAGTCTTTGTTATTTTAGGGGTCACAAATTAAACACACTCACTAACACCCTAACCAACCCCCACTCATCTTCTACCTCTCACCCACCTCACTATCTCTTTCCACCATAACCTCCATAGCTAATAAACCTTTACCCCATTACCCAACCACCATCTCCATCCCCTACCCCCCTCCGACCTTCTCTCCGGTCGGACTTCAAACCGAGATCTGCCTCTCTCTGGCGGCCTCTACCTACACGTCGGCACATCTCCACTCCGGCCTGCAACCATACCTCCATACCCATTTTCACCCAAGTCTAAGACCCATTTTCCAAAAACCCATTTCAAACGCATTTTAACTCCCAAGCCTTTCTACGATTTCTCTTGCATAAGCCAAAATGCAAACCAAACTCAATAATAAGCCGCATGTCTTAATACCTCACTTATTCCCCCTTTAAAACCATTTACCCAAAATACCCCTACTGCCTATTTTTAACCCTTTACCCAAAAACACCCTTGTACCAAATCTGATTATTATCTCCATTATCCCACTTCCCAAATATCCTCACACCTCACCATCCGCATGCACTCCCTAGCCATATACCCAATATACCCCTTTGCCCCATGTGCCTACTATATAAGAAGACCATGCTCATTCAAAAGGGGGAGTTAAGCTAGATAGATAGGAATTTTTAGAGAGAGAAAGTTTAGAGTTAGAACTAAATTAGGATAAACACCAGTTTGTAAATAGTTTTTTTTTTTTTTTGAGATTATTGAGTGATAAATTGTTGTGAGGATTAAATTGAGTGAGATTCTTGATGTAATTGTGTTCGAATCATTCAAATTAAGGGATTTGAATTTCAACTCATGGATTGAAGATCAATTAAGCATCAAGAGATTGGAGTTTGATTATTCTCTTTTCTCCTCATTTATTTTATGCCTTTGATTATTAATTTGTCATATTTCATATCATGTTAGGCTAAATCCCATTTCAAGGGGTGGGGTAAAACCCTTATTTGATGTTATTTTATTTTAATTAGTTTAATTACTTGAAAAGTCCCTTTGAATGTTAATTTTAGTCCCTCACCCTTAAATTTACGCCTCGAGAGAGGGTAAATGATTTTCGAGAGAAAATCAAAATTATAATTATAATACCCATTTTAGATTCGAACTAGAGATAGGGGTTTCTTAAGTGGGGTATTATAACTTGAATTTCAACTCTAAAATTATTTTCTAAGATTTACAAGAATTTTAGTCGATCGATCCTAGCGGGTGATTAATTAAAAGGAGTGTACATTAAATTTTCTAGAGTTGTGGGGTGTTAAAAATAATTTTCTAAAAGATTACTATTATAATTACACTTGCAACGAGAGTTGGTTTGTAATTTTGATATTAATTTGAGAGAATTTGAATAATTAAATTAATTAATTAGAATAGCTAAAATTTGTGGTGTAATCCCACTCCTTGATTGTTCTCACAATTATTTACCTCACTTTATTTTTTATTTTAGTGTTAGACTTTGTTTTCATTTTAGTCACTTTCTAGTTAGTTATTTTCATTTTAATTTAGTTTAGTTTGAACCTCGCCTCACCCTATTGTTTTAATATTGAAAAAGCTAAAAAAAAAATAGAAATTTTAAAAAGCACAAAAAGAAAATAAAAAGTAAATTACAATTGAATTTGTTCCATTTGCTTTACAACCTTGAAAGTGGATTGATACCCTTACTTACCTCTATACTTGAGTTTGTTTTATATTTGTGGGTAATTGAGGTTTTGACTAACTTGACTTTCAACAACGACATACACAAAAGTCACGTTATCAATAGGTTCATCGGTGATTGGGCTTTGGGGTCCCTTGTGGTTATGGATAATGACTAGGGAGACGAATATTCTAAAAGAGTTAAAAGAAAACGATAAATCATAATAAGGAGAACGTCCACACAATCAAACTTATACAAAATTAACAAAGAGTTACCTCTAGAGTAGGAGAAATGTGAAGCGTTGGAGCAGGCAGCATTGAATTATCTGCCACATCTTTGTCGATTGGACTATACTCTAAAATAATGCGTTCAAAGGAACCTGATTTCGTGGGAGTTGGACTTGGACTTAGTAGGATCAAAACATGATCCTATGATGCACATTTTCATAGGCTTTGGTACCCAAACATTTTTTAAGTTGAGAAGGGTCAATAGTGGAAGGTCCCTCCTTGGATTGACCAAAGTTAGATCTTTCCATACGAGAAACCTAAGAAGCAACAACATGATAAATTGGGCTTGGCTGGGGGAAATAACAAGAAAAGGATTGAAGCCACGTAGCACTTCAGCAGCTACTAAACACATCTTTTCCACTAAGACTAGATTAAGTGGTCAAATGGCTTCCAGAGGCAACCCAGATAATTCGGTGGCATCTTTTTAGTTTTGGATTTCTTGGGAGCTGGGAGGGAAGACTCCTTTATTGACGAATCAACTCCAGAGGAAACCTTCCCTTTCGTGGCAACAATAGCAGGGGTAGAATATTCTTCTTTCCCTTTTGAGAAACATTGATCGATGGTTCAAAGGGATGTAACTCCTGTGGTAGACTCTTTTTCATGGTTCTTATCTCTACTGCAACTCCTATTAATTAGTTGTTTTTTAATCCTAAGCTCATTGGGGCATACCGTTTCACTAATGGATACGCATGTGGATTCTTGATCCACTCTCTGATTTGGTTGAGTAGAGATGGATAAAAATGTACAAGCTGGTTAAATGACACGTTAGCCTTCCTATTATTGTTTGGAATAATGAGCTTGTCATTCAACTCAAAACAAAGATCTATAATAGTAGAGGTTATAAAATTCGAACAGGTTGTGGAGAACAATTCATCAGCTCTGCTGCTTCAGCAGGAAATGAGGGAACACCTTGATCACACCCAAACTGTTTGGCAAAGTGATGGGAGTAATAGGCTTCACTTTCAATGCCCACTCGGTGGAATGAGGGAAGATGGTTAGGATAAAGAACAAGAATCAAAGATAATGTAGGTTTGTCGGTAATAATTTTTTATGTCACCACTTCAACTTGAAGATTGGCCTCATCAAAGAATGGGCATGTTTGGGCTTTAGTTTCCCCACGGTAAGGACTAGAATTAAAAGAAAAACACTTGTCAAGCAAAGTAAGTAAGTCTTTTCTTCTTTGCTTCTTATTCCAAAGCAGCAGCCTTGGACATTTCGCAACAGATTGAACAATCGGGATCTCCAAAGGGGCTACAATGGGGAACCTCGAGTAAAGGAATCCCATTAAGAGAATGGTTCTAGTAAAATTAGAAACATCATACTTTTCCAAAGATCATTCCATGTCAGTATGAGTCCTATCTAACTAAGTGTAGAGGGACCCAAGAGTGATAGTAGTAAGTGTAAGATTAACCCCACAAGCAGGGGCGGAGGCACATGGCAGTGAGGGTGGGCAAGTGCCCCACCCCAATTTTTATTCTCTGCACAGATGGTTCCTTTTTTTATTATATGTATATAAGGTGCCCCACCTATTTAAACAATGGCCCAATGCCCCACCTATTAAAACAATTCTTATTCTCTACATTTGACTTACTAAGCCCAATGGCCCACCACCAACAATAAAGAAACACAAGAAAAGAAGACACGTCTCTTTTTCTAAAAAAACAAAGGGGCCCTCTTTGTCTCCTCTTTAGAAACAAACAATTTAGGGTATAATTGTTTTGTTGGCTATTGGAATTGGGGGACTCTCTCTGTGCCGAAACAGCCGAAACAGACAAAAACAACAAACTATTGTTTTCTCCAATTTTGAAGGTAACTCCATTTACAGTTCTGTTTCTTCTCAGGCTCTCTCTATAATTGTTGTACGCAGGGTATTTTGACGATAATGTTTTTTTTTTTAATTAATTTAGGATTTCATTTAGGGCTAATTTTCTTTTTAATTTTTATCAAGAATGTTATCATGATTCGTTGAATTTATGACTATTTTTTTTAAACTTTAACTGTCTTGGTTTTTGTTTCTAATTTAGTACTATTTTAATGTTATGCTTCTAACTTATTTTTAATTTCATATCTTTAAAAAAAGATTATAACATTTACATAATTTTTTTTTTCAGTTATGGAAAGATTTTATAAAAGAACTCTAAAAGAAGTTTCTGATTCGGTGCCTCCTATTCGAAACACTAATGTTGAAGTGGAAGAACCTATATGCAAAAAGGTAAATCTAAGTCGTATTGAGGTTGATTTATCAAATCTTCCTTCGGATCCTTTTTTACGACCTCGAATTTCTGATTATGATCCCAACAATCAAGATGATGTTCGAAGAGCTTATTTGCAAAGGGGCCCTTGTCAACCTCTTAATCACACATTTCCCCAAAAAAAAATAGGTGATAAATTTCGTCGATTTAATCCAATGTGGTTCACTAAGTATGGGAGTTGGTTGGAGTATAGCATAAAAGAAGATGCTGTTTTTTGTTTGTATTGTTATCTATTTCGTCCCGAGTTGGGTAAAAATGACACTTTTGTGAGTGGTGGATTTAAGAATTGGAAAAATAGCAAACGGCTTCAAGATCATGTTGGGAACCCCACAAGTAATCACAATGAAGCGTATAGAAGAGGCCAAGATTTAATGAATCAAAATCGACACATTGAGACACTAGTTGCAAAACATTCGAATCAAGATAAAATTGACTACCGAATTCGTTTAAATGCAACTATTGATGTCATTCGATTTCTTGTGCGTCAAGGTTTATCTTTTCGTGGTCACGACGAATCAAAAAATTCATTCAACAAGGGGAACTTTCTTGAACTTTTACAGTGGTTAGCGAATCACAACGAATTAATCGATCGTGTAGTTCTTAAAAATGCTCCCGGCAATCATAAACTAATAGCACCTGAGATTCAGAAGGATATTGTAAATGCAATTGGTGTTGAGACAGTTAATGCTATCATAAAAGATCTCGACGGAGAATTATTTGCAATTTTAATTGATGAAGCTCGTGATTCATCTGTTAAAGAGCAAATGGCCATTGTTTTGCGATATGTGTACAAGAAAGGTTGTGTAATGGAAAGATTTGTAGCCATGATACATGTTCGTGAGACTACGGCACTTTCACTCAAAACAGCACTCGAAGAATTTTTAAGCAATCATAAGTTAAGTATCACGAGTTTACGTGGTCAAGGCTATGATGGGGCTAGTAATATGCAAGGCGAGTTCAATGGCCTTAAATCACTCATATTGAAAGAGAACAAGTCTGCATTTTATGTACATTGTTTTGCACATCAACTTCAATTAGCACTTGTTCATGTCGCAAAAGATCTTCCAGATATTTCTGCATTCTTTTACTCTGTCACTAATTTAGTGAATATTGTCGGGGCATCATGTAAGCGTCGAGACATTCTTCGAACTAAAGAAGCCGAGAGGGTGTTTGAGCTACTTGAAAGTGGTGAATTATCATCTGGCCGTGGGTTAAATCAAGAGACTAATCTCAAACGACCAGGTGAAACACGTTGGGGATCACATTATGGTACATTGATAAATTTGATTGCTATGTTTCCGTCTGTGTCGGAAGTTGTCGAGGATGTGATGTTTGATGGCTCTAGCGACCAAAAGGGGCAAGCTTGCACTTTATTAAAATTGATGCGGTCTTTTGATTTTATCCTCACGTTGCATTTGATGAAGAATGTGCTTGGAATCACTAATGATCTTTCAAAAGCATTGCAACGAAAAGATCAAGATATAGTGAATGCTATAACATTGATTAGATTCTCTAAAGAGCGTATGCAAAAAATGAGAGATAGTGGTTGGGATTCTCTTTTTATCGATGTTTCTTCATTTTGCACGAGACATGATATAGCCATTCCTCAAATGGAAGATAATTTTATGCTTTTAGGAAAGCCTAAACGTAGAGCTGAAGTAATTACAAATTTACATCATTATCAAGTTGATTTATTCTATCTTTGTGTTGATAAACAACTTGTTGAGCTCAACAATCGTTTCGATGAGGTTAATTCAGAATTGCTTCTTTGTATGTCATCCTTAAACCCAAGTGGCTCATTCATTGCTTTCAATTGCCAGAAGTTGGTTCGTCTCTCTGAATTCTATCCTAATGATTTCTCCGAGGGTGAGCGCATTGAACTTCAAAACCAACTTGTGCTTTATGAAATGGAAATGAAATCTAATAATGACTTCTCAGAATTGGAAGGGATTCTCGCTCTTTCTAAGAAGATGGTAGAGTTGCAAAAGCATATTGTGTACAACTTGGTTTATAGGCTTATAAAATTGTCACTGATCTTACCCGTTGCTACTGCTACAGTTGAAAGAGCATTTTCAGCTATGAACATTGTGAAAACGGATCTCCGGAATCGAATGGGGGATGAGTGGATGAATGACTGTGTGGTCGCGTATGTTGAAAAAGATATTTTCGACAGTGTTAGCAATGATGTCATTATGGATCGTTTCCAAAATATGAGATCTCGTAGGGGGCAATTATAAATTGAAATTTAGGAATTTGTTTATTTTTGTGGAATGAAATCATTAGTTAAATATCTTTTTTTTTTGTAATGAAATGACATGTGTTAAATATTTATATATTTTAATAGTTAATATTGCTGGAAAAAAAAAGTGCCCCACCCCCACAAAAATCCTGGCTCCGCCTCTGCCCACAAGACAACCTCATAGATATATTGATCAAGTCTCTACAAGGTTGATCGTTGGGCTTGCCTGGTAAAAAGAAGCGAGAAAGCATGCATATAATAGAAGCAATTACCTCCAGCAAGGAGCATATATCTTCACTAAAAACTGCCTTTGGGATGATCCCTTTTGAACTTCTCATCTTTATTGAATTTTAAGGGAACCTTGTAATAAAATTTGATGAGTTGGGTGATGGTATCTTTGTTGGAATCCTCAACACATTCACAGTAGATTTTATCAAAATCTGCTGGTTGTAGCTTCAAAGGCATTAAAAGCTTCATCGTTATAAGAAAGGGCACTATGGGGCTCAAAGCCCATTGGCTCACATATATCTTCAAAGATGATAGTGAATTCACCCCAAGCTGTAACGAAAGTGTCGGACACTTGGTTCCATCAAGAGACCTATAACTAGAGTGGTATATTATTTTTGGACGAAGTAAAGTCCCCAAACCAACAAATGTGAAAAAGACCCATCTTTTTAAGATAACAGAGTAAGTTTGATGGTTATTGTTTGACCAAGAAGAAAAACCTTCTAAAGAGCCTACAAGTGATTTGAAATCAATGTAGGAATAAGGAAAGTCCTTACAGTCCAACCTAAAATCAAGAGTCCTATACAGGGATAGGTATCCACAGTTTTCTCTTTCCTCTAGTTCTTCAACCATCATCAAAGTTTCAGCTTTGGCTTTCAACTAACTAGAAAATGCTTTGCATTCTTCCCTAAAACTTTTTATTTCCCCCAAAGTAGGGGTACATCTCAATATCTGCAATTAGGCTGGATGCGCCGTCATCTGAGCCTCTAGGGCTTGGCCAAAAACTTAGATGAAAACTTTGGGTTGATGACTATAGGAAGCCATTGTTGTTAAATGAAAGTTTTAATGGATGAAATGATGTGCAAACAATACAGCAAGGAAGGCGATAAGAAATTACAGGTGGATATGGAATTTTGTGGTGGTTCTCGATGAGATTCAAGGGAGAATAGAAGTTTCTCTCTCTAAAAAATCTTAAGTGTTCAGATTTTATGGCAAAAAGTTTGAAGGTATGGAAATTCATTAAGTGTTGGCTTTTAAAAAAAATAAGAAATATCCATTTAAAATACTGATGTTTAATATTCCCACACGTGGGTATTATAAAAGTAATGATCTCTTTTGGGAAAATGAACTCTACTTAGATTACCCTAAACCGCATCATGGCAAAAGACGAAAAATATGTCAGACGATTCGACTTCAGCATTAATTGTTGACACGTAACAAAAATAGGACAACTTATTTACAAAAGAAGAGTTTCGCAATCTTTTTTTATCAGCCAAGTTTATTTACGACAAGCTCCCACGGTTCAAGTTGTTCTTAATGAGTTCCCGCATATCAATCTTGTTCATAATAAGTTCCCAAAAATCAAGTTCGTTTGCGGTAAGTTCCTATAGATCAAGTTTGTTTAAAAGTAGTGTTTTCATACTATGAGGATGGAAAGTCAGTGTTATTTTCCTTTGAGTTCACACAAGGAGAGGTTTGGGTGTTTCGTACAAATATTTCTTGCCCACAAAACAAATTTTTCTACTGAGGGGAAAATGTAAGGGGCTTAAAGATAAACATGTACTTAGAGATAATTCCACTCATTAAATAAACTCGACAAGGATTCAACAAAGATTAGTGAGATTACAAAGGAGTGTAAAGAGTAAAGTGAGATGGCTCATAATCCATCTCAAGCAAAGATAGAGAAAGCACAGAGGAAGATGGAGCAAGCACGGGGGAAACTAGAGCAAGCACATAGTAAGTTGGAGTAAGAATAGAGGAAGCTGGAAAAAAAAGCAAACCAGTCCAAACGTTAGAAGGAGGTATAGAGGAAGTTTTCCTGAGGGATATATTTGAAGAACCTTTGTATTTTGTCTTAACTTAAATTATGTGTATTAATGAGACATTGTAGTATTGGTGAGGTTGCTCGGTACGACGAGGGATGAGGTCTGGCAGAACTTATGAAAGCTTTCATGCTGTATCGAACAACCTCACTTAGGGAACCTTTAAGGGAACTGGTTTGGAGGATTTAGAATCAAGGCGATGTTAAGGTGTGACTTATCCTCTTTAGATACACTAGGTAAAGCACCAGCTAGTTCGAGAGAGCATAAGCCAAAGAAACATATTGTGACTAACCACCAGTTCCCTCGACCAAATGTGTTCATCAATAGTGAAGAGGTGTGACGTAGAAAAATATTATTTGACATAAAGAAATAATTATTTTACACATGAATCCATGCCAGAAGACTTTATATAATGTGTTGATCATAGATATCATTACTTTTCATTAAAATAATACTTTCTTCCATGCTTTGAGATAACTTTATGACACACTGAATAGTTTTGTTCTCCATAAGATGGTGGATGGGAGACCAACATAGGCGTTATAAAAGAGAAAATGGGATTTAAGGTCCCACGATATTGGAACTGAGACCAGATATATATAAAATGTTATTCCATTGATAGGGGTGAATGAAAAATACGGCATCGCACATGAAATAAAGAGATTAAGATTTCTGAGAGAGAGTTATTACAGTAACTAGAGCTTTTATCCTTCACCATTAATATATTTACCCAAGATTTCTACCAATAACATTGGCATTAATTGAGCTTTGACCCTTATTCCTTCATATCCTGGTGTTGGAGCTACCTACCTAGGGTGCATTTAGAGTGCTTATTTTTTTCCATCTAACTAGTTGTTTCAAGGGTTCATTTATTATTCTAAATAGATTATATTTATTGTTTATTATTAAGTTATACACGAGAGCTTATGAGATTATTCTAAAGATTTTGACTCATTCCAACTAAGTTTGTTCCTTCATTTCCAATGCCGTCTTATCTGTTAAATTATTCCCATTAATAGAGGTTAGGCCTTAGTTTATATAAAAGAACCCTAGCAGTAAAAGAACTTCTCTCTTACACAGTTTTATCACAGTCTTTGAATATAATAAGACCGTGACAGGAAAAAAAATAACCACGATTCTTGATCAAGATAAAACCGTGACAAGTACTATGTTATCACGGTCCTTAACTGTAATAGGAACGTGACAAGAGAATAATTATCACAGTCCCTAAACAAAACAGTACAGTGATAACACAATACTTGTCACGGTTCTTAATTATGACAATGTATGGTCACCCCTAGTCTGACATGATTTTCCAGGGTTAAAAGGACTGTGACAACAAGGATTGTCACGGTCCTTGACCATGACAAAATCCATTGTTACGCAAAGAATTGTCACGATCCTTGGTTGTGACAATTCTATTTTGTTACAGACAAGGACAGTGATAATCTGACTCAAATGGGGTATTTAAAAGAGACATTGTGTGTAACCTGTTGAGTAGGGTTTGTGCTTACATGTTTGACCCAATTGAATAGGTCCGTACTTATTCAGTTGACTTATGTGTAAACATACCAAGTGTGTGTGTGTGTGCTCATGGGGGAGGGGATGTACTAGGAGGGATTTTGATATGGTCCATATGAAGTTGATCGCATGTGGTATCCTCGGTGATAGAGATGGGCTCTACCTAGTACCTATTTACTCTAATCCTACAACTGATTTACCAATATTCCCTAGGGTATATGTAACAACACCCACTTTCTCACGTAAAGGCTGACCAGGCACGATACGCCGTAGATGGGTCTTGTCGATCAAAAAATACCATTCTCAGCACAACGTAATATAAATATTGTTATTAAAAAAGGCCGATACTTTAAACTTTATGAATATCTCACAGACAATAATTAAACTCGACCAACTGCCACTAAATAATAAATTTAACAGAAAGTAAATATCACAACTCAAGAATAATGTAAATAAATAAATACATCTTGGACTTACGCCCTTACAATGTCTCCCAAATAAAATAACTAAACTCTAGCAGAAAAGCACCTAAGCTAAAATTAATAATCTGGAAGGCTACAAAGCACCGAGAGAGCGCAAGGCTGGTACAACAACAGTCCTGCTATCCTTGTCTACAAATAACCTGGGGGGAAATATTTGTAATTTCAGTTAGTGCCCGAGGTGTGCAAGAATCAACTTGATCAATTTAAGATGCTATAATACAGTTGATGCAAAATAAAAATCCCCTTCGTCGCTCACATGCGTAAAACACCTCACCCCTCATCTCAGTGTGATATTATTTGCATCCCAATACGTCACAAGCAATGATTATGACATTGCCTCAAATATAGAAGGAATTCATTCCTAATTAATTAAATTGAATGTAATCCCTTCATTTAAACAACCAACTTACATTAATTCCAGTCTCTTCAGTGTCAAGTATAAGGCATAAAAATCTATTAAGCGTTATATGGTCAAAGTACCATTTAGTATCCATATCCTTAGACAATTAAATTTATTCCCATAATATCCGGGTAATTAATAATATATGTCCATCTATATAATTGCACACAAGGGCATCTACCGTTGGTGTCTAAATGGTGCTCTATCGGCGAGTCCGGAGGAATCCTTACATCCTAAGTGGACACCACAAATCACACATAAGTTTGGGGGCGGTCCCAATATAGGACCCCTGTAGACGACCCATACCCAGCGGTGATACAGGAAGGGTCAGCACCACACCAACCCCTCGAGGGTGGAGTCTCTATGTAGTACCTATATGGCCAACACATCATCAAGCCCATCTGTGCTGACGTGTGGTCCACGGCCCAAAAATGCGAACCCCCAGGCCGATAGGACGGTCCACCGGTATATCCACAAAAAAATATATAACAGTACATATTATTATCCCACATAATATGTAAGGTAATTACCCTATAATTACGATAAAAGTCTAATCCAAGGTCCATAACATTTTCCCAACTATTAATAATTTATGATCTAACAAATTATTAAATTTCCACTCCATAAGATAATTACTTAACCATCTAGTTAGTGTTCTAAAAGTCCTAACCCCGAGTTAGTTTTATACCAAAAACAAATAAGAGTTTCAGTGGTAAAAGAGTTCTAAAAACACTGCTTGGGTGTACCAGATCGTCGGACCGGTCTCTCCCAGGTCCTCATCGGTTCAGTTCGCACCTGGACAGAAGCCCAGGTCTGCTATTTTGATTCAATACGGGATTTACATAACTCTTTCCAAAACCACTTTCAAAGGGTTATTTAACTTCATAATCGTTTAGTTGAGTTCCTACAACTTGGCTAACCAAACTGGGATCATTAACTTAACGAATTAGTCCCGAATTTATACCCAATTTACCAGAATTAATGAACACCAAATATTCATATCAAAATCAGATTTCAATCCCAATTTTCCCCACCATTTGATTTGTGTTATAAAACATATAAAGTTGGGTTTCCTCCCAGATTTCTGTCAATAAGTCATCATTGACCCTTCCCAATCCAAACATCAAGTTATCCCCAATTTATCATTAAGAACCCTAAGGTTTCTATCATCTAATTTCAAGAACGATTCTTAGATTTTTGGATTATAAGCTACATCACAATTAATCATCTACATGCATGAGTTTAATCCCTAACATCTATTCACCAAATTTTGTCCTAAAACTCATAAATCATATAGGGTCATTATAATGCATCAAGAAATACATTGGAAATTAAATGGAGCAAGAAAATTCTTGCCTTCAAAACTGTAGAAGAATTCCTCTTGAAGCTCCCTTGATTTTCCCTTTGGTTCTTCCTATTTTTCCCTTCTTTGGTATTTCTCCCTGTACTCTCTTGTGGCTGCTAATTTAGGTTTCCTCTAATGATAGTGGGGGAGTGGTTTACCCCCACTCAAACTCGTAATTAGTGCTAATCCCGAGCTGGGCCATAAGCCCAACTTTTGGACCTCCAAATAACCCGAAATTATAACCCAACTAGCCCAAAAGTTCCCCGACTCATATACCTATGACCCATGACCAATTTTAAATATTTAAAACACTAAATCGGGTCTCTAATGCTTCTCAAAACGCGTCCCAATTATTTTTATCTTACTTAGACATTTTATTACGTTAAAACGACACGCGCACATAAAATTTATTTATGTGTTAATTATTTTTCACTCGCAAGCCCCTTACGTCCAGTTGAGTTTTATTTTTAAGAAAAATCATAATGCTTACTTAAATTTTATTCACTTAAATTTTAAATCTTCCCAATTTCATTTATTCTCAAAAAAATAAAATCGTAAATCATTAAATCCATTTATATAGTAATATTTTATTCTAAAAATTTACGGGTTATTACATTATCCTCCCCTTATAACAGAATTCCAACCTCGAAATTCGCTAAATCCCAACCTTATGTTTTAAACCGCGTTAATAACTCAAGTTTTACACTCAATTAGTCCATACCCATATACCATGAGATAAAAGAAAAGTCTCACTCATGCCTATTATAACATTACTGGGGTGTTCATATATTCCACATTATATGTACACACACATAATATTAACAAATATGGAGGAAAATATACATATATTTTGTACCATTCATACCAAGCTTAACCATACACCAAATATACCACCATACATGCACGTGAGAAAGAAAAATAATGATCTCAGTATTCGACTTCCCTCAACGCCCAACTTTTGCCAATTTCATGCGTGGGACGTCTCACAAGTGAAATCCAAACAAGTAAATGTAATACCCCGTAATTTTGAGGGCTTTATTTATGAATATGGTATATAATTTTAATAATATTATTGTTATATTAATTGGGATATTGATATTATTTTTATTTTTATTTGAAATGAATTGAATATTTAAATTCAAATTTAATTGACTTTTGGACATTTTGTAATGGTTTAAATATGCAAAGTTGATAATTTTGAATTAAAGTGCAATTTAGTAATATGAGTTAGCTTAGGCTCTAAGCTATGGTTTGATAGAGAGACTATATAAGGAATATTATGGGTGATTATAAGGAAAGGGAGATGAAAAAGAGATGCCAAAAACTAAATCCACATAGGCAAAAACGAGTGGAATGAGAAGAGCCAATTTGGAATGTTTAGATCTTCTTTCTGAGTGCATTCGAATGAGATTTGAGAAAAACTTAAAACACATACCTGACTCAATTTTTTGTTTAGAATCCAAATCTGAAGTCGAATTGTCGATTCAAATAATTTTTGGATCCGATTTTTCTGATTTTTAAAATAGAACTATTTGGGGTTATCTCGTGTTGGAGTTAGAACATGATTTGATTATTTTCGCGAGAGGAATGTGATGGTGCGATCAGATTTAGAGGATGGATTTATGTGATGATTCATGTGATGATTTTGAGGTATGGGATTTTACACAATATGCTCCTTAAATCTCGCGAGTGTCATTCTCTTTGAATTCTTGTTTAATTGAACTCATATTTGAATTGATAAGTTCATTGAAATCTGGAAAATAATTATTGAAATTATTTTGATTCATGTGGTATCATTATATTGTTGATGAGCACGTTATCATGAGATTTTAATATGGCACGGATGTTGGGCACCCGCCAAAATTCCTGTTTCTCGGGCTATGGCTTGATAAAGCATATACGGATGTGGTGAGGCCTGGTGACCCAGTTAAAGTGTTATTGAGAAATTATATTGATAAATGCTTTGAGATTTGAATTTCGATTTGATTATTCGTACTCGTGTTGTTACGTTTTATTCATCGCTGACATATATTTGTTGAGCATCTTTCTTGTCGTATTGTGTACTTCCCCATATTTTCTTTTAGTTGGCAGGTTAGCGTGGATTAGGACGCTATGGACCAATTGGGATTATTTTAGCGTGGATTATTTTGGGAAGAATATTTTTGGAAGATTTGTATTATTTTGATGTATAGAGCTTTGAAGATTTGTATTTTATTTTTGAGTTAGTTGTTGTATGTAATTCGAGAGATTTGGTATTTAATTTGAAGAGATTGAGATTTGTAGTTTCTCTTTTGTTGTTGTGGGACTTAAATGCTCTATACCTTGTCACTTGTGGATTTGGATTTATTTTATCGCATTAGCGCTCTGTTCGCTCTCCCCGGGCGGGCGGGGTGTTACAGTGACCCTCTTGATACACTACTGTACGGCTTAGTCAGTTATTGAGAACCATCGGACCAAGATTAAAAAGGAAAGAAATAAATATGAATGTGTGCAGTAATAATATAAATTTTAACTTTTACCCACTTCCAATTATAGTCTCATATCGGAAAACGAATACACTAAACTCCTAATAAATTTAACCGTTTAATGATACAAATAATTATAAACCCAAAATGTCCTAGGTTCTAATACCTCTCGGCTCCTGTCCTGTGCTAATTTCATGCATGGGATGTCTCACAAGCAAAATCCAAACAAGGAACCCTCCTGATACACTAATATATAGCATTATCGGTCGCTGAGATCCGTCAATCCAGGGCCCATGTTGATAATATACTCCATAAATTTTTATAAGGCTCTCCAGGCCCTATAGTCACCCATTTAGCCATATTTAAACTCAAAGACTCACAATTTCCTTTAGTATTTTCCACCGTGAAAATAAACATTAATGCCAAGTAAAAACACCACATTTGACTATTAAAATTAATTATTTCCGTAAATATCAGCGCAAACCCTATGATTTAAGTTCTCATTAGGTAAATTCCCGTACTCTCACACACTTGGAATTATAGGTGCCTATCCCTCAACTCACGGGTGAAATAATGTGAAGTGCTTAAATGAAACGAAGTCGACCATCCCCAATGTGAAAATGAGATATCATCTACTAAGTAGTACCTTGCATTAGTACTAAACCAAACATGTCCTATAAAATAAAAGATTTAGGGATCACTCCATTATTGTCTATGCTGGCACTGGTCCCTCTCTAGATGTGAGGTGATACACATGCCCGTAATGCAGCTGTGACTATTGTCCCTGAGGTGGAAAGGGTAGTGTTGGTGCTGCTAGAACTACCACCACTGGTTGTACCTACAATGTTTGGCACTCCTCCTGGGGTGCGTAGTGTCCTCGATGTCCCCTTGACTCTTCTACCACTTGATTTCTTTGAGGGCACCTCCTGGCGTAGTCTTCTCCCCACATACATAATAATTACCATGTTGTTGGCCCTACTGGCCCTGTCTACCCCCATCATCAGAACCCCCAGGTCTCTTGTGCTGTCCTGAAGGTTAAGGACCCCAAGATTATTGGGCCTCCTTGTTGTTATTCCCACTTACCCTACTTTTCTGGTTAGATGCCTCGGAGCGGGGTCTCTTCTCCCCCTTTTCCTTCTAAAATGCCCTACGATATTGGTAGTACAGTAAAGCAGAATTCACTACCGTGTTATATGTAGTGAAAGTCAAATTCCCCAATAGTGACTGTGTAATGTGCCAAGTTGTCCCTGATATAAACTTCTCTATCTTTCTTTATTTTGTATTCAGATGCTCTTTTGCAAAATAGGAAAGCGCGATAAACTCTTTCTCGTACTCTGCCATAGTAAAACTCCCGTGTTGAAGGTCCATGAACTTTTTTTGCATCTTTTTTTGCATTGCCCGAGGAATGTACTTCCCCTCAAATCTCTCCCAAAACACTTATATGGTAAGTTTGTCCATCTCGACAACTGTCCTAGTCGCTTCCCACAATTGAAGTGTTGCCCCCACCAATCGAAATGACGCTAACATCTGCTTCTGCACAGGCGTGCACTCTACCATCCTTTAAGTGTTGCTGAATATCTCTCTGCCACCTACTCACCACTAAAATATCTTAACTACCCACAAACTTTGGTGGTTGGCCTTTAGTGAAGAACTGGTAGAACCACCTGATGTGGGTATGGTGGTTGCTGCTGAGGCTGCAGTGGTGGAAAATGACTTAACATAGCGGCCATAGAGGTGGACACTACCTCAGCTATGATAGTGGAGATCTCTGTCAGTCCTACCACAGGTGGTCTTAGAGGTGGCTGCTACTACGGCTCCTGCTAGGCCCCCCCTCTGCAGCTGGGGCGGTGACACGCCTCGATCTGACTCTCCTACCATTTGCCATCTGAAAGCAAACGTGGTTGTATTAGTAACTAATCGCAAAGAGTACAATAATTCCTAAACATATGGCTCTACATCAAAGAACGTAACGTAGAACAAAACGAGCTCAAACACAGATCCTAAGGACACTAGAACCGTGCTCTGATACCATTCTGTAACACCCCACTCTTCCACCACCAATATTCTCCCCACCTTAACTACTTCACCCAGCGGTATGGGATTTTTCTCTATATCCACGAACTGGTGTCAGTGGGGTTCGAACCCCTAACATGTGCATCATCAATCGAATTCCTTATCAATGGAGATAAAAGGCCTCAGTGTTAGAAGTGTGTAAATACACATATAAGAACCGTTAGTTTCCCTCACCCAGGCGATGTGGGATGTAACTCTCTAGCTATCAAATCAACCATGGCCCAGTCTGTTACAATCCACTCCCCTTAGGGAGCCCGACGTCCTCGTTGGGATGAAAACAACCATCACACAACATTCGGTCGGGTACTAGCTCTGATACCAATTGTAACAACTTCAATTTTCACATGTAAAGGCTAACCAAGCACGATACGTCGAAGATGGGGCTTGTCGATCAATTAATACCATTCTCAGCACAAGGTAATATAAATATCGTTATTTAAAAAGGCCGATACTTTAAACTTCATGAATATCTCACAGACAATAATTAAAGTCAACAACATCCACTAAATAATAAATTTAACAGCAAGTAAATATCAACACTCAAGAATAATGTAAATAAATAAATAACTTGGGGGAGGAAACATTTATGATTTGGGTCAGAGCCCGAGGTTTGCAAGAATTAACTTGATCAATTTAAGATGCAATAATATAGTTAATGCAAAATAAAAATCCCATTCGTTGCTCACATGCATAAAAGACCTCACCCCTCGTCTAAATGTGATATTATTTGCATTCTAATTTGTCCCAACACTACACCAAATCTATCGAATTGTCACGGTCATTGACCTTGACAATTTCAACTTGTCAAGGTCAATGACCGTGAAAATTCTGGGCGAGACAACTTTTTTTGTCACCGTCATGTCACGATCATTGACCGTGACAAGTTCGTTAGAATTATCACGGTCGTGTCACGGTCCTTGATAGTGATAAGTTTTGTCACGATTTATAACCGTGACATTCTTTAAAAATTTGTCACGACCATTGACCATGACAATTCTGGGCAGAATTGAAAAAAAATCTATTGGGTAGTATGGCCACTACCACTGCCCAGCAGTATATTTGTGCCTGTTATAGCAACGTTGCACCTGTTCAAACATCATATATCCAAATAAAATAGAGATAATGCAAATATAAATTCAAAATAAAAATAATATGCATCACGATATAATCGAAATATAATTCAAATGTACCAACTAAAAAATAATACAATTCAATTCAAATAATGTCACTACATGTCTTGGGTTAGGTTAAATCCGAGGAGGTGAGTAGGCCACACGATATACGAATTGACACACCCACTGATATACATCGTGTCGCATTGTTCGCGTAACCACAATGGGGAGTTCTCCTTCCCGAGTATCACATGCGTGACGAGCACCCTAGACTCGATGTCTTGAAGCTCACGTCCATGAACTAGTCCACCCTGGATGATATTCGGGCCTCTCAACCCCCGCCCTATCCGCTGGCCATCAAATATATCCAGCATAAATACGCTCGGCCAACCAAGCGTCGACATCGGTCGGTCGAAGGGAGCCAAATAGGGAAGTGGATCATCAAAGTCCGCACATGTCGATGATGAAGCAGCGAGGTCCACATCCTCGTCATCCCGCACCTCGCCCTCCCGAACCCCCTCCCCCCCCACCTTTTCCTTACCTTTCCCCTTGTGTTTTCCGCCGCACAACGAACGCTTCATGAATGAGAACATATCTTGGACCGTCACCTCCAAATGGGCCAGCTTCATGTCATGCGAGTCCACCGTTCGAGCCAACCCAGTGTCGCTCGTCTCCAATCCGATGATCCTACATTTCGCCACCCGCGAGCTCACCCCTTGTCCTCCCCTTGCGATCAGAGCCAAGCACTTGGCTGAGTGCGTATGTGGACAAAAATGCCTTGTCGGCATCAGACTGCAACTCATGTACTTCTTTAAGCTTTGCCTGAAACGACAAAAAAGCACATGATTAGTAAAATAAGTAAATTAAAAAATTATAACATAATTGACAAAAAGTAAATTGTCGGATTACTTACAATCGTGGCCGCGACGCTCGGGGACACCTCCTTGTCCTTCCCCTTCTTCGTCCGAAGAGCCATATAAGTATCGAGCCTATGTGGCCTACCCTTAGGGCCACTCCCTGTTCCCTGAAATAAAATAAAGTAAAATTAGTATCGGCCCCGCAAAGTAAATTAATGTAAAATAATATATTTCTGTAGTTATAGAAAAATCAAATCTTACCATCATCCTATGCTCCACCTCGGCGTAAGACGTCCGGCCGGAGTAGTGCACGTCCGTCTTTTTTGCCCGATTTTCCCTCCCTGATTGGAGAGATGCCAATTGTTGCTCCCCGATCTCATTGTCAACGAACTTTTGCCATTGTGCCAATGAGATCGGCTCCTTCGGCGGGACGGATTCACGCCTTTGGATAATGGACTCTCGTGTCTTCCCAAAGTACCGGGTTCGCATATTTTTCTTCCACGTCTTGTGTTTCTCCCTCAACTGCTTCAAGACAGAATCGCGTAACTTTGGATCCAGGCTGAATTGTTCCTGTCCAACAAATACAATGTTAGTTGCTAATAAATATAAATATAAATATAAAATGAAATTGAAATCGAAATTGAAATATTCATATGAATATAAATATAAATATAAATGTACCCCGGGCCGATGATCGTCATTACCAGCTCGATGGATCTCGCTAATAGCCCCGACTTGTTCTCGATGGCCATTTCCAATTTGCCATATTTGGGGAGTCTATGGGCCGAGGAGCCCTCGTCTCCTCTGCTACCACCGAGCCCAGACGACATCATCATAACAAGCATCATCATCCTCGCCTTAATACCCGAAGGAGACATTTGCTGTAAAAAAAATGTTATTTGTACATATCAAAATGAATTAAAAGAAGACATGCAAATAAACTAACAATTAAAGTATATAATTATTAATTTACTAATTTACAATGAGGGGCAATCATATATTAATTTACTAAAAAAATTAATAACCAATCAATTCGTTTACAAGGGACATTACTCACAAAGACGCACATACACGCACACTACACACATATATACACACACCCGCACACATTCACACACACACACGCAGCCCCCCACCCCTACCCCACCACCCACCCACCTTGTACTTCTAATTCATCTACTCAATTAATTCATTTCATCAATTAAACTAACAATTAAAGTAAATTTACTAATTTACAATGAGGGGCAATCCTACTTTCATATGAAATGGGCACTAATTATTAATTTACTTTCATATAAAACTATACAATTAAAGCTATACAATTTATTTTATTAAAGCTATACAATTAAAGTTATTTCGAATCTCAACAATTATCTAATAATGAGGGGCAATCCTACTTGGATATGAAATGGGTAATACATATTTTATTAATCAATTTGTCCGTTCCAATTGTTGAGATTGCCCCACCACACACACACCACCCTCACCCCTACTGCCCACACACACACACACTACACAAGAGTGATACAAAGTAATTTTTTTAAAAAAGTTGAAAAATCCCACCACCATATGGACATTAATCCTGTGGTTATACCACTTCTAAAATTAACCAACCCAACATCGATCCACTATAATCCAACCGCAACAACAAATGTGTATCCCGTACTCCTTCTGATTCATCTACTCGATTAAATCCTTTCATCAATTAAACTAACAATTAAAGCATACAATTATTAATTTACTAACTTACAATGAGGGGCATCCTACTTTCATATGAAATGGGCACTAATTATTAATTTACTTTCATACAAAACTATACAATTAAAGTTACAATTAAAGCTATACAATTTATTTTATTAAAGCTATACAATTAAAGTTATTTTGAATCTCAACAATTATCTGTTAATGAGGGGCAATCCTACTTGCATATGAAAGGGGCAATACATATTTTATTAATCAATTTGTCTGTTTCAATTGTCGAGATTGCCCCACCACACACACACAGCACCACACCACCCCCACCACACACACCCCATCCCACCCCCCACCCCCACCACACACACGCACACATACACGTACACGTACACGCACACACACAACACCCCCTGCCCCCTCCGCCCACGACACACACCTGCACACACACACACACACATACACCCCACCACCCCCTGCCCCCCTCACCCCACCACACACACATGCACACACCTACACACACACACACACACACCCCACCACCACCTGCCCCCCACCCAGCCCCCTGTCCCTCCCCTCCCTAGCCCCATGCCCCACCACACACACACACACGTACACACACACCACACCACACCCCCTACCCCCCTACCCCCACCACACACATATATACACACACATACACACAGATATAGAAATGAAAGAGAAAGAGAGGAAAAAAATATACCTTAGAGGGAGAGAGAGAGAGAGAGAGAGAGAGAGAGAGAGAGAGAGAGAGAGAGAGAGAGAGAGAAAGAGAGCGCTCAAAATCGCTTAGAGAGATAAAGAGAGGGAAACCAAAAACGGTAGGAAAAAAAAGAAAGCGTAGGTTTTTTTTTACTAAACAAATTATCACGGACGTGTCACGGTCATTAACCGTGATAATAGTTTAAGGTTTTTCACGGTCATTAACCGTAACAAATCCGTGACAAGTGTAGTTGTCACGGACGTGTCACGATCAATGACCGGGATAATACGTTGTCACGGTCATAAAATGCGTATTTTTTTGTCACGGTCAATGACTGTGACAAGGCTAGCTGCTGGAAGGGTGCTAATTTACCCATTTTGGTGTAGTGCAAGCAATGATTATGACATCATCTCAAATATAGAAGTAATTCATTCCTAATTAAATAAATTGAATGTAATCCCTACATTTAAACTACTAACTTACATTAATTCCAGTCTCTTTAATATCAAGTATAAGGGATAAACATCTCTTATGCATTATATGGTCAAAATAACATTTGGTGTCCATATCCTTAGACAATTAAATTTATTTCCATAATATCCGGGTAATTAAATATATATTTCCTTCCATATAATTAACACAAACTTACATTAATTCCAGTCTCTTCAGTATCAAGTATAAGGGATAAACATCTCTTATGCATTATATGGTCAAAATAACATTTAGTATCCATATCCTTAGACAATTAAATTTATTTCCATAATATCCGGGTAATTAATAATATATATCCTTCCATATAATTGACACACAAGGGAATCTACCCTTGGTGTCTAATTCGTGCTATATCCTCAAGTCCGGACGAATCCTTACAACCTAAGCAGACACCACAAATCACATATAAGTTGAAGGGCCGTCCCTACGCAGGACACCTTTATACGGCCCATATCCAGTGATGATACAGGAAGGTTCAGTGTCACACCTACCCCTCGAGGGTGGAGCCTCAACATAGTACCTATATGGTCTATACATCATTAAGCCCACCTGTGCCGACGTGTGGTCCACGGCCCGAACACGCGAACCCCCGGGACGATAGGATGGTCCACTAGTACGTCCACAAACAAATATATAATAGTACATATTATTATCCCATATAATATGTAAGATAATTACCCTATAATTACCATAAAAGTCTAATCCAAGGTTCATAAAATTTTCCCAACTATTAATAATTAATCATCTAATAAATTATTAAATTTCCATCCCATAAGATAATTACTTAACCATCTAAATAGTGTTCTAAAAGTCCTAACCCCGAGTTAGTTTTATGCCAAAAATAAATAAGAGTTTGAGTGGTAAAAGAGTTCTAAAAAAACTTATTGGGCGTACCAGACCGTCGGACCGGTCTGGCCCAGGTCCTCATCGGTTCAGTTTGCACATGGGCAGAAGCCCAGGTCTGCTATTTTGATTCAATACATGATTTATATAATTATTTCCCAAACCACTTCCAAAGGGTTATTTAACTTCATAATCATCTAGTTGAGTTCCTACAACTTGCTTAACCTAATTGGGATCATTAACTTAGCGGATTAGTCCCGAATGCATACCCAAATTACCAGAATTTATGAACACCTAATATTCATATAAAATCATATTTCAATCCCAATTTTCTCCACCATTTGATTTGTGTTATGAAACATCTAAAGTTGGGTTTCCTCCCAGATTTCAGTCAATAAGTCATCATTCACCCTTCTTTAATTTAAACATGCCCTAAGATTTCTATCATCAAATTTCAAGAACTATTATTAGATTTCTAAATTATAAACTACGTTACAATTAATCTTCTACATGAATGAGTTTAATCCCTAACATCTATTCACCAAATTTTGCCCTAAAATCCAGAAATCATATAAGGTCATTATAATGCATCAAGAAATACATTAGAAATTAAGTAGAGCAAGAAAATTCTTGACTTAAAAACTGTAGAAGAATTCCTCTTGAAGCTCCCATGATTTTCCCTTTGGTTCTTTCTTTTTTCCTTCTTTGGTGTTTCTCCCTTTTCTCTCTCGTGGCTGCTAATTTAGGTTTCCTCAAATGATAGTGGGGGAGTGGTTTACCCCAACTTAAACTCTTAATTAATGCTAATCCCGAGTTAGACACTAAGCCCAATTTTTGGACCTCCATATAAGCCCGAAATCATAATCCAACTAGTCCAAAAGTTCCCCGACTCATATACCTATGACCTGAGACCAATTTTAAATATTTAAAATACTAAACTGAGTCTCTAATGTTCCTCAAAACGTGTCCCGGCTATTTTTATCTTGCTTAGACATTTTATTATGTTAAAATGACACGCGCCCATAAAATTTATTTATGTGTTAATTATTTTTCACTCGCAAGCCCCTTACATCCAGTTGAGTTTTATTTTTAAGAAAAATCATAATGTTTACTTAAATAAAAAAAATATTCGCTTAAATTTCAAATCTTCCCAATTTAATTTATTCTCAAAAAAATAAAATTCGAAATCATTAAATCCATTTATATCGTAATATTTTATTCTAAAAATTTATGGGTTATTACAGGATAATTGGGGATGTTCCATATATAACATTGGGTATGGAGTCTATACAATAAAAAATAAGGGGTAGTGATCTTCCCTTGTTGTTGATCTAAGGTTATAGGGATGGGACGAAGAAGAAGTATAAAAAGGGAAGACGAAGAAGTTTGAAGACAAAGAGACTCATGACATTCCGTTCTAGGGTTAGGAAGGGTGTTAGTATTTTCATTATAGGAGGTTTGTTTAAGTTAATTTGGTGTTCGATTTGTTTGTTTGGTGCCGGAATAGCCAAAGGGGGAGATTTATAAGAACAATATTTCTAACATTATTCATAGCGTAGCTTTAAGATAGTTTGGCGTACTCCTCATAAGTCATCATGCACCATCAAGACGAACCGAACTCAAGCATCTCCAAGTTTGAAGACTTAACAACATCCCATAAAGGTATAAAGCAATTTAGAGTTTAAATTAATTTACAGAATTAATTTTTGGGATGTTTATTTTCATCAAAATGAATAGGAGCATTTTATTTCGAAAAGGAAAATAATTTTGTTTTTAAATCTCATTCAAAAGACATTGAAATATCGTTAGAAGGTCATTTTTAACATGTTCTCAAATGAGGATCAAGCAAGGGCTTATTGTTTTATTCTTCATGAAGTCGTTATAAGCGAAACATATTTCATTCGAACAAGATAAAGATCTCCTTAGAACGACCTAGAGATTTCATTCGAATGATCGCGCCACCTCGAAATTTTGTGAACGTCCTTTAAATACCCATTTCATGGTCAGTTTGTTTAATACTTTTGATAGAACATTTTCTGCATATCTTTTGCAAAAGTTCTTCATTTTTTTGTGTTGAAAAAACACTATTTAATTCATAAAAAAATATCCTTGAATATTGTCCTTGTGAATTTATTTAAACCCTAGAAAGTTTTGTATCCTTGCATACACCTTGAGGAGAGGTACACCATGGATGACTTGTGATACTTGAGGGAACTCACTATGGAAGACAAAGTTTAAGGCTGATGTAGGACCGCGGTCTTGTGATTCTTGCAAGGATCAAAGTTGTTTACTAGAGATTTGCAAAGATTAGAGCATTATACTTGTGGCCGCTATTAAGTAGTCTGTAAGTAAACTGTCTTGTAGATTTTTATAGTGAATAAAAGGTTTTTCCCTGTGGAGATTTTTACTGAACCTTGGCCTTAGTTGATTGGTTGATTTATCTATTTTATCACATAGATGTAAATTTAGGATAAAAAGATAAAATTGGTTTAAATTGCTCACTCTTAAAGTGGAATCTTTATTGAGCATATTTACCCCCGTATTTATAAAATTGGTATCAGAGCTTCCCTGCATCTACACAATTGATCCCCTAAGGCATTAGTGATAGGCCTTTGTATCTTTTATTTATGGGCTTGAGCGTAGCCATGTGAATTAATGTGAGTTAACTACACTCACGTATATTCTAGATCATGTGTTGTTATACCTTGAGATATGGTACTGGATTATGACTTACACTAGTGTTGTCTAACCATAAGCATATGACTCAGCAATAACGTTGTAATAATATTCTAGAGGTATGTTTGTTGAATGGAGACTTGAGAACGTTAAAGACTGATACATTAGATATGTACACATTTAGAAATATAACTTGATATGGTTAATATAAGAGAATAATTTTCAGAAAGTGATTTAATGTTAATACATGTGTTTATCACAGAGTATGAGAGTCTTAATAGAAAATATGAATGTAAAATTGTTAAAGTAGAGTTACTTAATTAATGATGAAATTATATCACATCGGGTTATACACGGGTTTGGGTTAGAACTGCAAGCTATTTAGGTTGTTTGGATTGGGTAACTTAAATAAATTAAAATCAACCAAAATATAGGATGAAGATGTGTTGTTATTATTATTGCGGCCCAAATGTAATTATATTCTTATTCATTATAAACTTGTTAGGTTTAGTCCTCGTTGTTGAAGGATTTTTCTTTAAGTCTTAGGGCGTTGTTGGTGCCCAGAATTGGGTTATTCTTGAGAGGGGTATCTCTGATATTCTTCGACTCATCATTCTTATGTTGTAGGAGTCGAGCATTGTAGATCCTTTACATTCTTGCACTATTTATAAATTAGTTCAATTGGTAGTATTTTTTCAAATTTTCCCGCGTTAGAGATTATATGATATATACTTATTTAGGATTTTTTATTGGATCATTGAGATTGCATATTCTATAGTGGAGTTTATTTCAATCGTTTGTTGGATGATATCTGCAACAGATCGGTGCCATGGTTGATTTGGTAGCTAGAGATTTATATCTCACATCGCTTGAGTGAGGAAAAGTAATAGTTTATATATGTAGATTTTCACTCTTTTAACACTGAGGCCTTTTCAGCTCCATTAATAAGGCGTGTGGTTTATGACACCACGTATTAGGGGTTAAAACCCCATTGGCACCAGTTTTGGGATGTGAGTTGGAATAAAATCCCATATCGTTGTGAGCGGTGGTTAAATTGGGGACAATATCGCTAGTGGTAGAGCAGGGTATTACAGAATGGTATCATAGTCGGTACCCAGTCGAAATCGGCGTGCCATCGTGCTAGGTAATGGTTGAATTCATCCCAACGAACATGTTGGGATCCCTAAGTTGGTTGAGTGTAAACAACTGGTACTATGGTTAATTTAGTAAACAAAAAGTTACATCATGTGTCGCTTGGGTGAGGTAAAGTAATGGTTCATATATGTAGATTTGTTTATGACGCCACATATCATGGGTTCAAACCCAGTTGGCATTAGTTTGTGGATATGAGTTGGAATAAAACCTCATATCTCTGTGAGCGGTGATTAAATTGGGAACAATATCAATGGTGATAGAGTGGGGTATTACAGTATCAAAGATGGTTTTAATTTATTCAAAATTATATTATCTTGCTATGTAGTAACTTGAATCATTTTATTTATTTCATTATGTTGAGAATGTTACTACTTATTTTTTATGATCATGATTTTTGAATTAGACCTGATCAATCTATTTTTTGATTTTACGGGATGTCATGTATATATACCTTAAGGTCAACGGGAATAAGTTTATATATTGGATTTATCTATACATTACTAATGAATTATGGTGCAGATAAATAAAATATTCAATTTGTTTTAAGAGTATGAAGTAACAAAAATCCTAAAAGATTATATGTTCACACATATGATAACTGTTCATTGAAAGATGATCAGTAATTACGAATTTTATAGGATGTATGGAATTAGTTGTTGATTAAGTATGTTATTTTGGATCAATGGTCAATAGTAAGAAAGAGTGCAATGTTGTTTATTTTGAAAATGTGAGTATGTAACATGCTTTGAGGCTATAATTTATGGATTATGGTTGTGCAAATTTATTTCAGGACTTGGAGTTATCAACACCATAACTAAGTCACTGAATTATAATGATAATATCGCTCCAATCTTCTATATTAAGAATAAATGATAGGTATTTTAAAGGAGCTCGAAACATTATGATGTAGTACATATATGTCGACAAAGAAGTTCAAAATCAACAAGTGTTAGTTGAACACATTAATATAAGTGTTAACATAGCATATCCACTAATAAATGGGCTTTCACTAAAAGACATTCATGAAGCAAGCTTAATATATGGGTCTTAAGTATAGCCAATTAAATACAAATGTTATGGATTGCTTAGTGCTTACATATTTGACACTATATTTGATATCAATTAAAGTGTATTCTGAATATTAAAAAAAATTCATCTTGCAATATTAGTTTACATACATATGAATTGACAAATGTGACAAAAATAGTCTTTATAGAACAAAATTATTGGACCACAATGATAATCCTTATTACTGACCTTGTTAAATAAATTGTTAATGTTGTAGTACATAGTAGGAACTATGCTCTTGAATTAATATGTAACCTCTATGAATCACATTGATGTTCTATTTTATCGAGGTGTTTATACAGATTCATTTAAGTATGACTTAAAGCTTATTACGCGTCTTATGATATTTATGGACCGAGTGGGAGACTATTAAAATTATTTAGGTTTTAATAATTCCTTAATGTGGTACTAATTAAATAATACTAAGAGTCACATTTGTTTCATTAAAATGGTACTCCTAAAGCCAAACCAAAAGTTAATTTCATAATGAATGGTCAACTATTATTGAACACGATGATGAAAGGTCACCAATGATTAAATATGGGTTTTTGTAACTCTTGGGTATCTAATGTGGTAGATGGTTAATACTAAGTGATTGTTGGAGACTTGGGTCCTCTACCTGTATATAAATAACTGTAGTTGATTTTCATCAGTCAGACACACTGAAAGGCAACATGTAAAACTATAGGCTAAGGGAAAGAAATTCAAAATTCTCATATAGGGATTTAATTATTGATAAGATGCTTTTTGTATATGGTCGTTGTCTTCAAAAGCCACTCTCAAATTTCCCTTGAGTACTTACAAAACTTGTCTAAAAATAACTCGTATTGCGGTAAGTACGGGTATCAATCCAACTTTCAAGGTAAAACAATTAATATGAAAACGTGCAATTCAAATTTTTTTATTAAAATATTTTTTTTATTTTTTTATTTTTTTAAAACAATTTCAAGGGAAAAATTAACTAACAAATGCTAAAAATTATAAAATGACTAAATAACGAAAAAGAATGTGAAATCGAGTGTGAAATAATGTGAGAGGGTCAAGAGATGGGATTACACTGCATTTTCAGTTATTTTAATTTCTCAATTTATTAATGTGAAAAATATTTCGAGATAATATTAAATCGATAATCTAACTCTCGTTAAAATTATAAATTTAATAAAATCTTTTTAAAAAATTAATTTAAAAATGTCACACAATGAAAAATTATGATTTATACTATTTTCAGAAAATTACTCGCTAGGATCAATTTAAAGAAAACAATATCAATCCTCAAATTCAGTACCGAAATAATATTCAAATATAAAAAAAAACTATCTCTAGTTCGATTCCTAAATTCAAACATTAATTTGTTCAATTAATTTACTAACGGTCGTTACATAAATTAATTGGTGACAGTTAAAAATTAACTTACCTAGAAATATAAAATTAATAAAATCAATTAATTAAATTAACATCATACGCAGTGCATCCCACTCCTTGAACGGGGTGTTTAGGCGAACACTCTCGTGTTAGAATAAACATCATTCAATAATATAGCAAGAATGAAAAGGAAAGAGAAATAAATTCAATACGCAAAACTTTTTTGTCGAACTTGTTCATGAAAGTGCGCCTCAATCTTCTCACAAATCCAGCACTTGATTACACTAAAAAGAATAAAAACAATCCTACAAATTTATTCTAAACTAAACTAATTTTTTTTTTTTTGTATTTTTCTGAATTTTTTTATGATCCTAAACTGTACATAATATACACACTTTTTTTTGGATAATTATATTTAGCTCCCATTTGTCGGGTCAACATTCTTATAAGTCCTATTGACTTTTCAACAATCCTATAGGTCTTATTCCAACTTTTTAGGGAATTTTTTCACAATTTTACCCTTTTATAACTAATCATCCGTAACTTCCTTTAGGAAGTTACATAAATGGTTGAACTTTTTTTTTATCTTTAAATGATCATAACTTTTGATTCACAAATCCATTTTTCGCAAAATTACTATTTTTGAAATCTGCTCGACGAGATCTATCAAACAAGATCCATGAAGGCTATAAAATTCAAAAGAAAAAAATTTACACAAACAGTAAACTTTAGTGTATGCACTAGAATATGAAATAGTTTTATATATGTGACATTTTCACAAACAGACAATAACATTTACTCTGGTAATACTACACAGTATATATATATATCTGGTGGATCCAAACCCTCTTTTTTCAAAAATACCTTATATTTAAAGGTTTGCGCTAATGGCATCCAAATCTTACCACTATTGTTGGAGCTTCAACGACCTTCGTCAGAGCTCCGATTTGAGGTGGGTAAGGGTGGCATGTGGTGCCGCTGGCGCAGACCTTTGAAAATAAGAGACTTTTGAATATCGATCGGAGTGTCATGGGGTGCCGCTGGCGCGGACCGTTGAAAATAAGATTGGATAAATGGGATTTGGATACTCTTGAGCACCGATTTGGGGTGAGTAGGGGTGGGATTAGGTGCCGGTGGCGCAGAGCTTTAAAAATAAAAACATATTGAATATATATATATATATATATATATATATATATATATATATATATATATATATATATATATATATATATATATATATATATATATATATATATATATATAATGTAATAACACAGTAAATGCTATTGTTTGTAAAAATGTCATAGATATTAAACTTTTTTGTATACACCAGAAAATGAAATATTTTATATCTGTGACATTTTTACAAACAATAACATTTACTGTGTTAATATATTAATGAAATAGTTTTATATATATAACATTTTCACAAACAGTAATATTTACGGAGTTAGTATTACACAATATATACAATATTTTCACAAACAGTAACATTTACTGAGTTAATATTACATAATATATATATATACACACACACACACACGGTAGATCCAAACCACTAATTTTTTTTTCAAAATTACCATATTTTTAAATGTTTACGCTAGCGACATTCAATCCCCACCACTACCCACCCCCATTGTCGGAGCTTCAACGACTTTCATCAGAGCTATGATTTGGGTTGGTAGTAGTGACATAGGGTGTCGCTGGCGCGGACCTCTGAAATTAAGAGAATATTAGATAAATGGGGTTTGGATCCACCGGATCTCCGATTTGGGGTGAGTAGGAGTGGCATTCAGTTAGGTTTATATCTATAACATTTTCACAAACATTAACATTTACTGTATTCATATAATATAGTGTATATATATATATATATATATATATATCCAAACCTCTTTTTTCTGATATTATCTTATTTTTAACGGTCCGCGCCAGCGGCATCCAATCCCCACCACCACCCATCCCCTTTATTGGAGTTCCAACAACCTTCATCAGAGCCTTGATTCGAGGTGGCATGGGATGCCGATGTAACATTTTCACAAACAGTAACATTTTTTATTTGTGAAAATATTACAGATATAAACCTAATCCAATACTACCCCTACTCACCTCAAACTGGAGCTCCGGTGTATCCAAACCCCATTTATTCAATATTCTCTTATTTCCTAAGGTCCGCGCTAGCGGAACTCCATGTCACCCCAAATCAGAACTCTGATGAAGGTTGTTGGAGCTCCGACAATTGGGGTTGGTGGTGGTCGGGATTAGATACCGCTAGCGCGGCCGTTAAAAATAAGACAATATCAGAAAAAAGAGATTTTGATCCACCGTATATATATATATATATATACATATATACATAATAAAGTATAAAACTTATGTATGCCATAAGAGACAACTGTGATGTCATCTATATGAATTATTCATGTGTTTCCTCTTTTACCCCTTAAAAATTTGAGTTCCCCCTCTTTTTCATCTCACAAATTGATTCTCTTTAATTCAAACACAAGGATATTTTAGTAAACACGCACCAAACCCACTTTAAACCATTCCTCTCATTCTCAATCTCACGCGACCCCTCTTTCTCATCCTCTCTAACCCTACGCCAAACCCAAATCCTCATTCTCCAACTCGGACGAAATGACAAACCGACGAACAAGCCAACAAACCCTCTTTTGATCAAATCTTTGTTTTGATGGTCTAGAATTGCTGATTTAAATCACTCAGTTTCTGTTGATGAGGGGCTCAATTAAAGGTAATAGATCTATGTTTTTTTAAGAAATTTCCATTATATTATCTTTTTCAGTAGTAGTAGTTTGAATATGAAGATTAACATATAAAGAAACCCCAACTTCATGGAATCGGGATCTAAACTTAAAAGAGGGAAAGACTGTTTGGTTTTGGCATGTTATCCATCGTCGAGCCTACTATCATTTTACAGGGAAGAACTGTTGCGTTAATAACTCTCAGAATGACTGCTATCTTGAATACGAACCTGTCTTTTCCAGAGTATGATTTTTGAACTTTGTATATAATCCTTGATTCATTTAGTTTTTTATTTTTGTTACAGGAACAAGGGTTGGCCATTTGTAGATAATCCTCAAAACAGACACAAGTTTTCCCCTTTTTTTTTAGATTTTTATTCTTTATGTGTACAATATTTATCTTTTTCTCTATGTCTAGATCACTTTTTCAATTTCGTATACTACATTGGAGATTCTTATTTTAATTTTTTATTTAGATTTGAAAATTCATTCAAAATTACCATTTTGATTCAGAGTTCTATACTACTTTGGAGTTCATTTGTGTTTGTGTTGTTATTGTTGGGGAGGGGGATGTTGTAATCAAATTATGTTATCATTTTAATATTTGAGCATTAGATAGGTTTTGTAATCATATCTAATATTTGTGCATCAGATATGTTATCAAATTATGTTATCATTTTAAATACCATTTTATGTGTAAATATCTTGTTATTGGTCATTGATCTATGTTGATGAGTGTTAGGTTTTGTTAGTATGCCAAGTCAAGTGTAGTCTTTGTTTATTTAATTTATGATCTGAAAAAAAATTGGATGTATTTTATTTGTTTTGTAGGTTCTTTGATACAGATTAAGATGTATGCCAAATCAGGTGTACTCTATGTTTATTTAATCTATGTTAATGAGTTTGGTGTTTGTAGTCAAGGTGTTTGACAAAATGTCAAAAAGAATGTTTCACTGAACGAAGTGGATTTTTGTTACTATTTGGCTCCTATGATTGACCTTATTTTAGTATATGATATTCATTGATATAAGTTGTGTGCTAACTTGCGTGAAGAACCCTCGGATTCTTGAGGTGATGGCCAAGATAAAAAATCGGAGAGAGAGGTTTCAATTTCAAACGGTTGCTATATGCGGTTTCAATTTTCTGATTCAACCGATTTCAATGTTCTTATTAAACCGGAATTTGTTTTCAAATGATTGTATAAATGATTTGGTATTACGATTTAAAATACAATTTGCTAAAATTATATATCATTTTTAGCATCTTACATGTTTGATTCTTTCTTACTTCGTGAAAGATGCTAAAATCGAATGTGGTCAACGCCAGAATTTTCTAAGATTGAGAGCAATTGTATATACATGCAGAACTTGAGGAAGGTATAAGTTATTATATTACGGCAACAATGTCAATTATCCTCCTAAGTGATTATCTATTGTTGATTTATAGTTTTTGTATTGACTTAACTACTACTGATTTCTTTATAACTAATTATTGAATGGATCGGTAGTGATATTATCTAAAGCTTATGTCAACCTTTTGTATTTGTTAGATGTAAGTTAGGGAAGAGTGTCGCTTATGGGATTAAGTATAAATCGAGAATCCCAACATCCCCTATTCCCATGTTTTAGTGTGAATGTATCCATATCTGTACTATATGTGCTGTGTATATATGATGACACTGACCTTTTGTCTTGATTTTCTTCGTTTAGGAATTTACATGTTAAAATCATTGGAGACGCAATTAGGAATGATCAGATATGGATGCTCACCATAAGATCGTCACTTTTGTTATCAATATAAGAACATAAATCATGTAAAAAGACATGTAAATACTGTAGCATGTACAAGGGCGTGTTTGTTTTTTATTATTGATTAATTGATGTTTTCTCCATCAAGTGTTCTGTTCTCCCCGTCAGGGGTGATACTTATCACCTGACTAGAGTAGTAACCAGAGTATCCTTATTCTGATAACTTGAGGTAAGCATACGGTGGGTATTTTGATATTCTTCGGATATCTTTGGTAGCTGTCTAGCGCTAACCGACCTTGCACAATTAGTTTTCTTTTAAAAGGATCCTCAATATATAATTCATAAGTTTTAGGCAACTTTCTATGCAGTTAATATCGCAGGTACACAAGTCTGAAAATAGAAGATAATGAGCAAGCTTGGTAATTTATGTTGATGGTTTATGGAAATAAGTGGAGAATAGTTTATATTTTGATATTATAGCCAATGAACTTTATCTCCTAAAATTTTGTAGTGCTATGTTACACATTTCAACATAATTACTTGGTATCGATATTCAGAATGGCAGAACACTTCGAGTTCTAGGGTACTCTTGCTCCCACTAATCAGGCTTGCGGCAACCTGCAACATAATGAGAGAAAATGGTGTTATAATAAAATAGAGTAACACTTAGCATCACTATTTGGAACAAAAAAGGACAGGGTGAACTGTCCATTTTACTTCAAGATCAACGCCTGCAGTGTGTAAGTATTACTAGCCCAACTTTATGCTTATGATGATGAAGTGAATCCGAAATGAAGGTCAAATATTTCACCTATTGCACTAATTCTTAAAATATATCATTATTTGTTGCATACCTTTTCCTCAAGCACTGCATTTGATATGTTGCACTTTAGGTGTTTTGACATAATGTGAATGTGAATTTTTTTATTTTTATGTATCTCAATGATGTTTGAAAACTCATGTTGTGTGCATGATTTTTCGAGAACTTATTTTTTGAAAGATCGTGGAATGATGAATGAAGAAGATTTGCCGAATTAAAGATGATATGAAAATGATCTCTCAGGTGTGTTATGTTGATCTGTGAATAAGAATCCAAACGTCCTGTATTATATTCTTAACAAGTGCTCTTTAGACACTGGGTATTTATGTTTGGATTTCAGTTACAAGTTCTCTTTAGACACTGATTTTTTATGTTTGTATTTCAGATATGGGTAGTTTAGAAGAGGTGGTTGCATCCATACAGGGCATGGATGGCAAGTATTTGATATGAGAATGATTTTTGACGAGGAAAAAGTCGTCTATCCCATAAATGAGTCTCGCAACTCCCAACTCTGTTATCGGCATTGCCAGGGTGTACTGGCTGAATGCATCATTAGTACTTACTTGCCGAACCGATTATTGGCCCTGTATTTGCCGCCAGGCTACGCACTTTTTTCGGCGAGGATTATCTTGCCCAGTTCTCTGAATGTGTACTGCCTTGGCTAAGTTGCCTTGGTTTGATCTTTCTTATGAGTTTTAATTCACTTAATCCTTAAGCCAACTAATTCACTTTTCCTTTTTTTTTCTGCATTACCATCCACGGTGGCACTATTATTATATGGGGCTTACATTCTTAACAAAGATTTATACTGTTAAGTGGACAACCACTTTGCAAGATAGAAGAAGCACAATTCTGATTATGCTTCTCTGTTTTTGAAACAATAAAGGTGACTATGCGAATTTGTATAAAAATAATTTCAACAGTGTTTGTTCATCTAAAATGATTAACTAAGTCTCAGTTATGACCTCTAAAGCTTCCCGGGAAGTCACCAAAATCCCCACTAATGCCAGCTCATGCTCGTTGCTCGATGGCCCCTCTAACAAATGATTGTTGTGGCTCAAAGCCTCCCCTTCGTCAAATCCCATCCGTCTTGGAGCTGCTTTCCTCCATAGTCTTCTAATGGTGAAGCCAGGCCCGTGAGCTTCCAACTCATAGTTGTTTTCACGTCAGCCAACCCTCCGCCCTCCAGCTTCTACTGCCCGGCACCTCTTTTGGCAGCCCTAAGTTGTGTGTTTTGGCCTACCCATTAACCCACCCCTGTTAGGCCATTGGTTGTTCAGGTATTTTTTTTCATTATATCTTTTTTTAAAGAAATTTGGTTCTAAAAATAATCAGTTTTGCACTGAATATATTTTTCGCGTTCAAGACAAGTGAAGTATACTCAGTTCCCTAAGTTCTTCCTCTTTCTTAGTTTCTAGGGTGTTTGTTTACATTTTCAATTTTGGTAGTTTTGTATATAGGCGTACTATATTTTCTCCCTTACCTCTTACTTTTTGTGATTTTTGGTGTTGGGTTCATTTCACAACTTGGGTCATTAGTTTTGAGTTTTATTGGACCTTTGGTGGTCAATTACGTTAATTATAATGGTTTTCATCTTACGTGCATACCGATGATCATCTTTTCATTAAATCTGAACTTTTGTTTATTATATGAATTGTTTCTTATTTATTTAGTTATATATATTATGTCTCTTATAATGGTGCGTAACTGACCATTTTTTATTTTGTTTTCCAGTAAAGTTCTAAGCTCACATTCGCATGCTCAAATGATACTGCATCATTACCACCAACACCATCATAACTCCACCATCCATCGTCACTGAACAAATTAAACTCTCTCTCTCTCTCTCTCTCTCTCTCTCCTATTTTAAGGATTTTTTCAACTTTGAAATTATATTTCAAATTCAGAGTATTTTGGCTTCGAAAAAAAATTACTGTAATGGAATTTGGGTTATTTGTCATTATATTTTAGACACATAACCAACTTTTTGTGCATGATTTCTCTATTTTTAATACATTTACAGTCTTTTTAGGCTTCAAATTAAGATCTGTAATTGAACACCCCAACATTAAGATGAAATCTCACATTTTGTTCATTTATGATATTTCACATTTTGTGGGTGAGGTTAGCTACTAAATATAGGTGTTCTTTTTTTATTTTGGTTCTTTTCTTACTTTGTGTTCATTTACCTGTTACATATGTACAATCAGGTATATCACTCTCTTTGGTTCTGTTCTTTTTTACTTTGTGTTATTTTGGTTCTGTTCTTTTTTTATTTCTAATTATTTGTTATAATGTCTACAAGAATTGAAGATTTTATGTACAATAAGGTAAATCACTCTCTTTCTTTGAATATTAACACGAAGGTAATTTGGCTATACTTATTTTGGGGTCTTGAATTTTTGTGAGTATAGTCAAACTACCTGTTACGAAGGTTCTGTGCACATCATCACCTATTACGAAGGTTATTTTATGAGTAATTGTTCACAGGAGACGACGTATTTCTTGAGGAAGAAAAATACAATCAACTGGGAGAATTGTGATTAGATTACCAGTTACGAAGGTTCTATGCACAACAGAGAATTTATGTCCTCTGTTCACATGAGAAAAGGCTTTTGTCTACAAAGGTTCTGCATTCCATATGATGTTTGTATTAAATCCCGTGTCGAGATGCACATTAAATCCCGTGTCGAGATGTGGTTTTTTGTTTTCTTAGAGTTAATGTCATGTATATACACATGTATGTTTTTATACGACATCTGGTAGTTTGAATATGTAAATTTTCTCTCTTTAATTTGGATGAATAATATATAACTAATTCTAATATAGTGACATGTCACCAACTTCTTTAAATTGCAGGGAGTCTTCTTATGTTATTTGGTGTTAAAGTTAACACAGATGGAAGCTGGGATGTGACAAATAGACAGGGATCTTTTGATGATCTGGCGAGGATTGAACAAGGAAGATTCTTGGCTAGATTTTATGGGAAGATGAAAGGAAATACTTGTAGCTTCCATATAACGTGTGACAGCCTTCTCTTTTAGTACTGTTTTAAACATATTGAAGCTCATTCGCATTTTGAACTATTGTTTATGAATTTGTTTCTATATATCATTTAATATATCTACTTTAATATTTAGTTCATTTATATCTTCTTTTTTACGTTTAACTTCTCTTGATTTTAAGATTCTTTTTTTAACCAATTTTTGCGCAGTTCGAATAATTTAGATTCTTATTGAATCAATTTTTAACTCAATTTTTGTTTTCACCGTGCATTTAACTCAACTGGTCAGATGGATGTGAATCAATTACTTTTCTCAAGATTGCTCACATGTGGGGAATGAGAGGTATAGAAAATGTGATATTAAACAAATACATTTTTTTGAAAAATTGAAACTAATTTATTAGGATAAAATTTATTAACTATTTTTTTCACAATAAATTTGGTTCTTACTATTTAAAATTGGTTTTATTATATATTATTTTGAGTATGAGTTTTTTCTTAATTATTCAAAAAAATGTGAACTCATTTTTTATGATTACATCAAGTTAAATTAATTTAGTGCCTTAATGCATAATATATTAAAGAACATTACATTAGTGTACTATTTTCTATCAACATTCATTTTACTCATATAAATATTTTTATTATATATAAAACAATTCGTAATCCTTATGTTGAGAATTCTACCCAAATTTTCTAAATTGAAATAAGCCTAAATATGTGTTGAGACATTAAACATATTTATCCGAATGAGAGCATAACAAATTGTGGTTGTTTTTTTTAATTACATTTTGTTTTGTTGGGGAACAAAAGTTTTGCCTTTTCACTATTATGTACTTTGAAATTTTTTACTGTTTTGCGATTATCAGCGTGCCTTCAGGCACGGGCATACCCTAGTATATATATATATATATATATACTGTGTTATAACACAGTAAATGTTAAGCTTTGTAAAAATATTATAGATATAAACATAATCCAATGTCACCCCTACTCACCCCAAATCGGAGCTCCAGTGCATCCAAACTCCATTTATCTAATATTCTCTTAATTTCAGAGGTCCGCGCCAGCGGCACCCTATGCCACTACTACCCACCTAAATCGTAGCTCTGATGAAAGTCGTTGAAGCTTCTACAATGGGGGTGGATAGTGGTGGGGATTGAATGTCGCTAGCGTAAATCTTTACAAATATGGTAATTTAAAAAAAAAAAGAGGTTTGGATCTACCGTGTATATATATATATATATATATTGTGTAATATTAACTCAGTAAGTGTTACTGTTTGTGAAAATGTTATATATATAAAATTATTTCATAAATATATTAACACAGTAAATGTTATTGTTTGTGAAAATGTCACAAATATAAAACTATTTCATTTTCTGGTGTATACAATAAAGTTTAATATCTATGACATTTTTACAAACTATATATATATATATATATATATATATATCCAATAAGCTCCTATTTTTAAAGTTTTGTGCGACCCCTACTCACCCCAAATCGGCGCTCCAGATGATCCCGATCCCATTTATCCAATCTTATTTTCAAAGGCCCGCGCCAGCGGGCCCCCGTGATACTCCGGTGGATCCAAAACCCATTGATTCAAAAGTATCTTATTGTCAAAGGTCCACGCCAGTGGCACCACATGCCACCTTACCTACCCCAAATCGGAGCTCTGAAGAAGGTCGTTGAAGCTCCAATAATAGTGGTAAGGATTGGATACCACTACCGCGAACCTTTAAATATAAGGTAATTTTGAAAAAAAAAGATTTGGCTCCACCGGATATATATATATATAGTTTTTTGAAAAAAGGATTGGATACCACTACATATTATCCTTTTTTTTCTATGCATCTCTCATTTTTTCTTCAGTTGAGAGTCTTTTTTTTTTATTATTATTATTATACCTGAGAGTCCTTTTTTATATTCCATGAATAGGTTTGTAGAGTAAAGATTTGAGGTATTTCAAAGATTAAGTCAAGGTTTATCTTTTCATTCCACGTAAGTTTCTTCCTGGATTTGGTTCTTATTTTTTTTGGGATTTGGTTTGTGGACATGGGACTAAGGGGATGGAGGTGGTTGGAATTTTGGGTTTGGATATGTAGTCGGAGCACGTTTGGTTAAAGGTTAAAATATGGCAAGAGGTTACTCGATTTGGATTCGGGTATACCCGGATCTGGTTGAGGTTTGGAGCACGGGTTCGTCTCAGGTTGTTGGCCGAAATTTGGGCCGGATCGGGGGTTATGGGCAGGCTGCCGGAACTGGGGCTGCTGGGCGCCGGGGTGGTTCCGGACTGCTGGAGGATCGCAGTCGGGTATGAATATGGGGGTGAGTTGGGTTTCGTGTGGGCATGGTGGAGGAAATTCGGGTCGCGCGTCATCAGGGGGGTTGGGTTGCGCCGGCAGCTGTCTCGCCGGCCGTGGCAGATTCGGGCTTCCGGATCAGAGGTCTCGGCGGGTTGAGGGGCTTCCTCGGTTTTCTTTTTTCACGATTTCTCTTTTTTTTTTTGGTTTAATTTTGGGATTTGGTTGATTGTTGTGGATGATGTTTAGGGATGGTAAACGGACGGATACGGATCGGATACCATGTTTTTCATATCCGTATCCACTATCTTAATGTACTATCCGTATCCGCCCGGATAGTTAAAACAACTATCCATATCCGTATCCGCTTGGATACCTCGGATTCGGATAATATCCGTATCCGTTTACATTATTTAGTCATCGCAAAAAATAACAATTAAAATATCCAATCCAATCCAAATAAATATGTAACAAAATTACTACCTCCTAACATCAACAATTATAGATTCCATAATAATAGTATCATCACATAATGATAATATGGCTTAAATTCATCCATACTTTACAACCATATAAGCTAAAAGCCATCCAAAAAAAAATAACAGTCACATTCCATGACAATAGAAATAAATATGCACTTTTTAGATTAATCAATTTTTTTGAGAATGATAACCTCATGAACCTTTTGTCTTCAAAACATACTGATATTTATATTTTAATAAGTATACATTTTTATTTTGTATATAATATACATGTTGTTAACTTTAGTTCTCATTACAGTCAAAACCATCTCTTTACTTTTATGTTTCTCTCTTACATTCTTTTTTGTTTCTCTCTTACATTTATTTATAATTAAGGAAACTAACGAACAACCACATGAGAGTTTCTTTTCTCTTATTTTGTACGAAGGAGAAATGAAACGAAGTTAGTTTTTTTTTAGTGGAGTATATGTTCTTTAGTCGGTGTATGTTGTGTGTGATAAGGTGTATTGTAACTTTAGTGTAACTCCATGATAATATACTCAATTAAATAATAATACATGACATTTTATAATATACTCAATAAAACAATAACTTTAGGGGTTTTTGTTTTGAGAGGAGTATGTGTTTATTTTGTTTTGGGAATAAACGATTAAGATTTGTTTTAATATTATTTTATTAGTAATACTAAGACTAATATTACACTACACCAAAAACAGGATTCTGGCACAGTTCAAAACCGTGCCAGATCAAATCTGGCACGGTTTTGAACTGTGACAGAATCAGGTGTTCCAAAATGGGAATTTTTTTCTGGCACGGTTTAAAAGTGTGCCAGAATCAGTCAAACAGGAACACTTCTGGCACACTTTTAAACCATGCCATAATTTGATATTTCTGGCACACTTTTGGCACAGTTTTTAACTGTGCCAGATTCTTCAAAATAGGAACATTTCTGGCACACTTTTAAACCGTGCCAGAATTTGATATTTCTGGCACACTTTTGGCACAGTTATTAACTGTGCCAGATTCAGCATAATTTAAAAAAAATTAGCACAGTTTAAAACCGTGGCAAAATATGATACATTTTTGCCACGGTTTTGAACTGTGCACATTTTTTTTAATTTAAAAAAAAATATTTGAAAGCACAAAATTCACAAATTAATAATATTGCGCGTTATTAATTAACTAATGTATATACAAACTTCAAAATATTACAAGTCTTTAACTGCTCGCATGCCAAAAAAAAATTGGGCAGAGTTTCCTCTATTTTCTGGACATTTCAAAACCTGTTAATACAAAACCTGCCTAACATAAAGCCCGCACGGCCACAAAATATAACAATTAACTTACAAAAGCCCTCATGGCCATAAAAGTCAATAATAAAACAATAAAAGACCGTACGGTCATGACACAAAAAAATGGATTCATCAATAAACCCCTTGTTGTAAACCATTGAGTTCTTTGTGTATTCCACGCGAATAAAAGCCAATGATAAACTGTTATCCTGCAAAAAAAATAGAATACAAAAAAGATACGATATTAGTAACCCAATAATTTATAAAAAAAAATACTCAAAACAAAAAAATTACATATATGAATGGAAATTAACGTCATACTCACAAACCGAGAGACCCGGCACTACGCGGTCAGTTCCTACAAGTTACATTGGTCTCGTGCCTCCTACGGGGTCGTTTGGGGGATGGTTTGCGTTTTCAACCTTTAACGGCATGTTTTTAAGTTTAAGTGTTGATTTTTGCCAATTATCGTCCTATTCACAAACTGGGAGATCCGGGACTACGCTGTCAGTTCCTACAAGTTAAATTGGTCCCGTGCGACGTGTTCGTGCCCCCTACGAGATCGTTTGGGGGGTGTTTTGGGTTTTCACCCTTTAACGGCTTGTTTTTAAGTTTAAGTGTTGATTTTCGTAAATTATCGTCATACTCTCAAATCGAGAGACCCGGGACTACGCGATCAGTTCCTACAAGTTACATTGGTCCCGTGCGAGGTGTTCGTGCCTCCTACGGGGTCGTTTGGGGGTTGGTTTGGGTATTCACCCTTTGACGGCATGTTTTTAACTAAGTGTGATTTTTGCAAATTATCGTCATATTCACAAACCGGGAGACCCGGGACTACGCGATCAGTTCCTACAAGTTAAATTGGTCCCGTGCGAGGTGTTCGTGCCCCCTACGGGGTCGTTTGGGGGGTGGTTTGGGTTTTCACCCTTTAACGGCTTGTTTTTAAGTTTAAGTGCTGATTTTTGCAAATTATCGTCATATTCACAAACCGGGAGACCCGGGACTACGCGATCAGTTCCTACAAGTTACATTGGTCCCGTGCGAGGTGTTCGTGCCCCCTACGGGATCGTTTGGAGGGTGGTTTGGGTATTCAACCTTTGACGGCATGTTTTTAACTAAGTGTGATTTTTGTAAATTATCATCATATTCACAAACCGGGAGACCCGGGACTACGCGGTCAGTTCCTACAAGTTACATTGGTCTCGTGCGAGGTGTTCGTGCCCCCTACGGGGTCGTTTGGGGGGTGGTTTGGGTATTCAGCCATTGACGACATGTTTTTAACTAAGTGTGATTATTGCAAATTATCGTCATATTCACAAACTGGGAGACCCGGGACTACGCGATCAGTTCCTACAAGTTACATTGGTCCCGTGCGAGGTGTTCGTGCCCCCTACGGGGTTGTTTGGGGGGTGGTTTGGGTTTTCACCCATTAACGGCTTGTTTTTAAGTTTAAGTGCTGATTTTTGCAAATTATCGTCATATTCACAAACCGGGAGACCCGGGACTACGCGATCAGTTCCTACAAGTTACATTGGTCCCGTGCGAGGTGTTCGTGCCCCCCACGGGGTCGTTTGGGGGGTGGTTTGGGTTTTCACCCTTTAACGACTTGTTTTTAAGTTTAAGTGCTGATTTTTGCAAATTATCGTCATATTCACAAACCGGGAGACCCGGGACTACGCGATCAGTTCTTACAAGTTACATTGGTCCCATGCGAGGTGTTCGTGCCTCCTACAGGGTCGTTTGGGGGGTGGTTTGGGTTTTCACCCATTAACGGCTTGTTTTTAAGTTTAAGTGCTGATTTTTGCAAATTATCGTCATATTCACAAACTGGGAGACCCGGGACTACGCGATCAGTTCCTACAAGTTACATTGGTCCCGTGCGAGGTGTTCGTGCCTCGTACGGGGTCGTTTGGGGGGTGGTTTGGGTTTTCACCCATTAACGGCTTGTTTTTAAGTTTAAGTGCTGATTTTTGCAAATTATCGTCATATTCACAAACCGGGAGACCCGGGACTACGCGATCAGTTCCTACAAGTTACATTGGTCCCGTGCGAGGTGTTCGTGCCCCCTACGGGATCGTTTGGGGGGTGTTTTGGGTTTTCACCCATTAACGGCTTGTTTTTAAGTTTGGACGGTCAATTGGAAAAAGAAAAAAAATCCTTTAAATTTGCAAACATTAAATGGGGATTCTTATTTGGGACAAAATAAGTAATTAAAGTTGTCACTAGAATAATGCAAGAGGTTAGATCACTATCTACTCTACTCTTCTCCTTACCCTGATTGATTTTGGTATCTCTAGTTCTTCAATCAATCTCATTCTCAACTATATTTGAAATATGTACTTTCTAACACATGACTCACCATAAGATAAGTAATTAAGCCATATGGGATTATACCCAATCTATCACTATGATATTTTTTTAGAGGTTATGCTTGTCTCTACCACAACAGGTCACAAGGTTCAAATGTGGAGGATTTGTACTGGGAATGACAATTAACCATTGTATGGTTGTTGGAATAACAGCAATGGAGTTTGTGAACTCATGGGCTGAAACAGTAAGAGGCATATCCCTAACTGTCCCACCATATATGGAGGACGTGATCAAAATAGCAATGGAGGACGTGATCAAAAGTTGCACAAGCTTCACAACGCACACACAAACACACACATATATGTGCATATGCAACTGCATATATATGCATATGCAACTGCATATATATGTGCAACTGCATATATATGCAGCATATGCATATATGTGTGTGTTTGTGTGTGCGTGTGTGAGTGGGGAAGGGGGGGAGGAGCAGGGGCAGGGGCAGGGGACGGGGCAGGGGCAGGGGCAGGGGACGGGGCAGGGCAACTGCATATATATGCATATGCAGCATATGCATTTATGTCTGTGTTTGTGTGTGCGTGTGTGAGTGGGGAAGGGGGGGGAGGGGCAGGGGCAGGGGCAGGGGACGGGGCAGGGGGTGCGTGTGTGAGTGAAATTTGATCTGTGATTTCTAACTTCACATGAAATATAATGAATTTTTCAATCTCAAATAGGTATACACAATATATACCTTCCTCTTTAGAATCTGCCCTTCATTCTCTTTATTCTCATTTTCCTATGTTGATAGGAGAAATAAATTTTGGCCAATGATGCAAATATGTTGATTAACGAATATCAAGACAAATTCGGACCGTTTGTCATAAGCATGTTAAATTTTGTTCCATTTTGTTAGGCTTGCGGGTTAATGATTTCTCATGAATCAGGTGTTTTTCCTATTAATGTTAGCAAACCCAGATGAAACACAACATTGTTGAATTGAGTCTCCATTTTGGCGAAGAATTTTTTTTGGTCTTTTGGGTCAGTTGATGATGATTATTATTCTCAGACACCCATTTTTGCTTGTCTTGAATTTTGTGAAGTCGGTTACTATCTCACGACTAGTACTGGCTGCCATCTTTTCCCTACATTCTGATGTTATTTCTGTGATGACGAGTAGATTCTTAAATCAGTTTTCTGTTCTCAAAGATATCCTGAAATCTTAAGATCGATCACAATATCCTCCATCTGATCAGAACGAACCCCCATTCGATCAAAATAATATTCTAATAAGTCATGACATAAATATATTCCCGACCATACTCTTAGGGTGATAAGTCAAGTCAAGTCAGTCCGGCCATTTTGTCTGGTTATCTAAGATGTCAGTTCATGATTATTGTCTAGAAAAATCCTTCAATTTGTGTTCGGTTAAATATATGTTTGCATTTGATGGTTATTTGTCTCTTTTGGTGTTGTGGCAGGATTCAAATACCCGTAAATATCTACGGCGCCATATAAATGTAATCGGCATTGCCCACCAGAGAAGAGCTTATCTTTAATGATGAAGGGGGTGAGGGGCAGGGGCAGGGCTAGGGGTAGGGGACGGGGCAGGGCAACTGCATATATATGCATATGCAGCATATGCATATATATACACTGCATATATATATGCATATGCATATATGTGTGTGTTTGTGTGTGCGTGTGTGAGTAGGGAAGGGGGGGGAGGGGCAGGGGCAGGGGCAGGGGCAGGGGACGGGGCAGAGAAACTGCATATATATGCAGCATATGCATATATATGCACTGCATATATATGCATATGCAGCATATGCATATATGTGTGTGTTTGATTAGTACATCTTACCTCTTTAACGATTGATTACACATGGCAACGGAAATAATTTTAAGTTTAATGCATCTGGCAGAGTTTTGGCTCTTTTAGGTATCTCCTAGTACGTATAGGTTCACACAGAAGTAGAGGGCCTCTACAGGTAAAAGAAAGAGTATGGACATCTATTACGCTTGCTGAGTGCTGAGTTTAGATAAATATGGTTTGGTCTGGACTTCATCTACTTTAGGTTCTTTCAACTTTTCATCTGCTTGGGATATAGCTAGAGACCACAGTTCTCTAATAAGAAATTTTTGAGCGAAAACAGCATATATGCTTTTTCAATCTCATCTGCTGTTTTCAATCTCATCTGTTGTTTCCCATGTTATATATAATAGCTTGCCCGTGCTTCCCGCTCAATAATGATAAATAAATAACTGGTTTTCCTAGTTGATTGCATAACGATTATAGAAACAAGATAACTCAATTCAGTAGATGGTGGAGCAGGATTATAGAAGCATGAATTAGGAATATAAGTAGAGATTTTGCAGATTTGTACCTTAGAGGGAAGTACTTCGAAGCAAGTCATTCGTCGGTGTCACCAATGGGAGGACAAAGGTCGTCGAGCCAATACATAATTCCATTTTTACCAACATCTTCCAAGTTCTCGCAATGAGCTTGTTTTCCACCCCAAACTGGATACTCGGGCACTTTGATGTCATCGAGTAAAACACGCACTTCATTCTTTCTCAACTTATGGAAGTGAACGGTCGAGACGGCTCCTGGTTGCGTTTTCCTCCCATAACCAACAAGTTCACGTGTGTGGGATAGTATTTTGCATTCAATTAGCGAGGTGAAATTTGGAACCTCGAATGCAGGGGAGGAACGAGAACACGAAGGAGTTCCAGTGCCTATAGTAGGTAACTCCTGAACGTTGTGTCCAACACATGAAAATTTTCCGGTTTTGAAGTCGGTAATGAATTCATCTAGTGAGGATTTTATCCCATCTATGTCACTCCTAAGGTGATCAACATGATCCTTCCAATTTCCGGTGTCCTCTTTCACCTCCTCAAGCATTTCTCTAGCAAATGCCGACCCTAATATAGCGGTTCTCAAAATTGTGGACCCAACACAACGAACACGTCCTCGCGTATCTTTTTCGAAAACCTCAAAAATAGGCCCGGCATCCAAGGTCTCCTCCTGACCACTCGCTTTGTATACATCCAGAAGCATTTGAATTTGGTCCTGTATAAAAATATATTAACATTAGGTTTGATGATACGATACTTTGTTTAAACAAAACGAACATTAAAAAATTTAAATTATCGCAAATATTTTATCATGAGGGGCATAACCACCTCCTTTGATTATATGAGTTGCCAACCACAATTCAGCACGAGTGGGTGCATGCCCATGCTCCTTTCTCCAATTCTCTGAAGCTCGGGTATAACCATGACGACCTGTATTATGAGTTGTCTTTCTCACACAATTTAGTTTAGTCTCTTTGTTCTTTCTTCGCAAAGCCTTTTGAACCTCTAAAACTTCATTATTGCAAAACACCTCCCAGTCCTCAGATTTGACATTTCGTGGCACTTTCTCCTTCCACTTTCCAATATCACCATCCTTCAAATTAACCCTTAGCTTGGACTTGAACTTTTTCCAAGCATCGTTCGCTTTTTTCATAAAAATTTGCTTCTGACTTTCGCGCACATCTGGGAACTCTTTCTACAATATATGAAGAAATAAAATTAAAACATCACATAATTGAATTTACATTCTTTGGAATAGAAAGGAATAGTATACCATTAATGATGACCAAACTGAGTTCTTATATCGCACATCCCCTTCCCCTTCTTCTCCTTCCCCTTCCCCTTCCCCTTCCCCCTTTCCCTTTCACTTTCCCTTTCCCTTTCCCTTTTTGTCTCCCTCTCCCTCTCCCTCTCTTTGAGCACCTTCTCGAGTGATAAGTGACACTATCTGCTCAACTTCTGCACTTGTTAACTTTCTTGGAGCCATAGCATCCTCTATTTTACCATTAAATGTTTGCTTTGATGTGTCAAACCTATAAGGATGGTCTTTAGGAAGGAACATATGAGATCGTTGGTAACAACATTTCATTGACTTAGAAAGATATTCAGAAGGTGTATTTGTAGAACAAACAGGGCACCCATTGTAACCTTGAGTTGAACAACCTGCTAACATCCCATAAGCTGGAAAATCATGTATACCCCACATCAACATGGCTTTTAACTGAAATTTATCATTTTTGTACGCATCCTAAGCCTCAACTCCAGACCATAAGATCTTTAACTCATCGACCAACGGTTGGAGGAAGACATCAATATTACTTGATGGTGACTTTGGTCCAGGAATCAATACAGACAACATTGAAAACTCACTTTTCATACACATTGATGGGGGAGGGTTGAGAGGTTGAATTATCACTGGCCAATAACTATACTTACGGCCAAACATGTTATTCGGGCTGAAACCATCAGTTGCTATTGCAAGTCGAATATTCCGCGGATCTTTTGCAAAATCTATCCACATAATGTTTGAATTTACCCATTCTGTTGAATCTCGGGGATGACGCAAGAATTTCATACAAGAGCTTGCACGAGCGTGCCAAGTCATTTTCTCTGCTATCCATTTTATGGTATACAACCGTTTTAGCCTAGGGATTAGAGGAAAATGTCGCATTACCTTCTTAGGAACCCTAGAGTACTTTTTTTTCCATTAGTATTCTGAATTTCTACCCCGTACTCGTCTAGACAAGTAAACTTGTAGCGTAAAGAACCACATTTTATACATCTAGTAGATTTTTCATACTCTTTCCAAAATATCATACAGTTGTTAATGCATACGTCATACTTAACATAATCCATACCGAGATCTCTAACGGTGTTTTTCATTTCTGTATAACTAGTTGTCAAGTTGTTCTCTTCAGGAAGTAGTTCATTTAACAATCTAAGAATTCCACCTGTAGCACCATCCGATAAATTGAATTGTGTTTTCAAGTCATTCAACTTTATAAGAGCATACATTGTGGTATGACGCGAAGAACCGGTAGCTAGGTGCAATGGCTCCTGTGCGAGTTGATGTAAACGATCATACTTCTTGCCTTTGTATTTATGTGTGTGCGAATCATTGGGAACCTCAGAAGTTGGGGGGGCTTCATCACTGCCTACAAAATTAGGTTCACTAGGTTCCGCTTCACCCATAAACATCTCACAAGCATCATTCACAAGATCATTCAAAATTGGAATAGTGTGCACATCAGCGTGTTCTGTCGGTGTCACAGATTGCGGTGGTGGTTGGACTTGATCAACAACTAATGTCTCACCGTGAAAATGCCATAAGGTATAGTTCATGTCCATACCATATGTCATTAAATGAATGAATATGTCATCTATAACAACATGTCCTTTCCCATTTTGACAACGTCTACAGGGACATGAATGTTTAACATTCGAACTATTACTAAGCACATAATGAAGAAACTGTAACACCCCATCTCTATATGTATCGGTCTCGATATTTTTCTCATTTATCCATTCTTTGTTGATTCCCGACGACATCCTGATAAGTTTAAAGAGCACACATTATAATATAAACGCTTACTGTAAATATATTTAAGTTTATTCAAGTGTAAATATGTATATATTTGAGCTCCTATATTTCCTCCATCTCCTCTACAGGGTAAGGGTCCTATCCCATTCGAAAATGCATATTTTGTATTGTTCATAATGTCTCATGCCATGTCCTAATCTAGAAAATTTCGCCAGCATCTCCCTACAATTCTTCAAGTACACAACTTAAATTGGGAGTGTTCATGTGTTACTTAAGTTTTTCAACCAAGAAAACACAAAACACTACATCAATCTAGTATGCACCCAAAGAACATAAAGAGATGCCACCGAATTTTTCAAAATAGGACATGCATAATCATTATGTACAATACAAACTTTTGCATTTCCAAACTGTCCAAAAATGGGACAATTCAAGAGTTCTCACCACAGTCATAGTGAGACCTCTTGAACGGGTCTAAGGTTTTTCTACATGTGTAACATCATTATTGAATGTTTAGTATTAATGTCTACTTACTATTTAAATAGTTTTTTTTTGTTTTTTCTTAAATTTTCAACACATAATCTCATTTATCCTTTTAATTAGTGGGGTGTCTACTTTTCAATTTGTTATTTTTACATTATTATTGAATATTTATCACTTAAATTTTCTTAAAACTACGTAACATTTACAAATCAGATCAAATATACATTTTTGTTAAAGGGGTAAGAACATAAAAACCCATGATTTATTTTTTTTTCATTATCAACATTCAATTTGCACCAAAAACTCACACATTAAAAAAAATAATAAATATTTAAATATGTATATATAAAACCCTAAAAATCAAATACGAATCAAATCAAGCATATCATAAACTCTATGATCAAATCTGAAATCTAACTTAGGTTAAAAAAAATACAATGCTTTAAAGAAATTACCTGATTGGGATGAGTCCAGTGAGAGAACAAGGCAATGACCAGAGAAACAGAGAATGGGCGGGAGAGAGAGTGTCGGCAGTAGAGATGCTGACCTAGGGCAGTGTCAGCAGCGGCCGCCGAGAGAGAGAGAGACCACCGAGAGAGAGAGAGGAGAGGCAGGAGAGCGCATAGGCTAGAGAGAGGCGGGAATCGTGAGCGGGAACAAGAGAAAGAGGGAAGTGTAATGTTTTTTTTGGGTATTATATATTTTAGTAAGTGTACTCAATTTTGGCACACTTTAAAACAGTGCCAAATTTTGGCACTGTTTTAAAGTGTGCCAAATCTCTATAAAACCGTGCCAAAATCTGGCACAGTTTTAAACTGTGCCAGATTTTTAATATCAGGGTGTGCCAAAATGCTGTTTTTGGTGTAGTGTTATTAGTAACATTTTAAATATATGTTTGACGGATACGGATATCCGATAAAACGGATATCCGATAAAATGGATACTCCGCATCGGATACGGATTTTTCGTGTCGGATACTAATACTATCCGTATCCGTTTTCTCGGATATTTTTAAAGAGTATCCATATTAGTATCCGTTTCCATATTTTCGGATAAATATTCGCAAATTCGGATTCGGATATCGGACGGATGCAGATTTTCGAATATCCGTTTACAGCCCTAATGATGTTGTTTGTATGGTGGTGAGGTGTGGGTTTGGTGTGGGCATGGTGGAGGAGAGAGAATTGAGTTGTTGTAGGAAGATGGAGGGGACTTAGTGTGTGGTTGGGTGTATAGGAAGTAGTGGTGAGGGTGAGGGGTTGTTAGGGTGTAGGTATGTGTATGTTAGTTTAGGTGTGTGAGTGTGTATGGAATAGTTAGTGTGTGTGTTTAATTTGTACTTCTAAAAGAAATCACACTAAAAAAAATAAAACTAGAACTAAAAAAATAAAAATCTAGAAATAAAACTCTAATTTATTCTAAGAGACTAAAAAAATAATAAATAAATAAATAAAACTCTATAAAAATTAAAAAAAAAAACTAGAATCCTAACTAAATAAATTAAAACTAAAAACTAAAGAAAATAAAATAAATTCCTAAAAACTAATCCTAAGAAAAATAAAGATAAAAAAAAGTAATAAAAATCAATATCAGAATAATGAAATATAAAAATAGAAAATAAAATCTAAAAAAATCTAAATAATTCCTAAAAGTAAGACGACTCAAAATAAAATATAAAATAAATTCTAAAAATTAAAGATGACTCAAATACAAATTTAAAAACAATAGAGGTACAAACCCAACACACACGGGCCTCGGGGAATGGTCTGGGCTAGGTCTGGCCTAGGTTAAGGTTACGGGACTAGTTCGGGGAATCGGAACTCATCGGGGAAAGCTCAATGTGGACTCAGACTTCGCGGGCTCCATTGATTTCTTCGATGCAAGCCTTTAACCGCTATTGAGTCGCAATTGACTTGATTTAGCATTATTTGATGTTACGACTGCCGTTTGACCTGAAAAATAATAAAATACGATATAAGACCAATTTTAATTAAAACGAGAGGCTAAAATGCATCTATTCGGGGTATAAAATAGACACTTTTGGGTGTTTATCAATTATGTTAAAGAAAATAGCTATTAACTATTTCAAGGAGCTAGAATTCAAGGATTATTCAATCTCTCGTTCAATCTTAAGAACGTTATTAGCATGGACCAAAGTAAGTATTCTTGATCTATTATATAAACTAAAAATGTGATTTTCATGTTAATTCAAGAATCTATAATATCAAAACAATTGCATGAATAATTAATTAATAGATTAATATTTAAATTAATTAAATCATGTTTATTTTTCTTATAAGGGAAAGAGAAGAGGGTCAAATATTAGGATGAGTGTAATTGTACTCTTCAAAAAAAATAGTTGTCTAGTGCATGTGTAACTGGGTACAATGGGGCAAAAAGTTTATAACTTTTAGAATGGATTGGGAGACATTATGTGTATTATATGCCCTAGAAATTAATGTGGAGTTTGGACAGTGTAAAGAAGTTTATTCTAAAACTCGACAAGGAGAAAGAAACTTCAAGTTTTACATTGGATGATGTAAAATTTTAGCCAAAAATATGAGTTTATTTGTGAACATTACATGTTTTTTCCTCTATATATCTACTCTTATTTGTTATTTTAGTCCAAAATATACACATGAAGTTTGGAGGTAAAATTTCCCAAATTACATAATTTCTTTGAAGATTTAAAAATGAAAAAAGAGAAAGATAGAATTTAAGTAAGTTTGTCAAATGAAGCAAGTCACTCAAGTCTGACTCATGTTCATACAATTAAAAGCTCATAAAGTAAATGAGACGAAATTGAACATAATCTTAAGCTCGTTATCTTTTTAAGGTCGATTCGAATTTTAGATTGATTATAATAAATTATAAGTTGCTCGAGGTTTGGCTCGTATTCGTTCGATCAAAATATCATTAAGATCAACTCGTAAGAAAAACGAAAAATGCTTGAACATTTATGTAAAGTCGTTAAACTTTTTAAACTGGGCGCCTGAGTAACCTTTGGCTTATCTCGACTCATGGACACCCATAATAAAAAAAATCATGAAAGATCAGACGAATATACATTGACATAGAGACCAAAGGGTGCACTTGATAACAATGCTTGAAAAAAGATTGGAAGTCATATTTTTTTTTATAGCAAAAATAGCTCATTTAATTAAAAAGTGAACAAATGTGGCAAGTCCTTTTACTTATATATTTTGTCCATAGAATTCAATTTACAGTGAGAGATTACGAAATATTTTCAATGACAATAAAAATAGGCATAAACGACATTCTAAATATTTTTTAAAAAAAAATAAGTGATACAAAAAATAGGGGTATTTACACTTTGATCCTCCAACTTTATTCTCATTTTCACTTCACAATCCATACTTTCATTTTCTAGACTTAATCCCCTCACCTTAATAAAATGCGCCACTTTACCCCCAAACACTAAGGGTGTTAAATATTTGGACAACAAATTGATCATATGCACTGCACATGAGATTATTTTTGTTTAATCGCTTGTGAAAATGACCAATTTTTTATCCTCAAACTTAACACTATTATGGTAGGAGGTAATATGATGCTTTGTTAAAAGTGGAGGAGGGTAAGTCTAGAAAATAAAAGTACATGCGGTGAAGTGAAAATAGTTACAAAATTGAAGCCATTAACTCATCCATTCCTCATGATAAATGTTGGGAAAATAAAATCCAAGTATAAAACATGTTTATTGAAAACCCACTACTCATTTAGAGTAGATCAAAATATCTTTATTTTTTTTGTTCTTGTGCAAACTTTAAAACTATGAGATCTATCAAAAGAGATCCATGAAGGATATTTAATTTTGAAGTTTGAAATTTAAAAATTCCACAATGCAATTTTCAACGTGTTTTCCAGTGGTAAAATTTTGCAATGTGAAATTTCAAATTTTGCAGTGTGAAAAAATTTGCAGTGTCAAATTTCGCTCTGTGAAATCTTAAATTTCGAAGTGTGATTAATCTTATAACCATTTAGAAATTAGTCCTCTCTAGAGGGGCTGAATCCCTCTAGTGAAGACTAATACCATAAAAGATTCAGTGTGTAAATAAAGATTAATAAACATTTAAAAATTACACTCGAAAATTAGTTATCGCTAAATGTTTATTAATCTTTATTTAGTCATGATTAATATTTTATAGTATTGATCCTCGTTAGAGGGGTTGAAAAAACTATATGATTAATTGTATAACCATTTCTAAATTAGATATAAAATATTTTGTAATGCAAAATTATTGTAATTCGTGGTGCAAATAGTGCGCGCGCTCGAGCGCGCCCACACACACACACACACACAGATATATATATATATATATATATATATATATATATATATATATATATATATATGAAATAAATTTCACTTTCTGAAATTTTACCATTAGAAAATACGTCGTAAATTACATTGTGAAACTTAAAACTTCAAAATTAAAGATCTTTCATCTATCTCTTTTGATAGATCTCGTCGAGACTACCTTTTCCAAATATATAAATTTTATCTTAAACGGATTTATATTTTGAAATATATATAATTGTAAAATTTGTACAGACAAAGACTAAATAAGGATCATTGATAAAATTGTTCCAAACAATACAGTTCAAGAAGATTACGAGGTTCTCGCTAAAAATGTTTTATGCCTCATTCCTTGTTCCATGTATTTAGGGCCAATGAAGATTACATGATATATGAGTAGAAAGCATGCTTTACAAGGAAATTGTATATACCCCAATATTTGAAAGAAATGGCAAGCTTTACCATTTCACTTGGACGGTAAATTGGATATTAAAAGTATTGGTTGTTCTTTATAGATTTTCTTTCGTAGAAGATTTTTAAAACATGCCAATAAAAGCATACTATTTTTCTCTCACTAAAACACATAACTATTTTTAATAATAACGTATAATAGATTTTTATGCATTTCTTTTAGCAACACTCTTATTTAAAATGCACTTATGACTAGGGCAGTTTTATTCATTAGTTAAGGTGGACAATTGTCCTCCATTACACCAAATCTGCAGAATTGTCACGGTCATTGACCTTGACAAGTTGAACTTGTCAAGGTCAATGATCATGACAATTCTGGGGGTGACAACTTTTTTTGTCACGAACTTGTCACGATCATTGACTGTGACAAGTTTATTAGAATTGTCACGGTTATGTCACGGCCCTTGACCGTGACAAGCTTTGTCACGATTAAGGACCGTGACAAACCCGTGATATTCAATAAAAAAATTGTCACGGTCATTGTCCGAGACAACTTTCTTTGTCACGGACTTGTCACGGTTAATGACCGTGACAATTCTGGACAGAATTGAAAAAAAATCTGCTAGGCAGTATGGTCACTGCCACTGCCCAGCAGTATATTTGTACCTGTTATAGTAACGTTGTACCTGTTCAAACATTATATATCCAAATAAAATAGAGATAGTGCAAATATACATTCAAAATAGAGACAATATACAACACGATATAATCCAAATATAATTCAAATGTACCAACTTAAAAACAAATCAAATGCACCAACTTAAAAACAATACAATTCAATTCAAATAATGTCACTACATGTCTTGGGTAAGGTCAACTCTGAGGAGGTGAGTAGGCCACACGATATACAAATTGACACACCCACTGATATACATCGTGCCGCATTGTTCGCGCAACCACAATGGGGAGTTCTCCTTCCCGGGTATCACATACGTGACGAGCACCTTGGACTTGATGTCTTGAAGCTCACGTCCATGAACTAGTCCACCCTGGACGATATTCGGGTCCCTCAACCCCCGCCATATCCGCTGGCCATCAAATACTTCCAGTTTAAACACACTCGACCAACCAAGTGTCGACATCGGTCGGTCGAAGGGAGCCAAATAGGGAAGTGGGTCATCAAAATCCCCACGTGTCAGCGATGAAGAAGCGAGGTCCACATCCTCGTCATCCTGCACCTCTTCCTCCCGCACCTCCTCCTCCACCACCTTCTCCTTCCCTTTACCCTTGCATTTTTCGCCCAACGAACGCTTCATGAATGACAACATATCTTGGACCGTCGCCTCCAAACGAGACAGCTTCGCATCATGCGAGTCCACCGTTCGAGCCAACCTGGTGTCGCTCGTCTCTAATCCGATGATCCTAGATTTAGCCACCCGCGAGATCACCCCATTGTTCTCCCCTTGCGATCAGAGGCAAGCACTTGGCTAAGTGCGTCTGTGCACAAAGATGCCTTGTCAGCATCAGACAGCGACTCATGCACTTCCTTAAGTTTTGCCTGAAACGACAAAAAGCACATGATTAGTACAATAAGTAAATTAAAAAATTATAAGGTAATTAACAAAAAGTAAATTGTCGAATAACTTACAATCGTGGCCGCGGTGCTCGGGGACACCTCCTTGTCCTTCCCCTTCTTCGTCCAAAGAGCCACATAAGTATCGAGCCTATGTGGCCTACCCCCAGGGCCACTCCCTGTCTCCTGAAATAAAATAAAGTAAAATTAGTATCGGCCTAGCAAAGTAAAATAATCAGAATAATATATTTCTGTAGTTATAGAAAAATTAAATCTTACCATCATCCTATGCTCCACCTCAGCATAAGACGTCCGGCCGGAGTAGTGCACGTCCGTCTTTTTTGTCCGATTTTCCCTCCCCGATTGGCGAGATGCCAATTGTCGCTCCCCGATCTCATTGTCAACGAACTGTTGCCATTTTTCCAATGAGATCGGCTCCTTCGGTGGGACGGATTCACACATTCGGATAATGGAATCTTGTGTCTTCCAAAAGTACCGCGTCTGCATATTTTTCTTTCACGTCTTGTGTTGCTCCCTCAACTGCTCCAAGACAGAATCGCGTAGCTTGGGATCCATGCTGAATTGTTCCTGTCCAACAAATACAATGTTAGTTACGAATAAATATAAACATAAATATAAAATGAAATTGAAATTGAAATTGAAATCGAAATCGAAATCGAAATTTTCATATAAATATAAATATAAATACATTACATGTAGTGCCACCCAAACAGCTAACTTGAGCTCATATGGCACCTCCTTCCAACTAATGTACCCCGGGCTAGGGACCGAGGGATCTCGGTAATAGCCCCGACTTGTTCTCGATGGCCATCCCCAATTTGCCATATTTGGGAAGACTAGGGACCGAGGAGCCCTCATCACCTCCGCTACCACCGAGCCCAGACGACATCATCATAACCAGCATCATCATCCTCACCTTAATACCTGAAGGAGACATTTGCTATAAACAAATATTATTAGTACAAATCAAAATGAATTAGAAGAAGACATACAAATATGTACAATTACTACAAATAAAAATGAATTATTACTGTTAAACACCTCAATTCTGAATTCCAAAATAACAACATCTAGCTCATAATATGTACAATTACTAAAAATCCGAAATATCCCCACCCCCACCCCTACTGCCCACACACACGCACACTACACAAGGGTGAAAATGATAAATAGCAAATCAATTAAAAGCATTAAAAATGGGACGTTATATAATGGTCATTTTCATTATATTTACCTCTTGTGTCAACTACAACCTAAATTCGCATGTGACAGATAACGAGCTACTTGTTCAAGTATTTGGAAGATTGTGGGGGGGAGTGTGACGAGGAAAAATGCAGGAAGCCCCACCAAACACACACACAAACAGCCCCCCCACCCCCACCCCCCACCACACACACACGCACACACACCCTGCCCCACTCCCTTCCCCCACCACACACACACAGCCCCACCCCCCACATAGACAACAAATTCTATAGATTTAAATAACTTGATAACAAGTCTGAGCCCCAACATAGAACAACAACGTATAAAGTAGTTCCATGAGTAGCATAGGAGAATCAATCCTATAACCACATTTAATAAAGCTGATAGAGATATTATCATATACACCTCAAATCAGGAATAATTTTGATGCAACTAATCAAAACAAAATAGCATGCTCAAATATTAAGCACAACATTGAAAAACAAAAAAACACAACAAGCCACACACAAAATCATAAATTTTCTGTGACACAATGAAATGTAATTGTTGCCCAGATTATACTCAAGAGGGGGGGGGGTGAATTGAGTTTTTACAAACTTTAAGTCAAATTAAAATTTCAAAAGAATATTTAATTTATAATACTTTGACAATTTTTTAGATTAATAAAACTACAAAGAATAAATTCAACAATATCAAATAAATGTAACCTACTAATTTAAACAACTAGAAATGCAGATTTTAACACACTAGGAATATTAAATTAATTTTCGTATTTAATATAAAGTAATATTCTAAAATTAATCATTTAATTAAAAAATATTATTTTAACCTTAAAATTAATTTAGTCAAAATTTTGAATTAATTTATTTGCAAGATAGTATGCTGAAAATATTAACTCAAGCAAGCATGTGCAAGTAAATAAAAGTGCGGAAAATAAATGACACAGAAATTTAACGTGGTTCGGCCAAATCCCGGCTTACGTCCATGCGCCTAGAGCCACTGTCTCCTTTGCGGGTAGGATCAAACCACCGCGTACAACTCTTTGCAAGCTAACTCCGAGCTTTAAACCCCGTGGCCCACTTGCGAGTAGGAACCAATTAATTTAGTCAAACCGACGCTTCAACAAAGCTTCACAATAAATCTGAATTTTTGTAGTACAAGATACAATACTTAAACTCCTTAAAATACAATTTATAATCTGAGTTTCTCCTTCTTTAATTAGACTTCAATAAATGATGTTGAAATAGGCACAAGTCTTCTTCTTTAAATAATTGAGCAGATGATAAAATTTATTGCTCTCTTGAATGTGTAGTTGAGTAGTAAATGCTCTCAATAATATTTCAAGTCTTGATTGTTTTCTCATTCAAGTGTATTCTTCTTTAATGCAGCTCTCCAAAGCTTTAAATGTGTCTTCCAAAAGCTAGCTGTTAGACACATTGCTTGTGAGAATTAAATGCTCCTGATTTTGCTGAGATGAGATAGCTGGAAAAATTCTCCAAATATGATATGCAAATCTTCATCTTTATCTTCTCCATAAAAATATAGCTGTTGTAGCATGGAAATAGAAATCTGAAAATATATTTTATTTAAAAATAGCTTGATAGATAACCCATATATTTTCTGCAAAAAGATTGTTAGTCCAAGAGATAAAATACAAACCTGATGTATAAATGTAAAGTGTTAGGCTGAAAATAAATTTACAACTCTGAATGATGGATGCACATGCAAAAAGTTATACTGACATAGGAAGTAGCATTATAAAGAATTTTTGATAGATAAGTTCGTACATATGAGTGTATCAGAACTAAAGAAACTTTTAAGTGCAATAAAAAAAATATAATTGACACAAAGTCAGATGTATAGAAGTAAAGACTGTATAGGCCGAAACCTTATAACCAATGAACACACGTCACAAAAAAAATATCAGTTTAATCATGTAAAAAAGATACAGCTCTAAATAATTTTATAAAAAAAAAATTAAGCTCAGAATATAAGTATATATATATTACTGATAGCATGACCAACTAGATGAATTACCAACTGAACGAAATCGTAAGGATCACGGCAAAAGTGGATATGCAGTCTAAAATTAAATTTTCTAGTCACTTCAGAATAAAAGGTAGCCGAACCAGTTTACTCTATTATGATAGGTTCGTACGGCTAAAAAAAACAAGTCCTCATAATACGTAGTCACCACCAAATCAGTGCAGATAATCCAAAGGTGCCTAACCAATTAAATGATGTTCTCCCAATGGGACGAAATCGGGTACTATTCTCATTAAATGAGTATGGCCGAAAGTCATATGGCTACACACAAAGTAGCAGGTATAGGAAATCTCTATAAGCACAAAAGGACAAAATCTGCATTAGGACTATAGCTCCTATAATGTCAAAATCGTGTACAGCAAAGAGGGTAGCAACTTTTCATAGGAAAAATCACTTCCAAAAGGACAAGCAGGTAATAGCTTGAACCTAATGACCACGCCATACATTCCACGCCATACAAAGACATGGAGCTTTATATATTCAAACATATATCTATATATATATATATATATATATATATATAAAAGCTGGCGGACGAAATGTGACACTGACCAAAAACTCATGGCCCAAGAAACTGCCCAAGGCAGTGTGACATGCGTGTCAATCAGCTAGTATGCGTGTACCTAAAACAACTGACAGCATATATAATATTATATACACGCACATGCATATTTCATAAAATAACATAATGTATTTTTAACTACAAAAACAATATTCGGCAACTTTTATTAAAAAATATTTAGTGTCAATTTATTTTTAAAATAATAAATTCATTTTTAAACAAAACTATTTTTGTTAAAAATAATTTTTCAATAAAAATAATCCAATTCCATCAAGTGCAAATAAGCAATACACGTGAATAACTTTTCTCAAATATGTCATAGAGTAGAGTCATAGTATAATGTATAAAATATTATATTGTAAATATTATACAATAATACATATTTATAGAATAACCAAAAAAAAATATGTTTGGAATCATCAAAATCAATATATTAAGTTACACTAAAATGTACATTAAACTAATTTAATTAATTAGGGACAGAATACATTTTCGTTAACAATCTCCCCCTTTTTGATGATGACAAACAATGATTCACATATATTCATAAAATGTATGAATTAAGCACAAATGAGTGAATCAAACATACTTCTCCCCCTTTTGACATTATCAAAAAGATTTTTCATATAAATTCAGTGTCACGGGGAAAAGCGAAGCTCCCCCTATCAAAAATAATACAAGCATGGGATGAAACAAAAAAATTGTGAGGGACATATGTGAATACCATGAATTGTCATTAAGCACATATTCAACATAATCTTACATAACATATATTGAATAGGTAGATAGAAATAATATTTAATAATGCGTAAGTCATCAAATTGAGAGACAATATATTCATATAAGATTACAGCTTAAGGTTGTTAACAAGATGACACACATCTTTAGTGTTTCCCTCAATCGTGATTTTCTCAACAACAACTTTGATAGGATTTTCAGCACTGTTTTGAGAGGTTGAGCAAGCAACATTTTCATTTGAAGTAGAGGTATGTGACTGCATATTTGGAGGCAAGGCAAATGGCCATGATGGAGGTTTCACCCAAGGGGCAAATGGAGGAGAGAGAGCAATGGCATTAAGAGCTTCGGGGTAAGAAGGGTATTTTTTGAATTTAGCATTACTTACACCTTTTATTTAAAGCTCACAATCTGCCCAAGTGGTATAAACCCCGGGTTGTTTTCCAATCCAAACAACATAGAAGGACTTCATGATTTTTGAATGAAGAGGAGAAGCTCATATATGTATATATATAGAAATGGGGAATGGCAGCTAGAGATAAAGATACTAAAGTATGTCCACTTGCGATAAGATGTTTTTGGAAGATTGTGATGAAAAAAAATTATAAATTCAAGTCATTTATACATTCCACACCGAGTTCACGACGGATAAAGGTAAAACGATCTTCAGATAATGGTTTTGTGAAAATATCAGCTAATTGAAGATCCATAGAAATAAATTCTATTCGTACATCACCTTTTTGAACGTGATCACGTAAAAAATGATGTCTAATTTCAATATGCTTTCTTCTAGAGTGCAGAATTGGATTTTTTGTCAAACATATAGCGTTTGTATTATCACAAAAAATTGGAGTATTGTGAAAGAATATTTTAAAGTCTTCTAATTATTGTTTCATGTATAATGTTTGAGCACAACTGCTACCGGCGGCAATATATTATGCCTCGGCTGTGGAAAGAGCAACTGAATTTTGCTTTTTACTAAACCAAGAAACTAGTGAGTGTCCTAAGAAATGACATGTACCACTAGTGCTTTTTCTATCAATTCTACAACCAGCGAAATCTGCATCGGAATAACTTACTAGTTCGAACGAAGTACTTTTAGGATACCATAATCCTAAGTCTTTGATACCAATTAAATATCTAAATATGCGTTTTACAGCACACAAATGAGATTCTTTAGGATTGGCTTGAAAACGAGCACATAAACATACACTAAATATAATATCGAGTCTACTAGCGGTTAAATATAGTAGACTACCAATCATACCACGATATAAGGTAGTGTTAACAGATTTTTCTTTTTCATCAACGTCTATCTTAATAGAGGTGCTCATTGGTGTACCAAGTGCTTTACCATGCTCTAAACCATATTTTACTAAAAGATCTTTAATATATTTAGATTGATTGATAAAGACGCCATTTTTGGTTTGCTGAATTTGTAAGCCTAAAAAGAATTTTAACTCACCCATCATACTCATTTCAAATTCTCTTTGCATAAATTCTGAAAAATCTTTACATAAATTTTTATTTGTGGATCCAAATATAATATCATCAACATACACTTGTACAAGAAGCATATCATTGTTATGAATTTTTATGAATAAGGTGGAATCCATTTTTCCTCTCACAAAATCATTTTCAAGTAAAAATCCACTTAACCTATCATACCAAGCCCTCGGTGCTTGTTTTAATCCATATAAGGCTTTATTTAGTTTATAAACATGATTTGGAAACTTGTGATTTTCAAAACCGGGAGGTTGCTTAACATAAATATCCTCACTTATAAAACCATTTAAGAAAGCTCTTTTCACATCCATTTGAAATAATTTAAAATTTTTATAACATGCATATGCTAGTAACATACGAATAGCCTCTAATCTAGCTAGGGGGGCATAAGTTTCATCAAAATCAATACCTTCTTGTTGGTTGTAGCCTTGCGCAACTAGTCTAGCTTTATTTCTTATAATCAATCCGCCATCATTCTTTTTATTTCTAAAAACCCATTTAGTTCCAATAATAGTTTTATCTTTGGGTGTAGGAACAAGTGACCAAACATAATTTCGTTCAAATTGTAACAATTCTTCTTGCATAGCTAACAACCAAAACTCATCTTTTTCGGCTTCATTTATATCTTTTGGTTCAATTTCTGACACAAAGGCTAAATTATTACAAACATTCTTTAAGGAGGATCTTGTAAGAATACCACTTGAAGATTCTCCTAAAATATTTTCAAAAGGATGATTATTAACGAATTTCCAATTTTTAGGTAAACTAGAATCATTATCATTTTTATCTTTATTTGGAGTCCTTTCATTATTAATAGAATTATCAATATTAGAAGTAAAGTTTTCTTCATTAATAGACTTATTTAGATCTAGAACCTCATCATCATCTTTGCAGTATTTAGTAAGAGAGTTAAATTCATCAAAAGATACATGTATTGATTCTTGAACAACTAGAGTCCTTTTATTAAAAACTCTATATGCTTTACTATAAAGTGCATACCCAAGAAAAATACCTTCATCAGATTTTGCATCAAATTTTCCTAAATTATCTTTATCGTTTAAAATAAAACACTTGCTTCCGAAAACCTTAAAATAACCAATATTTGGTCTTTTATTTTTCAATATTTCATAAGGAGTTTTATCCAAACCTTTTCTAATAATAGTTCTATTTATTACATAACAAGATGTGTTAACAGCTTCCGCCCAAAAATATTTCGGTAGGTTATGTTCATTTAGCATAGTTCTAGCCATTTCTTGTAAAGATCTATTCTTTCTTTCTACCACACCATTTTGTTGAGGTGTCCTTGGTGCTGAAAAATTATGTTCAAAACCATTTTCATCACAAAATAATTCAACATCTTTGTTATCAAATTCTCTTCCTCTATCACTTCTTATGAAGACAATATTGCAACCTTTTTCATTTTGAATTTTCTAACAAAATTTGGCAAAAATAGAGTGTGTATCATTTTTATGAGTAAGAAAGAAAATCCATGTAAATCGAGAATAATCATCAACAATAACAAAGGCATAATATTTTCCACCTAAACTAGCAACTTTGTTAGGTCCGAATAAGTCTAAGTGTAATAATTCTAAAGGCCTATTTGTTGAAATATCTCTTTTCTTTTTAAATGAAGTTTTAGTTTGTTTTCCAAATTGATATGAATTACACAATTTATCTTTAACAAACTTTATTTTGGGCAGCCCTCTAACTAACTCATTTTTGGACAAAATATTAAGTTGTTCCATGTTTGAATGACCTAATCTTCTATGCCATAACCAACAAGTATCATTTAGGACAGCTAAACACTTTACATCTTGTTGTGACAAATTATCAAAATCTAGAGTATAAACATTTTCATGCCTAGAAGCAACAAACACAACATTATTATCTTTAGCATTTTTTATTAGACAGTAATCTTCTTTAAATAAAACATTATAACCTTTATCACACAATTGGCTAATACTAATTAAATTATGTTTAAGACCATCAACTAAAAGAACGTTTTCAATGCAAGGAGAGGGATCCATACCAACATTACCTATGCCAATTATTTTGCCTTTGGAATTGTCTCCGAATGTGACTAGACCTCCATCTTTGGCAATCAAGCTAGAGAATTTACTTTTTTCACCTGTCATGTCGCTTGAACACCCGCTGTCTAAGAACCACTTTGATTTGATCGAACTAGCTCTAAAACAAACCTACAATCAACATTTAAATAACTTTTCTTTTGGTACCCAAAATGTGTTGGGTCCATATGGGTTAGTAAAAATAGGAGTCTCTTTAGGAATCCATGCCACTTTGGTAGAAAATCTATATTTGCAGAAATTTAAGAAATGGGTATGTCTTCCACAATATGTACATAATGAATTTCCAATATTTTTAGAGTAATTTTCAAAACTTTTCTCATTTTCTTTTTCATTATATCCAATTCCAGCCTTATCATACATCCACCTTTGGTTTCCAAGTAGCAAATTCAAAATTTTTTTCTCCATTTACAAAGTTTTCAAGACACCAAGTTAAATCCTTAATTTTAAGTTTTAATTGTTCATTTTCAGAAAAGTGACTAGATGATTCTTTAATTTTTAGTTTTGCCATTTCAGATTTTAAAGACTTATTTTCAGATTTCATTACTTCTATATTTTCAAGGAGAGAATCATATTTATGTGATAAAGAGAAATGTATCTTTTTAAGATTAATATATTTAGTTTTAAGTTCATCAAAATTGTAAAAGAGTTCATCAAAAGCATTTTGAAGTTCATCATGATCATTTGAAGTTTCATATTCACTATCTGAATTAAAGTTAGAAGATACCTCATCATCATTTTCCATGAGGAAAAGGTTTGCAACTTCTCCATCACTGTAATCTTCATCGTTGCTACTTTCATCACTATCACTCCAAGTAGTAGCTTTCATGGCCTTTTTGTATTTTTCATTTCTTTTCTCTTTTCTGTCATTATTCCCTTCTTTGGCTTTGGGACAGTTAGGTCTAATATGGCCTAACTCTTTGCAGTTATAACATTTTGGTTCAAACTTAGAGGATGACTTTCCTTCATGTGCCTTCTTTGAAGAGAAATTCTTGTATTTTCCAGATAGTCCCTTCTTTTTGGCAAGAAATTTTTTGAATTTTCTGGTAAGAAGTGTTATGTCACCATCTTCATCATTATCAGTTTCCTCACATTCTTCTTCTTCCTCAATGGATTTGAAAGCAATAGTTTTGCTTGCCTTCGGCTTCTCATCTTCAGCAAGTTCTTTGAGTTCCATTTCATGAGTAATTAAAGAGCCCAACAGTTCATCAAGAGAAATAGGTCTTTCTCGTATAGCTTCTTTGATTGCCAGCTTTTTTGTCATATACGCAGATGGTAGTGACCTGAGAATCTTACTCACTAATTCAGAATTAGTATAAGATTTACCAAGAGATTTCAATCCATTTATAATATTTGAAAATCTAGTAAACATATCAGAGATAGTTTCATCTGCTTTCATTTTAAAAAGCTCATAGTTATGAACAAGCATGCTGATTTTATCCTCCTTGACTTGACTAGTTCCTTCATATGTAACTTCTATTCTATCCCAAATTTCTTTAGCAGATTCACAACAACAGATTCTGTTATATTCATTTACATCAAGTGCACAATGCAAAATATTCATAGCTTTAGCATTTATTTGAATTTTTTTAATATCAACATCATTCCATTCTTTTTCTTCTTTAGGAACATTTTCATTATTAACAACTTTCATGGGGATATTAGGACCATTTATAATCACTCTCCAAACAGCATAATCATTTGATTGAACAAAATTTTTCATTCTATTTTTCCAATAGCTATAATTATTTCCTGAAAATAAAGGAGGTCTATTTATTGATTGACCCTCACCAAGAGATGAAACATTAAAGTTTGCCATTGATCTTTAACTCTAAGATTGTTAAATCTAAAAATAAGAAGAGCACTAACTCTGATACCAATTGTTTCCCAGATTATACTCAAGAGGGAGGGGGTGAATTGAGTTTTTACAAACTTTATGTCAAATTAAAATTTCAGAAGAATATTTAATTTATAATACTTTGACAATTTTTTAGATTAATAAAACTACACAATAAATTCAACAATATCAAATAAATGTAACCTACTAATTTAAACAACTAGAAATGCAGATTTTAACACACTAGGAAAATTAAATTAATTTTCGTGTTTAATATTAAGTAATATTCTGAAATTAATCATTTAATTAAAAAAGATTATTTTAACCTTAAAATTAATTTAGTCAAATTTCTGAATTAATTTATTTGCAAGATAGTGTGCTGAAAATATTAACTCAAGCAAGCATGTGCAAGTAAATAAAAGTGCGAAAAATAAATGACACAGAAATTTAACGTGGTTTGGCCAAATCCCGGCCTACGTCCACGCGCCTAGAGCCCCTGTCTCCTTTGCGCTTCACTAAACCTGATCCACTTGCGGGTAAGATCAAACCACCGCGTACAACTGTTTGCAAGCTAACTCCGAGCTTCAAACCCCGTGGCCCACTTGCGGGTAGGAACCAATTACCGGTACAAATCGAAGCTTCAACAAAGCTTCACAATAAATCTGAATTTTTGTAGTACAAGATACAATACTTAAACTCCTTAAAATACAATTTGTAATCTGAGTTTATCCTTCTTTAATCAGACTTCAATAAATGATGTTGAAATAGGCACAAGTCTTCTTCTTTAAATAATTGAGCAGATGATAAAATTTATTGCTCTCTTGAATGTGTAGCTGAGTAGTAAATGCTCTTAATAATATTTCAAGTCTTGATTGTTTTCTCATTCAAGTGTATTCTTCTTTAATGCAGCTCTCCAAAGCTTTAAATGTGTCTTCCAAAAGCTAGTTGTTAGACACATTACTTGTGAGAATTAAATGCTCCTATTTTGCTGAGATGAGATAGCTGGAAAAAAATCTCCAAATCTGATATGCAAATCTTCATCTTTATCTTCTCCATAAAATAATAGCTGTTGTAGCATGGAAATAGACATCTGAAAATATATGTCATTTGAAAATAGCTTGATAGATAACCCATATATTTTCTGCAAAAAGATTGTTAGTCCAAGAGATAAAATACAAATCTGATGTATAAATGTAAAGTGTTAGGCTGAAAATAAATTTACAACTCTGAATGATGGATGCACATGCAAAAAGTTATACTCACATAGGAAGTAGCATTATAAAGAATTTTTTATAGATAAGTTCGTACACATGAGTGTATCAGAACTAAAGAAACTTTTAAGTGCAATAAAAAAAATATAATTGACACAAAGTCAGATGTATAGAAGTAAAGACTGTATAGGCCGAAACCTTATAACCAATGAACACACGTCACAAAAAAATACCAGTTTAATCATGTAAAAAAGATACAACTCTAAATAATTTTATAAAAAAAAAAAAATTAAGCTCAGAATATAAGTATATATATATTACTGATAGCATGACCAACTAGATGAATTACCAACTGAACGAAATCGTAAGGATCACGGCAAAAGTGGATATGCAGTCTAAAATTAAATTTTCTAGTCACTTCAGAATAAAAGCTAGCCGAACCAGTTTACTCTATTATGATAGCTCCGTACGGCAAAAAAAAACAAGTCCTCATAATACATAGTCACCACCAAATCAGTGCAGATAATCCAAAGGTTCCTAACCAATTAAATGATGTTCTCCCAATGGGACGAAATTAGGTACTATTCTCATTAAATGAGTATGGCCGAAAGTCATATGGCTACACACAAAGTAGCAGGTATAGGAAATCTCTATAAGCACAAAAGGACGAAATCTGCACTAGGACTATAGCTCCTATAATGTCAAAATCGTGTACAGCAAAGAGGGTAGCAACTTTTCATAGGACAAATCACTTCCAAAAGGACAAGCAGGTAATAGCTTGAACCTAATGACCACGCCATACATGCCACGCCACACATGCCACGCCATACAAAGACATGGAGCTTTATATATTCAAACATATATATATATATATATATATATATATATATATATATATATAAAAGCTGGCGGACGAAATGTGACACTGACCAACAACTCATGGCCCAAGAAACTGCCCAAGGCAGTGTGACATGCGTGTCAATCAGCTAGTATGCGTGTACCTAAAACAACTGACAGCATATATAATATTATATACACGCACATGCATATTTCATAAAATAACATAATGTATTTTTAACTACAAAAAAAATATTCGGCAACTTTTATTAAAAAATATTTAGTGTCAATTTATTTTTAAAATAATAAATTCATTTTTAAACAAAACTTTTTTGTTAAAAATAATTTTTCAATAAAAATAATCCAATTCCATCAAGTGCAAATAAGCAATACACGTGAATACCTTTTCTCAAATATGTCATAGAGTAGAGTCATAGTATAACGCATAAAATATTATATTGTAAATATTATACAATAATACATATTTATAGAATAACCAAAAAAAAATATGTTTGGAATCATCAAAATCAATATATTAAGTTACACTAAAATGTACATTAAACTAATTTAATTAATTAGGTACAGAATGCATTTTCGTTAACAGTAATGTTTACATTAGTTGGTGTTTGGAGTCTGATCCAGAAATTAATAAAAAAATTAGAACGCTAGATTATCAATATCTTCAAAACTAAAAACAAAATATTTAGTATAGAACAACACTAAACAACACAACATAACCATAAACAATGTACATTTGTCTCTCACCTAAAAATGAGAAAGAGAAATAGTACAAGTATTTGGAAGATTGTGGGGGGGAGTGTGACGAGGAAAAACGCTGGAAGCCCAACGGAGCACTACTAATATTTCAAACTTTGCATTTTAAAGATGGTGTGCACTAAACAAAATGTCCGATTTACCGTCTGTTTCTCTTTGTTAATACCTACCCTTCCTAGATTGTCGTTCTTTTGAAAAAGAACGAAAATTGGAAAAAGTTGAATGTCGTATCTTTTCTACTAAAATGGTAATAAACAACCTATAAATGGAAATAAAGATGGTAAATAGGAATGTTTATTTGTTGGGTTTAGCGCACTATATGTAATTTCGAGGATGTTTCATTTAATTATCATATTATATATATATTGTTCGATATACAGAGTAATTTTCAAAAAAAGTTGAAAAATCTTACCCCCATATGGATAACAATCCAGTGGTCATGCCACTTTTAAAATTAACCAACCCAACATCGATCCACAATAATCCAACACCAATGTCAATAACAAATGTGTATCCCGTACTCCTTCTAATTCAACTACTCAATTAATTATTTTCATCAATTAAACTAACAATTAAAGTATACAATTATTAATTTACTAATTTACAATGAGGGGAAATCCTACTTTCATAATTAATCATATATTAATTTACTAATTTACAATGAGCGGCAATCATATATTAATTTACTAAAAAAATTAATAATCAATCAATTCGTTTACAAGGGACACTACACACAAACACACACATATACGCACACACGTGCGCAATCCCCCACCCCTCCCCCACCACCCACGCACCCCTCCCCCCATCACCCACCCTGCGCCACCCCCTTCCCCCACCACACACACACAAACAGCCCCACCCCCTCCCCACCCCCACTACTAGGGGTGGACAAAAAAAAGACCGACCCGATTGACCCGATTGGACCGGACCGGACCGGACCTATTTTTATAGGCTTTTTTATAAATCGGTCTTAATTCGGTCCTAAATTTAGAGACCCGAAATATTCGGTTCGGTCCAAAAAATTCATTTTAAATTCGGTCTTAGGACCGGACCGGACCGTTTTAATTTAATATTATAAAATATATTTTAATTTTATATAAATATATCTAATATCTATCATATATGTTTACTTTTAAAGTTGAGTATATAACTCTAACTAAACAAACCCAAAATAAACCCATCCGCTGCTCTCTCTATACCATATACCGTCCGCTGCTTTCTCTCTCAATTTCTCTCTCTCACTACACAACGCAGCACTTGCTGCTCCTCATCTTAGATGCTGCTCCAACAACGCTACTCCTACACCGCACATAAAGGGTTATTCAAACATAAAGACCTTAGCCGCTGCTCGTACACCGCGTCACAGCAACAACCGCCGATGTTACTTACTTCACTAAGCGTCGCGGCTATTCCGACGAACCTTAAGATCCAGCACCGACATTATGAACACAAGATCTGGAGCCATCAACACAAGATCTGGCAGCCCAACACAAGGTCCATCGAACCTCAACTCAACCGCAACTATTCCGGCACCGGCGATCAAAGATCCAACGGTATAAACACAAGATCCGACGCTATTTGTTATTTTGTTTTCTTAATTTTTCTTGTGATTTTCTTGTCTGTGGCAGTGATTAAGTAATGTGGCAGTGATTTTCGGTTTAAGGTTTTTTTTTTTCTTGATTTGGTATGAAAGAAACCAATCTGTGGCAGTGATTAAGGAATATGTGGCACTGATTAAGGCCAATCTGTGGCACTGATTGTTAAATTGTTAAGAAATTGTGCAAAACAACCCCTAAAAAGTGCAAAACAAGACCTAAAAAGTTCAAAACAGCAAAAAATTAACAAGTTTTATTGGGAAAAAAAAGTAAATAATTGTAAAAATTCGACCGATTATTAACCGAACCGGACCGAAAATAGCCTAGACCGATTAAATAGGCTAAACCGATTAAATCGGTCCGAATTCGGTCTTCTCAAATATAGGACCGAATAATTCGGTCCGGCACCGAAAATGACCAAAAACCGGACCGGACCGGACCGCGCCCACCCCTACCCACTACACACACGCACACACACCCTGCCCCACCACACACACACACACAAACAGCCCCCCCCCCCCCATCCCTGCCCCACCACACGCGCACACACACACACACACATATATATATATATATATATATATGTAAATGGAAGAGAGAGAGAGAAGCTAACCTTAAAGTAGAGAGAGAGAGAGAGAGAGAGAGAGAGGGGAGAGCACCATAAAGAGAGAGAGAAAAAAGGAGGGAAGAATCGACGGGGAAAAAAAAGAAGGGGAAAGAGTTTTTTTACTGGGACATTTGTCACGGACATGTCACGGTCCTTGACCGTGACAATATTATAATGATTGTCACGATCATTAACCGTGACAAGTCGTTGTCACGGACTTGTCACGGTCAATGACCGTGACAAGGCTAGCCGCCCCAATTTACTCATTTTGGTGTAGTGCTCCTTGACTTTTTATAACTTACAATACAAATTAGGGATATGCGTCAGAACCAAAAAAATAGATAAATCCAATCGAATCGGATGTATTAAGTTGGGTTGGGTTGGTTTTCATCCTATTAGTTTGGTTTCGATTCCAAGAAATGAAAAAGCGATTTTATCAATTCAATTCTCGATTCCAACACAATCCCAAACTGAATCATAAATAGATTCGATCTGGAACCGAACCAAGAACCTGAATTAAACCGGAACCGACCCGATCTTAACGTGTTTTTAAGTTTTATATATATATATTAAAAATGTCACATTTTCTTTTTAATTTAAAAGTCTTATATTAATTGTGACTTTTGGGACTTGAATTTCATTTATAAAGTTTTATTATTGTATTTTTTTTATATTATATTTGAGAAAATTTATTATTTTATTTATTTTTAAATATATTTTTGAAATTGAGAACCGATCTGACTAACTCAAGAACCGTTGGTTCGGACTGGTTCAGTTCTGAACATAATCGGCTCAATTTCAGTTTCAAAAATATTGTACTGGTCAACCCTGGTTTCAATTCTAAGCTCGTAGTAAAATCAAACCAACTGAAACCGTATTTACCCTACTAAAAATGATAAGTGGACTAGTTTTTCCTAAAATAAATAGGCTAAAATGTTAACAATATAATGATTTATCCACCTTAACTTTATAAAGTATGTTACTATTATATTTTGCCGACCAAAATAAATAGTTTGGTTGTGAAGTGGGCAAATAACTGAGTACGCAAAACTTTCTATGGCAAAATTTTCATAGGCAAATATTAGGTTTTCCCACTTTGGACTATCAAACAACCTAATGAGTCAAAAATTAAAGTCAACCCAATGAATCAAAAAATAAAATAATTATTTCAAAAACAAAGAAAAAATTGACTAACATAAAATATATTTGACTAAAATAAATAGATTTTACCAAAAAAGTAAATTAATACATTTTTTTAAACATTTAAATAATTTTAACGGTTATGAAAAAATATAAAGCATTTTTTTAAATAGTATTTAAGTGTCTAAAACAGTGTTTTAAATAATTTTTAAAAACAATTTTCTAAAAATAGTAAAAATAGTGTTTTCTAAAATAGTTTTTAAAAATAGTTTTTAAAACAGTCTTTAGATAATTTTTAAAAATATATTAAATACTGTTTTTAAAAAACAGGTTTTAAAAAGGTATATTTGAAATATTTAAAATAGTTTTTTGAAGTGTTTTAGAAAATTATTTTTTAAAATTTTTTAGACATTTTTTCTTAAGTTATTTATAACAGTTTTATAAAATAATTATTAAAGCATTAGAAAACATTTGAGAATAACATAAAAAAAGGAGAAAAACTATTCATGCAACATTGGAAAAAAAATTCTCAACCAAATGGAAATGCAAAAAATTTCCCAAAAAAAGTCTAACAAATGATGGCAAAACATAAGTATCCATAAAAAATGTTGCCATGACAAATTATGCAACCAAAAGAATAAAAATATTGACAAATCTTTCATTTACCAATTAATTTATCAATTTTCATGATAAAATAGTACAACCAAACGAACCATTATACACTACCTGTATATGATATTTAAATGCCAAAACTCATCACTTCTTAATGTGGGCCTTGTTTCCAAAATCACGTACACGTGTAGACCACGTCTGTCGTTGACTTGTTAATGTACCTAAAATCTAATCAAAAGACGTGATCATTAGATAACACAAAAGCCCTTTAAAACCTTCAATCCGATAGCACGGCTGTAGCCACATATCACATAAACTAGGATTTAAGTTTGGTATATTGTACGGGTGTGCTCGGGAGAAATTAATATGGGTTTTGTACTCATTCGATTTTTCCAACATTCTATTGATCGGATTTTAGAATGATATTTTCTATTGTGGAATTTTATTTTCCTGATTATTGATTTTTCTGAAAATAATTCGAATCAAAATTAAACATTTTTTTTTTGTTTATTTTTCCGAATCCGATTTTTCCAAAGTTGTGCTGATTCAATTTTTTCGTTTTTTTTTATATTTTTTCTCAAAAAATTTTTATGCCCATTTCTTCGATACATTCCCATTTTGGATTTTTCTATTTTTCCCAAAAATATTCCAATTGTTTCGTAATTTGGGGAATATCCCAATTTTGCCGATTTCTTATTTTGCTTACTTACCCTTTTTCTAAGTTTTCTGATTGTGCTTCAGACAACATAAGAAGAAGATCCAGTAACTACTCATCAAAAGGATGGGATTACTGTTGGTAGTTGCGATTTTCAAAAAGTGTAATCCCCACAATGGCTAATGTAATAAGTGCTATATTACATGTTCAAATAAAAATGTGTCACTCACATGTTAAAAATAAATAAAGAAACTAGCAAACCTGTTTTTGTGCTTTATTTTCAGCTAATTCTAGGTTATGCTACAAGGACTGTAATATGTACTAAGTAGGCAGTCGCATAGTGTTAACTAGTCTATTTGTTCTAGCCTATATGTTAAGGGCACAATTTTTTATAACAATGCACACAATAAGGACTTACTTTATAATTTTTGCACGGAACCTTATCAACTTTATTAGGTTTTCCAAAAATGAGCGTTGTATAATGTAAGATTTGGTAATGGCAAAGGTCATATTGAGTCAAAAATGGCTTAGTTCTTACCAAGCCCATTTAGATTTTACACAGCCAGATTCATCTTTTGTTTCCGCATACTACTCGCATAATAAAGTCTCAAAATCATGTCTCCCTATCATTTTCCTTTGTTTTTGCGACCCCATTTTTGTCATCCTCCTTTCTCAAACTTTTTAAGTTGGAGGGTGGATCTATGTGGGGCTGATGAAGGGTGCCAAATCCCCGAGTTTTGGGAATTTTCACATATAAATTGATGTTCACTAATTACCAACTGCAAACCCCATGATGGAAATTGTCACAGCTTATGTTAGCTCAAATCTGTAATTTCTACCTGAACATATTCATGATGGAATTAAAGTAATAATCTGTGACTACTAATGCAATAATTGTACACAAAATGACGTTGCAAAACCTTCGGACTTGATCTGGTGGTAGCGTACTAATGCTAAAGCTCCAGGATCGACTGGGTTTGCTCCCCCGTTAGAGTCTCGACAGCAGCAAACAATCTGGGGACCAACGACTGGCAGTGATCTGCAAGTGGGGATTAGTCGAGGTGCGCGTAAAGCTGATCCAGACATCTCATGGTATCTCAAAATGGGGGAATAGACCCAAAAAAAAATGACGTTGCAAGAATTATATTGGTTAGGAGTTTGTGGGTTCCACTATGTATCCATATCTAACCAATCATAATCATTTTGGGTATCAAGTTCTGTACATGTTTTTGGTAACCTAGCATTCATCTTCTTTCACCATGTACTCCATACTCTTCCCTTATAGTTGCGTTACTAATTGTACTGACAAATTAATTTCTTAAAAAAAATCTCAAAATAGAGGGTCTTCTATAATATTTCACATTTTCATAATTATTATTTAGTTCTACATTAAAAAACCCATATTATTTTTTTGTCTATGCTTCATTTTGGCAACCCAATTTTTACCCGTGAGATGCTAACAATCTAACATGAAATTATTATTTAATTTATTGATCACTAACAATCTAACATGATTAGTCCGAGGTGCACGTCTCAGGACCACAAACCGCAAAAATTAAATATCTATTTCGTAAGCCTTGTTCGGGATGTAGAGATTAGTTCGAAATGCACGTATACTGACTCAGGATTACCCTTCGTACCAAAGAAAAAAAACATGACCAGACAGTGATAAAATAAGATTCAAGAAACAGTTTTCTGGTGAATGTGTCATTGTGTATAATATGGCAGAAAGAAAAGTAGCATGGATTGGGAGACATTACTGTGATGATATTCAATTGTCTGAACAGGCGTTTGGACACTATAAAGTGCCCAAAACTGGACAAAGGAAAAGCAACTTCGCTTTTTCAGTAGATGATGCAAAAAATAGGAGAAAGGTCTGAGTTATTTGCCAATCTGATCCTTGTCCAAATTTACGCCTGAAGTACATAGGTAAAAAAATTCTGCATTGGATCATTTCTTTGGAGGAACTTTGATACATAAAAAGGGTTGAAAAGCTATTTTATAGAAGACTCTTGCCATAATAAACAGTGAATTTTCGGAACTAAAAGATCTTCAAATGCATTTGTGGCAAGTCACTACCAAACCGAAAAACCATCACTTCAGAAATAGGCCATGAATGCCTTGTTTCTATAATCACCTACAACATGTGCAGACCACGTCCCATTGTCTTACTTTTTAATGCAATGTCCAGATTTGGGACAGAATTTCTTGAACAATTTTGAGTTCAAATTTAGGTGGTATCCGCACTACGATAATTATGGGACCATATACGAACGCGTTTTCCTCCGCAAAGAAATTAACGTAGTATATTCACATGTCCAATTCCATTAAATTATGAATGATAAATATGTCCCCAAAAAGATTTCTTCTTTTGCATAGCAACTTCTTCTTCTTCATTTGACATATCAACTTCTTCTTCTACTTTTTTTTTTTACACAACTTCTTCTTCTTTTGCTACTTCTTTTTCCTTTTCTTTCTACACATCAACTTATGTTTTCTTTTTCTTTTCTTTTTTTGCAACAAAAACAACTCGCCCCATATCTCGTCCTTTTTTGTTCTCGGCCGATATAGAAGAAAATATCTGAGGATCGTCGAGATTTTGCGATATTGGACTGATTCATATATTTTTTTTGAATCGTGACACAAAATCGGAACGGTGACCATCGAGACCAAGTCAACTCCGCTGATACTGAATCAACTCGGAGAGACTTTGATGAAACCTTGAAGTTTGTGAGTTTTTAAAATTAATACTCTTAGACGGGTTTCATTAATATCGTAGTTATCAAAAAAAGTAAAATAATTTAAGTTAATTAAAAAAGAAATCATATTTGTTATTTTTGAAACTTTTCATGTTTGTCACAAAGTAGAATTGGTATTTGTTTTGTACTTGTTCTTGTTAGGGTTATGCCCTAAAGTTTTTAACTGAAAAAGGCTAGCTTAATTCATGTAACTGCTTGTATGAAGTTTCTTTCTTACATTGCCGAGTTGGCATATGGAGCTTGTTTAAGTAGTTTTTCATGATGAACTTTAATTGACTTGCATTTGGATTTTGTCATAAGAGAAGCATAGGAGAAAGTTTTCTTTCTCTCTCTCTCTTTATATATATATATATATATATATATATATATATATATATATGTTGGAAAATTGGAAGCTGTTCAAATTTTGGACAAAAATTTTTAAGCAACTTTGAGCTCAAATTTAGGTGGAACTCACACTACGATAATTGTGGGAGCATATACGAACGCGTTCTCCTCCGCAAGGAGATTAACGTAATATATTCACATGTCCAATTTCATTAAGTTATGAATGATAAATATGTCCCCAAGTTGACTCACAAAGCAATGAAAGTTAATGAATTGGGTATGTTTTAACTCTTATCCCATATTGGAAGAGTAGTGAAAATTGAGTGAGTTAATAACACTCCAAATATGACAGTTAAATTCGATTTTGATTGTTCCCAACAGTCAAAACGTTTGTTAAAAATAGAACATTTCCCCGACAATTTTAAGTTGCTGTCAATTAACCCCTCCGAAATAATGCAACATCTTTTTCAGAAAATAATCCCTCTATTACTACTACTGCATACATCTCATACATATTATTTTCTTTGGTCTAGTTGAATACAAAACACGGAATTGTGTTCGCAGAAATTAATCATAGTTGTGCTACTTCATTAATTTGGAAATTCGTTCTATCTTGGGAGACAATTATTCATTACCTTTAGCACGTTGTGGAGGGAGACTGTTCTAAACTGAGCTCGGATTATTTCTTCTCTATTTTGATATTATTTATGCAAATTCAAGTAAGTTTTAATTTTCTGTAAATTCATTTTATTTCTGTAATTATATAATAATTCTTTATTTTGTATAATTGTATTTAATAAATAGTAGACATAACAATAAGTTTCGTATTTGTGCTTTACTTTTAGCCAATTTTAGGGGGAACATGTGAAAAATGCTATGAGCATAAAGAAAATACACAGAAAAGAAAAAAAGTCCGCACAAATTAATGTGACATTATAATAAAGTGTTGTACACTTTCATAGAATTATTTATGTACAATACTCTAGTACTTTTGCGCACGAGGTAGCATTACTTGTCAACATTATAAGGTTCTCCAAATTCATCTCACATAGCATCTCAAGTCTCTTAGGTTAGAGGGTTACGGAAGAAAACAAACGACTATATATTAAGACCTTGCTATATTTATATCACTCACTTGTTCAAAAAATGTTCAACTGATTACTCGGTTAATGACTTATGCTAGTTAAAATTTAAATTATCTACCATTGTGTCGTGTTTATATCGAGATCCCATTAAAAAGGGAGGTTTTAATGAAATGGTCGAGATGCCCTTCAGGAGGTTTTTAGATAAATTGGACCGCTAGCACTCTAGATCAGAGGCCCCCCTAGAACGTCTAGAGACTTATAAAAATCTAATATTTTACTCAATTTTTTCTCCTTTCTTCCAAAATCCATTCACAAGTACGACAATCAAAACCCTTTACAAGGAAAAAAGGATTCCAAATACTTCAAGATGAAGTACTGCTCCATAACATCTATACATAGTTTCCTAATATATGATATATGGCTCCCCATTCATATCTCCCTATTTTTCTTACCAAATAAAGCTTCCCTACTCACAAGGTTTATTCCCCTCACCCACAGCTCAGCCATTTCAAACCCGCCATCACACACAAAATGCACTTCCTTGTTCTTCGTCGTCACCACCCGAAACAACCCTTGTCCATCACCATTACCCTTCTTTTGCCTCAGCTTTCGAAAACTAAGGCTGGGTCCCACCTCAACCTCTCGGCAAATCACGTTTCTCCTCTTTGAATTCCCCCACCTTAGTACCCCTTCAGAACCCACCATTCTGATAAGTTTCCTGTGGGGGTCCCCCCTCCCTCCCTTTGTATGTTTCCAAACGTCTGAGCCACTTAAAACCAGCTTACGAGCGAGTTCATCTAGCACAACACACTCAGTGTCATTACCCTCGCCGCCGCTCTTCCTCGCTAGTGAAAGTACGGTCTCACCCTTTGCATTCTTCGCATCGTACAACGCACCGCGAGAGATCAAGATCTCGCACACGCGCGCGTGTCCCTCTCTCGCAGCCAGCATGAGCGGTGTGTACCCGTCCCCGTCGAAGACGTTTACGTCATAACCCCTACTCGACAACAGTCTAACTGCGTTCAAGTCCCCATGTCGAGCCGCATAATGTAATGCGTAGAACCCTCCCGCATTTCGGTTTCCTTTCTCAAGTGCAAATTCGAGCATCACCTTCTCAAATAAACCACAATTTTCATTCAATCTAGATAGCGTAATAGCGGTCTCCCCCGATTTATTTCTAAGCTTCACGTCAGCCCCAGCATAAACAAGAGACCTGAAGGCCTCAACGTGACCCTCCATTGCAGTTATCATGACAGCAGAGAAACCTTCGTCATCCTGATTATTAAGATCAATTTTGATATCTGCCTTTCCAATCAGAGATTTCAAGGCTTGTACATCTCCGGTCCGAGCTACGAACATAAGAGGTGAAAACATAGAGTTGTTGCTTGACTTCAAGGCCTTCCCAGCTCTAATGACATCTAGTAATGCATTTTGAAAGGCAAGATACCATCGATTTGATCGGGCAATTGAATTTGCAGATTGGCCAGTTATATTGACCAAGCCAAAATCAGCACCAGCTGTGGATAGTACTCTGAGGCAGTCCTTTTGTTTATATTTTGCACATATCATTAGAGCTGTTTCACCAGTATCTGTCTGTGCATTGATATCACAGCCGGTATCGCATAGGAGTTGAAGGATTATTGAGAGCCCAAGACGGGATGCCATGTGTATCGGACGAAACTCGGTATTTTTTATTGTTTTAATAGGGGATTCAATATGGGAACCAAATTTCAAGAGTATGTTAACTGCTCCTGCATTGTCACAGAGAATGGCGTGGTGGAGGAGGGTTCTACCATGGTGAGGAGTCTTGCAAGGGACGCGTTGGAGGAGCATGTTCAAGATGGCACCACTTGCTTCGAAATACTCTACCGCACACCAGGTGATTGAGTATGGTTCCGCTAGTCCAGCACCCACTCGGAATTCTTCGCCTGAGACTGTATCCCATGACCATGCTCCCAACTGCACTTCAATATCGGTTCTGGAACCGGCCTTAATATTCAAATTGAAGAAGATAAATAATGGTTGTTAGTCATGTTACTAAGGGGAAAAGGGGTTGAAAAAATATATAAATACATAAATAAATTGTTGTTTGTTTCTTTTGAAGTAAATTTTAAATGACTAAAGTGCAGGAAGTCCCTTAAACTTTCAAAGTTGTTACAAGACCCCCCGATGTTTTGGTTAAAACGTAGATAAATCAAGAAGGGGGTATTAGTAACAACATGCATAGCTCAAGGAGTTATTGGGGAATTCAGAGGGTTATTTGCAAGAACTTGGAAGTTCAGGACTTTTTTTGTTTGGACTTTAGCCATATTTAATTCTGAGTACACAATTCAGTGTACTAGGTGATAATTCCAGTTTCTGTTGAGATTCTCATGATATCCATTGCACAAGTACCAGGGAAGTGTTGTTGAAATACAAGTCCAGCTGTTGCACAGCTGTTACACGAGATACTAAAAGGAGTAGGGACCCATCCATATAAGTTTCATTACAGCTAATGAGTATAAGAATGGTACAGGTCTATCCAATCACTTCCCTGAATATCCCAGAATTAATATTTATTAATTTGCAGGGATGGTACATTGTGGTTGTTGTGCCTTTGTTAAGGGCAAGAAAATAGATTAGATGGGAAGGGCAAAGAGAACAGTAGATGGCACGTCCTTCTCTTAGTAACTTGAGTCAATAATGACAAGTTATATAATAGCTTACCTGAAGAAGCAAACGGACAACAGAGACCTGCCTACTAACAACCGCAGCGACAAGTGCGGTGCAGTGAACATTTGTGTGCAGAGAAGGCTTAGATGATTGGAGAAGCACTCGATCAGTTGCGTTCAGATCCACTCCACACTGCCATTAAGCGAATGCGACAATGAATTCACCCAGATACAAAACATAGAACTCATTAATGATATTGACTAAGTCCACACATCTCTTGCTATCAAACAAAGGGTCTTTCACAATCAAGTATCTCGGGATAATAAAATAAATAAATTTTGAACAAAAAGTATGCAGGGTATTCAACTATTAGGATGCGGTCCAAATACTTTTAAATAATAGCACAGTTCATACAGTGGAAAATTAGGTCTAAGGTAGCCTGACTACATCCAAAATGCTCGTTTTCACCCAATGGACTTCTTTGTAAAGCAAAACAATGTATACGCTCGATTAAGAATGTTTATAATGGACCTTTCTCTAATTTTACATTAAACAAATAACAAAACCGATAATGTTTATAATGGACCTTTCTCTAATTTTACATTAAACAAATAACAAAACCGAGTTTAATTTCCCCAAGAAGAATGGCCCTTAGCTCTACATACTCTACAGAGTGGTTTGCCCAATTCTCAGACTTGAGATAAATCAAGTGTTAAACTTTTCATAAGCTGGCACAGTAAAAAACACAAAAAAAGAAAAAAGAAAAAAAAAATGAAATGTAAACCGACCGTCGCAGTAAATTTCTTAAGTGTGTTTTAGAATTTAATGAAGTGCATCAGGTTACCAAGTTAACAACCACTCTGACTTACAAGGAAACTGAGAATTTAAAACAGCTAACACCAGATCAGGTCAGGTTAGAGAAGTTGCAGTTTGTGTATCTAACTCAAAAAACTATGCAAGATAACCTGTGGTTAACAAAGGCAGTAACTGAATGATTATAAAAGTTCGTTTTTCGGTTTTCCGGAGTAACCAATATAATTGAGATTACTTGCTGAGTGATAATTGTAATTTACAATGCTCGTTTCAGCTTATGACCTGGCATTTGGCGGTGTTGTGTCAGATTTGTGTGCCAAATTGTAGTGTATGGCTCGTGTATAATGGGTTCGTGTAGTATATATTCGGGTTTGTGTCACTCTTTCTTTAAGTGTATTTGACAGCTAAAATCATTAATAATATGAACCTAATAAATAAACCCACACCCGTTAAGATTTTTATCATGTCATGTTTGGATCATATTAACGGGCGGAGTTAAGAGTTGTCAAGTCTCAATGTCATATGCAAGTAATATAAAAACTGTTTCTTGATAGCCAACAAGAGTAGGTGACTATGATGTTTTTACCTTCATGAGAGCATCAACTACATTCACGAACCCTCTGCAGCATGCAGTGACAAGAGCATGAACAGCAATATGGGGCCGAATCAGATCAGACCCCATGAGCACCTCTACAGTCCTTGCTTTCCCATGACAGCTGGCTTCTAACAGAGCCTCCTCACAAGCCGGTTGGGATGCCCCAGCTTTAACTAAGATCTCCAAAATCTCAAGGTGACCCTCCCTTACTGCCGCAGTTGTCGCGAAGCCCCGGAAAAGCTTCTGATTCACATCTGCCCCAATACCCTGTCATTTTCCAAAAATGACAAACCATCAGATCACATTTTTTAGATGACAAGACTATAAGACATGCTTTCCATTTTGTACTTCACTTAGGGTGTGTTTGATTGGCAACAGTTGTCCTGAAATTTTTATAGGATTACATATTTTTTATTCTACAAATTTGTGGACATTTTTCCACCGACTCAAAATGTACAACTTGCTAAAGCACGAAACTTTGCATTTTCCAACTTTTATATTCTTAACTCGCCCCTCCAAATAAGATTTTTATGAGGCAATATTTCGTGCTTAGCCTAAACCAACTCATTATTTTGCATCTTTTCACCCAAATACAATCAAACTTATAAAAGAGTAAATTTGAGCTTGGCAGAATTTTCAATATATAAAAATTTTCCTTTTCCATCTTTTCTATCAAACACACACTAAGATCGTATTCCATGCCAAGAAGAATAATGCTGAGCTAGTACGATGGGAAGCATCTGGAAGAGACAGTCAAGGCCACAATAAGACAAAAAGAAGGAACAGAGAATGGGGGATGGTACATGGGAAGTCATTAATAATAAGAAGAGGGGGAATGAATCATGTATGTAAGAGACAACTCGGCGTGGGCCTCAACTAACAAAAGATATATACAGGTTATCATAGAAATAATATACCATCCATTTCTTGTGTGTAAATCTCATGACACATTTCTGGAGAACAAAACAAGATGTAATAAAATAATGCAAATAAGATATGACATGCAAGAGTACAAAAAAAGGACAATACCAATATGTCTACTCGTCCATGTTAACATAGCACAGATGAATCACAGTCATTAGTCAAGCTAAGCTGCTTTCTTTTTGGTTCAAGGATTCTTATAATAAATTTTAATATTATAATAAAATACATAATTTGTCAAAAGTTTCTCAGAAGCTTGAGCTGCAGGGAACAGCTGAGGCAATAGATATTAAAATTGCATAGAATGTCACAATCATAAAGATACAGAAGCAGCCCCCTCAATAGATTTCATTAGACAAGATCACGTTAATTATAAATCAACTCAACAAAACTTGCTTTACATTAATGTCAAAGAGTGTGTGTGTGTGATAGAGAGAGAGAGAGAGGAATAGACAGAGAAAAATTCTTCATCGCATCAGATCATCTGAGTTACTAAATATACAGATCTTGCATAAACTGTTTAATTAGAGTAACATATACCAAATAGTCCCTCGAACTTTTTTTAATACACTTTTACTCCAAGCCTTTTTATTTTGCACCAAAAAGTCCTTCACCATGCCAAAAAAGCTTTACCATGCCGCTGGCGCGGACCTTTAAAAATAAGAGAATAAGGAACTTTTTGGTACAAAATAAAAGGCTTGGACGAAATGTGTATTAAAAAATGTTTGAAAGACTTTTTGATATTTGATCCTTAATTATATAGATTGGTATAGTGAGAGAGTAGAGAGAGACTAGGTAATAGTGTGAGGGGTACGGTGAGAGAACTCTATGGTTTAGGAGTAGTTCCTTGTGTGATAATTTTACACCATGCAATTTCAAGTTTTTGATAAAATTAACTAATTTAAGTTTTTATGAATTAACTTGAATTGGTTAAATTTTAATTTGTCCATCTTGCAACCAAACAATAACAATATAACAATTGTGAATGAGCTGATTTTATTTAAGCTAATTTACAATTTTGAGGACAACCAAATGGGCCCTAATAAATCCCTTTTACACGCCTTAAAGGGGGTCCTAAAATATCAGGATATATTATTGACTTGAAAACAAAATGAAGTTCAGTAGAAAATCCAGAAAGAAAATGGAGAAACAACTAGCAACTAGAAGTAAGGAGGATAAGCTCTAAAGAAAAAACAAAGTTTAGTGTGCTTATTAAGATGCTGTAATCTTTAGGTACAACTCAAGCGACAGGCTGCCATTAGGAAGTACAAAAGGAAGTTTGATAAGGAAATGTATGGATAATTACAGTGACCTCCCTATATATTGACTTTATCAAGAACTATGATATTACTAGGGGAAGAAGTGACACATGTTTTTTTAGGGGATTAGGAAATTAGGACACAATAAAAAAAGTAACTTTAGTACGTTCGTGCATACTGTACCAGATTTTTGTAATATATACGCTGATTTTTGTAATTTGAACGTGAAATTTTACTATGTATACATGAATTTTTGTGTCACCTGCAGAGTAAATCCAAAAAATCATGAAACATATTAAGATCTCAAAAATTCTGTGTACAAAGGATTCTATACAGAATCGTCTGTACAAATTGACATGTCGTGTCTGTATTGATCCGTGCCTTGAATGGATCCAAATACGACACGTCAGTCTGTACAACCGATTCTGTACGAATTCTTTGTACGTGTACAATCACTCTTAAGATCTATGACTCACAAAAAACATCCACCTTCGTCAAACGAAACTTCCTGGGTGAAAATACATAGAAATTAAATCAATAAAATAATTCTAAAAAAAAATAAAAAATAAAGCGCTTTAACTTCAGTTAACTCTGGCAAACGGAACATTAAATTCTAGTGCTTCCTTTGAGCTTGAGAAGCACATGCTATTTCCTAAGATTAAGAAACCTAAAAATCCGGAAATCTGAGTAAATGTGATAATTTATTGATATGTCTCTGTGCAGCATTACAAGGGCCAATGGTTGAAAAGTATAAAAGGTAAAGAACTAGCAGATATTCAAAATTCAAATCTAGTATTGAATCCTAAAAACTCAAAGTTCTGAGGTAAATAAAAGTAAAAATATATAAATAAGTTAAAAAAACAGCAAAATCTCGGTTATCAAGTACATTAAATAGTAAAAAACAATAACGGAACAAGTATAGGTAATGCAGTTGGCACTGATTTCAAATTTGAACACAAGGTTTTAAATTAAAAGTTTCACACATAAATGAAAAACTTTAAAATGTGTTCAAATTTCATATATTTCAAAAAATTGAAAAATTACTTTAACATATTTACAACCGATTTCCAAAACATCAGTTATCTTTGAAAATTATACTTGGACCCCTGACTTTTTGACACATTACATTTTTCCCCCAAATTTTGAGAAAATTACATTTTCAAATTTCTATAAATTACATTTAGTTACCTAAACTTTGTATAAATCAATACAATCTACAAATCAGTACATATTTCTTGAAAAACATGCAAATAGAAACTACAAAATGGATTTACAGTTTAGAACTCAAATACAGTCATAAATATACATATATATATATATATATATATATATATATATATATAGAGAGAGAGAGAGAGAGAGAACAAAACGCATATAAAATAATTCAAATGCTTATATAGCAAAAAAAAAAGCGACAGTAAAAAATTAATAATGATAATAATAAATTTTCGAAAAAATACAAAACAGAAAATACTTCAAAACATTTTAAATCCAACAGTGAACAGTTTAGTACCAGCTCGAACATTAAAGATCCAATCCCTACAATATATAAATCAAAACATAACTACATTTTCAAGAAAAAAACATACAAAAAATACTTCAAAATCAGATATATTAGATTTTGGCCCTGAACTTTCCATAAATTACACTTTCACTCTTATTTTTTTGTAAATATCATTTTGCTCCCTAAACTTTCTATAGTTTCAACTTTGAAAACACACATCTCCGAAAAACATACAAAAAAACACTTAAAACATTTTAAATCCAAAACAGCTTTAAACAGTTTAGTAATCAACGATCCAATCAGTACAACACACAAACCAAAACCTAACTACATTTACACTTCAAAATCACATAAATTACATTTTGGCCCCTAAACTTTGTGTAAAACATATTTCATACTTAAAAATTACATTTTAAAAATAATTTACATTTCTCTCCCTAAACTTTTTAGACTTTTCAAAACACATATTTTCGGAAAAAATACGAAAAATAGAAACACTTCAAAACATTTTAAATCCAACAGTCTCACACAAAACAGCTTAAACACTTTTAGTACCAACGATCCAACACATTTTCACAAGCACAAAAACACTTCAAAATCAGTTCAAAACATATTTGTACTTATAAGTTACTTTTTTCTCATTAAGCTATCTATAGTTTTCATCTTCAACGACATCGATCCAATCTATACATACATTTTGGAAAAACACAAAACAGAGCTTAATGAATCAAACACTTACGAGTAGTTGTCTAACGAGAGGTGCATTTCCGGTGTGAGCAGCAACGAACAACGGCGTAACATCGGCATTAAACTCCTCGTACTCAAACCTAACTTCATTAGCCGATTCATCCAAACACAAAACCTCGGCCTTTCGAACTTTGAAAAAAACAGCTCCGACGAAATTAACGTCGACGATCGGATCGGATATCAGCTCCGACGTTAGTTTCAGATCGCGAGAATATAAGGCTTCGATTAGGCGTTGGGAGTTCTCGGCTACGTAATCGACCGGAAAAACTTGTTTGCCGAACACCGTCATTTCCGGCGGTGATGCTGAGCAGAGTGAGAGTGAGTTTATGTGTGTGTAGAAATGAGAAATCAGTTTGTTTTTGTTGTTTGTTTTTTGTTTTTGTTTTTGTTTTGTTTGTTTATTTTTTTGTTGGGAGAGAAGTTGAAAGGAGTGAGCGCGAGTGACAGAGAGGGAAGAACCTAAGAGGTGATAGGGACTATTTATTGGGGTGTGTGGATTTAACTTTGGAATCATGCCTTGGATTTTAATATGATTTCAAAATGGTTTGTTTATTATTTTAGGGTATATTGCAAAAGCATCCTTGGCCTATACAAAAGTTGCAATAAATTTCTTGTCCCTAAGAGCATATTGTGAATGGGTATATTTGCAAAATGTTGTTTTTGATTTTCTATTTTTGTGATTTTGACTCCCCGGAGAAAGTCGCAAACTAATATTTTCGGGTTGAGGAGGCAAAATTGGGATCAAAATGCTTTTAATTTCGCTTCATTTGAAGTTACAAACCAAATTGTTATATTATAACACAAGCATTTTTTTTTGTCCTTCGTCCTTTTTTCGGGATTTTTTTATATATTTTTACTATTCTCGTGGCAGTTTGATTGGCGCGACATTATTTTTGTCAATATTTTGCTTATGGCGTTGGTACAAATCACATTTTGAGGGGAGCAAGATACATTTGATCATTTAAAAGAGCAGGAAAGGTCTTATGCCTAGGAGATGGTATTAGTATTTGGTCATTTTGCTAAAACAATTATTAATGAAACTAGGTGCCTAAATGTTAGTATGTCACGACGAAAAAAAAAGTGGTGCCAATCAAGGGATTTAATAACACGGGTTAATCTCGTAACCATTGAAAAGTAATGCCCCGACTCAATTTTATGGGTCACTTATGTGTCAGTCCAGTCCGGTTCGACTTCGTTAGGTGTGCAGTGATGTGAAGCAATCTAAATAATATTTTTTATCCATTTTAATTTATCATAATTAAAAGTTAGCATGCAATTTCGTTCTCAATACATATAACATAATGTGACAAGAGTGGAACCCATTAGGTAATGCCCTAATGTTCAAGTAATGAGAGTTACTAACGTAAGAATGAGGATTCACTTACCAGCAAAATGCTCTGAAAAGACAGAATATCGCTTAATTTATCGTAACAAAGGAACGGGGCGAGTCAATGTCCAGTAGGATTCCCAACAATAGTGCAATAAAGAAATGAATAATAAAAGGAACATATGCAATATCATAATAACAACTTTAATGTACATGAAGCAATTAAAGATTGTATGCATTAACCATTTGTATTCCAAAATATTCTCTTTAACTTAGTTTAAAACTCAATGATCATTACGTCATTTGCTTTACTATTCTACTTGAAGAAACATCCCTTTAATTTGTTAACCGGCGCGGTTAGTTTAATAATAATCAAATTCCTTTGTTACCCATTTTAAGTTTATCTGGTTCCATTGAAAAACACCAATTTGCACTTAAAATTGTCACATCCCTGGTATTTTCTGAAAATAGTATTTCAAAACGCACACCCCCGCATATGAAAAGAATTATTCAAGCTTACACGTTAGCGTGAGTTTATAATTGCTATAGGACATTCGTGCACCCAATTATTAGTTCTTTAACTCTTTGTTTTCATTAAACATATCACTTTACCAACACTATACCGTGTTAAATCGGGTTTATGCCCGGTATGGGCTGCTTACCTACCCAGAAGTTACCAATTATTCCCTTAAGTGTTATCTTATTAGGCTATTTAGTTCATTTCATACCATGGTTCATCAATTCCCATTATTACATAATTATTCATAATTCTGAATCATATTATTCAAACCCAAAATATCACTTTCGTATATAATAGTTGGCCATTTGTCTTTTCCGAAAATTAGCAATTTCGTGTCTTTTCATTTAATACCTTTTATGTCCTGGAGTTAACCGCATTCCATTTATATTCACGAGTTTTCACCATCTGCCATAAATGTTGCAACCACTTGCTTTACTCATTAGTGATTTCAGTCTAAACCGAAGCCGCATCCTAGGGCTTCGAGCCCTTCTTAAATTTTTTTCGTACTTCTTTGTGAAAAGCCTTTTACTTTTTGATAAGTTCATTTCATTGCGATCTAACCTACCATTTTTATTAAAACAGACGACTTACCATCGTTGTTATTACTTGCATAAATGCATCATTTAGTTCATTTTCACTTTAAGACTTATACTCGGCCCAAAGGCCAATTAACCTAAGGTAATTACCACATTGTAACGTTTTTACCACATTTGATACACATCTGTTCTTTTACTCCTTAAATTTCACTTATTTCCAAAGTTTAACCCACTTGCAGCTTTTACCAAAACAAGGAAATTCTTTAGTATTCGAGTTTAATTCATCGATTTAGAGTTCACTTTTGTGACATGTGCAACCAAAAGTCTCTTTACAAAATATAAAACATTGATTTTCATAATTTTTTAGGGTCCATTTCATAATTTAACCTAAATAATGAATAACTTTGCAATATCACCAACTTTACATTAAATTCTCACAATCTATCATTTGAACCAATACATTTCACTATTTTTTCACCCCCTTTAAAATGTTGAATGACGAAATTCTCACAATTAAGCGATGAAATAATTTAAATTCTCACAATTAAGCGATGTAATAATGACAACATGTTAAAAATAATTTAAAAATCTACACTTTCTGTAATCATTTAAATCTACACTTCATGTAATCATTTTGATCCAACATGTTTTCATAAAATTCTCACAATTAAGCGATGAAATAATTTAAAAAATATTTACCAATATTTTCATAAAAATCTACACTTTATGTAATCATTTTGACCAAACATGTTAACAAGTAACATATTTTTACATTACCACATATAACGACAACTTTCTTAGCATACTTTTCATTACATGAGATAACATATTTTTAACAAAATAATAACCTTTTAACACGTTTCTCTCACAAAAATACCATTTCTTATATTAAAAAATTCTCAATAAATTAAACCATATACCTTTACCCCATATTTTCATATTGTTCTAATGAAAATATGAATATTAATACCATATGTATCATGATTGAGCATATCCATACATAAATATATATTACATGAAAGCCCAAAATTTCAAAATATAAATAAGTTAAAAGCCCCCATCTCATGAGTTTAAAATGCTATTAAATAATGTTGAAGAAGAGGGTAACTCCCACCTCCAAGGGTATCCGTAAAGGGGTTACCAAGGCCTCACGTAAAATGTCAACAAAAGTTTCTCTTTAAAGTCCCAACTTCAAACTCCACCAAAAACAACAATAATCCACTTATGCATGTATGTAAAGGTGTAAGGAAACATTATGTTGTCTTCTTCATTAATGGAGGGAACTATGGTCAAAATTATGGCTTTCTAGTTTCAAACCCCTATAAAAGTGGCAGTTTTACTTGGAAATGGTGGGTATTTCTTTGTTGATTGTTTCCTTTATTGTGGGAGAAATGATGAGATAATGGGGTTTAAAGGTTTAAGATGGTAGAATTTAATAGGTAATGGGATAAAGCTTTGGATTTTTATCCAGTATGAGGGTGACAAAATAATAATTCCATTCAAAACATAACAAACACAACCTTATCTGACATCCCCACGATCCCAGTCACGATCGCTCCCATTTGGGGCCACATTTAGGCAGTTTTGCACCGCATGTGCAACCCCCCTTTTCTCATATACAAGAATTCTTGTAACATCCCACAATGTTTAACTCTTTAATGTTTACCCCAATCACTCATAAACCTTATTACTTAATTACTTCCTTTGTTTTCTTTCATATTCAACATAAGCCTATAAGTTCTCACATCAAGCCTTAAGACTTCCTCAACAACTTATCCCTTTTATTATTTCAAGCAAGCACTTAACTCAAGATATATGTCCATTAACTTTTTGTAAACTTTCCTCAACAACTTAACCTTTAAATTGCTCGATTCTTTTCGTGGAACACATGAAACCCTTTCTAATTGCGACCACCTGCAAATGACTTGTTTTAACCAACTTCCATTAAACTTCACTAGCACTCAAAATCATTACTGAACCATATCATGCAATTTCCATGCACCAATCATTCAAACCCCTGCGCAATACCATGCAAGCCTATGCAAACCCTTTTCGAGTCATGCAAGTCCATGCATTTATCATGTAAAACCATGCAAGCTCATGTAACTCCACACTTTAACAATTAATTATGTTGTTAAAAGTCTCAGTTAATAAATTAAACATTGCAGAAATAGTCTTTGTATAACAATTTAATTTTCAAGTGAGAGATTCATACATACATCCTAAATTTCTCAGTATCTCTTAACGTGTAATATATATACCCAATTTTTCTTTATATACGCCATTTGTATTATTTTTTTAATCTATATCTAGCATATTTATTTATATATATAACTTAACCAAAAGCTATTAACCCTATTTAATAACAACAGATCCAGATCGAAGATACACTGGTAGATGGTAGACCGATTTGGATAGAGCGACAATGTCACACACGGTACAACATGCGTATAACTTTGAATTTTCATCAAGGGATGCCATATTACGTCAACCAAATATTACATGATCACCAAATACACATTGTTCAAAGAGGGTTGTGGCGAAAGAAGTGCGTATGTGGTTATATTTTAAAAATTATTTTTATAGTGATTTATAGTATATTTAAATATTATCAATTATGATTTGTAGTATATGTAAGAAAATTTTCTATTGTTAATTATTTAGGACATTTCAAACTTTAGGTTGAGGTGTCTCATGAGTGTCTTTGATTATTGGGTGTGGCCTCGAAGGAGGGGTGGGAGGGGCCCTTGGATCTTAAAGTTACATAGTAACTTATTTCGACGTTTGTGGGAGCCCAAATAATACATTTATGACAAATATATTATAAGAGGTTCGTGGACGATTGAGTGATCAAGTTCGACTCAATCACAAGGCTGCTATTAACTCATTCGATAGACACACAACACCCTATGATAGACTATACAAGACTCAGGTTTGCCTACTTGAGCAGTATAAGATATGGATCAAGCGTGTTGTCCTTAGATAAACATACTAGTGAGCAAGGGTGATGATAAGCCTGGTCCATCTATACATCAAAAGGAGACATGCATCAACCCCAGTAACCAGGGCATCGCCCCATTGACTAATGTTGATTGAGTATCATAGTATTAATGTGCAATGTGTTTATTTTTTATAGTATTTTCATTTCATTATATTACGATCCCTTTTGAATTTTATAACACGGTGCTATTTGTTATTGTTTTGATTGTTTTAAATAAATGTTGCGATAATATTTCTAGTATATGAAAGTAATTATTCCATATTATTTGCTATTATCTTTTTTGGGTCAGTTATTTTACATATTTAGTCTAATATATAAAACATTGTACATAGGTTGTATCATAATAGAGTATTATGATTGTGATGTCCCCATTACTTTATTATATTTTATAAATTGTTCCTAACGAGAAGTATATATAAATAATGCATCTTCTTTGAGTTAACATATACTATGACTGATATTATGATAGTCCATCTCGAAGCTACTAGTATGGTGATATGAAGTCAATATATGGGTGCTTGTGTTAGTAAACATGTACATTAAACGCAACCTATCCTAAAACTTCTAATGGAATTATTAATCCATTAATAAATAGTGTTGTGTTATGGTTAATATATATAATCTTTAATTTGAGGCATCATAGTGATCTTATATGTATGACAATAATCATTTGAAGTTGAGGAAAACTTTGTCCGTATCAGGTTAGAGTATGTTCAATTTTGGGGTTTGTATATATGCACATTGGTGTATGGACTAATAATGGATCTTTTTGGGATATTATATATAATGGAATGATTGGAGAGTACGGAAACTAATAGTGTAAGGGTTCACAATGATCATTGCCACTGAACAAAAGTTACAGTATAGGGCATCCTAGACGTGACTTATGGTTATAATCAATCGAGTGAGATTATGATTAATATTGATTATAATAATTGAATCTAATTCAGATTAATAAAATCACAAGGTGATTTTATTAATATCATGCTTAATCCAGGGGTGAACTAAATGGGTCATACACAATAGGGGGACTACGATAAGAGTAAAATTATAGGTAATGTTTTGTGTAAATGTTTAGGACTTTATATGTGTTAACCTGAGTGCATTATAAAGTAGTTTATCTAAGATGATTATATTTAGAATACCAACAATCTTGTCTTGTAATTGGAAATTCTCGGGTTTAGATAAGCATAATGGATAATGGTCTTAGAGAGTCCAAATCTTATTTCTAATAAGCTTGATAGCTCCCCATCACACCCACACACACATACACACATCGAGAGAGAGAGAGAGAGAGAGAGAGAGAGAGGAGAGATAATCATCTTTTCCCATACGAATATGACATAAATGATATCAATGGGAAGAAGAAAAGATAATTATCTGTCAAACTCTCTCTAATCAAATCACATAAAATGGAAGAATGCCTCAAATGTAGCTACATAGGGGGTATTTAGAGGAAGGAGGTAGCTTGGCCTCTAAGCTAAGAATCTAATTACATTTATGTGCCTAAGAGCCAATTAACCTTCCTTCCTCTAAATACTAAATAAGAGGAAAAATACAATGAATATTAACAATAAAAGAAATACTAAAAATTACAAAAATACAATAAAACCCTAAAAAATACTAAAAATAACCCCTAATTCTTCATTAACATAAAAAGAAGGGTGGGCAATTTATAAATGTAAGAGATACATGACAAAGAGGGGGGAGAATTTAGGATATTATGAGAGAGAGAGAGAGAGAGATAGAGAGAGAGAGAGAGAGAGAGAGAGAAGTTTGTATACATCCTATGCCGGAAGTCCGCACACGAGCATTTTTTTATATACATGTCATAAGCGTTTTGGGAGGCACTTAATCATATATTGGATTTCTTATATCATCCCTAAGGTTGAAGACAAAATTCTCGTTAACCTCCCTCCATGGATGTGGATACTATTAGAGACTTATGCAAGTTGTGAGACTTGTTGTGATTGTGCAATCGTATTCAAGATTAGTTGTGGAGGATTCAAATATAAAGATTTATATATAGAAAGATTTTAATCAATGTTATTGGATTTGATCTTCTTATAAATTAGATTTTCATGCCGTGATATCCAAGGGATAGATCTTGCTAATAGATTATGATTTTAATTTTTTTCCGTGGATAATCGCGTCCTTATCTTTATTTATATTAAATAAATCTTATTTTTGTGTTGGATTGAATATAGTTTAATACAACAATTGTAATAAATTCATTTCGTGCATAATTTTACAAATTTTGAACCTTAGCAAATGAGATATTATTCTTTTGTTTTTTATAAGGAATTGATTCTAGCTTCAAAATGTAAATCATTCATATTTTTTCTAAGAGTGGGAGATCGAACCCTCAAACTCCTACACAGGGTCAGAACCCTGGCCATTAGGTTAACCCTAGTGGTTTGAAATTGTTCACATTTATTCACGAAAACAAAACCAAAAATTAATTTTTTTATGAAGATAAAAACTGAGTATATATTTCTCTCTTATTTTGGCCTAAACTTGAAATCAATAAAGACTTGACTTGTGAACAACCCAACAACATCAAACTCCTACATGAGGGTCAAGACCCTCGCCACTAGGTTAATCCTAGTAGTTTGAAATCGTTCACATTTATTAAAGAAAAAGAACGAGAAGTCATTTTTTATGTAAATAAAAAGTGAGTATATCCCTCTGTCTTATTTTGGCATACACTCGAAATCGATTGTAACACCCCGTATTTCTGTGCATGTAATATTTAATTAATTCGAAAAATTTTAAATTATTTATGTGTCGTAATTTAATCGAATTAATTATGGTAATATTTATTTAAATATTAATCGGAGAGTGAATGGTTAATATTTAGGGAAATTTAATTACTAAGTGAATAGTAATAATTTATTTACGTCATAATGTGTATTAGTGACGTGACATTTATTTATCTCAGTCGAAAGTCAGTATAGACTAATTTGGATGTGAGATAAGAATTTATATAAATTAATTTGGATGTCAATTTTGAGTGCACGGTTGAGTCCGAATGGGCCGAGATAGTCAAAAAACTGTACCCGGGGATAGTAAACGGGTCACGGGACATTTTTAGGCATAACCGCGCCCACACGGGGCTATTTGGGTCACTTGGGCTTGACCCATTAGACTAAAAACGGGATTAGTGTTTTAAGGCCTAAATCTAAGAGCGGGGAACGACAGAGAAACATAAACTTAAATCTAAGAATTTGGGGAGAAGGTGAGAGGGAGCAGTTAGAGCCAAATTGGAGTCTTTTGGAGACAAGGCAAGGAACCTATTGAAAGTTCATCATCAACCTTGCGAATCACACACTCGGATCAGACCCTACGAACCCATAAGGAAAGTGGTTATCTTGCTGTGATATTAATTATTGTTATTCAATTCATATTTTTGTGATGTGAAAATCATAAATTCGTTTTGGTTACAAATGGGTACAAAACGGGTTTTTTGTAAAAAGAACACTTAAATAAGATTCAATGTGGGAATTAATTATGTGACAGGGTTCTGTGATGGTATTCGATTTACATGAGAAAAATCCAGTAGCAATTATGGATAAATTTGGGGTAATTGGATGAAATTGGAACCTAACGAGTAAAAATCCGAGAATTTTCCCAAATCAGAAAAGTAGAGATTTGTGAGATTAAATTTATGTTTGAGGTTCTATGAGAGGTCCTGATTATGTTTCTGTATAGTTATGATGTGGATTGTGCTTGGGTTATACCAAGGGAAATGTTAGGAATTGGAGAATTTCGTTAATGGAGGAAACAGCAAGGCGGAGAAGACGACCACCTGTTCGATCGATCGATCGACGGTTGGGGTCGATCGATCGACCCTTCAGGTTTTTCGGCAGTTTGTCTTAGGGATTTATATGGGTAAAAATTTTAGTTGCGAATTTCCCCTAGCATAATTAAGAGATAAAAATTAATTATGAGATTTAATTCTTAACAATTATAATGGGATATGATTGGGAGTGGCGGGGGAATTAAGGGCGACACATTTCGAACGAATTTTGAGAAATAAATTCTGAAAATAGCGAATTGGGCAAATAAGTTCGGATATGGTAGTAGGACGACACTACTTACTTCAATTAATTATGGGTGAAAACTAATTAATTCGGAGTCGGGGATTAGACTCGGGTAGTATATTAATTTCGGGCCACAAGAGCGAGCCCGAGTATATTGATTAGGTGACACCAAAAATGATTTCATTAATTAATGTGTAAGTTAATTCATAATCAGAGTTGGACCATAAACTCAAGATATTATGTATAGGCTTGTGTTACGGACTCAGTACACGGTAAAGTCGGGATATTTTATATTTATATATATATGGTGTGTGATAGTATATATATGGTGTATGCTTATAAATATCAGTGGTTACATATTATTAATACATATACTCTAGTGCTCTCAAGGGAGGTTGCGTGTAGTGGGTGAATTTCCTAGCTTGAGGAGTAGGATGAGTATATCCCCAGGTCATAGCGTTTGTTATATGGGTGAGGGGCTTATCTCACTTTCAGGGAAGGAATATGACCACCTCCATTATGTTTATATTTTTGGCCAAGTTAGTGAGCGATTCTGACTTAAGGTAACTAGGTTGTGCGAGTACACCTAGTGTGATAACACTTTAGAGAATACATCCGGTGAGTTATTACTCGGGAGGATGGGTTATATTTTTTAGTTTCAACATATGTGTGAATGTTGTAATATGGTTCTACGTATACAATGGGATAAATAGTTATATACGGGTTATTAAATACATGAAGTGAATTGTATTAATTATATATAGGTTATATTCCCATTCAACATGTGTGATTATTATAAGATAACTGTACGTACATAATGGGGTGAATAATTATATACGAAAAATTTAATTATATTGAGAACAATGATTTATTTATATAACTAGTGAATGTTATATGTCTTTCAAGGAAGATGATTAACTAAGTTAAGATGATAAATAACGTATAAATCATGTTTTTTAAATACTCGGGATTGAGTAGGACGGTTGACAAGAGTTATATCAAGTATCTAGTTTCGGGGTACAGGACTAGGTGGGATATGAAGAGGACGTTAGGTGCGCACATTAGTTGAGGGGTGAGTCTGTCCTCAAGGGACTGCGATACTAACTAAAATATGAAGCGCATTCATGCATATTTTATTACTGCAAGTTAATCATTTGCTAAATGTTTTCAAAATATTTTGGGTTCTAACTCTTGCTATAAAATATTTTCAAAACTTTTTAGGTGTCCAGCCAGAGAGACGCCAGACTTGATTCATTCCAGGGATTCGCTGCTGCAGCATATGTGGATGTTGCAGGATTTGGATAGGCGCCTCTATTCCTTCTATTCATAGTTTAGGGATTTTCTATCAGATATCCGAGCATGTTGCTCTCGGGGTTTATTTAGTATTTATTTAAGATACTTGAGATCCATTATTATAGATCTTTACATTTGTGTTGGATTTTAGCCGACGGTTTATTCGGCGAGTTTCTTATTTATATGTGATGGTCGGATTTAGTTAACTTGTGATTGTTAATGATTTATTTCCGCATGAGTATTTGTTTCAATTAATGAAAGATAAAATTTGGCACCAGTTTAATTTCACTTAAGTGGTTAGTAATTAAAAAGTTTCGACAATGATGCTAATAATGAACCAACTGAGAAACCTGTTCTAATTTAATTTTGGACTGATCACCCGGAATTTAATTAGACGGGGTGTCACGTCGATAAAGACTCTGCTTGTGAGATCAAATATGTTATCATCCCCCCCCCCCCCCCCCCCAACACACAAAATGTTTAGTGTAACTCAATTAGATTTTGGGTGCTAACGGGTCAATAATTTAGGACAACATTGACATGTAAAATAGTTTTTTTTTGTGGGGGTGGGGTGGGTGGGGGTGGGGGAGAGGAATCTACATCACCCGAAAACACGAGAATGTTTAACGTAATATACTATAATACATAAATATCATACCACGTGTGCTAAATTTATGTGTAAGTTGTAAATGTTGTGCTATTTTGGTACCCATACTTGCATCTCGTATAAGAGAGAGGGAATGCGATTACGTGGGTAAGCATGATTGTAAATGAGCTCACATTTGTTATTCTTAGAGTTTGATATGGATGTCAAAATACCACATGACCTTATAACACGATATCACTCCGACAAGTTTACAATAAATTTGAATAAGATCTTAACAAATTTAGAACTTATCAGACCCACTAAATATTACAATAGAAGGAATCATATTTATATATATTTAACGAAAATACATGACATGGTTCTCTAATATGCAATTTATATATGATCAAATTACAACATGGATTTAATAAAATACGACACGAGAAACACAATGCATAACATATCAAGTTTGAGAGTGAAAATAATTTTGATACAAATCTAATTAGAACCCAAAATGTCCCATTACAAATTCCATCGTTTGGGCCTCATATTAAAACTGTAGTAGACACTAAAGTAGTCCCAGGAGTGTTGCATATTTTGTTTTATTATATTTTGAATTATTTATTAAATGACTTGTATGTAACACTATTGAGTAGATGCATGGCAATATGAGCTCGGACGGTTAACGTGAGAATTAATCAGACGCCGCCCATTGACTTGGCATCTGTGTAGCTGTAACTTTGCCACTATTTGATAAGTGACAAATATGTTTCACTGTCATTTTTAAGCATACATGTTTTTCAGAAGTTTTCTTTGTACATACATACACTAAAAAAACTAAAGTGGACAAAAATATAATATATTTTTTTAAAAGGGTCGTATATTAAATAATTTCTTGAATATTTTTTAATACGTATTTAGTTTGAGTTTTTTTTATTTATTTTGTTTCAAAAAGTTATTCGTCATGCCGCTGACGCGAACCTTTAAAAATAAAAGATTTTTTGTTAAATAGGTGTCAGCGGCCCTTTAAAAATAAAAGACTTTTAGTTAAATAGGTGTTTGAGGGAATTTTTGGTACAAAATAAAAAATTTGGACTAAATATGTATTAAAAATTATTTGAGGAACTTTTTAGTATTTGATGATTTTTAAAAATTATTTCTAGACAAACACAGATTTTCTATATATTTTTAAGGGCTAATGAGTCGGTTAATATTTGGAGTTCATTGATTATCATTATAAACATCAATCAATATAAATGTGATATGTTGATGTATCACAAAAGACATGATTATTTTATTTATTCAATCATGGTAATTAATGGAAAATTTATTAATATTATTTTGAAAATTAAGTCGGAAAAATTGTGGTTTATTTAAGAGACTGAAAAATAGCCAGCTTGACAATAAATATTGGTGAACAAAATTTAAAAGCAGAACAAACTACTTGAAAAGTAATTTTTGCAATAACTTTTACAGCAGCCTTTAAGAGCATCCACAACTTTGAATTGGCAAACTTACCTACTCAAAGGTAAACTTAACTTTCGTCAAACAAAGCAAGCCACAGTGGTAAAGGGGCAGAAATTGGTAACTCACTTCCTACGAACTTATGTTGTTCGTAGGAATGAAATACACATTTCTTACGAACAACATTTGTTCGTAGGAACCCAAAAATGTAATAAAAACGATTATTTATATTTGTTACAAACTTCATTTGTTCGTAAGAATTCCAACGAATAAATGAAGTTCTTAGGAAACATTTACAAATTCAATAATCAATTGGTAACTTTGCAAAATACTTACCATTTCTTTTACACAATTTGTAGATATCAGTACACCATTGCAGACCTTTCGATTTGTAAACTTACCATTTTCTCCGTCTTTTAGTCCCATCATTACGGATGCTCTAACAAAGCAAGTGATTCCCTAAATAACTAATTTTTTATTCACTAAAGTCCCATTTACTTTAAGAATAGCACTTCCCACCCTAGACAAAATTTAGGAATAATTAATGTTTAGTTTTTGGGAGCTAAGTACATTTTACACTTAATTCACCCTTTTTTATTTTTCAAAAAATTCCTTGTCTATTTTTTGATAAATTTTTCTTAAGATTTAGAATAAGATAAGAAAGATTGTTTTTGAGTGTTTTTATACGATGAGAAAATTTTAAAAAAAAATAAAAAAAATTGAACTAAATTTCAATTAAAAAAACAAGAAAGAATGATCCTAAAATTTATGCCAAGCAAAAAAAACAAGAAAGAATTATTGGCAACCCAATAACAAAACATAACCTCCAACTGCCTCAAAACTGGCATGTGGAAGAAGGGAAGGGTTACTATTTGATTATATTTATCCTAGAATTACATATTAGAAGGGAAAAAACAAAAAAGGAAATAAACACCATCTTTATTTAATTTTTGATAACTTATGACTTCCTACAATTCCTCAATGTCATTGATTAAATATGGAGTAAACGATTGTGTTAAAGTCAATTTTTTTTCTTTTATATTTATACTTCAAAACAACATTGATTAACTGTTTATTCTCAATGTCATTGAGTAAATATGTATTTTTATAACAGTGATATGCATACTTTTTTTTATATACCTTGGATTTTGTTATGTATCGTCATTTTTTTTCGATAGTAATCCATGTTGTTTTGATGTATTTTGTAAAGTGTTTTTTAGTACAAATTATGACTAAATAGAGACAAAAGGATGTCTAAACAAGGTTTTTTTTTTCACTTCATATTATTCATGTCTTATTAGAATAATGTCTTAAAAATATGGATCAAATACCAAAAAGTCTTTCAAATATTTTTTGATACACAATTAGTCCACGTCTTTTATTTTGTACCAAAAAGTTTCTTATTATCTTATCTTTAAAGGTCCGCGCCAGCGGCATGGTAAAGTCCTTTTGGCATAGTGAAGGACTTCTTGGTGCAAAATAAAAAGATTTGCCCTAAACATGTATTAAAAAAAGTTTGAGGGGATTATTTGATATATGCCCCTAAAAATATTGGTAAATAAATATTTAATTGATCTAAATTTCGATCCCTGATTTTTTAGATCAACTACATATTTTTTAGACATTATTCAAAAATAGGGAAAGTCTATATCTTGTTTTATCAGACATAGCGTGAATTTATAAGTAGTGTAAATAAAATTGGCATACATAGATGATACATATGGAACATCCAAGTAAGAACACGCAATATAAGAGAGGTCAATGCATGGCCGGTCCAGTCACGTGTTAAAGGGACAATGGCATAGAGTCATTTTAGAGTATGCAATTATATATGTCTATTTTAGGTATATTAAAAATGTAAATTTTTAAAATAAGTTTAATTTTTTACTGACCCATTTTTAAAATTTTTCCAAAACAATTTGTACAAGAATGATTTAACTATCCAAAAATTCTACCCAACTAAAATGGACTCGTAATTTTTTAAGGGTCCATTTTAAATATTTAATATCTTTGTACAATATTTTTTAAAAGAATTTCAAATTAATTTTTGCACGGACACTCTCAATCTTAGAATCCATCATGAATGTAATTATCTGTTTAATTTAAGGGTCAATTATTAAATAGTCCCTACTATAAATATATATTTTTTAAAAAGGACACATATTTTTAGTTTAACCCATTTAGTCCCTCAAGCACTCAATATCCTCTTATTTTTAGAGGTCCGCCCCAGCGGCACTCCCTCTCCAAAATATGTGGCAAAGGACTTTTTGAGGCAAAATAAAAAAGTTTGGACTAAATGGGTATTAAAAAATGTCCAAGGGACTATTTGGTATATGTCCCTTAATTTAATGCGTGAATAAAAACTTGTACGTATATACGGATATGAATATGATGTGTGAACCTTAGAGCAACCCTTATGGGTATGCTAAATGGGTATATATGAGGTTTTGATGTTTGCTGTGGGTAGTGTATATTATCATATATAGCATTTCGTACCGCAAAAAATAACAAATTTAGAAATACACTAGTAGCCGACAACTTAATTTTTTCTGGGCCCCACCTTAAGCGGAACATCATGTTCCGCCCAAGCCACTCAAATAAGCCCTTCAACGGCATAAGATGTTACGCCTAGGAATTAAAATAATTTTGTTTAATTAGATTTCTACCCCCAACGACTTTATTTTGGCAACGACTATTTTTTTTATGGAAAAAAAAACTCTAAAAAAAATTATTTATGAACGAATATATATTATTTATTTATGAAAAACATCTAAAAAAAATTATATTCGTTTATATAATCATTGGGTGTTTATTTAATTACCATAAGTTTTATGTTGTGGTTGAAAATGTAATATATGATAAACCTTAAGCGGAACATGATGTTCCTCTTAAGGAATAGTGCCAAAACTCTTAAGCGAAACATGATGTTCCGCGGTAGAAACAGTGATTTTGTACGACATCGTTTGGGTGATTATGTAGGGTATATTTGAACTACCCCTAGCATTTTTTCTACTTTTTAACGGGTATATTTGCGATAGTAATGTGTATTTTTAGACTACCCATATGGATTGCTCTTACAATATTATCATGGCCATCCAAGTTGTTGAAAAGTTGAGACATTTGTCACAGTGCTTTTACTTTCTCCCTTGACAACAGTGAAAGTGAAAAGTTAGTATTGTACATTCTATATGTATTATGTATACTCTCCAGTCCAGTCTTGAGTACTCAAGAAGCAACCAGTTCTGTATCAGGAGGAGTTTCAGAATAAGGAACTCCAATCAACCTTTATTGACCACCATGTTACTTTGGCTCTTCACTCTTCTTGAATTCAATATGCAAAAAGAATTTTTCTTGTAATGGAATTGAGAATCTTGAATCTGAGTGCTCTTATTTAATAGATTATATTTAATTGGACAATGCATTTTTGATAGATATATTGATATATTATGTGCAAGAACAATTTATTTACATGAGTTCTAAAATTGTAAACATCATGATAATCACCTAATATGTATGCTAATAGGTATGCGAAAAGAGAAATAATATAAAATCTCCTTTCATTGCCATGAATATGATGTCGCTGTTTATCGCCGCTGTGTGCCACTGACTGACCACCTTAGCAATGGAGAATTTTGGCTTCTCTCTTCTTGCCTATAAACCTTATATGTGTATTTCGTGGATACCCGATGAATGAAAGAAATATATCTATTTATAGGTGGAGAGAGGATCTAAATTTCAAATGTTAATTAATCTCAACCGTCCATCAAGATAGAGATTTAATTGGAATTTTAACTCCTTTTAATATTCATTTCATTTTGGGAATATGAACTATTTTATTAGGAAATAACATATTTTAATTAAAAACCGGAATACCAATGATTTTTGGGGAAGGAATTAAAACTAGGGGGTTTGGGGAAAAGGTCCTCGTAATGCTCAAAATGTATAAAAATATGACACTCCATATAATTTTATAAATTTAGTCCCTGTACTAAAAATACCAAGAAAAATGGTAAAAAATAGTGCCGCTGGCGCGGCCCAAAAAAATAAAGGCTATTATACCACATAGACTAGATTTATAAATGCTATTGTACCACAGGAACTAGATTTATAAACTTGAAAAGCATTGCGTAAAAATCCAAACAGAATCCAAAGGTTAATTAATAATTTGCTTTACATTATGTCCGTATGAGTTGGTATCTTAAGTGATAATCACTGAACTCAAAATATTAATCAATGTAGATACGATATGTTTATGTTTATCAAAATATGTCTGAATTCATGTGTCGACCTAGAGTTACTCTATTTCATATGTTTTGGGCAAGATGGAAATTGAGAGCGTGATAAATATTTTCTATGTACATAAAATGGTTTTTTATTAGATTTATCGAAATATTTTTTGAATAGGATCTATTTATACCTGTAGTAAATTTTCATTATTTATTTATTAGTAAGATCCATTTGATCAAAAAAAAAATTTTTCTGGGATATGTTAGAGCGAAAAAAAATCAGTAGGGCTATTTGGCTATATATTTAGTTAATCAGACCAATGAATTAACCAATTATAAACTACCCAACACACTTCAATTCAAATCATTTAATTATTCATAAATATGTGTGTGCAAATAGACTATGAACCTTATTACCATCTAACAAATTAAGTTCAAAGATAAGTAATAAAAATTATTAAATAAATTTGCAAGCTCGGTCCGATCAGAAAGGGTTCAAATCCTACAATAATTTTAAGTCGAGTTTAAGTATAAGAGATTCTAAGCAGAACCTGCAAAACGTATAATGCGTTCGAACCAAGTTTGAACACATCTAAACTCAAGCTCCAACATTTATTCTTCAGTTAGTTCAAGTTTTTATGGTTTTCGAAAAATTTGAATTGATAGATTCACATACGAAGTTATAATTTCATGTCTTTAAATTTTATATTTACATTTATCAATTGAGATTAGTGAAAACTCTAACTAAAAGGCGACTTGAGTTTTTTTTTTTTTTTTTCATCAACGGTCAGCTAGTGCGCACCTCGAGACTAATTCTCCTGCACCGAATAAGGTTTGCAGACGTTTAATTTCTGTCGTCCGTGAGTCTAAGATACAACTATCAAGTTTCAAACTGAGGGATCCGAATTTATAACTAGACCCTAGCTTTGTCAACTTGGACAACCTTGGGTTAAAAGGCGACTTAAGTTGATTCCAATGAGTTTTGGTGACTTGGATGTAAAGTTTTATTATCACACCCTAGCCCTATAAAAAAATTGGACTTTGACCGAGAAAACCAATGCAGTGAAAGTGATTAAAGAAAAGAAAATGTACATTGTCCCACTTATAATAAATGGGAGAAGTCACGTGAGAGGAAGGAACCACCTTATGTACTAGATTTTCTTTTTCTTTTTCTTATTTCTACTAGCCTGGTTATACTAAAATATATAGAGGTGTGTAGCTCCGTACCACATATCGTTCATGTGACCCTCGTTAATGGTCTCTTTGACAATTCGAACATGCAGAGTTAATGTGTCATCCATCAGATCTTCATTTCTCATAAATTATTAGTTTTGAGACCTGATTTGCACTGTATATATAGAATGAAAAAACAGAGTGCACATATTTTTTTTTTTTTTTGGTTTTACATTACAGTCCGTTTGATTTAAAAGTGAACAAAAGTGGATACGACAAAAATTTTTATGGGTAAAATTTGCAAATTTTACATAATTTTTTCACAGGAAGCTATCAAAAAATAATTAGGAGAAATTAAAGTCAGTCCAATCAATTTATTTAAATATTTTATAAAAAGTTTTTAAACAATTTTTAAAACAGTTTTTTTTTTAATTTTGATAAAACAGTTTTTTAAAATAAATTTTACAATATTCGAAACAGTTTTTAAATTATTCAAAACAATTTTTAAGCCTTTTAAAATAGTGTTTTTAATAGTTTTAAAACAAGTTTTTAATAAAACAGTTTTATAAAACATTTTTCAAAACCGTTTTTAAACATTTTTGTAACATTTTTTATAAAACACTATTTTTTTTTATTTATAACAGTTTTTAAAACAGTTTTTTTAAACATTTCAAAAACAGTTTTTATAAAACATTATTAAAACAGTTTTTAAAATAATTTTTAAAGCAGTTTTTTAAAACATTTTTATAAAACAATTTTTACAATATTTGAAACAGTTTTCTTAATTATTCAAAACAGTTTTTAAACCTTTTACAATAGTATTTAAAACAGGTTTAAAACAGATTTTTTTAATAAAACAGTTTTAAAAAATATTTTTTTAAACAGTTTTTAAAACAGTTTTTTAACAGTTTTAAAACATTTTTTAAACAATTTTTAAAACAATTTAAAAATATTATTTATAAAACATTTTTTTTATTTAAAACAGTTTTATAAAACAGTTTGTAAAATAGTTTTAAAATATTTTAGCATAAAAATATAAAAAAAACACTTGTAAGAAGTGACAAATTATTTGGCAAATAATTCTTTCGCAAATAGCAAAACAAAATTTGCCCACTTTTCATGCATTTGAGGTGTTGTATACAGACAAATGGGTTGTAGGAAAATTTTGTTATCAAACGGACCAAAAGTGGTCAAATGCCATTTTACCCACTAATTTAACATTTGCCATGATAAATTTGTGAATCAAACCAACCCTAACATTACCGTATATATGTATTTAACTGACAAAATATCACCCGGTCGTCCCCCTTAGACATGACAGTGCCCCCACCTAATAGTAAATTAAGGATTCTTTTTCTTCCTTTTTTGAGTTTGAGACTCCATATCTAGGATTAGAGGTATAGGCCGATGTGTATTTAATTATTTTTAGGAGGCCAAACTTGTATAAATGCAAAGAAAGCTAAAAAATTAGACTGCTTATACACACACACGCGCACGCGCGCGCGCACGCGCACACACACACACACACACACACACACACACATTAACATCACCTTATATGTATTTTTCCAAATTTTGTCACATTGTATTCTTAGGCATGCCGGTGCCCCAAAACAATGGCTTATTCAGGATTGAATTTAATTGTCTTGAGGAGGTCAAAACTTGTATGTAAATAAATTCTTTAATGTTTATTAATTGGGTTATTGACATTTTATTGAAATTTAATTATTTTTTGCTGTTCAAACTCAATGTATTAATATTGACACATAGAATTTTATAGTTTTCGGATTGCTGCAATCCAAATCAAATACTAATATGACGTTAAATTTACTAAGAAAAAGAGGCAAAGATGAGGTTTAAGTGTGTCATACTGCTATTTCTCGCTAAATTTAGAGGGTTTATGTGTCAACCTTGATACATTGGGATTTTATGTGCAAAAGTGATTAGATCGTAGGGTAGTAAAGTGCCAATAATTCAGTTTTTCAACTATATTAACTATGTTAGTTTAATAGATAATATTGATTTCTTACCAAATTATTAAATGATGAACCGATTATAAGCTTTTAAAACTATGATATTTGTACCCTAGATATCTTCATCTTAATTACTTATTATTAAAATGAATCTCTATGTATAATAGTTGAATTTGTATGGGAATGCATGCAAGTAATATTTTAACTCACGATTAAGTATCATTTGTCGAAAAATAAGATCAAATTTTGTCAGCTCTTTCTCCTTTTTTAAAGGGTCAATTATTAAATAGTCCCTACTATAAATATATATTTTTTAAAAAGGACACATATTTTTAGTTTAACCCATTTAGTCCCTCAAGCACTCAATATCCTCTTATTTTTAGAGGTCCGCGCCAGCGGCACTCCCTCTCCAAAATATGTGGCAAAGGACTTTTTGAGGCAAAATAAAAATGTTTGGACTAAATGGGTATTAAAAAATGTCCGAGGGACTATTTGGTATATGTCCCTTTTTTAAATGCCACTCTTTCCTTCTCCAAACATTCTAGTCGAAAGAGTCATCTCACCTAACTCCAGTATGGTATATCTTTTTATTTATCTCTTTTTATTTGTTTGGGATTTTGCTTGTCTTTATATATAAAACGACTTCTTGAATATCTCTTTCTCGCTCTCTGTGTGTGTGTATATACGTTGGTTTGGATTGCAACAATGTGAAAATTTTGGTATTTTACGTGTAAGTTTTGATACATTTGGGTTTCAAGTGCAAAAGTGACCAAACTTCAGGATCGTAAAGTGTTAATAACCCTTGTTAATTTTAAGAGTATAAATTTTATTTTCAAAAATTTCTTGGAGGATTGACATTACCTTCACTTAGTTTGATTCTCGTGCATCTTCAACCCTTCTTATATAATAATTTGGTACTTGTGTTATACAAGGACGAAGTTACCTATTTTTCATGTGGACTATGACCCCCTCCAACTTTGAAATTTTTTTAGGTGATGCCCCATAAATTTTTATTGCCTTTTTTTACTTAACCCCCTGAAATAATGTTATATTTTTACTTAACCCACTTAAAGTTGAATAATTAGACTTAAACCCCTATATTAATGTCATAATTAGACATAACTCCCCACAGGCTGATGAACGTTACCATCTCAGTTCCTATCCTTTTGGACTCAAATACCCTCTTCTTCCTCAAGTCCAAAATCAAGAACCCTATTTTTAAAACCCGAAACATTCAAATCCACATCTAACTTCACACGTCCATGTTTGTGTGTGTGTGTGTGTGTATTGAAAAAGATACGAGCCGCTGATACATATTCTCCATTGCATTCATTTGTCTGAATTCAACCATGATCCCAACCGAAGTAGACAAAATCTAACATCATAGATATTTTGGTACCAATTCGATTTAATTTAGTAAAAGTGATACAGACATACATATACACATATATATACACATATCAAATGTTCGAGGAGAGAAAATGATAGCCTTTTAAAACCTTCTCAACCTTGAGTGCATACAAATAGAATCATCATAGATCGCAAGTAAGATCGGAGGAGAGAAAAGAGTGCAGATTTATGGTTGTTGCCAAAAAACGAGATGTTTGAATGTGGGTGCAGATTGACGATGCACAATGAATCAAAGTTTGCTCGCATTTGTTGAACTTTAAAGAGACGACCATGAGCTTGGAAGTTGATTTCATGAACATGTGCAGACTTTGATTGAATGGAAATGATGAAATTGAGCTTTTAAAATTAGGAATAAGAGTTTGTTGGAGTTTTGTTATGGAAAGAACGAAATATAATAATTAATTCTGCAAGGCACGTTCTTGGATCGCTTTCTTTTAGGCAAAATTTCTCCCAATCCGGTTGAGACAGAACTAGAACCGCGAGTACACAATGGGTTTTGTAGAATCTGCCTTCAGGATACAATGCAGTGTATGAACAGTTGTTTGATTCAAACTATGTACTGTTTGATCAAACCCGAGAACACTTTGAATTTGTAACTTGATAATGCCAAAGTATAGAGGACGGAGAGAGGAGAAACTAGCAATTTTCGGTGTCCAAAACAGAGGTCTGGAACTCTTTTTATAGCCATTTCTGTGACTGTTCTTCAACAGTCACAACTCTTCATGGAGTGACTCAGCAACCGTTGGATCGTGCCTGTTTGGAACAGCTACGATCTAACGGTTCAGATTAGGCGTCCCATCGTAAGCGAATGGACATCCCCTACACGAAACGCTACGAGTTCATCTAATGGTTTAGATCAAGCCGTTTCGGATTTTAAACCCTTTGATCGGATCGTTTAATCACAACCGTTGATCTGTTTTACCTCGTCAAAACTTTAGGCTCCCACGCTCCAAGCGACGATGCGCACGTGCGCGTCAAAGCGCGCAATGCGCCCTAAGTCGCCCAATCGCCCTTTCGCGCGCCGCGTGTCGCGCTTACGCGTGTCGCGATTGGTGGTGCTTAAGCACCACCGCGATGCGTAGGATCATAGCCTCTTATTTGACTTGTCAACTAAGAATCTTAGTTGTCCTTTAGTTGATATAACACTACCTTTTGTAGTATTCTTCCAATGTGGGACAATATGGGATTTTGAGCACTCCCCATATCTTTCACACCCATTTGCTCATGTTTCTACTTTCTAAATTAAAACCCAAACTATGTTTAAAATAAAACACAAATAATATAATAAAATATTAACAACTAAAAATTAAAAACAATAAATATTGGAATTAATCCAACATTCTCCCACCAATTTCAATATACACAAGAGAGCAACGCAAAAAGACAATAAATAACTTTTTTGACATTATCGCTAAAATCTAGTACATAAATGAGAAGTGTCTTTCGGACTTGAACTTCCATATAGTGAAAATAATTCAAAGCTTCATCAAGGTGCTGTGGTGAACGTATCTTGAACCAAGGACCTTTTGAGACTAGCCGAAACTATCACACATACCGATTTCTGAGTTTATAAGTGTTCTTCTAGCATGCACTTTTATGGCCTTGTGCTAATTCTGATTTCACGAGCGCTTTAGGATCGGTCTTGATTTCATAGAAAGCGGCCACACTTTCGACACTCGAATAGGTAAATCAACTTTAGTGATTCTGCGAGTCACACTTATATGATTTATTAAGAAGTAACCTTCATCCTCTAACATGCAGAAAACCAACACTAGGCATATAGGAATGGAACTTTTTTTTTTTTTTTTTTTTGTATAAATTCCTAGTGTTCCATAACTATAATTTAACTTGTTTGTACCACATTGAACTCTATCTATATTTTCAAGATATGAGTTGGGTTCCCATTAAATATAGTTGTGTTATTTAATAGACCTTAGTCCCATTCCTTTTGAGGTGATATATATCATCTCTCTCACAAGACCTTTAGTCAGAGGATCTGCTAAATTCTTGTTCGTTTTAATATAGTCGACTGTAATTACTCCTTCCTTGAGTAATTTTCTTATAATTTGATGTCTTAGACTAATGTGTCTAGATTTTCCGTTGTAAGTTTTGTTTGAAACTTTATAAATTGTGGCTTGGTTATCACAACTTATCATAATAGAAGGTGATGGCTTTTTCCATAAAGGAATATCAAACAACACATTTCTAAGCCATTCTGCTTCTTTACATGCATCTGCTAGGGCTATAAATTCAGATTGCATTGTTGAATCTGATACACATGTTTGTTTCTTGGATCCCCAAGAGATAGCTGCTCCTCCTAGCGTAAAAATCCAACCAGTAGTTGACTTGGATTTTGATTCAAGATTATTCCAACTTGAATCACTATATCCTTCTAAAACAGATGGATATCCTACATATTGTAAGCCATAATCCAAAGTCCTCTTCAGATCTCTAAGCACCCTAGAAATTGCATTCCAGTGCTCTTGTCCTGGATTACTTGTAAATCTACACAATACACTCACTGCATAAGCAATGTCTGGTCTAGTGCAATGCATGGCATACATTAGACTCCCAATAATACTAGCATATTTAAGTTGGTCCATAGCACGCCCAGTATTTTTCATTAATTTGATGCTAGGATCCACTGGTGTAGCAGCTGGCTTAAGTTCAAAATGATTATATCTTTTAAGAACTTTTTCTATATAATGAGATTGAGATAACGCTAAAGAATTATCCTTTCTCATAATTTTAATTCCTAAAATCACATCAGCTTCTCCAAGATCTTGCATATCAAATTTTGATGAAAGAAACCTTTTGGTTTCTTCAACATATTTGAGATTAGACCCAAATATTAACATGTCATCCACATATAAGCATATAATAACATCAACACCATTTTCAAATTTACTGTATATACATTTGTCGGCATCATTAACTTTATATCCATGGGATATAACAATATTATTAAACTTCTCATGCCATTGCATAGGAGCTTGTTTAAGGCCATAAAGAGATTTAACTAATTTACACACTTTCTTTTCTTGGCCAGGCAATACAAACCCTTCGGGTTGTTCCATATAAATCTCTTCTTCTAAATCACCATTTAAAAATGCAGTTTTAACATCCATTTGATGAATAACTAAATTGTGAATAGAATCAAGAGATATTAATATCCTAATGGAAGTGATTCGAGCAACAGGAGCATATGTATCAAAATAATCAATTCCATGTTTTTGCTTATAGCCTTTAGCAACTAGTCTTGCCTTAAATTTATTTATAGAACCATCCGGATTTAATTTTCTTTTAAATATCCATTTACACCCAATAGGTTTAGACCCGGGGGGAAGATCGGAAATAACCCAAGTTTGATTTGACAAAATTGAGTTCATTTCATCATTTATTGCTTCTTTCCAAAAGACAGCATCCCTAGATGTTACTGCTTCATGAAATGTGGTCGGTTCATCTTCTACATTAAGAACAAATTTAGTTTTGTTCTTAGTCTCATTTAAATCCCCTTCAACTAAATAAATAACAAAGTCAGGCCCAAATGTTTTTTCAGTTCTTTGTCTTTTACTCCTTCGTGGTTCAACGTCATTCGTTGTTTCTGAAGAAGATATAGGTTGTGAATTTTCTTCTAAATTTGAGGAGTCAACAGTCGGATTATTATTTTCTAAACCTTGATTCAAAGTACTAAACTTTGTTAGATGTTCAAAAAATTGTACATCTACCGACTCAATGATTTCTTGAGTTTCAAGGTTTAAAAATCTATAAGTCGTACTGTTACTAGAGTATCCAATAAAAGCACATTTGTAAGTCCTATTTCCTAGTTTAGGTCTTTTAGGTTCGGGTTTTCTTACATAAGCAAGACATCCCTAAACTTTAAGACGTCTAAGATTAGGCTTACGATTAAACCATAATTCATATGGTGTAATATCCTTGTTTTTCAATGGAACTCTATTTAAAATATAACATGCGGATAAAACCGCTTCTCCCCACATTGACAAAGGTAAACCAGAACTGATTAACATTGAATTAATCATTTCAACTAAAGTCCTATTTTTCCTTTCCGCCGTTCCATTTTGTTGTGGCGTATATGGCGCCGTAACTTGATGGATTATCCCATGAGTGTTACAAAATTGTATAAACTCACTCGGGTAATATTCACCACCCCTATCGGATCGTAGGACTTTAATTTTTCGATTTTGTTGAGTTTCAACTTTTGCTTTAAAAATTAGGAATTTCTCGAAAACTTCATCTTTACTTTTAAGTAAATATGTATATGCATACTTAGAGTAATCATCAATGAAAGTTAAGAAATATTTATTTCCACCACGAGTCATATTACTCTTCATATCACATACATCACTATGAATAAGATCAAGCATTTCGGATTTCCTCTCAACAGATTTGAACGACTTTCTAGTTATCTTCGATTGAGCACAAATTTCACATTTAGAAAGGTTATCAAATTTACAATCCGAGATTAAGCCGAGATTAGTCATATTTTTTATACTTCTATAATTCACATGACCTAATCTACTATGCCATAAAGAAATAGACTCAACCATATAAGCAGAACTAATATCATTGATTACATTAATTTTAATCATGCCGTTACAAGAGTACCCTTTGCCAATAAATTGGCCATTCTTAGACAATACAAACTTATCAGACTCATACACTAGTTTGAAACCTCTCTTATTGAGAAGGTCCCCAGACACAAGATTTTTACACATATCAGGTACATGAAGTACATCAATTAGAGTAAGTGTCTTTCCAGAAGTTAGCTTCAATTCCACTGTGCCTTTTCCAACTACATTGGTGCGAAGATTATTTGCCATCTTCACTTCTTTTCCATCAATTTCTTGATATGTTTTGAAAGAAGAGCGGTCTTTGCATATGTGGACCGTTGCGCCGGTATCCAGCCACCATCCACTTTCATTATCAATTGAATTTGCTTCGCAAACAGTAGCAATAAGATCTTCAACATTGTTGGTTTCCTTCGACCCTTGTTTTTCCTTAAATGCCTTCTTTTTAAGACGACATTCTCGAGAATAATGGCCCGGTTTGTCACAGAAGAAATATTTTCCCTTCTTTTTCTTATTTGCACCTTGGTTCTTGAATTTGGAATCATTCTTTGCTTTAAATTTTGAGTCTTTGGTAATCTTGGATTTTTGATCCTCAACCATATTAGCTTTTGAATGGCCCTCACTTTGTTCATCCTTCTTTTCTCGAATACGAGTATCATCTTCAATACGAAGGTGACGAAGAAGGGATTCTACAGTATAAGTCTTTTCATCATGATTAATTTTCTTCTTAAAGCCATTCCAAGAGGATGGAAGTTTTGAAACAATCACCCCTACTTGAAATTCATCTTGAAGATTAATACCAGCGGCTTTAAGGTCACCAACAATTTGTTGGAGTTCATGGGCTTGTGCAACGACAGATTTATCATTATTCATTCTAAAATTCATATAGTTTGAAATTAGAAACTTACGATTGCTCGCTTCCTCGTTTTGATACTTTATCTCCAAAGCCTTCCATAATTCCTTTGCCGTCGGAATCATTCTATGAGCGCTATAAACAGTTTGAGACAAAGCATTGAGGATGTGTCCTCGACACATAAATTCGTCTTCTTTCCTCTTCACACGTTTTTGCTTTATTGCTTCGGTGTCTTCGGGTGTGGGCTCGGGAATTTGTTCAAGGTTATCATCTAGAATGTATGCAAGTTTTAGTGATGTGAGGAAGAACATAACTTTCTCTTGCCAACGGGTGAAATTTCCGCCATCAAAACGGTCGAGTCGGATTAAGTCTTGAGTCATGACTTGGATAGATTGTGCCACAGTTCCTTCCATTTGAGTGGAGTAATAAGAATATAAGAATTAATTTTGCCTAAAACTGTTGGAGTTTTGTTATGGAAAGAACGAAATATAATAATTAATTCTGCAAGGCACGTTCTTGGAACGCTTTCTTTTAGGCAAAATTTCTCCCAATCCGGTTGAGACAAAACCAGAACCGCGAGTACACAATGGGTTTTGTAGAATCTGCCTTCAGGATACAATGCAGTGTATGAACAGTTGTTTGATTCAAACTATGTACTGTTTGATCAAACCCGAGAACACTTTGAATTTGTAACTTGATAATGCCAAAGTATAGAGGACGGAGAGAGGAGAAACTAGCAATTTTCGGTGTCCAAAACAGAGGTCTGGAACTCTTTTTATAGCCATTTCTGTGACTGTTCTTCAACAGTCACAACTCTTCATGGAGTGACTCAACAACCGTTGGATCGTGCCTGTTTGGAACAGCTACGATCTAACGGTTCAGATTAGGCGTCCCATCGTAAGCGAATGGACATCCCCTACACGAAACGCTACGAGTTCATCTAACGGTTTAAATCAAGCCGTTTCGGATTTTAAACCCTTTGATCGGATCGTTTAATCACAACCGTTGATCTGTTTTACCTCGTCAAAACTTTAGGCTCCCACGCTCCAAGCGACGATGCGCACGTGCGAAGTGCCAAGTGCGCGTCAAAGCGCGCAATGCGCCCTAAGTCGCCCAATCGCCCTTTCGCGCGCCGCGTGTCGCGCTTACACGTGTCGCGATTGGTGGTGCTTAAGCACCACCGCGATGCGTAGGATCATAGCCTCTTATTTGACTTGTCAACTAAGAATCTTAGTTGTCCTTTAGTTGATATACCACTACCTTTTGTAGTATTCTTCCAATGTGGGACAATATGGGATTTTGAGCACTCCCCATATCTTTCACACCCATTTGCTCATGTTTCTACTTTCTAAATTAAAACCCAAACTATGTTTAAAATAAAACACAAATAATATAATAAAATATTAACAACTAAAAATTAAAAACAATAAATATTGGAATTAATCCAACAGAGTTGGATTTGAAGAGGAAGATGAAGTAGGAAAGAAAAAGGGAATTGTTGTACAAATAAACTGAGAGGGCAAAGTCAGATTACAAATTAAGAGTTTTTAACATAATAGTAATGCCATTAGAGTTTAGGGGGTTATTTATATATTTTTTAACTTGGGGTGGGGTGGGGGTTTCAAAGTGTGACATTATTACACAGGGTTAAGTAAAAAAACCTCATTTTTTATAATATATAATTAAGCCTCTTGTAACAAGTTTACCAACACAATATAGTATTAAGAATATAATTTATCATACAATGTAACTAGGGGTGGCAATTCGTGCTAATGGGTCGTGTTTGAGTCTGGCTCGACACGACCCGATATAATTTTATCTAGCACGAATACGACACGACCCGCTAGCGTGTTTTTTTTGCTAGTACGAACATGACCTGATACGAGTAGCACGATAAAAAAATTGTGCCAATTTGGCACGATTGACACAACCAGACACGATAACCCATTGGGCTAATTGAAGATGGGTTCTTTTTTTACACGAGATTGAGTTTCTTATTTGGGCTAATTGGGACATAATTGGGTTGTAATTGGGACACAATTGGGTTATTTTCTTCTCGTGTTGCAATTGGGCTAAAACGGGCCAATTTCGGGCCAATTCCTTGTCATATTTTTTACACGAACACAACACGACCCGCTAGTGCGTAAAAAAAACCTAGCCCGAACACGACAAGCCATTTTAATTTCGTGCCAAGTTCGTGTTGGGTCATGTCGTGTTGTCATGTTCGTGTCCGAATTGCCACCCCTAAATGTAACTCCCAATACATAAAATTATAATCACATCCAAATTATAACTATTGTTGTATTTTATTATAAAAATTTAAAATAAGTACTTTATTTTTTGAGTTAATTGTTTTTTATTATGATTAATTGTAAACAAAATTATTCCCCCCAACCCCACCATATTTTTTAACTTGATTTATTGTTGAAAAATTATCTTACCACCCCCCTTAACATATATTCTTGGCTTCGCTACTTGTATCATATTGTGGTTGTATAAGGGATCAATATATTTTTCGTCTCAAATTTTCAAAGGAAAATGTTAACACATGCTCCAAGGGCACATATTTTGAGCGTTAAAATAATAAGTATGAAAGTTTTATATGAATATCTATGCCCTATTAATTATATGTCTTTTAGATATAATAAACAGTTAGTTTGTCAGTTAGTTAAGATATTTTTTCAGTTAGTTAGTTGTAGATTAGATGGTCATCTCTTATGTAACTTACTTGTACAACTGTACATTCTTTTATTCTGTTTTAGGCTGCTATATATAGCTCCACTGTCTTTCTTTCTGATCATATAATGAGAATTAGTTTTCTTCTCCATTTAGTCAATATGGTATCAGAGCAGAAAGCTCCATTTTTTTAAATACATCATCCATCTCATTTTTCTCTTTTCATCATTCTATATCATGAGTTCATCCAAAAATGAAGCTCGATCATTCAATGTCAATTCCGCCATTGTTGAACCTTCCAGCCCTTATTTTCTTCACCACTCAGATAGTCTTGGTCTTGTTCTTGTTTCTCAACCTCTAACAGGAGATAACTATAATTCCTGGAGTCGTGCAATGTTAATCGCATTATCAGTCAAGAAGAAACTAGTTTTCATTGATGGTTCACTTACCAAACTTGATGGTAGTGATCTAAACCTCCTAAATTGTTTGATTCGCAACAACAACATTGTCATCTTATGAATCTTGAACTCCATTTCCAAAGAAATCTCTGCTAGTGTTATCTACTCTGAATCTGCATATAAGATATGGTTGGATCTCAAAGATAGATTTCAACAAAGAAATGGCCTTAGAATCTTCCAATTAAGACGAGAGTTGATGAGTCTGGTTCAAGATCAACAATATGTGAGTGTTTATTTCACCAATTTAAAAACGATTTGGGAGGAATTAAACAACTACATACCTGTATGCATTTGTGGAAGATATACATGTGGTGGAGTGAAGGATCTCACTTCTTATCATCAAATGGAATATATCATGTCATTACTCATGGGGCTACATGATTCTTTTACAAAAATTTGTGGCCAACTTCTTCTTATGGATCCTTTACCACCTATCAACAAAGTGTTTTCTCTTATGTCTCAAGAAGAACACCAAAGAAAAGTTGGTATCCATCTTAGCCATACATCTGACACTACTAATACCTTTGCTTTTATGACTAAAATAGATAACTCCAAATTTGGCAATTATCATTCCATTGCTCATAGTGGACATAGAGGAAGTTCAAATAGCAATGTTCAATCGAGTTATAGAATTCACAAAAGTCAGAAGAAAGATAGACCTTATTGTTCTCATTGCAAATTTCATGGACACGCAGTTGAAAAATGCTTTAATCTCCATGGATATCCTCTTGGTTTTCAATAAAGACAAAGGAATAATTCTCCTTTACCTCATCATGCTGCAGTTGTTAATCAAATTTCCACCCCTACAATTGATGTTGGGGATTTTATTCAAAATTTGAACACTGATCAGTATTAATAATTGATGAACATGTTATCTAGCCACCTTACTATTTCTTCTACCACAAAGTCTCAACATGATACTGATCAGCCATCTAGTTGTTATACCACAGGTATATGTTCCTCAGTTTCATTACATCCAATCTTTTCTTCCACTCAACATTGGATAATTGATTCTGGAGCCACTCAACACATTTGCTCCAATATTAATGCATTCTCTTCACTAAAACACATTCATAATTCCAATGTTGTTTTACCTAATCATACTCAAATATCAGTTAGTTTGCACGGAGATATTGTACTTAACTCCGAAATAACCCTCAATAATGTTCTCTTTATTCCACAATTCAAATTTAACCTCCTTTCTGTCAGTGATTTTATCAAAGATTCTAATCTTTCTGTAAGTTTGCTTCATGATTCTTGTGTTATTCAGGATCACAAGAGAATGATTGGCAAGTGTAAACTCATTCAAGGCCTCTATACTCTTCACACTGAGGCTATATCCAACTCCAACTCTCTTATTTCTTCTCATCAGCTGATTCTAATGCTGGCTCTGACATCATTTTTTTTTCTGCCTTGTCCTGATTCTACTCATGCCAATGTTGTATCTGTTAGCACTTGGCATAACAGACTTGGTTATTGCCCTTTTGAAAGATTGAATGTAATAAAGGAGAATTTGTGTTGTGATTTTTCCAAACATGATAAACATAATCCTTGGTGTTGATGTAAAAAACTAGATCACTCTAATTCTTCAATCACAGATAAATAAATAAGATAAAGATTTTTAAAGTGGTTCGGCTAGGAATAAAGCCTACGTCCACTGTTATGTTATTGCTGAGTGTTTGTGGAATTCTTGATTACAAGTTCTCTCAAGAAATTCCGGTCCCCTTGAATGAGGATGATACAAGGTATTTATAGCCTTGAGGTTGTACATGAAAGGGTCGATACATTAAATGATATACATATGAAAGGGTAATACATTTAATGCCCTTAGGCTTGTGCGTCAAGGATAATCATTTAATGAACCAGTTGGACTGTTCGTTATCTGGCAATCAGTGCTGTGGCCGAGATGCAGCTCGGACCGTCTGAGTAACTCGGGTATGTTGATCTTCCTGGTATTCAAGAGTTCCTCGGAGTACTTAGAGTATCTCGGGATGAAAGAGTTCCTCGGATGGAGTTCCTCGGCATGATAGAGCTCCTCGGTGTATTCTCGTTGCTCGGTACCAACTATGGTTGTTCAGTAAATGATCTTCCTCGCTGTTATTGTGCCACGTAGATCGACACGTGTCTTCATACTATTCGTCCACGTCAGCATATTAATTTTGGTATCAACAGAAGCCCCCAATGTTTCATATTTTGAACTTTGAAGAGTATGGAACATTCTTTCTTGGTATGTGGCAATATTAAATGTACTTCCCGGGTTTTAGGAACATTGTATTCAAATTTTCCTTCTTATTTCGCAGTTTCCGCCTTTTTGATAAGCGCTTTGATATTCGTGCAAATTTTGTCCTTTTAGCCGCCGGAAGTTTAATAATTTCTTTTTGGTAATCATTTCTTTCGCCGCTTCCCAATGTAAAGTATTTAAACTTCTTTGGTAACCATACCGTTGTCTACGTTTTTCATTCTCTGCATTCAAGCTTTCTCTTCTCTTCTTCTCTTGTGCGTTCATCTTTGTTTCCGTTCGCTGTCAACACATCTCTTTTCTTTCTGTAAGCTCTTCTTCCTTTCTTCTGCATCTCTTTTATTCAATATGGTTTATATTGTTGAATCTGCTGAGAAATTTCGTTCTGACTTTTCCATTCCTTCTTGGGTAACTCTGGAGGTTCTTTCTGAGCCTTTAGATTACTTTCGATTGGCTGAGGGACATTGGTTCCCCAGTCTTTTCATTGCTGAATGTGGTTTTTCTTTTCCCCCAAATCCATTATGTCTTGAGTTTTGTCAATATTTTGACCTTGTTCCTGCAAAAATAGCCCCCAATTCATGGAGAATAATTAACGGGGTGCATAAGTTAAATCTAACTCATGGGACTCGTATAGGGATCCCAGAAATCATGTACTGCTATAAATGGGCCACTTTAGATAATATTTATTATTTAAAAACTAGGTTTTTAAATAGAGCCCTTGTAGTTAACCTCCCTGATTCAAATAGAGATTATTTTGAGCATGGGTTGGTCATAAAAAATTGGCAACACGCGCCTTTATCTGGGAATGAAGTATACAACGGTCCCAGATGCCCCCCATACGGCAATGGGATAGGTTTATTTTTCATTTTTATTTTACTTATGAAATTGCGTATTCATCATGTTTGACAAAATGTGTGACTGAGATTTATGTATTTATTTGCAGTTGATAGTAAAAGAAAAACTCCAAAAGAGTCGGAAGTGAATATCAAGCATTTAAAACTTATCTGGAATTTGCATAAGACGATTGCAGACGAGCACATTAGATCTGCATCATATTTGCTGCAGTATAAGAGCTACACAACCTCTTATACTGCTCGCCCTGTTGAACCAGCCTCAACACCAGAAAGTTCATCTTCAGATTCTCATATTCCCCTATCTCATAGAATGGGCAAGAAAAGAGCTCCTCCTGCTCTATTTGGTGACACTTCCTCTGCTGTTGGAGCCCAGAAAGGCAAAATTGATGTCCCAGAGGGGACTAAAAAAGTAGATGCTGGTTCCTTCAAAATTGCCGAGAAGCCCCCAGTGGCCCCGAGCAAGAAAAATGCTCCTGCTGATGTAATTGCCATCTCTCCGACCAAGACTTCTTCCTTGGTTGATGCTGCTGACCGTCCTTTGAAGAGATTGAGGAAATCATCCTCGGTTAATCTTGCTGGAACTGCGTCTTCTCTACCCGCTGGTGGTAGTAGTATTTCAAAAATCATTCTTCCGAGCTCTTCAACGAGCTCAGTTATACCCGAGGTTCTCGGGGTTGATGAAAAGATTCCTAGGGATACACTGACATCCCTTGCTGCTCGCCATCTTTCTTCAGTAAATTTCTCATACCTTTAGTCTTTCTTTTCTTTTTCCTGAAATCTTGTATTTGTGTTAACTCTATTGTTTTTCTTACCTTTCAGCTGGTTAACTGTTTCAATACCATTGTGAAGAAAGATCAAGCTATTAAAGCTTCCACTTCCTCGTCCGATGTTGACGATGCTTTGTTGGGTTTAACCCAATCTGTCAAGGAATCTCACCAACAGTACATCGAGGAGAAAACTGTTTGGGAGACAAAATTGGCTGTGGCTGAGGCTGATAAGATGAAGATGGCCGAAACCTCCAAGAATTTGGAGGAGAAAATTAAAGATCTGGAAGTTAAACATCAGGAATCTGATGATAAATTGAAGAAGGCAGAAGAAGAAATATCTACTCTGCGAGATATTAAAGTTAAGAAAGAGGAACTGGAGGTGAAGCTTTCCTCGGAGAAATCGAGGAGAAAAGTTGCTATCAAGAAACATTTCAGTGTTGGTTGGGAGAAAGGATGGGAGAGAGGGATAGCTGCAATGACGTCCCAAGTCCAATATGGGGAGTTGAAATACTTCTATGATGGTTGGGTAGCTGCTCTGCAAGAGCTAAAAGTCCAAGATAATTCTGAGCTATTCCAAAGGCATCTCCCTGGTCCTCCTCCACCAATTGAGGAAGAAGAAGAAGATGAACCTGCATCAGATGAATCTTCCATAGCTGTGGATGTCCCAATCTCTGCTTCTCAACCCTCTATCATTGAGGACATTTCTTCTATGCCTCCTCCTGCTGAGAGGATTTCTGCCGACCAAGCTGTTGTTATCACCGAGCAACCGAGCTCCTCGTCCCAGCCTCCCGAGAAAGTCTTGGGAGACAAGGAAAAGGTGTGAAGTTGTTCGGTATCATTCTTATCTTTTATTATTTGTAATCGAACACTGTAATCCTTTTATGATCTAATAAAATACTTCTTTACTCATCGTCGTTATTGATGATTCTTTGTTGATTGTTGTCTTTTTCTTGTCTTTAGTTTGTTGCTAGAATGGAACTAATCTCTTCTCATGATACCGAGCTGATGCAGCAATGTCACCAATACTATAGGGCTGGTCATACGGACCTTAGTTCTTCTGAAATTGCTGACATTCTTGGTCATGATGCTTCAGAGCAGGCAACTGAGGCTTATCGGTATTTGAAAAGTTTACTCGACCGAGCTGTAGCTAACAATATCGCTTATTATGAATTGATTGAAGAGTTGCATTGTTCTTTAAAGGATCTTCAAAATCAACATAACGAATCAATGGCTTTGTTGCATGAAGATTATGAAAATAGATACCAGCAGCTTTCTTCAGAAACAGGCCACAAGAAAATCATTGCTGGGTATGACATCAGGGAGAGGACTTTAAAAGGTGAAATTGAAGCCTGCAGACAAATCGCTGAGATCCTGGAGCAAGAAAATAACAATTTGCAGAAAAAATTAGTTCAGTATGAATCTGCTGCTTCATCCTCTACTGCATTAATACCAGTCACTGATGAAGGGTTCTCATTCTTAGAAGTCGAAAACGCCAAACTGCGGCAAGAGCTGGAGGATTTAAGAAGATCTTCCATTTCTGGTACTGCTCGGGGACGAGGAAGGAGTTCTCGGGGGCGAGGAAGAATCATCGAGGAGCAAAATTCTCCAATTGCTTCTCGGAGCCGATCAAGAGTTCTTAGCCGTAATGTTGAAGAATCTCGTACCCAATCTACTCTGGAAACTCAAGCATTCCAACTGAATGTTAAGGATCGTGCTCTATCTGATTTGTCTAAGAAAAATTTATCTTTAGAGGATCAATTGACTGCGATGAAATCTGATCTGAATAATAAAGATGCTCTTATCAAGAACTTTCTCGAGCAAGTAGATAGATTAACTTTCCAATTCCATAAACAACCTCGGGAGTTCTGGAATGCGGGTTATAATGAAGCTCTTTACCATTTGGATGATCGCCTTGAAAATGCTAACAACGAAGGTTATAAGCAGGGATGGTTGAACGCCCTGGGTGTATTAAAATTGGAACAAGGTCATTATTTATGGGATTATCATGCTCCTGGATTGCTAGACTTGCCTGTTCCTCCCTATAAATTGGATATGGCATGGATTCCTGCTCGCTCCATTCCTCGGAGTTTAATCTCTAAATATCTTGGTGATTATAACCTTCATTCTCAAGTTGAAGTATCTCGTCCTGAGCACCTGTTGGATACTCCTACAATAATGAATGTCAGAATGCTGAAGGACATGAACTTTATTAACTCTCCTCTGTGTCTAGAGGATCCTCCTGCTGGCGATGAACCTGTCTCAAAGGACAAAGGAAAGAAACCAATAGAGTAGGAATCTTTAATGTAATAGTTAGCACATTCATGTAACATGTAATACATTTTTATCTTAATGAAAGAGTTTCATTTTCTGTTTTGCCAATAGCTATTTTTCTGTTTGCAAATTATATGGTTCATCAACCAAATTAGAATTTATAATAAGCATAATTGTTCAAAATTGTTTCCAACCAACCAAGGTGGATAAATAATGTTTGTCGACCAACCATAGTTGATGGGTTTCTATCCCTGACCAACCATACTTGGTTCAATTTTCAAATATAAACATGTGTCCGACCAACTAAGGTCAATACTTTTATCCTCGTCGACCAACTACAATTAGTGGGTTTTTATCTCCGACCAACCATACTTGGTACAGTTTTCAATATTTTGTTCTTTAAAGAACTTTTTGTAATAATGTTACCTCCCGACAAACATAAGTTGTAATGCGAGAGTATATAAAGTCTTACCAACCGTAGTTGATCATGCTGGTCTACACCTCCTAATCAAAGGAGTAGTAGGGTTCTTTCGAACTTTTTGGCTCCTTGGAGCATATCCTCCTAATCAAAGGAGGTTGGCTACTTATAGCACTTTTGCTCCGTAGAGCGCTCCGGAGAGCTTATCCTCCTAACCAAAGGAGGTTGGCTACTTATAGCACTTTTGCTCCGTAGAGCGCTCCGGAGAGCTTATCCTCCTAACCAAAGGAGGTTGGCTACTTATAGCACTTTTGCTCCGTAGAGCGCTCCGGAGAGCTTATCCTCCTAACCAAAGGAGGTTGGCTACTTATAGCACTTTTGCTCCGTAGAGCGCTCCGGAGAGCTTGACTCCGTAGAGCATGACTCCGTAGAGCATGACTCCATAGAGCAGTCTTCTTCTTTGACTCCGTAGAGCATGTCTTCTTCTTATCAAGTAATGTAGTGTTCAACACTAGTATTCCCCGAAAAACTTTCAACAGAAAGAAAATGGTGAACCATCCTCGTTTTATTCATAATGAAGGAAATGCTTTACATTTTACATTACTGATAATACTTTCGCAGGTGTTCAGCATTCCATGCATTCTGAAATTCTTCTCCTTCTAGAGTTGCTATTCTGTAGGTTCCAGGTCGAACAACCTCTGTAACTCGGTAAGGTCCATGCCAATTTGCTTCCAGTTTATTCTGTTTCTGACTGACTTTCTTCAGCACATAATCACCTTCCTTCAAATCGCATTTCTTCACCCTTTTGTTGTAGAACAGAGCTGTTCGTTGTTGATAAGCAGCATTCCTAATGGCTGCCTCTTCTCTTACTTCTTCGAGCATGTCCAAATCCATTCTTCTCATCAAATCACTGATCGGAGAGTTGAAATTCAGCACTCTATGCGTTGGGAGACCCAACTCGGCCGGTATCACAGCCTCACTTCCAAATGCTAGCATATATGGTGATTCTCCAGTTGCTGCTCGGGGAGTTGTTCGGTAGGCCCATAATACTGATTGGAGCTCATTAATCCAATTTGCTTTAGCTTCACTTAGCCTCTTTTTCAACCCATTCAGTAATGTTCTGTTCGTCACTTCAGTCTGTCCATTGCTTTGGGGATGTCCTGGTGCTGAATGAAACTTCAAGACGTTCGACTGATGACAATAGGCAGCAAATTCTTCATTATCAAATTGTGTTCCATGATCTGTGATGAAAGCATGAGGGAGACCATATCGACAAATGATATTCTTCCATATAAACTGGTATACCTTCTCGTACGTCATATTGATAAGAGGCTCAGCTTCCACCCACTTAGTAAAATAGTCCACTGCAACTACGAGATACTTGAATCTTCCTCGGGTGATCGGCAGTGGTCCAACCAAATCAATTCCCCACATGGCAAATGGCCAAGGGGAAGTTATTGGTGTGAGCAATGCTTGTGGAGTTCGTCGGATGGAGGAAAAACGTTGGCATTTGTCACATTTCTTGGCATAGGCTATACAATCAGCCCTCATTGTCGGCCAGTAATATCCCTGTGTCATCACTCTTTGTAAAAGTGTTCGACCTGCTACATGAGCTCCACAAGATCCTTCATGGATTTCTTCAATCAATTCTTTCACCTCAGTGGGATGTACACATCTCTGCAAACCTGCCATAATTCCTCGTCTATACAAAATACCATTAGTTAATACATACCGGGCAGCTTTATACTTCAGTTTCTTGGCAGCGAGTTTGTCCTCCGGCAATTCGCCCTCTTCAACATATTTCCTGATTGGATCCATCCAAGATGGTCCTAAATCAAGAGTAATCACATTCGTTGTCAGATCTTCATCTATGCTCCGACCTTCTAATACTTCAATCGGTATGGTTCTTCGCATCTCGGTACGAGTAGCTGATGCTAGTCGGGCCAGTGCATCTGCTTGTACATTCTCCATCCTCGGTATTCTCACCAATTGAATGGCATCAAATTCTCTCAACAATTTCATCACCTTTGCATGATATTTGATCATTAAGTCTCCTTTAATCGCATATATTCCCATCATCTGATTCACAATTAATTGAGAATCACTGAATACCATCACCTGTTGTGCTTCCATAGTCTTTGCTAGATTAAGACCTGCTATCATGGCCTCATACTCCGCTTCGTTGTTAGAGGCTTTGAATTGGAATCGCAAAGCATATTCCATGTCAATCTCGTCTGGGGTGATCAAAACAATTCCTGCCCCACAACCAGCTGTGCATGATGATCCATCTACATATAATCTCCATGTAGGTATTTCGTCTTCAAATTTCTTATCTGTCAGAGTTCCTTGATAAAATATCTGCTGTTTTCTTCCATCATCCCCCGGTGTCTTTCGCTCCTCGTCAGTCATCTGCTCGTACTCTTTTACCAACCGTGGCTGGTCTGAATTTGAATATAATGATTTCTCTACATCCACAAGTCCTTTTACCAACCTTGGTTGGTTTGGACCTATTTCTGCTGATCCTGTATCGTCCACAGGTAGGTCAGCAAATGTTTCTGTTGATCCTGTATCGTCCACAGGTAACTCAGCAGGCATCTTTTGCTCCTCGGGGGTATCAGGGTATGTGAACTCTGCTATAAAATCTGCTACAGCCTGCCCCTTCAATGATGATCTGGGCTCATACACAATATCGTATTCACCAAGTTCTACTGCCCAGTACATCAGTCTCCCTGATTTTTCTGGCTTATGGAAGGCTTGTCTCAATGGCATATCAGTATAAACAATGATGGTATGGGCTTGGAAATATGGCCTCATTCTTCTGCTTGCCTCAATTAGTGCCAATGCCAATTTTTCTAGCTTTGGGTACCTGATTTCTGCACCTCGGAAAGCCTTACTTGTGTAATAAATTGGCTTCTGGATTCCATTCTCCAATCTGATCAACGCTGAACTGACTGCGTTCTCTGATACTGCCAAATACAAATACAACTTTTCTCCTGTTATTGGTCTGGACAACAGTGGAGGTGTTCCCAAATATTTCTTCAAGTCTTGAAAAGCTTTTTCACATTCCTCATTCCACTCAAAGGTTTTTCGAAGTGTTTTGAAGAATGGTATGCATTTATCAGTTGCTCGAGATACAAATCTGTTGATCGCTGCAACTCGTCCGGTAAGACTCTGCACTTCTTTCTTCGTCGTCGGAGATCGCAGCCCTAGAAGAGCTTTGATCTTATCTGGATTTGCCTCAATACCTCGCTGATTGACGATGTATCCGAGGAACATTCCTTCTCGTACTCCAAAGGTGCACTTCGTCGGGTTAAGCTTCATTTGGTATTTATCCAATTGATCAAAAGTTTGACTCAAGTCAATCAAATGATCAGTAGCTTTCTTGCTTTTAGTGAGCATGTCATCGACATAGACCTCCATGTTGCGGCTGATTTGTTCGGTAAAAACCTTGTTCATCAACCGCTGATATGTTGCACCTGCATTTTTTAAACCAAAAGGCATAACATTATAACAATAAGTTCCCCTAGGGGTAATAAAAGAAGTACTTTCCCTGTCTTCAGGTTTCATTTTGATCTGGTTGTAGCCAGAGTAAGCATCCATGAAGCTGAGTAGCTCGTGTCCCGAGGTAGCATCCACCAGTTGATCAATTCTGGGCAGTGGAAAATGATCCTTGGGGCATGCTTTATTGAGATCGGTGAAATCGACACACATTCTCCATTTGTTGTTTTTCTTCTTTACCATCACCACATTAGCCAACCAATCTGGATATTTTACATCTTCAATGAATTGGGCTTTCTGGAGTTTCTCGACTTCCTCCTGTATGGCCTGATTCTTCTCGGGACTAAACACCCTTCTTCTCTGCTTTACAGGTTTAATCTCCTTATTCACATTGAGTTCATGACATAAGAAGTTTGGATCTATTCCTGGCATGTCTTCATGACTCCAAGCAAAAGTATTTTTCCTATTCTTCAAGAAAGCTATCAACTCCTCTTTTATCGACATATCCAACGATGAACCTATCTGGGTTATTCGTTCAGGATGTTCGTCGTCCAAAATAACGTTTTCTGTAGATTCCATCACCTGTCCTTTTACAAGTTGAGACTCATCCCTGGGATCAAGAGTTTCAATTTCTGTACCTTCTTCCACCTGGTAAGTTGTAGTCTTTTTCATCGATCCTTCTAGTTCTTCTTGCTCGGCCGACGAATAATAGCATTCCCGAGCTACTTTTTGATCACCTTTCACCACTCCAACTCCAAAATTTGTTGGGAATTTCAAACATTGATGTACTGTAGAAGGAACGGCTTCGAACTTCTTCAATCCAACTCTTCCCATGATGATGTTGTAGGCTGACTGCACATTCTTATCCATCACAAAGAATCGTATTCTTTCTGTTCGACAAACAGGCCAGGTTCCAATGAATATATCCAACTTGATCGTCCCAAGTGGAAAAACTTTCTCGCCAGCAAAACCCAGAAGGGGTCTGTGATAAGGTTCTAATTGGGATAATTTCAAATTCAGGCTATCAAAGCATGAATAGTACATGATGTCTGCCGAACTACCATTATCTACCAACACCCTTGAAATGATCACGTCCTTCATTCTCATTTTAATCACCAAAGGATCATCATGAGGGTAAAGAACACCTGCCAGGTCATTTTTTGAAAAACCAATTACTAGCTTCTCTTTGTTTACCTTCCTCGGACGATCATCCTCGGCCAGGTTTATTCGCTGAATATATGAGCAAGCTTGAGCCTCTCCGAGATAAGCTTTTCTTTCTGCAGTAAGGTCTCCTCCTCCTGCATCTCCCCCTGTAATAACGTTACAATGAAATGATCCAAAACGTATGGAAAATACCTCTCGTTCAGGTTTTCTTGGCTTCTTGGGAAGATCGGGGTCATCATCTGGATCCTCTTCATGGTCCTTCCTCTTATTCTCCTCTGCACGACGAGGAGATCTAGATCTCTTTCTAATTCTGTCCTCATTTGTCCTCTCACCTCTGCGATCTACATACTTTGATAATTTTCCTCTTCGAATGAGTGTTTCAATCTCGTTCTGAAGGGCTATACAATTTTTGGTCATATGGCCATGATCTTTGTGAAACTCGCAATATTTGGTCTTATTCCTCATGTCTGGATCTGACTTCAGTTTCTCTGGCCATTTGATTTCCTCGTTATTCCTGATTTCTTCTAAAACATGATTAATACCCATTCTCAATGGAGTATAATTATCATACTTCTTTAGGGCTTCCAACTTTATCCTGTTATTCCTGGAATATTTGTCACCACCATTGCCTTTCTGATCTTTCTTCTTAGAATTGTCGACCTCCACTTTAACTTCTTTATCCATATTCTTCTTCGCAGTCATAGCCTCCTCGGCATTCATGATTTTGGCCGCCTTTGCCATCAATTCCGACATATTTTTAGGCGGATCTTTGGCCAGAGTATAGTATAGCTTGTTAGGCAGCAAACCACTCATCAAAGCAGTGATTGCTGTCTTTTCTTCATAATCTATGACTTCCAACTTTTCGTTATTGAAACGAGTTATGTAATCTCTAGTACTTTCACCTGATTTCTGTCTAACACTTAGCAAGTGTGCTACTCGCTTTACCGGCTTTGCTCCAAAACAAAAATTACCAATAAACAGCTCGGCTAACTGAACAAAAGTTGAAATCTTACCCCGAGGAAGATTATTGTACCATATCTGTGCAGATCCGGTAAGAGTTCCCGAGAATGCTCTACACCTCATCTCGTCGGGGACAGCATAAATATCTGCAGCAGCTTGGTACTGTTCTATATGAAGTACAGGATCTGTCTTACCATCGTACTTGGGGGTCACTACAGGTGCTTTGAATTTCGACGGTGTAGGGAAATCCACAATGGCTTGCACAAAAGGTGTCCCTTGAACAAAAGTTCTCTGTAAGGGGTTCCTCGCCTTAGCCATTTCTCCCAGTCTATCCTCCAATCGTTGAATGGAACCTTTCCATGCTTCATTCCCTTCCTCGGGCCGCCTAGTCCGAGCAACTGATTGCCCTGACGTAGCTTCCTGAGATTTATCTCGACGAGTAATTGGTCGTGATTGTGCAGATCTTTCTCTCGAACCTGGTGGTGGTCGAAAACTTCCTGATGGAGCCCTAGGTGGACTCATGTTCCTCCTTGGTCCTAACCGACTGAAAGGAGACACCCTGCTTAATCTTTCTAAAGCGCTAGTTCTCTCAAGAGAAAGAGAGATATGTTGATCTGTATCCGTAGCCTGTATTGATGAAGTTCGTCCAGGTTGATAAGAAAAATCATTGGATTCCCCATTGCGATATGACCCAATACGTCTGGATCGTGATTGCCCATGATCAGTCCTTTGTCCTGAATAAGTAGGTATACTGCCTTGAAGAGTTTGAAGGAGTTGCCTCATAGATTCTTGCATGGCGGTTTGTCCCTGAGCCAGATTCGTCATAATTCCTGCCAGATCTGGAGATGTAGATAGATTTGGAAGATTTCCAGTATTTCCAGCATTCCGATTACTGGATTCTGGATTATCTGCCATTAGTGACAAATGATTTTTATGAAAAACGATAACAACAGTCGTTTCCCACAGACGGCGCCAATCTGTTGATGTAAAAAACTAGATCACTCTAATTCTTCAATCACAGATAAATAAATAAGATAAAGATTTTTAAAGTGGTTCGGCTAGGAATAAAGCCTACGTCCACTGTTATGTTATTGCTGAGTGTTTGTGGAATTCTTGATTACAAGTTCTCTCAAGAAATTCCGGTCCCCTTGAATGAGGATGATACAAGGTATTTATAGCCTTGAGGTTGTACATGAAAGGGTCGATACATTAAATGATATACATATGAAAGGGTAATACATTTAATGCCCTTAGGCTTGTGCGTCAAGGATAATCATTTAATGAACCAGTTGGACTGTTCGTTATCTGGCAATCAGTGCTGTGGCCGAGATGCAGCTCGGACCGTCTGAGTAACTCGGGTATGTTGATCTTCCTGGTATTCAAGAGTTCCTCGGAGTACTTAGAGTATCTTGTTGATGTAAAAAACTAGATCACTCTAATTCTTCAATCACAGATAAATAAATAAGATAAAGATTTTTAAAGTGGTTCGGCTAGGAATAAAGCCTACGTCCACTGTTATGTTATTGCTGAGTGTTTGTGGAATTCTTGATTACAAGTTCTCTCAAGAAATTCCGGTCCCCTTGAATGAGGATGATACAAGGTATTTATAGCCTTGAGGTTGTACATGAAAGGGTCGATACATTAAATGATATACATATGAAAGGGTAATACATTTAATGCCCTTAGGCTTGTGCGTCAAGGATAATCATTTAATGAACCAGTTGGACTGTTCGTTATCTGGCAATCAGTGCTGTGGCCGAGATGCAGCTCGGACCGTCTGAGTAACTCGGGTATGTTGATCTTCCTGGTATTCAAGAGTTCCTCGGAGTACTTAGAGTATCTCGGGATGAAAGAGTTCCTCGGATGGAGTTCCTCGGCATGATAGAGCTCCTCGGTGTATTCTCGTTGCTCGGTACCAACTATGGTTGTTCAGTAAATGATCTTCCTCGCTGTTATTGTGCCACGTAGATCGACACGTGTCTTCATACTATTCGTCCACGTCAGCATATTAATTTTGGTATCAACACTTGGTACATTTGTCCATTAGCTAAACAAAGAAAATTACCTTTTGATTCCCACAATCATTTAGCTAAATCTCCGTTTGATTTGATTCACTGTAACATATGGGGTCCATATCAGGTTTTCTCACATTCTGGTTATCGTTACTTTTTAACTTTGGTAGATGATTGCAGTAGATTTACTTGGATTTATCTACTCAAAAACAAGTCAGATGTTTCGCATATTATACCAAAATTCTTTAAACTGATTGACACACTGTTCAACACCCCAATCAAAATGTTTAGATCTGATAATGCTCCAGAATTAGCTTTCACAGAATTTTTTCAAGAAAAAGGAGTCATACATCAATTTCTTGTGTTGAAAGACCTCAACAAAATTCTGTTATTGAAAAAAAACACCAACATCTTCTTAATGTAGCTAGAGCACTTTATTTTCAATCAAGAATTCCCCTTCCTTTTTGGTCTGAATGTGTTCTCACTGCTACTTTTATCATCGCTAGAACCCCTTCCTCTTTACTTCAAAACAAAACACCCTATAAACTCTTATACAATTCTATTCCTGACTATTCTCAGTTCAAAGTCTTTGGTTGCCTTGCTTTTGCTTCTACCCTCACAGCATATCGTACAAAATTTGAACCTAGATCTAGAAATGTATTTTTCTGGGATATCCTCCAGGCATCAAAGGCTATAGAGTCTATGATATCTCTACAAAACAAGTATTTGTTTCTAGAGATATTGTGTTTCATGAACATATCTTTCCTTTTCATGCCATTACCTATCCTACATCACTAATTAACCCATTCCTTACTTTGGTTCTTCCTAATTCTCCTCAAGATATCATTCCTTCTTATTTTGAATCTCCCTTTGATTCACCCCCCTCCATATACAATCCACCATTCCCCTACTCCTCCCGAAGTTTCCATATCAGATACTTGCCATACTCCACCTACTCAACCTTGCAGATCCTCCATAGTCACTCAAGCACCATCGTATCTCCAAGACTACCATTGCAATATGCTCACTAATAGTCCTCCCACCATCTCATCCCCAATTTATCCCATTTCCAATCACATTTCATACATGTAACACCCCGCCTAATTAAATACCGGGTGATCAGTCCCATACCCAATTAAATCAGAATATACAGTTGGTTCATTCTTAGCATCACTGTCGAAAATATTTTCCTATCACCTAATACTCAATTAAACTGGTGTTAGAAACTTTCCAATAAAAATTTCATTTTACCATTTCGAACAATTCTACACATTCCATTCCACAACAACAATAAATTGAATAAATATCACAATAAAGTTTAAATGCAACTGGAATCCCAACAATAGTAAATGTAACACAACGACACGAGTATAAAATCCTGACTCAAGTAGAAAAGAAACAACTGAAATCTGTAACACCCCGCCTAATTAAATACAGGGTGGCCAGTCCCATACCAAATTAAAACAGAATATACAGTTGGCTCATTCTTAGCATCACTGTCGAAAATATTTACAACCCATCCAATACCCAATTAAGTTGGTGTTAAAGAACTTTCCAAATTTTAATTTCAACAAAATCCATTTTTAGTTTACAAATAACACAACACATATTATTCTACATCATTGATAACCGAACAAATAACTCAAAAGAATTTAAATGCATTTGGAATAAACATTACCAAATAATAATCTAATACAGTAATCCCATTAATATTAAATGTATTAAAAAGACACGAATACAAGACTGTAATTTGGATTCAAATAGAAAAGAAATAACTGAATTCCTTTGGGCGACGTGTCCTAACTAAAAGAACACTGTGAATCAAATGAAGATAAACGTCTAAGCAATACTCCATAACTCCATAGCTCGTCATAATCCTCTAAGGTTGGCGTCCCTGCTACTGGACACCTGATATAAAAGATACAATAGAAAAGAAAATATGCAAGGAAACGGGTCAGAGCCCGATGTGAAAATGATTTTGAAAACAGCAAGTATTTAATAAGTGCAATAAAGAAATTATTATGTACAAGTTAATATCCAACTCTCACTTGCTATTCTCACCTCTCAACTAGAGTGCACACTTAACGTTTCTTATTAACCTCCTAGTTAATGGCTCATCTTCACTAGTTTCCATATTATGATTCCGTCCCATATCATAAACCCTTATGTCCCATACCATAAGTCTTATAATTATTCATATACATTTCTCATTAACATGAATCGTTTCTCATTAACATGAATTAAGCTTTTCGATTCTATAAGAATAAACATTCATTAACTTAATTCCATTCTCTTTCTCTATTCACCGTTATCTACAATTATCACCCTAGATAGATTTAACCACTATATACATTCATACAATTCATTATATATATATACATATATAATACGGCACCCCGAGTCACAGATGCGGTGCAATGCATTACTCTGCTATCATGTCCCAACATCACTAGTTGTCGAATAGGGGGCAAAAGGTTCGGTAAGGATTTCTCGAACCACAAACAACAACATACAAATTGGAGGCGAAAATAGTTCTCGTATTCATGGGTCACGCACATACCTACGTTCCCATAGTCAGCGGACTTATCAACTCCCCGATAAGTCTTTCATAGACCTATGTTCTTGAGCAATAAAACAAAGATCCCATGGATTCATCAGGATATGACTGTCCTCACGCGCAAACCTCCAGTCGATAGCAAGTAAGCTAGGTATGTCATACACATAAATCATCAATAAATAAAATAGGCATTATCATACCTATAATATAATATCAACAAGGTACTCACATTACCCTAAGATAGTTCCCATACGTAGCATTATATCTCTCAAATCCTACATATTAAAATATTATAACTTTACTTCTTTAATTCAATTATCCCCGAGCCTCATTCATTACTCAAGGTTCAAATAGGTTTTCCTCAATAGTATATTCAGTAAGAAATCACTAATACCCTACTGGTCCATAACATCATATCTCCCGAATTACTACGAATTAAACTCTCCCTTTAATTTGGTTAAAACCGATAGTTTCAAATCTCTTATAAACACATCTTCTGTCACTTAGAATTAAACCCTCGTGTAAACTTAAGGTTACCCAGGTATTATATTCAATCACCACTACTGAACCTATCATTGATCCTCAAGAAAACCAATTATAATCCAACAAATGAATCTAGCAACCGAAATACCTTTCAATATAATTATCGTCATTTTAATCAATTAAATCCTAATCAAATTAATTCGAATCTTATCTAGGGCCTACTGATCTTTTCTAAGTCCCATAATATCCAATTAATAATCACCAAAGATCTAAAAAAAAAGTTTAGGATAAGAATCAACATTAAAAAGAAAGAACTTTAGGAATTCTGGGGAGGTCGATCGATAGAAGGCAGGGGGTCGATCGATCGATCGCCCAGGTATCAGCCCAGTTTTATGCATTTCTTCTTCTACGGGTTTCATCATTTTTTATTATTAAACCTTCATATTAACAACCCAAATGACTAATAATCCTTACTACATGATATATCAACATATATAAATATTTTCTAATGATCTAAACATCCTAGAATCATCAAGAGATTGAGTTAAAAGCATGTTTTTATCCTCTTTTTCCAGAAAATTATCAACATAATATCTTTAAGAACACATCAATGGTTTTCAGAATTTCTTCAATAGATTTATGATTATTTCGTGGATTACTAACTACCTACAACATGATTTTAATTTCTATATATGTTCATATTTCGAGAAATCCATTTCAACTTCATCTTTGTCTTCCAAACATGAAAAATGATCTCTTTTTATAACTATTCTAACATGGACAATATAAAAACTTAGATTGCAAATATCAAACACTTGCCTCTAATGAAGGTCTGATCCTTTGGGGTGGTGTATCACAGGTGGTTCTCCCTTCTCCGGTCAACCTTCGGTGGTGGTTGGTGGTGGTGACCCTTTGGTCTTTGTTCTTCTCCTTCCCAAGTAAGCCCTTTTTCTCTTCCCAAGCAACCTTTCACTCTCTCTAGGAAGATGACTTCTCTATTTTGTGTAGAGGAGATGAATAACCCACGTACACTTAATCTCCAAATACTTATAATAGGTCAAAATCTGAAATCACTATTCACCCCTTGTAAAAATGACCAAAACACCCTTTTGATTGTCTTTTCATTTTCAAATGACCCGAAACTCAAAATTAACATCCAAATAGACTTTTCTGACTATTTCAACCCTTCCGGACGCAATGACATAGTCAAAAATGGCTATAAGGTCGATAGAAAATAAACTCCCTTTTTAATTTAACAAATTAGTCCCGACACGTCCCATACCGCGTCCGACTAAAAATTCAAATTACTGAATTAATAACTCACAGTAATATCAATAACATCCCATTCATATATTACCTAAATATCTTTAAGTAATATTCAGAATCATTTGTTTTAATATCCACAATTCGGATAAAACCCAAATGAATTAATTTATAATAAAATCCAATTAATCCATTAATTTAAAATATAATCCATTTTAAAAGTCATTAAAATCACGGGGTATTACAAAATCCTCTGTGGCGACATGCCCTAAATGAAAGATCACTACAGAGTATGAATCAAGTAAATGAAGGCGTCTAAACAATACTCCATAGATCCATAGCTCGTCAACCATTATAATCCTCTATGGCATGTGTCCCCGCGGCTCGTCGATAGAAGATACAAGAGAGAAAAGAGAATATGCAAGGAAACGGGTCAGATCCCGATGGTAAAAATAGTTTTGAAAACAACAAGTGAATAATTGAAATATTTATCACTTATAATATACATGTTAGATTATCGGACTCTCTCTTGAGATTCTCACCTCACATCTAGAGTGCACACCTAACGTACCTCTAAATCATACTTGTTACTATTCTCCATTCTAACTAGTTCATAACTGTATCAACTAATCATAGCCCATATCTATCCCGCATAATTTACATATATCCAATAAGATTCAACATGGATAAGCCTTTTTATTTATTCAACATAATTAAGCATTATCATACTTAATTAATTACATACTATTATCTTTCAATTTTACTTAATTCACACAGAAGATAGATCTAACCAGTATATACATATTCATTCAATTCATTATATATATACATATATATAATACAATACGGCATCCCGAGACACAGCAGCGGTGCATGCATTACTCTGCTATCATGTCCCAGTATAGCTTGTCGTCGTATAGGGGACTATAGGTTCGGTAAAGATTCATCGAACCACAAATATCAAATCACAAATAATGGAGGCGAACATAGTTCTAAGCCTTTGGGCTACGCACATACCTACGCACCCAAATGACCGTTCTATACCATTGTTCTCACTAATGGTAATCGACTTAAGTCCTATGTTCTCGAGCGACAAGTTAAAAATTCGATGGATTCATCAGGATATGACTTCCCTCACGCGCAAACCTCCCGTCGATAGCAAGTAAGCTAGGTATATCATACACATAAATTATCAATCAATCAAATAGGTATTATCATCTACCTATATAAAATTAGGTACTTACACTACCTATGTCATATTAGGAATTCATCCTATCACAAGTACCCGTCGTATTTATTGAATAATATCCACACTTGTAATCATGATTATCATCATATTTTTTTATGTAGTTATCACTCACATAATATTTTATTCGACCCAAGTACCCATAAATATATCATCAATATTACCCTTACTTAATATAACGATTATTCTCCTCTAAATCGTGATATAATTATGTAGATATCTCTCACAAAAATTTAATCCTCAAATCCAAATAATTTTTCAACATTAACCCAAGTCCCTCGCTCCTTGTTAACGTACCAAAATTAATAAAATCTCACCATAAGCCAAATTACCATTTTCCAATTATTATTTTTTTTTCCGATAAAGGTACATTCTGCCAGAAATATAAAATTACAATTCTGAGCCTTTTCTGCTCCGATTTTGAAAAAACTTAAAACTGCAAAGTTGTGCAGAATGTGATTTTATTCAAAAACAGACCTAAAATTATCATATAATATTCGTCCTTTTTAACAAATTTTTTCATGCATTTTATCCATTTTCTTTCTCATCAAAACCAACACAAATCAATCCAAAACTTCTCCTAATTAATCTCAATAAATATAGCAAGATATATGATCATATTCTAATAATAAAACAAACTAAAATCATTAAATAGTTTGGATTAAATCCTATTATTCCGAGAATTTTCATAGGTTCTTATTTCTCCAAAAATCATAATAACTCAGACTTCTTCTACCACTTGAAACCCAAAATTCGTGGATTAAATCATTTAAACAGAAAGAGATTTATTCTATCTAATTTTCATATCAAGAACAAATTCTAAAAACTCAATAGTTCATTCTTAAATCATGGAAGTTCATACTTCTTACTTAACCTATCCAGCATGGATATTTTAAGCAGTAAAATAAAGCAAGAATTACACTTGCCTTAATTATGTAGGTCTGAAACTTTGGTGATGATGGCTTAGAATCCTTTCCTTATTTTCCGGTGACTTTTCGGTGGTGGTGCTGGTGGTAGAAGGTGGTTAATCCCCTTTGGCTTGCCCCAAAAGTCCTTTCTCCTTCCTAAGCAACCTCTTCTCCTCCCAAGAAACTCTTCACTTTCTCTCACACTAATACCTCTCAAGTGTTTTGTGATTAAATGAAATGAACCTACGTTCCTCTAATTCATCACCTTTATAATAAAATAAATCCTGAAATTACTATTCATCTCCCAAATAAAATAACTAAAATGCCCTTTCGGGGTGTCCTTTCATCTCCTAATTGATTCGAGACCCAAATCCAACACCCGAATAGATTTTTTTGACTATTTGTATCCTTTCGGATGTAACGAAGCATTCGAAACGACTATAAGGTTGATATAAAATAATGTTTCCTTTTTATTTATTTCAATTAGTCCCGACACGTCCCATATCGCGTCGCGATTAAAGTTTCATAATTACCGTATTAGTAACTCACGATAATATAAATAACATCATATTCATATATTACTTAAATATCACTAAGTTATATTCAAAATCATATATTTCAATATCCACAAGTAATATAAAATTCGGATTAATCCCAATTAATTAATTTATAATTAATTCTAATTAATCCCATTAACTTTTAATTTAACTCATTTTAAAAGTCATTAAAATTACGGGGCATTACAATACAATTCTCTTTCATCATCCTATAAGCACTTTTCCATGACCGTGTCCAGTTTTTCAGAACCACAGTTTTACAACCAAGCTATAAAATATCCTCAATGGGGGAAAGCTATGAATGCTGAATTACAAGCCTTAGAAGACAACAACACATGGTCCATTATGCCTCTTCCCCAAGGCAAAAACTCAATTGGATGTAAATGGATTTACAAGATCAAATATTATTCTCATGGACAAATTAAAAAATATAAAGCCAGATTAGTAGCTAAAGGTTACAGTTAACAAGAAGGACTTGATTTCTTAGAAACTATCTGTCAAGTGGCGAAATTAGTGACTGTAAAGTTCTTTAAGCTCTAGCTGTTGCTCGACACTGGCATCTTAGTGACTGATGTGAATAATGCATTCCTCAATGGTGATCTACTTGAGGAAGTATACATGAACTTACCTCTGGGCTACAATAGACAGGGGGAGAATTCCAACCTTCAATCACCTCTGGTATGCAAACTCAATAAATCCCTCTATGCTCTTAAACAAGCCTCACGACAATGGTATTCTAAATTTTCGCAAGCATTCATTGCTTATGGCTTCCATCAGTCAAAGTCTGATTACTAACTTTTTACCAAAGGTTCAGGATCCTCTTTCGTAGCTCTACTTGTCTACGTTGATGATATCATCAACGTTGGTCCTAATTCTTCTCTCATTTCTTCTTTAAAGACTTTTCTTCATAGTCACTTCAAACTCGAAGATTTGGGTTCATTGAAATACTCCCTTGGTCTTGAAATAACTCATTCCACTCAAGGCATTGTCTTCTCGCAAAGACATTACACACTTCAGCTACTTGAAGACACATGTTTTCTGGCTTGCAAACCTTTTATCATGCCTATGGATCCCAAACTTCAACTCAATGCTCATGAAGGCCCACTTCTTAATGATAGTTCAGAGTATCGCAGACTCATTGACAGACTTTTATCCTTAACTATTTCAAGACCTGACATCACCTTTGCTATCCACAAATTAAGGCATTAGTTGGCTCAACCCAGGCAACCCCATCTTCAAGCTATTCATCACTTATTGCGTTATTTGAAGTTATCTCCTGGCCACGGATTATTCTTCTCTTCATCCTCCTCTCTTCAGCTCAAGGCATTTTCTGATGATGATTGGGGCACCTGTAAAGAGACACGTAGATCTATCACTGGTTATGGCATCTTCATTAGGGATTCCTTAGTTTCTTGGAAAGCCAAGAAACAATCAACCATTTCTAGATCTTCTACTGAAGCTGAATACCGTGCTTTAGCCTCCACCGCCAGTAAACTTATATGGCTTCAACAACTTCTCAAAGATTTCCACATTAATGATCCTTCTCTGTCTCTTCTCTTTTTTGATAACCAAGCTGCTGTTCATATAGCTTTTAATCCTACGTTTCATGAACGTACCAAACACATCGAAATTGATTGCCATTTTGTTCGAGACAAAGTTACACAAGGATCTATCAAACTCATGCCCATCCGATCACATCACCAACTTGTTGATATTTTCACAAAAGCTTTGCCTTCTGCTACTTTGCAACCTCTTCTTTTCAAGATGGTTGTCAAAGACATTTACAGTCCATCTTGAGGGGGAGTTTTACATATAATAAACAATTAGTTTATCAGTTAGTTAGTTGTAGATTAGATGATCATCTCTTATGTAACTTACTTGTACAATTGTACATTCTTTTATTCTGTTTTAGGCTCCTATATATAGCTCCACTGTCTATTCTTTCTGATCAAGTAATGAGAATTAGTTTTGTTCTCCATTTAGTCAATAATGTCGAAAATATGTTCTTATTATATTTAGATTCTAAGTGTGTGCATTTAAGGCACATGTTTTCAATACGTATAAACAAATACTCAATAATTTAAAATATGATGTTTAAAAATTTACAAGTTGTTTGGATCCCACAAGTCATTCCAACTGATTGGTTATTAATGATTGTTTATGACACTTCTAAACTTTTAATTGCACTTTCTAGAGTGAATTTGTATTTGGGTGGAGTTCATTTAACCATACACACTATATATTCTATCCATCAAACTCACTTTTGGTACGATATTTTTACGACTTAAAGCATTTTTCCACAAGCTTTTAAAATTGGGTGGATCTATTTACTATTTATAAAGAAAATTAGTTTATAACTTTGTTTGAGGTAAATTATTTACTATAATTATGAAATATGAATTATATCAATCATTTGAATAAAAATTAGAGACTTTGTAAATTTAGGACTTATAGTAACACATATTATGAAAAAATGACAACAAACATTTCATTACGCTTTTAATCTCTATTTTCAAATAATTTTGAAAATATGAATTATTTGAAAATAGGGATTAAAAGTGTAAATAAAATGTTTGTTGTCCTATTTTTGTAATTCATATTATTTTAAGTTCTAAAAAAATAAAATTTATGAAAAATTAATATAATTTTGAATTCATAATCTATTGGAAAAGTCTAATGCAAAAAGTTTTGTCAAAGTACTAAACAATAATGTAAGTCATTGATGCAACGACAACGTTTCGGTTGAGTTTCTGTCTTATTTGCATGTTCAATTGTCCATGTTTTAAGGGTATCCATGCTTTTGTAAGTCATGTGTCCAAATCCTTGAGCAGTGCATGTGTTATTTTCAAGTTTAAATTATGTCTTATTTGCATGTCATATATTAGAAAGCATAGTGCATGTATAGCGGTGGAGTCAGCATTGAAACTTATGCTCAATTTTTACACTAAAAAAAATTCCCAGATTTGAAACTAAATTAACAATAATTATACCCAAAAGCGAGTAAATACATGAAATTTCTACAAATAACTGAATAAAAAATTAAATTTTGTTTTAGGGTAGGCATAATTATTGTATAGACTATTCAATAAATATTTGATTTTTTTAAGAATCAAAGCATCGTTGACAAAATCATAAAAAATAGCATACAACTAGTGAAATTGAGAAGAAATATAATTATGCAACAAATTTTTGTAATACTTCAGCCCGTCCAACGAAGACATATATTAAGAATTGGAATATATGTCCAATATGATGAATTTAAAAAATATATACAATTAGAATAGTTTTCAGGGTTAATGTCAAAGCGATCATCCTACAATATATTCTTACCAAAACAATTCACGTCTAAAATATTTTCCAAAACAATCCACAAATTAGGGTCAGTTTGAAAAATCTTGCACATTTTCTTAGGAATGCCACACCAAGGACCATTTAGGAAAATCTTACATCTGAAATGAATCATATATTGTGGATCATTTTGAATAATATTTTAGTGGTGTTTTTCAAGAAAGAATATTGGAGCCAAAGTGGAATATGAAATGTTTTACCACCTCTGTCCCAATTAATAGTGGTGTTTTCCTTTTAATTCGTCTCAAATTAATAATTATTTTTATAAAATTAGTATACAAAACTAGGTTACAAAATTACCCATCTAAAAAACGCTAATAAGAGAATAATGACTAAAGTGCATGTTTTACATTTAATGGTATTCACTGTATTTAGGAGGACATATTTGAAAAGTATTTTTTTTTCCTAAAAAATCTATAACTTTCAAATAATTTAGGATAGAAGGAGTATAAAATTTGTTAAAAAGGATCCTTTAACTAGAACCATTAACACATATATTTTGATCCAAAAATTTTCATAGGCAAGATCCCAGCGTGAATAACCTGTATTTATACCATTTTTCTATAATTAACAAATATGGTAAAAAGTTACGGTATTTGTGTTGCGGGTATAGGTAATTACTTTGAAACCAAATTTATTTACATTCTTTAAGGAGAGTCATGTCCTGCCTAGGTAAATTAATGACTTAGACAATTATACAAACAGTTGTGGGTTGGAGGGGAAAGAAAAGAATTAGATGAGAAGAGAACAAAAGTAGATGAGAAAATAACACTCTAATAAAAAACTCCCCTAGGCACACTTAGGCTTAAAGCTTGAGAAAAATGTCTCGCCTTAAGTTTTTTACGCCTTATTCTTAGTAAAACCCTTAAGGTGCACTTTTTTCTAAAAACAACAATGCTTTGGTGAAACGATATTGCCTTTTAAAGAATTTTTTTACTAACTGGACCATTATTTCATCCAAAATAACCCAATAGTATTTTAATTTGCATATATTCAGACATATTTTTATAATATGTACAAGTTTTAGTATTTTAATAGCCTTGTTATGGTTTAAAAATATTAAAATATATTAAGAAGCCCTAAACGCTTTTTCACGCCTTTTTACGCCAACGCCCGCCTACGCTTCTAAAGCTTAAGGTTTGGCCTCCATGCCTCGACCACGCCCCGCGTTTTTTAGAACCTTGAAAAATAATAGAATGAAAAAGAAGATATTTTGTTATTCAACAATTCGATGATCAACAATTACAATTAAGTACCTATTTATAGAAAAATTACTACAATTAACTTTCTAATTTTGATTATAATTTACAAGTTTGTTAGAAGAAAGAGTGGCATATCATTATATGATCATGTGGGCAAGGATGGAGTCAAGATTTGTTGAGAGTAAGGAATAATATTTTTATGTTTTCCGTGGGGTTTGGGGTGGAAGCTGTCGAGCCGAATTTTTTCGAGGTCATTTTTTAATACTTGCTAAATAATTACTTAAATATTTAATAATTATCGTTTTCGACAGTAGCTCTCGGGTGGAGGCGGATGCGAGGTGTTTGGCGAGAAGGAGAGAGGGAGGTGGATGTGTGGAGGAAGTCAAGTTGTTTAACGGGACAAGTAAAGTTTTTCTATTTACGGATATTTTCCAAATTTATGCAAATCTATAATTTATACCTATATTTTTATACGAGTATTTAAGGGAGAAAAAAAACTGTGGGGGTGGAGCCCCACTGGCCCTGCCCTCCCTCCGTTTTTGCACATGGGAACATGTGACTTTTTTTATATGCAACTAACTGATTTTTTCCCTTAATCTGGCAAGTCAACATAAATATATGATTGGTTAAAACATAAACAACTTATTAAAAAATGTGAAACCCGTTATCGAGTCATTCATATTTTAACCAATCACATATCCGGATCATGTTAACCTTCATTTGCATAGGGTTAACAAATATTTACTCTATTTCTTGGCCCTTTGACAAAGCATCAATAGCTATAAGAGAGGGTTAATAGATAGAGACTCGGGTTATTTGGTCACAAATGCTTTGTCATAAGAAGGATATGACCCCCCCACCAAATCACTGGAGTTGTCTACTGGATTTTGAACTATACCTAGCGCCTTAGCCAAGGGTTTAGGTGCTCAATGCCAATGAGGTTATTAATAAACATGTTTTGTTTTATAATCTCTTCAAAATCAAATGTATACATTAAAATGATTCATCATTCTTAGGAGGTTAAGTTTGAAAAGTATATTTTTTTCCTTAAAATATTTGACTTTCAAACATGGGTTAGATATTTGGTTCTAGGTGTTGGAACCAGCTGTCTTCACCGGTTATAATAGTGCAAAACTTAAGTGGCTTTTCAGAGTTAGTCCCACATCGGTAGAATGGACAAAATGAGTTATCTTAATAAACTCATTTTGGACATCAAAGATTCAATCCTTTCGGCATTCAATGTTTTGCGGGTATGTGGAGCAGACCCAATGGGCCAAGTCACACGCGCGCGCCGCCGTCGCTGTCCGTCCTATCCGGGTCTTGGGCTCATTAAAATATAATTTTTTGAACAAATAAATTGACGTTTTTTGGGCTTAAAATTAATTATTAACGGTAATTTTTTCTGGAATAAAAAACGTGGTTATTTACAATTGAAAAATTCCTCCAACTCAAAAACGTTTTCCGAAAATTTCTCTTCCACTTAACCTTCGTTTTTGGCATACAGTTCTCTCAGAATTTTTTTTTCTTTGCAAACTGTTCTCATCTTTTTTCCATACACAGAGAAATAATTATTCATCCCTTGAATAATTATAACAACACAGAAATATTTAATCTTCCTCCAGATTATTTATATTTATCAGAATCGAGCAGTACATATCACAAAATGGGTGTTGATTGAATGAATCAGGTGTGTGCTACCAATTTCATATTTTTGGCGCTATTTTATCGTGGTCGTGGGGGTGACGAGGCAAACTTAAGACCGTCAGCACATTTTGGGTAGAGCCGCGAAAAACCTTAAAGAGAGCGACATTGTCCACGATTCAGCCGTGTTCTAGACTGTACCTGCTTCCGGATTTTCTTGTTATTTCTGTCTCGAACTTATTTGCTCCAAAATTGGATAATTTTGTTCCTTAATTCTGCATTTAATTTACTGCTGCTACAACACTAGGTCCCTAAAACTTTGCTTGAACCCCTTTGTTTTTTCAAATTTTAGTGTGTAATCCCAAGTAAAATATTTTTGTAGCATAAAATATTAGTGCAATTTATAATATTCCAGGACAGATAATAAAATATCGTTGCATTGTAAACTTAGTCTCATGGACCATAGAATAAATTTAAAAATGTGAGTTTTCTACTACTATATGTTAACACTAGGGATCTGGAACAACTACAAATCCCTAATTTTACTGCATGAATTAATAAATAATGATGGTCACAGGAGGCCATCTCCAATGAGGCATTCATTCTATACAAATTTCAATGACAACATTTAAAATGCAAAAAACCTTCTCCGGTAGATTTTATTATCTATCCTTATATGACGGGGCAGGATAAAATTGTAAAAAATATATTCCAAGTTTCCTTATGTAAAAAATTCTACATTCATGGATTATGTGACGTTGGCAAAGAAAATAGGGTTGTGCTAAAATCACTCCCATTTTTTCCATCGTGACACCACAGCACTACATTTTTAAACATAATGTACAATTATTCTAAAGCATGTTGTGGTGTCGAAGAAATAAAATGGCGGTGCCTTTAGCACAACCCCAAAAAATATAACTCACACATTATCATTTAGAGATCTACTATTAACACATGGGACATAAAGAGTTTTAAAAGTAATGTCAACGAAATACTTATTTTAACACTTTCCTATCATTATGAAAAAAGAGTTTAGAAAGACGGATAAAATAGATTTTTAGAAATATCTTGAGACATATTTTGGTAATAGTAATTTTTTCGCGACGTAATTTATTGACATAGTTTACCAAGCACAATGATGCGTTTTAATACATTAATTGGCGTGTGAGATAGTCATAACTAGTAAAATTTAATTGATCAATAAATTGAAAATACGTCTTATCAATTAAACCGTGTCAATGAAAAATATTTTGGAGAAACGGTATATAACTCGACTAAAGTGACCAACTTATCAAATCAAGTGATATGTAAACACATTATTTGATTAGTATGGAGGGTAAATTTAAAATACGATAAATGATAATAAGTTTTCTAAGAGTACATAGTTTGACCCTCAAAATATTAAGAATGACGTGATTTATAAATTATATGTCAAAATTACGTCCTTACTACTTTTATGTTCTAAATACTTGTTTTTAAAGTACATATTATCTGGATCCTTAAAATAATAATCAACGTAATTATTAACATATCAATTGGTTAATTTAGTCGGTCCATGTACTAACAGGGCTCAAAATTTACGAGGGGTAATACTACGTATATTTTTTATATGACCCTATTTTATTACCCGACTGACCTGTCTAATACATATTGGCTGGTGTTTGTAATTCACATAGCGTCATTATAAACACCAACTAATGCTTGTTTGACACGTAAACTGAATTAAAAAAAAGGATCATAAAAAAGAAATACCTAATATTTCTCATTTTAGAATAAAATGACTTTTACACTAAAGGACATAATTTTTTGAATTTAAACAACAGCTGCTCACCTTTTATAAAATACGGACACAAGTAGCTATCACAAGATTTTATTAAACATTTATTACCCTCTTAGCCTCATTTGAATCTTTTGAGTGTAGCTATAGGGCAACCAATGAGTCACTAAATGGTTGGTGGGGTCATCACTTTACCCACTTATGTCTCCAACTAACCCCATTTGTTTCCCATTGCTTGTGTTTGAAAGTTCCCAAACACAAGCAAATATGATTTTCATCTCATTTTGAATAATATCTAGGAGACTATGAACCTTTGTTCTCTTCTTTAAGAAGGTAGCTCACTTTTTAAGCTATAGTTTAGCTCCTTTATGTAAAATAGGGGCACAATTTATTTGCACAAATGGACACGTCTCTTTTTAAAGTGGCACTCATTGGTTTAGTTATTGTTTTCAAGATATGATTAAGAAATCAGCAAATCTTAAAGGCCAAAACATAGGATGGACATCAAATACATAAAGATTGTACTTGTGGGAAACCTATGTTTGAAAAATGTTCAGCAGGAAATTTCTTTAAATCATGCAACTTCTTTAAATGATTGGGGAACACTTTGGATGGCAATAACTTTGGGTATAATATAACTCCACCAGTTTTAAAATTATTCTCAATTTAACAACAGTTTAAAGAAGGGGGCTTCATTTTTAAGTCTCTCGTACATGAAAATTTTAACCTGTGGTCCAAGAACTTATCAACTTTAAGTTGCGGTATTTCCCTCTCAAAATAATTTAAAATGCAGTCCATGTGTAACAATATGACACTATTGACCAGCATTTCCCTCCCAAAATAATTTAGAATGCGGTCCAACAACTTATCAACTTTCACTTAGGGTGTGTTTGATAAATAAGATGAAAAATAACTCCTAAGAGTCAATTTTCATGGAATTGAAAACTTGAAAATATTTTGCATGAAATTTTTTTGTTGGTGTTGTTTTATTGCAATTATTTTTCAGGTGGAAAATGCTCTATTTTTCGTCTTTTGTGTGTTTGATTTTCAATATTTTTCATGAAAAAAAGTAGAAAATATATATAAAAACAAAAAATTAATAAAAATCCCACAAAATTAATAAAATAGCAGAAAATTAATAAAAATTCCAGAATATTAATAAAAAATAACAAAAAAAATTTAGAAAACACAAAAAAAGAATGAAAGACCAGAAAATAAATATTAACCCGCTATTAAATATAAAAAACGGAAAAAATGAATTCGGGGTATTAAGAAAAAATAAAAAATGAATAAAAATAAAATCCACCACGCCCCCTCCCCCACACCCCCATCCCAACCCCCAACTGTTTCATCCCCCCGTGTCGCCAGGTCTGTTCTTTTTTTTTAATTCTCTTGTTTTTTTTTTTTTTTCAAATATTTGCATTTTTATTAGTTTTCTAGGGTATTTATTCATTTCCATTTTTAAAATTTTTTGAACACTCTTTTATTTTTTTTGAATTAATAAATTTCTGACTTTTTAATAAAATTCTAGTTTTTAAAAAAAAATTAATTCAGAGGTTAATATTTGTTTTCTATTTTTGATTCGTTTTCTATATTTTTTTCATTATTGTTTGTGTTTTTATTGATTTCTCTCTTTTTTTTTTCTGATTTTATTTTTATTTTCTATTTTTAAAAAAATAAATTCTAGGACTAATATTTTTTTATGTATTTTTTAAATTTTCTGTTATTTGTTTCCTTAATTAATAAATTTTGGGTGTTTTTTATTCACTTTTTGTAATTTTTTTCATTATTTTGGCTTTTTATTCACTTTCTAAATTTTTTTCATTATGTTTAAATTTTTATCCACTTTCTGTTTTTTTGGGGTTTTAATTACTTTCTGGATTTTTTTCATTATTTTTGGGGTTTTATTCACTTTCTAGATTTTTCATTATTTTTGGGGTTTTAATTACTTTCTGGATTTTTTTTCATTATTTTTTGAGTTTTATTTTACATTCTGGATTTTTTAAATTATTTTTGAGAATTTATTCACTTTTTAGAATTTATTTCAATATTTTTGGGTTTTTATTTACTTTCTAGAAACTTTTCATTATTTTTTGGTTTTTATTCACTTTCTGGAATTTTTTCATTTTTTGGGGGGGTTTATTCACTTTCTGTATTTTTTTTCATTATTTTTGGGTCTTTATTCTGTTTCAAGATTTTTTTCATTATTTTGAGGGTTTTATTCACTTTCTGGATTTTTTTCATTATTTTTGGATTTTTTTTCATTTTTTGGAATTTGATTCACTTTTTGTATTTTTTTTCATCGTTTTTGGTGGTTTTATTCAGTTTCTGGATTTCTTTTATTATTTTTGGGGTTTTATTCAGTTTTAGGATTTATTTCAATTTTTTAGGTTTTTATTCACTTTCGGGATTTTTTTTCATTTTTTGGGGAGGTAATTGACTTTCTGAATTTTTTTCATTATTTTGAGGATTTTATTCACTTTCTGTATTTTTTCATTATTTTTGGGTTTTTATACATTTTATGGATTTTTTTCATTATTTTTTGGATTTTTATTCACATTTTGAAATTTTTTCATTATTTTTGGGTTTTTACTCATTTTTTGGATTTTTATCAATTTTTTTGGCGTGGCAATTCTTTTTCCTGAAAAATGAATAACAAGGTGGGAGGAGGTTTTTTAATTCCACATTTTTGTGGAAAAAGTGGTTATGTGAATTGTTTTAAGGAAATCAATTCCATGGAAAATTTTGTTTACCAAACATTCAAAAGATGGAAAATGACTCCATATATTGTATTTTCCATAGAAAATTAGCGTTATCAAACACACCCTTAAGGTTTTTAAATTTTTTTTACAAATAATTTTATTTTCTTAGATCGTTTTCACTTTTACTAGCATTTGATCCATTTTTTCTAACTAAAAAGACTGTTTTGCCCATGAATACATTAGATAGATAGATAGATAGATAGATAGATAGATAGATAGAGAGAGAGAGAGAGAGAGAGACTCATACACACCAAGTACACATATCTGTAGGGTGACAATTCGGATTAGTCGTGTCATTTTCGAGTCGCGCTGATTTTAACTTGAGTATAAGTTTTGGGTCCTCTTAAATCTATACAAGTTAATCGTGTCATTTTCGGGTTATTACCGTTAACGGGTTATCGTGTCAAAACTTGTCAGCGCTACATACTTGCTGGCACATACCTATTTTTTAAAAATATTTTAAAAAAAATTTGAGTTAAATTTTTTTATGTGATATTTAAACATTTCGAGAGATCCATGTTAAAATAATCAGCTCAAAATAATTTTTTTGCTATTTTAAAAATATCGATCAAACTTTCACAGCTTTTAAAGTGCTTTAAAAGTGTGAAAGTTTGACAAATTTTTTTAAAATAGCAAAAAAAATATTTTGAGTTGATTTTTTGTTTTATTTTGGTTCCTTGAAATGTTAAAATACAACACAAAAATTACTCAACTCAAAAATAATTTTTTTACTATGTTAAAAAATAGGTATGCAGACTTGGTATGTACAGGAGCCTGATGATATATATATATATATATATATATATATATATATATATATATATATATATATATATATGTGTGTGTGTGTGTGTGTGTGTGTGTGTGTGTGTGTGTGTGTGTGTGCATGCGCTCTCATGTGTGTGAACATATATAATATATATTTATAAATATATAATGTTCATATATTAGGGGGAAAATACGATTTCATGACGTCTCATGTATTTATTCAGTTGTGTTTGTGTTAGGTACAAAAAATTAGATTTCTTGTTGTGTCGTGTCTTACCGGTTTTCTTTGGGTCGTGCGAAAAAATTCATGTTGTGCTATGTCGTGTCACATTTAATCGAGTCGTGTTTGGGTTTGGTAAAATAAAACGTGTTAGGTCGTGTAGCGTTTATTGAGGTCATATTCATGTTAGAAAAAAAATATTCGCTTCCATGTTGAGTAACAAAATAAGATTTCTTGTTGCGTCATTTCACTTTTATTGGGGTTATGTTCGTGTTAAGTAAAAAATATCGTATCGTGTCACATTTAGTTGTGTTGTGTTCGTGTTTGGTAAAAAAAAGTAAAATTTTGTGTCGTGCCGCATCACTTTTATTCAGATCGTATTTGTGTTGGATGGAAAATAATCATGTGTATGTTTGGAAAAATGGTTTCATGCTGTGTCGTGTCATTTCAATTTGAGTCGTGTTTGTGCTATGTAAAAAATAAGATGTGTCATATATAATTTTAATTGGGTCGTAGGTGTTTGGTAAAAAAATCGTATCTTGTCGTGTTGATTTTATTTAGGTCGTATTCGTGTTAGGTAACAAAAATAAGATTTCATATCATGTCACTTTTTAATTGGTTTGTGTTTGATTAAAAAAAAATAAGATTTCAACTCTTGTATCCTCGCTTTTATATGAGTCATTTTCGTGTTAGGTGAAAATATAAGATTCCGTATCATGTCTCATTTTAATGGTGTTGTGTTTGTGTTTGGAAAAAAAACATAGAATTTGTATTGTGTGGCTTTTATTTGTGTCATGTTCGTGTTAGGTAAAAAAAGTGGATTCCGTATCTTGTTGCATCGCATATTAATTGGGTTGTCTCCATGTTTGGTTAAAAAAATTCAATTTCAATTTGTGTCGTGTCATTTTATATGAGTCGTATTCATGTTAGATGAAAAATATTTGTGCCATGACATGTCGCTTATATTTGAGTCGTGTTTGTGCTAGGTTCACTTTGTTTTGCATATAAATTAGATCTTGTTTTTGTATTTGGGTCGGTGCTCGTGTTTGGTAAAAAATATTTATCGTTGTGTTTGGCAAAAATAAGACTTCGCATCATATTTGTGTTAAAAAATAAGATATCGTGTCGCGTCGCGTTTTTATCAGGTCGTGTTTGTATATATCTAGATTATATATTCATACACACACACACACACACACACACACACACACACACACACACACTCTCTCTCTCTCTCTCTCTTTCTAATATAGACTAATGTATTCAGAGGTAAAACAATCTGTTTAGTGAAAAAATGGTTCAACTAACAGTTTTCATTAATTTTGGACCCATAGTGACTAATACCACAACTAGTAGACACTAACCCCCAAATAACAATAGCAACTAAACCTTAAACCCCAAATGACCCCTATGTCTTTAAACTTTGTTAAAATATTTCTTAATTGGTTGATAGAAAGATTTCTATAATGTTAGTTGTCTTGCATCCACATACATTAATATTCAAACTATATAAATACCAATCATATTAAAGCAAAGTATGAATTAAAGAGATTAAGGGACGTGAACGTACCGAAATTGTTTATGTCATTCGATAGTGCCTACTTTCACGCCCGAGACGGTACTTGGGGAAGCTCCATTATCTTTTAGCTCTTTATGCCTGAACTAAAATCATACGAGGACTTATGACCCCTTGAACCGCAATCACTAAGGGAACTATCTTCCTTCCTTTCCCAAGCGAACACGAGCAAAACCGATGACTTATTATTCCTAAACTCCCCACAACAACGACACTACCTGTCGTAAAAGATATAATGGACTTCATGACTTTCTCTTGCCGCCATAAACTAAGGCTTTCGTGGACTTTTTATTAATCCAGACTTTGTGGATCACCATAGACCAACTACAATATTTGATTTGCGTCTTCGTACGGCTTGAACATTTTTACAATGATTTTTCTCCTTAATTGTTTAATGAATACATTAATGCACAATATGATCTTCTTTATTTTGGATTCATCAATATGAGCATGTTTAGAATATTGAGGTTGAGGCTTTGATGATGATACTGATGATGATGTCGAATGGGAATTCTTTAATTTTTCTTCTCATTTTCCCTTCTTCTTTTTATTTCTCTCTTTTGAAGCTTAGTTTAATTTTTCCACGAATGAGATCTACTTCATGGAATACATGATTTATTTTTTATGAAAAAGATGAAGCCTTCTTGCGTTAAGATTTGATGCTGTGATTTGGGCTTTTTTTCATATGAGGTTATTTCATTTCTTTTGGTTTGAAATGTTTTTTGTTTGTTTTTAAATGTGTCTATTTTGTTTGATATGGGAATTTTTGTTTGAAATGGGTCATTTGGATTGAAATAGGCATTTTGGTTTGATATGATACTTGTGGTTTTAAATGAATGGAATTTTCTCTCTATATAAATATAACACTTCTCGTAATCACAAGAAATTAGCTCAGGTGTTGTTTTGGGTTTGATTCTTATCTTAAATCGGACTTGGGTATTGAATATTAGCTCATGTGTAATTTTAGGTTTAGTTCTTGACTTAAATGAGATTTAAGTTTTGAATCTTTGCTAAAATGAAGTTTGGATCATGGCTCAAATGGGATTTGGATTTTGGATCTTACCTCTTTTGGTTGATGATCTTTGGGGTGAGGGATTTTTGTTTGTTCTACACCCCAAATTAAGTTCTTTCGATGTTATGAGGTGTATTTATTGAGCCTTGAAGAAAACTAATCATTATAGGGTATTTATGTAAAATCTATATTGGTTCTCATTTAAGAAAAACTAGTCATTGGAGCGTGATAAACACATTTTTGCACTGTATTTGTGTCAATGTTTGGTTAAAAGAGGCATCTTGAGATAATCACTTTTAATTTACACAAACGACTAGTAGACGACTAAAAGTCTTTTTTTCACGGGGAATAATTTTCTTCTAGTGAAAGGTTGGTTTCGGGTAAATTTAAGTGTGATTATAGATAATACTTTAATCATACTAGTTGTGTTATACTATTATATCAATTCTATAATCACCCAATACTCTTTTTTAAAGCACTTGAATTATTTATCACACGATTTGCCTCATAATGTGCTTTTATAATGCTTGATTATGCCTTTAATTGTATTTTGACTTTCATAAGGCTTAAGTGGGTGATTTACTTGACTAATAGAAGTATTTTTAATGGGAATAAGATTCTTCTAGAGAGTCATTGGTTTTCAGTAAGTTCGGGTGTGATTAGAGCTAATAATTTGATGATAATAGTTGTGTTATACTGTTACATAAATTCCATAATTACTCAGTAGTTTTCTAGGAATCACTTGAAGATTTCATCAGTCGATTTGCCTCTAAATATTCTTTCATAATACTTGATTATGCCTTTGATTGTACTTAGACTTTCATGAGGTTTGAGTTAGTGATTTGCTTGACAAATTGTCTTAAGTTTCATGGAGCTTGGGTAGGTGAGCTACTTGCTTGCTTGGGTATGAGATTATAACTCATTTTTGAATGCAAAATATTCCATTTTTATTAAGACAATTCAATCGATATAGTTTAGAAAATTTTGAACATTCCCCCTTATTTGGAGATGCGATTTTGAGAAAAATATTTCCGCCCCCTTTCTCATATTACTCCCTTCTACTTGGAAACTTCACTGTCAAAAATTAATTTTATCTCCTTTCATCTTATAATATCTTTCCCCATCTCTCATTATCAAAAATTACTAGGAAGTGTTTGGGCATTCTATGCCTCTAACAAAGCTTGGAAAAGTATTTTTGAAATCTTATATTTTTTAGAGCCCATGGATTTAGAAAAGGATTTGGTTCCCCCTTTCTTATGTTATGGAGGCCTCAAGAAAGATTGCATGTGGAGTATATGGATAAAGTCAAGGACTTTAAATTTTGGCATTCAAAGTTGTATTGTTAAAAAAATGTATAAAGCATTTTATCAATAGGGCATGCACCAAGTGTAGTAAATGTATCATCTTATCATCATAACATCTGTACGGACATATTTTACACTCTCTCAGTTTATTTTGTATAACCTTTAATCCGGAACAAACTTTTTGTGTCATAGTAAATTCGTATCAAGTGTACTGAGTTGTAAATGCATATCATTGAAGATAAAGATACAAAGCGCCGTGACATAGACTACTGGATCATATCAGACTTTTTAAACGAAAGAATATTTGAGGTTGGGTAGGGTTTTCAAGTTTTGTATTTCTATTAGTTTATCTTTTAAAGAAAGGAATTTACATGACAAAATTTGATTTCGAAAAAGAATGGAAAAGGTTACTTTAAATGTTTCATTTACAAGAACCTTAAAAATAACAATATCGTTCAAACGAGATTCTCTCAATAAAAAGATGTTTTAATCGAGGTCACTATTGTTCAAACAACTTACCTCGTAAGATAAACTACTTCAAACGAGGGCACCTCAAAAGAAGCAAGTTTTAAATGAGGGTCCTACTTTTTATTCATAGGACTTCGTAAGATAAGAACTTCAATTGAGTGAACCTCGATCGTAAGTTATCTCATTCAAACGAGGGGTGCCTGGTTCGGATGAGGGCCGTATTTTTAGGAAACATGTTTTAGTGAAGTTCTGCTACTATTAAAGTATAAGTAAATTTGTAAACGCTTATTTCAAAGAACGAAGTGCAATTTTTATACAGAACCCTTTTCTTAGGTTTAAGAGAGTTCTTTAAGATCATGAAAGTCTTTCAACTTCCATGATTTCAAGGTACACTTTTGGTTTACAATCCCTTTGAATCTTCTATGTTAGGGAAATAATTTCACCAGTGATTATGTGGGTGATTATCACGTTTGACTACCTGTGGGAAAATTGTCATCAATCGAAGATCAATGGATACCGAGGACGTAGAGGTTGTGCAATTGATTCCTGGACTGAAATGACTATTGTTAATAAGGGTAGATACAAAGGATTAAAATGCCAGGGTTTCGTGGTTGTTGTCGTTGTCATATATGAAAGTCATGTCTGAGTCCTTCCAAGACCAGTAAACATATTCAGTACAAGTGGATATGTGTGGTTTAGGGTGATAGTGATTTTTTGTGGTTTCCACTCTAAAATCCTTGTGTGCATGTGTCATTGATTTATTTATCTGCTTCAGCTGATAATAACTTGCATGCGTATTTGGACTAATTTATTTTATTATGTAAAATTAAGGTTGGTTCAAATTAAAAATGATTTAATATTATTTGACATTGTGATTAATTAATCAAACGCGGACCTTAGGCACATAGCTATTTCAAATTAGTATCATAGCTCGCTTTATTATGAATACGAAGCTATGTCTATTGAAGGTCATTCAATCATCCATCCATATATTTTTAATGGTAGTAGCTACGTTTATTAGAAAGCATGTATGGCCATTTTCCTTAAGGTTCAAGATGATAAGGTGTGGTTAATTGTTATTAGGGGGTGGAAAGTTTCAATGACTCATCTAGGAGAAACTGTTGTGTTGTCCTTAAACCTGAGGATTCCTAGCTCTAAGGGGCTCAATGCAATTTTATGTGTAGTCACCAAAAGATAGTTCTTTCGAAACTGTATGTGCACTACGTCCAAGGAGGCATGGGATATTCAGTAGCTCACCCATGAGGGTATTGATATCATTCGTGTATTAAATCTCTCATATCACCCTAACCAGTTTAATCTCTTGAATATTCTAAAAAAGAGACCTTCGATAAGTTTTACGCAAAAATCTTTGACATCGCGAACTCTCACTTTTATTTAAGTGATAAGATATTGGGCTCTAGAGTCGTAAAGAAAATATTATGTCTTTATAACCTAGGTTTCTTCCCCACGTCTCAAACCTAAACATCATAGGCAGTATATATAACATGAAGGTAGAGGATATCATTAGGTCTATCCAAACCTTTTAGTTGGAAAAACATCCGCTAGAGATGAATTGTTATTATTTTTAAAGCCATAAGGCTGAGACTTTCGATTCCAATATGATCGATATCGAAGAGGAGGATTTAACCAAATTAACCGAGACGTTGAATAAAATTCTCAAACATAATAAATTTGATCTGCCAAAATATTTTGAGAAAAATAGTGCTAATAAGTTAAGATCTTCAAGGAACTGAAGGATAAAAAAGGATTCAGGGAGATGCTTCAAATGTCAAAATGTTGGTTATGAGTCCTTCGAGTGTCCGATTAGAACAAGGAGTAAGGGCAATAAAAGTAGTGAATCTGGCTCTACGATTGAGTCTTCAGTTTAATATAATCATTGCGTTCACTGTCATTTTAAGATGCTTCTACTCCTATGTCCTCTTTTGTTGAAGGCCAACTAGAGGATGATGGCGTAGAGTCCCATTCCTAACTTTTCCAAGATGGAGAGGGATAGGTTGACATTTAACAGTCTTACTTCGAGCTTTATGATATTTCCCTCAAGATGGAAAAGGTGAATCTTAAGCTTTCCAATAAGCTTAAGAAGTGCCAATAGGATATTTATGTCATAAAGGAAGGTAAGTTACTTATGAGGATTTTGAAATCTTTTGAAGCAATCTTTGTTGAGAAGTTGAAATTGGGGAATGTCTAGCGTAGATTGGGTTATGACCATTTAAAAGGATCTCCTAAAGTCGAGACCATCTTTGTCAAAATGTTGAACAATAATCTTATGCATACCCCACTTAGGAACACTCCTAAGCTGAAGTACACCAAAATAGGTGATTTTTCACTGCTATTTATTGTCATGATTTAGGGCGTGACAAAAAATATTGCCATTGATGTGTAAACATTGGATCATCCAACACAAAACTAATTGGCAATGGGTGGGAGTGATAAGCACCCAAAAGTGTACATTTTATATCCCGAATAGACGTATTTTAGGTGCTAATTCTCGACAAATTGGATCTTATATGCGTAAATATTTAATGTGCAAGCTTGATCGTCGTTTGTGGAGTTCAAATGCTTATTTCAAGGCAAATGTGCAATTTATGGAGATAATTCCCCGGTCCCGTACCTTACCCAAGCCTAACCTTCACCTAAACCTCATGTGTGTTTAGTTTGTGTTTTTGGATATTTTTTTAGATTTTTATTTTTCATTTTTTTAAAATTTCCTCGAATTTATTTTCTAGTTCTTTTAATTTTTAATTTTTGATTAGTTTTAAATTTTAGTAGTTATTTTCATTTTATTTTATTATTAGGATTAGTTTTAGTAGTTTATTTTTAGTTTTACCAGATTTTATATTTTTAAGACTTGAGGTTTTATTTTTATTTGATTTATAGTTTTTATTTTTATTATTTTAATTTTATTTTATAAATTAGAAATTTAATAGATTTTATTTTATTTGCAATTTTTTATAATTCGTTTTATTTAGTGTTGTTTTATTTTGATTTTTATTTTTTATTAGGATGAGTTTTTTTTAGAAATTTATTTTTCTACTTTTATTAGTTTATTATTTTACGACTTTAGTTTTAATTTTAGTCGACTTTTATTTTTATTTTGTTTGGATGTAATTTTTAGTTTTATTAGTTTTAGTTAGATAGTTTTTTTAGGTACAATCTAACACACACATCACTCACTCCCATCTTACCTAACCTACACCATACACACACTATCCTAAACTAAACACCTCACCCACACACCAATACCATACACCCGCACACACTAAATCACCCCCACTTCATCTTCTCCAACAAACCCACACACATATTCTCTCTCACAAACCTCCATAACCCAAACCAAAACTCATCGCTCCTAGACCGACTACCACTAGCCTTGACCCAAGACACCTCAACCACCGACCTTTGACACCCCGCCTAATTAAATACCGGGTGATCAGTCCTTTATTAAATTAAAATAGAATGTTCGGTTGGTTCATTCTTAGCATCACGGTCGAAAAACATTTAATAAATAAACCACCTAATAATTAATTGAGCTAGTGCCAAAAATATTTTCCGCTTTAATATAACAAAATATTTCCCATTTCAATTCAAGTAAATAAAATATAATCCATTCACCACACGTATGAATATAATAAATATTGAGTCTGAATCAAATACTAAAATAAACGAGACTGGATAAAACATTCCAGTTCAAAACCTCAAACCAAAGAACCATAGTAATTCAGTCCAACTAAAATAACTGGAAAGTAAACCGAATACCATCTCTGATAAAAATGACTAAGGATGGGCGACACTTGCCCTAAATAAGAGTCTAGATAGAACTGAACGAAACGATAGAGGCGTCTAATACAAGGACCTATAGCTTCCACAATAGCTGCAGCACGCCAAGAAATCCAAGTCTCTAAATCTGGTGTCCCTGTGGCTGAGCACCTGATATAATACATATATAGCAAAGAGAGAAGAGATACAATAAACGGGTCAGAGCTCGATGTTATAAAAAAAATGATTCGGAAAGTATTTAAAACTGCATAAAAGCAAGTATTATGTGCATGTTAGATATCGAACTCTCACATGAGATTCCACCTCTCATCTATTGTGCACGCCTAACGTACATCTAATCCCACCTAGCTATGCCTCCCAGCCTAACTAGTTCGAGGTCATACTAATACTAACTATACCCACCAGTAGTATTCTCGTATCGCCCATACAATACGCTATTAAATTAGCCTATGCCGAATAGATAATTAACATGTTTCTCATTTGCATAATAAATCTATTACACGCTTAAGATTTATATTATATATCAATGTTCCCATATCTACTAACTACACACAGTAGAATGATTTACAAGTTCCTCTGTATATAAATATAGTCACAGCATCCCTATACATATATATATACTAATTATGCACCCTCGGGCTAAGACCCATTAGCGCACCTAACTATATTAATTATTCACCCCCGGGTTAGCACCCATTAGCGCACGCATTAATAGTATTCTTGCACCCCCGGGGTATCACCCATTATCGCACTTAACAATAATATTCCTGCACCCCCGGGTTATCACCCATTAGTGCACTTAACAATAATATCAATCGATAGGCATACACACATCCTATTAAAATCCATAGGTTTACACTTAACCTAATCATGTATTTTCCACATATTTAAGTCTTTTATTACAATTCGAAATATAATTATTTCAAGTATTCTCTCTCGAATTTCTAAGATTAATACATCCCACGTATGTCCAAGTCCTACGCCACACTTTCCTCCATATATCATCACTTGAAACCTCAGTGTACTACATTAGGATTCCCACATTACAAGTCCCGAAAGGTGTCCTAAGGGTCCACAAATCAATTCTGGAAAAATTAGCAAGGCGGTCTAGACGCACTAGGAAAGCGATCTGGACCCTTTTTTTAGAAACACACAATCCGAACATTTTTAAATAAAACGATACGGACCTTTTTAAATAAAACGATTCGGACCTTCTTTTGAAAAATGGTTCAGACCTTTTATGAAAGGCAGTCCAGACCGCTACCCTTTTCGACGCAGATTAACCGAGAAACGTTCTCTTCACCAATTCAATAACTATAACCTTTACAAATCATTCCCAAATGCCGATCAATCATACTAAATCAATTAACTAACATGTATGTATAATTTCCCCTAATATAACATAATTAATTCGTTACTAATCATGAATATAATCTGTGATTCCCAAATAGTTAATAAAACCTTAGTTCTTACAATCATCAATCAAGACATAAAATTTCCAGATTTGTCTATCACAAAAAGTCTTTTATGCGTGATTTCTAATCTACATACATAAACTATTTAACCTAAATTAATCTCAGGTTCAATTCATGTATATCAAATCCCCAATTTTCATCACTTTTATTAACAATATAAGGGTATTCCATTCCTACACTAACATGAACATGGGTATTGCTAAAGGAAAGCAAGTAATAAACACTTGCCTGATTATGAAAGTTTGATTCCTCGCTTGAAATTGGTACAGATGTATTCTACTTTTTCTGATCTACGTGTTGATGATGTTTTTGGTGAAAGCTAACTGAGTTTGGCCTTGGGACTCCTAGGAACCTCTTCTTCTCCTTCCTATAAGACTCTCTCTTTTCTTTTACAGATAAAAACCCTAACTGTAACTACGTAAGGGATATTAAAGCACTATACCCCAAAAATGTAATTTACCAAAACGCCCTCCTGGGAAGCTGGTTAGACCTAAGATTGCCTCGGGACCCAAACTAAAACTACGGGTATACTATTATGACTATCTCGACCCTTTCGGACTGAACGCGCACTCGAAACGATCATACGAGTTAATAAAAATCAATTCTCTTTTTATTCCTATTAATTAATCCCGACACGACTCACACGCACGTTTGACTTAAATTACCAATTGTCGTATTTATCAATCTCGACAATTTATCAAAATGCATAATTCCATATTACATATCACACAGTAATATTCAATCAATAAGTATTAACCCTGGCACGCTAGTTAATATATTTTTAATCCGGATTAATTAACAATTAAATCTCACATTTTAATTCAATTAATCCAACAATAATAATTAAATTCCATAATTATTTAAATCATCAAAAATATGGGGTGTTACATACTTCCCCCCTAATAACGGAATTTCGTCCCGAAATTCAAAAAATAAGGCATACCTGGTACAAATAAGTCAGGATACTTCTCATGCATATCCGCCTCTCGTTCCCAAGTAGACTCCTCCAAATTGTGGTGCTCCCACTGTACCCGCACAAGTGGAACTACCTTTGACCTCAGTCTCCTCTCGCTATAGTCTAGGATAGCCATTGGTCTTTCCTCGGAAGAACTGTCGGGTTGCAAATCAATCTCTTCTATCACTATGCGGGTGTGGGCTAACTCATCCCGAAGATACCGCCTCAGTGACGAAATGTGGATCACATCATGAATAGGATGCAGGTGCTCCGGTAATCCAAGTCTATATGCCACTGGTCCGATCCTCTCGATGATAGGAAATGGTCCTACGTATCTCGGAGTCTATTTCCCCTCTTCCTAAACCTCATTACCCCCTTCATAGGAGATACTCTCAACAAAATCTGGTCTCCCACAGCGAACTCCCTGAAGGACCTCCTAGCATCGACGTAGCTTTTCTGTCTATCCTGGGCTACCCGTATGCGACTTCGAATCATCTCAATCCTGCTTGACGTATCCTGAACTACATCCGTCCCTAGTAGTTTGTTCTCCCCCACCTCTAGACAACAAGCAGGAGAACGACAAGGTCTACCATATAACACCTCAAACGGGGTCATGCCATTCGTGAACTGATAGGAGTTATTATAAAATAACTCCATCTGTGGAAGGTACTGCTCCCAACCTCCCCCAAAGTCGAGGATACACATGCGTAACTTATCCTCAAGCATCTGATTAGTGCGCTCAGTCTGCCGGTGGTACGCCGTACTCAACCTCAACTCGGTGCCAATCGCCTCTTGGAAGATTTCCCAAAAATGAGACGCAAAAGTCTTGTCTCTATCTGAAACGATATCCAAAGGCACACCATGCAGTCTCACTATTTCTGCAATAAATATCTGGGCATACTGTCCTGCTGTGTAGTCTATCCTGACTGGTATAAAATGGGCTACTTTCGTCAATCGGTCCACAATGACCCATATAGAATTGTGCCCCCTCTGCGAAGTAGGTAACCCAGTAATGAAATCCATGGAAATACCCTCCCATTTCCACGTAGGGATCTCTAACAGCTGAGGTAAACCTGGCGGTCTCTGATGGTCCACCTTCACCAACTGACAAGTGGTACACCTGGAGACGAACTCTGTGATGTATCTCTTCATTCCACTTCACCAGTACTGGTGCCTCATATCCTGGTACATCTTATCCCCACCGGGATGTACCACAAATCGAGACCCATGCGACTCTGTCATCACTGCATGTCGTAGGTCCTCTCCCTCAGGAACAACTAATCTCCCGTTGAAGCACAAGACTCCCTCAGAACTCACTGAGTAGGACTCGACTCCATCGGCTAAGAGATGTCTAATCCGCTCCTGACAAAACGAATCCGCTGCCTGGGCCTGAACCACCCTCGTCACTATCTGTGGTGTTACAGTCATAACTGACATGAATGACTTGGCAACTGCCTCCTGATGTCCCAGATCTTTCCATTTCGCCCTCCACACCTCGATCATCTCATCTACTGGCCTACGGCTCAACACATCAGCAACTACGTTAGCCTTTCTCGGGTGATAATGTATCTCAAATTTATAATCTTTTACAAACTCAAGCCACCCGCGCTGACGCATATTTAACTCCTTCTGCGTGAACAAGTACTGTAGTGACTTGTGGTCTGTAAATAGGCAAAAATGCTCCCCCAATAAATAATGTCTCCAAATATGGAGCGCAAACACGACTGCTGCCAGCTCTAAGTCGTGGGTGGGGTAGTTCTTCTCGTGAGGCTTATGCTTTCGGTAAGCAAAAGCTATAGCTCGTTCCTCCCGCTGCAATACTCCCCCAAAACCTTTTAAGGATACGTTAGTATACACTAGGTACTCCACACCTGCTCTGGGAAGTACTAGTACAGGTTCTGAAGTTAACTTATCCTTCAACTCATCGAATGCCAACTGACACGCATCATCCCAAATAAACGGCACGCCCTTACAAGTCAGATTCATCATCGAACTCGCAATCTTCGAGAATCCTCGAATGAACCATCTGTAGTAACCGGCTAAACCCAGAAAACTCCGTACCTCCATCGGTGTCGTGGGCTGTCCCCACTCCCTCACCGCTGACACTTTTCTAGGATCTACATATACTCCCTTCTCAGATACAATGTGCCCCCAAAACTGTACCTCATGCTGCCAAAACTCACATTTCTCTAATTTGGCATACAACGCATGCTCCCGTAAGGTTTGTAGAACCCTACGTAAGTGCTCGACATGCTCCTCCTTGGTACGAGAATAAGTCAGAATGTCACCTATGAAGACGATGATAAACATATCTAGGAACTTTCTGAAGACTCTATTCATCAAGTCCATAAATACTCCTGGGGCGTTGGTTAGCCCAAATGGCATAACTCGAAACTCATACAATCCATACCTCATCAGAAAATCAGTCTTATGCACATCCTGCTCCGGGATGCGTAGATGATGATACTAGGATCTCAAATCCATCTTTGAGAACTAGGTTTCTCCCCTCAGTTGGTCAAATAAGTCATCGATGCGAGGTAACGGATATTTACTCCGTATCTTGACTTTATTTAGCTCCCGATAATCGATACAGAGTCGTGAGGATCCAGCCCTCTTCTTCACAAACAGAACTGGAGCACCCCAAGGCGAGGTACTCCTACGGATGAAACCCTATCCCAATAATTGTTCAATCTGATCTCGTAACGCCCCTATCTCTGTCGGAGCCATACGATAAGGCGCACGTGCTATGGGACAGGTGCCTGGTGTCAAGTCTATCACAAACTCAATCTCCCTACTCGGCGGAACCCCCGATATCTCCTGAAACACATCAGAAAACTCGCATACGACTGGATCACTACTACCGTTGAGGTCTCCTCCTCTATGTAAAACAGGTGGGTGGACGACCCTCCCTCAGGGCGAGGCATCGCCACTAAGAACATCTCCTGGCTTATACTCCTACTGAAGCCGTCAATCATAGCCCTATAAGCAACTAGCCCATCCATACCAATAATGGCATCGTACTCATGCATATCTAAAACAAGCATGTCTTTCGGTAAGATGAAACTCCCAATGTCAATACTCACACCCCGGCATATAAAGAAAATTAACAATCCACTACCGAACGATGAGTCTACACAAGTCATTGTACTGTCGACCGTGTCTAATAACCCTGTGGCCCGTGAAAAGCTAGTGGCTATGAAAAAGTGTGATGACCTAGTGTCAAACAAAATGCGCCCTATAGTACCTTGAATAGAGAACTTACCCTCGACTGCGGGCGGCGCCTGTGGGACTGCTGCTACCTGGTGGACGTTATAGACATGTCCATTCTGTAACAGTCCCTACTGAATTAGTCGTGCGGGAAAAGCTGGGACTGGTGCTGTTGCTGGTAGGGAGACGAAAAAGATGGGTCTCTGGGGCTCCTGGTGAGTGCCCTACTGCTGGGGAAACCTGCCCTTATCGGGGCAATCCTGTTTTTTATGGACAGTCTTGCCAGAAGTATAACATTTGCCGATAAAATTTCCTCCCCTCTGTCCCTGATAGCCTCAGCCCTGCTGGCCATTACCACCTCTACCTTGGCCCTGCTAGCCTTGCTGCCCCTGATGGCTTTGTCTGAAGCCTCCTTGACCATGTGTGAACCCACCCGATCTAAATCTCTTAGTAGAATCCCCTGGCTGGGAACCTTGCCTCTGCTAACTCTACTGATTCTGCTCTACAGGTGCCCTACTAACACTAATTCCCCCGGTCCTGCCTTACTGATTGGACTCTCCACCTCTCTTGCTTCCCTTAGCATGTAAGCGATTGTCCTGACAGTGTAGCAAGCCTGCATTTAGTACATAAGTATAGGACTGTAGGGAAAGGCTACCAAGTAGATGCTGTCGTATATTCCAAGTCAAGCCATCCATGAACATCTGGATCCGCTTCTCCTCAGTAGGCACCTCGTCCGGTACCATATTAGTCAATCGTGTGAACTCCTCCTCATATTCCGCAACCGTCTTCCCTTCCTGGGTGAGGTCTAAAAGTTTTCCCCTCATCTCAGTCTTGACGACAGAAGGAAAGTACTTACGGTCGAATCGCACCCATAAATCGACAATCGACATTAAATCTTGCTCCTTTGTAGTAGTAGTAGTGGACTCCCACTATTGCAAGGCTACCCCTGTCAGCTTAAAGGTAGCAAAAACCTATCTCTGAACTTCAGTGCACTCATACATACGAAGGTGTCGCTGTATGTCCTTCTTCCACTAACTCGCAATCACTACGTCAGAACTGCCCAAGAACTCTGGGGGATGCGCCCTCTGAAAGGACTCCCTAACCCTCTCCCAAGCAGTGGGAAACTCATGAACTGGAGCTGGCGACATAGCCTGAATCTGGGGTGGGGCCTGCTGTACCACTGCTAAAGCGACATTTACCGCATGTGCAACTATGGTGACAACCTCTGCTGCGTTCATGGTTCCCGGAGCTGGAACTATTGGCTGCTCTGGCTGAACCTGCTTATCTCGTGGTGCACGTCGAGGAGGCATCTGAGACGAGAAAGAATTTTAATAGTCCATAGTTATTACTAAATCTCAAATTGCTGAAAAAGTAACCGCATAAACAAGATTACAACAGTCCTAAAAATAGGGCTTTATATCAAAGGACGCTAAGCAGAAGCATAATAAGCCGTGCAGTTTATTAAATTAAAAACAGAATGTTCGGTTGGTTCATTCTTAGCATCACTGTCGAAAAAAATTTAATACATAAACCACCTAATAATTAATTGAGCTAGTGCCAAAAATATTTTCCGTTTTAATATAACAAAATATTTTCCATTTCAATTCAAGTAAATAAAATATAATCCATTCACCACACACATGAATACAATAAATACTGAGTCTGAATCAAATACTAAAATAAATGAGACTGGATAAAACAATCCAGTTCAAAACCTCAAACCAAAGAAAACCATAGTAATTCAATCTAACTAAAATAACTGGAAAGTAAACAGAATACAATCTCTGATAAAAATGACTAAGGATGGGTGACACATGCCCTAAATAAAAGTCTAGATAAAACTGAACGAAATGATAGAGGCGTCTAATACAAGGACCTACAGCTTCCTCAACAGTTGCAACACGTCAAGTAATCCAAGTCTCTAAATCTGGTGTCCCTGTGCCTGAGCACATGATATAATACATATATAGCAAAGAGAGAAGAGATGCAATAAACGGGTCAGAGCCCGATGTTTTAAAAAAAAATGATTTAGCAAGTATTTAAAACTGCATAAAAGCAAGTATTATGTGCATGTTAGATATCGAACTCTCACATGAGATTCTCGCCTCTCATCTATTGTGCATGCCTAACATACATCTAATCCCACCTAGCTATGCCTCCCAGCCTAACTAGTTCGAGGTCACACTAATACTAACTATACCCACCAGTAGTATTCCCGTATAGCCCATACAATATGCTATTAAATTAGCCTATGCCGAATAGCTAATTAATATGTTTCTCATTTAAATAATAAATCTATTACACGCTTAAGATTTATATTATATATAAATGTTCCCATATCTACTAACTACACACAGTAGAATGATTTACAAGTTCCTGTTTATATAAATATATTCACAGCATCCCTAAACATATATATACTAATTATGCACCCCGAGGCTAAGACCCATTAGCGCACCTAACCATATTAATCCTTCACCCCTGGGTTAACACCCATTAGCGCACTCATTAATAGTATTCTTACACCCTCGGGTTATCACCCATTAGCGCACTTAAAAATAATATTCCTGCACCCCCGGGTTATCACCCATTAGTGCACTTAACAATAATATCAATCGATAGGCATACACACATCCTATTAAAATCCATAGGTTTACACTTAACCTAATCATGTATTTTCCACATATTGAAGTCTTTTATTACTATTCAGAATATAATTATTTCAAGTATTCTCTCTCGAATTTCTAAGATTAATACATCCCACGTATGTCCAAGTCCTATGCCACACTTGCCTTCAAATAACATCACTTCAAACCGCAGTGTACTACATTAGGATTCCCACATTACAAGTCCCGAAAGGTGTCCTAAGGGTCCACAAATCAATTCTGGAAAAATTAGCATGGCTGTCCGGACCCACTAGGAAAGCGATTCGGACCCTTTTTTAGAAACATACGATCCGTACCTTTTTTTGAAAAATGGTCCGAACCTTTTATGAAAGGCGGTCCGGACCGCTACCCTTTTCGACGCAGATTAACCTAGAAACGTTCTCTTCACCAATTCAACAACTATAACCTCTACGAATCATTCCCAAATGCCGATCAATCATACTAAATCAATTTCCTAACAAGTATGTATGATTTCCCCTAATATAACATAATTAATTCGTTACTAATCACCAATATAATCTGTGATTCCCAAATAGTTAATAAAACCCTAGTTCTTACAATCACCAATCAAGACATAAAATTTCCAGATTTGTCTATCACAAAAAGTCTTCTATGCGTGATTTCTAATCTACATACATAAATGATTTAACATAAATTAATCTCAGGTTCAATTCATGTATATCAAATCCCCAATTTTCAATACTTTTATTAACAATACAAGGGTATTCCATTCCTACACTAATATGAACATGGGTATTGCTAAAGGCAAGAAAGTAATAAACGCTTGCTTGATTATTAAAGTTTGATTCCTCACTTGAAATTGGTATAGATGTATTCTACTCTCTTCGATCTACGCATTGATGATGTTTTTAGTGAAAGCTAAGTGAGTTTGGCCTTGGAACTCCTAGAGACCTCTTCTTCTCCTTCCTCTGAGACTCTCTCTTTTCTTTTACAGATAAAAATCCTAACTGTAACTAAGTAAGGAATATTAAAGCATTCTAATTTTCGTCCATTAATTAGCCCCAAAAATGCAATTTACCAAAATGCCCTCTCGGGATGCTGGTTAGTCCTAAGATTGCCCCGGGACCCAAACTAAACATCCGGGTATGCTATTCTAACTATATCGACCCTTTCGAATTCAACGGCGCTCTCAAAATGATCATACGAGTTAATACAAATCAATTCTCTTTTTTATTTCTATTAATTAATCCCGACATAACTCACACGCGCGTCTGACTTGAATTACCAATTGTCGTATTTCTCAATCTCGATAATTTATCAAAATGTATAATTCCATATTACATATCACACAGTTATATTCAATTAAGAAGTATTAACCCTGGCACGATAGTTAATATATTTTTAATCCGGATCAATTAATAATTAAATCTCACATTTTAATTCAATTAATCCAACAATAATAATTAAATTCCATATTTATTTAAATTATAAAAAATATAGGGTGTTACATACTTCCCCCCTAATAACGGAATTTATTTCCAAAATTCAAAAAATATGGCATACCTGGTACGAATAAGTCGGGATACTTCTCACGTATATCTGCCTCTCGTTCCCAAGTAAACTCGTCCAAATTATGGTGCTCCCACTATACCCGCACATGTGGAACTACCTTTGACCTCAGTCTCCTCTCGCTATGGTCTAGGATAACTATTGGTCTTTCCTCGTAAGAACTGTCGGGTTGCAAATCAATCTCCTCTATCTCTATGTGGGTGTGGACCAACTCATCCCGAAGATACTGCCTCAGTGATAAAATGTGGAACACATCATGAATACGATGAAGGTGCTCCGGCAACCCAAGTATGTATGCGACTGGCCCGATCCTCTCGATGATAGGAAATGGTCCTACGTATCTCAGAGCCAATTTCCCCTCTTCCCAAACCTCATTACCCCCTTCATAGGAGATGCTCACAACAAAACCTGGTCCCCCACAATGAACTCCCCGAAGGACCTCCTAGCATCGGCGTAGCTTTTCTGTCTATCTTGGGCTACCCGTATGCGGCTGCGAATCATCTCAATACTGCTCGACGTGTCCTGAATTACATCCGACCCTAGTAGTTTGTTGTCCTCCACCTCTAGCCAACAAGAAGGAGAATGACAAGGTCTACCATATAACGCCTCGAACGGGGCCATGCCAATCGTGAACTGATAGGATTTATTGTAAGCAAACTCCACCTTCCTTCGGTCAAACACTTTTTCTCCGACCAGCCAAAATCGAGACCCATTTCTAGGCAATCGACTTAGATCCCGGAGTTTAATTATACCCACCGGTGTAACCATAACCCCACCTTGGTTACTTACCAAATCCCAAATCCAACCCGAGCTCCATTCCACCTGCAAAAGCCATACCCGCCATCTATTCATTACCATACCCGTTGCCAACTTGCGATTCTAACCCATTACCCCCGTAAAACCCACCACCATCAAGCCGAACCCAGGCATACTATTTTGGACCTACTCCAAATCCTAAACCCATTTAGTCCCCCAAGGCCATTTCCCACTCTCGCAAGACATACCCGATTTTATTACCTAATAAAAAAATAAGACAAAATGCCAACTAAACCAAATTACCCCATATGTTCTTTAAACCCACTTATTCCCATATTCCCATTTTAAACCCCAACTAACTTCTTTTTAACGCAATTCCAAAATAACCCCCATCACTTAAGCCACTTATCCTTTTATCCACTTTTCAAAAATGCCCTAAATTTATCCTCTCACCCATTACCTCACAAGCCACATGCACCTCTCTTGTCTATTTTGCCCCTTGCCCTAATGTGCCCATTATAAAAGCAAAGAGAAGACCCATTTGAAGAAGATTTATTTTTTATATAGCGATAGTTAGAATAGAAAAATACCATAGAGAGAGAAACACCTTATAAATACTTTTTTTTATTTTCTTTTATTTTTTTAGAGATTAGTTAGAAATCAAATTGTTGAGAGATTCAATTGAGTGTATGTATTAAATTAAATATATTTGGATGCTCATATTTGTAACAACCCTCACTTTTGAGAGCCTTTTTTATATTTATTTACTATGTGGAGTAATTATATATAAAATGTTGGAATGTAGAGTAAGTATTAATTTAATTAGATGAGTTAATATTTACTAAAATGTTGCATATTTACCTTATGTGTAGGTGAATATTACCTTGTGGTGTTTTATTGTGTCATGAGAATTAAAATGACATTATGGTTTTAAAATGGAACCGGAACTTAAAATGAGTTTCAAAATTTTCAAATGATAATTTGGAGGGTGTAGTTAGTTCCGGGAGGTGCGAGATAATCAAAATGCGTGCCATATTGTATTTTGATGTTTTGGACACTTTTGACTGGTTTTAGTATATTGCGTATTGGAAATTATTTTAATGTGGTATTAACCACTTAACTTTGGAGATTTTAGACTAATGCCACGTTTTAGTCTTGTTAAGCCTTTTATTTCTCTTAAGCCCCATTTGTTAACCTAGAGTGAGAGAGAGAAGAAGAGAACTTGTGGAGAAAGAGAGAGAGATTGAAGATTTGTGGCTTGATCTTGCATTCATCTTCCTCAGATCTGAGATTGGAACCCCAAGGCAAGTTTCTACTTGCTATATGTGGTTTAAGATAAATGATTAGTTGTGATAATTGTGTATTAATCATGGTTTAACTATTTTAGGGTTTTTGTGGATTTGAGGGTCTTGAATCATTCAAGAATGATTTGGATGATTAATGAGGTTTATGGCAGTTGTTAGTGGTATTTATGATGTGTTGGTGACAATAAATGAGTTGGTTTTAATGGATTTGAGTTGGGGGTAAATTTAGAGTCCAAGACTCCATAACCATTCTTGGCAAAATCGCAGGGGCGAATCGATTCGCTTAGGTACAGTTTCCAAGTCTGACTGGACCGAATCGATTCGGCAGATTACTGAATGTCAGTTTCCTTGGTCCGAATCGGTTCGCTTTTAGGGCGAATCGATTCGTTTTCCTGCTGTTTTGAGTTAGTTTTGAAATTCAATTCTAACTCATTTTACTTTAGGATTTGGGCCTAGGAACCTTCTTGTATGAAGTAAACTTAGAGTCCTAGATTTCTAGATGAGTTAGGTTACTACCCTAGAATAGAATTGGTACGTATGGGATTTATTTCGAGGGTGCGTGAAGTGATGTTCAGGCATTAATTTCCTTTTATAAATTAGTAGGAGTCTAGAAGATTACGAAGTTATGTTTGGAGACTTTAGAAGTTAATTTGAGGTATGATGTTCTATTATAAAGCCCAAAAGGAGACTTGGGAAAATAACTTGGGAGTTTATATATTCATCGAAGTTATTATGATGATGCGAAGCACGTATAGTTCCGTATAACCATAATGCATTTGATAAAATGTAAATGGATAAAGTAAATGATAATTTACTAAATTATGTTATGATAATTAATAAAATGGTTGGAACACACCCTCTCTAAATACCATCTTAAGGGAAGTTCGTGCATAAGGTGAAGCCCCCTGGATAATGAATGCAGGGTGGATATAGTCCTAGGCCATATGAGCGCTTGTTTTATATTTCTGCGATGGGTAGGTAATTCCGGGTGTGGTTATGACTACCCCGCAGGCATATGGCCTCCTCCCGACGTTTCTATAGGATCCCAGGTTGTCTTGATGATAGGCCCTGAAAGATGATGGTTATTTTGGGGCGCGCACAGTGGGGAAACCTGGACGGGCGGTCCTAGAATTGTTATATATGTATACTTATAACTATTCTAACATCAAGTGGGACTTGATGGATATTAATGCCATAAAGAGCATAACGCAATGCCATAAAGAGCATAGTACATGCCACAAAGAGCATATAATTGAGATATGTGCCACAAAGTGCACATGATAATATTTGTATTCCTGATACGGAATGGAAAGATAAAATGAAAAGGTGAATAATGATAAAGATTCTAGATTTATGATGGTTATACTTATCCTCTTGCATACTTGAATTCTACTTTATAATCATTTAATTATCTTAGATTATTATATGAGGTCTCCATGTTAGAATATCATCTTTATCATCTATGATTAACTGTTCATAATTGTCATACTTGTTATTTATCTGGTGATCACATAAAATCGGGCCCTGACCCATTCTGCTGTCTTGTTGTGCATAAAATTTTGTAACCGCTCAGGTGCTCCACCGCAAGGACGCCAGTGTTGACCTCCCCATTCCAGTGTCTTTTGAGGAGCCGTGATATTTTGCGGATTTCACGGGATATTTTGTGTAGACGCCTTCATTGTTGTTTTCTAGTTATGATCGGGGCTTTACTCGGGCGTGTGGCCCCAACTGTTGTAATTGTATAATGGATGTAATATGTAACTCATGGGACTTGTTGTACATTGTATGAATTCTGCTGACCGACATTTCATTCGGTCCTTTTATTGTTATTGTGGTTGTTATATATATACTTTTGGGGTTTCCACTTTCTTTTCTGTTATGGGCTGTTGACAATTCTTTCTTTAAATTACAAAATAAAAATTTTTGACAACCCGTTTTCTGAAATATTGTGTGGTTATCCCGTATACTCTTTATGTTGTCAAGATGCTGAGAATGATTCCATCCATGATTCCTGTATTATTGGAGTATCGGGCTGGCCACCCCTTATTTCGGATACCGGGTTGTCACAATATTGAATGGAGATTACTAAAGCTCAATGAAGATTAGAGTTCAATTTTACAAATCAAGGAGACTTATTTGAAGATTTGTTCTCTTACCTCTACTTTTTTTAGTTCTTGCTTTGTTTGTTGATAATATTGCATTTGTGTATTTTATCATCATGTTAGGTTTAAAAACCGCTTTCAAGGGGTGAGGTGATCACATTAGTTGATGTTAATCCTATTTTAATTAGTTTATTTTAATCAAATATCCATTTGATGATTAATTTTGCACTCTTACATTTTGATTTACACCTCGAGAGAAGGTAAATGATTTTCGAGAGAAAATCGAGATATTAGTCTTAGTTTTCATTTTAGAATCGAACTAGAGATAGGTTTTTCTAAAATTTAAAATTATTTCTTTGAATTTCAACTCTAAGCTTATTTTTATGATTTAAACTAATTTAGTAAATTGATCCTAGTGGGTGGTTTGTCAAATGATGTTTGAATCTACTTTTCAAGAGTTGTAGGAGTGTTGAATTTAATTTTCTCAAATGTTATTATTAAAATTACATTTACAACGAGAGTTTATTTGTGATTTTGATACCAACTTGGGATAATTATTTTTATTGAATTAATTAATTTTGATTATCTTAAATATTTGGTGTCATCCTATCCCTTGTTAGTCCTCACTTTTATTTCCTCACCCATCTCATATTTTACATTTTATTTAGTTATATTCCACTTATTTTTTATCACACTTTTTAGTTAGTCTTTATATCTTTGATTTAGTATAGTTTTATTTCACCCTCATCACAAAAATTGTTTTAATATTGAAAAAGTTAAAAAAATTAGAAAAAGTAAAAAGTCCAAAAATAAATTAAATAAAAAATGAATTACATTAGTTTTTCTCTCGCTTCACTCCTTTGATTTGGATTGATACCTCACTTACCACTATTCTCTAGTTTTGTTCTATATTTTTATAGGTAATTGCGATTTTTGATTAGAGGAGCTTTGAACAACGACATACTAAAAGCAACTCTATTAAATGGCGCTGTTGTCGATCTTTGGATCTTGAAGCATTGGAGAGGATTTCCTATTTGTGATTCGTTTGTATTGCACTTTTCATTTTTTTTGTACCCTTTTTCATTTTTTTAGAAGGCTTGTATTCGGATTATTCTGTTCTTGGCTTGTATTGCGGTGCTTGGAGACACCGTTATTTCATTTTTCATTTTAAATTTGTTATAATCGAAGACAAGCGTGATAGGGAAACCGAACAAGGTAGAGAGAGGGCATCCACGATGAGAAAAATAGGGCTCTCTACCTTGGGTCGGTAGGTCTCTCGGGGCTGACTGAGATAGGCGTAATCTCTCCCCGGTCGACTCAAATTGTTCACCATCCCATGGTATAAAAATCGTGGGAGGTACATTTCTAAACCTTCACGCCTCTCTTGTCAGCGAGTCAATTTTTGTGTGTGATTACGTGCTCTTATTTGACTTTGATTCTCGCATTTATTTTTGAATGTGTGTGCTGAATTAATCAATTAAGACCTACACCCGGTCATTCACGAGAAGGGATTTCATTACCCGACTCACTCGCTTACCAATTGTGTGCTACCCTAGCTATCATTAAATTTAAAATCAATCCACTAGATAGCCCAATAGGAGAATATTTTTACAAAAGCGACCACTCAGATAATTTCCGTGATTTTTTTCCCCCGCGGACTTAATTAAAATTTGACTACCCTTTCACTAAATTTTAATGAAAAAAATTGGCTATCTGCTAGTTAGGATTTCTCCTTGACTTGTGGGTGTCCAATTCGATTTTTCTATAGTCGATTTTAGTGAGTTCGTCCAAATTCAAGTGTTCAAATATTTTTCCAACTCTTTTCTTCAAAAAAAAAAATCCAAAAATATTTTCTTCCTTTATTTTTCCAAAAAATTCGAAAAATATTTTCTTCCTTTATTTTCCTAAAAAAAATCCAAAAAATATTTTCTTTCCTTCATTATTCTAAAAAAAATCCAAAAATATTTTCTTTCCTTTCGAAAAAAAAAATCAAAAAAATATATTTCTCTCTTCTTGGCCGAAGAACGTCCTTTACTGGATTACTTTGGCCATTTTACATTTTCTCAAAGCATGTTTAAAGTTGAGCCCGAGTCCAACTTCCATACCTTAGTGGCTTCAACTCTCAACCCCACGTCGTTGATACTCATGCGTCATCCACGCACGCATCTCACATTCCGTCTCTTTCGATGACGAGTATCAATGCGTCACATGATTTGCCATGCACATATTATTGTCACACTGATCACTTGTCCCATGATTATCCATATTCTTCTTATCCATACGAACCCACCATAGAACATGTGTATCCATATGACACTGTTTTGGAACCCACCTCGGCCTATTGTCATGGTATATCCAATCTCGAGTGGTGTGAACAACCAAGGTATTCTGGAGGCCTAATCACCCTTCCACGCAATGAGAATCCCAACCCGATGTTGCGGATCCTCACACGTTCCAACAGTCGTCATGGCAACCTTGTGCACTTTATCCCGATCTGTTCCCTAACTATGCACCACATGATTACATGAAAAATAATAAATAACATGTGTGTGTGAGTCGCATTTACCCCCCTTTCATATTTGAAAATAAAGGTAAAAGTACATAATTTATTTACAGTCATTGGATAATTTTTTATTAAACAGTTTTGTAACACCCCGTAATTTCGAGGACATTGAATATAATTATTTTTGGGTGAAATAAAATTTATTTTAAATTGGAGGAATTTAAAATTATGATTTGGAGAAATTATTTAAAATTGAGGAACTATTTAATTTGGCGAATTGAGATTTAATTATTCGGATTATTTTTGTGTCGCATTTTTTAAGATGAAATTGGAGATATTATAAAGTAATTCGAATGACAATTCTGAGTGCACGGTTGATTTTAGATAGGCCGATATAGTCGAAAAAGAGTACCCGAGGGTAGTAATTGGGTCTCGGGCATTTTAGGTATAACCGGACTCACACGGGAGAATTTGGGCCATTTTAATTTAGCCTACAAGTTTAATTTCGGGATTAGTATTAGAAATGCTAAACTTAAAAGTTTGAAGTGGACACAACTCTAGAGGACAAATATAATAAAACCCGAATTAGAGGTATTTTGACAGACTCAACTCAATGTGAAAACCTAGTTCTATAGAGATGAAAAGAGGGGTAACTTTGGGGAGCTTTTTGGGAGACAAATACATCATCTTCATAAACGGAATCAGATTCTACAAATCATACAGGCAAGTGGTTAATTTGTTTCAATTTAAATCCGTGACAATCGATTCATATTATAGCGGGTGTAATTTAAAATTATTTTTGGAGGGGTTATCATATACAAATGGGTATTCATGAATTGGGCAATTTTGGTAAATTCAAGGTTTGATTAATAATGTATCATGAATTATAATAGTGGCACTCTGGTGAATATGCATAGGCCAATAAACAATAGGGATTAATTTGGACTTTGGGATTGGATTATTAAAAGACGAAGAACAAAAAAATGTAACAAAAACCCAATTTGGTGATTATTTGATTTAAGAAAAATCGAAGTTGTGAAATGTTGAAGTTGAGGATTTGGAACTGTTGGAAACACATAAATCATTGAGGGACTTCCGGATTTAGTGCTGGGTTGAAGTCTTGAGACTTGGAGGAACATCAATGGTCAAAATTTTGTGACAATCCCGTATAAGATTGAAGATATATATTATGATTTCGTCTTACTTTAGTTATGTAGCACCAGTAATTGGTTTTAACAATGATGAGAGTTTAGAAGCTTAAGGCTTCAACAATGGAAGACGCCGACGAGGGAGGAAGAAACAACGTTCGTTCGAACGACGCTGGAGAAATGACCGCAGTTCGTCCCTTTTTATTTTTACCGGAGTTTTTTTTGGTTAAGGATTATTAGATAAAGATTGGAGAAGGAGGTTTACATCTCGAACTAACAGCCATGGCAGAGATGGCTCCATCGAGAAGACAATCGAGGGCCTATTAAAAAAATTTGACACATAAACCCATTTCTTTTATGTATATAGCCTTGTTAACTTGGAAGCTTTAAAAGGGTCTTAATCACAAAAAATAATACAATGGCTAATAATTGAGAAATGGAGAAAATGAACTATAAAGGCTAATAAAAGGGTGAAATGTATAAAAGGGATTAGTTAGGGAAATGAGTAAAGGGAAATTTATAGCTAGAAATGTCGGGAAAGAATATTAAGGAAAATAATATGGGACAAGGGTGTTACCCCTATTTTCGGAAATTTTTGGAGATAAAATCTAAGGAATAAACTGTTGGCCGAGGGAGTGTGTCCGGGTATTTTGGTTGAGTGATGCCATGATAATAAAATTAATTAAAGTGCAAATTAATTAAATTAGAGTCGGGGTATTGACTCAGATATTTGAAGCTAGTGCTACGGGATTTTTGCACAAATTAGTCGGGTTTAAATTAAATAAATAAATAAATAAATATATATATATATTGTGTGTGCTTTGTAAATATTGGTGTGTATAATATTTATGGAAATACATACCCCTCTAGTGCTATCATAGGAGATTGCGCGATGTGGATAAATCCCATGGCTTGAGGAGCAGGGCGAGTATAATCCACAGGTCATAGCATCCGTTATTAGAGGTAAGGCACTTTAGGTATGATTCTTTTTCACTCTCGGTGGGAACTATGACCGCCTCCGCTACGTTTTATTATTTTTATTGATTCAGGTTGCTAACCCAGTCGGGGTGTCTAGGTGGATGAGTATACCTGGGGTGATAGCATTTTAGAGAACATCCGGTGAGTGTCTACTCGGGAGGATGGTTATATTTATGGAATGTGTGTGAATTCCATAATATATGTTATGTATATATGGTGTAGATTTATATACGAGTAAAATACATGAAGTGAAACTGTAATATATATCGTACGTATATAAGAGTGTAGATATTTATATACAGGCGAATTACGAAAAGTAAAAAGCTATTAATTGTATATAACTAGTGATACACTTATATTGAGATTTTAAAGATGATTAATTAAGTTAATGTGATATATAACTTATGAAGTAAAGGCATAAATTACTCAAGCTAGAGGAGTGTGAAGAGTTTCAAGATAAGACTAATTAGATGGTGTAGTGTAACTAGTAGGGTTAGGAAGAAGCGTTATGTGTGCACCTTAGATGAGGGGTGAGGAGTATCTCAAGTGAGTGCGACACTAACTTAAATATGAAGAACATTCATGCATTTTAATTCACTTGCAAAATTTTTTAAAAAGGACTTTGGGCTCTGACCCGTACTTGCAAAATATTTTCAAAACCTTTTAAGTGTCCATCCACAGGGACGAAAAACTGATGATCTGCTTCAAAGATGCGTAGTTGTAGCAGGTGTGGATGTTGCAGGATTCAGACTGAGTCACTTCAGTCATTTCTTTCCTAGAGTAGGATGCAGCTCCGTATTTCATTTTGGCATGTTGCCCAGCTGTTTTATTTTAGTCAGACTTTGTGCTCGATTTATTATTTCTATTGGATTATTATGGATTTTGGATTTTTGCCAATGGTTTATTTGGCCAGTCATTCATTTATTTATTTTGTATTGATTTAGATTCATTGATTGTGTGAATGGTTTAAATTTAAATTTATATTGTTATTGTTATTATAAAAAGACTAAAATTTTGACATCAACTTTTTTTAATACTAGGTGGTTAGTTAAATTTAAAAAGTTTTCGAAAGTGATGCTAAGAATGTTCCAGATGAGATTCCTATTTTAATTGGATAAAGAAATGATCACCCACTATTTAATTGGGGGGGGGGGGGGGGGGGAGTTGTCACATATGGTATCGAGGCATTAGGTTCTAGTGTCCATAGGGTTTGTGCGGCTTTTCACGTTTCAGCTTAACGTTATTTGATGTAGAGCCTTATGATTGGATTGTTGTATTCTTCTACATACGCGCATTTACATCCGTCTGTTATTATAGATGTATGAACTGCGAACTCATACAACTCCATTAAAATTTTCAAATGCCTCCAAAGAGAGGTAGATCGGCTAGAGCAGCAGCAGCAAGGGATGAAGATATGGAGACTCGTTAGGAGCCAGTGGTTCAAAAACATCCACCACCAGGGAGGATGACAACTGCACAGGTGGCCGAGATAGTAGCCGAGGCAGTCAATGCAGCGATGATATCCATGACCCACTACACCAAATCTGTCGGATTATCACGGTCATTGACCGTGACAAGTCTAACTTATCAAGGTCAATGACCGTGATAAGTCTGGGGGTGACAACGTTTATTATTACGGACTTGTCACGGTCATTGACTGTGACATGTTCATTAGACTTGTCACGGTGAATGATCGTGACAAGCTTAGTCCTGATTAACAACTGCGACAAATCAGATACCTTTTTAAAAAATTGTCACGGTCAATGACCGTGACAATTCTGGGCAGAATTAAAAAAAAATCTGCTGGGCAGTATGGCCACTGCCACTGCCACTGCCCAACAGTATATTTATACCTGTTTTAGCAACGTTGTACTTGTTCAAACATCATATATCCAAATAAAATAGAGATAATGCAAATATACATCCAAAATAATATGCATCACGATATAATCCAAATATAATTCATATGTAACAACTTAAAACAATTCAATTAAAAAATGTCGCTACATGTCTGGGATAGGTTTGAGGAGGTGAGTAGGACACACGATATACGAATTGATACACCCTTGAATATGCATCGTGTCGCACTGTTCGCGCAACCACAATGGGGAGTTCTCCTTCCTGGGTATCACATGCATGATGAGCACCTTGCCCTCGATGTCTTGAAGCAAACGTCCATGAATTGTCATACCCTGGAGGGTATTCGAGTCCCTCAACCCCCGCCCTATCCGCCGGCCATCAAATATGTCCTGTATAAACACGCTCGGCCAACTAAGTGTCGACATCGGTCAGTCGAAGGGAGCCAAATAGGGGACTGGATCATCAGAGTCTGCAATGGTCAGCGATGAAGCAGCGAGGTCCACATCCTCATCCTCCTACATCATCGTCCTCCTCCACCTCCTCCTCCTTCCCTTTTCCCTTACGGTTTTCTCCCAACGAACACTTCATGAATGAGAACATATCTTGGACTGTCGCCTCTAAATGGGACAGCTTCGCGTCATGCGAGTCCACCGTTCGAGCCAACCCGATGTTACTCGTCTCCAATTCGATGATCCGAGATCACCCCCTTGTCCTCCCCTTGCAATCAGCGCCAAGCACTTGGTTGAGTGCGTCTGTGGACAAAGATGCCTTGTCGGCATCAGATTGCGAGTCATGCACTTCCTTTAGCTTTACCTGAAACGACAAAAAGCACATGATTAGTTAAATAAGTAAATAAAAAAATTATAATGTAATTAACAACAAGTAAACTGTCGAATTACTTACAATCATGGACGCAATAATTGGGGACACCTCCTTATCCTTCTTATTCGTCTTCCGAATAGCCACATAAGTATCGAGCCTATGTGGCATACCCCCAGGGCCACTCCCCGTCCCCTAAAATAAAATAATGCAAAATTAGTATGGGCACCGCAATGTAAAATAATGCAGAATAACATATTTCTGCAATTATAGAAAAATTAAATCTTACCATCATCCTATGCTCCACCTCGGCGTAAGACGTCCGGCCGGAGTAGTGCACATCCGTCTTTTTCGCCCGATTTCCCTCCTCGATTGACGAGATGCCAATTGTCGCTCCCCGATCTCATTGTCAATGAACTTTTGCCATTGTGCCAATGAGATTGGCTCCTTTGACGGGACGGAGTCACGCATTCAGACAATGGAGTCTCGGGTCTTTCCAAAGTACCGGGTCCGCATATTTTTCTTCGACGTCTTGTGTTGCTCCCTCAACTGCTCCAAGACGAAATCACGTAGTTTGGGATCCAGGTTGAATTGTTCATGTCCAACAAATACAATGTTAGTTGCAAATAAATATAAATATAAATATAAATATAAATTTTAAATGAAATTGAATTTGAAATTGAAATCGAAATATTCATATTCATATTCATATTCATATTCATATAAATATAAATATAAATACATTACCTATAGTGCCACCCAAATATCTAACTTGAGCTCATTTGGCACCTCCCTCCAACTAGTATACTCCAGGCCGATGATAGTCTTTACCAGCTCGAGGGATCTCGATAATAGCCCCATCTTGTTCTCGACGGCCATCCCCAATTTTCCCCATTTGGGGAGCCTAGGGGACAAGGAACCCTCGTCACCTCCTCTACCACCGAGCCCAGACGACATCATCATAATCAGCATCATCATCCTCGCCTTAATACCTGAAGGAGACATGTTCTGTAAAAAAATATTGCTATTAGTACAACTCCAAATGAATTAGATTAAGACATGCAAATATGTACAATTACTACAAATTCAAATGAATTCTTACTGTTTAACACCTCAATTATGAATTACAAAACAACAACATCTAACTTATAATATGTACAATTACTAAAAATCCGAAACATCCCCACCCCCACCCCTACTTCCCACACACACGCTCACTACACACACATTGCCCCCCCCCCCCCCCAACACACACACATACATATACAAAGGAAAGAGAGAAAGATAAAAAGAGTGAAAATGATAAAGAGAAAATCAATTGAAAGCATTAAAAATGGATTGATAAAGTACAAATTGGAATATTTATTACAAATTAAAAAATTGTTTCAAATTCGGGTTATCATAAAAAATGGATTGATATTCGATAGGAGCAACTAAGTCATCCACACTACTATTTAGACGTTTTGGTGCATGTAGGACAATAGACCACGACTCCTTGTTGATATACTTCGAGTAAAACACTTGGTTGACCTTTTGAAATGCACAAAAAAATGGCTCATCGCTCACGTGGTCGTTGCTCTTCAACTTGGACAAGTCAACCATGATCAAATTGGTGCCAGGATCAACTTTACAAGCATTTTCATCCTCAACTCTTACCCAATCACAAAAAAATACAACCTCTTTGAAGCTTATATAATCTAATTCAAATATATTTCGAATTACACCATAGTAAGACATTTCAGCTTCAACGAGGTTTTTATCTTTTGCGCTCGCTCGAAAGAAAGTAATAGCCTTGTATGAAATGCCCGAGTTCTGTACATTTGTACTTTCCTCGTACACTTTTACACCGAATACGTAACCGTTCAATCGATACTTTTTGTACTCTTGTGCCATGAACAAGGGTTCAGTGGCTAGACGAGCAAGCCTTGATGTCGCATGACCCGTCTTTAAGAGCTGAGAATATCGATAAATTAATTAGGTTAGTTGTAAAGTTTGAGTGTAATGTAACGTCTTATAACGACCATTTTCATTATAATTACCTCTTGTGACAACCACAGCCTAAATCCTCTATCTAATTGTACCATTATTTTTCATCTTTTATTGTTCTTACAGGCTTCATATTTTATGCATATTACAAAATTAATCATGTATAAAATAATCTAAAATATTCTAAAATAATGTAAAACTTAAAATAATTTAAACTTACTTTTTCCATTCTTCGACATCTTCATGTGTGTCAAATAGATAACGAGCTACTTGTTCATGTTGCGAACTTGTTAATTTCACTCATTTTCCAGTCACATGACCACCATCATTGACGAACTCATTAGTGTCTTCAACGATGGTCGAGTCAGGCATATATTCCCGAGTTTAGATTGATGAATCCACGATGATGTATTCCTCTGCAATTGATCCTGTAATGTATCGCGTATTCTTGACGTAATATTTAAAAACTTTCATCAATCTTTCAAATGAATAGATCCCCCAATATCTAACTGGACCACAAAGAAGTGCCTCATCACATAGGTGTACCAACAAGTGAACACTTATGCCAAAGAATGCTGGGGGAAAGTACTTCTCCAACACATAAATCACTTCGGTTTCCGCCATTTTTGCGGCCACTCTGTGTTCTCGATTGACTACCTTCTCACACAAAAGTGATAAGGTAATACTAATTTGCATAATAGCCCTCCGCAAATCCTTGTTCTTGGAGAAACAGTGCTTAAAAAATATAGGAACCAATTGCATGATCACATGTCAATCGTGGGACTTACACTTATGTAAATCATGAGTAGTATAATTCATAATCCTTTGCAAGTTCGACGAAAAATTAGATGGACCCTTCAAATTATATATTGTGTCTAAAAGAACCTTCCTTTCCCCACTCGTCAAAGTAAACACACCAGGGGGAATTATTGTCCTTCCCCTACTATCTTCTTTCGACCATAGTTGTAACTTAAGTTTCAGCGATTTAAGGTATTTTCGTACATTTTCTCCATCCTTCGAACGACTCCCCCCAAGGAAATCTCCCATAATATGTTCAGCGAGGTTCTTCTCTGCATGCATCACATCCAATACATGGCGCACCGGGTTATTCTTCTAATAAGTCAAGTCAAATAAAATTGACCTCCTAAACCATGCCTTTCTTGTCTCAGTTTCATTCCCACTTGGGGTCTTCTTATTCTTGACATTCTTAAATTTGGGATTCTTACCTGGCATATTAGGGCCGCAATCAGAAGATTTATTTTTAATTTCTGATCCTGAAAGTTGTCTCGGCGGTAGCCTATGTTCAACCCCGACCGATAAAAAATTAGAACCTTTCTCAAATCAGAAACTTTGAGCCGGGGGTAAAAACCTCCTATGGAAATGGTATACATTTCTTGAGCTAGCGGATAGACGAAGAGATTCGATCTCCTCTCCATAAATAGGACATACCAAATAACCATGTACTACACAACCAAATAATGTCCCAGAAGCTGGAAAATCATGAATTTTCTACATCAACATAGCTTTCAGCGTAAACTATTTTTTTTTCTAAAAGAGTAAATGATTGCACACCCTCTTCCCATAACTCATTTAATTCTTCTACCAAAGGAGCCAGGTAGTCTTTGATGTCATCACTTGGTGCCTTTGGCCTAGGTATCAACAAAGACAACATCAAAAATTCAGGTCTCATACACTGTGAAGGAGGGAGATTGAGTGGGGCTAGGATCCCTGGCCATACACTCTGATTGGTGCTTAGATTTCCCAATGGAGTGAAACCATCTGTTGATATAGCCAAATGAATGTTGCACTATTCTCGAGCAAAATTGGGATACTCATAATTGATCCTCCTCCAAGCTGTAGAATCAGTAGGATAATGCATGAGATTACTCCCTACTTCTGTCCTAGCATGCCAAGTCATTTCCTCCGCTATCCATGGTACTGTGAAAAATCTCTTTAATCTAGGCCCAATGGAAAAACATTTCAACACTTTTTGAGGCACTTTTGATCTTGTGCATTCCTTTCTAATAGATTGGACATATCTAGGTTCATCGCATACCGAACAATGATTGAGATTTTCATACTCCTTTTGGTATAGTATGAAATCATACACACAAGCATGAATTGATTTATACTTCATTTCTAACCTTTCAAACTGTTCTTCATAACAGGATAGCTATTTGGAAGCTTATTCTCCTTGGGTAGTAAGCCCTTTACCCAATTCAGAATTCCTGTCACGCTATTGCCAGACAAACCGTACTGCATCTTCAAACTATGTAAACCAACCATGGCATGTAAAGTTGCTTGATATTTCTCATAGCCAAAGTATAACGGTTGGGTCGCCTTAAATTTTAAACTTTGTTAGTCATCGTCAAGGTTTATCGTGATATCTTCACGAGCACCTGAACCTTGTACATCATCAGTAACCTCATTCTGCTCCGCTTCATAAAGTTCGTACTTATATCATCAACTAAATCCTCTAACATATTATGATCGACGTCGTCCCCTTCTACATCTATCCTACTTGTTGAAGGTTGTTGTGAAGGTTGTTCGGGAATAAAAGGAACTTTCAATTCACCGTAAAAACTCTAAAATCGATAAATATCTTGCATACCCCATCTTAACAAATGTTGTTTAACTATTTTCCACTCAAACACCCTACCATTCTTACACCTACCACACGGACACGAAAACACTTCATCATTACGACATCTCTTTGCGTATTTCACAAATTCATTAGCACCTCTGCGAAACACATCCCCCATTCTATTTGTCTCACCCATCCACTCTTTGTATTTAGGATATCCCATCACAGCTACCACAACTAATCACTTATTAAAGGTAAGAAGCGTATATTCTTAGATTAGTATAAACAAAACTTAGATTTATAGTATGTTTAATTTAATTATGTCTTATTTATATTCGATTTTTAAATTCGGCATTCAAGACCGCTAAAGGGTGAGTGGTCCTATCCCATTCAAGACTACATATTTCTGTAATATACTTAACAACTCATTCACATTGTTACGATTTGAGAAAAATTCGGCAGCATATCCCCGTAGTTCTCCAAGTACACGACATAGATTGACAAGTGTGAGTGTTATTTCCATTGATCAATTGAAATAACAGTCACACTTGTCAATCTAGTATGTACCCAGAAAATATTAGGATACGACTGCAGAATTCCTCCAAAAGTAACTACTTAAAGCCACTAAGAATATTATTATACAGAAATTATGCAGTCCCAAACTGTCGGAACGGGACAATTCGAGAGATCTCATTACAGGGGTAATGACTCTAGAATGGGTCTAAGGGCTATTGAATGCGTACGCATAAGAACTAGAAGGCTAGTATCTATCCGCACTTTATGTAATTTCAAGTATGTTTCATTTAATTATCATACTATATATATATTTTTCGTGATACAAAGTAATTTTTAAAAAAAGTTGAAAAATCCCACCCCCATATGGACAATAATTCAGTGGTCATGCCACTTCTAAAATTAACTAACCGAACATTGATCCACTATAATCCAACCGCAATAGCAACAACAAATGTGTATCCCGTACTCCTTATAATTCATCTACTTAATTAATTCTTTTCATCAATTAAACTAACAATTAAAGTATACAATTATTACTTTACTAATTTACAATGAGGGGCAATCCTACTTGCATATGAAAGGGGAACTAATTATTAATTTACTAAAAAAATTAACAACCAATCAATATTTAATCAATCAATTATTTTACAAGGGGCACTACTTGCATATGGGCGGCAATATCTAATAAACTAATAAAAATTTAATTAAAAAAAATTAACAAGCACCACCCCCTACCCCATTTCCCCTTGCCCCACCCCACCCCCTTCCCCCCTAACCACACACACAAGGACACGCACACACACACACACACACACAGCTCCACACACTCACACATAAACACACACGCGCATGCACACACACACGCACACATGCACACACACACACACACATTTACACACACATTTATACACATACACACGCACATATACACACACATATACACAAATGGAAGAGATATAGAGAAAGAAAACGTACCAAAATCGTAGAGAGAGAGAGAGTGTAGTCGCTTAGAGAGAGAGAGAAATGGAGGGAATAGAAATCGGTGGGAAAAAAGAAGAGGGAAGGGTTTTTTTCTGACAGAATTATCACAGACATGTCACGATCATTGACCGTGACAAATCTTTATCACGGCCTTGTCACGGTCATTGACCTTGATAAAAAATGTGTGTGTTTTTATCACAGTCAATGACCGTGACAAGGCTGGCCAGTTGAAGGGTGTCAATTTGACCATTTTAGTGTTGTGGCCGTTCATATTCCACAGCCACAGCCACATATGGCACCGGAGATCCTGGCCCAGTCAGGGCCATCGACTTGGCAGCGAGTTAGAGAGTCGTTTCAGAAGGGCCACCCGCTCGAGTTTCAGGGTTGCTCTGACTTAGTTGAGGCATGTCAGTGGAAGAAGAATATATACAGCGCCACTTGTGTATGGTGGAGTGTAGTGAGATGCAGAAGAAAATGTTTGCCACTTTCAGACTTGCTGGAGCAGCATTACAGTGGTGGGAGTAAGTTACCACCGCCGCGGAGAGAGATATGATGACGATTACTGAGTTTTGGGGGCAGTTTGACCCCATGTATTTTTTGCCAGCAGTGGATATCGAGATGCAGAATAAGTTCAGTGAGGTGAACTAGGGTGATCGCTCCATATCAAAGTATGAGGAGGAGTTAACCCGTTTAGCCAATTTTATTTCGGATAACGTGAGTAACGAGGAGCAAAAGAAGGCAAGGTTTATAGATTGATTAGCTTGGAAGATTAGGCAGCGCTTGATTGGCAACCCAGTGCTGCTGACGTATACTAATGTTGTCCATGAAGCATTGCTACACTTCTAGGACTATCGCTTCCACGTGAAAGGAAGCAATAGAGGAGGTTAACCCAGCCTCCAGGGCAAGGTAGGTGGGGTACTATTAACGGAGCACAACAATAGGATAGTAGGCAGCAGGGGCAGCACTCCCGACAGGGGAATTCTTCCCAGAGATTCAGGTCGGGGGCTATCGATCGGATGGCCAGGATGTTCGACAGGGACAAAAAGGTCCTAATCAACAACAACACTTTGTTTCTCAGGGCCGCCAGGGCCAAGGGAATAGTGGGGGAGGCCAGTAGGGAGGATTTGTGAGGAAGTGTTTCTTTTGTGAAAAGACAGGTCACATGAAGAGAAATTACTGTAAGCGAGGCAGGGGGAACTACATGACGAGGTTCTAGATGTATAGCCACTACAACAGTTCATGGGTCAGTTCAGATGAGAGAATTTTGACCAGGGTCCCAAGGATCAGGCAAAGCAGCAGAGTATGGAGGTAAAATGTCTTTATTATCCTATGAGCATGGGTTACTTTTGAATGACATTGGGGGCATCACCACATAAGATTGTTATCAATGAATTTGTGAGTGAGTCGGATTTAGTGGGTGTGTTGGTCGTAATAGCCATATTATGTATATATTATTACCGTGGGGTAGTAGGGTTCTTTGGTGTTAGCCATTAGAGAGTGGGGGTGTATGTTAAGAGGATGTTTGCATTACGCAAGATGTTACTACTTTCGAGAATTATGGGAGTAAGGTAGATGATTTTCCAAGTGTCGGCTGATTAGCGATGGTTTGGAGATATAACGGATAGTTGTAGTAAGTCTTGGTGTTCGCAATACCAGGATATGGATTTTGTTAGGTATCACCTGAGATAGGGTCTAGCATATATCTACGAGTATATATGTTAAAATGTGTTGCATAATAATATATTGATATTGCTAATTGGAATCCCGAGGAGTAGGGACGCTTACTGATGTAATTTAGGGTGAGTAGGTTTATTATCAAGCGAGGAGATATAGCTTGGCATTTACTTTCGCGCAAGGAAACTAGTGATAGTGAGGGCGCGCCATTGTATGTTGTCTGTTGTAGCATAAGATTGGATGTGTATGCTTTTATGCCAAGGGACAGGTAATTGGGGGTACGTACTATGGACTGGGGGCCCAACGGATCTCAATAACCGACAATGTTAAGTAGTATAGTATATCGGTGTGGTTCCTTATTTGGATTTCGCTTTGCGAGACATCCCATGCATGAAATTCAGCGCAACGTTGGAAGTGGGGAGATGTTTGGTCTTTAGTGCATGGATTGGGTACCTCAATTATTATTCAGGTATGCAGTTATAACTTTGAGCTGGAAGTTAGATTACGATTTAAGGCTGGCAAAAGTCGGGTATCATTTGTGCGTTTAAGCACGGGTACAGGGTGTATGGGCGCCCTAGTTAACAAAATTAAATTTTAAGATAATTCACGATTGTAAGCAGTAAGAATAAGTGTAGCGACCTTAAGGGTGGGTGATTAGGGAGCTAGTCGAGGTTTGCAGTACTAGGCTTATCTTAATTTTGAGGACGAAATTCCTTTGTAAGGGGGAAAGTATGCAACACCTCGTAATTTCGAGGACATTGAATTTAATTATTTTTGGGTATAATAAAACTTATTTTAATTTGGAGGAATTTAAATTTATGCTTTGGAGAAATTATTTAAATTGGAGGAATTATTCAATTTTGGGAATTGAGATTTAATTATTCGGATTATTTTTGTGTCGCATTTTTTAGGATGAAATTGGAGACTATTATAAATTAATTTGAATGACAATTCAGAGTGCACGGTTGATTCCGAATAGGTCGAGATATTCAAAAAAGAGTACCCGAGGGTAGTAATTGGGTCTCGGGGCATTTTTAGGCATAACCGAGCTCACACGGGGGTGTTTGGGCCATTTTAAATTAGCCCACAAGTCTAATTTCTAGATTAGCATTAGAAAATATAAACTTAAGAGTTTGAAGTGGACACAACTCTAGAGGATAAGTATCATAAAACCCAAATTAGAGGTATTTTGATAGACATAACTTAAAGATAAAACCTAGTTCTATAGAGAAGAAAAGAGGGTTAACTTAGGGGAGCTTTTTGGGAGACAAATACATCATCTTCATCAAGGGAATAAGACTCTACAAATCATACAGGTAAGTGGTTAATTTGTTTCAATGTAAATCTGTTATAATCGATTCATATTATAGTGGGTGTAATTTACAATTATTTTTGGAGGGGTTATCATATACAAATGGGTATTCATGAATTGGACAGTTTTGGTAGATTCAAGGTTCGATTAATAATGTATCATGAATTATAATAGTGGTACTCTGGTGTATATGCATAGACCAATAAACAATACGGATTAATTTGGACTTTGGGATTGGATTGTTAAAAGATGATGAACAAAAAAACGTAACAAAAACCCAATTTGCAGATTATTTGATTTTAGAAAAATCGATGTTGTGAAATGTTGAAGTTGAGGATTTGGAACTATTGGAAATGCACAAATCATTGAGGGACTTTCGGATTTAGTGCTGGGTTGAAGTCTTGAGACGTGGAGGAACATCAATGGCTAAAATTTGGTGACAATCCCGTATATGATTGAAGACGTATATTGTGATTTAGAATTACTTTACATATGTACCACCTGTTTAATTTAATTAGGTTGAACAATGAGGAGAGTTTAGAAGCTTAAGCCTTCAATAATGGCAGACACCGACGAGGGAGGAAGAAATAGCTATCGTTCGAACGACGCAAGCTATCGTTTGAACGACGCTGGTGAAATGGCCGCAGTTGGTCCCTTTTTATTTTTGCTTGAGTTTTTTTGGTTAAGGATTATTAGATAAAGATTAGAGAAGGGGGTTTAGATCGCGAACTAACAGCCATGCTAGAGATGGCGTCATGGAGAAGACAATCGAGGGACTGTTAAAAAAAATTGACAGTTAGACCCATTTCTTTTATGTATATACCCTTGTTGACTTGCGAAGCTTTAAAAGGGTCTTAATTTGAGAAAATTATACAGTGACTAATAATTGAGAAATGGAGAAAAGGAATTTTAAAGGCTAATAAAAGTGTTAAATGTATAAAAGGGATTTTGTTAGTGAAATGTGTAAAGGGGAATTAATACCTAGAAATGTGGGGAAAGAATATTAAGGAAAATAATATAGAACAAGGGTGTTAAACGTATTTTTGAATTTTTTTGGAGATAAATTCTAAGGAATAAGCTACGGGCCGAGGTAGTGTGTCCGGGTGTTTTGGTTGAGTGATGCCATGATAATAAAATTAATTAAAGTGCAAATTAATTAAGTTAGAGTCGGGGTATTGACTCAGATATTTTAGGCTAGTGCTACGGGATTTGTGCACGAATTAGCCGGGTTAAAATTATATATATATATATATATATATATATGTTTGTGTGATTTATAAATATTGGTGTGGATAATTTTTATGGAAATACATACCCCTCTAGTGCTATTATAGGAGGTTGCTCGATGTGGGCGAATCACCTGTCTTGAGGAGCAAGGCGAGTATACTCCCTAGGTCATAGTGTCTGTTAGCTTTGGGTATGATTTGTTTTCACTCTCGGTGGGAACTATGACCGCCACCGCTACGTTTAATTATTTTTATTGATTCGGGGAGCTAACCGACTCGGGGTGTTCGGGTGGATGAGTATACCTGGGGTAATAGCATTTTAGAGAACATCCATTGAGCGTCTAGTCGGGAGGATGGTTATATATATGGTATGTGTGTGAATGTCCTATATATGTTACGTATATATGGTTTAGATTTATGTACGGGTAAAATACATGAAGTGCAACTGTATTATATATGGTATCTTTTTAAGAGTGTAGATATTTATATACGGGTGAATTGCAAAAAGTAAAAAGGTATTAATTGTATATAACTAGTGAGACGGTTATATAGAGATTTTAAAGAGGACAAATTAAGTTGATGTTAAAAATAACTTATGAAGTAGACGTATAAATTACTCATGCTAGAGTAAAATGTAAAGGAGTTTCAGGACAAGACTAGTTAGATGGTGTAGTGTAACTAGTAGGGTTAGGAAGAAGCGTTAGGTGTGCACTTTAGATTAGGGGTGAGGACTATCTCAAGTGAGTGCAACAATACTTAATATAAAGAGCATTCATGCATTTTATTTATTGGATTTTAATTCAGTTGAAAAATATTTTCAAAAGGACTTTGGGCTCTGACCCGTACTTGCAAAATATTTTCAAAACCTTTTAGGTGTCCAGGCATAGGGACGCCAAACTGATGATCTGTTTCAAAGATGCGTAGTTGCAACAGGTGTGGATATTGCAGGATTTGGACTTAGTCGCTTCAGTCATTTCATTCCTAGAGTAGGATGCAACTCAGTATTTCATTTGGACATGTTGCCCCATCTATTTTATTTCAGTCAAACTTTGTACTCAGTTTATTATTTCTGTTGGATTATTATAGTGAATTTTGGATTTTTACCGATGGTTTATTCGGCCAGTCATTCATTTATTTATTCTATATTAATTTAGATTCATTGATTGTGAGAATAGTTTAAATTTATAATTATATTGTTATTGTTATTATAAAATGATTAAAATTTTGACATCAGCTCTTTTTGAATACTAGGTGGTTAGTTAAATTTAAAAAGTTTTCGACAGTGACGCTAAGAATGATCCAGATGAGATTCGTGTTTTAATTGGATGAAGGACTGATCATCCGATATTTAATTGGGCAGAGTGTAACAAGTTTATATATAAAACTCACCCCACCCTACCTCCATTACAACACCCCCACCATACCTCCATTATAACACCAAACGAACCCCCACCTCCAATCCAACATCAAAGACAACCCTACCTCCATTACAATGCAAAACACACATACACACACACACATACATAAATGGTATGGGATTCTCTCACAAAGATACTCGTGAACAGAAATAGCAGAAATCCTAATATCAAAATAATGAACTGAAATATAACATGAAAACAATGAACTGGAATATCTTATCTACAAAAAGTTATGAAGCAAACTACGAACAACATAGTATAATGAGTCTTGTTCATAAAATTACCAATAACAATAGCAACAAAATACAATGTAGATCCCTGCAAATAGTTCAAAATAATATAGATTATTCAATTTGATAAATTTAAATAGATTCCTATGAACGTTCAACTGTCTTACTACAAATTGTTCAAAATAAATTACTATGGAAGAACCATTGAAAGAAAAATCAAGGTCCAGACCACCAAGATTTCTCGACTTCTTTAAGAGAGAGTCCCCCCTAACTATCTCGATACAATAGATGATTCTCTTCTCCCATTTCTACACCACTAACATAAACCATGCATTCGAATTACAACAGTTGATGGTCGTGCACCACCGTTCTAGTAGTTGCCGACATAACAACTTGTCCACTTGCAATCTTCGTTGAATTTAAAAAATCTAAAAAATGGACATATAGAGACTCTGTTAAATATTGAAAGTTTGTCTCATTGAATCTTGGAAGTTTGAAGGATATGATGGAAGGACAGGCGAGTAAGTTTGAGGACTTCACGCTCAAAATGTTATGGTGAAAATAGATTGGTTGTATATTGCGATTAGAATTGGTGGTTTGGGGACATTAGGGATTTCTGGGCATGTGGTAGTTCAAGGCCATTTGATTCAAAATCACATAAAAAGCATACTGATGGACGATTTGGTAGTTTGATCAATATTTCAATCAACATGATCCTCACGGCATAAACCATTTCATTGGCTATTTACCTTTTCTTGTATTACTTGCACTTTGTAAGTGTCATTTATGAGATATTTTAACCAAGCGCATGCTAACGGATCACCCTTTATGTAAATCATGTCCTTCATAAGTATTCTTGCTGGAATATACTATAAATCGCTCTCCATGTGAAATTTCCAAAAACGCATAATTCGCTTGCATACCCCACTGAATCAAATGTAAATTTACATTTGTCTCCTTTAAACTTTTTTCATTCCTACAACAAACAAATGGACATGTGGTAATATCAGTTTTGAGATTCTTCTTTACATATTTTACAAAGTCTTTTACCCCATTAACATATAGTTACCCCACTCTAGAATTTTCACCCACCCACTCTTTATATTGTGGAAACCCATCAATCGTACAATACAAAAAAAATTAAGTTCATTAAATTAAAAAGTTAAATGAGTATTTCCTTATAAAATTATGCATTTATCTTGTTCTCTTTTACATTTCTTAAAATGAGTCTGGATGCATCTTACTAAGAAATTCATTAATGATTAGTGAAATTTAATCTAACATATCTAATCTAAATCAAACATTAACTTTTTAAGGGAAATTTAACCCAACATTATCTAATCTAAACCTAGTCTAAACAAAATAGCCAAACATCTAGTATAAGCATGATTCCATAAACATTCAACTACAAAAGTTTTCAAGATAACTTCATTTCAATGAGAATTTCTCTTTCCTATCATCTTCTAGTTTGGACGCTGAATAATCACTAATAAAATCTACAAATACGCATAAATTAACATAGTGTTTACTACAATTTAATACATGTGTGTATATATACAGTGGCAGAGCCATGATTCCATTTTGGGTGGGCCATTCAAAGAAGTTTCCAATGCTGGGGTTCGCGGGCAGGAAGTCCCGATGCAAAAAAAAATTATCTGTATTTTTTTATTTGTCATAGATATTATACTTTTTATAGTTAAATTAAGATATATTGTCATATTTAGGAAAGCTTATAGTGAAATTTAAAATTTAGGACATCAATTTAGTAAAAAAATGCATATTGCAAAAGCCTGAACAATAACTAATCTTAGCACCTCAATGTAAATAATTATAATATTATTTGAACTAAGAAACCACAAATACAATATTATGAGATTTAAGAAACCAAAAATGCACAACACAACAATATCAATCCACCAATATAAATTACAAAACTCAAAACAATAACTAAATCAAACTATATCAAACCATAAGATTAAACGGAATCAAAAGTAAACTACGAAACAACAACATATAAATCACACCTAAAATAAAAATCATATCAAACCTTAACTACAAAACAATAACTAAAACCCTATTTGAAAAAAAAAATTACCTTAAAAGGGAGAGAGACAAAGATTGACGGAGTGCAGAAAAAAATCGTCGAACATAAAAGACGACGATGGGGAGTGTCGAAGAGCTTCGTTTAAGAGAGAAAGAGGCTGACTTTTTTTTCCTGGGTTTACTCATTTTTCACTTTCTGAGTTGTTGAGTATCAAAAACAAAGAAAAAAGTTTCTAAAAACATGATGAAGCGAGCGTGTGAGTCTCAAAAGTTAAAGTTTAACCCTATTTATGTAAGACAACCCATAAGTTTTAGATAATTACAAAGTTACTCTGAACTTTAAAAAATATACATTACAAGAAAATTGATTTTTGCATCATTTTTTTAATGGTATTTTTATTAAATGTGTTGAGAAAATATACTTTTCTTGGCATTTTTTTAGTGTGCGAAAAATATACGCTTTTCTGTGTAAATAGGTTCCCTTATTATTTTCGATCTCGTGCTTTTTCTTGTCCCTCCCAAGTAACATTGGGTACCAAAACTATCACATATCAAATACTTATCAAACCATCAAAACCCTATAACTCATCATTATCTCACTCTCCCTCCCCCCAAATCCATCGACCGAGAGATTATATTTCAATGCCTCTCGCCGGAAGAGCAATGAAGCTCACAGCTAATTGAACACTTATGTTTCATATATTTCTCTCTCACTCTCTCTCCATTTATTAATTGTTTTTTTCACTAAATATATGCATATTAAGCAAAAAAATTAAAGGTTTGATTTAAATTTGGCGCCATTCTTGTTTGTGATTAGTTTGTGCTTATGGTTTAGTCTATTTATTAATTTCAACCACTGCATAATAGTAATATGTGTGTATTCATTTACATAGCTTTAAAATACCTTAGGGACAATTATGGGTCATTCTTTAATACCTCTTTTGACTTGATCAAAGTTGGATGCGCCGAATTTATAATATTAAGGGCCTTAAGTAAAGTTGTTTTGCCATAATTGTTTTATTTAGACATCGACATGGTAGACGTATCTTTACCTTTGAAATCAATCTGCTATTTTGATTTCTTAAAAGATCATTGATTTCCATCTTGATGATTTGAGATGTTTTTTAGAACATTATATCATTTTGCATTGTGACTTGTCATTTTTATTACACTTTATTGTATAGTCACTGATTCAGTTTAGTATTTTAAATAATTTTATTTATCTTAAAATTATGATAGCATAAACTTGTTTGACATTGAATGTCTCTTTATTTGATTTTATCAATTTCTTTTTTCTTTAATTGCAAGTTGATTCTTTATTTTAAAATTGAGGATAAAGGATGTGTAGTGGACTATTGATATACGGTAGAATTATTTTTTACCAGGTATTTTGGCAATGCTATTACAACCTTCATACGAATTTGGTCACGCATTGAATTTTTTATTTCACTATTTTGGTTAACTCTCATAAGAACCAATCACGTATAAATTTTAGAATTATAAAAATGCCTCGGCATCCTGTGTGTTATCATATATTTCGTATGGATTTATCAATGTGAAATTTCAAAACAACATACAAGATATGTACGGTTGTATAATTACTACTTTTCTTTCAATTGATAGCACTGTTATCACTAGTATGATAGCAAATTGCATTTTCAACTAATGAAATCTATTTTTTTTGTTAAGAAGAGAGAGGCTCTTTATTACCTTATACTACACATGGTTTCCTTCCCACCCTGGAAAGCTATTTGAAAAACGTTTTTTTATATAAAATCAAACATTCTAAAAATAGTGGTATTACATAAAACAATATCTACTTGGTGTCCTCCTCAAATATGCAAAGTTCAATTTTAGTGTTTGTTTATTTGCGTTGTTAATCACGTAGCCCCAATGAGTGTTCGTTGATTGTTTCTTATTTTCCTCTTATTCGAGTTGCTTACTTTGATATTTAGCATCTCCATATGTATTACTGTGCTTTCAGTGTATCAAATTAGGTCCATTTGATTTGGAAATTTTGATTTTCCTAGCTCGTATTGGTTCTAACTTAGTATTGTTGAGACGATTATGTAGGTTCTTTCTTTTTCTTAGTAAAGTGTTTGATTTAGTTAAGATAACATTTACGATAATAATGAAATGAGAGTAGCATTACTCATTTCTAATATGTATTTATCTACTAATGATCCTATTAACATTACGTATTTATACATTTGATTAATGTGTGTTTTTTAAAAGTCATAAAGTGTTGGATATAATGGGTAGTTTTTGGTTCATTATGCATGGGTTTGTTAGGATTTACACTATGTTTCTTTATCACAAAGAATCTTTCACACCCAAGTTTTTTTTGTTTTTTTTAATAGAAAATAGGTTATGTGCAATATTACTAAAAATGGATTGAATATTAATATGCGTATGATCTAAAATAATAGCTAAATTAAGAATTTGTGTAACTAATGTAAATATGAAGGAATTTAAAGAGAGAGACAGATGTTTGGAACTTCTTTGGAGACTTGAAGCTTGACCTTGATGAGCTTCCTTGCAAGTTGGTATGAATGTAGGATGGGAGAGAAGGAGATTTCTATTAAATTGGGTATGAAAGAGATGGGAATGAAAGGTGGAGAAGAATTTCACACAAGGAAACTTCGCTGATTGTAGAAGAATGTTGTTGAGATCACTGAAATTGATGGTTCTGAGGTCTTGGGATTGATCTCATGCTCTCCTTATATAGGGTAGGGGGACTTCCAATCGACACTGTCCTTACCCTGCCAATCGGCAGGTGACCCTAGACACACTTTTGATAGGCAAGAAAATAAACTTGCTAATTGATAGTCTCGTGCAGATTTTTTCCGAAAAAATGCTCGTGGAATGAAATTTGCAAATTGAAATAAAAAATTGAGCATACCATTAGAAAGGTAATTTGGGGACCTTTGATAATCCTTGGGCGGCTCCCGGGTCCGGGAGTTTACTTTGGGTCAAACGGGGCTCGAAAGAACCCGTTGGTCCTTTGGATAGGAGATCATCGAACGACGGAAAGGTTATGCAAAGAACTTCGATATTCCAAAGAGCCTCACTCAGTTAGGAGAGTTGACTTTGGTCAAATAGGGCCTGGAAGTCCCTGGTAACCTTTCGGAGTGAAATGCATCGTTCGTTCGTATCATAAGGTTGATTCGCACGCGGGGTGAATCATTGGAAAGGGTATTCAGTGACTTTTAAAGATTCATTAGTCTCGTTCGAGCTGAAGAGTTGACTTTGGCCAAATAGTGCCCGAAAGCATCTGGTGGCCTCCAGATCAATTTTTTTGGGAAAAAGGATAGTTTGTCTGAACGGTTATGCCATTTCACATATGGGGCAGACCATTAGAAAGGGGTTTAGTTCCCTTAAAAGATTCATTGAGCTTTCAATCTAACAATGAAGTTGATTGGGTTCAAATTGGAGCACGGGAGCGCCCGATGGCTTCCAGATTGGTGCTTGATAGAAAAATGGTCCGTTCGTCCAAACTGTTATGTTGATTCATGGATGGGGTGGACCGTTGTAAATGTGATTCATATCCCTTTGAAGATTCATTGAGCTTTTGCTCTGACGATGAAGTTGATCGGAGTCAAATGGAGCTCGGAAGTTCCCGATGGACTCTAAATCGGTACTCGAAGTATAACCTAGGATTTGTGTAGAATAAGAAAGTGCTAGGTACCTAAGGAGAGGCTTTGGGGGGTCAAAGAATGTGGTGTCTACAATTTGTCCTGGTAACAGTTCCACCAAGTGGTCTTATAGTTATCTTGGCTATTGAGAATTAATTGAGTGCCTTCAAACATTGGTGTTGCATTCATGGGGAAGGAATCTAAATCACTAGCTATAAGGGATTTAGGAAAGCATTAAATTTTTTCCACAGATGACGCTAGCGGATGAAGCCTAAATCTAATGAGGCGTGTGAGTTAGAATTAGGAAATAAAAGACAATAAATGAATTTAACACAAGTGTTTAATATGGTCAGCTTGAGGTGTTAGGATTACGTTCACAGTTGGAATGCTCTATTTTCCCCTTTCTATTAATATGGGGCCAAAAGTTCAAATTATAAGCGTCTGCAGGTTGTGTTATAAGATTAAATTATAAAATTCCCAGACACCAAATATAGAGTGTCGGAAGGCTGAGAGAGAGAGAGAGAGACAGACAGACAGAGAGAGATGGGGGGAGAGAGAAGGGGTACAAGTGTTTAGTAAATGAGATCCAGTATTGACTTGGTTTGCCTTAATGAAGTGTTGGATATTTATAGCCTTGGAGTGAACTTATCTAAGATTTAGGAAGGAAGGATGCATTTAATTGTGGTGCTTTGGAGCCATTAATGCTCACCTTCTTCGAGGAACTGTCAAAGCCATAAATGTTAACTTTCTCTGAGGGCCTATCATAACTATTAGTCCTCAACTTCTCCCAAGGGCCTATTGTATAAATAAATGCTCACCTTATCTGAGGACCTGTCATGCATTAATTATGTCACCCAAGGCTCTAATAGTATTATCGTCCAACATTATATTTTGCACGTTATAGGTTTTGAATTCATAACATGTGTTAAGAGATATTTAAGTCATCGGGGGGTGAATGGGTTATGGACTTGGTTAGTGAGGCATTGGATAAGTGATCCTGGATCCTTTTATTTAATTGGGTTGGTCATGTGCCGGACATGCAAGGATTAGGTCATGATATGGTCAGTTTTAGAACATATGAGGAGTAAGTCAGGCGCAGGACATGGTCAGTTGGAGCATGTGTAAGACATATGTCATTCACATGAGATGGTTAGTTGCAACAAATGTAAGGAATAGGCCATGCACAAGATAATCAGTTGACAGACATGTAAGTAATTGGTCATGCGCAGGACTTGTAAGGAGTAGGTCATGTGCGACATGGTCAGTTGACGAACATATAAGTAGTAGGTCATGCGCAGGATATGCAAGGAATAGTTCATAAGAAGGACTTCGTCAGTTGTAAGGCATGCAAGAACTAGGTCATGTGCAGGACATGTAAGGGTCATATGAAGGCCATGGAAGGAGTAGGTCATGTGACAAATTCCTCAGTATTAGAGTTACATATCCATGGAATTTCTTTCTCCTTGGACTCTTAAGGTGATGTGGGCCTTGACTAATTCTAGTGCCAAATTTATACATATCAGTTAATATTAATTAAACGTTAACGTTACTATTAACAAAAACATTAATATATTTGTTTAGTGTTAATATTAATAGTAACATTAATATTTAAGTGGAACGTTAATATTAATAATATTGTTAATGTTTTAGTTAATGTTAATATTAATTTAACGTTAATATTTTAGTTTAACATTAATGTTAATAATAACATTAATATATAAGTGGAATGTTAATATTAATAATATTGTTATTATCTTAGTGAAACGTTGATATTTTAGTTTAACATTATTATTAACAAAAACTTTAACATATTAGTTTAATCTTAAACTTTAACATATTAGTTTAATCTTAATAATAATAATAACGCTTATCAAGATGTAATTAAATATTATGGAAAATAATTTTTTTAATTATTGAAACTTTAAATTCATGAAAACAAATAATTAATATTTCAAAAAGTGTGCCATTGGTATTAAAAATAATATTAATATTTTTTGCGGATGTAGTATATATATATATATATATATATATGTGTGTGTGTGTGTGTGTGTGTAAAGAGAATTAAAAAATTGAAAAACACAACTAACATTTGCCATTAATAGTTGAAAAAAAACATACTCTCCATCAAAGCAAATGTTTGGTGGCAAATGTTCTTTAGGGTATTGTATATTCTCTAAGGGCGAATTTGGTCTATCAAACGGAATAAAAGTGGAAAAATATGAGAGATTCATACTTTTTTACCAATTTCCATGGCCAAATAGTGTAATCAAACACACCCTAATTATTTATAACTCCAATAAGAAATGAATAATTGGGAAAAAACTTTGTCACTCCCGACACGAATAACAAAGTAATCCTAAAGTCAAATTTTATCACTCCTATTGGTAGTGATAAATATTAAAGACAATGTTTGTCACTATTAATAGCAACGATAAATACTAAGGAAAAAAATTATCACTGCCAGTAGCGGTAAGAAATCAATCCACCCATACTTATGAGTGTTAATAATAATGTCAAATTGAGAAATTTATTTATCATGCTCCTGGCAGTGATAAATAATTTTATGTGTCCCAAAAAAAGCTTTGTCACTGCCAATAGCAATGAAAATTTAAGTCACTGCCAGTGACAGTGACAAAGTCCTAGTGACAAAATCAGTGTTTTGGTGTAGTGCTTGTACATTTGCACCCATTTTCATCGGACTTTCATGCTAGTTCTTGCTTCGGCATGAAATTTCCATTTCAGGAAAGGATGACGTACTATGATACTTTATGTTTTGTCGAGCATCGCTTTGGTCTCTGGTTTAATGGTTGTACGTGTTAAAAATATGGTACATTCCATTTCGTTTCCCATCGCAGTCTTTTGCAACAGTTCAGGTTTACTTCTTTTATTAGGTGTTGACTTTTTCGTTATAATTTTCCCAATAGTTCGTATAGTAGAGACTTTTGTTTTCATAGTAGGAAAGTTACTAGGATGCCTAGAACTAACTGACTCACTAGTTGAAGTTTTGAGTCGAACCACATAGGTCTAAGGCTTAGGAATTTCATTAGCGAAATAAATGATGTGACTAAATCTATAAAGTTTTTAGGTATGAACTCTAAGACCAAGGCACCTCCTAGGGATAAAACTAAAATGATTACCAAACCCTATGTTCTCATTGTTTGATATATTTTGGTTAAGAAATCTTACATGTTTGTTCGGTCGGTTGGCAGGTATGATGTTTCACACTATGTCCCTTTAGATACATATAGATCTAAACCTCGGGTATGTAGGGAATTTTCTTCTCATATATGAGTTGTTTATTTCACTCCATAGACTAAACGTGCTTATAATTTATTATTTTACTAGACATGGTGTGAGTTTTATTATAGACTTGGATTGTTTACAATGACTGATGATTTTATATCCTTGTTTAGATATGTACTATATGTATGATTGTTGTATTTTATTTGTTTTGGTTTTTTATTTTTCAAAAAATACACAAAGTTTTGTTTTGAATTTTTTTTAGTAAAAACATAACAATTTAGTTTTCTTTGAGAAAATCATAAAAAACCCACAAATATTTATGTCTTTTTATTTTTTCTGATAGGTAGTATTGCGATGATTAATAACTTGTGAAACACACCATGTTGTCTATTTCGCTATTCTTAATTTAGATTAACAGGAAGGTAGTGTGAACGTATGCATATTTTTCTTAATCATTCCTACGAAGTTCTACGAGAACGACTTATGTTAATAATGTTGTGGTCATTTCCCTACTGCACACATGTACACAAGTTGACTTGGGTGTATTTTTTATTTCGAATCAAATATATTTTTGATAAACTATTTTAACTCAATTGGGTCATGTTTTCTTAGCTAGATTTTTTCGGATGTGCTTGTAAAAAACATTTCATGTAAGGTAAATTAACAGTTATGAGAAAATGTTTGGTAAGTACTATCGAAAGGGGTGTTAGAAGCCATTGTCAAGAAACTTAATTTTATGGGCTAATGAGAGAAAAAGACAATGAAATATCAATGAAAATGCATACTCTAAAAAAATTAAATTACATATTTGAGGGAATTATAAGTTGAAGATCAATGGAATTGCACATTTCCATCGAATATGTGATTTTCTTTTGGCTTTATCTAGCTATTAATGTAAGTAGTTTATTCTAGGTCTTAATTGGCATGAACCTATGAACACTCAATTTTTTTAGTAGGATTATCATTTTTAACTATGGGTTGCATCAAAGGGTTCGTGCATAACGAAAGTGGGGTTATCTAACTTTTTCTTGTTTTGAGTTCATCGATATTCCCTTTAGATAGATTGTGTGGTATTTAATTCACTTTTCATCCACTTGTGTATGGATACTTATAATGTAATAATATATATCATTGCCATGCATATTGTATGTTTATATTCCACTCATCTCGTTGAGCATCGGTTATCATCATATTATTAATTTATTTACATAATTTGATTGATTCGTGATATATTGTCGAGTTATTTTCCTTGTCTATTCGATAAAAAAATGGGGAGACACTTCTTATTCAGAGGGAGTATACGATAAAGGGGAATAGTTTAGTGCATGAATTTTATTTTTCAATTCCAGTCAATTTTTTTATTACTTTCTTGTATCAGTTATACATCGCGTAGTATTTGTTAGGTGTGCAGGACTTATAGGGATCGTGAAATTTACCATTGATAAAAAAACCATACATTAGATTCGATTCTATCTTCGCAAGGATTAGGGATGGGTAGAGTGATGTAAACATTTCGTAAAAATATTTGTGTCATAGTAAGTTTGTATCAAGTATATATAGATGCAATTTAATATCGTTGAAGGCAAAGAAAAAAGTATCATGAAATTGACTAATGTATCGAATCGGACTTTTCATATGAAATAATATTTTAGATTGGGTAATGTTTTCAAGTTTTTTATTTCCTTTAATTTACCTTTTAAAATAAGGACTTGGCAGGACAAAAAATGTTTTTGAAAAAGAAGCCTAAGTAATAAGGATCTTATTTGAACGAGATTCCCATGATCAAGAGAGGTTTTGATCATGGTCATTATTTTTCAAACAATGAATTTCGTAAGATAAAATGGTTAAAATGAGGGAATCATGAAATAAGAGGTTTCAAACGAGGTCCTTGATATTGATTCAGAGTACTTCATAAGATACAAACTTAATTCGAACGAACCTCAATAGAAAGTTACCTCGTTCAAACAAGCCTGATTATTTTTACAAAAAAAATTCGTAGTTTTGAGAGAGTTATTTGAGAGTGTGAGAACCTATTAACTTCCATTCTTTTAAGGTATGATTAAAGTTTACAATCCCTTAAAATCTCCGACATCAAAAGAAAAATTACAGGAGAGATCATGTGAGTGATTAGCACATTGGACTACGTATGGGCAAATTATCATCAACCGAAGATCGATGGATACTAAAGCATTAGAGATTGTGCAGATGATTCATAAACTGGAACAGCTATGGCTAGTACGGGTAGAGGCAAAGGATCATAATGCTAGGGATCAGATTAATGGGGGGTATCATTGTTTTATATTTAAGTCGTCTATGAGTGCTTCTAAGACCTATAGCATATTCAGTACGAGTGGAGTTGTGTCACTTGAGACGATAATGGTTTTTCGGTGAGGGTTTCCACTCTAAAATCCTTGTGTGACGGTGTGTATAGTTTATTCATGTTCTTCCTCTGATAATCACTTACATGCGAATTTGGAAAATTAATTTTACTTAGTAAAATTAAAACTTATTCAAATTAAAAGGGATTTAATTTTGTTTGATGAAATTAAGTAATTAAACATGGATCCTTAAGCACAAACCTATTTCAACATTGAGGCGTGTATTTATATGACATGGTTTGTGACGTACCATTTCTATTATGTGATTATGAATGATAAAAATTTATCATCAAGAATCATTATATTTCTCCCGTTTCAAAAGTAATTTTTTCTTCCCTTAATAAAAAATAATAAATGTAATTCTTTCTCAAAATATTCCTTAATATGATGGACTTATATTTATCTTTCCATGAGAGAGAATATGTCTTCAAAAAGAGTTATTTGATCCCCCTTTCATAATAGATTTGACACATAACTTTCTAATATTTGTTTTCTCCCATGAAAAGGTGAGTGGGATTATATGCCAATGTTCGTGAAAAAGGTGTGTTTTTCAATCAAAATGTATGTGCACTCAGGAATGCATATTTGGTACCAAAATCCATATGCGTTCCCCTTTTCATCCATGGTTACCACGGGTTTAATTAATGAGAAAATCGTCTTGAATAAATTCATTTGAATTTAAATTTTCATCATATGGTTTAAATGTACTCTGTTCACCTCTTTTGATTTACAATATGCCTTAGTAAATTCTTAAAAGATCCATGTTCATAAACGCACTTAAAAAATTTTCACTGATATAATTGTGAGGACATTTCTGTCCATTGTCAATATGTATGTCGTACGCCTTTACACCATTGAAGAAATTCAAGATCGCATCTACATCAACGGATCCGAATATCAAAGCGTCTTCAACATCATAACCTCTGCGATATTGAACTTGGTAAAGTTTTGTTTTTAAGTCCCTTAAAGTTTCATACTTAGTATTGGGAAATTTTTATAAAATGATTTTATAAAAATAAAAATAAGAAGTAAGTTTTTTCAAGCAAAATGAGGTTTTTTCAAAGAATTTTGATTTCTGGTAAACTGAACCGGTTCGAAAATATTAAAAACGAACCGATCCATCCCCGGACCGATCCTCCATCAAATTGGACCGATCCGCTTTGCATCAGAATCAAAATACGCCGGATTGAAGCCAAACCGAAGAAGCCTCTTTTGAAAACGAACCGATTCGCTTCGGACCGATCCGACATCAAAAGCGGACCGATCCGGTCTTGATTATCACGAACAGTTCCGTGAGATTTTTTACCACCAACTCAAGTTTCCTATATATATACCTATTTCGGTGGTGTATTTTTGAAGTCTTTGAGAAAACGTTTCTAAGAGTTCAAACACAAAAAGACTTTGATTTTTTATGTGCCAAGCATCTTTTTGATTCACACACAAAAATCCCAATTACTTTTGTGAATCTTTTTGAACCCTTGAACACAAGCTTTTCTATTGTTCAACCTTTGTGGGGAGATCTTTGCAATCGAGAGTTGCGTGTTAATGCTGAGGGAGTCTCTACAAAGTGTTATGGCTGCGTGTCATTGAGGAGAGCTGCGGTTTTTCCTTTATTGTTTGGTCTGCGAGTCCTTGGAGGGTACTGCGTGTATTCTCTTGCTGAGTTCAAGACTGCGTGTCTTTGTGGGCTAGCTGCACGTTGGTCCATTGCAGATTTCTCCATGTAATTGTAAGTTGCGATTTATATATTGATAGTGAAATAAAGGTTTTACCCGAAAGGTTTTTTTTCCTGAAATCTGTGTCTCAGCATATTTACTGTGTTGCATACTGTATTTTTGATGGGTTGATTTAGATACATGTTTAGGGGCTGTATTTATTTGATTTAAAAGTAGACTCTAATTAAATAAAGGTTACTTGGAAACTTGCAAATTTAATTTAATCAATTATCACACCGCCGTTATTCGGGTTTTCAAGAATAAGTTTATGCAATTTTCAAAAATATCATTCTTGCTCTTTTGGTTTCAAAAAGTTAGTCATGAGTCACGTAGCCATCTCGGGATTCAAACGGGGGAGAATTTAATTTGGGTTCACCGCAAAGGAAAAGGTCACCATATATATATTGTAATACCCCGTATTTTCATGATATTTATTTTGGGGATTAATTGAATTAAATGTGTATTAATTGGAAATTAATCCGAATAAAAATATTAACGAGATGTGAGTTAGTATTTGATTATAATGTGTATACTTGGCAATATATGAATATTGGAAATATTGAAATTGTCGCGAGATTGAAATACGGTAATTTGGGTAACTTTGTTGGGACGCGCGTGACAGTCGCGTCAGGAATATAATTATTTGAATTAGAAAGTGAATTTTATTTTTATCACCCGTATGGTCATTTTGAGTGCGCCAACGCGTCCGGAAGGGTCAAAATAGTCAGAAAACACTAGCCGAGGGTTAAGTTTGGGTTCCGGGGCATTTTTGGGCCATACCGGTAACTTATAGGGGCATTTTGGTAATTTCAAAAATCTGGGAATTAAAACCCACGAAAATAAGAGATAAAAATCTGACTCTTTCTTTATCCACTAAACCCACTACTTACACTAAGGGACTTAATGGGCTACGGGAGAAGTTAAGTTATAATCCCAACTCACCAAAAACCAACCACACCTCCATTGTCATCTTCCTTAGAGAAACTTGTAGAGAGAGAGAGAGAGAGAGAAGAGAATTCTGCAGAAAGAGAGAGGGAGAACAACTTAGCCTTCAAGACTCAACATCAAATTCAGAGAAAGATTAAGGCAAGTGGTTTAATTACAATTGATTCAAAGCTATGCTCTTCCATGTTTAGGAATTATCGAATTTATCTTAGAAGATGGTTTAGACCCATGAATTGGGAGTTTAAAACTATGAATTATGTTAGGGACTGCATGTAGTAACAATCTGGACGAATTATGAACTCAGAATTATGACCCTTGATGATTTAAAAATGGATTTTGGAAGAAGTTTATTAATGTTCTTGAAAGAAATAGTAATCTGGAATTCTTGATGAAGATTTGATCCATACAAAGCCCTTGAATGATGAATTATTGGTTTTAGAATGTTATTAATGTTGTAGGATGGTTATATGATGATGCTATAACGTTATATTATAGATTCATGCATTAAAAGTATGTTTTGGGTTGATTTGAAAACTGCAAAACGAAGCAGTCCGTAACCATACCTGGTGCAATCGATCGATCGACATTCGTCAGTCGATTGATCGACCACCATAGATCGATCGAAGGAAAAGGTCGATCGATCGACCTTCCCAGAATGAGTAAAGTTTTTTTCTATTTAAGTTTTAATGATGTTAACCCTTGATTAATATTGTTGGAGATCATATGAATACCCTTAACCTTAAGGAAGACCAGTAGGCTTGGTTATGAGATTTGGACCTTAATTAGAATTCAATTTGAGGAATTATTCTAAAACTAATGAAATTTGATAAGTGAGTAAATATTTGGGTTAATAGTGCAAATTTGAATACTTTGATGAAATGAGGTTTGGGGCAGAAGTAAGGACCTTAAAATTAAAAATGCTATACGTGGGAATAATAGGAACTTAATAATCTATTTTACATAGGTTTTAAGTATAAGGAACTACGACGTGAGACGTGTCGAGAGTTTAACTTTTATATTATCGGGAGACGTAATATACAAATTTGGAATAATGGTATAAAGATGTAGAGTATACCTTTATTAATATTGAATTATCTAAGATGTGTGATGCTTAGTATATGATTTCTATATGTATGACATACCTACCATACTTGCTATCACGGGAGGTTACGTTCGCTTAGGGCCTTCTTATCCTTGTGTTGCCCGGATTTAGATTGGTACCTCGAGGACATAGTTCAAGAGAACGACTTATTTGTGAGTTAATAAGCCAGCTGACTATGGAGCGTAGGTATGTACATGACCATGGATATGTTGAATTATGTTCGCCTCCATTTTTGTGTGTGGTGTTTATTCCAACAATTCCTGAGAGATTCGGAATTTGTAATCCTTATGTACGTGATGTACCGGGATGGATAGCAGAGTATGTGTGCACCGCAGCTTAGCCTTTGGGTGCTTGTATAGTATATTTATGATGTGAATAATATACGGTTAAATGAAAAGGAAATTGCTATGTTAATTGTGGGTATAGTAATTGTAATATTAGGAAAAGATAAAAGGGGACATGTATCAATAAATGGTTTTGATTAATAATTGGGAATTCGAGAATTAAAGTAGAACTCTCTGTTTAATTGTTAAGGTTGGAAATTAAATGCGAACCGAGTAGGAATGTTAGAAACTCTTTGGAATTAGATAGTTATGAGAAAACACATGAATGGGTACAGGAACGTTAGGAGTGCACAGTTAGACGAGAGGTGAGTATTTCATGTGAGAGCACGTCCTAACATGTATCTTGCATTCCTTGTTTTAATTATTATTAAAGCACTTGCTGTTTTTAAAATACTCTCCACATTCGGGCTCTGACCCGTTTGCTTTCAAATCTATCTTTTTGTAAAAACCATTTTAGGTGCCCAGCCACAAGGATACCATGCTTCGGATCCTCATTCAGGTGACGAGCTGTAGCGGTTTGTGGGAGTTACAGGACATTGATTATAGACGCTTCATCTATCTTGACTCTATACTCAGTATTTATCAGTTGTAGGGCATGTCGCCCATTTCTTTTAGAGGCATTTCATTTATTTCAGTCATTCAGAATTCGGACATGTACTTAATTCAGAATTCAGACTTGTCTTATTATTTTTAGTTGTGGGATTGTTGTGAGGATTTTTCCTCCGGACTTATTACTATTGTTGGTTATTTCATTACTTCGTTATGGTGAATGGTTTTATGTTGTACTTCCATTATTCTTTTTGCATGTTAATCAGGTAACTTAGAATTTGGCAACTTACTTTTTAAATACTAGGTGGTTAGTAATCATTTAAATATTTTCGACAGTGATGCTATTAACTGGATCAACTTGACATTTTGTATTAATTTAATAAAGGAGTAGCTACCCGATATTTAATTAGTCGGGGTGTCACACACACACACACATATATATATATATATATATATATATATATATATATATGTGTGTGTGTGTGTGTGTGTGTGTGTGTGTGTTTACATAAGGAGTGATATCATCGTCTATAAATCGTGGGGAGGACGAGAATGAATTAAATGAAGGAATGTACACGAATGACATAAATATATGGCTAAATATATGAGCGATGCGCCAAATTGAACTCATTATGAACAAATGAGCACACATGATAATTAGATCACTAAAGAGACAAAATATAATATGTTAAAGTGTATCTAAAATTACCTTTTTTATATTATTTGTTTAATATTTATTAAATAGTAATGTAGATATTTTTAATATATTTATTTTTATGATAACAAATAAATGTTTATTCTAATATTGCATTGATGATAATAAACTATTTAGAGTTTATTTTCTATAATTATATACGCATACATTTTATTATTTTACATGTTCATATACTTTGTCTTTTAGTTCTTTTTCTTTAAGATATTATAATCTTTTCATTTTACTAATATCTGTAATTATTATATTTTCAGTACATATTATCACATTGCATATTTTATATGTATTTCAGTATATAAAATATCTTTTCATTTTATTATAACGTTTTCTTTTTTACCTACTTATTTATTACTTTTATTTAATGAGCCTACCTCGAGTAGTGGTTTTGTGTCTCCTTCGAGATAATAAAATATATCTCTATGTAAGTTAGTACAATTTTAATAATTACAAACCCAATAGTTTGTGTTTCATCTTGTTTTAATATAATTAACCTAATAATAGTCAGAATTGTACTGGTAGTTTCATAGATCATTGTAGGTTTCTATAGTTTCTTGAACAAATCGAGCACAATGAATTCTTTAGAGATTTCATATACACTACCATTATAATCGACACTCTACACTGTAACACCCCGTAATTTTGAGGATTTAGTATTTAATTATTTTTAGGAGAAATAAAAAAATAATTTAATTGGAGAAACTTAAATCTATGATTTGGAGAATTTATTTGAGTGGAAAGAATTATTTATAATTGGCGACTTTAAGATAAATTATTCGAATTAATGTGTGTCGCATTTTGAGGTCAAAATTTGGAAATGTTATAAAGTATTTCGGATGACAATTCTGAGTGCACGGTTGAGTCCGGATGGGTCGAGATACTCAGAAAAGAGTACCCGGGAGTAGTAATCGGGTCTCGGGGCATTTTTGGGCATAGCCGATCCCACACAGGGTAATTCAAGCATTTTAATTAGGCCCATGTGGCCAAAAACGGGATTTGAGAATTTAAACCTAATTGGGGGAGTGTTAAACGGCAGTTAACAATTCTAAACCTAGGGTTTGAGAGAGACACAGAGGAAACAAATCAGGAAGCAAATTGGGGATCTTTTTGGAGACAAATCAAGGGACAAATTGGGTGTTCTTCATCAACACCTTTTCTACACCAACGGATCAGACTCTACGAACAATTCCAGGCAAGTGATTAACTGTTGTGATTCTTAAATTGATGATAATCAATTCATATTATGGGAGGTGTAAACCAAAATTCGTTTTGGGTGGGTATTCATGTAAAATTAGGTTTTAGGTAATTGATATACTTTAATGGGATTAAGGTTGAAATTTATTACGTTCATGATTATGGAATGTAGAGGTATGAATCGTATGTTAAAACTAGTACGAATCGATGGTTAATTTATGTTAATAGGAATGAAAATCTTATTGTAGATTTGAAACCTGGATAAAACCCAAATCGGGAAAACGTTGGAATTAATTGAAATTAGTTGTTGGATTAAGGTTTCTAGGATGATTAGAACCCCTTTTCATGTGAAAATATCATTGATTATGACCATATGATGTTGAGAGTGGAACTAAAAGCTTGGTTGGGTTAACAATGGCTGAAACAGTAAGTCGGAGACGAAGGGTACCTGTTCGATCGATGGAAGGGATCGATCGATCGATGGTCCCAGATTTTTTACAGTTCGCCCAGTTTTATATATAAGGGGGAAATTATATTTAATTTAATTCCTATGCTTTATTTAGGGATAAATAAATTGGAGGCACCTACTCCTAACAATTATAGGGGAAATTAATTGAGATTAGGGAGGATTTACGTGAGGTACTTCATGGATAAATTTGGGGGATTAGATTTCAAATTTATTTATATACGGATTGAGTGAGCAAGTCCAGGTATATTGGATTAGCGACGCCAAGGTATTAAATTAATTATGGAGATGTTCAAATTGATTTGGAGTCGGAATATAGACTCCGGTAATATTATGTTAATTAATGTGTAAAGTATTTATATTAGAGTCGGACCATAGACTCGAGGGAAATATTATATTAATTGATGTGTGAATTAAATAAATTAGAGTCGGACCATAGACTCGGGACGACGAAAAATTAATAAGTGAGAAAATTAATTAAGTTGAGTCGGGAGAGAGACTCGGTAAATTTCAGGCTAGTGTTACGGGTTTTTGAGTACACGGTGTGGTGATGGTACATATATATGTGTGTGTGTGTGTATATATTGTGTGTGCTATTAAATATCACTGACTACTTATTTAATTAGAGAATTAAGGTAAAGGTCATGTTCCTTCCTATATATGGATTTTTAGGACAATGCTTTTCAAGTTTATAAATCTAGTCCCTGTGGTATAATAGCGTTTATAAATCTAGTCCCTGTGGTACAATACCTTTATTTTTTTGGTCTACGCCAGCGGCACTATTTTTCACCTTTTTTCATTGTATTTTTAGTACAGGGACTAAATTTATAAAATTATATAGAGTGTCCTATTTTTATACCATTTGAACACTATGAGGACCTTTTCCCAAAACCCCCATATTTAATTAATTTATATACTCTAGTTCTATCAAGGGAGGTTGTGCGATGTGGGTGAATCCCCTAGATTGAGGAGTAGGGTGAGTATATCCCTAGGTCATAGCGTCCGGTATATGGGTGAGGGGCTTGTCTCACTTTCAGGGAAGGAATATGACCGCCTCCACTACGTTTATATTTTTGGGCCAGGTTGGGGACCGATTCCAACTTGGGTAACTAGGTTATGTGGGCACACCTAGTGGGATAGCACTTTAGAGAGAATCATCCAAAGAGGGTATACTAGGAGGGATGGATATACATATGATATTATGTGTGGATGTTTTAGTAAAGGTACGTATATAATGAGATGTAATATTATATGCGGGTCATAATACGGTGTGTAATGTACTTACTTTTTATAACTTGTGTCACGGGTGTATGATATTATTTAAAATGAATTAATTAATTTAATCGGTGAGATAAATTATGACCCATGAATTATTATACTCGGGTTAGAGTAGTATGGCAAGGGTAAATTACACCATGACTAGTTGGACGGGGTAGTACAACTAGGTGGGGTTAAGGTAACCGTTAGGTGTGCACATTAGTGGAGGGTGAGTATGTCCTCATGGGAGTGCGACACTAACTTAAATATGAAGCGCATTCATGCATTTTAATTACTACAGTTAATTCACTTGCTAAATATTTTCAAAATATTTTGGGTTCTAATCCTTGCTATAAAATTCTTTTCAAAACCTTTTAGGTGTCCAGCCACAGAGACGCCAGACTTGATATTGTATTCCAGGGACACGGAGCTGCGATACATGTGGATGCTAACAGGAGTTTAGATTAGACGCATCGTTCATTCCTTCCTAGAGTAGGAATCATTTATCAGTTTCAGTTTTACTTCGAGCTTGTCGCCCAGATTTTTCAGTACAGTTTTCAGATTTATTTATTTAGGTGTTGGATGTTTGTATTGGACTATTTACTTTGGTGATCAATGGTTTATTCGGCATATAGTTTTTATTTATTCAGTTGATTTAATTCAGTAGTGGTGTATGACTCATATTATCTTTCCGCATGTACTGTTTTGTTTAATTAAAAAGTTAAAATTTTTGGAATACTAGGTGGTTAGTAAGTTTTAAAATGGTTTTCGACAGTGATGCTAAGGATGAACCAACTGGGATTCCTATTTTAATTTGGTATAAGACTGGTCACTCGGTATTTTACTAGGCGGGGTGTCATAGATGGTATCAGAGCATCAGGTTCTAGTGTCCTTAGGATTTGTGCGGCTTTTCGCATTTCAACTTAGTGTTATTTGATGTAGAACCCTATCATAGGATTATGTTATTCTTATACGCATGCCATTTATGTTCTTCTGCCAATTACTTTATATTTGAGGGTGAACTCATACGATTCGATTCTCATTTCAGATGCCGCCTAAGAGAGATAGAATAACTAGGGCAGCAGGGGGAGATGAGACTAGAGAGGCTCATCAGGAGCCAGAGTTACCGCAATAACTACCAAAGATGATTTCGACAGCACATGTAAGTGAATTAGTGGCGCAGGCAGTTGAAGAAAAAATGATCGCAATCGCAAGGTACTTTCCACGAGATCGGCCTCAGGCGTTAGTAGTACCACATGTTCAGGCCCACCCGGGGCCGTCGGGGTGGCAACAAGTACGGGAGGTTTTTCAAAAAGGGCATCCGCCAGAGTTTCGAGGGGGTTCAGATGTGGTGCTAGATTGACAGTGGAAGAGAGATATTCAGCGTCACCTACGCATGGTAGATTGCAATGAGGTGGAGAAGCAAATGCTAGCCACTTTTAGGTTAGTGGGAGCAGCGCTACAGTAGTGGGAGTTGATCACCACAGTTGAGGAAAGGGATACATTAGCTATTGCAGAGTTTTGGGTGCGGTTTGACCGCAAGTATTTTTCGCTAGCAGTGGAGACCAAAATGAGGAGAAAATTCAGAGAGGGGACTCAGGGGGACCGTTCAGTGGCCGATTACGAGGAAGAATTCACTCCTTTGGCAAATTTTGTACCGGATGAGGTAAGCGATGAAGAAAGAAAGAAAGTAAAGTTCATTGATGGGTTAGTCTGTGTAATACCCCGTATTTTCGTGATATTTATTTTTGGGATTAATTGAATTAAATGTGTATTAATTGGAAATTAATCCGGATAAAAATATTAACGAGATGTGAGTTAGTATTTGATTATAATGTGTATATATGACAATATATGAATATTGGAACTATTGATATTGTCGCGAGATTGAAATACGGCAATTTGGGAAATTTTGTTGGGACGCGCGTGACAGTCGCGTCAGGAATATAATTAATTGAATTAAAAAGTGAATTTTATTTTTATCACTCGTATGGTCATTTTGAGTGCGCCAACGAGTCCAAAAGGGTCGAAATAGTCAGAAAACACTAGCCGGAGGTTTAGTTTGGGTCCCGGGGCATTTTTAGGCCATACCGGCAACCCAAAAGGGTAGTTTGGTAATTTCGGATATTGGGTAATTAAAACCCACGAAAATTAGAAGAAAAATCTGACTCATTCTTTATCCACTAAACCCACTAACAACACTAAATGACTTAGTGGGCTACGGGAGAAGTTAGAAACTTTAAAACTTGGCAAAAACCAACCCCACCTCCATTATCACCTTGAGAAGAACTTGTAGAGAGAGAGAGAAAGAGGAGAATTCTGCAGAGAGAGAGAGAGGACAGATTCAACCTTCAAGATTCAACCTCAAATTCAGAGAAAGATTAAGGCAAGTGGTTTAATTCCAATTGATTTAATGCTATGCTTTTCCATGTTTAGGAAATTATCAAATTTATCTTGGAAGATTGATTAAACCCATGAATTTGAAGATGTAAAACTATGAATTATGTTAGGGACTGCATGTAGAAACATTCTGGATGAATTATGAATTCAGAATTATGACCCTTGATGATCTAAAAACGGATTTAAGAAGAGATTTATTAATGTTCTTGAAAGAAATAGGAAACTAGGGTTCTTGATGAAGTTTTGATCCCAACAAAGCCCTTAATTGATGAATTATTGGTTTGAGAACGTTAACAATGTTGTAGGATGGTTGTATGATAATACTATAATGTTAGATTAGAGTTTCATGCACAAAAATGGTGTTTTGAGGTGTTTTGAAAACTGCAAAACGAAGCAGTCTGTAGCCATACCTGGTGCGTTCGATCGATCGACATTCATCAGTCGATCGATCGAAGGTAAAGGTCGATCGATCGACCTTCCCAGAATGAGTAAAGTTTTCCCTATTTAAATTTTAATGATGTTAACCCTTGGAAAATATTATTGGAGACCTTATGAATACCCTTAAACTTAAGGAAGACCAGTAGACATAGCTATGAAATTTGGACCTTAATTAGAATTCAATTTGAGGAATTATTCTAAACCATATGGAATCCGATAAGTGAGATAATATTTGGGTTAAAAGTGTAAATTTGAATACTTGATGAAATGAGGTTCGGGGCAGAAGTAAGGACCTTAGGAATGATGATGTTATATGTGGGAATAATAGGAACTTAATAATCTATTTAAGATAGGTTTTAAGTATAAGAAACTATGACGTGTGACGGGTCGACAGTTTTAACTCTATATTATCGAGAGACTTAAAATATATAAAATTGGAATAATGGTATAAGGATGTAGAGTATACCTTTATTAATATTGAGATATCTAAGATGTGTGAATGCTTAGTATATGTATATGATTTTATGTGTATGACATACCTACCATACTTGCTATCACGGGAGGTTTACGTTCGCTTAGGGCCATCTAATCTTTGTGTTGCCCGGATTTAGATTGGTACCTCGAGGACATAGGTCAGAGACGGACTTATTGGGAAGTTAATAAGAATGCTGATCGTGGGAGCGTAGGTATGTACGTGACCCATGTGATATGACTGTGTCCGCCTCCATTGTTTGTGATTGTTGTTATCTGAACGATTCATGAGAGATTCGGAATGCGTAATCCTTATGTACATGATGTACCGGGATGGATAGCAGAGTATGTGTGCACCGTAGCTTAGTCTCGGGGTGCTTGTATTGTATATTTATGATGTGAATAATATACGGTTAAATGAAGCGGAAATTGCTATGTTTAATTGTGAGTATAGTTATTGTAACGTTATGAAAAGATAAAAAGGGGACAGATATTATTAAATGGTTTTGTTGATAATTGGGAATCCGAGAATTAAAGTAGAACTCTCTATTTAATTGTTAAGGTTGGAATTAAAACGTGAACCGAGTAGAAGTGTTAGAAACTCTTTTGAACTATATAGTTATGAGAAAACACAGGAATGGGTACAGGAACGTTAGGAGTGCACAGTTAGACGAGAGGTGAGTATTTCACGTGAGAGCACGTCCTAACATGTATTTTGCATTCATTGTTTGCTGTTTTTAAAATGATTTCCACTTTCGGGCTCTGACCCATTTGCTTTCAAACTATCTTTTTGTAAAAACCATTTTAGGTGCCCAGCCACAAGGACACCATGCTTAGGATCCTCATTCAGGTGACGAGTTGTAGCTGTTTGTGGAAGTTACAGGACTTTGCTTGTAGACGCTTCATCTATCTTGACTCTATATTCAGCATTTATCAGTTGTAGGGCATGTCGCCCATTTCTTGTAGAGTCACTTCATTTATTTCAGTTATTCAGACTTCTGGCATGTAATTAATTCAGGATTCAGACTTGTCATATTATTTTCAGTTGTGGGATTGTTGTGAGGAGTTTTCCTCCGGACTTATTACTATTTATTGGTTATTTCATTACTTCGTTATGGTGAATGGATTATGTTGTTCTTCCATTATTCTTTTATTGCATGTTAATCAGACTTAACTTAAAATTTGGCAACTTACTTTTTAAATACTAGGTGGTTAGTAATCATTAAAATGTTTTCGACAGTGATGCTATTAACTGGACCAACTTGGCATTTTGTATTAATTTAATAAAGGAGTAACTACCCGGTATTTAATTAGTCGGGGTGTCACAGGTGGTATCAGAGCATCAGGTTCTAGTGTCCTTTAGGATCTGTACGGCTTATTATGTTTTCCGCTGAGCTTTCTTTGATATAGAGCCCTAATCCTAGGAATGTTGTGTTTATCTCTATACTTTGGAAATTCGTACTTCTGCGATTTGTTTATTTGAATGATGAACTCATCCAAATTTACTTAAATTTCAGATGAATCGTCAAGAAGAACTAGCTAAAACGGTTAGGGGATTCAACGAGCAAGATCGACTCACACCTCAGGTATCCCCAGAGAGAATATCAACCGCCGAGTTAGCAGGTATCGTGGCACAAGCAGTTACCACTGCAGTTCTACAATACCAAGAACGCAGCATACAACTTAAAGGAGGCAAAATACCTAGAGAGGTTAACCAAATGCATGTGATTAACATTGAAAATTGTGCGAAGGCACCGAATCTGCGACAACAAAATAATCAAGATCGAGTAAGTTCCAGAAGTAACGAGATTTATGTACAGGGGCAAAAGTGTCAGGGCCAACGAAGTCAGCTTTCGAATGAAACCACAAAGAGGTGTTTCGGTTGTGGAATGGACGATCACAAACGTAAATCTTGTCCAAATCAGTCTGGGGATAAACTATAATCTGACCAACGAAGAATTTCGAAACTCTGCTATAAATGTGTACAACCGGGTCACAAGTGGATGGATTGTCCTCGCCCTGACATAGTTTTTTCGCAAATTTCCCCCCAAGGCCAGCAAGACCGGGGAAAAAGCAAGACTAGTCAACACCGTAATGAAGTGAAGCAGTTTCGAGGGAAGTGTTTCATTTGTGGTAAGTGTGGCCACAAATGCCAGCATTGTCCTGATAAGGGCAGGGCCCCGCATCAGCAGCAGCAGGGTGCTCGCCAGGAGTCGCAGAGGCCTATGTTTCCCGCCGCCCTCCCGGCACCACCACAGATGGTAGCATTATCACCCATTCCAGCAGTCCCAGTTCAGCAGGGACAGCTTCAGTATAGAAGAGTGTATCATCTCCAGCAGGTCGCAACCCCACAGGATCCACCGGCCATTGAGGGTATGTTCTCTATTAAGGGGACTATGGGGCGTATTTTGTTTGTCACGAGGGCCACACACTGTTTTATTGCTATGAGATTTGCACGCACCATTGGGTTGTTAGACACCATCGAGAGTACGATTACTTGTGTAGATTCGCCGTTGAGTAGGGGTTCCATGATTTCCCTTGTATGTAGAGGCATGAGTGTAGAGATCGGGAGGTTTACTTTACCCGCGGATATGTTAGTGTTAAAGATGACCGAGTATGATACCATTATTGGTATGGATTGGCTAGTTGCGTACCGAGCCATGATTGACTGTTTTAGTAGGAATATTATCTTTGCCATTCCCGGGCAGGAGATGTTTTTAGTGACAATGCCTCACCCGATCGTCCACTCATCTGTGCTATATAGAGGAGGAGACCTCTAAGGAAGTGGTAATACCACTTGATTCAATACCCGTTGTTAGTGAGTTCGCCGATGTATTTCAGGATATAACTGGACTACCTCCGAGTAGGGAGATAGATTTTGTGATTGATTTGACGTAGGGCACTCGGCCTATTGCCCGCGCACCTTACCGTATGGCTCCAGCTGAGATGAGAGAGCTACGAGATCAGATTAAAGAGTTGTTGGGTCAGGGGTTTATACGGAGGAGTACTTCGCCGTGGGGTGCCCCTGTGTTGTTCGTGAAGAAGAGAGATGGTTCACTGAGATTGTGTGTGGATTACCGAGAGTTGAACAAGGTCACGATACGAAATAAGTATCCGTTGCCTTGGATCGATGACCTATTCGACCAGTTGAGAGGAGCTTATTTCTTCTCAAAGATTGATTTGCGATCGGGATACCATCAGTTGCGTATCAGGGAGGAGGACGTCTCGAAGACTGCGTTCTTATCGAGATATGGTTCTTACGAGTTTCGGGTTATGCCTTTTGGTTTGACCAATGCTCCAGCCGTGTTTATGGACTTGATGAATAGGGTGTTCATAGATTTCCTAGACCAGTTTGTCATTGTCTTCATTGATGATATTCTAGTTTACTCCCAGACAGAGGAGGAGCACGCCGAGCATTTGAGGCAAGTTTTGCAGACGCTACGTCAGAACGAGCTGTATGCAAAGTATGAGAAGTGCGGGTTTTGGTTGAAGGAGGTCCAGTTTTTGGGACACATTTTTTCCGACCGAGGGATATCTGTTGATCCGGGGAAGGTATCCGCGGTGAGGGAGTGGGGACAACCCACAACACCGACAGAGATCCGTAGTTTCTTGGGTCTAGCAGGATACTACAGGAGGTTCATTCGGGGATTTTCGAAGATAGCGGGTCCTTTGACACATCTGACTCGTAAAGGTGTACCGTTCATCTGGAGTGATGCCTGTAAGTTGGCATTCGATGAGTTGAAGGACAAGTTGACCTCAGCACCGGTGTTAGCATTGCCGAGACCGGGAGTTGAGTATCTAGTTTACACCGATGCGTCCTTACAAGGACTTGGAGGTGTATTGCAGCAGCAGAGTCAGGCCATAGCTTATGCTTCCCGTAAGCTAAAGCCTCACGAGAAGAATTAGCCCACCCATGACTTGGAGTTGGCGGAATTTGTATTTACCCTTCGTATTTGGAGACATTATCTTTTGGGGGAGAAGTTCCGATTGTTCACAGACCACAAGTCCCTACAGTACCTATTCACGCAAAAAGAGTTGAATATGCGGCAGCGAAGGTGGCTTGAGTTTATGAAGGATTATCAGTTTGATATCCAGTATCACCCGGGGAAGGCTAACGTGGTAGCAGACGCGTTGAGCCGTAGGCCAGTAAATGAGGTGGCAGGGGTGTGGAAGGCCAAATGGAAGGAGTTGGGACACCAGGATGCAGTGGCCCGATCGTTCATGTCTGTGATGACCGTTACACCGCAGATTGTCACGAAGGTAGCAAGGGCACAGGCAAATGACTCGTTTTGTCAGGAGCAGATAGTTTGATTATTGGCAGAGGGAGCCGAATCCTATACCGTTAGCTCAGACGGGGGATTACGCTTCAATGGGAGATTCGTAGTTCCGGAAGGGGAGGAATTGAGGCACGAGGTGATGGCAGAGTCGCACGGCTCACGGTTCGCGGTACATCCCGGTGGAGACATAATGTACCAAGACATGAGACGACAGTTTTGGTGGAGCGGGATGAAGAGGGATATTGCCGCGTTTGTTTCGAAATGCGCCACTTGTCAGCTAGTAAAAGTGGATCATCAGAGACCGGCAGGACTTCTACAGCCATTGGAGGTCCCGATGTGGATGTGGGAGAGCATATCCATGGACTTTATCACGGGGTTGCCTACGTCACAGAGAGGTCACGACTCCATTTGGATAATTGTGGACAGGTTGACCAAAGTCGCTCATTTTCTACCCGTAAGGACAGACTACACTACGGGACAGTATGCACAGCTCTTTATTTCAGAGATAGTGAGACTTCATGGAGTGCCCCTAAATAGCGTGTCTGACCGAGACAAGATATTTGTTTCACGGTTTTGGGAAAGTTTTCAGGAGGCCATGGGCACGAAATTGCGGTTGAGTACGGCGTATCACCCGTAGAACGATGGGCAGACCGAGCGTACAAACCAGATGTTGGAGGACATGTTGCATATGTGCATCATTGATTTCGGAGGTGGATGGGAGCAGTATCTCCCACTGGTGGAGTTTGCTTACAACAACTCCTACCAGTTCACCATCAGCATGGCTCCATTTGAGGCGTTGTACGGTAGACCTTGTCGTTCCCCAACATGTTGGTTGGAAGTGGGGGACAACAAACTACTTGGGCCGGAAGTGATTCAGGATACTTCGGCGAGGATAGAATTGATTCGAAGTCGCATTCGGGTAGCTCAGGATCGGCAGAAGAGCTATGCTGATGCGAAGAGGTTCTTCAGGGAGTTCCAAGTGGGGGACCAGGTTTTGCTCAGAGTATCTACTATGAAGGGGATTATGCATTTCGGAAAGAAAGGGAAGTTGGCACCGAGATATGTGGGACCATTTCCTATTATTGAGCGGATTGGACCGATTGCGTATAGACTTGGGTTACCGGAGCATTTGCATAGGATTCACGATGTGTTTCATGTTTCCTCGCTAAGGAAATATCTTAGAGACGATTTGGCTCATTCTCCTATTGCTTTGGAGGACATCGATCTCCAGCCTGATAGCTCCTACGAGGAGGGGCCAATTGCTATTTTGGACTGAAGTGAGAGGAAACTGCGGTCAAAGACAGTCCCGTTAGTGCGTGTTCAGTGGCGACATCATAATGTCGAGGAGTCCACATGGGAGCACGAGGATGAGATGCGCGAGCGTTATCCAGAGTTGTTCTTACCAGGTACTTTCTAGTTTCGAATTTCGGGACGAAATTCAGTTATTAGGGGGGAAGTATGTAATACCCCGTATTTTCGTGATATTTATTTTTGGGATTAATTGAATTAAATGTGTATTAATTGGAAATTAATCCGGATAAAAATATTAACGAGATGTGAGTTAGTATTTGATTATAATGTGTATATATGACAATATATGAATATTGGAACTATTAAAATTGTCGCGAGATTGAAATACGGCAATTTGGGAAATTTTGTTGGGACGCGCGTGACAGTCGCGTCAGGAATATAATTAATTGAATTAAAAAGCGAATTTTATTTTTATCACCCGTATGGTTATTTTGAGTGCGCCAACGAGTCCGGAAGGGTCGAAATAGTCAGAAAACACTAGCCGGGGGTTTAGTTTGGGTCCCGGGGCATTTTTAGGCCATATCGGCAACCCAAAAGGGTAGTTTGGTAATTTCGGATATTGGGTAATTAAAACCCACGAAAATTAGAAGAAAAATCTGACTCATTCTTTATCCACTAAACCCACTAACAATACTAAATGACTTAGTGGGCTACGGGAGAAGTCAAAAACTTTAAAACTTGGCAAAAACCAACCCCACCTCCATTATCACCTTGAGATGAACTTGTAGAGAGAGAGAGAAAGAGGAGAATTCTGCAGAGAGAGAGAGAGAGGACAGATTCAACCTTCAAGATTCAACCTCAAATTCAGAGAAAGATTAAGGCAAGTGGTTTAATTCCAATTGATTTAATGCTATGCTTTTCCATGTTTAGGAAATTATCAAATTTATCTTGGAAGATTGATTAAACCCATGAATTTGAAGATGTAAAACTATGAATTATGTTAGGGACTGCATGTAGAAACATTCTGGACGAATTATGAATTCAGAATTATGACCCTTGATGATCTAAAAACGGATTTAAGAAGAGATTTATTAATGTTCTTGAAAGAAATAGGAAACTAGGGTTCTTGATGAAGTTTTGATCTAAACAAAGCCCTTAATTGATGAATTATTGGTTTGAGAACGTTAACAATGTTGTAGGATGGTTGTATGATAATACTATAATGTTCGAATAGAGTTTCATGCACAAAAATGGTGTTTTGAGGTGGTTTGAAAACTGCAAAACGAAGCAGTCCGTAGCCATACCTGGTGCGTTCGATCGATCAACATTCATCAGTCGATCGATCGAAGGTAAAGGTCGATCGATCGACCTTCCCAGAATGAGTAAAGTTTTCCCTATTTAAATTTTAATGATGTTAACCCTTGGAAAATATTATTGGAGACCTTATGAATACCCTTAAACTTAAGGAAGACCAGTAGGCATAGCTATGAAATTTGGACCTTAATTAGAATTCAATTTGAGGAATTATTCTAAACCATATGGAATCCGATAAGTGAGATAATATTTGGGTTAAAACTGTAAATTTGAATACTTGATGAAATGAGGTTCGGGGCAGAAGTAAGGACCTTAAGAATGATGATGTTATATGTGGGAATAATTGGAACTTAATAATCTATTTAAGATAGGTTTTAAGTATAAGAAACTATGACGTGTGACGGGTCGACAGTTTTAACTCTATATTATCGAGAGACTTAAAATATATAAAATTGGAATAATGGTATAAGGATGTAGAGTATACCTTTATTAATAGTGAGATATCTAATATGTGTGAATGCTTAGTATATGTATATGATTTTATGTGTATGACATACCTACCATACTTGCTATCACGGGAGGTTTACGTTCGCTTAGGGCCATCTAATCTTTGTGTTGCCCGGATTTAGATTGGTACCTCGAGGACATAGGTCAGAGAAGGACTTACTGGGAAGTTAATAAGAATGCTGATCGTGGGAGCGTAGGTATGTACGTGACCCATGTGATGTGACTGTGTCCGCCTCCATTGTTTGTGATTGTTGTTATCTGAACGATTCCTGAGAGATTCGAAATGCGTAATCCTTATGTACATGATGTACCGGGATGGATAGCAGAGTATGTGTGCACCGTAGCTTAGTCTCGGGGTGCTTGTATTGTATATTTATGATGTGAATAATATACGGTTAAATGAAGCGGAAATTGCTATGTTTAATTGTGAGTATAGTTATTGTAACGTTATGAAAAGATAAAAAGGGGACAGATATTATTAAATGGTTTTGTTGATAATTGGGAATCCGAGAATTAAAGTAGAACTCTCTATTTAATTGTTAAGGTTGGAATTAAAACGTGAACCGAGTAGAAGTGTTAGAAACTCTTTTGAACTATATAGTTATGAGAAAACACAGGAATGGGTACAGGAACGTTAGGAGTGCACAGTTAGACGAGAGGTGAGTATTTCACGTGAGAGCACGTCCTAACATGTATTTTGCATTCATTGTTTGCTGTTTTTAAAATGATTTCCACTTTCGGGCTCTGACCCATTTGCTTTCAAACTATCTTTTTGTAAAAACCATTTTAGGTGCCCAGCCATAAGGACACCATGCTTAGGATCCTCATTCAGGTGACGAGCTGTAGCTGTTTGTGGAAGTTACAGGACTTTGCTTGTAGACGCTTCATCTATCTTGACTCTATATTCAGCATTTATCAGTTGTAGGGCATGTCGCCCATTTCTTTTAGAGTCACTTCATTTATTTCAGTTATTCAGACTTCTGGCATGTAATTAATTCAGGATTCAGACTTGTCATATTATTTTCAGTTGTGGGATTGTTGTGAGGAGTTTTCCTCCGGACTTATTACTATTTATTGGTTATTTCATTACTTCGTTATGGTGAATGGATTATGTTGTTCTTCCATTATTCTTTTATTGCATGTTAATCAGACTTAACTTAAAATTTGGCAACTTACTTTTTAAATACTAGGTGGTTAGTAATCATTAAAATGTTTTCGACAGTGATGCTATTAACTGGACCAACTTGGCATTTTGTATTAATTTAATAAAGGAGTAGCTACCCGGTATTTAATTAGTCGGGGTGTCACAGTCTGGAGGATCAGACAACATTTGATTTGTAATCTCGCGTTAGTAGCTTATACGGATGTCATTAATGCAGCACTCCTGCACTGTCAGGAATATCGCTTCCATATGAAAGGATGTAGGAGGGGAGTGGAAACCAGCCAGTCAGATAAAGTAGGAGGGAAAAGTACCAGTGGGGTATCCCATCAGAAGACAAGGGGACATTAGGGGCCGGATTTTCGGCAGGGGAATCAGGCCAAGTAATTTAGATCTGGGGGCTATCGACAGAATGGCCAGGACTTTCGACAAGTCGAGCAAGGAAGGGATCAGTGGCAGGGTGAATTTATTAGGAGGTTTTTGGTTTGTGGAGAAGCGGGACACGTGAAGAGAGATTATCTTAAGCGAGGCAGGGGTCAACTATAGGATGAGGTCCTGGATGTACAACCACTACAATAAGTCATGGGTGCGTTCGAGCAGGGGGAAGCCGCTTAGGAACCCGAGGATCAGCCATTGCAGCTAAAGTACGGAGGTAATTATCTATTTATCCTCTGGGCATGGGATATGTTTTGGGTGATAGTGAGGGTGTTAAAATATAAAAATTATTTTTCACTAGAATTCACGAGTGAGTCAGATTTAATGGGTGCGTTGGCTGTAGCATCCATAGTATGTAGATAAAAAAATTTCGTGGGGTAGCGGAGTCCTTTGGTGCTAACCACGAGAGAGTGGGGGTGTACACTAAGAGAAGGTTTGAATTATGCGAGGGGTCACTACTTTCAAGAATTATGGGAGTAGGGTTGATGATTTTCCCAAATATCGACTGGATAGCAATGGATTGGAACTATTATGGATAGTGGGGGGGGGGGGGGTAAGTTTTGGTGTTCGCGACACCAAGTTATGAATTTTACTAGGTATCACCTGAGAGGGCGTCTAGCCTATATATATGTGTGTATATATGTTGTATTGCATGGTTCGATAGACACATAATGAGGTCTTATGTTCTCATATTTTATCCCGATAAGTAGGGGTGTTTACTAAAGTGAATCAGGGTGGTTAGATTTATTTTTGAGCAGGAAGAGATAGCTCGGGGTTTATTTTGGGCAAGAACTAGTGATAGTAAGGGCGTGGTATTTTATGTTGTCTTTTGTAGCATAAGGGTAGACGTGTATGCTTTTGTGTTAAGAGACAAGTGTTTAGGGGTACGTGATATGGGCTGAGGGTCTAGCGGATCTCAACGACCAACAATGTTAGGTAGTAGTGTAACGGGGGGTTCCTTATTTGGATTTCGCTTTGCGAGAATTCCCACGCATGAAACTTAGTGCAACGTTGGAAGTGGGGAGATGTTTGGTCGTTAGTACATGGGTTGGGTACCCCGGTCATTATATATATATATGTGATATGACTACGGGTTGGAAGCTATATTAGGGGTCACGGCTAGCATAGTCGAGTAACTTTCGTGCGGTTAAGCACAAGGATAGGGTGTATGGGCACCCTAGTTAATTAGAGTAACTTTTGTGCGGTTAAGCACGGGTACAGGGTGTATGGGCCTCCTGGTTAATTAAAATGCATATTTGTGTAACTTATAGTTAGAAGCGAGATAGATAGATATAGCGAGCTTAGAGGCACATGACTAGAGAGTGATATTCGAAACTTGGAGCACTAGGCTTGTCTTAATTTCGAGGAAGAAATTCCTTTTTAAGGGGGGAGTATGTAACACACCGTAATTTTGAGGATTTAGTATTTAATTATTTTTGGGAGAAATAAAAAATATTTAAATTAGAGAAACTTAAATTTATGATTTGGAGAATTTATTTGAGTGGGAAGAATTATTTATAATTGACGACTTTAAGATAAATTGTTCGAATTAATGTGTGTCGCATATTGAGGTCAAAATTTGGAAATATTATAAAGTATTTCAGAAGACAATTCTAAGTGCGCGGTTGAGTCCGGATGGGTCGAGATAGTCAGAAAAGAGTACTCGGGGGTAGTAATCGGGTCTTGGGGCATGTTTGGGCATAGCCGGGCCACACAGGGTGATTCGGGCCATTTTAATTAGGCCTATGTGGCCAAAAAGGGGATTTGGGAATTTAAACCTAATTGAGGGAGTGTTAAATGGTAGTTAACAATTCTAAACTTAGGATTTGAGAGAGACACGGAGGAAACAAATCAAGAAGCAGATTGGGGATCTTTTTGGAGACAAATCGAGGGACAAATTGGGTGTTCTTCATCAACACCTTTTCTACACCAACGGATCAGACTCTACGAACAGTTCCAGGCAAGTGGTTAATTGTTGTGATTCTTAAATTTATGATAATCAATTCATATTATGGAAGGTGTAAACCAAAATTCATTTTGGGTGGGTATTCATGTAAAATTGGGTTTTAGGTAATTGATATACTTTAATGGGATTAAGGGTGAAATTTATTATGTTCATGATTCTGGAATGTAGAGGTATTAATTGTATGTTAAAACAAGTAAGAATCGATGGTTAATTTCTGTTAGTAGGAATCAAAATCTTTTTGGAGATTTGAAACCCGGATAAAACCCAAATCGGGAAAATGTTGGAATTAATGGAAACTAGTTGTTGGATTAAGGTTTCTAGGATGATTAGAACCCATTTTCATGTGAAAATATCATTGATTATGACCAGAGGATGTTAAGAGAGGAACTAAAACCTTGGTTGGGTTAACAATGGCTGAAATAGCAAGTCGGAGAAGAAGGGTACCTGTTCGATCGATCGATCGATCGAAGGGATCGATCGATCGATGGTCCCAGATTTTTGACAGTTCGCCCAGTTTTATATATAAGGGGGTAATTATATTTAATTTAATTCCTATGCTTTATTTAGGGATAAATAAATTGGAGGCACCTACTCCTAACAATTATAGGGGAAAGTAATTGGGATTAGGGAGGATTTACGTGAGGTACTTAATGGATAAATTTTGGGGAATTAGATTTCAAATTTATTTATATACGGATTGAGTGCGCAAGTCCGGGTATATTGGATTAACGATGCCAAGGTATTAAATTAATTATGGAGATAATCAAATTGATTTGGAGTCGGAATATAGACTCGGATAATATTATATTAATGAATATGTAAAGTATTTATATTAGATTCGGACCATAGACTCGGGGAAAATATTATATTAATTGATGTGTGAATTAAATAAATTAGAGTCGGACCATAGACTCGGGACGATGATAAATTAATAAGTGAGAAAATTAATTAAGTTGAGTCGGTCCAGAGACTCGAGAAATTTCAGGCTAGTGTTACGAGTTTTTGAGTACACGGTAAAGCCGGGGTTTATATTATATATATATATATATATGTGTGTGTGTGTGTGTGTGTGTGTGTGTGTGTGTGTATTGTGTGTGCTATTAAATATCAGTGACTAGATATTTAATTAATTTCTATACTCCAGTACTATCAAGGGAGGTTGCGTGATGTGGGTGAATCCCCTAACTTGAGGAGTAGGGTGAGTATATCCCCAGGTTATAGCGTCCGGTATATGAGTGACGGGCTTGCCTCACTTTCAGGGAAGGAATATGACCGCCTCCACTACGTTTATTTTTTTGGCCAGGTTGGTGAGCGATTCTAACTTGGGTAACTAGGTTATGTGAGCACACCTAGTGGGATAGCAATTTAGAGGGAATCATCCAGAGAGGGTATACTCGGAGGGATGGATATACATATGATATTATGTGTGGATGTTTTAGTAAAGGTACGTATATAATGAGATATAATATTATATGCGGGTCATAATACAGTGTGTAATGTACTTACTTTTTATAACTTGTGTCACGGTTATATGATATTATTTAAAAGGAAATAATTAAGGTAATCAATGAGATAAATTATGACTCGTGAATTATTATACTCGGGTTAGAGTAGTATGGCGAGGGGAGAGTTGGATGGGGTAGTACAACTAGGTGGGGTCAAGGTAACCGTTAGGTATGCACATTAGTGGAGGGGTGAGTATGTCCTCAAGAGAGTGCGACACTAACTTATATACGAAGCGCATTCATGCATTTTAATTACTGCAGTTAATTCACTTGCTAAATATTTTCAAAATGTTTTGGGTTCTAACCCTAGCTATAAAATTATTTTCAAAACCTTTTCGGTGTCCAGCCACATGGACACCGGACTTGATATTCTATTCCAGGGACACGGAGCTGTGGCACATGTGGATGCTAGCAGGAGTTCGGATTAGACGCATCATTCATTCCTTCCTAGAGTATGAATCATTTTTCAGTTTCAGTTTTACTTCGGGCTTGTCACCCAGACTTTTCAGTACAATTTTCAGATTTATTTATTCAGGTGTTGGATGTTTGTATTGGACTATTTACTTTGGTGACCGATGGTTTATTCGGCATGTAGTTTTTATTTATTCAATAATGGTGTATGACTTAAAATATTTTTTTCTCATGCACTATTTTGTTTAATTAAAAAGTTAAAATTTGGCACAAGCTTTTTGAAATACTAGGTGGTTAGTAAGTTTAAAAAAGGTTTTCGACAGTGATGCTAAGGATGAACCAACTGGGATTCCTATTTTAATTTTGTGTAGGACTGATCACCCGGTATGTTATTAGGCAGGGTGTCACATACACAATATACATACTATAAATATTATACAACTTATACATATATATAAGGGTACGCATGAGCCATGTGTGTGGGAAATTCCTACTTATATATGTTTATATGTTTAGGACCCGATATTTATATATATATATATATATATATATATATATATATATATATATATATATATTTGTTTCGAACAAAGGAAATTGTTTTATTTGTTCCCTACTTGTTTGCCTCGGGTAGTGATAATGTTGCTTCCACTGAGTACCGCATATCATATATACATATTATACTATATATCTCGGGCATATGCTATTGATTAGTCGTGAATATTTCATCTTTGCGCCCGTTATCTTTATGCATTCTAGCACTTTTTGTGTTTCTTATGCCTATATTTATGCTTGTTAACCAGACAACTTCAATTTTGGATATATATATATATATGCTTTGTAGGGTTTAATTGAGCTATTTAGTTATTGGAACGCTTAAAGTGAGGATTAATTGCAACTTCATGGGAATTTTAGATATTTCACACTTCATCTCCAACTTAGTGGAATTCCACGAAAGCGTAGTTCATCGAGTTAGCTTTGCGTGGTCGCAAATGGCACGCCATTTTGAGTTCGGATTATCGACTTATCACTGTTTCCATTTTGAAGATTTTCCCCCATTTATGGACCAAGGCATCCCAGAAAACAGGGGACCGACCCTGAGCCCCAGGTCGATCGATGAATAAAAAATAAGCCTATGAAGGAAACAGTGGGTTTCAAACCAAGGTCCCGATCGATCGGTCCCCTGGCCGTGGTCGACCGGTTGTAGAAGATATTTCGACAGTTTTCCTAGTTTTATTTCTTTTTCTATTTATTTTTCCCACTTACTATATAAGCAAACCTTTGTTTATTATGTAAGATATCTATTATTTTCTCTTGCTTTCTTAGTTAGGTTAGGGAGGCTAGGGTTTGGAAGTGGTTTTGGGTGTGCCATTTTCTCCCTCCTAGGGGTTTACCCATATAGGTTGTGTAAGAACACTATACATCTGCTTCATCAATCCAAGCTTCCATTTCTTCATTTATTGCTTTGTTATTTATTTACTTGCTTTGTAACTTAGATTTACTGAATTTATTTACTTCTTGCAATTAAATACATGTATTTAATTATGTTTCGTAGCTAATTTAGCCTAGGTTGTGATTGATTGAACTCGCCTTGGTTTCAATGGATTGCTTTGCTTTGGTGATGGAGTTTATGTGTTTAATTCGATTGTGTTATTCTTGTTATTACACCTAGGAGATTTAACGGGTTATATCATGTATGCTCCATATTTACGACCTTGCGTGTGTGTTTGTTGACGCCAAAATCATAGTAGGCTTTTATGACGATTTAGGGGGTGATAACTCTAGATTCAATTGATTGTTGAAATGAGATCAGATTTTACTAAGTTCATAGTCCCATGTAACCATCTATACCCATTAAACCAAGGCGAGGGATATTAGTCGCAACCTATAGTTTTTATTCCCTTTGTTAATCTTAGTTTAAATACACATGCCTATATTATCTTTTCTTTTTTTTAACATTTATCTTTTACTCTTTTATAGAGAAGTATTATATCAATATAATTCTAGCAACTAGTCTCTGTAGATTCGATACCCGGACTGGTCGTTATACTTAAAAGATTGTAATCAATAGTCTAGATTTTTGCATAGCAGTGGGATCCAAGCATGACGACCGACAAATATCTTTATATGCATGCGTCGTGGTTTTTCCCTGTTGTCGAAATGGCGCTGTTGCCGGGGACTTTTTTGTTTTAAAATTTAATTGATTTAGTATTTCGACGTATTTTCTTTATATTTTCATTCTTTGTTAACTATTTTTGTAGTACTTCTACATTTGAGCACCAATAAACGCTTGAATTTTTTGGGCGCTCATACTTTAAGGATTTTGCTAGTTTGAGCCATTTTTAGGGTAAGCATGTCTTATTCTAAACATTTCGGTAATCGTAGTGATAATTCTCAAAATCCCCTTAAACAAATGACATTTGGTGAATATTCACAAACCCCAAAAATTAAAACATATAAAATGTCTTTGGTGAGTATTACCAAAGTTAAGTTATGGATTAGGGGAATTTTGATAATGATCATTCCGATATTGGGCCGCAAAATCCTTGCGATAAGAATGCTGAAACGATTTGCAATAGCTTTCAAAATTCTAATGATAATGATTTTGATAGTCGTTCTGAGGATAGTTTCCAAACTTTTCATTATCAAGAATATGTGCCTCATCCTATGACCTTGAGTGAGGGTTTGCACCTTCTTAAAAATAAAAAAATTCAAAACTGTAATCGGTAAGAAAATCGTTGTTGGGAGCATGAGTTTGATTTATTATTCGAATCCGACGACGATTTTTCTTCCAAGACTTTTGAAGTCGAGGAATGTTTTAAACCATATGAGAATTTCGTGCCTACTTTGGAACAAACCATTCTTGACTTGACCCATGTTATAATAGAGAATGAAAATCAGGAAAAAATGGACGTAGTATCTGTTTGCAATTAAAATATTTCTTCTTTGGGACCCAAAGTATAATATTTCATTGAAATGGATCTTATTTACTTCGAAGCTCAATCTTCAAGTGATGATGACTCATCTCTTGAGTTTGAATATCTTTCCTCCCCATATTTATTCTATATCGTCTAACTGATACAAGTATCCAATGAATCGGTTCCAAACTTTAAAACGTTTAACTCTTTCATCGATGAGGAGTACTTGCTCGAGTTACTTTCCATGAAGGCAATTTTTTCCTCCATGTGTGCCATCTCCCATTCCAATTGCAAAATCTTTGGGAGGAAATTCATTTTTTTGGATCCCATGTCTTTTCATCACCCGTTCAATCCATATCCCCCATCATCCCCCCCCCCCCCCCCCAATTTTTTTTAATTGATGATGGTTCATTTCTTCAGCCTTACACATACCTTCCGTTGTTTTAACGAATTTTTTATTTTTTGGAAGGTATGTATGAAAGGGAGGGTCCCTCGTTTATCCTCCAAAGTCAAATCATATTTTGGGTTGACTTTCAAAAATTTCAACTTCTAGTGTATAGCTAGTTAGAAGTTAAAATTGTAGGTTGTAAATAGTTAGTTTTTTTATTTTTCTTTATTCTTACTTATTGTCTAGTGTAATTAGTTATAGTTTATTTCTTCTTTTTTATTATTCTTGGTGTAACATATTTTATAGGATCATTGGACTTGAACTTTCACCAAATCTTTCCATTTTGGGTAATATCGCTATTTTCCTTTCTTTAGCTTGATTCTTAATTCACATTGAGGACAATGTCAGGTTAGAGTTAGGGGGTGTAAGATATTCTATCCATTGCTTTTCTTAGTCCATGATTTGCTTATATGCTTTTCCCAAGCATGCTTTTTTTGTAAAAAATTAAAAGTTTCAAAAAGTTTTTTTTTTTATATTTTTTCTCCTTTGTTGTTTTACGGTGATGAATTTTGATAAATGCCCGATCCAATAGACAACTCGATGATGCATGCTCTCAATTTTAGAAGTTATTAGACTTTAGTCCTCATATCATTGATATTGTTAATAACTTCATGAATTAAACTTTAATCCCATTAGCACATGCGCCTTTCTTGTTTAATGATTTGGTTTAAAGATTTTTATAACTCGGTAATCTTTTATTGGATTGTATATACTTACTCTTAGTGATCTTTGGGATTTTCTTCATTTGTGAGTGTTATAATCTTCTCTTTCCTCTTTTAAGACGTTATAGTCATTGGTAATCTCATTATTCTTTCATTGATTGTTCATTAATTGAGTTCATATTTGAAATGTGTTACTTGAGCATGATTTTCAAAGCTTGTTTTGACTCAAGAATTTGTTTAAACTTTAGGAAGTGATCATAGGCCATCTTTGTTATATCACCCATATTGACCTTAACCTCACCTTAAATGTTTTCCCTCGTCAACCCCTTTGAGACTTAATATGGACTTTCATTTCATAGCCCCAAATCCTATAACCGACTCCACATTAGAGTTATAAACCATACATATTTCACCTTCCATACCTTTTTTTGGAATGATACTTGGGATTGAATGATGTTCGTGTTATGTTGTTGGAATTAAGCATGTGAGAGAGTGAAAAAAGAGAAAAATGGAAAAGAACAAGAAGAAAACAAAACAAAACAAAACAATTCAAAACAAAACAAAATAAAAAGTGAGACAAAGAAAAGAAAGAGAAAGTTTCATTTGTGTATATAGTGTTCAATAATCCTTGTCACTTTTTAATGTTATATCCAATGCTTATGGAATCATATTACAATTTTGTATTTGCCCACATCTTCCATTATCCCTAGATTTCATCCCCGAACACTTTGAATCCGTGCATATTCCCTTCCTTTCCTACCCTTAACCCCAACCCTACATTACAAACCTATTAAAGTCCTCTGTGATCCTAGGGTGAATTCAATTCAAAAGTCATTATATTTCTATAAGCTGTGAAAATACACACTACACCCAAACTGGCAAATGGTCACGGCCAAAATCCCTAACCATGTGGGCCGCGAACTTGGGCCGTGATCATTTCGGGCGCGACCAATTTCGTGGGTCGTGCCCCAAGTCCATGACCAAAAAATGGTCACGACCTGTAGTGGTCACGGCAGTTGGTCGCGGACTTGGGCCGTGACCCATACCACGACGGGGAAAAAATGGTCATGGCCCAAGTCCGTGACCCACAACCGGGATAAAAATTGGTCGCGGCCAAGTTCGTGACCCCCACCACGACAAAAAAAAGGAAAAAAATGGTCGCGGTCCAAGTCTGTGACCCACAATCGTGACAAAAATCGATCGCGGCCAAAGTCCGTGACCCACACCGCGATCGAAAAAAATGGTCGCAGCCCAAGTCCATTACCCACAACCGTGAAAATTGACCGCGGCAAAAGTACGTGACCCACACCACGAAGAAAAAAGGAAACAAATGGTCGCGGACTTTGGACGCGACCATTTTTCATCATGGTTGGGGGTCATGGACTTTGTCCGCAACCATTTTTATGCGCGGCGAAAAAAATAAAAATGGTCATGGACAAAGTCCATGACCATATTTAACTATAATTTTTTAAAAAATGCCTTTTTTCGGTCCAATCGTAAAATTGGGGATCCTGTGACTGCACGATCGGTTGCTACGTGTAACGTTGGACACGTACGAGGTGTTACAAATATTTATTATTGACAAAACAATAAAAAAAATCACAAATTATGAATTGGGAACATTGTTAATAAACTAATATATATACAAACTTAAAAATATTACACGTCTTAATAATTCATAGACCAAAAAAAATTAGGCAGAGTTTCCTCTATTTTCTGGACATTCCAAACACTGTAAATATAAAACCTGCTTATTATAAAGCCCGCCCGGCCATAAAATTTAATAATCAAATTATAAAATCCCTCACAAATATTAAACTAAACAATAAAATAATAAAAGCCCGCTCGGTTGTAACACATAAAAAACTATAATCCTGAATGTCCACAACATTATATAAACAATCTTCATGTTGTAATCCATTGCCTACTTCATTTGTTCCATGTGCAAAAAAGCAAACGATACAATGTTATCCTTCAAATGATTGGATACAAAAAAAATGATATCAGTAACCAAGTAGTTTTACAAAAAAATTATTTAAGCTGGAAAATTGCATATATGAGTTATAATTATCAACATATCAGTTCTTACGAGTTACATTGGTCATGTGCGAACCGTCGGTGCCACTCATGGGGTTGTTTCGGGGTTTCCCCCTCCAGCGCCATGTTTTTAAGTCTAAGTTTAAACATTTTCAAATTATAGTCATATTCTCAAATCGGGAGTCCCGTTATCGTGTGGAGTCCTGTGATCGCACAGTCAGCTTCTACGAGTTACATTGGTCCCTTACGAGGTGTTTGTACCTCTCACGGGACCGTTCGGAGGCTGTTACGGGATTTTGCCCTCCAACACCATGCTTTTAATCCTAAGTCCTAATATTTTCAAATTATCCTCGGGTACTCAAACCTCGAGTCCCGTGATCGCGCTATAAGTTCCTACGAGTTACATCGGTCCTGTGTGAGGTGTTCGTGCCACTCACGGGGCCGTTCAAGGGTTGTTTCGGTTTTTGGCCCACTAACGCCATGTTTTTAAGCCTAAGTCTAGAAATATGCAAATTTTCGTTGTATTCTCAAACTGGGAGTCCCTTGATCACGTGGTCAGGTCCTCTGAGTTACATTAGTCCCGTGCGAGGTGTTGGTGCCACTCACATAGTCGTTCGGGGGCTGTGTCGGGTTTTTACCTTCTAACGCCTTGTTTTTAAGCCTAAGTCTAGAAATATGCATTATTATCATCGTATTCTCAAACTGAGGTCCCGTGATCGTGCGGTCAATTTCTACGAGTTACATTGGTCCCGTGTGAGGTGTTGGTGCCACTAACGGGGCCGTTCGGGGGTTATTTTGGGTTTTCACCCCCTAACGCCATGTTTTTATGCCTAAGTTTAGAAATATACAAATTATCATCATATTCTCAAACTGGGAGTCCCGTGATCGCACGATCAGTTCCTACGACTTACATTGGTTCCGTGCGATGTGTTGGTGCCATTCACGAGGCCGTTCGGGGGCTGTTTCGAGTTTTCACGCTCAACGCGATGTTTTTATGCCTAAGTTTATAAATGTACAAATTATCATCATATTCGCATACCGAGAGTCCCGTGATCGCGCGGCCAGTTCCTACGAATACATTGATCCCGTGCGAGGTGTTGGTGCCACTCACGGGGCCGTTTAGGGGCTATTTTGGGTTTTCACCCACTAACGCCATGTTTTGCTTAAGTCCTGATATTTTTAAATTATCCTCGTATTCTCAAATCAGGAGTCCTGTGATCGCGTGGTAAGTTCCTACGAGTTACATTGGTCCCGTGCGAGGTGTTAGTGTCACTTACGAGGCCGTTCGAGGGTTGTTTTGAGTTTTCACACACTAACTCCATGTTTTGCTTAAGCGTTGATATTTTTTAATTATCATCGTATTCTCAAACCGGGAGTCCCATGATCACGCGGTCAACTCCTACGAGTTACGTTGGTCCTGTACGAGGTGTTGGTGCCACTCACGGGGCCGTTCGGGGGTTGTGTCGGATTTTTGCCTTCTAACGCCATATTTTAAGCCTAACTATAGAAATATGCAAATTATCATCGTATTCTCAAACCGAGAGTCCCGTGATCGTGCGCTAAGTTCCTACGAGTTACAATTGGTCCCACGCGAGGTGTTGGTGACACTCACGGGGCCGTTCTGGGGCTATTTCGGGTTTTCTTCAACTCTTGCCATATTTTTATGCCTAAGTCTAGAAATATGAAAATTACCGCCATATTCTCAAACCGGGAGTCCCGTGATCACGCGCTCAGTTCCTACGAGTTACATTGGTCCCGTGTGAGGTATTGGTGCCACTCACGTGGCTATTCGTGGGTTGTTTCGGGTTTACACCCACTAACGCCATGTTTTGTTTAAGTCCTGATATTTTTAAATTATCATTGTATTCTCAAACCGGGAGTCCCGTGATCGCGCGGTAAGTGCCTATGAGTTACATTGGTCCAGTGCGAGGTGTTGGTGCCACTCACGGGGCCGTTTGGGGGCTGTTTCGAGTTTTCACCCACTAACGCCATTTTTTTTAAGCCTAAGTCTAGAAATATGCAAATTATCATCGTATTCTCAAACCGGGAGTCCCGTGATTACGCGGTCAGTTCCTACGAGTTACATTCGTCCCGTGCGAGGTGTTGGTGCCACTCACGGGGCCGTTCAGGGGATTTTTCGAGTTTTCACCCACTAATGCCATGTTTATATGCCTAAGTCTAGAAATATTCAAATTATCGTCGTATTCTAAAACTGGGTGTCCCGTGACTACGCGGTCAGTTCCTACGAGTTACATTGGTCCCGTGCGAGGTGTTGGTGCCTCTCACGGGGCCGTTCGGGGGCTGTTTAGAGTTTTTACCTTCTAACACGACGACAAGACACGATAAGGAGATTAGCACGAATCTTAATTGCCACCCAAACAAAAGGCGACAACAGTATTATAGTTCTTTTACCATCTATTTACAGAATTACCATGAACAATCGTCCCATATATCTCACATAAAATGACAACACACTTTTTTTTACCGTTCGTATGTTATTCAGCCCCCTTCCCCCACCCAAAACTTTGGTATGTTAATTAGGAACACGGTTATTAATTTCTACACAACCTTTGGGAGACTGTGTCTATGGCGTAGGTATGGTGAAAACTGAAAATGTTACTGAAACACACATACATATAAGATGAATAAAGCATATTTGAACTAGTAATAGAAGCGAAAGGAAAGTTAAATTCACCATTAAACACATTCTCATACAAGTTGTCCAAGACAATTTTCCTAAAGAACCTTGTACATACACGTTTTTCGGCCACCAGAAAAAGATGCAAAGACAACTAGGCATGGTCTAAACTTTTGCTCATTTGTATACAAATCAAAGAAGAGTTATTAGTAACCTTAAAAATAATTCAACTTTCGCACATAATCTACTTTAGTTTCAACAAATAAAAAATGGAAATAAGAGTTCCAAACTTATTTCAGATATTGCATTACTGTTTACCTATTACCAAAAAAATTATACCAAAGTTGCTCTGGTAGTGAGGTCAATTATTCTGTTTTGTCGGAAAAGAATCTACAAAAATGAAAATTCGCACCAAATCACAGAAAGAGCTCCTCCAAAAGATTAAGATCATTAGAAAAATTTACTAATAGTCAAATTTGCTATATTTATAAAACAATAATAATTATTATGAAAAACTTACTAAAAGTCATATTTGCTAATACCCTTTAACTTCTTCTTCTTCCTAAAATCATTGAACAAAATATTCAAGATAATAGCATATTCGAAAGTGAAAAGAGTGAAAAACATATTCAATATAACAGGGCATAAATCAAATAAGTAATAACCCCAAAATTTCGTCTCAACATCCATTGTCAAAATCCCACAATCCGGAGACTCAGTAAGAATTGCTACAATGTCCATTAAACATAAACATTCAGCCCAATAAATTTCAAGAATAATAACAAAATGTTGAGTTCAGACAATTACCCAAATAAATGGTAACATCGCAAAATTTTGAGTTCAGATAATTACCTTCACACTGATGTACACCTTGTTCTTTCCATTTTCCCGACCCTCCCCAACAGCAACAGTAGCTACGAGTTGATTTGAAGGATGAAAATCGAAATCAAATGGAAGTTTCCCCAAATTTACCTCCATTTCTAACTGAAACGAGAAAAAAATAGGGAGAAACATTTAATAAGGTAGGGAAAGCCACAATTATCGATAACATCACCTTAATGAGTTCAACAATCATCACAGTTTTGTTAATAGCTCTGCCAATTGACTTAAGAGCAATGTCATCAGATCCTTTCTCCTACAGAAGATAAAATTATCCAACTGCATAAGCTTCAAAATAGAGAAACGTAAAGGAGTACAAAATAGTCGTTTAAATCATATAAAAAAATGACATTCGTAGAAAAGAAACACGTTTGATCCAAAATATATTTTCTATGGACTTGAACAAGAACGGAATAACAAATACTGTCAATTAACCAAAAGGCTTCATAACAGATTTGGCATATGAGAGTATACACAGCATAACACGTGTTTATTTTAATAAGACAGTCTGAATCTCACGCGGCAAAGTGACACTCGTAGCATAACAACATTAACCATAAAAACATGTTTTTTCCCAGCATTGGTTTGTTATTGAATTTAATGAAACACAACAAGGACATAATACATAGCACAACTAGTTAAAGCGTTTACAATGCAAATGTGTATTTTTTTAATTATGTGGATGTATAAGCAACAAGATTAATGAAAAAAACCTAGAGAAGAGTGGTGGCATAAGTAATATAGTTCCTCATCCTGCCATGAGTGGTTATATGAATCTCATTCTCTTTAATAGGCGTATCAGCCCTCGACTTCTCTATCCTCTGATACTGATCCATCTACATATGTATCATCAAACAATTAGAAATGAAAAATTAGATTTAAATCAACATAGCCACAGAATACAAAACAATTAGTGTTAGATAACATGGAGGTACCGTACCCATCTCCACCATCGGATCCTCTTCCTCCATTTCAAGACCTAACCTTAAACTTCCATAACCATGACCTACTTCAACCTGACCTTGACCCACCATACTTATCCAAACTCCGACCACCACCTGACTACAACTATGAACTATCACCTGAATCCAGCCTTGGCATATTACCCATCGACAAACCAAAAAGCCTTAACACATCGCTGACCACCCCCACACCTAGCTCCGACGGCCAATCCAACCTTATATCCCCTGAAACCACATGTCCCGACCACCATAACACCACTCTTATTCCACCAAACCACCAATAAGAACCAACACTACAAACTCGGCCACCACCATCACAACAACCCGAACACCACTTGGTGCGGTTGAAACCCTAACCAAAATCGCCAGTAGCTACGATCGAACACCACTTGGTCGATTGAATGAAAGAGAGGGAGGGGAGGTAAATGAATGAAATGAAGCGTATGGGAGAAATAAGATAGCGGGATTTATTTTTTTAAGATTGAACATGGTCACGGCGAGAGCCGTGACCCACCAGTGAAACCATTTAATTAAATCAATCAGCCCACTAATTTGGGAATGGACACGACCCATAGCCGTGGCCCATGCCAAGAAATGGTCATGGCCCCCACTCGTGACCCCATATGTGTACGTTTTCTCCTTCGTCACGCCTATGGTCACGGTCTAATTTTGTGACCCATCCACGACCAAGCTTGGAGGGAATTTTAGCGCGAATTTCGTGCCAAGATGGTCACGCCCTGGTTGCGACCCAAGTTCGTGACCCACTGTGGTTAGGGATTTAGTCCGTGATCTCCTCCAGAGCATCCATTATTTAGTGTGGTAATGAATATGGTCACGCTAAAAAAGGAGATGGTCACGGCCCAAGTCCATGACCAGCTGGTTGCGGACTTGGAAAGTGACCAACTGGGCACGACCATTCGCACGATTTGGTGTTGTGACATTTCACCTCTTTTAATGAGTGGTATCTTTCATTGAGATTACAATTTTTCATTTTATATATAGTGTTCTTCTTTAGTGACATGTGTGCGACCTAGTTTTCATTTACATTTACTCTTTATGCCCGCATGTCACGTGTATTACCTCCCTTTTCATAGTGATTTCATTTATTGAGTGTAATATCCGGTGAGGATTGATATATGCACGCTTTAACGCTTATCCGATTTATTTAAGTTTTTATCGAATCATATTTTGCATGTGCTCGCTCCCCTCCCACATTTTATGCTTTCAATTCGACGAAGTTTATTCTATAATGTTAATAGTACGGACTTTCATGTGAATTCATTCATTGTGCTAATAACGTGTTTGAAATATTTTTCGTTATTGTTAGGCTCGTCGCATGTTGATTGGGCATACTTTTTAAGGAAACTTTGGTGTTTGTGGGTTTCATCCCTGAAAACCCTCACGAGACAACACTCGTCCACTAGGGTAACCTAGGGGTTTAACAACTTATTGCATATGCTAGTTGTAATCGCGTTCCCTATGAAAGTGTCATTTATATATTTTATGCCTGTATAATTTTCTATCGCCTTCTGTGGACTGGTTTTGTTTGTCTCATCACTAGGGACTAGCAATGTGCAAGTTAGGGGATGTGATTAGTCACGAATATTGCATATCCGCGCCCGTTATCGTTATTCATTCTAGCACTTTTGTGTTCCTTATGCCGATATTTAAGCTCATTAAAAATGCAACCTCGGTTTTGGATATATATATATATATATATATATATATATATATGCTTTGCAGGGTTTAATTGACCTTTTGTAGGTATTGGAATGCTTAAAGTGAGGATTGGTTGCAATCTGTAGAAGTTTCATCATCGGACTCAACTTCAAGGGAGTTTTAGACATTTAACACTTCATCTCCAACATATTGGAATTTCACAAAAGCATAGCTCATCGAGTTAGTTTCATGTGGCTGCAAGCGGCACGTCGTTTCAAGTTTGGATGATCGAGTTATCGCCGTTTCCGTTTTGAAGCTTTTCCCCCATTTATTCACCAAGGCATCCCAGAAAACAAGGGATCGGTGGACCAAACTTAAGCCCCCAGTCGACCTGTGAATTAGAAATAAGCCTACGAAGGAAACAATGGGTTTTAAACCAAGGGCATGGTCGATCGGCTCCCTGATCGCGGTCGATCGGTTGTAGCATATATTTGGGCGCTTTTTCTATTTTTATTTCTTTTTCTATTTCTTTTTTCCCACTTACTATATAAGCAAACCTTTATTTATTTTGTAAGATATCTATTATTTTCTCTTACTTTCTTAGTTAGGTTAGGTAGGCTAGGGTTTAGAGGTGGTATTGGGTGTGCCATTTTCTCCCTCCTAGGGTTTACCCATATAGGTTATGTATGAACACTATACATAATCTTTTCCATCAATCCAAGCTTCTATTTCTTTATTTATTGCTTTGTTGTTTATTTACTTGCTTTTAACTTAGATTTATTTCTTTCATCTACTCCTTGCATTTAAATACATTTCTTTCATTATGGTTAGTAGCTAATTTAGCCTAGGTTGTGATTGATTGAACTTACCTTGGTTTCAATGGGTTTCTTTTCTTTGATGATGGAGTTTTTGAATTTAATTCGGTTGGGTTGTTCTTGTTATTATTCCTATGAGATTTAACGGGGTATATCATGTATGCTCCGTATTTACGACCTTGCGTGTGTAATTTCTGGGGCTTTTGTTGACGCCAAAATTATAGTAGGCTTTTATAACGATCCAATCTTACAAAATTCGTAGTCCCATGTAACCATTTATACACATTAAACCGAGATGAGGGATATTAGTCGCAACCTATAGCTTTTATTCCCTTTGTTAATCTTAGTTTAAATACACATGCCTAAATTACCTTTTCTTTTTGTTAACATTTATCTTTTACACTTTTATTGAGAAGTACTAAATCAATATAATTCTAGCAACTAGTCAATGTGGATTCGATACCCGGACTGGCCGATGTACTCCAATAAAGAGTGTAGCTAATAGTCTAGGGTTTTGCATAGCAATGGGAGCCGAGCATAATGACCGGCATATATCTTTATACACTTGTGCCACGATTTTCCCCTGTTATCAGCTACCTCGTATATATATATATATATATATATATATATATATATATATATATATATATATATATATATATATATATATATATATATATATATATATATATATATATCGTTTGGTTAAAACTCTAGCTTATTAAGTGCCAATCAATAGATGGAATTGATCCAATTAGCCGAAAGAAAAAGTGAACTAAGAAAGCTATATCTTTGTATAACTGGTACCTATATGTATAGATGGTACCTTATTTCAGTCAAAGATTTTAAGCCTAAATGAAAGTGGCTTTGATCAATTTCTATTGCCCCATGCGTGAATACGTATCTTATATATTTTTTTATAAAAGTTATAATATTATTATGTCGTATCTACACTAATCCCTTTTACAAGTTGTATGGGATGACATTTTAAAAGTCATCAAATGAAAGAATTCTTATCTATATATGATTCTTGGAGTACATGACAACTATCTATTCTTCTTCTTTGTTGGACATTATCTTACTTTTATAAATAGAAGACTAAGAGAAGAATTGAATATACACAACTTCTAAGATTTACAAAAGGAAGAAAAACAAGCCAAGGAAATTAGAATTTATTTTCGTACATGTGAGAGCTTACAAGGAGATATTCTGCTCAAATATTCAAAGACACATATTAGCAAAAATTAGTGCAATAAGAAAGATTTTTTAAGAAAATCTTAGGCTTCAACTTGATAGACAAAGGCTGACATTCATATCATATTCAAATCTTCTCTTTTGTGAAAGAAACTTAGATTCAAAATTGTATCATTTTGAGTTATCTTTCTTCTATATTTTCTACACACATTTTGTAACAATTAAAGCTCGGTGTTAAGCTTACAGTTGTACGAATTGCAGCTCAACTTTTGGTTACACGGAGTGTACTAAGTAGCTCGATTTAGCGACCCTGAGAGTACCATGGAGTGTACTAAGTAACCCAACTTTTCTACTCAGAGAATACCATCGTAACTCAAATTTTAGCTGCAATAATCTTATACAAAGTAATTTGATCCTACCTTAACAGGTCATCATAGTGGAACTCAAGGCACGATGGACGACTTAAAAACTGGATGTAGGCTGACCATTTTTAGCTGAACCACGTAAAACCTTGTGTAAATTTCTTTTGTTACATTACTTTAATTTTGGGGGGGTTATTATTTCTTGTTAAATATTCTGCTCATACACTCACCTGTATTTAACTTCGAAAAATTAATTTGGTAATTAATTTAATTTTTAGTATAGAAGGAATCATTTTTAAATATTAGATTTAAATAAAAAAAGTTTGTAACACCCCTCCCCCTCCCCCCCCTGGGAATTTTTCTGGGCAACAGTTGGTATCAAAGCTAGTGCTCTAATTGTTATTTGTACTTAACAATCTTTGAGTTAAAGATCAAATGTTAAACTTTTTTAGTTCCTTTATGAATGAAGGACACCCTATCAATCGGGCTCCTCTATTTTCTGAAAATGATTATAGTTATTGAAAAGCATAATAAAAAATTTCATTCAATCAAATGATTATGAAGTTTTGATGGTCATTCTAAATGGACCCAATGTTCTTATGAAAACAGTTAAAAATGTTCAAATTCCTAAATTATGAAATGAATATAATGATAATGATATTAAAAAAATGCAAGTAAATGCCAAAGCCATGAATATATTACATTATGCCTTTGATGTAAATGAATATAATAGAATTTGTTGTTGTGAATTGACAAAAGAAATTTGAAATAAAATATAAATCACTTATGAAGGAATGAGTTAAGTAAAAAAGATAAGATTATTTTGCTTGTTCGAAATTATGAATTATTTAGAATGATATCGGATTAATCTATTCCATACACTTTTACTAGATTTACTAACATTATCAATGGTCTAATATCTCTTGGAAAAACACATACTAACAATGATAATGTAGGAAAAATTGTTAGGCCACTTCCAAGAAGTTGGATGTCTAAGAAACTCACTATCAAAGAAGCTCTTAGAGAAACATCCATGAGTCTTTATGCGCTTCTAGGCTTACTTATTACTCATAAAATGGAGATAGAGGAGCTTGAAGAGGGAGAGAAACCCAAAGCTAATAAAACTCCAGAGTTCTAATATTTAAATAGAGATGATGAAATTGATGATGAGAATGAAGACGAGGATGATGATATTGCACTCTTGACCAAAAGCTTCAATAAATTCCTTGCTAAAATAAAAGGAACATATGGAGGAATAATGAAGAAGTTACCCTCAAGGAAATTCGATGAAGGGAAATCTCTTTCCAAATTCGAGTCATGGTGCAACAACTTCAATGGAATTGGTCACATTAGACCAAACTTTCCAAAATCGAAAGAAAACAAAGAAGATAAAATGGAAAGAAGATAATCAAGGAAGGAAGGCCATGAAGGCCACCACATGTAGTGACTGTGATTATAGCAACTCTGAAAATGATTCAAGTGATGACGAGATGTCTAACTTGTTTCTCGTAGTAAGAGAAGAAGAGGTAATATCTAACTATGATTATTTTAGTGACATGGACGAGAATTTAGTTAATAATTATGATGAATTGCAATAATGAGTTTGGTGAATTATATTGTAATTACAGTGAACTTAAGAAAAAATATATTACTCTTAAAAAGAGTCATTTATCTTTTTCTATACAATGTGAGTCTTTTTCAGGAGGCATTAATGATTTGAAACTTGCAAATGACTCCTTAAAAGATGAACTTAAAACTTTGAAAAAGGAAAATTCTATTTGCATCTACAAATCTATTGAATCCGAGAACTCTGGATTAAGAAGGAAAGTTGAAGTCCTATCACACATCCTTGAAAATTTTGTGAAAGGGAGAGACAATTTAGATAAACTTTTAAGTAACCACAGATGGATGTTTGATAAAGCTGGAATAGGATATAATCCTAACACAAATGACAAAAACTTTAACAAATATGAAAATTCTAAACATGCTAGTTCTCTTTGCACTTATTGTGGAACACGTACTTATTTTTTAGAATATTGTCATTATCGAAAAATGAGGTTTAATAAAAGCAAAGTTGCTTGGATTCCTAAGGGAACAACAATATTTGCTAACCCTAAAGGACCCAACACATTCTGGGTACCTAAAGAATAGTTATTCAAATGTGATATGTAGGTATGCCTTAGATCTTGCTCACACAAGTCAAAGTGGTTCCTTAATAGTTGATATTCAAGACACGTGATTGGAGACAAATACTAATTCTCGAGTCTTATCGCCAAAAATGGTGAAAATGTCAGATATGGGGACAATTCCAAAGGAAAGATAATTGGAGTAGGTAAGATTGGTTAGAAATATTGCCCTATCATTGATAATGTTTTATTATTTTATGGGCTGAAATATAATTTAAATACTATCATTCAAATATGTGATAAAGGCTATGAAGTCATATTTAAATCAAATTATTGCCTAATTAAGAATGCTAAAGACGATAATGTGTTACTTGTTGCATCTAGACATGATAATGTATATACTCTTAATTTGACTCAAAATGAAACAAGTTGGTTATGGTATTGAAGATTAGGGCATGCCAATATGGAATTAATTCATACCTTGTCGAAAAATGATTTAGTAAGAGGCTTACCTACGATTAATTCTGTTAAAAATACAATTTGTAATGCATGTCAACTTGGTAAAAAACCAAAACATCATTTAAAAAGAAAAAAGGATATTACTACATGTAAACATTTAGAATTCTTACAAATGGATTTATTTATCCCCAATAATGTAGCTAGTTTGGGTGGAAAACTTTATTCTTTTGTTATTATTGATTATTTTTCTAGATTTACTTCGGTATTTTTCCTTGCTCATAAAAGTGAAACTCACCATGTTTTCGCAAAATTTTATAGAAAATGTCAAAATGAAAAGAGTTATACTATTACGTTTGTTAAAAGTGATAGAGGAAGAGAGTTTGATAATAAAAATGTTGAAATCTTTTGTGACGAAAATGGTTTTGAACATAATTTTTCAGCGTCTAGAACGACCCAACAAAATGGTGTAGTTGAAAGGAAAAATATATCACTTCAAGAAATGCCAAGAACGATGCTTAATGAACACAAGTTGCCAGAATATTTTTAGGCCAAAGCCATTAACACTTCCTGTAATATAATTAATCATGTTGTACTTAAAAAAAGCTTAGATAAAACACTTTATGAACTTTGGAAAATTAAAAGGCCTACTATTAGTTATTGCAAAGTCTTTGGTTGTAATTGTTTTGTACTTAATGATATATATAAATTAAGACAATTTGATTCCAAATCGGATGACGGTGTCTTTCTTGGTTATGCCTTGAATAGTAAAGCTTATAGAGTTTTTAATAAAAAGAAACTTAGATGTTCAAGAATCTATACATGTCAGTTTTAATAAATCAAACCCCTTTGCATGCGAAAATGACGATGGTAAACATGTTGAAATTATAAACAAGATATAATAAAATTAAGTTAAATAAGAATGTTAATAATAGCATAAATAAACCTTCTAGTAGCATGCAAACTACGAATTTGGATCTTGATATTCAGAATAAAAATGCTAATGATACTTTGCCTAAAAGCTTGAAATTTGTATATAATCATCCTATTGGTCAAAATTTGGATGAACACTCTAGTGTCATACTAACTTGATCGTTTATTAAAAATGTGTAAAACAACTTGGATTTTGTCTCTCAAATTGAACCTATAAATATTCATGAAGTCGAAAATGATGAATTTTGGTTAAATGTTATGCAAGAAGAATTGACGCAATTTGAAAGAAATAACGTTGGGACTTTAGTACCTAAATCGAAAGATAATATGATTATTAGAACAAGACGGGTTTTTAGAAATAAAAAGGATGAATTCGGAATAATTATTAGAAATAAAACTAGATTAATAGCACAAGGATACAATCAAGAAGAAGGCTTCGATTATGAAGAAACTTATCCTCGTGTTGCAGGGTTAGAAGTTATTAGCATGTTACAATTTTTTTGCCTATTTCAAATGGACATTAAAGGAGCATATTTAAATGGTTTTATTTCTGGAAAAGTTTATGTCAAACAACCTCCCAATTTTGAAAATCATGCATTTCAAAATCATGTGTATAAATTGAAAAAAGATTTATATGATTTTAATCTAGCACCTAGGACTTGATATGAAATATTAAGTAGATTTTTGTTACAAAATGATTTTGTTAGAGGAAAATTGGATACCACTCTATTTATTAAATTTCATTACAAAGATATGCGTATCGTTTAATCTATGTGGATGACATTATTTTTTATTCTACTAATGAAGATGTGTGTAGAGATTTTGCTAAATTTATGAAAAAAGAATTTGAAATGAGTATGATGGGTGAACTAAATTTCTTTTTGGGATTGAAAATTAAACAAAATAAATATGGTATCTTCATAAACCAATTGAAATATATGAAATATATTCTTAAAAAATATGAATTAGAAAATGTTAAACCTCTTAGAACTCCTATGAGTTCATCCCTCAAGATTCACAAAGATGAAAATAAAAAATTCGTAGATATAACACTATATCGTGGTATGATTGGTAGCTTACTTTACCTAATCACAAATATGCCAGATATTATGTTAAGTGTTTATTTATGTGCACGATTTCTAGCTAATCCTAAAGAATCTCACACATGTGTCGTTAAACACAATTTTAGATATCTTCTTAGCACTATGGACTTAGGACTATGGTATCCTCCTTTTACCTCTTTTGATTTAATTACTTATTCGAATGCAGACTTTGCCGGATGCACAATTGATAGAAAAAACACTAGTGGCACTTCTCACTTTCTCAGACACTCTCTAGTTTCTTAGTCTAGTAAGAAACAAAATTTCGTTGCATTGTCCATAGCCGAAGTTGAATATATTATCGCAGGTAATTTTTGTGCTCAAACTTTATATACTAAACAACAATTGGAAGATTTTAAAATTTTACTAAATAATGTTTCTATCGTGTATGATAATACAAGTGCAGTTTATTTAACCACAAATTATATTTAACATTCTAGAACAAAATATTTTTAAAACTATACATCATTTTCTTAGAGATCACTTTCAAAAGGGGGGATGTCAAACTTAAATTTATCAAAACTGCAAATAAACTATAGGATATTTTTTCAAAACCCCTTTAAGAAAATAATTTTTGCAATTTTAGACAAGAATTGGGAATGACTGAACTTTGTGACGTATAATACCACTTATCCTTTTTTGGGTGTTATATTTGATATCATTTGCCTATAAATACACACCCTCATATGGACTACTTACACTCAATCCATTTTTTCTTTAATTTTTTCTCCATGGTCAAATATTATGATGTTTGGCTCAAAAGATAGCCCGGTATTTATGCTTATTGGGTTGATTGTGAAAGTCAAATCAAAAGTGTGAGCAATGCAAAATATAAAAAATATTTCTCCATTCCTTCTGCCCTGGATGCTATTTGAAAACCTCCACCACAAGCATCGTGGATAAATTCACCATCTTGGTCTTATATTTGATCTCCTGATGTTAATCTTTATATAACTACATCTTCCAATAATGCAAATGATATGGCATCTAGTTCCTCTTTGAATGACGAAGATGATGCTTTTGTTAAAGTTATTTTGGAGGAAAAAGGAAAGAAAATCACGATTGAAGGTCATGTTATAGATGTTTGTAATATGGTTAATAATTTGAAGATTTAATCGTTATTCCATGAAATGTTCATTCTGGTATGTTATCTCGTGTTGAGCTTGTATTGCATATCTATACAATATTATTATTTATGTGTTATGAATCTTCAAATAATAATTATTTATCTATGCTAGATTACAAGTTAAATAGTACTCATGCTTCTAAAAATGCATGCATAAATTATTTTTAATAGGGGGAGCAAATAATTTATTTTACTCTTGACATGCGCTTTATAAATATCTTTTTAATAATTTCAAAAGGGGAGAAATATTTTTAATTCACATTTAAAAGAAAATTATCAAATTTATTCATTCTTGTGAATCATTGTTTGTCATCATAAAAAAAGGGAGATTATTAAAGGATATCTGAAATTACCCTTTTTTATATTATTTATTCAATATTTAATAAATAGTAACGTAGACATTTTTAGTATATTTATTTTGATGATAATAAACAAATGTTTGTTCTAATATTGCGTTGATGATAACTAACTATTTAAAGTCTATTTTCTGTAATTATATACACATTTTATTATTTTCCATGTCCATATACTCGGCATATTAGTTCTTTTGCTTAAAGATATTATAATCTTTTCAATATATTAATATTTGTAATTATTATATTTTCAATACATATTATCACGTTACATATTTTATATTTATTTTAGTAGACAAAATATCTTTTCATTTTATTATAAGTTTTCTTTTTAGTTATAGGTCATCCAAAATGGGTGCCTCTAGGTAATCCAAAATGGATTTTTTCGAAAAAAGGGCATGAAATACAAATTGTAAGTTCGAATTGCGCTGGGTCAGGACCGTTAAAAAGGGTATTTATATCCCTTTGAAATTTCATTTAGAAACCCCTAGGCCTAAGATTTGACCAAGACAAATGGAGCTCATAAGTTCCTGGTGGCCTCTAGGTCAGAGTTTGGAGTGATAAGGTAAGTACGCGCGAACTGTAAGGCCAATTAGAGCACAGTATGGACTGTTGGTTAGGGTATGAATATCCCTATGAAAATAAATTGAGATACTCTCGATTCCAAGTGTTGAACAAATTCAAACGAGCTCGGAAGCACCCAATGGCCTCTGGGTCAGGGTTTGGAGTAAAAAGGCAAGTACAAGCGAACCGTAAGGCCGATTCATGCACGGTATGGACCATTGGAAAGGGTATTCATATCCTTATGAAAGTGCATTTATCTACTCTCGATTTCGAGAGTTAATCAAAATCAAACAGAGCTCGAAAGCACCCAATAGCCTCTTGGTCAGTATTTGGAGTAAGCCCTGGTGTCTGAGGGTGAAAGGGATGGTGTTAGGGAGGGACCTGAGGAGGTGTTTAATGGGCACCAAAAAGGGGTGTCTATAAGTCATATGACAAATATCGGATAAATATATGATTATAGATATAAGTGTATAGTCACTTTTTACTGGGATTTCCATCACTAACATTTGTTACTATATATATATATATATATATATCTATATAATAAAGTATAAAACTTATGTATGTCACAAGTTAAAAGTATGATGTCATCAATATAATTTTATCCTATAATACCTATTTTGTCCTTAAAAATTTTGAATTCCCCCTCTTTTTAACACTCTAATATTTTGCCCCCTTTCTTCAAAATTCAAAATCAAGGTTAAAAGAGTAGTTTCCCCATTTTCTCCCTTTACCACATTTGGTGCTTCCAGTTTGCAGCAACGATCTTAAACCCATACCCTCATATCCCATTTCCCCATGTCTGAACCAGTACCTCGAGACTCTCATTGCTCACATGTTCCTTCTTCCACAACCATTCCCTCATCATATATCTCAAACCCAACTCATTTAGGAACACCTTTCTAACCCTCTCTCATTACCCATTTCTTTTATTTTATAAAAATAGTTCTCTTGCAATAATGCTAAACTCTGATTTGAAGATAGAAAAAAAGATGATGGGTTCATTTATATTTGATTTATGTTTTCTATATCATTAGTGAAACCCATTATCTCTCTGTGTTTGTATGTAGATCCATGGACGATTTATGGTTTTGTTCCTCTCTCTCTCTCTCTTTCTCTCTCTCTCTATATATATATATATATATATATATATATATATATAGTTGGTTTGTAAAAGTTGCAGGTGTGGGTGTACATACGGTTCCGCCTCCGATTTTAGCCAAAACAGGGCCTTCCGCCTCCGATTTTAGACAAAATAGGGTCAACCTTGCCCAAGGTAAATCAATTGTTTTGTGATTCTCTCTTATTTATAAACACTTTCACGTAAAATCCCCATCCCTATTTTTCTCTCCCTTACTTCTCACATGTGATTGAAATCTGTTTTTTTTGTTACCAAGGGAATCTCTTTCTCTGTATGTATGTAAGTCGTTTTTGTTATCAATTGTGGTTTTAATTTTTTTTTTTTTGTTATTTTTGGCGATTGAAATCTGAGGTTAGAGGATTGTTACTCTACTCTCTGGGTTCCCAAGGAAATTAAGGCGGTTTATCGAAGGTTAGATCGCCAGGCACTAAACCCATTTCGGATTTTTTCATTTATTGCTTCTCACTAAACTTGCCATTGTTTTGTTATGTTTCTTTTATCTAAATCTTAAATGGGTAATTTAGCATTTCTGCTTTCTAGGTTAGTTCCAAGTTAAACATTATATCCCTTTTTTACAGCTTATATTTGTCCGGGAGAAGAAGGTCACAGTTGTGTGTGTTTCTTGGCCTGAATTTGGTGGTCCGGTGAGCTCCCTAATTAAGTGTCTACTGCTCAAGGATGTGTTACCTGGCTTGGAGCATAGTGTTCATAACAACATCAAGGATGTGTTTTTGAGGTTTGGTCGTAACAAGGATGATTATTTTGATTCTGATTTGTGTACGTGATAGAGAGTTGTAAGACACTGCTTCTGTTTTTCCATATGTAGAGACAATCTTATATTAATAGCTGCTGTTGACGATACTTTTTATTCTGTTGAATGTCTTTTGGAGAACATTATTATTATGTTCAGTGTTGAAGCGGAGTTGTTCATTATTACATGATAAAAATGATTTGAGAACTTATCTCCAATAAAAAAAAGATTTAATGCGATAACAAAAAAAACTTCACAGTTATGATAAAAGATTGTCAACTAATTTCTCGATCGAGTTTTTTTAAGTATTTTCAGTTTGATAGTGAGCCAGATGAAGCAGACGAGCGACGAGCGAAGACTACTGTGGAGATTCTCATAGACTTTTGAGGTAGGTATGCCTTCAATTAATATAATTCAGTGGATGTTTTATAATTTTTAGAACTTGGCAAAAATTTCAGTGAATGTTTTATAAATTTTTTCTTTCTTTTCAGGTTGACAGTCGCTTGGTTTGGTGGGAGAGCGAATAATTGGAGAGAAAGAGGAAACATGTTATATCCAGTAGCATTTTCTTAATCGTATTTCCTCCAATCATTCATTATCAATTAAGATGTGTACATGTTTTTACTCATATCATTCCCCAATTTTTAATGAAGCATAGTGTTCCTTAAAATCTATGTGTGCATCAACTGTATGGTAACAAGTGTCATTCTATGTTTGATTCTAACCTAAAGAACACTTTTTATGTTATTTTGTGTGCATAAATTTTATGTTATTTTGTGTGCATAATTTGTATGTTATTTTGTGTACATAAATTGCATCTTCATTGTTATACCATAGAAATTATTGTGTTAAAATCTCTCTTATCTTGCTGCTCTAGGGAATATCATACTAATTTTTTTATAGTTATATCTTCACAGTTGCATATGCTTTGAAAATGTGAAAGGGGTTATAGGTGGGCCGGGGTTACTTTTTATTACCCATGTGCAAACATTTGCAGTTTAAAGGGGCAACCATAAGAAAAGAGCAGCAGCTACTATACAGGGTTAATCTCATCTGAAACATTTTCAATTCCAATAAAGAAGCTTTAGCAAATTATTTAATGGTTAATACAAATTCCAACTTCTTTCTCTTAATTTTTTTCCTTTTTTTTGTAGTTTCTTTGGATTGCTTTGATTGTTTATTTGCTACTGTATTAACTATGAAAGAACAAGTATTATGTTAACAAAGGTATCCCTATCTAATTCAGTTGTCTCGCTGTTCTGATACATTAGCGAGATTTGGTTTATTTGAGACAAGCTTTTCAAGTGTATGATGCCATATGGGCAGCGAAAAAGGCTGTAGGGAATGCTGAATTGGAACACAAACATGTTATTTCACTTATGGAGGAACTTAAGCTCAAGCCTCAACTCCTAATTATTAAGCATGGTTTTGGGCTTCTGGGACGTGGGGACCTCTTCAACTACATTGGTGCTACGAACATAGTTGTTCCTCTTATAAAAATAAAGTGTAATTGCGGACTTTGGTGTCATGTGTAGAACCGTAAATGATGTTTGAGATATATTGTGTAAGTTACATTTGTTGTAGATGTAATGTAAAATTTATTCACTTATTTTTTAGATACGCTTCCTACCCATCCCTTTATCTTTGTCAATTTTGCTATTACGCACTTTAGAAATTTTAGTTGCGCCATTAGGCACGGGGATACTTTAATTTACCCGATTATATACTTTGAAAATTTACCCGATTTTATACTTTGAAAATTTACAATTCTAACAAATAAAATATTTATTATATATATTATTATACACGATTTTATGCTTTCCAAAATTATCAACGTGCCTTCAGGCACGGGCATACCCTAGTATATATATATATATATATATATATTCAATTCAAATGAAATGTCTTATGATGTAGGAATTTCCATAATTTTTCAAATTCATCTAAGCAAGTATATCGTGTAAGCTCATTTTTATGTTTTGATTTATCATCTTAGTTTATATATATTATGTGTGAGTCTTGTGCATACATTTTTCTTTATTAAAAAAATAATAAAAAATAAATTCAAAAATATTTTTCTTTTTTTCTTATCTCTTTTTTGGGCCTCTTGTCCTAATTCTAATGATTAATTAAATAATTTTCCTATATAATTGCCAAGTCGGTGATCCATGTTCTATCTTTTTCATGTCATTAAACTTTAGTTCTCAAATTATTCAATATTGGGAATAAATGCATGAATTAAACTTTGAAATCCATGAGCACTTGAGCATATTCTATTAAATGATTCGGTAGGATAATTATAACTTGGTAATATTTTGTTGCTTTGTATACACTAAAACCTAGCGATATTTGTACTTTTTTTCATTTGTGGGTGTTTATACATTATTCTTTTCTTCTTGAAGACATTAAAGTCATTAGTGATCTCATTATTCTTTCATTAATTGAGTATATTTTGAAATTTGTCACTTGAGGATGATATTTAAAATTATTTTGACTCAAGAAATGGGTAAATCTTAGAAAATGATCATAGACCCTCTTTCTTAATTAAATCATATTTACCTTGACCTCACCTAATTATTTCCTTAGTCAAACCCTTTGAGCCTAAATATTTACCTTTAATTTCAAAATCCATAATCCCATAACCAACTCTATATCGGAGTTTTTAAACCATAAATACACCTTTCATACCTTTTTTTGGAATGATACTTGGGATTTTATGATGTTTTATTTTGTGGTTGCAATTAAGCATATGAGTTGATTGTTATTCTTGAGAAAAAAACAGTGAGAAAAAAAAGTGCAAAAGAAAGAAAAAGCTAAAAAGAAAAAGAATGGGATTGAAAAAATTAAGAATCTCGTTGTTATTAGAGAATAATGAAAGTCATATTCCATTGTTTTATCCATCGCTTTGTATGAAAAGTATATTCCAATTTCTGAATTTCCCGCGAGTTTTTTAATTATTCCGATTATTCTCCTTGAACACTTTAAATCCCTACATATTCAATTTCTTTCATAACCTTAACCCCAAACCAACATGTAAGTGCCCTTTTTGTGTGTCCTTTAGGTGAAAATAATTTTTCTTTTCAAAACCCTTTTTCTATTATATTTAGCACCAATTTTGTGAACCAATTACGACTAAGTCAATTTTATCTTTTTTAATCCCTAAACATGCATCTTGTGATATAAATAAGATAAAGTAAAAAATTCTCACAAAACACGTCGATGTACGAGGAAACCACAACGAGAAAAAAACCTCAGACAACACAGGCTAAACAATCACTATGATATGGTTTTACAAAGGAAGATTTCAATCTTACACAACGAATCGATCCCCACAAGCCTTGACACCTCTTCTTCTCTATAACCTTTCCTCCTGATTGCAACGCATGAGTCCACCTACGCTAGGTCCACATCACACGAGTCCACGTGGGCCTCGATATCCACCGATACAGCCTACAACCATCTATAATTCAGAACATGGAGTCCTTCGCTTCCTCACTGCAATCAGCACGTAAGGAATCCAATGCACGAAACAAGTTCTTCGAATGAAGGAATAATGAAACCGTGGTTCAAACACAAGATCTCTATAACATATGGTATGTAAACTCGCATATTTTCAACACAAATGCATAAAAATATTTTCAACATATGGTATGCATAAAAATATTTTCAACACAAACACAATAATGTTTTGGAAACCTTTGTAAATAAATGCATAAAAATGTGTGGATTTTGTTCTGTATTTTATGTTCTTCACACTTTCGAAATTCTGAGCAAAAGACGCCGTAAATTAAAACTTTAAGTTGGCGTGTCATTTAAACATTATTAGCATGTCATTTGAACGATATGGCCATCTAGTTAGAATTGTAAGTTCGTGTCATTAGAACGATTTCCACATGTCGTTTGAATGACTGTTAAATTCGTTTGATCCTTTAAAACACAAGGAGAAGATACATACTAATCTAAACAAGAGTCATCTCATAAAAACTCAATTTAAAAACATTTTAAAATCATTTTAAACACAATAACATCCTTAGAAAATATTTTCCAAGTATCCATGAACCAATTTGCATCAATACCTAAGAGAATCTCAGAAAACCAATTTGAAGACGTGAAATGTGCACTAAAACTATTAAATGATTTGTCTTTGAAACTCGACCATTACGTCCTCAACACAACACCATAGACTATATGGGAATCGTGACAAGTAAAATATATTTAAGGCTCGAGTAGTTTTTGTCCGAAATAATGCCAATACATATAAATTGACACCATTTAGAAGTTTATCCTTACAAATCTCCCCCTTTGGCTATTCCGGGACAAAACAAAAAAGTGAAATGCCCATGCTGGGCTATCATGCTAAATAACCTAAATCTTATCCCATAAACCCAAAAATAAAATACAAGATACGATCTAGTAAATAAATGTCAGACCGGCAGTATGAACATTTGAATGTGATGTAGTCGCAAAAATCTCGAATCACTACACACACGAAATAAACAAATACCATGTGAAGTATGGAGGTACAAAAGGTGTATAATCAATATAATATTAATATAAAAATACAAGCAAAATTTTCCAAAATCTCCCCCACATCACTTATCTATCTCCCCTTATTTTGTCTCGAATAGATAACTAGTGAGAAAATAAATGTATTAATGAATATCTAGCATAAATATAACCATATGAAGCATAACTACCTAAGCATGGTGAACTAGATAAAATGAATCATAATATCTAAAATCGTAGCTAGCAAACAGTCACAAAGAACAATAATCAATGTCCAACGCAGTGACTAAACAAATCAATGCAGTGTAAGAATCAAAGCATGAATAATTAATATCGAGTGCATGATAACTATCCAAAACTACCCAGAAGTACCAAATCAATATAATATCATACTATATAACAAGTAGGTACTGAAAACAATCGAAGGACGAAAAGTCATCCAGGGTCGTTTAAGCGACAACCCGGGTCGTTTGAACGACTGAGGCATGTTGTTCGATCTAGGTAAGAAACGACCCCAAATAGTATGATATCGCGTGAAGTAACCATCTAACAAACTATCTCGCAACCCATCTAACGACCATACCTGACACTTACTATATGTCATTTGAAATGTTATTTGATCAAATGATCTAACGACAGGGACCAGCAGTTCGAACGACAGTCGAAAGTAATTTTATCGACTTAACAAAACTTCAATTCTAGCTTTAAAAATATGGAGGATCTGCCCAACGAAAAAATTATCTAATAAAAGCAACTGGATGTATGATCATAGTAGAAAAACAAACTCAAAAATAAAAACGTGAGTTACACATTAACATAGTATCAGTCTGCTCAAATATGGAATGGAATAAAGGGGTGTAACTAACACAAATGAATCATTATCCAAACACAAAGATACATTCAAGACGCTCTAGTTAACCGCTAAATATCATCAAACTACGTTTTAACCATATTTGACAATTAAACTTGAACTTAATGAACAAAACAAACATCACACACAAGTCTAAAAATTTTGACGACTCTACAAACAATAGTATCATAACACAACTTTTTCAACCTAGGTCTTGTTTGTGCAAACCCGTTGATCTTCAACTAAATCTCCCTCATAATTGATAATTCTTTTCTATTCATTAATTTGAAGATCTAATTCTCTTTTAAAGAGATTTCCTATTGGCCCAATTTTTGGCATATGTTTCTTTTTATTGTCGTAAGTTTTTATTGGGCTCTTTTAAATGGTGGCTTTCACGCATGCCTCTTATAACCCTTTCCTGTGCACACTCATCATTTTTTCAATATGCAATATCAATCCTCATAGGCAACGGTTCTCATGCACAACTCCTTTAAAGTCTAATATGCACGTAGATGACAAAATTGAGAGGATAATGTCTCACTAAACTCAAATATACATGAGATGTTAAAAATTCATTAAAGCTCGTGCATGTGTTCAATCGCATATGCATAGTAGGATCTAAATTGAAGTCAACTTTGAAAGAACCCCATTAAAACAATGGTTAAGATCAACCTTTGCATCCAAAATCAGGAGCAAATGTACTAGCCACGTGGGAACATGAAATTATGGTGGTTCAAGCACACCAATATGCCACATCAAGTGTAAGCTCACAATACAAAAATAAACCAAAAATCTTTTTGTGTTTTTCAAATATTTTTTACCCAAAAATAAAATCTTTTTATATTTTCTCAAAAATATAAGAAACCAATAATCTTTTTGTATTTTTTTCAATAAGACAACATGTCATAACACTAGCAAGAATACATCATGAAGCAAAATAATCATATGACAAACATGATCTTGCAAGCAATCATCCCTAAGAAATAGTATGTGAAGCATCATGTGGTAGCATGTGCGAATCAACCAATATAACATTTAGTGTCTCCAAACATATTTCCTAACCCAAACAGATATAGACCTAATTCGAGGGGTTTTGGGAATCTTTTCTAACATCATAGCAAAAATTCTTAAGGTGGCCTTTTCTACCACAATGCGAACATATGTAAATATAACGAGAGATGGAACCTTCGGGTTGACCTTTTTAAACACCTTAGGATGTGGTTGACCCTTTAAGACAAACTATTGTTTTGTCTTTAGGAACAAAAGCACTAGAACATGATAAGCCACTACCATCACTACTTGAGTCGTTTAAATCATTTTTTAACTTCAAAACTTTGAACTCAAGCAAACAATTAGACTCCTCAAATTTTAGGGACTCCTTCTTTAAATTTTCAATTACCACCAGATGGTTATCTCGCTCCCCCTCAATGAAAGTAAACTTATCCCTAAGAGTAATATCACGTGCCTTAAAATCATTAAAGAAAACATTTTTATCCTCATTGGCATAAACACAAACCCTTGATTTTTTTCAAGTCCTCTAATAATTTCTCTAAAATAAGGAATCTATTCTCACTCTCTTCCTTGGACACTTTCAAAGATTTAAAGTCATCATGTAATGCATCAAACTTCTCACGAGTGATATCTCTATGAATTTGAAACATCTGCAAATATTCAATCATATTTTTAAAATGAGAAATTTATTTTTCAAGAATTTGATTTCTTTTTGCAAACTTCAAATTTAGAAGATTTAATTCGTCAAAGCTAGGAGAATCCATCGAGAGAAAAATAAAACAAGAGAGAGAAACAAATAATCACTAAAAATGTACTAACAAGGATTAAACGGGATCAAACACAATAAAAGAGTGCAACCCACTCTAATACCAATTTGTAGGTGCCCTTTTTATGTGTCCTTTAGGTGAAAACAATTTTTCTTTTCAAAAACCTTTTTCAATTTTATTCAGCACCAATATTTTGAACCAATTTCTATTAAATCTATTTTATCTTCTTTAATCCACATGCATCTAGTGATATAAATAAGATGAAGTAAAGAATGCTCACCAAACACGCCAATGTATGAGGAAACCATAACGGGAAAAAACCTCAGACAACCCAGGCGACAATCACTATGATACTGTTTTATAAAGGAAGATTTCAGTCTTACATAATGATTCGATCTCCACAAGCCTTAACGCCTCTTCTTTACTTCAACCACTCCTCCACAGTGCAATGTAGGAGTCCACCTATTTCAGGTCAACAACACACGAGTCCACATATGCCTCGGTATCCACCGATACAGCCAGCAAACATATATCATTCAAAACACGGAGTGCACCACTTCTCTACCGCAATCAGTACATAGGGAGTCCACCGCACGAAATAAGTTCTTCGAATGATGGCAGAATGAAACTGTGATGAAAACACAAGATATTTATAACATATGTTATGTAAACTTGGATCTTGTAAACACAAAGGACGTTTTTATCTTTGGAAACCTTTGTAAACAAATGCAGAAAAACGTATTGGTTCTGTATTTTATGTTCTGCACACTTTCAAAATTCTAAGCAAAAGTTGCCTTAAATAAAAACTTTAAGTCAGCGCGTCGTTTGAATGATATTGGCATGTTGTTTGAACGATATGGCCATCTCGTTAGAACGAGAAGTTCATGTCGTTTGAACGACTTCCACATGTCATTTGAATGACTGTTAAAATCTTTTGATCCTTTAGAAGACAAGGGAAAGATCCATACGACTCTAAATAAGAGTTATCTGAGAAAAATTCAATTTAAAAACATTTTAAACAAAATAACATCCTTAGAAAATATTTACCGAGTATCCATGAACCAATATGCATCCATACCTGAGAGAATCTCGAAAAACCAATTCGAGAAAATCGTGACAAATAAAATCTATCTATGACTCAAAGTGTTTTTTGTCCGGAATAATGCCAATACATACAAATTGATACTATTTGGAAATGTGTTCTTACACAACAATATAATTCATGAAACTCCTATGTGATCCTAAGTTAAATATGATTCAAATGTCATAAGTGTTTTGATAATTTGTTAAAGTGCACTTCATCTCCTTTAATAAATGATATCCTTTTATGAGATTATAATTTTTCATTTTATGTATATCATTATTCATTTATAACATGTGTGTGTCCTTATTTCCATTTATATTTACTAACTGTGAGTGCAATTAATCACAATAAATGAATTCTAAAAAGAAATTGATGAAAGAATACAAAAATACCCACACATCATAAAGATATACGTGGTTTAAAAAATTGTCTATGTCCATGAAGATGTTTTTTAATTCTTATTAGTGTCTCTCAAAATTCGAGAATTATATTTCCCTTGAACCTAGGGTAAGGGTTATATTTATAGTGGTATAAAGTGGTTGAGTTGTTTATAGAACTCTCTTATCTTGTTATTGGCTCATGTGGTGATTCCTAAATATCTCGTTTGATATTGTTGGTAACCAACTAAGCCTATCAGTATTTAAATAAAAAAAATTGTATTTATCCACGTGATAATCTCTTTACTGCTGGATCAGACTATAGTAACGTGGTGAATGTGTTTAGCCTCCTCGGCCTAGTCGAGATTGGGCTTTTATGGTTTGGACTCCATAATTACCCCTAAAAGTCTTAACCAAAATTGGGCAAGAGTTGGGCCAAAGAGTTTTAAATCCTTTGAGCTTAATTAATCGATCCAAATAATGTAGAAATTTACTAGTCGAGCATTTTCATAAATAACTGAAAACCAATGGGTGTACTTTGGTCATTGAGAAATATGAACTGGAAAAAACTACCTTTGAGCCTTATTCCATATGATTGTTTTACACAAAATTCAAATGTCACGTGCTTCAGAACTCTAATACCATCATTTTGCTCCTTCTTCCTTACTCAAAAAGACTCCAAAGTTTTCTATTTATGTTTATTTGCCATGTAAGTTCCTTTTTCCTCCTTCTTATATCTCTTTCTTCGCAACTCTCTTCTTAATATTCTGATGAAAATGGTGAACACCCTCCACGGGAAAAACTAGACCTGGAAAAATGAGGCACGATAAGATAACACGACACGACACAAAATTATAAGTTAATGGGTTTAGTATTATCGAGTTTGGGTCATTAACGTGCCAACACAGTAGATCCGTTATGATAATGGGTCGTGTTTGGATTTGTACTCTTATACGATTAAACTCGTTTATACGCATTATCACCCGTTAGTGGTAACGGGTTTTATTAGGTCTTGTGACCCGAACTGATATTACACCCAAGCTAATATTACACCCATGAAGACTAATGGGTATTAACGGGTATTAAAGGGTACTAACGAGTATTAACGGGTACTAACGGGTATTAACGGGTAATATAGGGCCACCCAACCCGTTACCTGTTTAGACCCGTTATTATTAACGGGTGTTAACGGTTCGGGTCGTGTACCCATTAATATTAACGGGTCGTGTTTGGGTATTATCATTGGACCCGTTAGTCTTAACGGGTCGTGTACGGGTTAAGGGTGCTTTCACCCGTTAACACGACCCGTTAATCCATTAACACGACCCGTTGACAGCTATAGGAATAACGTAGAAGATTGTAGGAAAACCTACTATATTCCTCCCTGGGTTACAATTGAGTGTGCCCCCTTGCCCAAAAATGCTATTATAATAAATGGGGGCACTGGATTCATACCATAGCTATAGTTCGGGGGGACAGACTTTTCCCCCAAACCCACTTTTTTAGAGTTCTATGAATAATTTGGGGTATTCCCAGCTTAATGTGCCCCAATACATAGTGTATTGTTAATGAAGTGTACAAAATTAATTAGTTGTACAGGACCAACCTTAGTATCCAAGAGATCAAGTACTGTTGTTCTTTATCTTACACCAATTATGTCCTTGCATATCTGATGGAAAGAATGGCCAATAGGGTTCTTGTTGTGAATTTTCCTGATTCCGATAAAGGATATTGGGATCATGGCTTCATCCCCAAAAATTGGCAACATCCACCCCTCCCCGAGGGCGAAGAATATGGTGGGTTTTTGTGCCCAACTTAGGGGTGATATAGGTTAAAACCTGCTCTTTATATACTTGTCTTTTTTTAATTTTGTAATATGAATTGTTATTGCTAACAATATTCCTCTTTCCGATTTTTGGGCAGCTCATTCAAACAAGAAAGAGCCCTCTTTGACCCATATTAATAGGGTTGACCTGTTGAAGGCTTGGATGGTGAGAGGATTGCTGCCTGATGGAGATCATCCATGCTCAACTTCAATTTTCTGGAGTACACGAACACTACTAAAAACTTTAATGCACGTCCATTAGACGGCATCCTTGATCTCTCTCTACCTAATGAGGAGTCATCAATCATTTCATGCAGACTCCATCCTTATTAACAAGGAATATTCGATGGAGCCCACAAAAAGAGTGTTGTTGATCGAGGATGATGATGTGGAGGGTTTCCCCTCCTCTCCTAAGACAAATTCCTTAAAGAGGATTGAAACTGAAGGCCCTAAGGCCAGCGACTAGGGTTCGGTCTTTGGGGAGAAGAAGAAGGAAAAAACTCCCACAGTCCCCACATTTACGAAGTGGGGTGACCTCCTTCCTCTTTCCCGTTCTCCTCAAGTCATGTTTGTGGCTAAGGACCCTTCCTTGGATCATGGCCAGTTGATGGGGGTTGTGCTCGCGGCTGATTGCGAGCAACTCAAGCTACTTGGCCCTGAGCATCTCTCAATTCGTGCTTTTCAAACTATGTCAATTGTGAGGAGCTTTATCTTTTTCTTCTTTCCTTATCACTTTTTGTTGTCATTTCGACATAATATCATCTAATACTTTTATTGTTTTGTATTTACAATTTATAGCAGAGTTTGTCCAATTCTTGGATGGTCATCAGGACCAGTCCATGGTCAATGATGAGCTTTGTGAAGCTCTAAAAATATCACAGGAGGCATTGGCCAATTCCAAAAAGGACTTTGAGAATGATAAGACGCCCACTAGCGCTGCCCTAGATGAACTAAAGACTAAGAAAGATAAGTCCAAGGTTAAGAACTCTTCACTGAAGGTCGAGCAATCTTGGTTGGCCAAGGAGGTGGCGGGTATTCTCTGGCTAAGGAGGTCAGTTTTGGTAAGGGTTTCACTAAAGACTATGAGGATGCCAAAAGCCAACTGACGTACATCTGTAAAGCCAGCTTCAAGAAGGGTTGGGATACAACCTTGGTGAGGACCAATATCCCCATCGACTCTGATCTCTTTCGTGATCATAAACATAGATCTCCTCCAAAAGTGAAAGGGGAGACTACAACTAGTGTCCCATCCGAGAAGACGGAGGATGTGGTGACCCAGGGCAATGTTGCTGATGCTGAAGAGCAGGTGAAGGAATAATCTCACTTTATATTCGGACTTATATTCCTTGTATTTTTTCCTCTTGTATTTTTTGTAAGGGTTGCCTTACTCATTTTGCAAGAAATTAATATTTCCCTTAATTGTTATGTTATTCGGATGTCTTTGTTGAATTTTTTCCTTTGTGTTTATTTATTTCTATAGTCTATTATCGAGTAGATTCCCTCCTTTATTGAAAACCTGGATTACTTATTTTTCTAGGATGCAGTTGTAATGATATTTGTACTGTTTATAATGATTTTTTTAATTTAGTACTCTTTTTTTGTAACTCGTAACTGGACATTACAGTATAGTTAAATTAATACCAATATCGCGCATTTTTCATTTCTTTATGCCAAACATGTATTATATTTGTCTTATCTTACCTTTTAGGTTGTGTCGTCACACTACCTTAGGCTTAGAACACACTAGGGAAAAAATGCACCAAGTGTAGGGGCAGTCCATCCGTTCAAAATTTAATCGACCAAGGTGAGCTGGTTTACTCCCTAGGGATCCCCCGTAGGGCTTTTTCTTACCTAGGCAATTCATGAGGTCGTTTGTGTTAATAATGATAAAGACCTGAAATTTAATTGTAATTAGTAAAGTTGTCATTGTAATAAAGCTAAGGCATAATCGGTATATGATAATTAATTCTAATTGTGATCATGTTACTTTAGAACAATATAAATCAATTGAATAGCTAAGTAATTGATCAAATAATTTGGCCTTTTATTAATAATTTGAAAGTGAAGTGTGAGTTACATAAGTTTTGAAATGAAAATTTGCAAAAACTAAATATGATTGAAATAAAACTTCATGAGGTTGGTCGCGTTCCATGCTCGGAGCGTCTCCCTGTCCTCCATTATTTCCAAGTAATAGGCTCCTTGAAAATCATGCCTAATCACTTTGACCGGACCTTTCTAGTTGGACCCTAACTTGTTGTCGCACTGTTGAGGACTTTCTTGAGGATATAGTCCCCGACCAAAAATTTCATCAGATTGACCCCTCTGTTGTATCTTTTTGCCAACTGTTACTGGTAGGAAGCAAGCTTGATCATGGCCTATTACTTTCGTTCTTCTGTTAGGCCAAGTTTAGCACGAAGGGCTTTGTCTTCAGTCCTTGCTCGTCAATATTTGTCCTTATGATCGGCAGGCCAGCTTTGAGTGGAATTACGGCTTCCATTCCGTAGGTAAGGGCAAAGGGAATTTCCCTAATAAGTTTTCTCAGTATGGCGTAATACGCCCAGAGGACGTTAGGGAGCACATCCACCCAAGCTCCATTTATAGTTCCCATCCTTTTCTTTAAGCCATGAGCATTGCCTTGTTAGAGGTCTCCGCTTAGCCGTTGCTTTAAGGGTATGACACAGAACTGAAGTGGTGTTTAATTCCATGCTCATCGCAGAAACTTTAAAAAGCCCCACTTTCAAATTGAGTGACATTATTTGTTATAACTATCATGGGTACCCAAAGCGAGTTATAATGTTTCTCTAGATGAACCTGATCATGTCGGCATATTGAATGTTCACTAGTTATTCTGCCTCAATCCGTTTAGTGAAATAATATGTGATAACCATTCATTACTTGTGATTCCCTGGCGCAGTAGGGAGTGGTCCTATGATATATAGCCACCATTGTGAAAACGGCCATGGATTGGTCAAGGGTCTCAGGTCGCTGGCCGGTTGATGAAGAACGGGGGAGAATTTTTTGCACTTTTCACACTTTCAAGCATAAATACTTACATATTTCTACATATATGGCCACGAGTATCCTTCTTTTGATTATTCAAAACACTAGAGACCCTCCTCCAACGTGACTCCCATAGATTACATCATAAAGATCTCAGAGAACTTGGTCGACGTCTTTTGGGTCTGCGCACAAGAGGTAGGGACCTATGAAAGATCTCCTATAAATCTTTTCCCCCGGACTTAAGTAGATATGAGCAACTTTCACCTTGACCTGATGGGCCCGCTTTTTGTCAGTTGGCAGTGCATCATTTTTCAAGTAGGCGATGATTGGATCCATCTAGCTTCGCCCCTTTTAAGTGGAAAGAACGTGCTCAGAAGCCACAAATTTTTCAATACTAGGCTTGGCAAGGAACTACATTCGATTGTTCTACTGAGAGTATAATCTACTGTTGACCTTAGTGCTACTAAAGTGTTCGCGTGACTGTTGTAACCCAGGGGAATTGTTAGATGTGGACTTCCTCAAACTTTGATATCAGCTTGTGTACCACTCCAAATTATGCTGCCATTATCTTATCCTTGGTGTTTAAATCCCAAAAACCAAGTTGGACACCAATTTTAAATCACAATACACCTCAAGTTGACTTGCCCCTAATAAATGAGCCTTGCACAATTTGTCTATAAATTCTTCAAACTCAACTTCATTGTTCGAGGCTTCAAAGCCTAACTTGATTTATTCCTTGATCATTGCATCATCTAGTATTAAATGTAAATTCCCACTCTTTCTCCCTTAGAATTAGAGGCGACATCCACATACAGTATCCACTTCTTGAATTGATCCAGCTCTTGATCTTTCAACTGATCGACCACTCGTTGGTTGGTAAGGCTCCCTTTACTTAAAAACTATGATATAAAGCTAGCCAAAACCTACCCCTTAATTGTTGTTCTTGGTTGGTAGTGTATGTAAAATCTCTCGTGCTCAACAGACCACTTGGATATGCGTCCAGATAGGTCAGCTTTGCAAAGAACATCTTTAAGGGGGAAAGATGTAATGAGTGTGATAGAATGGGCCTCAAAGTAAAGATGCAGCTTCTAAGAGGCTATTACCAGCGCGTAGGATAATTTATCTATCGGTAAGTAACATTGCTCAGCGTCCGAGAGCATTTTGGTGTCATGGTAAACGGGGAACTATTTTACCTCGTTTGTACAAACCAAGGCCGAGCTAGTCGCATGTCTTGAGACTTAAAAGTAGAGGTAGAAAAGGTCCCCTTGATCAAGAATTCCTAGTAGTGGAGTTTTGGTCAAATTTGATCTCCTCAAGAGCCCTTGAGCACTCATCATTCTAGGTGAGAGCCTTTTCCTTCTTGAGCAATTGAAAGATCGGTCGACAATGCTCGAATGATTTTGAAATGAAATGACTAAATGTCACGAGCATCCTAATAAGATTTTGTATTTTGCATAGTTTCTTCGGAGGTTGGACGTTGTTTATAGCTTCTACCTGATCGGGATTCGCTTCAATACCCCTTTTGCTAACCTGATATGCCTAGAACTTTCCTGACTAGAATTTGAATGAGCATTTTCTCCCATTGAGACTCATCCGGTAATGCCTGGCGATTTCAAAGGTGTTGGCCAAGTCTTTAAGGTGTTCGCCTTTACTGTTGCACTTGATGAGCATATCATCAATATACACTTCTATCGTTTACCCCATCTGTTACTTGAACACCTTTGTAACCGGTCTCTAGTTTGTGGCTCTAGCATTCTTAAGGCCTAAGGGCATGACCTTATGATAGTACAAACCCAACTTTTTATGAACGAAGTCTTGTCTTGGTCGAGGACGAACAAAGTAATCTGGTGGTACCTCGAGTAAGCGTCCAAAAAACTCATTCATTCGAGGGCCATAGTGGCATCGACCAATTGTTTTATCTTTAGCAGGGGGAAACTATCCTCAGGGCATGGCCTTTTGAGATTGGTAAAGTCTATGCAGACTCTACAGCTATCATTACTTTTACGAACTACTACTGGATTTTAGATCCACTAATAGAATTGAACTTCTCTAATGCATCTTACCTCCAAAAAATTTCCTACCGCTTTTTCCACTGCCCTCACCTTTTTTGGGGCTATGCTATGAGCTTTTTGTATGATCGACGTGAATGTTCGATCTACACAGAGATGAAGACAAGTGATTGCAAGATTAATCCCTGACATATCGTATAGCTCCCATGCAAAGACGTCTAGGTTCTTCTTTAGGAAGGTGATCAACTCCCTTCTCTTATGGTTGGACAATGTTGTGCTGATCAGAAACTTTCTCTTTGGCCATATCTCATAAAAAACTTCCTCCTCCAGGTTTTTTATGACCCTATCAGCGGGGTGGATCTTGGTCTCCTCCACCCCGAGTAAATCATACCTTATTTTCTATTTTGAAGGAGTTGCCCCCATCTGGGGACATTTTTTAGAGGACCTCTTTGTCTTTGTTCTTCCCCTATTTGGGTCTTATGGCGCTGATGTAGAATTTTTTGAGCAATGGATTGGTCACCTCTTATCTCCATTTATCCCCGATCTATGATGCATTTGAGTTTTAAAAGATAAGTTGATGGGATAACTCTCATAGTGTGAAGTCGCCCTCTATCGAGAATGTTGTGGTAGGGAAAATCAATGTCAACCACCAAAAACTCAATGAGCTTCAAAATATTCCCTGCCCTTACTGGTACGATTACCTTTCCAAATGGCATAATCATTTTTCTTACGAAGTCGACCAAAGCGGACAGTCTCTTCCTTCAAGTTTGATATCTTCAGTTTAAGCTTATTAAAGAGTTTCAGCTACATTACCTCCGAGAAACTCCCCTGATCCACCAGTAACTTGTCGATATCCTAGTTGGCAATCCTGAGAGTGAATACTAGTGCGTCGTGGTGAGCACTATGTGTTTAATGTGATCCACATCCTCCGATCGCCTGCGCTTGCCAGCTTGGTTCTTGGTGGCATCTATCTGGCAGACCTCCATCACGATTGTGACCTTCTTGAGTTCCATTCGAACAAAATTTCTGAGAACTTTTTAAGATCAGGTGCCCCATGTATCACAATAAACTCATATTCTCCCTCATTATCCAGGACGTTATCTAGTTTTTAGTCATCATTGGTGACAACCTGGTCAGACTTATTTTCTATTTACTCATTCAAGTGCCTTGCCTATGACAGATCCTCTAGGTGAGATTTAAATGCCTTATAGTTCTCCATCTTTTGTGTGTTTTCTTTATAGAATGCACATCGGAGTGTGTTGTTCCTCTTGGTCGGATCCCCTCCCTTTTTTTGGCCACTTAAGAAACTGCTGGTCCTTGATCTTCCCAAGATCTTGTAGATTAGTTCCTAGATAAATGTCTTTATGGCTTGAAAAGCTTTGGACGAGTCCGCCTTACCCCTATTTTTGTCCCGTTTTGATTCTTGTTTCCCTTTTAGGGTTGTTCTCCTTGTCATTACCTTTGTTTGCCTTAGTGTGACCAATTTCTTCTTGGCTTGTGTGAATTATGTCCTATAATTTGGAGTACTTCTCAATTTGGGACATAAGGTCATTAATGGTGTCTGCTTCTTTCTTGTTAAGGGATTGGTTCAGCATAGAGATAGGGGCAAGATGATCTTGAAAGATGCTACAAAAACTAGCTCCGATAAATCCTCCACCTCATTAAAATTCTGCCAGTAATGTCTGGCGTACTCACGTAGGGTCTCTTGTGGCTTTTTCCTCATCATTAGCAGAGAATTCATCCTCTTCGGATGTGAATTTCTATTTATAAAACAAGCAGTGAGGGCCTCAGAGAGAGTCTTGAAGCTCTAAATCGATCTATGGGGCAGCCTCTTAAACAACTTCTTAGCAATGTCCCCTAGGTTGGAGAGGAACATACGACACATAAAAGCGTCTTTGTGACTCCATAAGTCATGGCTTGCCTATACTGGCGAATATGGTCTATGATATCCATTTTCCATCATAAATTTTAAACCGCGAGGCAGTAAACTTCTTTGGGGGTTCCTCCCCCTCAATGACTCTCGAGAAGGGGGATTTCATTTTCATGATTAAGGCCCTTTTTTCCATCACCTTGGTGGACCTATCATGTCGGTGTGTTGGGTGTTGGCCTATTTCTCTCCGAACCAAGCTCCTTACATCATTCTTGTGGAACTCTTTATCTTGTTACCTTCTCACTAAATGACTTCCATGCTTCGAATGCTCATGATCTCAGCCATTGCTCCTACAATGACTGTAACTTTTGCTCACCTAAGGGCTAGGAGTCTGACCATGGTATTTTCGGTTCCCCAAGTGGATTTTTCTCTCCATCATTTCCAATCATCGCTGAAGGCATGGATTTTCCTCAATTTGGAGGCGAGTTACCTCCTCCTGCTATTGAAACCGCACTTCATATTGTGACACCCCGACTAATTAAATTCCGGGTAGCTACTCCTTTATTAAATTAATTCAAAATGCCAAGTTGGCTCAGCTAATAGCATCACTGTCGAAAACATTTTTTTTTTATTATTATTACTAACCACCTAGTATTTAAAAAGTAAGTTGCCAAATTTTAATTAAAGTCTGATTAACATGCAACAAGTGTAATGAAGAATAATAACACCATTCACCATACTGAAGTAAATAGAATAACCATCACATAATGTAGATAAAGTCTGGAGGACAACTCCTCACTACAAATCCCACAACTGAATTAAGTAACGAAATACTGAATACTAAATCAATACATGCCAAAGTCTGAAAAACTGAAATGGAAAGATGTCTCTAATAGAAATGGGCAACATGCCCTACAACTGATAGATAAAGAATCTGGAATCCAAATGATAGAAGCGTCTACAAGCAAATCCCTGTAGCTTCCACAAACAACTACAGCTCGTCACCTGAATGAGTAACCTATGCATGGTGTCCTTGTGGCTGGGCACCTAAAATGGTTTTACAAGAAAAAGATTTGAAAGCAAACGGGTCAGAGCCCGAATGTGGAGATATTTTGAAAACCTGCAAGTGCTTTAAAACATTTAAAACATTAAATGTAAATTACATGTTAGGACGTGCACTCACATGATATTCTCACCTCCCGTCTAACGGTGCACTCCTAACGTAAGTACCCATCTAAAACGACTCAAACCACTAGCTAAGTGACATCATATCTAGCTAGACTGTCATAGATTTTTCCCTTATTACTTGGTTCCCAATTAACATTAAAACGATTTCAATTAAATAGGGGCTTAACGTACATTCAGGTTCTCACAAAAGTGATACAACTCAGTATAGATTATCCCATTTATATTTTTCCATATTTATACACCCATTGCCATATGAAAATTCCCATTATAAAGTGTATATTATCCACAACATAAATATACAATATAAGCACCCCGAGGCTAAGCTGCGGTGCACACATACTCTGCTATCCATCCCGGTACATCACGTACATAAGGATCACATATTCCGAATCTCTCAGGAATAGTTCAGATAACACAAATCACAAATAGTGGAGGCGAACACAGTCACATCACGTGGGTCACGCACATACCTGCGCTCCCACGATCAGCAGACTTATTAACATCCCAATAAGTCCTTCTCTGACCTATGTTCATCGAGGTAACCAGTCTAAATCCGGGCAACACAAGGATTAGAGGGCCCTAAGCGAACGTAAACCTCCCGTGATAGCAAGTATGGTAGGTATGCCATACATACAATTCATATACCAATACTAAGTAAGCACACATCTTAGTAATCCCGTAATTTAATTGTAGTACTTATCGCATTCTCGTACCAATCTTAATATATATACAACTTATATAATCCTGGTCTATAACTACACGCGCCATAATTTATTCGCACGTCGTGGTAAACACTCACGTCTCAATCCCATATCAACCATTATTTAGATCACTCGTATCTAATTTACTCCTCATAATAACCCAACCGCCCCAAATCTATCAATATATCATCAAGGGATGTTATCTCTATCCTCGAACAAGTTTACGGGGCTCCCAAAAGCAAAACAGGCCAAAAAGGCCTAAACTGTCAACTCGTTAGAAGTCTCGTTCGAACGAGGCTGTTCGAACGAGATTCCAGTTCGTTCGAACGAACTGTACCTTCTAACGAGATCTCGTTCGAACGAAGTTATCGAATGAAGTTCCCTTTCGTTAGAAGCGACTGGTCAACTCGTTAGAAGCTCGTTCGAACGAGCTCGTTCGAACGACCTGGGAAGGTCTTCTAACGAGGGACCAGTTTCGGCCCAGATTTTTCCCAATCTCGTTTTTCACCATTTCTACTCCTCAAATCTCCTCTAAAATTAGTCCCAACGATTTTTTTAAGGTCTCTAATCACTCCTAAACCTATTATAGTCACATCCAAACACGTTTTAAAGGATTAATTCATCCTAACATCAATCAGTTTACAAATCTCTACACTTTTCCCCCAATTTTTTAAGAACATGAACCCTAAACTTTTAAGTCCTCAATTAGTCCATTCTAAATCCGTTTTTCTTACATCCAACATATATTAATACCAGAATAATCATCTCTATATGATTCTACATGCAATTCGTCCTCAATATTCAAGTTCTAAGTCCAAACAACATGGGTTTTCATTTATCTTCCAAGAACAATTGTAAATCTTCAAATTATCTAACATGGAGAAAACATTCTATGAATTAAAAGAATTTAAATCACTTGCCTCGATTGTCTCTGAATTTGGTGTTGATTTTGTAAAGATTTTCTGCAGAATTCCTTCTCCTTCTCTCCCTCTCTAAGCTTTTTCTCCAATGGCTATGGTGGCTAGGGTTTTCTTATGGAAAGTAATAGAACCTTATTCTAATAACCTACGTAACCTATTGGGTTAACATGGGTTGGTTAGTGGCTTAGTGGTTCAAACCCACATCAGATTTACTTCTCTAATTTTCGTCATTTTTAATTCCTAAAAATACGAAATTACCAAAATACCCTTTATATTGCCGGTATGGCCTAAAAATACCCCGGGACCCAAACTACACCCCCGGCTAGTGTTTTCTGACTATCTCGACCATTCCGGACGCATTGGCGCACTCAAAACGACCATACGGTTAATAGAATTTAAAATCTCTTTTATAATTAAAATAATTATATCTCGACGCGACTGTCACACGCGTCCCAATAAAATGACCAGATTGCCGTATATCAATCTCACGACAAATTTCATAATTCAATATTCATATAACATCGTATATACTCAATATAGTCAAATACCAACTCACATCTCGCTAGTATTTTATCCGGATTAATTTCCAATTAATTCTCATTTAATTAATTAATCCCAAAAATAAATATAGCCAAAAATACGGGGTATTACACATATGTGTCGACCATCCATGAGATTTGGGTTGATCTAGGCTAACCATGGCTATTTTTGGAGTCCTACTCCTCCGAATAGAATCTTAGATTCCCATCTTGGTGAACTTTGGATTTGATTTTGAGTAGTGATTGATCAGCTCGTAAGTCACCAGGTTGGGATGCACTATTTGGTCGGTGAGACAGTTGTGGCTATTCTTTTGTATGGGTTTCTTTCATAGAAGAGAAAATTATTTCCCACAGACGCCATCATTCGTGAGTGCAATTAATCACAATAAATGAATTCTAAAAACCAAGAAATGAAAGACAATAAAAATGGCCACTAAACACAAAGATATACATGGTTCAATAAATTGTCTACATCCACGGAGAGGTTTTTTAATTCTTATTTATGTCTCTCAAAGTTCGATAATTACATCCCCCTTAAACCTAGGGTGAGGGATATATTTATAGTGCTGTAAAGTGGTTGAGTTTTTAAAGGAACTCTCCCACCTTGTTATTAGCTCCATGTGGTGAATCCTCAATATCTCATCCGAGATTATTGGTAATCAGTTAAGCCTATCAGTATTTAAATAATAAGTGTTTGTATTTATGCACGTGATAAATGCTTGTGTTGATCTCTATATTGTTGGTCTGGACTATAGAAATGTGGTGATTGTGAAGCACACTATATAGTCGACTCACTTGAGTCTACACTATATAGGAGCTTAACTAGTTTAAAAAAGAAGACAAAATTATGTTGAGTCTCTCCTATTTAAGTTAATCTTTAAGAAACTCAAAGTTGACTACATCAGCAAAGATCAAAGACCATCAGGTAGATGTGACACCCCGCCTAATTAAACATCGGTTGATCAGGTATTTATTAAATTAAAACAGGTTTCTCATATGGTTCATTCTTAGCATCACTGTAGAAAACTTTTCAATACTAACCACCTAAGTGAAATTAGACCGGTGCCAAATTTTATCTTTCTTTAAAACATAAAAATGAACATGGCGGATAAACTAAATTAACATTCACAATATACTAGAGTCCAACCATCACAATATATAAATGAATAAAGTCTTGCCGAATAAACCATCGGCTAAAATCCAAAAACCCAAAGCTCCATAATAACAAAAGAATTGAATGACTGAAAAAACTGCCAACGAACAACATGTCCATACATGGAATATAAAAATTAGATCCTACACTAGATCTAAAAGGAAGAATTATTTACTCAAATCCTATCAGCACCCACAATGCTACAGCTCCGAGTCCCTGGAATGGAGACTTCAAGCCTGGCGTCCCTGTGGCTGGACACCTAAAAGGTTTTGAAAATGTTTTGATAGCAAGAGTTAGTACTCAAAACGTTTTGAAACTATGTATCAAGTTTTTATTACAATAAAATTCGGTTATTGATTACACATGTTAGGTTCACGTACACTCTCTTGAGTTTCCTCATATATCATCTATAGTGCACGCCTAACATTCTATACTTATCCGACTTAGCTATACTACCCAAGATAACTAGACTAAGGTATTTCACTGAACTTGCCTACACGTCTAAGTTTCCGTACCTCCCATACAGTAAATTAATTTATTAACATCACTCATATGTTAATTACTTATCATGTAACGTTTCACATATGTTATATTTCAATCTTTATAATTAAGTCTCACTACTTAATTTATTTTCTCAGATATTCATGATATATCTTTACTCCGTTAATTAAGTCTCTCTACTTAATTTTCTTTTCAGATATATATCTATATATAACATCTGTCAGACTAGTATCACTTATAAGTAGAATAATCACAAAGTATATATTTCAACCACAATACATATTATGATTGCATACTTTATAATCACATCCCGGCATCACACGTTAGGGAATATTAGCTCGGAATCCTACCTCGATCACCAATAGTGATTTATATATTCTGGCTCGGAATCATACCTCGATCACCAGTAGTTATTGATTATATTAGCTCGGAATGACACCTCGATCACTAATATTAATCATATCTAGATTGGCTCGGAATCATATCTCGATCACCAATACTAGTCATCTATATTAGCTCGGAATCCTACCTCGATCATCAATATTTATTTAGTATACTATAGGTATTAACACAACCTATGTATTACTATCCATCAATAGGTATTCACACAACCCGATCATTCACATTAGTGCGTAGTATATTTCTCTTTAATAATTACCGTACATTTTATTTTATGATTTATCTCATTATCGTATAAATTCAAGTATTCACCCAACTCTAAAGTTTCTAGTTAACCCTTTATGAATTTCAGTAGTTATGTCTAACTTACCCAACTGGTCTATACATTAACCCATTTTATTCCCCTAATACTTTATCCGTCTCTCAGATTAATTACAATTATATTTAACCCAATTTCGTTCTCGTCTTAGTCCTCTCAATAAGACTAAACGGTACCCCCATCATAAGCCTGCTGTAATATATATTAGTCTCTCAATATTACTTTACCAAATTCCTCAAAAATATCACAACAACGATTTAGGGATTTAAGGGAAAAAGGGGGAAATTTTCAATTTTCAAGGTAACCGAATCAATTCACCCTAGGCCGAATCGATTTGATTCTATACAGTTTTCGCACTTCCTCTTCTTCATGCGTTTTTACCCGATTTTCACCATTCTTACTGAACATAATTTTCAATAAACATGGGTATTATAACTTCTTCATGCGTTTTTACCCGATTTTTCCTTCCAACCATCACAAAGAAATCAAGATTTTTCAAACCCTAGTCACATGGGTATAATAACTTCATATTAATTTGCAATAAACAACATTCCTTAACATAAGGGGTCTGATTCTGTAGTGTTGATTATGGATGTTTAGGATGCAAGATCTAAGTCCAATTCTTCAAGAACGCCTCCTAAATCTTGAAAATGTATCATCTCTTCTCTCTAATGGCCTCCTTTGGATTTATGTGTTTCTCACCCTAACCCCAATATCTAATCATCAGATATAGGACTCTAAATTTCATAGGTTCCTTAATTTCTATATGTCAAATGACCAAGACGCCCTCGATATATGCCAGTTTGGCCTAAAATTGACCCGGGACACAAACTATACCCCCGAGTACACTATTTTGACTATTTCGACCCATTCGGAATCATCTGTGACCTCTAAATTATTGTCAAAGTCTCTTAAAAATATATTTTCTATCTCAGCCACAAATTAGTCTACATGTGACTCCTGGTTGAGATAAAAAAAATACGTACATATATCACTCGTTATGCCATATAACACTAATATTAATCAGTATATATCTCTCAATTAATATTTAATGATCACACATATTATTTAATCACATTAAATTACGTCCCTCGCGTAATTTAAATAAAATGTGATTAATTGTTGAATTAATTAAATTATAAATACGCAGAAATATGGGGTATTACATACTTCCCCCCTTACAAAGGAATTTTGTCCCGTAATTAGGACATACATGCAATGAATAACTTTAGATAGTGCTTTGGCATGTCATCCTCCCACTCACATATTGACTCATCAGTATTGTGGTGTCCCCATTGAACTCGTACTCATGGCACCACCTTGGACCGCAACTTATGCTCACTACGATCTAGAATAGCCACGGGTCTCTCCTCATACGAGACTTTGGCTGTAAATCAATCTCCTCAAATGGAACGTGCCAGAAGGCTCTCTCGCTTATCATGTACTCCTTTAGTGATAACACATGGAACATGTCGTGTATCTGCTAAAGATGCTCTGGAAGTCCCAGTATATATGCTACCGATCCCACCCTCTCTATATCCATAAACGTTCCTACATATCTCGGCGCTAACTTCCCTCTCTTGCTAAATTTCATAATCCCCTTCATAGGAGATACTCGAATTAACACCTGGTCGCCAACCTCTAACTCCACATGTCTCGTGTCGGCATAAATTTTCTGTCTATCCTGAGCTATTCAAATATGCCCTCGAATCAACTCAAATTTGGCAGTAGTCTCCTGAATCATCTCGGGTCCCAACAACTTGTTGTCCCTCACCTCTAACCAATAAGCGGGCGAACGATAAGGCCTCCCATATAATGCCTCGAACGGTGCCATACCGATAGTAAATTGGTAAGAGTTGTTATACGCAAACTCTACCAATGGGAGGTGTCTCTCCCACCCTCCCTTAAAATCTAGGATGCACATCCTCGAGAATATGTCCACTCCCTCAGTCTTCCCGTATGACTGCAGATGCTACGCCGTACTCAACCATAAATATGTGCCCATGGCCTCCTGAAAACTCTGCCAGAAGTGGGACACAAAAACTTTGTTTCTATCAGACATAATATTAATTGGGACCTCGTGCAGCTTAACAATCTCTGAAATGAATAGCTACGCATACTGCATTATCTCGTAGTCTGTGCGAACTAGCAAGAAGTGAGCCACTTTGCTCAGTCGATCCACTATCACCCATATGGAATCATGACCCCGTTGGGACATAGGTATCCTATTAATAAGGTCCATTGAAATGCTCTCCCACTTCCACATGGGAATCTCAAGTGGTTGTAACATACCCGAAGGCCTCTGATGGTCAACTTTCACCAGTTGACAAGTAACACACTTAAAGACAAACTCTGACATGTCTCTCTTTATGCTGGCCCACCAGTACTGTCTCCTCATATCCTAGTACATCTTATCCCCATCGAGATATATCGTAAACCTAGAATCGTGAGACTCAGTCATAACTACATGTCTCAAATCCTCATCCTCGGGAAGTACCAATCTTCCCATTAAAGTGTAGGCCTCCCTCTGAGATGACTGAGTAAGACACTGCACCCTCAGCTAATAACTGCAATACCTTGTCCTGACAAAAACTATCCTCTACCTGAGCCTTCACTACCTGCATAACGATCTCGGGAGTGATAGTCATAACTGCTATGTACGCTCGGGCAACCTCATCTTCCTATTGAAGCTCACTCCACTTTGCTTTTCATAACTCTGTTAATTCTCCAGTAGGTCGTCGGCTCAACGCGTATGCAATCACGTTAGCCTTACCAGGATGATACTGTATATCAAACTGGTAGTCCTTCACAAATTCTAGCCACCACCTCGGCCTCATGTTCAGATCCTTCTGTGTGAAGAGATACTGAAGTGACTTATGATCCATGAACAATGTAAACTCATCCCCCAATAGGTAATGGCTCCATATCCTCAATGAAAAAATGATCGCTGCCAACTCGAGGTCATGGGTGGGGTAATTCTTCTCATGGGGATTTAACTTCCGAGATGCACAAGCTATCACCCTATCCACGAACCTCAACACACCTCCAAGTCCTTGTAAGTATGTGTCAGTATTGACCCGGTACTCCAATCCTCCCCTAGATAAAGAAAGTAGTAGTGCTGATGTTAATCGGTCCTTTAGCTCGTCAAAATCCAACTGACAATGGTCGCTCCACACGAATGGTACTCCCTTACGAGTGAAGTTCATCAAAGTCCCAGCAATCTTTGAGAACCCCTTGATGAAGCGGCGATACTATCCGGCCAACCCCAAGAAGCTACGAATCTCAGTCGGTATCGTGGGCTACCCCACTCCCTCACTACCAATACCTTACTCGGATCAACAGCTATGCCCCTGTCGGAGACAAGGTGGCCAAGAAATTATACCTCTCGAACCAAAATCCACACGTACCAAATTTGTCCTATAGGTGATAGTCCCGTAACATCTACAGAACCATACATAAATGCTCTGCGTGCTCCTCCTCCGTCCGTGAGTAAACTAAGATTTCATTTATGAACATGACCACATACTAGTCTAAAAACTCCCGAAACACCATGTTCATGAGATCCATGAATATTGTAGGCGCATTGGTAAGCCCAAAGGGCATCACCTTTAACTCATACGACCCGTACCGCGATAAGAAAGCAGTATTAGGTATGTCCTCCTCTCGAATGCGTAACTGGCGATATCCGGACCTCAAATAAATCTTTGAGAAATAAGAATCCCCTCTCAACTAATTAAACAAATTATCGATCCAAGGCAACAGATACTTGTTCCGTATGGTCACATTGTTTAGCTCCCTTTAATCCACACACAAGCGGGGTGAACCGTCCCTTCATAACAACACCGAAGCACTCCAAGGTGATGTACTCTGCCAAATGAAACCTTGACCCAAGAGTTGTTGAATCTTCTCTCTCAGCTCCCGCATCTTTGAAAGAACCATACAATACAAGTGTTCTGGTAATTGGTCTCATCCCCGTTGCTAAATCGATGACAAACTCTATTTCTCGGCTCGGTGGCAACCCGAGTATGTCTTGAAACACGTCCTCAAACTCCCTTACTATAGGAATTAAATCTAAAGGTACCATTATATCCTACGAGGTCTCCTCCTTAATACAGTATAGGTGAGTGCATGATCCTCCCTCGGGCAGAGGCATCGCCTCTAGGAACATCTCCTGTCCTGGGATGGAGAACATTATGGTCCTCTTATGCAATCTACCATCGCTCGATAACTCGCCAACTACTCTATGCCGAGAATTACATTGTACCCCTCCATGTAAAACACTAGGAGTTATGCCACTAGACTTAGTCTCCCAATCAAAATATCGACTCCTCGACAGACCAAATGTATCAGCGATCCACTACCCATCGGTGACTGGACACACATAAAAAGATTGTCGTCCGTCTCTAATAAACCAGCGGCTCGTGCAAATCTTATCTTAATAAAATAATATGATGCTCCAGTATCAAACATAATCCTACCCTCAAGCTCGTAAATAGGAAAGGTACCCTCTACTGCAGACGGTGCCTGTGGTGCTGGAGGCATCAGTATATCCAAACGTTGTATACACGCCCGTAATGCATCTGAACCTGCTACTGCTGTGGGGTCGGTGCTTGTGTTGGAGCTATCGGAGACTGATGCCCCTGTTGGGCACCCTGTTGTTGTGCCTTGTCTCATTGTGGATAAGCTCTACTCTTGTGCCCCTACTGGCCACATGTGAAACACTGTCCTTGGAATTGTCTCTACCCCTAGACCTGACGGTCTCGGCCCTGACGACCTTGGCCCTGTTAGCCTCCCCCTAGTTCCCTTAGCCCTAACGGCCCTGAGGAACCTACTGCTGCTGGGGACCCTGTTGGCCCTGCCTAAATCCCCTGTCGGGTCGGTAACCTCCAGATCTGAACTTCTTTGCAGAGTTCCCCTGTCATGAATCCTGTCCCTACTTACTCACTACATGATGCTGCTGGGGTGGTGCCCCACTACCACAATTCTCCCCAGCCTGGCCCTGCTAGCTAGGCTTAGCTCTCTTTCTCCCCTTCGCATGGAAGCGATGATCCTGACAATGCACCAATGCGACATTGACGACGTCAGTGTAAGTCATCAACGCTGGGTTACCAATCAAATGTTGTCTGATCCTCTAGGCCAACCCATCCATAAACTTAGCTTTCTTACTCTCTTCATTGCTCACCTCATCTGGCATAAAGTTTGCCAAACGGGTAAACTCCTCCTCGTAGTTCGTTACGGACCGGTCACCCTGTACCACTTCCCCAAACTTCTTCCTCATCTCTGACTCGACTACAGGTGAGAAGTACATGCAATTGAATCACAACTAAAACTCAAAAATCGTCATCAAGTCCCTCTCCTCAGCGGTAGTAACCGATTCCCACCACTATAGAGATGCTCCCAAAAGTCTCAAGGTAGCTAACATCCATTTCTGGACTTCGCTACACTCAAGCATGCACAAATGGAGTTGAATATTCTTCTTCCATTGGCACACCACCACTACATCAGTATTGCCCTAGAACTCGGGCAGGTGGCCATTCTGGAAGGTCTCCCTGACTCGCTGCCAAGAAGACGGCCCTGTCTCGACCTGGATCGCTGGCGCCACTGTCTTCTTTGCCTGAGGCTAAGGTAAGTGTTAAGCACCCAAAAGTATATATTTTATACCCCAAATATGTTAGTTGCTAATTCTCGATAATTTGGTTCTTATGTGCGTAAGTGTTCATTGTGGAGGCTTGATTGCAGTTACAGAATCAAAAGCATTATTTCGAGGCAATTTGCAGTTATTTGGAGCTAATTAACCTGTCCCGTAACCCTAGCCAAGCCTAACCGAGTCCCTAAACCTACCCCGAACCCCATGTGTGTTTAGTTTGTGTCGTTTTATTTTTTTTAGATTTTTAGTTTGAGTCATTTTTATTTTTTAAAGTTTATTTTAGATTTATTTAGAATTTCTAGGTTTTATTTTCTATTTTTCTATTTTGTTTTTATTAGTGTAATTTTATTTTATTTTGCTTAGTTTTTATTTTATTTTATTAGGATAAGTGTTTTTTAGGAATTCATTTATTTTTAGTTTTGTTATATTTTACTTTTTAGGATTTTAGTTTTAGTTTAATAGATTTTAATTTTTATTTCTTTTTAGTCTTATTTTTCAATTGAGTCTTTATTTTATTTTGAGAGTAGGATTTTTATTTTTAGATTTTCAATTTTATTAATTTTTTTTAATTAGTTAGTGTTATTTTTAGGTGTCAAAATTAAACACACACACCCTAAACCCATACACTTATCACCCACACACACACACACTAAACCCATACACTACACTACACACAACACAACTATCACCCCTTCCATCATCTTCAACCTCCACCTAACACCTCCTTCTCTCTCCTCTCTATTTCTACCATTAAACCCACCTTATACCTCCCAACCAAACCAGCACCACAAATCCACCTCAATCACCACCATAACCAACCTAATCTCCATACCCCATGGCAGCCATGGTCGACCATCTCGCCGGATCCAAACCACCAACCACCTGCCTTATACCTCCAATCCAAGCCTCAACCCATCAGACTCCGGCCGACCATGGCGCGACCTCAAACCCGCGAACCCGGAGCTCCCAGCCCCCGCCTGTGCGACCTCAACCCGGTTGCTGCCAACACTTCCGGTCGACGACCCTCATCCCCAATCCCGGCGGAGCTGACCTGTCGCTACCAACCTTCGGCGACCCAAAACCTCAGACCCGATCCAACCCGAGATCTCTCTCATACCCGCGAACCCATAAACCGGGACCCCAAGCCAAAGACCCATTTCCCCTTGTCCAAAATCGTGCTACTACAAACCAAGACAAGACCAAAAGCCAAAACAAAACAAAAATCAAATATCACAAGACCCAAGCATCAGCCAATTTCCCTAAATAAAAATCACATGTCTCATCCAAGAAGATTTTCTTCGTTTTAAAAGGAGAAGACACAGACAGAAAACGGACGACACAACAGCACAGTGCAGAGAGAGTTTAGTTTTTTTTAGAGCTCCATTTTTGGAGCTCATTTTTAGTGTAATATTGTACAAAAAAAAATTTATTCTTCTTTTATAATTTTTTAGTGACTTGAGTGAGGCTGAATATTTTGCGAAATATAAATCTTGAGTTGGTATTAAATTTCAGTGTTGTAATACTCGGATTTGTGGGTGCACTTAATTGTTCATGTTGAGAAATTTTCATTGAGTTGAAAGAGACTTGGTTCAACATATTTTTTTCCATTTCATTTTATTTTGTATGCCTCTTTTTGTGCCATTATTACATTTTATATGTAATAATACCAAAATGAGAGGCTAAATACCCCATTCAAGGGGTGAGATGGAACCCTTAACTTAATTATTTTTATTTTTGGTTTGTTTATTTATTATGCCCCTTTAAATATTGATATTAAAATTTTACAATTTATATTTACGCCTCGAGATAGGGTGAATTATTTTCGAGAGAAAATCAAAAATTCATATTATAATATTTATTCATTAATTAAACTATAGATAGGCAATTTTTGAATGATATTATAGTTTGAATTTCTCTACTCTATAAATGTATTTTTAAATGATTTAAAATACTTTTAATGAAGTTCCCTAGCGGGTGATTTATTAGAAAATGTTTAAGTCTAATTTTTTAGAGTATGTGAAATTTAAATATTAATCTTCTAAAAGGACTATATGTAACTTCACATTTGCAACGAGAGATTTGTGAATTTATATATATTTTGGGGTATTTCAAATACACAAACTAATTAATAAAAATAAAAAGGTTATGTGGTGAAGTAAAATCCCTTGAATTATCTCATAATTATTTTCTCCTCACATTTAGCTCACTTTATCATTTTCTTTATTTATTAGTGTAGTTTTAATTTTTAGTTCATAGTTAGTAGTATAAATATCCCTTTATAATTGTTTTAAAAATCATACTTGTCTTCATTTTTCTCTTGTCCACATTAGAGAGCGCGGATTGACCCCTTACTTGCCAATATACATTTTTAGTGTATTTATAGGTACCAAAAGGGAATTTTGATTGACCGTCTTTACCCACAACGACTCATATACAAAAGGCGAGTTATGAGGAAGCGAGCTGCCATAGCCCTCATAGCTGTCTCTACTGCCTGAGTCGCTATCACTGCAACCTGAGTAGTAGAAATCATCTTTGGTGGTTGTGGCCATCCCCTCCCATCCTTACGGCGGGAGAGAGACGAAAAAAGAGTGGGGGTCTTCTTCTTCTCGGAAGGATCTTGGTTTCGTGCATCCCTCTTAGGAGTGTTTCGGTCGACGTTTGATGAGGTGAAAAATAAAGAGAGATGGAGTCGCCAGTCTATTTTACTCAAAACAGACAAAAGAAAAGAGAGCCATCCCGAAGGACAACATTCAATGACATACTGATACATACGAAACAAAAAATGATTCAAAAAGGGTCCGGAGGCTAAGTTATGAAATGGGAAGGTGTTAGGCACCCATTCCGCCCTTGCGGTCTCTCATGGGTTATTGTTATTTTCCTTTATTTCCCCGTGATATGTGTGCATATGTATATGTAGTGTAGATAGGAATCATCGACTTATATCATGGAAGAGATAAAGCGAGTCATCCATATAAATATCCCTAAAAGTAATATTAGAAAATAGCCTTTACGCGATTATCCTAGCGTCGATCATTATAAGGGAATGATAACGCATGTGGGATAATACGCCACTAAGAACAAATATATGCATATAGAGAGTCTTAGAGAGTTAATGTTTAAAGAATATAGGAAAAATATAAAAAAGGTAGGAAAAGGACTCGAGTATCGGATTTTACCCCCGAGATGCCTACGTAGCCTATAGAGGCATCAAAGTCCACTTAGTTCGTTTGCAAAACTAGGGGTGGGATTTATCCCATAAATCCAATCGAGGACTTCTCTTATGTGTGTGTGTGTGTGTAAAAAAGTGTTTTAGTAGTGAGAAAAGTGTGAGAATTACCATTTGGAATTTATGAGCAAACCCTATTTTTCTTGATTTTTTGGGTTTATTTATATAAAAATAGGAGGTGTGCAATAATACTAGATAAAAAGTATGTTAGGATATGTGAGATGAGAGAATAAAAAGTGCTAAGTAATAAAACAAATTAATGCGAATTTAGGAGAATTTAAGGAGAGAGTTGAGAAAGTTGGACCCTATTGAAGATCATGAGCTTGATCTTGAATGTTGGAGAGCAGCCCTTGCACTTGGGTGATGATGAAGTATACTTAATTCACCAAGTTTGATGAAAGTGATGGTGAAACGTGAAGGTGGGAAAGGGATTTGGATGTGGAAATCATGCTGACATAGGGGGGAGGCCCTCCTTTTTATAGGACCAGGGCATTACCGATCGGCATAGCCCTGGTCCTGCCAATCAGCAGGTGTGTTTGGGCACACAGCCGATAGGCAGGGTTTGGGACCTGCCGTTTGGCAGTCTCTTTTAGGTCCCTACGAAAAATCGGCCGTAGAGCGCAAACCGTTGATCAGAATTATGCACGGGGCATACCGTTGAAAAGGTAATTGAGAGACCTTAGAAAGTCTTTTGGAGTAATCCTGGGTTCGGGAGTTGACTTTGGGACAAATGTGGCTCGGAACCGCTCGTCGATCGTTAGACCGAGGAATTATCGGACGCAAATGGGTCGCTCATCCGCATGGTAAGTCCGAATTGTTCACGGGATGGATCGTTGGAGAGGTTAGGAGACGTACATCGACATTCCAAAGGGTTTGACTTGGTTCGAGGAGTTGACTTCGGCCACCGGGACCTGGAAATGTTTGGTAACCTTTCAGGGTAAAACGAATCATTCGTCTGTACCGTAAGTCAGAATTGCGCACGGGGTGGATCGTTGGAAAGGGGTATCAGTGACCTTTGAAGATTCATTCAGTCTCGGTCGATGTGAAGAGTTAACTTTGGTCAAATGGAGCTGGGAGCGTCCGGTGACCTCTTAATCAAGTCTCGAGGGAAAACGGATCATTCGTTTATACCGTAAGTCAGAATTACACACGGGGCGGATCGTTAAAAAGAGGTTTCGGTGCCCTTTAAAGATTCATCTAGTCTCAATAGAGCTGAAAAGTTTGACTTTTAGTCAAACGGAGCTTGGGAGTTCCCAATGGCCTTTAGGTCAGTACCTGGGGTATGACTTAGGTTTGTAGCGATGAGGGGAGGTGCTAGGGACCTAAGGAGAGGTTAGGGGGTGCTAGAATGGGGTGTCTACAGAGCCCCTCAACGGGTGAATTTAGAATAAACGATAGTCGTCGAATATACACCGCGAAATGCCTTTGAGGGAGGATGACCGATTCAGAGGGTCGAGATTATGTGTGTGAAATATATTTTGTATAACGTCATCCCAGTTTTCTGGTAGAGAAAATAGAATACGATCGAACAAGTAATCTTGTTGGATATCAAATCCATGATTTACAAGGTAGTTAAATTGTTCGATCTTTTTATTTCCGTACCTATAAATAGGAGTACCCTCTATATGATGCACGCTAATGAAAGAGTTATGTGTGCGGTCTAATTGCAACCTCTCCCACTCTTGTTGACAGTATTTATCACCGTGCGTCATTTTTCCTGAGAAAAGTATACGAGGGCATGAATACGAGTCCTGCTATTAAGATTTAGGTTTGAAAGTTATGAGAGTTTAAACATACATATACACATAAATAAAACAAACATATGTGATATACTTTTTCATAGGCAAATCAAGAGCACACCCAACAAATTTAATAACATATACATTTATCGACACTAGTATCAATTCAATAAATTCAACATAGTATCCAGCAACCAAGCCAACAATATCTCACTATAGTAATGTGTACACGTGTTTGCGACTCGTATGTCAAAAATCATTTAATTATATTTTCTCAAAAAAAAAACACAAGCATATTTTGTCGAAAAAAAATACACACATATACAATCTAGGGTTTATTGACATAATCTATACATACACACACATACAAGGTAGGGTTTATTGACATAATCTATACATACACACACATACTATTTAAGGTTTACTAAACCCTAATATTTTTTTTGACATAAATCTATACATACACACACATACAATCTATACATACACACACATACAAACATAAATCTACACATACATACACAAAAATTAGGGCTTTATATAGAAATCACAAAATCTAAATGAATCAATACATACCAACTGAAATCGATTAGCCAAATGCAAATCCAACTGAAATCCAAATGCAAATCCAACTGAAATCCAATCGAAATCGCAGGAGCTCAAAATCGCAAAAACCCTAATAGCAACGAAGTCGGACGTAATAAATGAGAAGCTGGGAATATTTATTTTTAAGACCAGACTATGGTCACGGCCTAGAGCCCTGACCCGATGTGCGCGACCCATTAATGACCATGAATGCTGGCGATTTCGACCTGGTCACGGCCAAGATCCGTGACCCATTACTGACTTGGACAATGGCGATTCCAAACTGGTCACGGCCAAGAGCCGTGACCCATGCACGCGACCCATCACTTTCTTGCAGGACAATGGGGACTTTGATCTGGTCACGGCTTACGGCCGTGACCCACAATGCGTGACCCTTTTCCTACAGCCTTGGTATTTGAATGATGTATGGTCACGGCCCATAGCCATGACCCTGACCCACAAATAGTCATGGTCCATAGCCGTGACCCTTAATGTGTGTGTTTTTTGCTTCGTCGCGCCATTCGTCACGGCCCAAGTCTGTGACCCATCCGCGACCAGTTTAGAGGGAATTTTGGCGCCAAACTGGTCACGACCTGGTCACGGCCCAAGTCCTTGACCGACCCGCGACCAGTTTGGAGGGAATTTTGGTGCCAAGCTAGTCACGACCTGGTCAGGGACTCGGGCCGTGACCCTTTATGGTCAGGGATTTAGTCCGTGACCACTTCCAGAGCATGGATAATTTAATGTGGTAATAAAATTGGTCACGCCAAATATTGAGTGGGTCACGGCCCAAGTCCGCGACCAGCTGGTCGCGGATTTGGGCCGCGGCCCACTTGGCGTGACCATTCGCGGGATTTGGTGTATTGAAACTTTGGAGAGGGGAGCGTGGATCTCAGTGTATTCCTTTCGAACTGGGACAGGGCGGCTTTCTGGTTCCCATGATGTGGTTGGTTGAGAGATATTATTGATGGTTGAGACTGCAGTACTAGCAGGTTTACCATATTTTCTAGGAGTGAACTATCCGGACACTTTTTTTGGTTCAACTTCTGTTTTAGCAAGGCCTTCCTCGATCTCTACTCCTGCTTCTCTGAGAGCTCGTAAGTGGGGATAATACTTTCCTCCAATGGTTGCTCGGACATGGGGCAAGAAGTTCTTTTTTACTATATTAACTTGTTCTTCCTCCGATGGCCGATTGGTCATGGTGGCTGCCTTTTTCCCTCCATCGGGTATTGAAGTTACTAACTGATTCCCCAGAGTTTTGTTTGAGAAGCTCTAAATCATGGCGGGTGACTTCAAGCTCTTCATTGTATTTGTACTGCGACATGAATTCACGAGTTATATCGTCCCAGTTGCAGATTTTGGACTCTTTGAGAGACAAAAACCATCGAAGAGCGTTATCCTTCAAAGTTTGCTGGAATAATTGGGCCATCACTTCTTCAGAAGCCCCTAGGAGAGTCATGGAACGGTGATAACTGCGAAGATGAACAATCGGTGGTCCACTTCCTCCGAATTTCTCGATATTTAGCATCTTGAACTTCTCGAGCAACCTCGCCTTTAGATAAGGAGACATGTGGGTGTAGTCATGTAATTTTTAGAGATTCTGGCTTGGTCAAACTTCTTAGTTAGCATCTTGAGATATTCTTTGACCTTGTGAAATTCTTCCTCTTTCGGATCAACAATCACAAGCAAGTTGGCCCCAGGCTGGGTAAGATTTGGCATAGGAATCTGGGCAGGCGGCGGCCCATTAACTGAAGGGGAACGTGGGGCGTGCTGATACTCTTCGAGAACCATAATAGGCTCGGGTGGACCCATAGAATGAGGAAACAGGGCCTCGGGCTCTTGAGGAACAGGAACCTAGTTTCGTTGCATCTCTCGAACCTCAGTCTGAAGGTTGTCAATCTTGGATACGAGCTAAGATAAAACTGCCGTCAGATCTGGCTGCACAACTGGTACTTGATTTGTGTTTTCCATGGAAAGTGGATGGATTTCGGACTCAAAAGAAGTAGCAGGGGAACGGATGTAACTCCGGGGTGATTTGATTGAAGACCGAAGCCAATAAGGAGTCAGGCCAAGGGTGTGCGATCGACCTGAGAAGGCATAAAATGGGATTTATTTTTGAGAAAAAAAATGAAAATATTTTTGATATTTTTTTTTTAGATTGAAGGACAAAATATTTTTTGATTTTTAATAAAGAAGAGAGAAATGTTTTTGGATTTTTTTTTAATAAAGAAGGGAGAAATATTTTTAGGAGACGGGTCTCAGCATGATTATTATAATTATTATGTTCTCACTTGTATTAAATTCTCCTAAGTGTGAAATGAAGTGCCTAACAGGACCCGAGCCTGGAAAAGTTGGGTTTGTAACATATGCAAATCTATGGCTGGACTTGTGACCATGCTCACGGGAAGGGTCCCATTTTAAAAAATATGCAAAAATTCGAGCAGCAGGTCGACCCAAAATTTTGGCAGAGTTTTGGGTTGAAACTGGCAATCTAACATGTGTGTCCTAGACTTAACACCTATATGCAGGTATGCAGTTGGTTGGGTGAATCGGGAAGGCTTCCCCCCTTTGGCGTGGCTTCCACGATATACGTCTTGCTTTTGAGGGCAATCGATACTTGTGGACAAGCCATTTGATATACTTGAGTGTACGTGAATTGCCTCACTATATACCTCGTGGGAATGGCATGTGTGAGAGCGAATTCGATATACTCAACGTATGTGAATGAGTTCCCTGCGATATACCTCCCATCATGACTTCGGTCAAGTGGTACGATGCGGGGGAATCGTTCGATATACGTCGAAGGTATTTGGCCAATGGAAGGTGAGAGTCATATCTCTTAGTCTAACGGCGCCCTGCCGAACCAGCACCCATCACGAAGTGACCCTCCAGTTACAAAATTTGGTCAATCACGATGCTCTTTAGTGATATCGTGTGATTCATGCATGATTCTCCTATTAGTATCTTATGAAAGTATATTTCTTGATCATGCCCAACAGGGAGCAAAGTATGAGTACCAAATGGTATACCAGGTATGGATGGGTGATGTGTGCCACATGCGGATATATGTGATCCTAGGTGCACGTGGTGTGAAGTGTACATGGAGAATCTTCTACAAGCAAATAGAAGCATAAGCATGAGGTACACATGAATAGTAAAAGGGGAACATGCAAAATAGGAGAATATATAAGAAAATAAAATACACATGTAAATAGAGTCTAGCCCTCAAAACAAGTCCCCAACAGAGTTGCCACTTTGGCCATCCCCTCCGATCCTCGCGGCAGGAGAGAGATGAAAGATGAATGGGGGTCTTCTTCTTCTCGGGAGGATCTTGGTTCCGTGCATCCCTCTCGGGAGTGCTTCGGCTGGCGTCGGTGATGAGGTGAAAAATGTTGAGACATGGAGTCGCCAGTCTATTTTACTCAAAAAAGACAAAAGAAAAGGGAGTCATCCCGAAGGACATCATCCAAAGACATACTGATACATACGAAACCAAAAATGATTAAAAAAGGGTCCGTAGGCTAAGTTACTAAATGGGAAGGTGTTAGGCACCCATTCCGCCCTTGCGGCCTCTCATGGGTTATTGTTATTTTCCTTTATCTCCCCGTGATATGTGTGCATGTGTATATGTAGTGGAGATAGGAATAATCGACTTATATCATGGAAGAGATAAAGCGAGTCATCCATAGGAATATCCCTAAAAGTAATATTAAAAAATAGTATTTATGCGATTATCCTAGCGTGGATCATTATAAGGGAATGATAACGCATGTGTGATAATACGCCACTAAGAACAAATATATGCATATAGAGAGTCTAAGAGAGTTAATGTTTAAAGAATATAGAAAAAATATAAAAAAGGTAGGAAAAGGACTCGAGTCTCGGGTTTTACCCCGAGACGCCTACGTAGCCTATAGAGGCATCAAAGTCCACGTAGTTCGTATGCCAAACGAGGGGTGGGGTTTATCCCATAAATCCTACCGGGGACTTCTCTTATGTGTGTGTGTGTGTGTATGTAAAAAAGTGTTTTAGTAATGAGAAAAGTGTGAGAATTGTCGTTTGGAATTTATGAGCAAACCCTCTTTTTCTTGTTTTTTGGGGTTTATTTATATAAAAATAGGAGGTGTGCAATAATACTAGATAAAAAGTATGTTAGGATATGTGAGATGAGAGAATAAAAAGTGTTAAGTAATAAAACAAATTAATGCAAATTTAGGAGAATTTAAGGAGAGAGTTGAGAAAGTTGGACCTTCTTGAAGATCTTGAGATTGATCTTGAATCTTGGAGAGCATCCCTTGAACTTGGGTGATGATAAAGTATACTTAATTCACGAAGTTTGATGAAAGGGACGGTGAAAAGTGAAGGTGAGAAAGGGATTTGGATGTTAATGTGGAAATCATGCTGACTTCGAGAGGGGTTTTCTGAGTTTGCTGAGAGTGATGGATTTCAGATCTTCCTCCTCCTGAAATGGGGGAGGCCCTCCTTTTTATAGGCCTAGGTCATTGACGATCGGCATAGACCTTGTCCTGCCAATCGACAGGTGTGTTTGGGCACACTGCCGATAGGCAGGGTTTGGGACCTGCCGTTTGGCAGTCCCTTCGAAAAATTAGCCATAGAGTGCAAACCGTACCGTTGGAAATGTAATTCAGAGACCTTTGAAAGTCTTTCGTACTGCTCCTGAGTTCGAGAGTTGACTTTGGGTCAAATATGGCTCAGAAGCGCTCGTCGGTCGTTAAGACGGGGAATCGTCAAACGCAAACGGATCGTTCATCCGCATGGTAAGTCCGAATTGCACACGGGGCGGATCTTTTGATAGGTTAGGATATGTACTTCGACATTCCAAAGAGTTTGACTTGGTTCGGGGAGTTGACTTTGGTCAACCAGGACCTGGAAGCGTTCGATGACCTTTCGGGGTAAAACGGATCGTTCGTCCGTACCATAAGTCAGAATCGCGCATGGGGTAGACTGTTGGAAATGGGTTTCAGTGCCCTTTGAAGATTAATTCATTCTCGATCGAGCTGAAGAGTTAACTTTGGTCAAATGGATCCTGGAAGCGTCCGGTGACCTCTAGATTAAGTCTCGGGGGAAAATGGATCGTTCATCCGTACCATAAGTCAGAATCGCGCACGGGGAAGATCGTTAAAATGGGGTTTTGGTGCCCTTTGAAGATTCATTTAGTCTCGGTCGAGATGAAAATTTTGACTTTTGGTCAAGCGGAGCTTGGGAGTGCCCGATGGCCTTTACGTCAGTACCTAGGGTATGACTTAGGTTTGTAGCGATGAGGGGAGGTGCTAGGGACCTAAGGAGAGGTTAGGGGGTACTAGAATGGGTCGTCTACAGTGGTGGTGGTGGTGGAAATACCTGTTGCTCCTGAGGGTCCTCCCTAACCTCATCTCTAGCTGCCCTCTCGGCTCTCTCTCTCTCCTCGGTGGCATACTCAAATAGAATTAAATTGTAGAAGTACACTGTTTATATAAAAATCTAATAACAGAAGCATGGTATCTTAAGCACGCAAAGATAAAAATAACATTCCTAGCAATAGGGCTCTATATAAAAATAACAATACGCTGAAACCGTAATAAGCCATACAGATCCTATGAACACTAGATATTGATGCTCTCATACCATTTGTGACACCCTGCCTAATTAAACATCAGTTGATCAGGCATTTATTAAATTGAAATAGGTTTCTTATATGGTTCATTCTTAGCATCACTATCGCAAACATTTTAATTACTAACCACCTAAGTGAAATTAGACCGGTGCCAAATTTTATCTTTCTTTAAAATAGAATAATGAAAAATGCGAAAAAAATAAATTAACATTCACAATATACTAGAGTCCAACCATCACAATATAAAAATGAATAAAGTCTTGTCGAATAAACCATCGGCTAAAGTCCAAAAACCCAAAACTCCATAATAACAAAAACTAAATGACTGAAAAAATAACCAACGGACAACATGTCTATACATGGAATATAAAAATGAGATCCTACACTAGATCTGAAAGCAAGAATCGTCTACTCAAATCTTGTCAGCACCCATAATGCTACAGCTCCCAGTCCCTGGAATGGAGTCTTCAAGCCTGGCGTCCCTGTGGCTGGACATCTAAAAGGTTATGAAAATGTTTTGATAGCAAGAGTTAGTACTCAAAACGTTTTGAAAATATTTAGCAAGCGCTTATTACAATAAAATTCGGTTATTGATTACATATGTTAGGTTCATGTACACTCTCTTGAGTTTCCTCACCTCTCGCCTATAGTGCATGCTTAACGTTCTATACTTAGCCCACCTAGCTATACTACCCAAGCTAACTAGACTAAAGTATTTCACTGAACTTGCCTACACGTCTAAGTTCATGTACCTCCCATACAATACATTAATTTATTAACATGACTCATATGTTAATTATTTATCATGTAACATTTCACATATGTTCTATTTTAATTTTTATAATTAAGTCTCACTACTTAATTTATTTTCTCAGATATTCACGATCTATCCTTACCCAGTTAATTAAGTCTCTCTACTTAATTTTCTTTTCAGATATATATCTATATATAACATATGCCAGTCTACTATCACTCATAATTAGAATAATCACAAAGTATATGTTTCACCCACAATACATATTATAATTGCATACTTTATAATAACATCCCCGTATCACACGTTAGGGAATAGTGGCTTTGAATCCTACCTCGATCACCAATAGTGATTTATATATTATGGCTTGGAATCATACTTCGATCACAGGTAGTTATCGATTATATTGGCTCGGAATGATACCTCTATCACCAATATTAATCATATCTAGATTGGCTCCGAATCATACCTCGATCACCAATACTAGTCATCTATATTGTCTCGGAATCCTACATCGACCACCAATATTTATTTAGTATACTATAGGTATTTACACAACCTATGTATTACTATCCATCAATAGGTATTTACAAAACCTGATCACTCACATTAGTACGTGTTATATTTCTCTCAAATACTTACCGTACATTTTATTTTACGATTTATCTCAATATCGTATAAATTCGAGTATTCACCCAACTCTAATGGTCCTAGTTACCCCTTTATAAATTTCAATAGTTAATTCTAACTTACCATACTGGTCTATACATTAACCCATTTAATTCCCGTAATTATTTACCCGTCTCTCAGATTAATTACGACTAAATTTAATCCAATTTCATTCTCGTCATAATCCTCACCCTACTGGTCTATACATTAACCCATTTAATTCCCGTAATTCTTTACCCATCTCTCAGATTAATTATGACTAAATTTTATCCAATTTCGTTCTCGTCATAATCCTCTCAATAAGACTAAACCATACCCCCATTATAAGCCTACTGTAATATATTAGTCTCTCAATATTACTTTATCAAAGTCCTCAAAAATCTCAAAACAACGATTTAGGGATTTAAGGCAAAATTGGGAAAAAAATTCAGTTTTTTAGGTAATCGAATCGATTCGCCCTAGGCCGAATCGATTTGACTCTGTACAGTTTTGGCACTCCGTCTTCTTCATGCGTTTTTACCGAATTTTCACCATTCTTACTTGACATAATTCTCATGTTACTCCACCAAGTTCAAGGCCACATGTTCCCAACCATTTCTACATGTGTGGGGGTAATTTCTAATGTAAATCAGTCATCAAAATAATAAAATTACCGATTAAAAGGAATTAATTCATCAAATCCTCAAAAACCCTATATTTCAATATCCTCCATTAATACTCATATGAAACCCAGATGTAAATTCGTAGAATTTTCTAAAAATCTCAGATAACTAATCCTCTACAAGTTTTCATTCAATCTACATGCAATATCCTACCCAAACATGTATAAACATGGGTTTTTTCTTCCAACCATAACAAAGAAATCAAGATTTTTCAAACCCTAGTCACATGGGTATATTAACTTCATATTAATTTGTAATAAATAACGTGCCTTAACAGAAGGAGTCTAATTTTGTGGTGTTGATGATGGATGGATGGATCTCCCTTCAAATCCGTACACTTTAGTTGTTTAGGATGCAAGATCTAGGTCCAATTATTCAAGAACACCTCCTAAATCTTGAAAATGGCTCCTCTCTTCTCTCTAATGGCCTCCTTTGGTTTATGTGTTTATAACCCGAACCCCAATATCTAATCATCATATATAGGACTCTAAATTTTGTAGGACCCTTAATCTCTATTTGTCAAATGACCGAGACACCCTCAATATGTGCCGATTTGGTCTAAAATTGACCCGGGACCCAAACTATACCCTTGTGTACACCATTCTGACTATCTCCACCCATTCGAAATCATCCGTGACCTCTAAATTATCATTCGAGTCACTTAAAAATATATTTCCTCTCTCGACCTCAAATTAGTCTACATGTGACTCCCGGTTGAGATAAAATAAAATATGTATATATCATTCGCAATGCCATACAACACTAATATTAATCAATATATATCTCTCGACTAATATTTTATAATCAAACATATTATTTAATCATATTAAATTACTTCTCTCTCGTAATTTAAATAAAACGTAATTAATTCTCGAATTAATTAGATTATAAATACGCAGAAATATGGCGTATTACAGTAGCAAACCAACACACAACACACTCACACTAGGATTTCACATTTACACATTTTTGTTAATATATGGTATATGTGTGTTAATTTGAATTAAAATAAATTTTCTACGTTTATTAGAAATGTTTTGGAATTTTTAAACATTTAAAATCCATTTTTTAAATAATTAAATTAAGGGTTTAAAAATATTTGGGGTTAAATTTCATATATCAAAACTTGCCTTGCGTAGAATCCAAACGCTCTAGAGAATTGTGTGGGAACAAATGACTTTTTTAAAGTTCAAAAACACGCGTTTTTCAGACGCTGAGACTCATACACGTGTTGGCTTATAAGTGTAGGTTTTTATGTTTCTTCTGTGTCTATATTGAATGATCATATCTACACTTTTGGATCAAATTTTATCTAAGGTCTGCATGTAATCTAACTTGATCCTTTTGTCTTTAAAAAGAACTAATCAAAACCTTTACTTGTGTGGTGCATTGTGAGCCTTTAGATAGAGAGTTCGAACAGTCGAACTAATCTCAACCGTTGATTGCACAAGAGCTTCCAGAACGTTCCATTACAACTATAAATAAAAGCCTTCATCTTAACAATTCCAATTTTTGGAAAGGCTTAGGGTCTAAGAGAAAAAAAAAGAGGAGAGAAAAGAAAAATAAAAGAGATATAATTGGTAAACACAAACCAAACTCTGGACAAATTTTTTTAGAAAATTTTCTGAGAGTTTCGGGTTTTCTAATTTCTATTTTATATACTCTTAGAAACTTGAAGGTGTATTTTAAGTGATACAGTCATGTAGATCTTAGATTGTTCTTGATTTCTTTAGAAAGAAATCACTCTCTCATGTTGGATATGTTTTGAAACCGTTGTAACTTTGTTTATCCAACATTTTTCTCTATTTTTACAAATATGAAATAAAGACTTTCGTATTTCCAGATCTGATAAATTTTTCAATTCGAATTTTTTTTGTATATAAATAATTTCTAAAGAGTCTCTGTTTCAAAGATTCTAAAGAATTTACAGATATGAAACCTTTCTGAGAAAAAACAAGTCTAAGTTTAATTTCAGTAGTGTGAAAAATAGGTTTTATACTTAAACAGTTTGTAATTTGTAGGTATTATTTGTACTTAAGTGTGTGCGAGTGCATGCATGTTATTTAGGCACAACACTGACAAACATCATCACCCACAATCATTTAATAGTGTTGTTGGTTAAGATATTCTGGTCTTCTGAGTCGATGTAAAGCTAAAAGGAGCAAAGGAGGAGAGCTAAAGAACGGAGAGGACAACATCAGAGCCTTAAAGAAGTCAGAAAATAACCGAGGAGAGTAAGTATATTTCTTCACTTAGAATAGGTCTGTTTTGTGTGTATTTCTCGTTGAATGCTTGTAATCCTTAAATTATTTTAGTGGATTTTTGTTTTGAGGTGTAGAGACCTTTGTGGATATTTCCCCAATTGGGTGGGGTTTTACCACGTTAAAAGTCTTGTCTCTGTGTGTGTTACTTCATTTTCCATTGCTATAATCTACATATATAGACTTAGGTTTTAATCTAAAAACATATTTCCAAGAAACTTGAATAAATAGTTCTTATAAATTGTTTTTAACACAACTTGTGAATTATTATATGATTTTTACAAGAGTCTCTTCAAAAAGAAATTCAGAACTCATTTAACCATTTTAACATAAGTTAAAATAACTTACTGAGGGATTTTCATATTGTGTTGGGCCTACCCTGCCCAGTCAAGATTAGACTTTAATGGTTTGAACCCCACACTCACTATGTCCGTATGTCTCGAGTGTATTACAACCCCTTCTGAGTGATTTCATTTATTGAATGTTATACCCGATGATAATTGAGTGAAAGCATGCTTTAATTGATTATCCGGGTTATAAGAGTTTGTACTGAATCAAAACTTTTACATGTTCACACACACCACACACATTCAAGGTTTTAATTCTATGTAATTATTATTTTAATGTCAATAATTTAGGATTATTGGGCCAAAATTCTCATTTTCTTTGTTAATAATATATCAAAATATTTAGTTGTTGAGTTTTCCATATTGATTATTCGAGCATCTTTTGAGAAAATTTGATGTTTACGGGTTTCATCCCCGAAAACTCTCACGAAACAACACCCATCCACTAGGGTAACATAGGGTTTAATGGCTTGTTGCATTTGCTAAATGCAACTGTTCGCAAATGAAAGTGGAATTTATCTTTTGTACATATTTTTTTATTTATCTCTCTCTCTTGGATTAGGTCTCATTTTGTTTCATCACTAAGGGCTAGAAATGTCTAATTTTGGAGGTATGATTAGTCACGAATATTATTTATTATCGCCCATTATATTTATGAATTCTAGCTCAATTGTGTTCATTAATTCCTATATTTCAGCTCATTTACTCAATAACCTTTGTTTTCGATATATATATATATATATATATATATATATATATATATATATATATATATAGAGAGAGAGAGAGAGAGAGAGAGAGAGAGAGAGAGAGGCAGGATCAAGTGCGGACTTAGTACAGATCAATTTTTTAAACTACTAAAAAAAATTTGAGTTGATATTTTTATTTTGGCCTTTGAACATTCCAGCTCTAAATGAATTTTTTTATTATTTTAAACAAATCGGTCAAAATATGTAAGTTTTTAAGGAGTATAAAACTGTCATATTTTGATCGATTTTTTTAAAATAGTAAAAAAAATCATTTTGAACTAATTTTTTCAAGGGTACTTTGAAATGTTTAAATGCCAAAATTAAAATATCAACTCAAATTGTTTTTTTTAGTATTTTAAAAAAATTGGTCCCCACGGACCAGTCCTTAAGCTGGTCCGCTTTTGATCCTCTCTCTCTCTTTATATGTGTGTGTGTGTGTGTGTGTGTGTGTGTGTGTGTGTGTGTGTGTGTGTGTGTGTGTGTTTACAAGGTTTATTTGAGCTTTTGTAGGTATTTGAATGCTTAGCGGATCAATGGGTTGCGTTTCAAAAAAGTTCCATCGCTTGTTGCTACTCCGGGTGCATTTGAGTTATTTCAATATTTAGGCTTTGGGATCGAACTCTTTACAGAAGTTGTATCTATCCGAGTTAGATTCACGTAGCCACCGACATCATGTCATTTCGACTCCAAATGAAAAAGTTATCACAATTCACACACAATGCTCCATGGAAGAAATTAAATGAGAAGTGGAATGATTCTTTACAAAAGGAATCGATACTCAAAATTGATAATCAATTGCCAACCATTTTCAAGTTTCTACATAGCTGAATTTTACAAAGGGAATTTATTCTCACAATATGAGAATCGATTCTCACCTCCAGATTTTGAGATATTTTGCATTTTTCTTATTTCTTTTCTTTGTTTTAATTCACTTACTATAAATAGTAGGTGGAGTTTTTTTGTAGAGATATATAGTTTATTTTGGATATAATGTGATTGGCTTTAGAGTTGGGAGCTTCTTACTCCTAGGTTTCGATCATTTGCACGTAAAGTTACTATTAATATTCTTCTCTAATTAATTCAAGCTTTATTTTTGTTATTTATTGCGTTGATAATTAGGTTATTGCTTTAATTAATTAGGTTTCTTACTTTATTAATTTCTTTTATTACATCAATGTATTTTACCATGCTTTGTATATAATCTAATTCAAGTTGAGATTGTTGAACTCACATGGGCTATTTAGTTGTTTTGCTATGGTATGATGAGTTTAGGATAGGTTTAGCAGGTTAATTATTCTTGGTATTGCGCCTAGGAAATTTAACGATGTATGTCACGTATGCACCTTATGTATGACCTTTTATGTGTAATTTTGAGAATATTCATTGACACCGAACTCAAATTAAGCTTTTATGCGAATTTAGAGGGTGACAACTCTAGGTTATATTAATTGTCCAAATGACATTAATCTTGTTAACGATTTTCTTTCCATGTAACCATTTATGTTATTTAGTCCATGAGAGGGATACGATTCTCAATCTATAATTTTATTCGTTTTACTAATCTAGTTTCATTGCTCACCTGGTTTAATGATTTTCTCACTCATCACCTTTTACACATTTATTTGAGAAGTAATAAATTAATACAATTCTAACTGCAATTCCCTGTGGATTCGATCCCCACTTGCCGCTACACTCCATAGTTAGCATACCAAGTTTTGGTATTTTTTTTGTATAGGGCGTAAACACCCAACGACATATTTTACATACACAGTTTACGCCGACTCTCTAATAATAAATCTTGAATTAATTAAACAAAAAGGATGAATAGTAACTTTACATACAAATTATCAAACCCTAGGAGATAGATCGCAACTCCAAAGCCAATCCCATAATATCCAAAATAAACTAGATATCTCTACAAACAAACTCCACTTACTATTTATAGTAAGTGGATTGAAACAAAGAAAAGAAATCATAAAATGCAAAATATCTCAAAACCTAGAGGTGAAAATTGATTCTTACATTATGAGAATCGATTCCCTTTGTAAAATCCAGCTCTATAGAAACTTGGAAATGGGTCGAGAATTGATTCCTTTTGTAAAGAATTCATTCAGCTTCTCCTTTCATTTCTTCCAATGAGCATTGCGTGGGAATCGACATAACTTCTTCGTTCGGAGTTGGAATGACGTGTCATCAACGGTTATGTGAAGATAATCAAAAAGTTACAACTTCCGTAAAGAGTTCGGGCTTGAATCCCAACTGATGAATTGATTGAAACGGCCCCGAAGTAAGGTCAGTTGGTGGAAATATTCTAAAACACAACAAATTAATCTGCTAGGCACTCATATATATATATATATATATTAAAAACAAAGGTTATCGAGTAAATGTGCTTAATTATAGGAATTAACTAACACAATTGACCTAGAATGCATAAGAATAAAGGGCCCTAATATACAATATTCGTGACTAATCATGCAACATCGATGGAATTTCCATCATACTTTTGACTAAGTGAAAACATTTATTTAATCTAAGTATGCTTTTATATAAGAAGTAACTTCCTTCTTTATCACAAAGGTAGGATTTCTACAGAAATATCAAACATTTGGGATTACGATTTGATATTCATTAAGGTGGGGTTAACTCCTTGTTCAAAAAGTGGGATTGATACTTAATTTTCTCATGGATGAGATTGCCATCCCATTTTCACAAAGATAGGATTACTGCCTTGATCGCACGAGTGGGATTACCACTCAATTTTCATAGTGATAAGACTACTAGAAAGTTTGATATTATGTGTACAAGTTTAAAGCATGAATTTTGTAAGAGTACTTTTACATTCACGTGCCCTTTGATCAATTGAGTTATCACATTCCATTTTACAATATATATTTTGAGTATTTGGTCCTTAAGGTCGTTCCGGCAAAGCTTTACATAAATTGATATTCACTAGAAATCTTTATTAAATCTCACCCTATCATCATACACGTTCACACTCTTTGCAATGTCACTAAAGTTTAGGTAAATTGAATTAGGAGACTAGCACTTTTGTCATACTTAAAATTGACTTCTTTATAATTGAAAATTTGTTTTGTATGTGCATGTGCTTGAAACCTTAAATGGAGTGAAAGTACCCAATTAAAATTATCGCCAAATAGAAGTGATGTCTTCTTTTAATTTTTTTAGGAACAAAATAGACAAACTAGTTCTATGTTATCAAATATTTATCGATTATATAACACCAAATTTTTCTTCAAGTTAGATGAGTAAGTCTACATACAAAAATAAGGCAAACAATCACACAACACCAAGTCGTACAAGAAAAAACCCATAATGGGAAAAAACCTCGGGCCACATATATTACGGTTTGAGCTAGGTTATGGGAGTGTTTGGGATTCCACGACTCGATGCTGATAGCGGGAATGCGTATCCCACTTTTGTAAAGGTCGAGATGTGAGTTTGGGGTATTAGATATGGGAATATATAGCTTGAAGGGTGTTGTTATTGTGTCGATATATATGCCTAAAGTATGATTATTTTATAATATAATTTGAGGATGCATGGGTTTAGTGGGCACTTATGGTATGTTGACATGACCAACTGGATAATGATGTCATTATTTCCAACTGGATAATGATGTCGTTCTTTCATTAGGGATATAGTTAAACATGTAATTTATTATATCGGGATTTTGTGTGTGCAACAACTGATGATGGACTTTTATACGTAACGGGGGCATAATTTATTTGCCTAGGGTTACTTATATGTGTGGATTGGTTATTGAGGCACTTCGAATGGTTATGGCTTGTGTTTTTCACTATGATATGGTATGGCTTAAGATGTAGGATTATATGTGGATTTGTCTAGTATTTAGTGATTACAATAAATGATTTTCTAGTTCTAGATTACTGATTGACGGGGTTTTGTGCAATCGTATGAGAGTATTTTAGAATCAGGTATATGATTCCCAATCGAGTTCCATTAATAAAAAAAAAGTGGCACTGCACAAACTTCTTTCTAAGCAAATGTTCTTGTCAATTCTCGTAATACCATTTTTTTACATCTAACTTAGCCGTACACTAGGGAAACTTATTTGTTTCCCCTATCCATGATTGATTTCGTTGCGTTCCTACAAATTATTTGTACATGAACAAGTTAACTCATAACGCCCATCGGGTAGTACATAAAATCATTGTATAATTTGACCCTGTAAATTGGGTATACATATCTCTCATAATTGTAAAACTACCAATACACCTAAAAATATACTTACATTATTAGCAACCATATCATCAAGTTACTCATGAAGTTTAATAATTTTCAAACCACAGTCTTCTTTGATACTGGTTTTAATACCCACTAAGCAGCCCTTGGCATTGTATTTTTGAATTCCATATTTTTCACCCCAGAATAGTGAAATGATTACAAATCCATTACTAATTAAACAATACACAACATTATTTATCATATTTCATAAAATACTTGTGTCCGTCGAGATATCATTAATTATATTATATATTATTATTACCACTTGCTTCATTCTATATGGTAGAATGGACAAACGGTCTGTATAAGTGCGAAAGAACCAATATATATCAAGAAATCCCCGACCTTATCGAAAATATTTAGAATTTGATGATAGTGTTAAAAAAATTATTTTTTGTCTTGTTGATAAATATGGTTCACTCAATTATATATAACAAATAAGTCATTGCTCAACGATTAAGATGCTCTTTCAAGACATCGCTCATTGAACATGTTATCAGTCCATTTTAATATCATAACATACAATTAGTAAAACTCTTCTTTTCCCTTTTTAATATTATCTCCCAAACATGAAACTAAATTCATAGCCTTCCCAGGTATCAATTCCCTTCCTTCATTATCTCCACATATCGGGTTCCCAACCATATCGATTCCAAAAATTTGGGTGAAATCATCGAGTGTGATTATTATATCCCTCAATTACATATGAAATGTGTTAGTCTCGAGCCCCTAGTGCTCAAAAAATGTTGAAACCAAAGCGTAATTAATACAACAATAGTTGTATTGCACCAGCCCCGACTTCTAAACATGTTCATGCACATCTTTACAAACATCATTTACTGACCATTAATTTATTTTAGTTCATTGGTCAACACAGAACAAGGGCCCACTTTCCATAAAATTAATAACATTAATGTTAGTTATTATAAATAAGGTTAATTGAAAATTTGACCTTAATGATTGGGGCGATTTTGGATGTTGGACCCATTATTTTAGCAGTTACAATGTTGACCTTAAGGTTTGTGGCCATACGGGCTGGGTGCACCCCGAAAAAATTTTCTTAAAAATATGTCAAGGAAGAAAAATTCCTTTCCACCACTCGCGCTATATTAGCAGGCTCCTATAAAAGCTTTCGTCGTCAAGGGGTGTGGAAAATGTAAAGAATGGAGTCGCCAACTTATTTTAATCAAAATAGGCAAAAGATATAGCCATCCCCAAAGAAAGGACATAAAAAGACTAATTGATGCAGATGAAACCAAATAGAACACAGGCCCAGGGACTAAGTTACAGGATGAAAAGGTGTTAGGCACCCATTCGCCCTTTTGGTCTCTCATGGGCTATATAAAAATGTTCTCCTTTTTCTCCTAAAATGTGTGTAATGTAGGCGGGGAAGAGTTTATTTGGGTTAGGAGGAAAAACTTCTTTTTGTTTTTTTATTTTCACTTTTAAAGCATTGAATTAGAATTAGTAACACTTGTATTAAGATTGCTAACGGTAATATATGGTAATGAATAGTAATGGTATGATACTATTAGTAATCATAAAATTAGTCGATTACAAAAGGGCATTTTGGTGTAGTGCTTTTGGTCTTTCATGGGCTATATAAAAAAATGTTCTCCTTTTTCTCCTAAAATGTGTGTAATGTATGTGGGGTCGAAAGTGTATATATGCATGAAATGTGTGTGAGTGAAACCATTGTCTCCGTGTCATGGGAAAGACAGGAACAAATCGTTTAAAGGGGTATAACTAAAGGAAAAGGAACAATATATATAAATAACAAGAATATTGGCGGTGCACCGAATCGTGACTCATTATGGATAAATGAGGACGCGTGTATAATGCGATCGCTAAAAGGTAATAAAATAAGTCACACACACACACACACTATGAGTAGTATGCCGAATCGTGACTCACTATGAAAAATGAGCATGCATGTTTGATGGGATCGCTGAAAGTAAAAAAAAAAGTAGGCGAAAGTATGTATGAAAATACTAACGGGATAGTAGTGAGAAAAGTAAAGTGTGAAAAATGAGCACTTAAATACCAAGATAAATTCGGGATGCCTACGTGGCCAGAAACTAACATCAAAGTCCACATAGTTCGAAATAACATAAAGGTGGGATTTAATCTATAAATTTGAAACTAGAGTTTTCTATTTTAATTTATGAAAAAAAAAATATGCACAAGTATTGAAAATGTACAAAAATTAAAGAAAACTCTATTTTGGGGTTTATGGATTAAACCCCATTTTAGGTTTTTGAATCTATGAAAGTAAGTTTTGTGAGTATATAGATAATGAAAAGGGTGATTAAGGGTGATAAAATAGAAAACAAATGGATAGATATGTAAAAGTAGTAAGGTGTAAGAAATAACATTAAATCAATAAGCTTGGATGGATAGAATGTAAACCTTCCAAATAACTTGAAATGTGATTTTAGAGAAATGTGTGCTGATTTTGATTGATGGTGTAATGGTGAAAAAGTGAAAAAGTGGCGATGAAAGGTGAGGAACGAGTGAAGTGATGGAATGTTGGAGAGAATGTATGAAAAGGGATGTTTTCAAAAGTTGAGCACTGATTTCGAGGCAAAAATCCTGAACAATGAGGCCGGGGTTTCCTTAAATAGGAAATCCTAAAGAGGAAAAAAAGACTAATATGCTCCTGGGGGGTTTGTCAATCGACATAGCCCTTGGCATACTGATAGGTTGGCCTACCAAACCAAGCGACGAAGTAAACTATCCCATGCCTATAGGCAGGGGGATGAGGTACCCATAAGCAATCCAAAAATGGATTTTTCAAAAAAATGTTTGTAAAATACAAGGTTTAAGTCATATTCATGTGGAGTATGTACCGTTGAAAAGAGGATTAATAGCTCTTTGAAAGTACATTGAAGTACTTTCGAGTTTTTGAGTTGACCAAAGTGAAACAGAGCTCGAGAGCATCTGGTGACCTCCAATTTAACGTTTCGGGGTAAGAATGTGAACCGTAAGTCCGATTCACACACGGTATGGACCATTAGCATGGAGATTAAGAGCCCTGTGAAAGTGCTTTGAGATACTAACTCCAGACAAACGGAGCTTGGAAAGCACCCGGTGACCTTTCGGGTAAAAAGGGTGCTAAATGCGAACCGTAAATCCGATTCATACACGGTATGTACCATTGGAAAGTAGATTTATATCCTTATGGATATGTGTTAAGATACTCTCAGGTTTGAGAGTTTAAAAAAAGTTAAACAAAGTGCGGAAATGTCCCTTGATCTCCGATTTAGGGTTTATAGTAAGACCAGGGGTCCGAGGGTTACAGGACTAGTGTCTGGACCAATGTAGGTGTGTGGGAGGGAACCCGAATGGGGTATCTATAAGGTTATAAATTTTGGCAATGTTAACCCTTCACTAAAGCTTGGTTAGAAGACTTGACAAAATAGTTGATTAGGTCGTCTATATGTCTAAATTTACATAATAAACCGATGAAAGAATGACATATGGAAAAATTAAACAAGTAATAAATTTTCACATGAGAAATAAATACGTTTTAAAAATTAAAAAAAACAATAAAAATTAATAGTAAACAAAATTAGACTAACCCAAAAAAATAAAAGCAACGTACTCTTAGGTCCCTCCCAAACAAATTTTAAACACTACAGGAATTTTGACAAATTTTAAACACTTAGTTCCACAAATTCTGTTCTGGTGGATGTCCACGATAGTGGCGTAACAAGTGGATCTACTAATAAATTATCCTTAAATGTTTAAAAATTATCAACAAGGTACCTAATTGTAAATTGCTCAAAAATAAATCCCAATTTACCACGAAGACTAATATTAAAAAGGAAACAAACATATGTTGAACAATAATTAATTATAACTTAGTCTTAACACAAAATTAAATAAAATCAGGCCAAATATGAAACTTAAAATCCTCCATCGTAAGTGGCGGATCCAAGATTTCAGTTGGGGCGAAATTTAAAATAAGTCCCGTTAAATCAGGGGTGGGCACCCCTGAGCTGATTATTGTACTCTCTATCTATCTATCTATATATTTATCTCTCTCTCTCTCTATATATATATATATATATATATATATATATATGTATATGAGAATTCTCACCTACATCATGCTCTATACATCATTTATACATCACACTTAGTTGTAGAGGCTAAAAATAGTTCAATTTTTTTATTCTTCTCTTGAAATTAACCTTCCAATAAATCCATGTTTAAAAAATTAGGTCAAAATACATTTTGTAGCTATTTTAAAAAATACATAAAAAATAGCTCAAAATACCTTATTTATAAGGGTCAACGCCATCAATTTTATGTGTGTATATATATATATATATGGAAAATGTAGGAAGCATGATGTATAGGAGTTTTGCTCTCTCTCTCTCTCTCTCTCTCTCTAGAGAGAGAGAGAGAGAGCAAAGCTCCTATACATCATGCTTCCTACATTTTCCATACATCAAACCTAGTTCTAGGCCCTGGAAAAAAATTAATTTTTTTATTTTACCCATGGAGTTAACCTTCCAATTAACACGTGTTCAAAAAAGTAGGTAAAATTATAGTTTCTAACTATTTTTTAAAAATCCAAAAAAATACTGAAAAGAAATACAGTGTCTCTAACGCTTGTAAATACGGCTAAAGTGTACATCGGTCACTCAAGTAATAATCCTATAAATCGGGTATCGAACACAGGGACTAAGATGATCTATCATGGCGAATACTAAGGAAGACGACTAATCCTAACGATCGACTCATATAAAATAAAAGAAAAGAAAATGATTCTTTTGAAGAAGAATTTTCTACTGAACTAAGGCAATGTAATTAATGAATGTGAACTAAATACGCATGCAAGAACGAAAACTTTTTGAACTAAAATATATATGAAATATGGGATTGGAATACACTTCCCCGAACTTTCAGTTATTATGTTAAGTATAAAACTTTCACTAAATTTAATATTTGATTAAAAGAAAACTTTTATTTCATCTAAGCATTATATATGTGGGGATTTTACTCCTCACAATAAATAATCAAAAAATAATTTCAAAGCACAAGACGAAATTGCCAACATACATATCGCACCCTTAAAACCTCCAGTTACCTAAGGCAAACGAAGTTAAAAAGTCTACGACACTTATATCAACAAGGTATCAAGCGTCTAATTAATTATTTCATTTAGTTATAATTTTATCTTCCCTACATAATTCCTAAGTTGGGTTCATGTATCCCAACCCACTACAACTCTAGCCGACATGGTGATATGAATAATAAACAAGGTTTTAACGTTGCATGGAATCATAATAATTACTAAATTGTATCTAAGCATGCAAGAGTTTCTTATAAATTCATAGAAATAACTAGAACATGCAAAAGAATAATAAGATTCAAGAACAAGGTAGATAAGGCAAACTTTATTAAGTAAATGCTTGAAAACGATCCACAAAAATGTATCTCGATGAAGAAGTAAATTTTCAAGGGTTGTTGCCTCTTCCTTGCTCTCAAAATTATGTTCCTAGCTCTCTAGGTAACCCTAGAATAATGTGGGAATAAAGCTAATAAGTTTTTACCAGGGTTAAACCTATGTAAAACTCTAAAATTAAATGGATAAACATAATTCGTGCAAAAAATTTCAAACTGGTTCTCTTCAAAACCAAATCGGTTCATTTTTCCTGTATTTTCCATGTCATTTTGATCGAACCGATTCCCTTTGGAACCAAACTATTTCGCTTTAACAGAGTTCTTCACTTTGGTCCTTTGATTCTTCTTATCTTCATACGCACGTAACTTTCTAACCATAGCTCGAATTTATATGAAGTTTCTTCCTTGTGATCGTGAGCTCAATGTCCTCGACTTCTCTTTAGGTTTCGCTTCCGAATTCTATCTATATAACTATGAAATTCCCTTGACTTTTTGTCTTGCTTTCCAGCCCTTATTTCGGTTTCTCTTTTGCTTTCAAGCGCATGAAGCACCTGCAAAATGTAAGAGAAATACACGAAACACGATGTACTAATCGAAAAGAGTCAGTAACAATGACATGAGATAAAATCATATAATTTACATTGACAGAGTGATAAAAGTACTTAAATTACAGGGACAAATACGAAGAATTTACGCCGAATCAAACTCCATTAAGTTAGAACTTTGCTCGTCCCGAGCCATGTAAAAGAATAATAGCATGGTCAAACACTTTTAAGAATTATTATTTAGATAGAATACCATTTTGGCGAGCAAGGGATTGCATTTAGCGTATGCAACAAGACGTTAAACCCCTTGGTTACCCTGGTAGGACGAGTGGTCTTTCGTGAGAGTTTACGGTGAATTTACCCACAAAATTTGTTTTAGGAATCAAAGAAAATATTAAACTAATAAAAAACCGTAAAATTTAAATTCCAAAAAAATAATCATTTTAAAGTTTTATTCAAGAATCTCAATTCATAGTGTGTGTGCGAAGTCAAAAATTAGGCCGCTAGCTTCCACCGATTGATCATTAAGTTACTTTCTAAAAATTCGTTTTGATTCAAATTCTCACGGGATGCTATCACAAACGAATCTCTCAAAATGTAGTTATTTTCTCTCGATGTGAGTGATATTAAGAATAAAAATAATGAACACGAATTCAAGCACACAAATTGAAAGACGTGATATTTTAGTTAATAGATATCATTATCGAAATACGATTGTTGGAAAACAGGGAACATTGACATTTATTCGAACCAATCAACCTCTCTCAATATCATTTTTGTGTTTTAGCTCTCGACACGGTAATTAATTTAGTTATTCAAATTTGGTTACGACTATTTTGAGTTATGGTATAATGGGAAAAAAATGGGATGGTTGGAAATTTTGGAGTTGGAAAATTTGCTTGCTTATGATGTTCGTTGGTGCTTTTTGGGGTATTTGCTTTTTTTCTCTTCTTTTTCTAACTTTTTATCGTGTTTTCTCATTTTTCTATCTTTGTTGAGCATTTTTTCTAATTTATTGCCCCTTTTAATGCACCATTTAGACTTACTTAATGAATTTAAATTTTCACAACTCCGGGTTAAATAGGTTTTTCGGGTTGACAAACGAAAAGGGTATAAATTACTCGGCTCAAAGTGGGCTTGCAAAAAGGGGAATTTTTCACAACCTTTTTATGGCTAATATTTTGGGTGGCAAACGAGAGCCTAACTTCGTTTATCCGAATTATTTATTATTTTACCATATGCATCTCAAAAATTAAATTTAATTTATAGATATTTTTAGCGCGTTTTTAAGACGACATCTCGCTCATTTCACATAACCGATCAAAATAAAAATTTAGAGATCTCCAACGACTTATTTAAACGCTGAATTGAACGTTGAGTTAACTATTATCTAAGATTGATTTAAATTCTTGCAAAAATCAAAAGGCTCAAAATCTCACCAGATTAATAAATTCCATACTTATTCGTTAAGTCGTCAAGTTTCTCTCAATTTCGACTTTGTACATTTGATTTTTACAAATTGAGGCTTCAAACAAAAATTTAGTAATATTTTTGAGAAATTTAAATTCCAGTTTTTACTTATTTTGAAGAAAATATTTTTGACTTTTTTGAAATTTTTCAATTTATTTTTTAACAATTTGAAATTTGTGAAAATTTGAAAATACACGTGTAACCCCTAACTTAGACTTCGCCATGTCCTCATGCAAAAGGACTAAAATCTAAAATGAAAGAAGAGTGCGGAATAAAAAAATAACAAATATCAAAATGCAAATTTTTATTACACAACTAATCATGAGATACAAGCACAGAAAGGAAAGTATATAGTTATGTGACAATGTTGAAACAATAAAGCAAACAGGAACTACAAAAAGTAATGACAAACCAAGAATAACACCATCGGGAGCTACTGGGATGGGACGGGCGCATGAGGATCGCAAGCGTAGGGATTATAAAAGTATCCCAAAAGCGGAGTGTCCGATCCCACTTACAACCGGTACATATCCGCGAGTACAATTGTCGTTTACTACCCAAAGGGTGTGGCGGAAGACATAGAGGGTGTGGGCATATCTATTCCCAAATAATTCTTTGTGAAGACAAAAATTCCCATATATATATATATATTAAATTATAAAAACTACCATTTTAATCTAAATATTTATTTAGTGAAGGCAATTTGGCAATGTTGGTTTGTATAAGATCTAAAATCATACAAATTTTATGTATCCATTCTTTCTAATCATATCCATAACCGAATGGAGATTCTTTCCCCCACTCACATCAAAAAGATAATGTTCGTCCATCCGTCCGTCTGTATTCCATTTCCCCTTATTCTCCGTCTTTACACTCTCTCTCTTCCTCACCACCTTCTTCATCCATTTCTCCCATTTCTTTATCTAAGATACTCCACTCTCTCTTCTCAGACCATATCCCCCTCTCTTCCTCACTATCTCTACTTCTCTTCTTGGTGGCACATCTGAGGTCGTCCTCATCGCCAAGGTAAACAAGTTTGAAACTCACTCTAACATACACACACATTTACAATAAATCACTGTATTTGGTTAATATTGAAAAATCTTCTTTAAAAACAAACATGTTTGATGTCATTCATATATAAATAGTGAACCGTATAAATGTGTTTTATAACATGTCTAAAATAGATCAATTTAATATACACATACATACATACATGCATAGACGCGCACACTCACACACACACACACACACACACACATATATATATATATATATATATATATATATATAGAGAGAGAGAGAGAGAGCAAGGATCATATACATCATGCTTTCTACATCATCCATACATCACACCTAGTTCTAGGCCCTAAAAATATCAATTATTTTTATTTTGCCATGGTGTTAACCTTCCAATCAACACATTTTCAAAAAATTAGGTTAAATTATAATTCTAATTATTTTTTAAAAATTCAAAAAAAACTACTGAAAAAAAATAAAGTGTCTCTAATGCTTGTAAATACGGCTCCAGTGTAAACCGGTCACTTAAGTAATAATCCAATAAATTGGGTATCAAACACAGGGTCTAAGGCGATCTCTCATGGCGAATACTAGGGAAGACGACTAATCCAAACGATCGACTCACAGAAAAGAAAAGAAAAGAAAAGAATATGATTGTTTGGAAGAAGAATTTGCTATTGAAATAAGGCAATATAATTAATGAATATGAACTAACTACACATGCAAGAATGAAAACTTTGTGAACTAAAATATATATATATATATATATATATATGAAATATGGGATTGGAATACACTTCCCCGAACTTTCGGTAATTATGTAGAGTATAAAACTTTCACTAAATTTAATATTTAATTAAGAGGAAACTTTGATTTCATCTAAGCATTATATATATGGGGAATTTAATCCTCACAATACATAATCAAAAAATAATTTCAAAGCACAAGACGAAATTTCCAACATACATATCGCACCCTTAAATGCTTCGGTTACCTAGGGTAAACGAAGTTCAAAGGCCTACAACACTTATATCAACAAGGTATCAAGCCTCCAATTATATTTCATTCAGTTACAATTTCATCTTCCCTACATAATTCATAAGTTGGTTTCATGTATCCCAACCCACTACAACTATAGTCGGACATGGTGATTTGAAGAATGAACAAGGTTTTAACGTTGCATGGAATCATAATCATTACCAAATTGTATCTAAGCATGCAAGAGTTTCATATAAATTCATATAAATAACTAGAACATGCAAAAGAATAATAAGAATCAAGCACAAGGTAGAAAAGGCAAACTTTATTCAGTAAATGCTTAAAAACAATCCACAAAAATGTAACTTGATGAATAAGTAAATTGCTACGGGTTGTTGCCTCTTCTTTGCTGTCAAAATTATTTTCCTAGCTCTATAGCTAACCCTTGAATAATGTGGGAATAAAACTAATACGTTTTTATAAGAGTTTGACCTATGTAAAACTTTAAAACTAAACGGATAAACATCAAAATTTGCGCATAGATTTCGAACCAATTCCCTTCAAAACTGAACCGAATCGTTTTTCTAGTATTGTCTAAGTCATTTTGATTAAACCGATTCCCTTTGGAATCAAACTGGTTCACTTCTGTAGAGTTCTTCACTTTAGTCCTTTGATTCTTCTTAGCTTCATATGCTCATACCTTTCTAACCATAGATCAGATTTGGGTATCAATTCTTCCAACGTGCTCATGAGCTCAATGACTTCGACTTCACTTTAGGTTCCGCATCCGAATTCCAGCTGTACAATTATGAAAATCCTTTGACTTTACTTTTTGCTTTCCAGTCCTTATTTTGATTTCTCTTTTTATTTCAAGTGCATGAAGTACCTGCAAAATGTAAGACAAATATACGAAATACGATGTACTAACAGAAAAGAGTCAGTAGCAATGGCATGAGATAAAACTGTATAATTTACATCGCACTAAGTGATAAAAGTACTTAAATTACGAGAATAAATATGAAGAATTTACACCGAATCAAACTCCCCTAACTTAGAACTTTGCTCATCCCGAGCAATATAAAAGAATCATAACATGGTCAAACACTTATAAAAATTTCTCTCGATGTGCGTGATATTAAGAGTAAATATAATGGACACGAATCCATGTACACAAATTGAAAGACGTAATATTTTATTAAATAGATCTCATCGTCGGAATGCGGTTGTTGAAAAACATGAAATATTGATTTTTATTCGCACCAATTAACCTCTCTTATTATCTTTTTATGTTTTAGCTCTCGAAACGATAATTAATTTCGTCATTTATATTTAGTTACGACTATTTCGGGTTATGGTATAATGGGTAAAAAATGGGATGGTTGGAAATTTCGGAGCGGGAAAATTTACTTTCTTATGATGGCGCTTTATCGGGCATTTGCTCATTTTCTCTTCTTTTTCTAATTTTTTTCTCATGTTTTTCTCATTTTTTTTATTTTTGTTGAGAATTTTTTCAATCTATCTTGCCCTTTTGATGCACTATTTGGACTTGATGAATTTGAATTTCCACAACTCTGGGTTAAATGAGTTTTTCAGGTTGACAAACGAAAAGGCTATAAATTACTCGGCTCAAAGTGGGTTTGCAAAAAGGCAATTTTTTCACAACCTTTTTATGGCTAATTATTTTTAGTAACAAACGAGAGCGTAACTTCATTTATCCGGATTACTCAATATTTTACCATATGTGTTTCAAGATTAAATTTAATTTAGAGATATTTTTAGCGCATTTTTAAGACGACATCTCACCAATTTCCCTTAACCGATCAAAATAAAAATTTAGAGATCTCCAACGACTTATTTAAACGTTAAATTGAATATTGAGTTAACTATTAACTCGGATTGATTTAAATTCTCGCAAAAATAGAAAGGCTCAAAATCTCATCGAATTAATAAATCTCCGTACTTATTCGCTAAGTCGTTAATTTTTGCTCAATTTCTATATTTGGTTAATTTCGGCTTTATGCATTTGATTTTTACAAATTGAGACTTCAAACAAAATTTTAGTGATATTTTTGAAAAAAAATTAAATTCCAATTTTTGTTTATTTTGAAGAAAAGTATTTTTGATTTTTTTGAAATTTTTTAATTTTTTTTTACATTTCGAAATTTGTGAAATTTTGAAAACACGTGTATACCCCCTAACTTAGACTTCGCCATGTCCTCATGCAAAAAGAGTAAAATCTAAAATAAAAGAAGAGTGCGGAATAAAAAAACAAATATCAAAATGCAATTTTTTATTACACATCTAATCATGTGATACAAGCATAAAAAGGAAAGTACATAGTTATGTGATAATGATGAAACAATACAGCAAACTGGAACTACATAAAGGAATGAGAAATCGATAACAACACCATTGGGAACTACTAGGACGGTACGGGCACACGAGGATCACGAGTGTAGGGATTATAAAAGTATCCCGGAAGCGAAGTGTTCGGTCCCACTCACAACTGGTACATATCCGCTTGGAACAATAGCATCATGCTCATATCGTGTCGGTAATCTCGAGTATGATTCCTCCTGTCATGTCGATACTCTACATTAAAGTCACCAACCATGGTCTTTGATTCATCAATGCTGCGTGAAAGAGCTGTCGAGTAAGGCTCGTAGTCTAGGTCGGCTTCCTCATCATATTCCACTTCCTCCTCTCCCATCTCAACATCTTCCTCCCCTTGCACCACTGATGGAAGATGATGGGCTACCCCTATTTGGCGAACTCTTCGTGTGATAAAGATTTGCCCAATTGTCTTAGGGAGGCAGGGTTGCGTGCTAGGTTCCTCAATATCGGTATCCTTGAGAATGGATATGATAAACCAAGCATATGGGAAAGAGACCTTACCGCTCATATCGTATGCGGCATGCACAATCTCTCCATAGAAGGTACGGGTGAGGTGAATGTTGCTCCCCTCATCGCGTAAGTGATATAGGAAGTTGGCTTGTCGGATGCGAAGGGAAGATTTATTGGAGGTTTGTAAAATCGAGCCACACGTGATAAAAAATGACAATCGGGTCCACTCGTTAAAATAGCCCACATGAAGAGTGTCTCAAACCCAATCGTAATTGGGCGCGAGTCGAGCAATGCATGTAGCCTTGGAGTGTGGGACACCGATAGTGGGGTAATCAAATTTTTGGGGTATACCCCTTTTGCACGCATTTTTTGGATCACTAGGTTGGGAGAAAATTGGACCCGAGTTTTGTCCACATAAGCTTCGCATTCCGAATTTGATAATTTCCAAGGGTGCCATAAAAGGTGTTGATTTCGTTGACCCAAACATCCTCACCGAGATGCACCACCCCCGATGGTGGAACAAGGCGGTCACTGCTTGAGGTAATTCCCTCCAAAGCACTTTTATCTCGATATGAATAGTGCGGGCGGCGAAAAAGAAGGTCGTGTTCCAATCTCTCTCTCTCTTGGATTGAGCAGTAGGAGTGATCACCATCGTTGAGAATTTCAATCTTATCATATTTCTCGATGTCATTTGAAGCATGAGCCATGGAGTGAAAGAGCTTGGAATGTTTGAAAGAGTTGAATTTGAGGTATGAATGGTGGTGGGAAGGAATGGAAGAGATGGGGGTGTATTTATAGGCGAGAGGGATTGGGTTTTTGTGGTAAAAGGGGGATGGATGAGTGGGAAAAGGTACAGGGAATCAAAGGGGTGGAAATTTTGGGTTTGAGGGGAATTTGGGTGGGTGAATTTCCCGGGGGGTTGAATGTGGGGAAATGGAAAGGGAGGGAAAAAGGAGGGTGGATGAATTTACAGACTAGAATTCTGAATAGGTTCAGTCCTAGGGCGAACCAATTCGATTTTCATTAAATCCTTCTAGTAATTCAAACCGGTTCGACCCTGATAGCCCCACCCTTCGAATTTTCTATCTATATCGCACCATGGGGAAATAATTATTTTATGACAAACGGGTCGGTCAACCGCGAAGACAACTTGCCGAGAAACAAGTGTAATCACGAGTTGTAAAGAAGCACCTTTTAATCAGGACGAAACGCCTTTTGATGGATAGTGCGCTCGTGCGTGAGTTTCATCCTTTCTTTGGATATGTGGGCACTCCCATACGTATCGTTGTGTATTTCTTCCAACTCATGCAATTGAAGCTTGCGTGCTTCACCAGCTTTATCTAAGTTATAGTTAAACCTCTTGATTTCCCAATACACTTTGTGCACATGCTAAATGGGGATATATCAAGGCTTTCCATGGAAAAAGCGGAATGGAGACATTCCGAGGGGATTATCGTAAGCGATTATATAAGCCCATAGTTCATCGTTCAATCAAATAGACCAATCATTTCGATTAGGATCGACAATCTTCTCAAGAATTTGTTTTATCTCACTATTTGCTAACTCGACTTATCCGTTTATTTGTGGGTGATAAGTCATCCTAACCTTGTGGACGATGCCATACTTTCTCATTAATTTCTCAAATGGCCTATTGTAAAAGTGATTGTCGTTGTCATTAATGATCGCCTTCGAAGCACCGAAGCGAGAAACTATATGTTCTTGGATGAACTTCATCACCACTTTGTTGTCATTCATCCTAGTAACTATGGCCTCGACCCATTATAACACATAATCTACCGCTATAAGGATGTATAAGAAACTAAAATAGGTAGGGAAAGGAACCATGAAGTTGATGCCCCAACAGTCGAATATCTCGATAACGAGAATAGGGGTCAACCGCATCATGTCTCATCGAGTGATGGATCCCATCCTTTGGCATCTTTCGCATAATTTGCAATCAGCATTTACATCCTGAAAAATTGTGGGCTAAAAGAGATCGATTTGGGTAATCTTAGCGGCCATCTTATTTATGGAAAAATGGCCCCCACATGCTTCCATATGATAAAAACGAATGACATTAGGTATCTCGTCATCCGGCACACACCTTTGTATGATTTGGTCCACATAATATGCAACAACTCAAATATAATTATGATATATCATGTTTAAATCATGCTTACCTTATGGGATGTGGATAATGTGTTATTGGTGTATATAATGTTAAGTTATTATGTTTATTCTAATCCTACCTTCATAACTCATGAGATATCGAATTAATTACAAACACAAATTTTTGAAGTTTTCAGTAGGAATGTTCAAGTTGGAGACTAGTTTTGACCGTTATAATATAATATTGAACTTGAGGTGAAAACTAGATAGTTGTAGATATATGAGTTAGGTTTGTAACACAACAAACGGTTCATCTAACGGGCATTCGAGTGAAAAGAATTCGTCTTTTTACGAACATGGGGTAAAGTAGTCATTTAGCTTTAAATGATATTTTGTCTTATATTGCGCCACATGTCATGTTCTTATTGGACCAAGGGGAGCTGCCCTTATGCCGACTTAAAGACCTTCAAATCTACCTTATTCTTCATCTACGTCAGAATTTCAAGTGGATTGAGGTTCCCATGAAAGAAAGAGAGGTTAGGGTAAATTAGTGAAGGATTAAGGAAGATAATCGAGAAATAAACAAGCTTATGTATCCAATGGTGCTTAGGTAAGATTTAACTTGTAAATTCCATTCTTTACATGATATATGTTGTTTTATATGATATTAAAGATCATATTTTGGTACAAGGGGATACGTTTTGTTGTATGTATAAGGGTGTGTGTAGGTTGTATGTGTGAAGCATGTGGAATTTATACAACTAAGGGCGAAATCATTATGTTATACAAACAGGTGTATCTTTGTGAATACACAATGGAATCGATTGATTCAAGTTGGATATGAAACTAGACTTATATATACATATTATATCCAAAAATTATGTAAAAATACCAAGAATTGAATCTTGGGGGATAGTTTGAAGTGTAGGTACAGAATCTGCACCGAAAGTGCAAGTATGCATACCATGTATTTGACGATTTGCTTGACATAGAAAATGAACTTTAAAAAATTATGAAAATTCTTGGAAGTTGACTAAACGATAGAGGATCCTATAGGTCCAATTTGATTTATAATAAAGAAATGGGTATATCTTGCTCTAGAAAACTTGAAATGATGTGTCGTCTTTTGTATTAGGAACCTAATATGACAAGAATTGGATTTACAAGAATGAATTAAAGTATGTTTGGTCTATAAATTGGATATGTTAAATATATTAACATGAAATTGGATGATACTTTATTTATGATAAATGATTTGAATGGGATTATATGATGCTCATGAATTGAATTACGTTTAAGTGATTCTTTGGATTGGTAATATTCTTATGATGACACTAATATTGTAAGAATGATAAGAAGGTAAGGATAACCAACTGAACAACTATCAGACAGAGGCAAGGGGGAAAATCCATTAAGTGGCTAAGGTGAGTGTACTCACTGGTAAGATGCATTTATACATGGCTATGGATAAGCTTATAATATTACTCACTGGTAAGATGTATTTATGTATAGTTATGGATATGATCATAATTTTATGAATATGAAACTGTTCATTTCGGTTTACCAAAATGGGAGGTTACTCCCCGACCCATAATGGGGGAGAATTGTCTATTGCAGACAGGATATGTAAATCATGATTCAGATAAGTTGGTCATTCTTTATAAATGAGATGATAAGTATATAATTGGTCATTCTTTATGAATGAGCCGGATAAGTATATAATTTGTCATTCTTTATGAATGAGCTGGATAATTATGTATATATCATCACGGTGATATGATTTATTGCATTTAATTTGATGCAATAGTGTAGTAGTGATGCATTTGCTGAGTTATTTTGCTCATGGTTCCTATGTTTATGTTTTTCAAGTATTGTGATATCACTGCCAAATCTAGGAGGTCGGGTGGGGTTAGCAAGGGATGTATAAAACCATGATTTTTGTCAAATGTAAAAGGGGTAATTTAAGCCTACTTATCCTTTCTGTAAGTTTGAATACGCATAATTACTTTAAAATTGTGAAAAGTTTTAGTTTTATGGATTCATGTTAATAACTGAAAAAGGATACTCATGTTTATGGTTTGGTTAAGGTAATTACGATTCGACTCACTTTGACTTTCAAACTTAATTATAAGTAATTGGGTTGGGGTGTGTAATAATATTTGAACAAATAGGGATCGTCATAAAAGAAGATTCGCAACCACGTGAGGAATTTCCTCTTCTCTTGCGGTGTCCAATTCGGGGGAATGGCCCCCGTGATAAGATAATTCCCTATATTCGTGAACCAGGGGAGAAAATAAGTGGCAATAATTACTCATTGAAATATTAGTCTATGGGCATAAGATCGCTAGGTACATCGAACGAAAGCCTCGATAAATGACAAGCTACAATGTTTTCTACTCCCTTTTTATCTTTAACGAAATGATCGAATTCTTGGAGGAGTAAGATCCACATAATGAGGCACGGATTCCCATCCTATTTGGAAAGGAGATATTTGAGAGTCGCGTGGTCGGTGAAGCAAGTAATGGGTGAACTAATGAGGTAGGAGCGAAATTTATTTAGGGCGAAGACTACCGCTAGAAACTCTTTCTTCGTGGTGGAGTAGTTAAGTTGGGTCCAGTTAAGGTCGGGCTGGCATAGTAAATGATATGGGCCTTCTTATCCTTTATTTTCACCAAAACATCCCCAATCGCATAGTCACTCCCATCACAATTAAGCTCGCATGGAGGGGACCAATCCGGATCTTGTATGATGGGAGCGGAGATGATCATGCTTTTCAATTTTTCAAAAGCTCCTTGGTATGCTTCGTTCCCCTCAAAGGGGACATCGTTCACTAATAGGTTTCTTAAGGGCCTAAAGATGGCACTAAAGTCCCGCATGGACTAAGAAATAACACACATCCGTTAGTGACTTAGGTGGGGAAAGATCGATAATGACATCAATTTTTGCCCTATCTACCTCGATACCCTTTGATGAAACTATGTGGCCAAGAACTACGCCTTCAGTAATCATAAAATGTCATTTGTCCCAATGTAGTACCAAGTTCTTCTCCATACATTGGGCTAACACTTCTCAAGATTAGCGAGGCAATGGTTAAAACAGGACCCAAAAATGCTTAAGTCGTTCATAAACACCTCAAGGCCCCTCTCAAGCATATCGTTAAAAAGATTAAGCATGCACCGTTGAAAGGTCGCATGTGCATTACATAATCCAAATGGCATACATTTGTAGGCAAACTTCCCAAAAATACATGTCAACTTTGTCTTTTCTTGATATAACGCATCCACCTCGATTTAGTTATAACCAAAATAACTGTTTAAAAAGCAATAAAAAGGGTGGCCCACAACCCTTTCTAGCATTTGTTCAATAAATGATAAGGGGAAATGATCTTTCTTAGTACTCGCATTGAGCTTCTGGTAGTCAATCCAAATGCTTCACCTGGTGGTGGTACATTTTGGGATAAGTTAATCCTTAGCATTTTTTACCATAGTCATTCCCGACTTCTTCGGGATGACTTGTATAGGACTCACCCACTTTTTATTCGAGATGGGATTGATGATCTTCGCATCAAATAATTTTATAATTTTCGCTCTCACGACATCTTTCATCATGGGTTTCAGATACCTCTGCATCTCCCTCGAGGGTCTCATGTCCTCCTCCAGGTGGATTTTATGAGTACAAATTAGGGGACTTATACCCTTCAAATCTGTGATGCTCCAACCAAAAGAATTTTAGTGCTTCCTCAAAATGGCTATAATCTTCCCCTCTTGATCTTTACTTAGGATCGAGAAGACAAAAACATGAAATCTCTCGTCCTCTCCCAAGTAAGCATATTTGACATTCGAAGGATGGTTTTTTAATTTAAGGGTAGGAAATATCTCATCGGAGGGAACCGTGCGCGACTCCCTTGGTGGTAGTTCCTCGAATCGAGAGACCCAACTAATATATCTCATGTCCTCATTGTTCTCATTCCCATCTAACAACTTTCCCATTTCCTTCACCTCTCTCTCAAACTCAGTGTATGCATTACTCACCGTAACATGATACGCCTCTAATGGATCCTTAGTGTGATTACCCTCAAAGTGTTCATATATTACCTCCTCAATAAGATCCATCTCACACAACTCATCCTCATCACCCATTTGCTTGGTGATGCTGAAGATATTAGTCTCAAATGTCATATTCCTGAACGTGAGTTACATTTGCCCATTTAGAATGTTAATCAATGCATTAATCGTAGCTAAAATGGTGGCTAAGGATCACGGGGACATGATGGCTCGAGGGATAGGAGGGCTCCGTGTCCCAAATGATAAAATCTATTGGGAAGTATAAAGTGTCGACTCAGTTGATCACGTCCTCAATAATCCCCCGAGGTATCTTCACGAAATGATCCATGAGTTGGAGAGTAATTTTTGTGGGCTTAAGGTCCCCCAAATCAAGTTGTCTATAGATGGAGTAAGGTAGGATATTAACACTCACCCCTAAATCTAATAGCACTCTTTCAATTTTCTCTCTCCAATGGCACATAAAATTGTGGGTGCACCTGAATCTTTATACTTTGGCGAGAGGTCACACAAAAGTACTGAACTTACATTTTGTGCTAGAAATGCCTTCTTCTTTACCTTTAGTCTATGTTTCACCATCGGTAAGTCCTTAAGGAACTTTGCATAGGCAAAAATTTTCTTTATTACATCGATAAAAGGTAAATTAAGCTTCACTTGATTATCACTTCTAAGATATCGTCACGGGAGGTCCCTTCAGGGGAAGGGACCAACCGTTGAGGGTTAGGAGCAGCATTAGGGGGTTTCACTACCTCATCATACCTAATTGTGTCCTCTTTACCACTCTCCTCCAAGGGGGCATCTTCGGCCTCTTTCGTGTCGGGCGAAACCTCCTTGTTATTTTGCTCGTCGTGTGGTGGAGGTGACAAGTCAACAACCCTCCCACTACGCAAAGTGGTAACCGATTGGCATTACTCTTTGTTCTCTTCGGTATTATAGCTAACAAAATTTTAACCTTGGGGAGGTTTTTGGCCTTGGGCGGGAAACTTTCCCTTCACTTGTACACTAGGGAGGAGTGCAACTTAGACAATTATGCCTTTAAGTCGACAATATTTTGAGCACTTATCGTTGATTGAGTTTGCATGAATTGGTTTAAAGTGTCCTCGAGACTTCTTCATTGTGGGGTAATATAAGGCGCATGAGGGGGTGCTTGCATAGGTGGGGCTTGTTGGAAAGTGGGGAGTGGTGGCGGGTGTTCGGCAATATATGAATTAGGATTCATCGTTGTGTTTTGTTGCCCATAACTAAAACTCGGATGGTTTCTCCACGAAAGGTTATAGGAATTCTCGTGTGAGGTATTAAAGTTACCCTTAAAAGCTCCCACCCCTTCCACTTGCTCTAGGAGCATTACTTTGTGGGAGGGTATCATCGGTCATTCGAATGTCCCACCTCATAAATAGCACACACCTCCTCTTTTAATGCTCGAGTGGAGCCAATATGTCTCTCACCCTAGCCTCAACCACATCCTCTAGCCTCTTTGCTAGTTGATTAATTTGGAGTTTTAATTCGGCTTCCTTATCCAAATCATAGAGTCCGGATGCGGAAGGAGCTGTGGATGTTTGTCTAAGCTTGGGTTGGGTACTTGGATCCGATGTGTCCCAAGCTTGAGTAATCTTTACGGCATACTTAAAGTAGGCCTCCGCATCATCCGCGTCTAATCCTAAGAACTCTCCCGAACAGATAGTCTCAATGAGTTGCTTAGAACTTAAGCTTAGCCCATGGTGGAAGTAGAAGATGAGTCACCACTTCTAAATGTTGTGGTGAGGACACATGTTGATCAACTCATTGAATCTCTCCCAAAATCGACCAAAGGGCTCATTTTCGCTTTGTCTAAAGGTCTAAATTTGAGCCTTAATCGAATTGGTCCTATGTGTGGAAAATAACTTTTGGAGAAACCTAGCCTGCATATCCCTCCAAGTGGTTATCGAGTTCAGTGCTAGTGACTATAGCCATGTCTTAGCCTTATCCTTCAGGGAGAAGGGGGAAAGCTTGAGACGCACTACATCTTGAGTGTATGCTTGGTCGTTGATAATCTCGCACGTCTCCTTGAACTCTCTAATGTGTAGGTAGGGATTTTTCGACTCCATACCATGGAATGTAGGGAGAATTTAAATGATCCCATTCCTAAAATGTAACTTCCCCGCATTATATGGAAATATAATGCACCCCAGAGCGACGGTTCGCTCGGGGTATAAGAGGTCTCTTATGGGACAATATAGCATCACCCCATCACGAGTCCCGAAACTAGTTTATCAGACATTACGCTCTCACTTAATGACTTAATATCCTCATCGAGCACCCTAGACGTGTGACTCGCAGTCTGACTCATAATGGAGTTGGGCGGTGTAGGAGGTAGAACCCAGAAATTTAGAGCGTTTGGAGTGTGTGGGCTATCAGGATTGAATTCTACCATGGGATTTTCATCTACCGTATGAGAAGTAGGAGTGGGATTGGATGGAGTGTTTTGCATTTAAAGCACGAGAGGAATTTTTTTTTAATATATTTTTATTTTTCTAATTTTTTATTTTATTTTATGATTTTTTTTGGCTTTTTTTAAAGACTTAGAGTGAAATTATTGGATTACTTCGACCTAACCTAGTGTATCTACCAAGTCCGCGGCAATGAAGCCAAAAACTTGACGCGACTCAAAATGTGTCTCTAAAGCGTGTAAATACGACTCAGGTGTAAATTGGTCGCTCAAGTAATAATCCGGTAAATAAGGTATCGAACACAGGGACTAAGACGATCTCTCGTGATGAATACTAAGGAAAACGACTAATCCTAACGATCGACTCATAAAAAAGAAAATAAGATGATCGTTTGGAAGAGGAATTTGCTACTGAACTAAGTCATTATAATTAATGAATATGAACTAACTACACATGCAAGAACGAAAACTTTGTGAACTAAAATATATATGAAAGATGGGATTAGAATACACTTCCCCGAACTTTCGGTAATTATGTAGAATATAAAACTTTCACTAAATTTAATATTTAATTAAGAGAACTTTGATTTCATCAAATCATTATATATATGGGGATTTTACTCCTCACAATACATAATCAAAAATAATTTCAAAGCACGAAACGAAATTGCCAACATACACATCACACCCTAGCTAGGGCAAACGAAGTTAAAAGGCCTACAACACTTATATCAACAAGGTATTAAGCCTCTAATTAATTATTTCATTTAGTTATAATTCTATTTTCCCTACATAATTTCTAAGTTGGGTTCATGTATCCAACCCCACTAGAACTCTTGTTGGACATGGTGATATGAAGAATAAACAAGGTTTTAACGTTGCATGGAATCATAAATCATTACTAAATTGTATCTAAGAATGCAAGAGTTTCTTATAAAGCCGGAGAAATAACTAAAACGTGCAAAAGAATAATAATAATAATAATAATAATAATAATAATAATAATAATAATAATAATAATAATAATAATAATAATAATCATAATAATAATAATAATAATAATAATAATAATAATAATAATAATAATAATAATAATAATAATAATAATAATAATAATAATAATAATAATAATAATAATAATAATAATAATAATAATAATAATAAAGAACGAGGTAGAGAAGACAAACTTTATTAAGTAAATGCTTAAAAACAATCCACAAAAATGTAACTTGATGAAGAAGTAAATTGCCAAGGGTTGTTGCCTCTTCCTTGCTCTCAAAATTATGTTCCTAGCTCTCTAACTAAACTTAGAATAATGTTAAAATAAAGCTAATACGTTTTTACAAGAGCTTGACCTATGTACAACTCTAAAATTAAATGGATAAACATCAAAATTTGCGCACAAATTTTCGAACCGATTCCCTTAAGAACCGAACTAGATCATTTTTCAAGTCATTTTGATCAAACCAAATCCTTTTGGAACCGAACCAGTTCACTTTTACAGAGTTCTTCACTTTGGTCCTTTGATTTTTCTTATCTTCATACGCTCGTAGCTTTCCATCCATTGCTCAAATTTGGATATCATTTCTTCTGATGTGCTCGTGAGCTCAATGTCTTCAACTTCTCTTAGGTTCCGCATTCGAATTTTGGCTGTACAATTATGAAATTTCCCTTGAGTTTCCTTGTTTCTTTCCAGTCCTTATTTTAGTTTCTCTTTTTCTTTCAAGTGCATGAAGAAGTACCTATAAAATGTAAGAGAAATACATGAAACACGATGTACTAACAGAAAATAGTCAGTAGCAATGACATGAGATAAAATTGTATAATTTACATCGCACGGAGTGCTAAAAGTACCACAATTACGGGGATAAATACGAAGAATTTATGCCAAATCACCAGTTGCCACCCCCACCCCACCCACCTCTTAGCTTATCACCACTCCCACTAAAACCAAACAAAAATAGTTTGATTTATTTAGTTGAATTGATTCAATAAATGAAACAAAAAAAACAAATTGAAAATCGAATATCTTAAACTCTGTGGATGTAATTGATTTTGACTATTTAAATCGATCTGAACAGTGGATATAATTGATTGGGACGTTGGGTATCTTCAACATAAATTACATAGGCAATGGATGCAATCTATTTATACTATTTTATTTTGGAGTTTGATGTCACTAAACCAAAATAGGGAAATTTTAAGTGTTTTAAACTCTTGAAAATGGCCTTTACGACAGTTTAAACCATTGCAAATTGGTGCATTGTAAACTTTTTACAAGTGTTCAAAACCGTTGCAAAATGGTATTTGCAACGGTTTATTATGAAAGAATATCCATTTTGGATAACCATTACAAAAACATTTGTAACGGTTTTCAACACTTGCAAATGAAAAGTTTGCATGTGTTTTCAATTTGCAACGGTTCATAACCGTTGCAAAATTCAGTAGGTACTTTTGTTTTACAATGGTTCAAAATACTTGCAAATAAAAAATATGAATTTTTTGTAATGGTTCAAAACACTTATAAATATTAATATGTAAGGAAAAAATGATCAATTTGTAAGTGTTATGAACCATTACATATATTAAAATATTAAAAAAATAAAAATTATCCACCACATGCCACCCCGCCACCTTCACATATAGAAAACAATAAAAATGGTTAAAAACATAACTATATCAAAAACTCTACAAGTTAACAATTTGATAAAAAGAAGTGAAATTCATTTACTTAATAATTTTAAACTACATTAGAACCCATGAAAATACTTCATTATATGTTTCAAACACTTTCATACATTTCATATATCCCAAAGTTCAAACACTTTCATACTTCATGACATGTTCAACAACGGGGTTTGGGGAGGGTAAATCTAGTTGCCACTTTGATCGTGGTGGGACCAAGTTCATTTTGACTGTATATATACATCCCTTATTAATAAATCGTTTGGATGATATATATATATGAAATAAATTGAGACTGACATATTTTTAAAAAAATGAATATGAAACAGGTACACTTGAGCGTACCCGCAGAATATTAGCTGGCCAGTGTGATCATGGTCCATAACAGTAAACTGTAACACCCCGTATTTTTTTGCATTTATTTTTGGGTATTTTTAATTACATGTGTGCTCGTAATGTTAGTAATTCGATAAAAACAGTAAATTGAATAAATGTTAATTAGTGAACATATGGATTAATATTTATGTGTTATTATATTTACTTGTTTATTCGGGATCGATTGACCGGAATGGAGCATTTGTTATGGATTTGGGTGAGTTACACCTTCGAGTATTGTATCCAATATTTTATTATAGAAAGAGAATGAACCGGCAGGAGGTGTCGCCCAACATGGTTGTGGATCAAGATAAGGACCTTATGTCCTACCTCTCGTAAGATATCAGGAGACAATGGTGGCAGAGTAGCGTTTGATCAAGCCGTATCACCCGTACACCAATGGGTAGACGAGAGCGGTGATTGACGTTAGAAGATATGCAAGGATACTTATTCTAAATTTTTAGGGTAATTGGGAGGAGTAATTACCACTGGTAGGTTACGGGTAATGACTCGTACTATTTTATTATTGATGTGGTGCATTTTGAGGCTTTTTATGGGAGACCATATCGTCCTCCCTCTGGTTGTTTAGAGATAAGGGATGACAAGCTTCTCGGGCCGGACGTGATTCACGGTCCGTCGATAATGATTTAGTTAATCATGAGTTATTTTCGGGTAGTTCAGGAGCGTTGAAAGAGTTACGTCGTTGGGAACCGAAGATATTTGAAATCTGAACCGAGTGGTCACGTGTTATTGCAAGTGTCTTCCATTAAGGGAGTTATGCGGTTTAGGAAGAAGGGAGGTTGGCACCTAGTGTATAAGCTCATCTTACTGGAGAATATACAGGAGATTTACGATGTGTTTCATATTACGTATGATAAGCACCCAAAAGTGTACATTTTATATCCCGAATAGACATATTTCTGTTGCTAATTCTCGGCAATTTGGGTCTTATATGCGTAAATATTTAATGTGCAGGCTTGATCGCCATTTGCGGAGTTCAAACGTTTATTTCAAGGCAAATGTGCAATTTATGAAGCTAATTTCTCAGTTCCGTAATCTTAACCGAGCCTAAACTTAGCCCAAACCTTCACCCGAGCCCATGTGTGTTTAGTTTGTGCTTTTTAGATTTTTAGTTTGAGTCGTTTTTATTTTTTAGGATTTATTTTAGATTTATTTAGAATTTTCTAGGATTTATTTTCTATTTTTCTATTTCTTTATTTGTATTTTTATTTTTATTAGTTTTTCATTTTTAATCTTTATTTTATTTTATTTTTATTAGAATTAGTTTTTAGGAATTTATTTTCTAGTTTTATTAGATTTTATCTTTCTTTAGTTTTATTATATTAGGATTATATTTTTTTAGTTTTAATAGATTTTTATTTTTATTTTGTGTCTTTTAAATTTTTTATTTAGGATTTTAGTTTTTTTTAGTTTTATTAGATTTTTAATTTTATTTTTATTTCTATTTATTTTTAGGGTCTTTTTAGTTTAATAAGTTTATTGTTTTTATTTTGTTTTTAGTTTGATTTATTTTTAGTAGGATTTTATTTTTATATTTTATTTTTTATTTTTAAGGGTCCAAACAATACACACACACACACACACAAAACTCACACTCAAACATACCACACACACCCCTACACTCACATACACCTAAAAAAAACCTCACCCTCACCCTATTACCATAAACCTCCACCACACCTCATCCTACCTCTCCTTACTATTCTTCCCCACCAACACCCACTCTTTCTCTCCTCTCTCCATAATCCATTATCAAACACCTCCTAAACCACAATACCCATTTCCCTCAACCTCACTTCCACCTTAACCCATGCCCACTGCTATATACCCCACTTTCCAATCTCGGACCCAACACCAACACCAAACCTGCCAGAACCCTTTCGACCCGCTGCCTAAACTGGATCAAACCACACTTGGTTCGATCCCAAATAACCCAGACAAACCCAATCGGACCCCTATCCAAACCCACCACCAAGACCCAACCTCCTCCTACCTCCCTCTACTTGATTTCGATCCAACCCATATGCCCAAACCCGAAATTCATCTTTGGCCACTACAAACCCACCTCGAGATCCATCACCACTTCCAATCCCATCAAACCGATTTCAGCCGACCCCTAACCCAAAAAATACCCGTCCCCTATCAGCCCCCTGTCGATCTCCATACCCATGCCAGAACCCCCATACCAACAGCCCTTAACCCGAATCCCATAGCTGCTCCATTTCGACCCAAGCCCCTGCTCCAGTGAGAACCCGACGCCAGTAACCCGGTAACCTTTTCGACCTGCTATTCCCGCTAACAAAGACCAACTTCTACCATATACCCATCAACTCCAAACTCATTTAAACCCATTTCACTCCCCATGTGCCAAAATCGTTTTTTTTTTACCTACCAAAATAAAACCAAAGCCAAGACCCACATGTTCCTTTTACCCAAGTCCCTTTTAACCTTTTAAACTCATATTCTATTTTCACTCATATCTGTTAAACCCAAACAATCCCAATGTCACATGTCTAAAACCTTTACCTCTTATTTCCCAAATTACCCTCACTCACCTCACACCCACAAGCACCTCTCTTATCCATTATGCCCCTTGCCCTAATATGCCCATTATAAAAGCAAAGAGAAGACCCATTTGGAAAGAAGAGTTATTTTTTGTATAGAGATGGTTAGAGTAGAATAATACCATAGAGGCAGAAACACCTTGTAAATACTTTTATTATTATTATTTTTTTTTTAAAGATTAGTGAGAAATCAAATTGTTGAGAGCTTCAATTGAATGTATGTATCGAATTAAAAATATTTGAATGCTCATATTGAATGGAGATTACTCAGGCTCAATGAAGATTATAGTTCAATTTTGCAAATCAAGGAGACTTGTTTGAAGATTTGTTCTCTTACCTCTACTTTTTTTAGTTCTTGGTTAGTTTGTTGATAATATTGCATTTGTGTATTTTATCGTCATGTTAGGCTAGAAAACCCTTTCTAGGGGTGGGGTGATCCCATTATTTGATGTTAATCCTATTTTAATTAGCTTATTTAAATTAAATATCCCTTTGATGATTAACTTTGCACTCTTACGTTTTAATTTATGCCTCGAGAGAGTGTAAATGATTTTTGAGAGAAAATTGAGATTCTAGTCTTAGTTTTCATCTTAGAATCAAACTAGGGATAGATTTTTCTAAAAGGTGAAATTATTTTTTGAATGTCAACTCTAAACTAATTAAATAAATTGATACTAGCGGGTGGTTTGTCAAATGATATTTGAGTCTACTTTTAAAGAGTTGTACTAGAGTTGAATTTAATTTTTTAAAATGTTATTATTAAAATTACATTTGCAATGAGAGTTGATTTGTGATTTTGATAATAACTTGGGATAATTAATTTTAATGAATTAATTAATTTTGATTAAGTAGAATATTTAGTGTCATCCTATCCCTTGTTAGTCCTCACTTTTATTTTCTCACTCATATCATATTTTACATTTTATTTAGATACATTTCATTTATTTTTCGTCACACTTTTTTGTTAGTCTTTAGATCTTTGATTTTAGTTTAGTTATTTCTCCATTCTCCTAAAATTTGTTTTAATATTGAAAAAGCTAAAAAAATTAGAAAAAGCAAAAGTCCAAAAAGAAATTAAATAAAAAATGAATTACATCTTTCCTCTATTGCATGTTTCACCCTTAGATTTGGATTGACGCCCTTACTTACCTCTACACTTTGGATTATTATATTTTGTAGGTATTTGACGGTTTTGATCAACTTGGCTTGCAATAATGACATCCACACAAAAGTCAAGTTATCAACCTCATCAAGGGGAGACCTTATGAATGATGTAGTATATCAGCATAAAATTATTTGAAGAGACTTGTCGCTAGTTTTGGGTTGTTGTGAGTAATACTTCAGCTTAGATGGTACCGTTAGTGTATGTAATAATGAGTTGATTTGGTAACGTAAGGATGTCATGAGGGATAAGTATCTAGGGTTCTTGTACCAGGTTTATCCGAATTTCGACGATGAAATGCCATTATAGGGGGGAGTATGTAACACCCCAAATTTTTATAGCATTTATTTTGGGCATTTTAAATTACACGTGTGCTCGTAATTTAATTAATTCGAGAAAAATAGTGAATTAAATAAATGTTAATTAGTGAACATATGGATTAATATTTATGTGTTATTATATTTAATTATGTAATAAGTAAATGAAATCGTGTTATTTTACATTACGTCGAAAGTGAGTAAAATCAACGGGTTTTATGGTATCTCATTTGGGATGCGCGAGTCGGTCGTGTTGGGATTAAGATGGGAAGTTTGTATTAGGTTACTCGGATGGTGATTTCTAGTGCTCCAATGATCTGGATGAAAAACGTTGCTAATGCCGTTTAATACAAGATTAAACTGTATAAGCAACTTCGAGATGTTTGTTGAAGAAACCCTTTTCTTTTGAAAATAAAAATGATAAACAACAAGATGTGTTTACAAAAACTTATGTACGAGAATAACCAAGACTTTGTAATCGGTTTTAAAACTAAGATAGTTTCAAAAATTCAGCACACTATAGAATGAGATGAGGAGATGAAGATAATCAGAACACACAGTTTTTAAAGTGGTAAAACCTACCCCAATAGCGGAAACATCCACGGTGACTTCTAAGTCACGAAAGTAAAAATCCACTAAAAACAAATAGCAGTTACAAATAATACAACATACATGCACACAACTCAGCCTATTCTAAGTTTAGGAATATACCCCACTTGGTGTCCTTCTAACTTCTCTTAGATCTGATTGTTGATGATGTTCTTCCAGTTTGATAACTTCCCCTTTGTTTTAGCTTCCTTGCGTCGACTCAATAATCTTTGATCTTATTCACAACACTTCCAGTGTGGTAGTGTGTTAAGTGTTTGTGATGTGATTTCTAAACACATGCATGAACTCACACACACTTAGTTTTTACAAACAGTCCTAGAAAATTACATATAAAGACTATATGCTGTGATTTTCTTTTCTTTCTTTCTTACAGAACTTGAAACCTTTTTGACCTTTAATATATTCCAGATTCCACGGAAATCTTGCTTCAAAATCGGTCAAGACCTTAATCAATCTCTGTTTTAAAAATATTTTTGAGATTAAAAATCTCCAAGTGAGAATCCAACTAGGTCAAGGTTAAGTTTTATAAGAACAGAAACCATAAAATATTTACCGATCTGAATCAGCAAAGATTTTCAAAAAAATGAGAAAGAAATATGCAGATCTAGTGAAATATAACATGCAAAGTGTAGATCTAAGATTTCTATGATAAAGAAATACAGATCTTCACAAAAATGTTTAAGTTGGTAATAAGATCACAGATCAAGAGGTTACAGCTTCAAATGAACAAACCAGTAACACCACTCTCTCTCAAACACTTAAGATTGTGTTTGGGGTTTTGTATATATGAAGGTTTGATAATGATTTGAAGTTGTTTAGGGTTAGGGTTAGGGTTTCTCTAACACATTTCCCTTTTTCTCTCTTTTCTTTTTCTCTCTTCTCTCTCACTTCTCTTCTCTCTTATTTTTCTCTCAATTTGGACGACTGCCAAAAGTTCCCAAAGGTTGAGAATAGGAGGGTTTATATAGGAGCCAAGGAAGGTTCTGGATTGCTGATCGAAATCAACGGTTGAGATTAGGTCTTCCTTATGTTGACTTGATCCAAGGGTAGTAAAACAGCGGTGGTTAAACTGAATGTGATTGGTCCATAGAGATAGCACAAGGATAGACTTAAAACGCATGCAGGCCATAGATAAGGTTTAATCTAACGATCCATAATGCACCAGGCAGTTCTCTCACAAAACAAACACAAAATGATGCATCAGGAACGTGACAAGTGTTGGCATACTATTGGCTTGCAAACGCGCGTCAAAAGTAATTAGAGGTAACACCCTGAAGTCTCTAGCGCTTTAATATTCTACCCAATCAAACATTCTAATGAAAAACATATTTTTCATAATAGCATTTTAACCCCACAAAGTTTATAAAAACACTTTTTATTTAAGAAATCATTATTTTAAAAATGTTTAAAATTCCCAAAAATTATTAAAACAACATTTTAAGGGGAATTTAACACACAATCAATTTTAAGCAATATATACACATGTATGCACTTCTAATTTGTGTAGTGTGATTCAATTATACCTTGTTTGGATCATTGAAGAGGATTAGAGAGAATAATTCTGAGGTTCTTTGGATTCTAGGTTAGACAACCAATTTTGTCACAATTTCGAAATTAGTTGAGCACTTATACAATATAGACTTAAGTAAGTCAAAGCTATAAGGTGCTTCAATCTCCCCCTTTGGAAATATGAGACAAAATCTCCTTTGAGTTAGCTTAAACTCTTAGGGAACCAAAAAAAATAAAACCTAGTCCTATACAAAAGATACTATCTACCCATTTCCTAGAAAGTCAAAAATTACATAACTCAACTATTTACAAAATTTGTACACTAGAAATGGTAGAACATCAGTAGAAGAGGTTCCTGCAAATATGCACACTAAGATCAAGCAGTTTAGATGAAATGTGAACAAAACATTGAACCCGTAAGACTCAAATTTCTCCCCCATTTTGTCTCAAATGGACAAAGGGTAAAAATTACGATCTTAAGAGTTTAATCAGCACATACCATACCTATAGAATTATGCAAATACAGAAATTTGTTATAGTCCAGAGGTTTAGTGAACATGTCTGGAAGTTGCAGATCAGTAGGCAGTTAATGAATTTCTAACTCCTTAGTCTCAACAAGTTCGCGTATAAAGTGATGCCTTATTTTGATATGCTTAGTTCGCGAGTGTTGAACCGGGTTTTTAGATATGTTAATAGCGCTTTGATTGTCACAATACAATTGTAACTGATCTTCTTTAATCCCATAGTCGCTTAACATTTGTTTTATCCAGAACAATTGAGCACAGCAACTTCCTGCTGCTATATATTCGGACTCAGCCGTAGATAAAGATGTGCAATTCTGTTTTTTGCTACTCCAACCTACTAAATTATTGCCGACATAATAACAGGCACCTGATGTACTTTTACTATCATCAGTACAACCGGCCCAATCAGCATCAATATACCCTATGATGGTGATGCAGGTATCATTAGTGTACCTAAATCCAAGATTAAGAGTGCCTTTATGTACTTTATTATACGTTTTACACAAGATAAATGGCTCTCTTTAGGGTTATTCTGGTAACGAGCACACAGACATACAACATACATTATATCAGGTCGTGAGGCAGTTAGATAGAGTAGACTACCAATCATACTACGATAAAGTGTGGAATCAACTGACTTTCCATTTTCATCTTTACATAATTTAACAGTAGTACTCATAGGCGTTTTGGCAACTTTAGCATTATCTAAACCAAATTTCTTAACAAGATCTAAGGCATACTTAGTTTGAGAGACAAATAATCCATCAGAATTCTGTTTCATGTGAAATCCTAAGAAAAGTTGTAGCTCCCCCATAAGGGACATGTGAAACTCCTTATGCATAATAGCAGAAAAAGAGTTAACTTCAGATGTTGAAGTAGACCCAAAGATGATGTCGTCTACATAGACTTGGGCTATAATAATGTTTTTGTCAAAATGTTTGACAAAGAGGGTCTGGTCATTTCCTCCTCTCTTAATACCCTTATCCAACAAAAAGTTGGAAAGGCGTTCATACCAAGCTCTAGGAGCTTGTTTTAAGCCATACAAAGCCTTTTTTAGACGAAAGACATGGTCTGGGTATTTTGGGTCAATGAACCCTTTGGGTTGTTCTACATACGTTTCTTCGGACAGAATTCCATTGAGGAAGGCAGACTTGACATCCATTTGATAAAGTGTAAATTTTAAGTGACACGCTATGGAGAAAAGAAGTCGAACAGATTCAAGATGAGTGACAGGGGCAAATGTCTCGCTAAAATCTATTCCTTCTATTTGTGAGTAACCTTGAGCAACTAGTCTAGCTTTGTTTCTAAGGATTACCCCATTTTCATCAGATTTGTTCTTGAAGATCCAACGTGTGCCAATAACATTTTTGTTTTGAGGCCGTGGTACAAGATACCAGACATCGTGAATGAAAAATTGTAAAAGTTCTTCCTGCATCGCAGAAATCCAGTGTGTGTCATTCAATGCTTCATTAACATTTTTCGGTTCCACAAGGGAGACGAAACATGCATAATTAGCATAATTTCTTAACTGGGATCTAGTACGGACTGGCTCATTAGGATTACCAAACACGTTATCAATGGGATGATCTTTAGAGACCCAGTCAGGTACTTATGGACTCTCAATAGGTAATGAGTCATCTATTTATGGTGAATCAGTTTTGAAATCATTTTCAGATTCAGCCACAATAGGTGATTCAGATATCTTATTTTCGACAATAGTGTCGCTTACAATTACATTTATCGATTCAATAAGGGTCTTAGTACGCAGATTGTATATACGATAAGCACGACTGTTTGGAGAGTAACCTAAGAAGATGGCTTTATCACCACGCGTCTCGAATTTAGACAGATGTTCTCTGTCTTTACAGACATAACACTGACTTCCGAAAGTTCTTAGATATTTCAGATTAGGCTTCTTACCGTACCACAACTCATAAGAGGTTTGCTTAGTGTTTTTTCTAAGGTAAACTCGATTAATGATATGACAAGCAGTTCTAATAGCTTCTACCCAGAAGTATTTAGGTAGAGATTTGGCATGCAACATAACACGTGCCATCTCTTGAAGAGTTCGGTTTTTCCTTTCGGCAATATCGTTCTGCTGAGGAGTCTTAGGGGCACTAAATTCGTGTTTATAACCGTTGTAGTCACAATATTCAACTATTCCCGTGTCTATAAACTCTCCCCCTCTATCGCTACGAATGCGATTGACTTGTGTGTCCTTCTCATTTTCAATTCTTAGTAAAATTTTCAAAAATTTCTGAAACGTGTCAGATTTATGTTTCAAGAAGGCAACCCAAGTGAATCGTGTAAAATCATCAACCATGACAAGGACATAACTGTGTACACAAAGACTAACAGTTCGAGAGGGACCGATAAGGTCCATATGGATGAGATCTAAAGGTCTAGAGGTGAGAATGTCTTTAACCTTTTTATGCGAAGTCTTAACTATTTTTCCTTCCTGGCAATGACCATAGACAACACTGGAAATAGGTTTAATTTTAGGAATACCTCTAACAATCTCTTTACTAGACAATCTACCAAGGATATCATAACTTAGGTGACCCATACGATTATGCCAGATTTCATTGTCATCCATTCTGACAATGTTACAGGTTTCAGAACTAGTCTTGACAGTATAACAATTGTCAGGTGTTCTAAATCCGGTAATAATGCATTCACCTTTATCATTTAGAATTTTGCAATTGTTCTTTGAAAAGGTGACAGTATGGTCTGAGTCACAAAATTGTGATATACTTAGGAGGTTGGCTTTAAGGCCTTTAACTAAAAGTACATTTTCCAACACATGCATTCCCTCTTCTTTTAGGGTTCCTTTACCTATGATTTGGGATGAAACTCCGTCACCAAAAACTACTTTACCTCCAGAAAATCTGGTTTTGTTTAAGAGTTTGGTTTCATCTCCTGTCATATGTTTGGAGCATCCTGAATCTAAATACCAACCAGATGAAGTGTGTTCAGCCTTTAAGGCAGTGATAACAATGTTACACTTCATTTGGGGTAAAAGATCATCTTTTCTAACCCAAATAGCTCTAGTTTTAATTTTGCGCAAGTTTGCTCTTATTTGATAAAATTTTTGAGAAGCAACTTTTTATCGAAAAATATTTGGAGCAACAAACTGATTTTTGTGGAAAAGTTGAGCTTTTGGTTTAGGAAAGTTTCTGGGAGCCTTTCTCTTAAATGAACTCTTAGTTTTGGTCTTTTATTCCTGTAGTTAGAGTTCTTGTCAGGTTGTCTTGGAAGGACATAATGGTTACGATTTTGCCTAGAATAGTTAAAGTTCTTGTAAACAGGAGTGTTGTACACAGGGGTGTTTAGACGCCTAGCATAACAACCTTCAAATGAATGACCATAAATGTCACAGTAGGAGCAATATTGATTGCTTGAGGGATGTACTTCCTTAGGAAAACTTCTAAAGATAGGTTTAACAGGATTATGTTCAGCAGTCCTATTCCTAGGAGGTATGGTTTTAAAGGTAGATTCAGCCTTTCTGATCAAAGGACAGACGTATTTAGTCTCAAGTGTAGTGTCAACCTTAGAGTTACTAGACTCTCCAATGTCTTTCTGTTGTTCCTTTTGATCAAATTCCTTTTTAATAAAATGAAAATCTGGACATGTTTCGATTGGTCTTTTGCCTCCAGACACAAACTTAATAGGTTCAAGATTTGTAGTTTATGGTTTATTCTTAGGGCAGAATCCAATACCGGTTCTACCATCAGAATTGGTCTTGGAGTCAACAACAAAGTCAGTGAAACAATTTGAATTGTTTTCAAACTTATAAATTTTTTTGAAAGCAGTAGCTGTCTTTGTTTTTGCTTCCTCCAGTTCTAATAATGTTCCCTTGTATTTCATTTCCAGGGTTTCATTAGTTTTAGTCAACTCTTTTTATTTTTGATCAAAAGTTTCAATTTCAGATTGATGAGATAGACACTGGTTAGTGTACTCTTCGGCATTCAGCTTCACAATAAGACTTAGATCATCTAATTTCTTAGTCAGGTCTCTAACAGTCTTCTCCAGTCTAGTGCCTTTTTTAAGAGTTTTAGCATACAAAGTATGAATATCTGGGAGGTCATCTGTGTCTGAGTCGCTAAGTGAAGTGTGTGTAGTGTCCCCTAACGATTCAGTTTTAGTACTCACGCACCCATTTACATCGTCGTTATCGAGATCACTTTACCTCACACACACGGAACTAGAGCTAGCAACATTTTCAGATAACAAGGCATCTAGGCCAGTCAAAGCAGTATTCACACAAGCAGTAGTAGGAGTATTATTATCACACACAGGCATATCATCGTTGTAAATGATCTTAGCATAAAAGGACATGCAAGGGTCAAGTACATTTGATGACTCAAGTTCCTCTTCATCAGAGTCACTTGAATCATCCCAAGTTTTACAGACATTGGCTCTATTGTGTGTGTTGGATTTATTCAGATTAACTCTGCAATTGTGAGCAATGTGACCTAGTTTCCCACATCTAAAACATTCAATATTTTTAAGGTCTCTGTTAGATCTGAAGTTGTTGTCCTCAGGAGGTTTGTCAAGACCTCTCTCATGAGGTTTGGGATTAGACACAGTTGGATAATTAGGCTTGCCTTGTTTAGATGCCTGTTTGTTTCTAAATTTAACAATTTTCTTAAATTGTTTTGACATTAAGGCAATCTGATTATCTAGTTTGTCTATATCACACTCCTCATCAGAGTCACAGTTTGTCAGATTAGTCTCATGTTTAGATATCTTAGAAGAAAAACTCAAGTTAGAGTTGGGCTGTTTTCTTTGAGACTGATTTAATTGTTTCTTAAAGTCTAATTCCATTTCCACAGTCCTAAGTTTGCTACTGAGTAACTCAGGGGTGAGGTTTTGATCACTCATCTCCTCAATAGCATACCTTTTGCTGTCAAACTTTTGTGGTAATGATCTTAGAATTTTAGAAACAATCTCATTCCTATCATATGTAATACCATTAGCATGCAACTTAGTAACTATATCAGTTAGGTTCATGTAAAAGTCGTCAAAAGACTCAGAGTCAGACATAATCAAAGAGTTGTACTGCTGGGTAAGCATTTGAGTTTTAGCAGCTTTAACTCTTGAGTCTCCTTCATGGGCAGTGATTAATGTGTCCCAAGCTTCCTTGGAAGTGGCACAAGATGAGATTCTCTTGAACTCATACTCATTAATAGACATAAAAATGGCATTCTTGCCTTTATTGTTATTTTGAGAAATAGTTTTCTCTTCTTGGGTAAACTCACTTAAGATTTTCTTTACCCTCTCATCACTTCCTTCAGTGGCTGGTTTAGTAGGATAAGTATATCCGTTTTCAATAATGTCCCAGACATCATCTCCTAAAGTCCCTTGGATGAATGCAACCATTCTTACTTTCCAGTAAGCAAAGTTGTTTCCATCAAAGAGTGGAGGTCTGGACAGATTACCAAACCTTTCATTCTTCTCATCCATAGTTAGGATTTTTCAGAAAACGATTTCAGAAACACAAGATCTTTTTGAAATAAAAGTTTACAGGGCTCTGATACCAATTGAAAAACGTTGCTAATGCCGTTTAATACAAGATTAAACTGTATAAGCAACTCCGAGATGTTTGTTGAAGAAACCCTTTTCTTTTGAAAATAAAAATGATAAACAACAAGATGTGTTTACAAAAACTTATGTACGAGAATAACCAAGACTTTGTAATCAGTTTTAAAACTAAGATAGTTTCAAAAATTCAGCACACTATAGAATGAGATGAGGAGATGAAGATAATCAGAACCCACAGTTTTTAACGTGGTAAAACCTCTCCCAATAGAGGAAACATCCACGGTGACTTCTAAGTCACGAAAGAAAAATCCACTAAAAACAAATAGTAGTTACAAACAATACAACATACATGCACACAACTCAGCCTATTCTAAGTTTAGGAATATACCCCACTTGGTGTCCTTCTAACTTCTCTTAGATCTGATTGTTGATGATGTTCTTCCAGTTTGATAACTTCCCCTTTGCTTTAGCTTCCTTGCGTCGACTCAATAATCTTTGATCTTATTCACAACACTTCCAGTGTGGTAGTGTGTTAAGTGTTTGTGATGTGATTTCTAAACACATGCATGAACTCACACACACTTAGTTTTTACAGACAGTCCTAGAAAATTACATATAAAGACTATATGCTGTGATTTTCTTTTCTTTCTTTCTTACAGAACTTGAAACCTTTTTGACCTTTAATATATCCCAGATTCCACGGAAATCTTGCTTCAAAATCGGTTAAGACCTTAATCAATCTCTGTTTTAAAAATATTTTTGAGATTGAAAATCTCCAAGTGAGAATCCAACTAGGTCAAGGTTAAGTTTTATAAGAACAGAAACCATAAAATATTTACCGATCTGAATCAGCAAAGATTTTCAAAAAAACTAGAAAGAAATATGCAGATCTAGTGAAATATAACATGCAAAGTGTAGATCTAAGATTTCTATGATAAAGAAATACATATCTTCACAAAAATGGTTAAGTTGGTAATAAGATCATAGATCAAAAGGTTACAACTTCAAATGAACAAACTAGTAACACCACTCTCTCTCAAACACTCAAGATTGTGTTTGGGGTTTTGTATATATGAAGGTTTGAAAATGATTTGAAGTTGTTTAGGGTTAGGGTTTCTCTAACACATTTCCCTTTTTCTCTCTTTTCTTTTTCTCTCTTCTCTCTCACTTCTCTTCTCTCTTATTTTTCTCTCAATTTGGACGACTGCCAAAAGTTCCCAAAGGTTGAGAATAGGAGGGTTTATATAGGAGCCAAGGAAGGTTCTGGATTGCTGATCGAAATCAACGGTTGAGATTAGGTCTTCCTTATGTTGACTTGATCAAAGGGTAGTAAAACAGCGGTGGTTAAACTGAATGTGATTGGTCCATAGAGATAGCACAAGGATAGACTTAAAACGCATGCAGGCCATAGATAAGGTTTAATCTAACGATCCACAATGCACCAGGCAGTTCTCTCACAAAACAAACACAAAATGATGCATCAGGAACGTGACAAGTGTTGGCATACTATTGGCTTGCAAACGCGCGTCAAAAGTAATTAGAGGTAACACCCTGAAGTCTCTAGCGCTTTAATATTCTACCCAATCAAACATTCTAATGAAAAACATATTTTTCATAATAGCATTTTAACCCCACAAAGTTTATAAAAACACTTTTTATTTAAGAAATCATTATTTTAAAAATGTTTAAAAATTCCCAAAAATTATTAAAACAACATTTTAAGGGGAATTTAACACACAATCAATTTTAAGCAATATATACACATGTATGCACTTCTAATGTGTGCAGTGTGATTCAATTATACCTTGTTTAGATCATTGAAGAGGATTAGAGAGAATAATTCTGAGGTTCTTTGGATTCTAGGTTAGACAACCAATTTTGTCACAATTTCCAAATTAGTTGAGCACTTATACAATATAGACTTAAGTAAGTCAAAGCTATAAGGTGCTTCACTGGAATGGGTCGAGATAGTCAGAATTAGATACCCGAGGATTGTAATCGGGTTTCGGGGACTTTTTAGGCCAGATGGGACCCGTATAAGGGCGTTCATGTCATTTTACACTTAGCACTTAGCCTAGTTTCGGGATTTAGGTTATATCTTGGTAAGGTGGATGGAGTGGGAAACCATTCCACCATTCCAAAAGACCTAGGGTTGAGAGATAAGAGAAAAGAGAAGGGATAACTCAAGAGCAAGGGAAGGAAATCATTCAGGGAAGGGATTGGAGTAATTCTGGGCTAGAACCCTTGTGCAAGAAGGTTCATAGAGAAGGAAATTATAATATATACAGCCTAAAGGAAATTGTTTATCTTTCTTTGATGCTTTATGTTATTTTAATAATTCATATCATACTTGGTGTAGAAAAATAAATTTTGGGGTGGGATTCACATGTAAAAACAGGAACTTTAGTAACCAAACTATAGAAAGATAATCTGATTGTAATCCCATAATAAATCTGAGATTGATCTATGTAAAAAGATATGATCTTGAATGGTTCTTGTGAGAATTGAATGAATCTTGAAATTGAATTAAGAACGTGAATGATGCTTGTTAATTATATTGAACCCCGTGAGTTAATATGTTAGCAGATGAATTCGAACGTAAAAACGTGCATCATTACATTTAAGATTGATAGGAAGATGTTATGATGGATTCGGGTGAAGAATGGTGTTCATATAGTGTATAGGTAAGGGTGGGATTTCGTCCAAAATGCACAAGGTCCTCCCAGACCAGACTCGCCCCGGGGCGAATCGGTTCGCCCCTGCTTTTCAGCCTACATTATTTGCTTGGATTTTTCGTGGTCCATTTGGGTTCGGATTGATTTAGGGAGTTTTATGGGTGATTTTGGACTTATGGACAAACATTGGAGAAATTATATTTACCTTGGGTTAGTCGGAAGTCAAATTTGGGTATGGATATACGGGTGTTTGAGTGAATAACACTCGGGTCATTATTAATGAAACGAATAGAGTTTGAAAATGGGCTGGAGTAAAATAGCTTAGTATCCATAATAATAATAATAATAATAATAATAATAATAATAATAATAATAATAATAATAATAATAATAATATTAATAATAATAATAATAATAATAATAATAATAATAATAATAATAATAATAATAATAATAATAATATTATGAATTTATTATAAGTAAGTGAATACTTGAATATTAGGGTGTTGGGAATAGATTCGTGAATCGCGGGGTAGTGCTGCGAGTGATTTATGCACGTTTAGCAGGTTATATATATATGAACTAAGAGAGAGATAAGTGTGTGTGTGTGTGTGTGTGTGTGTGTGTGTGTGTGGACATATCTATGTGATTGATATATGTCAACATACTTACTATATGGATGCTATTGTTCGAGGTTACACGTAGTGGGCGATCCACTGTGGTGATAACTAGCAGGTGTTGGGTCGGTTCCCCATGTCATAGGACCGTTGCATGACCACTGTATGTGAATTTCGAGTCTAGTGGGATAATGTGGTATGGTTATGACCCATGGATGTATGTCTATGAACGCATCCCGTTATGTGTTTACGATTTGGGTTTGATGGTGAGATTCCGACCTGGTGTCCCAAGAGTGGTACGTGATGTACTTGGAGCCTGATAGCAAGCTAGAGAATGCATCCGCGAGGCCTCAGCTCTAAGGATGCGATTATACGTGTATAGTGAGTGACATATATGTATGAGTACGAGATGTGATATGAATATACGTATATGAGAGTGTTATATGTATATGAGTGAATTAAACGAATGTGTGAACATTAAAATTATAACTAGTGTAAAGTTATGTGAATCGGTTAATGATAAGATAATAATTGAGAATTATAATGATAAAGCTTATGTTATAGCTAAATGAAAAACAAAGGTAAGTAAAATACGTGTAGCATGGTTGGGCTGGAGGATTAACGTGTGGGGCTAAGTTAGGTGATCATACCAGCTAGGCGGGGGGATACTAAGGAATTAAAATGAATGCGCTAGGTGCGCACTATAGACGACGGGCAAGGATTATCTCATGTGAGTGCGACACTAGTTTTAATATAAACCATAATGATGCATTTGCATTATTTCATTAAATATTTTCAAATGGTTTTGGGCTTTAACCCATATCAAAAATACTTTTTCAAAACCTTTTAGGTGCTCAGCCATAGAGATGCCATGCTTAGTTATCCTTTCAGTCAGATGATCCTGCAGCATCTGTGGATGCCTGCACGGATTAATTAGACACTTCTATCATTAATATCTAGATAGGATTTCAGTTAAGTCATTTTTAGGGCATGTTGTCCATGGTTGGACAGTCCTTACTTTGTTCGGACTTTGTGTTATTTCATTTTCAGTTGGATTATTGTATTGGGATTACCGAGAGTTGTCGGTTAATTTTATTTATTTCATCTCTAAGTATTCATTTTATTATTATGGTGAATGTGTATTTAAATTATTGGAATGTTTTGTTAAATGGTTGAAAGTTTTATTAAAGCAAATTAATAAGTTTTTAAAAGTTGGCACCGACTTAATTGGTTATTAGTAATTAATTTTGGTTTTCGACAGTAATGCTAAGAGTAGGTCAGTCTGAGATTCCTGTTTTATTTTAGTAGAAGGCTGGACATCCGTTATTTTAATATGAGGGGTGTCACAGATTGTTTCAGAGCATCAGATTCTAGTGTCCTTAGGATCTGTGCGGACTTGCTACGTTTTAAACATTATTTTTTCTTTGATGTAGAGCTAAGTGCTTAGTATTGTTGATTCATATTGCGCTTTTGCGTTATCCTCCTATTATGTATAAATGAAATGAATTTTATATGAATTCAGCTTTGTTTTAGAGGACGACCAGCTAGGGCCGCCAGGAGGGCCAAAGAAAGCGAGGCTCAACCGGAGCCGCAGACTATTCAGGGGATGGTGACTATAACAGAGGTCGCCAGTACTGGTTCCCAAGAAGTTAATGCTGCGATGACCTCCATGGAGAAGTAGTTTCCCCAAGCATTGCAGCAGTAGCCAGTAGCGCTAATTCAGGTTCACCTAGTGCCGTCAAAATGGGAGAGAGTTGGAGAGGCCTTTTAGAAGGGCCATTCGTCGGAGTTTCATGGAAATGGTAGCTAGCCAATAAAAGAAGGACATCTAGAGACACTTATTTATGGTTGAGTGCCACTACACCAAAACAGACCACTTGTCATAATAAAAAACCTTGATAAGTCAACCTTATCATGGTCAAAGAACGTGACATCAATAGGGGTGACAACAAATTTGTTACAAACATGACACGGTCAAAATCCATGATAAGTTTTTCCTTGTCATGGATGTGTCATGGTTAAAAATCTTGACAAGTCCGTGACAAGGAGAACTTGTCATGGACAAAGTTCGTGACATGTACTTAACAATTATTAACTTGTCACGGACATGTCACGGTTAAAGATTGTGGCAAGTTCTCCTTGTCGCGGTCAAAGTCTATGATAAATCTGGGCAGCAATATAAAAAAACTATTTGGCAGTGTGGCCACTGCCACTACCCAGCAGTATATTATCACCTATAACAGCAAATATATGATATATTATCTCAATAATTAACAACAACAAACATTCAATATTCATTATAATCAAACACGAGAAAAATATAAACAAGAAACACAATATATAAACTCAAATTTGAATGTTTAATATAAATATTTACATAATGTTCATTCATTATCAACTTGATGGAGAAATCTAGGCCATACTATGTACGAATTGACACAGCCCTTAATATGTCGTACGCCGCACAATTAGTTCAACCACACGACTTTATTTTATTTTCCCACCCACACTTTGGTTATGTGGACCCGAGCCTCGTGTGGTTACAACGGATGGTTATGCACTAAGCAACCTGGGTGTACATTCGAGTCCCTCAACCTCTGTCTATTCCAGTGTCTCCCCATAAGCCTATTAACTACACTCTATCCCAACTAATTGCAAATTGAGTAGTTGGGACGAGGGGGTATCGGTGAGGTGAGGGTGAGAAAGACGAAGCAGTGATCTCCTCATCCACTACTTTCTCATTGCCCTTCCTTGAGTTGGACCCATCTTAACCTTAAAGAGCATGCTTGACAAACAAAAACATTTTATGCAATGTTTTCTCTAGGTGCTCAAACTTCTCAGCGTTATTGGTCTGCAACTCGTCCACCTTGCGTGCCAGCCCGGTGTTACTTGTCGCAATCCTACTGAGCCTCTACTTCCCCATCTGAGAGCTAACACCCTGAGTACGGTCTTTGTAATCCCGCCCAAGCACTTGGCTAAGTGCGTACGTACTCGGAGATGCTTTGTCGATATCACTATGCGAGTTGTGGACTTCTATGAGCTTTTCCTGAAACAACAAAAAAGTACGTAATTAGATGAATTAATAAAAAAGTATGTTATTAAAAAAATTATTTTGATAACATAATTAAAATTATAACTTGCAATAGTGGCGTCCATGATCGGATTCACCTCCTTATCCATCCCTTTCTTCATTTGAATTGCCACATAGGCATCGATCCTATGTGGCTTACCCCAGGACAACTCCTCGTCTCCTGAAATAAAATAATTCAAAATTATTGAATTATTAAATAATTATAACTAAATAGAATAAAATAAAACTAAAATGAAATAACATTTAAAACTTAACATCCTATGTTATGCCACGGCATAAAACGTATGCTCGGAGTAATGTACGTCTACCTTCTTGTCCCGATTTTCCCTCCTCAATTCATGAGAGGACAATTGCCTATCCGATATCTCATTATAGAAAAATTGTTACCAGTTTGCTAATGAGATTGGCTCCTTCTTGGGTACTATATCCCTACATTATAAGACGGACTCCCGGTCCCGACTAAAATAATGTGCATGCATAATTTTCTTCCACGTTTTTCATTGATCTCTTAGTTATTCCAATGTGGAGTCGTATGCTTGTGCGTGCAAGTTGAATTGTTCCGGTCAAACGGATACAAAATAAAATGAAAGATAGTTAGTCGTATTTAAATTATAAAATAAAATATAAATATTATTCAGTCAGGCAAGTACCTATAATGCCCCCCCCCCCCCCCAAATAGCCATATTAACCTCATATGGAACCTACCTCCAATCAGTATACTCGGGGCCAATAATCATTTTGAGCAATCGCAAGGCCCCAAGTTGGAAGTTCGTCTTGCTCTCCACTAAAATCCCCAACTTGCCCCACTTTAGGGGCCTAGTACTAATCGAGCCTTCCTCGCCCCTACTTCCTCGACGCCTCGATGAAGACATATCCTGCAAAAATTATTGTTAATGGAAACATATATATAAGAAGATGAATTAGATATATAAATAATGAATTAGTTTTCAATATATATTAAACCAAATTAATGACATTAGAAGAATACAAATCCATATCATAAACTAAACTAATAATTATTTAAAATAATTAGAATACATATGATCTAAGAATTATTTCATATTGGGTTTATGTCACAGATTTTGAAATAATGCTTAAATTGATTAAAATTCATATTCATATATTCACTAACTAACCAACAAAGATTGATTCAAATCCTCCAAAACTAATCAAATCCAAATGAATAAATTATCATCCGATAATAACAAAGCACTAGAAGAATACAAATTAACGACAATAGAAAAACACAAATTCATATCATAGACCAAACTAAGAATTGTTTCAAATAATTGGAATACTTATTACAAATCTAAAAAAAAATTCAAATCCGGGTTATCATCCAAAATGGATTAATATTCGGTAGGAGAACGCAAGTTACTCGCAACTAGTTAGACGCTTTGGCGCATGTAGGACGATTTACCAAGACTCGTTGTTGATATACTCCGAGTAAAACACTTGCTTGACCTTTTGAAAAGAGCAAACAAATGGCTCATCGCGCACATGCTCGTTTCTCTTCAACTTGGACAGGTCAACCATGATCAAATTGGTATTAGGATCAACTTCACAAGCATTTTTATCCTCAACTCGTACCCAATCACAGCAAAACACTGCCTCTTTGAAGTTTATATAGTCCAATTAAATGTTCTGAATTACACCATAGAAAGTCATTTTAGCTTAAACAAGGTTTTTATCTTTCACACTCGCTCAAAAATAAGTATGAGCCAGGGCCGGCCTAAGGAGTAGGCCAATGAGGCAACCGCCTTGGGCCCCCAAATCTGATATAAAAATATAGGCCCCAAATATTGTATAGGTGTGCATTATATAAGTTTCTAAAAATAGGCCCAAGCCTAAAAGATAAATTTAAAATCCACCCACCAACAACTAACCGTTCATCTCCACTTGCTCATTCATTACACTCATTTAAGAACTGAAAAAAACAGCTCCCACCCCACCCAAGACCAACTCTCCAAATTCCATCCAAGTTCCAACCAATTAAACTCTCTTTCATTATCTCTAAAAAAATCAACCCTCTTTTAAATGCTTACAATACTCTCAAGTTTCAACCCAAAAATATTCGAGAGGTTTGTATTTTTTTATTCACCCTCTCTCATTATCTCATGTTAATTTTTTAGATTGAAATCTTCATTGTTGTTAAATATAAATGTTGTTTTTTATTAATTTATTGAACTTTTGTAAAATGATGTTAATTTTTTTGTTAAGTTATTCTTGTTCACATTTTTTTTAAATCCAGAAATATAAATGTCATTTTTTTACTAATATGTTAAACCCTTTTATTAATTTTTTTAAAGGTTGTTATTTTACTAATCTAAGGTTTAAAGTGTATATAAAGTCATCTCTTCTTGTTGTCATTTTTGTACCTCTTCTTGTTGTCATTTTCTTAAGTTCTTGTTGTCATTTTTTTATTAATCTGTCATTTTTTTAATTATAATTATTGTTTGTTAATTTTTGGATTTAAATATTGTTTTTTATATTTTTGAATTTAAATGTTGTTCTTGTTGTCATTTTTTTATATTTTAAACACTTAGATTAGTACAGACAACATTTATATTTAAAGATTTAAATGATGTAGTTTAAAAGTGAATAGAAAGTTATATGCTCTTGTTATCATTTTTTTGTTAATCTGTCCCTTTTTTTAAATTATAGTTCTTAATGTTAATTTTTTTTGTTAAGTTCTTGTTATTAATCTTGTTGCTCCTTTTAATCTGCTATTAATTTTTTTTATTCTAATGATGTTCATTTTTTATGTGTTTCTTCAGCATTTTTTTTAGCAAAGAAGGGCTTTCAAAATTGCTTTACAAATTCAGCAAAACAGGTTCCAATGTTCCTTTATTTTGTTGTGGTCGGAAATTTTTAGATTGATTGTTGGGTTGTTGTGTATTCTATTTTGTTCGTTTCTTGTTAGCTTGTAAAAATACATATTATACATTTCGGAAATAAAAATATTATATAAAGGGCCCCATTTTATAAGTTCGTCTTGAGCCCCCAAATCTTCGGGGCCGGCCCTAGTAAGAGCCTTGTATAAAATACCCGAGTTATATACAGTTGTATTTTTCTCGTACACCCTTGCACCGAATACATAATTGTTCAATCGATACTTTTTGTACTCATTTTCCTCGAGCAAGGGTCCAATTGCTAAATGAGCAAGCCTTGTTGTCGCATCACCCATCTTTAAGAGCTGATATTATAGATAAATTAATTATGTTAGTTTTAAAGCTTTCTTATAATATGTCATTTATTAAAAGACATTCTCATTATAATTACCTCGTGTGACACCCATAACCTATATTCGTTGTCTTATTATGCCATCCTTGTTTGTCTTTTATTGTTTTATACGCATCATATTTCCTACATTGACTGTGACGAACATAGTACAAAATTGATCAAGTACAAAAGTTGAAATTATATAAAAGTTAAAATAATATAAACTTACTTTTTCCATCTTCACGAGTTTCTAGATAACGAGCTACTTGTTCATGCTGTAAACTTATTGATTTCACTCGCGTGACCATCATATTACCACCCTTATCGACGAACTCATCATTGTTATCTGCACTGTTTGGATCGGGTATATATTCTCGAGCATAGATTAATGGCTCCATGGTGATGTATTCATCAATGATTGATCCTTCAATGTATCATGTATTCTTGACATAATCTTTGAAAAATTTCATCAACCTTTCAAACGGGTATATCCATCGATACCTAGCTAGGCCGCAAAGAAGTGTGTCGTCACATAAATTTATCCACAAGTGAATACTTATGTCAAAAAATGATGGGGGAAAGTATCACTTCAGCTATAGCTAATTTTGCGGTCGTTATGTGCCTTCGATTGACTACCTTTTAACATAAAACTGTGAAGCGGTTACTAATTTTCCCAATGGCCCTTCGCAAATCCTTATTCTTAGATAAATAGTGCTTAAACAATAAAGTAACTAATTACATGATCACATGCCAATCATGAGACTTGCACTTATGTAAATCGTGGGTAGCATAACTAACAAACCTTTGCAAGTTGGATGAAAAATTAGCAGGAACTTTTAAATTATATATTGTGTCTAAAAGCATCTTTCTTTTCTTACTTGTCAAAGTAAAGGAACCAGGGGGAATTATTTTCCTTCCATTACTATCTTCTTTCAACCATAGCTGTGACTTAAGTTTTCAACGATTTAAGGTCTTTTTGTGCATTTTCTTCATCCTTCAAACGACTCCCCTAAGGCATGTGCCCACAATATGTTCAATGATGTTCTTATCCTCATGCATTATCTTCAATACATAACGTACCGAGTTACCCTTCCAATAAGGCAAGTCAAATAAAATTGACCTCCTAGACCATGCCTTTCTTATCTCACTTTTATTCCTAATTGGAATCTTCTTATGCTTGACATTCTTTAATTTAGTATTCTTACTTGACATATTATGTCCACAATTATAAGATTTATTCTCAATTTTTGAACCTAAAAGTTTTCTCGAAGGTAGCCTATGTTCGACCCTGCTCAGTAAAAAATTGAAACTTTTTCAAATCTAAAACTATGATTGGGGGCTAAAAACCTCCTATGGGAAGCTTTGAGATACATAAATTCAGTCTCCTCTCCATAAATAGGACACCCCAAATAACCATGTACTACACAACCAGATAATGTCCCAAAAGATAAAAAATCATAAATCAATATATCTTTAAGTGTAAACTCTTCTATTTTACAAGAGTCAAATGCTTGCACACCCTCTTCCCATAACTCATTTAATTATTTTACCAAAGGAGAAGTAGACATATATGTCTTCACTTGGTGTCTTTGTCACAGGTATCAATAACGGCAACATAAAAAATTCACACCTCATATACTGTGAAGGAGGGAGATTGAGTGATGCTAGGATCACTGGCCATGCACTTTGATTGGTGCTTAGATTTTTAAATAGATTGAAACAATCTGTTGATATTGCCAATCAAATATTATGCTATTCTCGATAAAATTGGGATACTCATAACTTGTAGAATCAATAGGATGACACGTGAGATTATCTTCTACTTTCGCCCTAGCATGCTAAGTCATTGCCTCCTTTATCTAGGGTATTGTGAAAAACCGCTTCAATCTACGCCCAACGAGAAAATATTTCAATACTTTTTTAGGCATTTTTGAGCTTGTGCCTTCCTTGCCAGTAGATTTCACATATCTAAGTTTCTCGCATATCAGACCCCAATAGAGATTTTTATACTCCTTTCGGTATAGTATGTTGTTGCACATACAAGCATTGATTGATTTATGTTTCATTCCCAAACCTTTCGAATTGATCTTTATATATCGATAGCTTTTGGGAAGCGTATTATGCTTGGGTAGCAAGTCGTTGACCCAATTCAGAATTCTTATCTTGCTATTGTCAGAAAAACCATATTGGGTCTTCAAACTATGCAAACCAATCATGGCATGCAAACTTGTTTGATCTTTGTCACAACGAGGGTACAACGGTTGACTTGCCTTAAATTTCAAAGTTTGATAGTCATCATCAAGGTTTATCCCAATATCTTCATGAGAACCTAGACCTTCTACATCATCAGTGACCTCGTGTTCTTCCACTTCATGAACTCCATAACCATCATTAACTAAATTCACTAACATATTATGATCTATATTATCTTACTGTCCTTGTACATCTATTTGAATTGATTATTATTGTAAATGTTGCTCAGGGAAAAAGGGAACATGCAATTCCCCATGAAAAATTCACGACCGATAACTATCTTGCATACCCCATCTTAACAGATGTAGTTCAACTATTTTCCACTCAAACACCTTACCATTCCTACACCTTGCATAAGGACACGGAAACTTTTCATCATTAAGACATCTCTTTGTGAATTTAATAAATTCATTAGGACCTCTACGATACTCATCCTCTAGTCTATTTGTCTCACCCATCCACTGTTTATATAAAGGATATCCCATCACAGCCACTACAAACAATCACTTGTTATAATTAATAAGCATTTATTCATAGATTTAAAATCAATAAAAGTGTGAAAAATTCAAGAACCCTATTATGGGTAACAAATATAACATATTTATCCTTTTAGTACATGTATATATATTAAATATAACATTTTATATTAGTAAACGCCAATGGTTCATGTAGTTCATGTACTTGGGTTGAAGTGGACGCGCAATTTATTTCATAAAATTTATTTTTTAGTAAATGTTCTACTTCAATAATGACATAAGAAAACACATTTCATCTTTCAATAATTCTAGGCCTCAAATACACGGGTATTTCGTAACAAATACACCAAAATTCAGCAATAAAAACACCCAAAATGCAATCAAATTGACAAATAAAACGAAAAAAAATCAGATTACAGTTAAATTAAGCAACCAAGTCAGCAACAAATAAGGGTAATTATGTGTTTATATCAACATGTGTGCCTCACTCGTCATCTTTTTTACCCAAATTCTTTTCTCTATCAATCTTCATCAGAACTGTGCATTTTCATAACCCTCGTGCTTACACCAAATTTAAAATAGAGCAACTGATACACATACCAGTTAACTCAACCCCAAAACCACAAATTATAAAGTGATTACCCTTAAATTATTGACCAATATCACATATCCCTTTTTCCCCCACAACAACAATCTCTAAATCTGGATAATCAATTATTAAACAATAATCAACATAATAACTTATAATCAACATAATTATTAATCTATAATCATACCGGTTAGTATTACTATAAGCTACACATGTTAAAACGAAAAATCTGATCAAGGCAAAATTTAAATGCAGGTATATGGGATTATATTACATGTACAAAAATAATGTTATGTAAAAATCGTATCTTATTTGTTGAACCGAAGCCTTAAAATTAACACTTCAAAAGCCTTAAAACCGAACCCTTTGAATGCCCAACTTTGAATTCGATTTAGGGCAGAAATCGACTCTATGTATATATAGAAAGAGAGAAGTCTCAGTTAGTTTGCATGGAATTGTTTTTGAAAAATTAAATATTTTCCTCAATGTAAACATAATTGAAAGGAAGAATAAAACTACAACATGCACAACAATTTGTAAAATTAATTAAAAAACAAAAATTAAAACACCAAATGTATAACCGATTTTTCATCATACCTAACACCAAAAGTAAACTCAGTTTTCTACAATAATATTCTATAGCAATAAACATATTTTTATCATCCTACTGTACATATAAGTTGATTGACATATATATATATATATATATATATATATATACACACACAAGGCATACAATACAATATAGGTAATTAGAAAGAAAGAAAAAAATAAAAACGATTGGGGTACTTAATTTGGGGAGGAAATCGACCAACTTGAAAAGAGAGAAATCGATTGGGGCTGAAATAGATTGAAACCTGCCTTGAATCGGCTGACATAGCTTTGGTATTTGGGGGTTAAATCAATTTGGGGTTTAGGGGACTTAATTGTGCGCGCGTGTCTATGTGTGTGTGTGTGTGAGAGAGAGAGAGAGAGAGAGATGGTATGGAACGACTACTGTTCTATTTTTTTTAGGGTTTTATTTTGGTTTTGTTATCATGGTCGTATCAAAGATCGTGACAATAAACAAATGTTTTCATGATCTTTGACCCTAACATGATCATGACAACACCATTGTCAAGGTCTTTGACTGTGGCATGACCGTGATAAGTTGTTGTCACGGTTGTGTCATGGTTAAAGACCTTGATAATGGCTCTGTGTTTTTTTGTCAAGATTTTTTTACCATAATAACCCTTTGTGGGTGAAAATCGACAAAAACCATTTTTTGGTGTAATGTGTCGTGACACTTAGAAACAAATCTTGGTGACTTTTAATCTCCTAAGAGCGGCATTACAATCTTGGGAGTTAATCACCATGCCTAAGGAGAGAGACACCATGACTGTTCAGGAATTTTAGGTACGATTAGATGCAAGTTCTTCCCAACTGTTGTTCAGACAGAGATGCAGAGGAGGTTCTTAGACTTATCACATGAGGGTCATACAGTGGCCGATTATGAGGAAAAATTCACTCGCTTAGAAAACTTCATGCCCGACGAGGTGATTATGGAGGAGAAAAGGGTCCTTAAGGTTGTTAATGGACTCACGTGGAGAATTCGCCAACACTTATTGGGAAATTTGGCTTTGATGACTTATTCCGATGTCGTCAATGATGCACGTTTACACGGTGAATATCATCGCCTCCATATAAATGGAGCCAAGATAGCTAGAGAGTCTAGCCAGTAGGGCAAGACTGGAGATAATAGTGCTACCTGTCTGAGAGATTCAAATTATGGGGATTTCGACCGGGTGATGGCGGATCCAGGCAGGGCTACCAGCACGTTCCATAACTAAGGCTAAGGGAACAACGGCGGTGGCCATCAAAGCCGAGGTCATAAGGCTAGAGACCGGGGGAGCTCACGGGCAGGTGTTCTGTAAGTGGAGAGCAGGGCCATGTGCGTCGAGCTTGTCCGCTGTGAGCTATGGGACAAGAACAAGGTGCCCAATAGAGGCAATAGTTACAAAAATTATTTAGACAGTTTAGGCGTGAGTATTACATTCATGAACCAATTAAATAGCCTGTGCCATTGGCAATTGAAAGTATGTTTTCTATCCATGGATAAATTGGGAAAGTTTTGTGTGATATGGGTACGTCACAGTATTTTATTAGCGCTAGATTCGTGCGTGAGACAGATTTAGTAGATATATCGTTAGTATTGTTATTTGAGTACATATATATGTACCGTTGGGAAGCGTGGCTCTCTTTAGTCCCATTTGTAGAGGAGCAGATGTGGACACTGGAAGGATATATTTTTTGGATCTACTCAGTTTAGAGAGATATGTTATTCAAGATTGATGATATCTTGGGTATGTACTGGTTAGCGACATTTTGGGCGATAATGGATTGTTCCCGGGCAGGATGTGTTGTTCTAAGATGTCTTATCCTGAAAGAGTTATAGATAAGACTTTAGAGAGTATAGTTGTCTCGTTATATTCGCTCCTTGTGCATGTCGTTATATTCTCTCCTTGTGCGTAGGGACTTTACTGATGTGATTTAGGATATATTGAGGTTACCATCGAGCTGGGAGATTTAGCTCATTATTTATTTAGCACTAGAAACTTAGTGACAGTGCGAGCGTCGTATTGTATGACTCCTTAAGAGAAGTGGGAGGTAAGGATTTGACGTAGTACTTTTGGGGATAGGATTTTGAGTGTCCCAATTATGTGCTTTGTCCCTACAGATCTCGATGATAGACAATGCTAGGTAGTAGTGTATTGGGGGGTTCCTTACTTGGATTTTGCTTGCGAGACGTCCCATGTATAAACCTTAGTAAGCATCGGGAGTTAGGAGACGTGTTGGGTTCTAGAGCATTGGTTTAGCACGCTAATTATTACACGTGTATCTAGATAACACTTTGAGCTGAGAGTTATTATATAATTTAAGGCTAGTGGAGCCAGGTAATGCGGTATAGAAAGCACTGTGGAATGTTTGCACTATTAGTTGATAAGTGGTGCAATCTCAAGAAGGAACTGAGTCGTAATTAGTAGGGTAATCAATTCTACCCTTACTATATATCCATGTTGAACATGTGGGGGTGAGTTTAATATATGTATGCTACATCTGTGATATTTGTGTAGATATGCATGGGGTATAGGGTAAATGGGTTCCCTGGTTAGTTCAATTTTCATTATTGTCCTAGATAACGGAACATGGTAATAATGTATTGAGTCGTATGCCTATAGAGCAGTTAGAAGCAAAATCAGAATAGTAAGATGGACTAAACTTCGTTAGAGGAAGAAAATAGTCCAGACATGTACAACAAGGAGAGATGTCACACCCGAGATTGGTTAAAGGACTGTGAAGACACGGGCAAGGAATCTTTCTTGCCAATAGAGGATCCAACAGTTTTGGAAAGTAGAGCACAGTTGTACTCAGTCAAGTTTTGAAGGTGGCTTGCATATAAATAGGATGTTGATTTTATTAAACGATAAGGACATTTTTAGAGTAGACGAATGGGTCATGATTTTTGGGTATACCCCTAGAAGGGAAGTAAGATGTACTACATAATGTGAAATTTATGATGTATGGTTTGGTGTGGAGGGAGACGTAGTAAAGTTAGTTTCTAGGTGTACCACTCGTTAAATGGAAAAGGTTGGTCCTAAGCGATCAACTCGAGTTTTGTTGTACTTGGTGATTCCAGTTATGGAATGGATAAGTAAACTGGTGGAGTTCATTTTGGGGTTACAAAATTCACGAAGAGATCAAGATTTTCCTTTGGGTTTTCAGGATCGGTTGACCAAAATGGAGCAATTATTTATAATACAAGTCATCTCATCCCAAAAGCTTAATTTTCCAATGTGGGACGTGTTATAGTGGACACCCACCTTAAAATACAACTTTTATAACACTCCCCCTTGGATGTACACTATTTCCACCATTCATTAATTGTTGCCTCATTAAAACCTTACTAAGGAAAAACCCACTGGGAAAAAAATAAAGTGAAGCAAAAAGAGTACAACTATTGTGATCAGTGAATTAATGTTGGACGTGCTTAATGTTGTCTCGTTAAAACCTTTGTTAGGAAAACCCGATGGGACAAAACCTAATAAAAAAAGAGTACAACGCACATATGTCCCAAATTACATTTTCTTATATCCTCCCCCTGATAAGATGCTCCCCCTTATTGATATGTTCAATTTCACTATTGGTGAAGTCGACACATTCCAATCTCGTACACAAACTTCTGAAATGTTGCCTTTGGTAGTGACTTTGCGAAGAGATCACCTAGGTTATCACTTGAACGAACTTGCATGACTTCAATCTCATTTTTCTTCTGAAGCTCATGAGTGAAGAAAGACTTTGGTGAATTGTGCTTAGTTATGTCTCCTTTTATGAATCCTTCTTTAATTTGTGATATACATATTGCATTGTCTTCATAGATAGTACTTAGAATACCTGTAATAGAGGGCAATTGACAAGAACTACAAATATGCGAAATTAAAGATCTTATCCATACACATTCACGCCTAGCTTCATAAAGAGCAAAAGTTTCATAGTGGTTAGAAGAAGTAGCTACTAAAGTTTGTTTAGTAGAATGCCAGGAAATAGCAGGATTACCACAAAGAAATACATAACCTGACTGAGATCGACCTTTATGAGGATCAGAGAGATATCCAGAATCTACATAACCAACTAATTTTGAACTATTAGAGTTATAGGAATAAAATAAATTTATGTCAGGGGGCTCCAAATAGATATCTTAGGACATGTTTGTCACCAGCCCAATGCCTTTTAGTTGGTTTAGAACTATATCTAGCAAGCAAGTTCACAGAAGATGAAATATACGGCCTAGTGTATTGTGCCAAGAATAATAATGCACCAATTGCACTTAAATAGGGTACTTTTGGAATCAATATTTCTTCATCTTCTTCTTTAGTACGGTATGGATCTTTCTTTATGTTCAAAGACCGGACAACTATGGGGGTGCTTAGTGGGTGTGCTTTATCCATATTAAAGCATTTTAATACATTTTCAATATAATTAGACTGATGGATTAAAATCCCACAAGATTTTTTCTCGATCTGTAGGCCGAGACAAAATTTAGTTTTTCCAAGGTCTTTCATCTCAAATTCCTTTTTCAAATAGATAACAATTATTTCGAGCTCTTATGGAGTCCTTATTAAATTTATGTCATCTACATAGACTTCTACTATTGTATATCCCTTTCAGTAATTCTTTCTAAATACACAAGGGCAAATTAGATTATTTTCATACCCTTCTTTAGACAAGTATTCACTAAGACGATTGTACCACATTCTTCCGAATTGCTTTAAAACGTACAACGAATGTCTTATTCGGATTGAATGCGTACTCCTTGGCTTTTCTTCAGGAAAGGAAATCCTTCATGTATTTTCATGTATATTTTTATGTCCAAGTCCACGTATAAATAAGCGATCACAACATCCATGAGTCTCATATCAAGATTTTCAAAAATCGCTAAGCTAATTAAATATCTGAAAGTTATTTTGCCCATAACGGGGGAGTATGTTTCCTCAAAATCAATCCAAGGTTTCTACAAGAAACCTTATGCTACAAGTCGTGCCTTATATCGAGTGATTTCATTCTTTTCATTTCTTTTTTTTATAAAAACCCATCAGTAACGTGCCAGGTTAAAACTTTTGGGGTTTGTACTATAGATCCAAATACACCGCGTTTATTTAGAGACTCGAGTTTTACCTTGATGGCAATTTCCCATTTTAGCCAATCTACTCTTTGTTGACATTCATTTAGAGTGCGTGGTCCATTGCCCTTTGAAATTTATGTAGCTACTACATATGAAAATATATCATCGATGACAGTTTCTTTACGATCCCACATTTCTCCCGAATATATATAAAACATAAAGATCTCATTATTATTATTAGGTACCTTTACCTCTTCAGGGGCTTGTATAGTCACTTAAGCGACTTGTGTGTTTTCAGAAACAATAAACTCTTCAGGGGTTTCAGAGAAAGTGGATTTTTTATTCATAACCTCTTTGGGAGCATTATTAGGGTATGATTTTTCATTTGATCTCGGCTTTCGGGGAGCAGAGTCTTTGGAACCTATAGGTCTTTCATGCTTCTGGCATGCAATAGATTTATTTACTGCTAATGTCAATGTTTGTCCCACTGATACATCAATTCTTGCAGGCACATTTGCAGTGGGTACATGAGACTTGGTTGCTTTTGCAGCATCATTGAATGCATCGGGTAATTTATTTATAATTTCATGAAGATGCAATATCTTTCTCACTTCATGCTCACATTGAGCAGTACGGGGGTCTAGATGAGACAAAGTGGAAGTGTTCCATATTAATTCTTGACTTTTTTCAGAAACGAACTATACTTCTGGTACGTTCTTTCCTTCCCCTAATGGCGGGAAGAGTGTCTCATCAAAATGATAATCTGCAAATCTGGCGATAAACGTATCACCTGTCAGTGGCTCAATATAATGAATGATTGATGGTGAATCATAACCAACATATATTCCCAAACGACGTTGGGGACCCATTTTGGTACGCTGGGGTCGGGGGATGGTCACGTGCACTGCACAACTAAATTTACGCAAGTGTAATATATTTGGTTGACATCCAGACACAAGTTGAAAAGGTGAAAATGGGTGATAAGCAGTGGGACTAAGCTTAATTAACTTAGCAGCGTGTAGGATAGCATGTCCCCAAGTAGAGATTGGGAGTTTGGATTGCATAAGTAAAGGTCGTGCAATAAGTTGCAAATGTTTAATTAAAGACTCGGTAAACCATTTTGAGTGCGGACATGGGGGACTGGGTGCTCAACATCAATTCCGTGTGATAAATAATAGTCATTAAAAACTTGAGAAGTAAATTCTCCCGCATTATCTAAATGAATGAATTTAATGTGTTGATCGGGAAAATGTGCTCTAAGTTTTATGATTTGAGCAAATAATTTTTTAAAAGCCAAATTACGAGTAGATAACTAACAAACATGTGACCAACGAGTAGATGCATCAATTAAAACCATAAAATATTTAAAAGGTCCACTAAAAGAGTGGTTGGGCCCACAAATATCTCCTTGAATTCTTTGTAAAAAGGACGGTGACTCGAAAGCTATTTTGAGAAAATATGGTTTAGTGATTAATTTACCTTGAAAACAAGGGGTGTAAAAATGATCATCAGGTAAGGTAAGTTGTTTGTTTGTTAAAGAGTACCCATATGTGTTGTTTATGATTCGACACAACATGTTTGATCCAGGGTGACCCAATCGGTCATGCCACAATATAAAATTATAAGGATCATTGAGCTTCCGGCTCATGACAATATGTGATTTTACAACATTAATTGTTGTATGGTATAACCCCATGGATAATGCAAGAAATTTCTCTAGTGTGGGCTTCTGGAATCCAAAACTAGAAGTAATGTAAAGGAACTCTTTATTACCTTCATTACATATTTCAATATGATACCCGTTCACTCTTATGTCCTTAAAACATAATAAATTTCTTCTGAAATAGTATATAGCATTATTTATGAATAAGTGGGTACCATTATGAGCCGGCAGGAGGTGTTGACCAACATGGTTATGGATCAATATGAGGTTCTTTTGTCCCATCTCTAAGAAGGAATCAGGAGGCAATGGTGACAGAGTTACATTTGAGTAAGGCGTATCACCCATTCACCGATGGGAAACAAGAGGGTAGACTAATGTTAGAAGATATGCGAGGATGTGTGTTTTGGATTTTTAGGATAATTGGGGGGAGTAATTACAGTTGGTAGAGTTACGGGTAATGACCCGGACTAGTTTATTATTAATGTCGCGCCTTTTGAGGCTTTATATGGGATACCTTTTTATCTGCCCTCTGGATGGTTAGAGGTGGGGGACACTACAAGAAAAATGGGTATTAGGGACGGGAGTCTTTGGGATGGCCATGTCATTTTGTCCCTTTTGATATACCAAATGAGACGGTTATTAAAAATCGACCCTTAAAGTGTATGGGAATTTTTAGCATTTTTGTCCTCCGGTTAATATAAGGGGCGGATTTTAAAAACCATCCCATTTGGTATAACAAATGGGATGGACTTTAAAAATCATCCTATTTGGTATAGGAAAAGGTACGATTTTTAAAATATGTCCCTTTTGGTATAACTTGAATTTTTAGCTTTTTTCCAAACAAATATAAGAGACGAATTTTTAAAACCGTCTTATTTGATTTACCAAAAGGGATGGATTTTTAAAACCGTCCCATTTATATACCAAAAGTAACGGTTTTAAAAATCCGTCCCTTTTGGCGTACCCTGAATTTTTAGCTTTTTTAAAAATAAATATAAGGGACGAATTTTAAAAACCGTCCCTTTTAGAATACCTTAACGGACGGATATTAAAACCATCCCTTTTGGTATACTAAATGAGATGGATATTCCGACCCTTTTGGTCTCTAAGTGTATTTTCCCTCTATTTTTTTCACACATTTTTCCTTCCCTCATTTTCAATCTGACCCGATCTCACTCTCCCTCACGGTGCCCTCCTCTCTCAGCAACATCTCTCTCTCTCTCTCTCTCTCTCTCTCTCTCTCTCTCTCTCTCTCTCTCTCCCTCACCATCCCACCCCGCCCCAACCCACCCCTAGACTCCTTGGCCACTCTGTATGTCACAAACTCTCCCCGATAAATTTTTTTCTCCATCAATTAATGTTGATTCCATTAATGTATGTATATATATACAGTTTATATATGTTTTTAGATTTTATTGTTGTGTTATATTGGGTAAATCATTATTGTTATGATTATTGATAGGGGAAGTTCAATATTTCCAGATATATTTTTTTAGTTTGTTAACAATGTAAACAATCAACCTTTTTTTTTAATTTGATTTTCTCAAGCTGAGATTTGTGTTTATTGTTTTATGAATTGAACTGTTCAGGGGCCCCGACTCCTTCTAAGTTCAGAAAGTTTTATGAATTGGACTGTTCAAACTGAGATTTTGTGTTTATTGTTTTATTCTTCTTAAATCCAAACGGCAATGGGGAATGCACGGGACCAATATAACTCGTAGGAACTGAACGCATAGTCAGGGGACTCCCGGTTTGAGTATAAGATGAGAATTTGTAAACAGTTAGACTTTGGCTTAAAAATATGACGACAAATGGTAAAAAAGTAAGACAACCACTAAACGGTCCCATAAGAGGCACGAGCACCTCACACGGGACCAATATTACTCGTAAGAACTGAACGCGTAGTCACGGGACTCCCAGTTTGAGTATACGACAAGAATTTGTAAACAGTGAGACTTAGGCCTAAATAATGTCATCAAATGGTGAATAAGTAAAATAACCATAAAATGGTCTCGTTAGAGACACGACCACCTCGCACGGGACCAATATAACTCGTACGAACCAACCACGTAGTCATCAAACTCCCGATTTGAGTATACAACGAAAATTTGTAAAAATTTAGACTTAGGCTTAAAAACATGCTATCAAAGGGTGAAAACATAAAACAACCACAAAACGGTTATGTAAGAGGCACGAGCACCTCGCTTGGGACCAATGTAACTCGTACGAACAGTTCGCGTAGTCACTAGACTCCCGATTTGACTATACAATGGAAATTTGCAAAAATTTAGACTTAGGTTTAAACATTATTTTATTACTGATATCTTTTTGCTTTGTGCCTTATATTTTTTTTACAATTTAACGTTTCAGCGTTATATCTTATTCACGTGGAACACGTAAACGAATCAACGGTTTGAGCCAAGTAGGTTATTTATTTGTTGTTATTGTTGATATGAGAGACTGTTTTAAAAAAAATTCTGGCCGTACAGGCTTTTGTGTTGATTAAACACGTTGGTTTTCATGTATAAATAAATGAGACTTTATAAAAAAAAATTAAAATTATAAAGAATTGTTGATATGTGAGATTGTTGTTTTCATTTTTTTATGGACGTGCGGGCTTTTGTATTGATTGAACAAGTAGGTTTTCATGTATAAACAAAGGAGGCTATGTTAATTTTTTTTTTAAATTGTAAAGAGTTGTTGATATGCAAGATTGTTATTGTCATTTTTTTATGGTCGTGCGGATATTTGTGTTGATTAAACATGTTGATTTTCATGTATAAAGAAAGGAGAGTCTGTCGATTTTTTTTTTAAATTGTAAAAAGTTGATACGATTAACTAATATATTTGGATATTTTATTTTACTATAATATTATTTTGATCAAATGATTATTTATTGATTGCAGGTTGTGCACAATAAGTTGGAGATATGTTTTTTAGTGTGTCTACTATATGTGACACTAAGAGAAGTTTTTGTAACATGGCAACTATATTTATCTTATTAATTAAGGACGACTTTTCTTTGGACAATTGTATTTCTTATTAATTAGTATGATTTTGTAATCATTTAAATATTTCAACTTGAATGTAGTTTAATGGAAGAAATTATTATTAGATACGTGTTTCAATGAATGCAGTTGATATATTGCGTTTATATGATTGGATGATTTGACTTATAATGCAAATTAGATGTCATCTATTATTGTTACATAAAGCATATAATAATACAATTATTTATGACAAATTAGACGTCATATAATTTTTAATCAATTGGGGCGGTTATAAACCGTTCCTAATACCCATTTTGTATTCATTGAGAATACCTTTTGGGACGATTATAATCCATCCCTAATATCCATTTTGTATTAATTGAGAATACCTTTTGGGACGATTCTAAGCCATCCTAATTGGGGTTGTCAGAATCATAGTAGTATTAGGGACAATTTATCCGTCCCTAATACTACTCACGGAGCGGGAATTTTATCGCGAGAATACCTTTTGGGACTGAAAAATCCATCCCTAATGCTAAATATAGAGAGTCCGTGAATTAACATTTAGGATGGTAAAATCCATCCCTAAAATATTTGCGACGCCTAGTATAAGGGATGAATTTTTGCCGTTGCAAAATCCATCCTAAATACTGTTTTGGGACAGATTTTTACCCTCCCTAATACCCAATTTTCTTATAGTGGAATAACAAGCTTCTCGGAGCGGACGTAATTCATGGTCCATCGACAAGGATTGAGTTAATCATGAATCATTTTTCTAGTAATTCAAAAGCGTCGAAAGAGTTACGTCCTTGCGAACTAAAGATATTTGAAGTCTGGTGTTACTGCAGGTGTCTCCCATAAAGGGAGTTATGTGGTTTAGGAAGAAAGGAGGTTGGCACCTAGGGATATGGGGCCTTTCCTCCTTATTAAGATGATAGAGCCAGTGGTGTGATCTTACTAGAGCATTTACATCAGATTTACGATGTGTTTCGTGTGACGTCATCAAGGAGAGACCTTAGGAATGACGTAATATATCGGCATAAATTTAAGAGACTTGTTACTAGTTTTCGGGCCGTAGTGAGTAGGTCTTCAGCTTAGATGGCACCGTTAATGTATGCAGTCGTGATTTGATTTGGGAAAGTGAGGATGACATGGGGGATAAGTATTCAGGGTTCTTGGTACAAGGTCTATCCGAATTTCGGGAACAAAATTCCGTTGGAAGGGGAAGTATGTAATACTTTGAAGTTCCGTTGAAAGGGGGAGTATGTAATACTCCGTATTTTTTAGCATTTATTTTTGGGAATTTTAAATTACACGTGTGCTCATAATTTAATTAGTTCAAGAAAAATAGTGAATTGAATAAATATTAATTAATGAACATATGGTTTAATATTTATGTGTCATTATATTTGCTTGTGTGATAAGTAAATGAAAACTTATTATTTTACATTACGTCATAAGTGAGTAAAATCGACGGGTTTGACGATATCTCATTCGGGACGCATGTGTGGGGTATTACTGGGAATGAGATAAGAAATTTATGTTAGGTTAGTCGAATGTTGATTTCGAGTGCTCCAATGATCCGAAATGGGACGAGATAGTCAGAAATAGGTACTCGGGGTTGTAATCGGCTTCCGGGGACTTTTTAGGCTAGATGGGATCCCTATAGGGGCATTTGGGTCATTTTATACTTAGCACAATTTTGGGATTGAGGTTATATCTATGTAAGGTTTATGGAGTGGACAACCATATCACCATTCCAAAATACCTAGGGTCGAGAGAGAAGAGAAAAGAGAAGGGAAAACTCGTGACCAAAGGAAGAAAATCATTCCGGGAAGGGATTGGAGTAATTCTGGGATAGAACTCTTGTGCAAGAAAGTTCATAGAGAAGGAAATCAGAATCTATACAATCTAAAGGCAAGTGTTTATTTTGATTTGATGGTTTATATTATTTTAATAATTTATATCATAGTTGGTGTAAAAATATGAATTTTGGGGTGGGATTCACATGTGAAAATGGGATTTTGGGGAACGAAACTATAGAAAGATAATCTTATTGTAATCCCACAATAAATGTGAGATTGATTTCTGTAAAAAAAATTATGTTGAACAGTTCTTGTGAGAATTGAAGGAATCTTGAAATTGAATTAAGAACGTGAATGATCTTTATTGATTATGTTGAATCCCATGAGTTAATATGTTATTGGGTGAATTCAAGCGTAAAATCGTGTATCATTATGTTTAATATTGACAGGAAGATGTTATGCTGGATTTGGGTGAAGAATGTTGTTCATATGGTGTATATGAAAGGGTGGGATTTCGTCCAAAATGTACCAAGTCTGCCCAGACCAGACTCGACAGGCGAACCGATTCGGCCCTATTTTTCTGCCTATGTTGTTTGCTTGGGTTTTTCGTGAATCGTTTGGGGTTCGAAATGATTTAGGGAGTTCTATGGATAAGTTAGGACTTCTGGACAAACATGGGGGAAATTATATTTTCCTTGGAATATTCAAAAAATCAAATCAGGATGTGAATGTATGGGTCTTTTAGAGTGAATAAGACTCAGGTTATTATTAATGAAACAAATAGAGTTTGGATACGGGATGGAGTAGAATATCTTAGTGTTCTTAACAATAATAATAAGGATCAAATACCAAAAAGTCCCTCAAATATTTTTTAATACACACTTAGTCCAAGTCTTTTATTTTGTACTAAAAAGTCCCTTATTCACTTATCTTTAAAGGTCCGCGCCAACGGTATGGTAAAGCCTTTTTGGCATGGTGAATGACTTTTTGGTGCAAAATAAATAGGCTTGGACTAAACGTGTATTAAAAAAAGTTCAAGGGACTATTTAGTATATGCCCCTAATAATAATAAAAATAATTATATTATATTATTATTATTATCATTATTATCATCATTATTATTATCATTATTATTATTATTATGAATTTATTATAAGTAAGTGAATACTTGAATATTAGTGAGTCGAGGATAGACTTGGAAAACGTGGGCTAGTGCCACGAGTGATTTATGCTCGTTTAGCCGATTATATGTGTGTGTGTGTGTGTGTGTGTGTGTGTGTGTGTGTGTGTGTGTGTGTGTTCCGTGTGATTGATATATGTGAACATACCTACTCTATGGATGCTATCGTTAGAGGATGTGCGTAACGGGCGGTCCATTCTGGCATTGACCAACAGGTGTTAGGTCGGTTCCCCGGGTCATGGGATGGTTGCATAACCAACGTATGTGACTTTATATTCTAGTGGGATGATGTGGTATGGTTATAACCCACAGATGAATGTTTATGATCGCCTCCAGTTATGTGTTTATGATTTGGGTTCGGTGGTGAGATTTCGACCCGGTGGCCCATGAGTGGTACGTGTTGTACCTGGAGCCTGATAGCATGCTAGATAATGCATCCATGAGGTCTTAGCTCTGGGGATGCGATTATACATATATAGCAAGTGACATATATGTATGTGTACGAGATGTGATATAAATATATGTATATGAAAGTGTTATATGAATATAGGAGAATTAAATTAATGTGTGAAAATTGAAATTATAACTAGTGTAAGGTTATGTGAATCAATTAATGATAAGATTATAATTGAGAATTATAATGATAAAGCTTATGCAATAGCTAAATGCAAAACAAAGCAAAGTAAAATACGTCTAGCATGGTGGGGCTAGATGATTAGCGTGTGGGGCTAAGTTAGGTGATCATACTAGTTAGGCGAGGTAGCATAACTAAGGAATTAAAATGAATGTGTTAGGTGCACACTATAGATGAGGGGCGAGGATTATTTAATGTGAGTGCGACACCAGTTTAAATATGAATGATTATGTTGCATTTGCATTATTGCATTTTATATACTTGCAAAATATTTACAAATGGTTTTGGGCTCTGACCCGTATCAAAAAATCATTTTTAAAACTTTTTAGGCACTCCGCCACAGGGACGTCAAGCTTAGCTATCCTTCCGGTTAGACTATGTTGCAGTAGTTGTGGATGCCTGTAGGGATTAATTAGAAGCTTCTATCATTGATATCTAGATAGGATTTTTTAGTTCAGTTATTTTTTTGGGCATGTCGCCCATTGTTGGACAACCATTACTTTATTCGGACTTTATGTTATTTCATTTTTAGTTGGATTATTATATTGGAATTTACCGAGAATTATCGGTTAATTTTATTTATTTCATCTCTTAGTATTTATTTTATTATTGTAATGAATGTGTATTTAAATAATTGGAATAGTTTGTTAAATAGTTGAAAGTTTTAATAAAGCAAGCTAATAAGTTTTTAAAAGTTAGCATTGGGCTTAATAGGTTATTAGTAATTAATTTGGTTTTCGACAGTGATGCTAAAAACGAGCCAGTCTGAGATTTTTATTTTATTTTAGCAGAGGGTTGGCCACCAGTTATCTAAATAGGCGGGGTGTCAAATAAACTCATTATCAAAGACTGTTTTATTAACTATTCAAAGACTATTTTATTAACTATTCTCCCACTAATAAAATTTAACATTTGTAATATCAGTAATATATATATATATATATATATATAATACCAAATGAGAACCAAAATGGATAAATGTACTAAAATCCAATTTGATACAACACGTATTAATAAGTATCTAATAATTAGATGCACGAAAATGTCAATGTAACTAAAAAGTTTTTATAATACATTCTCTTAGCATGATATCATCGTTTGCCTAGAAATTTCATAACACTGTCTGAACCTAAGCGGTGGCATTGTAAAGAAGCACAAACTATTTTGTGTTTTATGTTATAATCAGAACTCGTTCCAACCCCAAAGTAATATTACTTCTTGATATTTAATACACTACCTTCAAGATGTGAATTAAAAATATGTGAATTTTATTTTTGACCTGGCACACATGGCTATGGTTGTTCAGCTATCACGTATGATGGTTCTTGTTTTATAAGCACACGTCGCCTCCAAATTATTTCGTTCCCCACGTTTATTAGAGCGATTCCTTTGGAAGCTGATTCACTCTGTATCTGACGACATCTAGAGAAATCTTTATTTTTCCTTAATGATGCTCCTTTCTCAATCAAATGCAATATGTACATCATGGAAGTAGCTTAACTTTCATATAACTAATGCTGTATAAATGTGATATACATTGGATAATACATCATGTAATATTTATAGGTCTTGTTAAGAATTACCTATTCTAGTCCACACATACTTGTCACCAAAGCTTCTAAATATGCTACTTTAAGACTTCATATTGCAGTTACAGTGCACAAGAAACCAATTTGAGTCTCCAAAATGAAAAAAATGATAATATAACATAACATCTGCCACGTTTACCCTTTTGAGTCAATGTGTAATAAAAACTCAATAATTGGTCCTGGATCAAAGAATAATACATTGTTCTAAGTGAATTGGTGGAGATGGCATGGCAATCACACATGAATTGAAAAAAGGCAGGTAAGCTTACGAAATATTCATATTGGCAACGTGAACATAAATAATGATGATATATTATTAATAGAAATTTACCCAAATATGGAAGCTTCAAAATCATGGTACATCCTTAAGATATTGAGGACTTCATCCATGTAACTGTTCGAAAATTGTCCAATGGACTTCCCTCTTCCGATGTACTAGCAATTTTTATAGTTGTACGAGATTTGATATCCAATGCATTATTCTTACTGATTCCATCAAAAAATAAATACAAAGATGTTTCTTCCCCTACTAACCACCCTCAATTATCCCACAGAAATATCCATGATGGTGAATACTATAGACACCATATCCTAGTACCCCCTAAGTACCTCCTTGGGTCCCTTAGCACCCACCCGTTCACCCTAGTACCCCCTAAGTACCTATCTAGAGGTCGTCGATCTCTTTCTATCCCCGTTTGACTCCAGTCAGCTCTCCAACTTGAGCTAAGATTAATAAATCTTTGAAGGGCTATAAATTCCCTTTTCAATGACCTATCTTGTGCATGGATTGGCCTTACGATTCGGACAAACGATTCATTTTACTCATAGGGATCATCGGACCCTTAAAAGCCCCATTTGACCTTCATTTTTATGAAATTTTGAAGGGCGCTGAATTCCTTTTCCAATTATCCATTTCGTGCACAAATTGGCCTTACGGTTCGGACGAAGGATTCGTTTTCCTTTGAAAACCTCTCGTTTAGAGACCATCAGGCGCTTTAGGGCCCTATTTGACCTTGGTCAATCCCCGGACCCGGGAGTGGCTCGATGGATTATTAAAGGGCTCTAAATTATATTTCCATCGGTCCACTCCATGTGCGATTCAAACTTACAATTTGCATTTTATGCCCATTTTTAGAAAAAAACGTTCTGAATTGCCTATAGGCACCCTAGACACCCTGCCTATCGACAGGTTGTAATTTTCATTGCCCAGCAAAGCAAGCCCAATGCCAATAGGCAAGTTAAGACCCATACCGATCGGAACCCCCTTGACCCTATAAAGAAGGGTCATGACCTCACCTTAAAAAAGATATAAGGGACCCCTCAGAAAGTCAGAAAATATTCCCCTCGAATTCAAAGCCATTTCCTTTTTCTAAAAAGCCCATGTTCATACATTTCCTTCCATCACTTTCTTACCTCATTTGGTAATTCACCACACCTATTTATACCACTTCTCTACCATTCTAAGATCAACATATTAACATCTCAAGACCAGTTACAAACACTCATAAGGAGGTCTGCTTCTTCATCCCTTTCTCTAGTCTTTCCTTTTTAGCGTTATTTATCTTATTTCTACTTTTGTACTTTTGTTTCATTGCATCACATCCATTAATCTCAACTTTTTATTAGTAGTATTTCACATAATCTATTTTCATAAATACCCCCAAAAGAAAGAAAAATAAGGTTCATTCGTGAATTCTAAAAGTGGGATATCCCATTTTACACTCTCACTCTAAAACACATTTGCCCAACACACATATAAGAGAAATTCCACATTTGGATTTATGGGTTGAACCCCAACCCCATGCTATTTTCGAACTACGTGGACATTAATGCCCCTTGGTCTATGTAGGCGTCCTGGGTCAATCTCGAGGAAGGTTCGAGTCCTCCCTTTTCACGATCATACACTTCTTTTATATCTTCTCTCTCTCTCTCTCTCTCTCTCTATATATATATATATATATATATATATATATATATATATATATATATATATATATATATATATATATATAGTGAATTTTATACTTCTACATACTTATGTCTCGTCCGATGTGTACATTCTCTCTTATATAGCAATTTGTGATTTGACGAACACTTATATCCTACCTTTTTTATCAATTATCTCTGAGAACGCTCCTATCGATGAATTCATTCTGTCCCTTCCATGATGCGAGTTGAACGATTTTATTCTCCCATCAGTCTATATCATACACATGTATACCCACGTCACGAAGTTTAAAAAGGGAAGATTAATATTAGTCCATGAGAGATCAAAATAGCAGAATGGGTACCTAACACCTTACCATTCTATAACTTAGTCCCCGGACCCTCAAACTACTTGGTTTCGCATGCATCAGTTTGACCTTGATGCCGTTCTCTTGAAGCAGTAACATTTTTTTACCTATTTTAAGGAAAATAGGCTGGTGACTCTATCTCTTTACATTATACCCAGTTGATGTCCATGCGTGCCAGAGGCAATCTAACCCCGGATGGCCGCAAATATTGAGCATTCCTTAATAAAATTTCATTGCTCGATCAATTTGTTATAGTTCTATCTATAGCAAGAACACAATAAGTGAATCACATGCTCACTCAGATACACAACATAATGCAACTGAATGTAGCGACCACTAAGTCACACCGAATCTCCTAATGTGATTACTCCAAGAACACAGTCTGAAAATAATTTATTCTTCTGGTAATTATGAAAAAAGACATCAACAGTTAATACGATATCAAAAATGGAATATCCAAATTGATGTAAGCATATCACACAGATAATACATGCATACATAGTGCATAACTTAGTGATCTATTGCATAGGTACATGTTTATCAAAAGAACAGAGGATCTCATTAATTTTATGAGGTGTCTGGGTTACTTTTTGTTATTCTCATGTTATCCTTCTGCCCCATATGAGAGAAAAATAATGGCTATGGAGTTTATATTGATCATGAATAATGCTTGGGCTATTGTACCTTCTTCTGACTTCTCTCTTAATCCGTATAATGGAGGATTTACTTCACCTGATTTGACTTTGTTATAAGTTAGTTCAATTGTAAACAATTAGGAACGTCTAAGAGAAAATTCTTTTCGCATTCTTCTGCATTTTTTAACACCGCTTCTCGGTATTTCATGTCCAAACGTGGATTGCAAAATAATTACTTGGGCTAAGAAATTACTTTCCAGTCCTTGTCTTAGAGAGAGTGATGTTGGAGCTCTCACTTTGTGCCTTATATTTAGGGAATGTGTCTTGAATCTTGACTGGATTGTATCAGTTTATCTATTATTATTTCTTTTCACGCATAGTCTGAAATGGTTAATGGGTTTCATCAAAGTTTTACATATAGTTATCCCTTGATACTTAGATTAGTCTTCCAATTCAATACAATCAACACTGTGAAGTGGGAAAAGAGAGCGTAATGGAGAGTTCCGTTATTAAAGCGGTGGTGTCATCGATATCTCACAATAACAACCATTTTGTTAACACCACCCATTTTTTTAAATCAGATGACCAAAATTATAATTTTTGATGTTTAAAGGGACACATGAAACTATGTTGATGTAAAAAATTGTTAAGGAATGGATTAATATGCATACTATAACAAACTTGATGGGTCATTACATGAATCTTTTCAAATGTTAGGGGGAGCTACGTCCACCCTAGACCAAAATATAGCTTCGCCTATGAATTAAATGATTACTATATTTCACTTTATTGATTGGGGTAAGTAAAAAGAACCCATTTTTTAATATTTACTATTTACCTCTTTCCATTGTAACTCCAAACTCCATTGAATTCGTTATTTATTAAAGATATGGTACTGGTACACTTACCTCCTAATTATCGATTATACATGTGCTCTTATGAGATGATCACTGGATAGGAATCCCGTGTCATTCCACTGCACCAGTTTCTCATTCTTAGACACCATATCCAGTTTTCTCACAAAGATTTCTTTACCTTCATCTAATTGGAGTACCTTTATTTACTCCTTCATGATAAATAATGGACCAACAAACCACTCAAACACATCATCCTTTGGTCCATTAGATCGTGTCAACTCAATTTCACCAGCTACAAATTCCTTAAAAATTAACATCACATACCAGTAAATGAATAATGTAAAAAAAATAGACAAATCAATAATTAAACCAAAAGAGTCGGCCTTAACCGATGAAAGGATGCATTACAAAATGGACCAAATAGGTAATTTATGCCCAACTTTTCATAATTCCCCTTCACACCGCACTCCTCAATGTATTTGACTAGTATCAGACCATTATGAAAGAGCATCCTACCATTTTCCTCGCAAGCCTAAATAGCCAATCCCACACCTACAAAATTATAAGAATGAAATTTGACATATCACAATATAGATAACTTAAGCATATCAATAAGGATGTACCACATACACATAAAAATTATAGAACTAACAAATTGGAAAATTGATAAGAAAAATTGGAAAGCTATCACTAGTCAAGTACCATAAAAGAGTATCCGAAATAATAAAACATAATATTTAGAAAAATGGGTGTTTATTTGACCAGATAAGAATCAAATTAGGCATTAAAAAACACTGATTTGGCACTATCACATACTTTTTATAGTTTGTGAAGCGTTAGTAACTATCGTATTAGGAATGTCCTTGTCTGCCTTCAAATACCTTTTGAAGTCATAATATTGTTACAATTTAGTGAACTAGATACAACTCCACCCCCCCCACCCCACCCCACACCCCACACACCCATACACACAGACACAAAAGAAAATAAGAACAAGATTATCACTTGACTGATAAGCTTCCTAAATATGTTATGTGAAACTTCACTGATGAACATAGTACACATGATATAGGCAAAAACTTTAGAACATGAAACATAATGACATTATTTAATTTGAAATACTAAGAATATTTTTACAACAACTTAAGCAGTTAGTAATATGTCCAAATACGGGGGTATTAATTAAAGTTAAAAGCCATAACATTATGTACTGATCTACACGGATCAATAAACGTAGTCAGAAATCAAGATAATTTGTTGATGTTTTCTCATTTTTGATGAACTTGGGTAGACAAATCTGATCTCCACTGAGAATATTACCCCCAGAGGAAAGAGTCTAATACTTATTGCCAGTGATTTTATTAATGAATTCACAAGCAATAACTTTCACCTGAAGAGTAACATGAAAAATGTGAGTCCTCTTCATCAGCTATCTGGCCATAGGAAAGATTAGAAAAAATGATTTTCATCTTGAGAATTTAATCAATAACATTCATTGAGCATTTTTTGGTGCATTGAAGATCTTAGTTGTAACTTTCGTTCTTTAGAATTAGATGGAAAAAAATAATAGCAATGACTTGTGTATACTAGAAAATATAGTATTTAGTGCATATAAACCCAAAACTATAGTATTGGATTCACCAGACATGAGACCATCTCCAAATAGAGAATTTCCACCCGACAATTGCATGAATGACGACAACATTTTCCTAAAGAAAATCAAATCAACTATGTCAAGCGACATATGAAATCATTGATTCAACTAGTAGTTTGCTAAATTATACTTGTGAGATAATATTAAGGTTTAAGAAATAGTACATACCCCAAGCAGCTATGCACTCATTGAGTCTTATGTAGTGTTGGCTCAATTCCGGACAAAACCATTTGAGTCATAGGATAAAAGTTTTCCTTATCAAGCCTATGATGTGTTTGAGGAGTTGAAGACGTAGCGACCCAAAATTTAAAAGCTTCATCATTGTCGATTTTCGTGCCAAGTTTTACGTTATCAACATATGCATTCCAATGTCTCATAAAGGTATGAATATATATATATATATAGGAGCTTAGAAATTTAATTTGGGTGTTTGTCTTTTTTTGTTAATTTTTTTTTGAATTCATAGTTCTAAAGATTTTGTTCTAGGATACCTTTTCGTAGAAAAATCATATCAAATCCAAAAAAAACAAAAAAAAAATACGAAATTGGAGGCCACGCATTTGTATCAAAATTCTCTAGAACCATGCCCTAAAATCTCATTATAAAGGTCATTCAAATGACCTCGTTCGAACGAGATTTTAGAAAAAAAAATTTGAATTCTCGTTCGAACGAAACTTCAAACAAAATTTCAGTTTCGTCAGTTTTTCACCAGTTTTGTTTTTCAACCACCCACTTCCCAACTTTGTTTTGCCATATTTTAAGAAGTGCGAGAACAAGTTTTTCCTAAGGACTTTTTCCATCTCTAGAGAATTTCGAGAGCCTAATTCTTCCAAGAAAAAGTTCCCTTGGTTTTTGTTAAAAATACTTAATCTTTAGAACAAAACCAAGTGCTCCACACCCAAAATATTTATTTAGTTTCTATCCAAGTTCTCTCTCTATATATCTTTGTTTGGAGATAGTTTGGCACCTATTTTATTCTCAATCATTTGAAGGATATTGTTTGGGTTTCTTCACTACCCTCAAAAGGAAGACATTTGTTTCGCTGCGGTGTTCGCACATGGTGAAAAGCACCATGTGTGGTTGACGGTGGGTTGTGCCTCCATTGGTGGACTCCAAGATTCTGGTGGACTCCGGAGTTATCAAGTAGACAGGGTATTTGCAAGAAGGAACGTCGGGGCTTGAAGGGAGTCAAGTCGAGTGTTATAAGTCTTTTTGTCTTATAATTGTAAAATCATATATAGTGAATTTGTCAGCCCAGGGCAGTCCGTGGTTTTTCCCAATTGGGTTTTCCTCGTACATCGCGCCTCGTGTGATTGTGATTTATTTTATCTTACAAAACTCACTTAGAATGCATGCTTAGGTACAATCAAGATAAAATTTGGTTTAATCACAATCTTGTTTAATTTGGTGCAAACAAATTTTTTTGGGTAAGTTTATGTCTAAATTAATTCAAGTCTAGAATTTAATTTGATAAAATTTGGTTTGGCCTATATTGAAAAATGAATTAAATGATGTTAGGCAAATTGTAGGACTTGATTCGAGTCAACTTTGTGTTTAAGTGAAAATTAATGTTTAAGTAGTTTTTCTTGCACTTCTAGCTTAGTTTAATTTTTAATTTAGAGAAATTAAAATTTGAAGTTTGTTTATGTTTATGTTTTAAAATTTGAATTGAATTTTAGTTGAAAATTTCATTTGAACCATCACCTTAATTTTTAGAATCTTAAAATTTTAGGGCCTTGTGTTTCAATAACTATGGGCCTATAAGACAACAGAGATGACTCATATTGAGGAGACCCCATTTATGCCTGCATACGGCTTAGAGGAAGTTGTACCAACGGAGATAGGTCTGCCTACACATAGGGTTCAGACCTATGAACTTGAATAGAACAGTGACGAGCGGAGGCTTGATTTGGATCTTATTGAAGAAAGAAGAGAAGACGTTGAAGTTAGGCAAGCTGCTTATCAGTATAGAACTGCAAGATTCTACAATAAGGAGGTCAAAGCACGTCCGCTGAAGGTAGGGGACTTAGTACTGAAAAATACATTGCAGAAGCCCAATAAACTTCATCCAACTTGGCATGATCCGTACAAAGTAGTTGAAGAGGTTGTGCCATGAGCTTACAAATTGGAAAACTTGGAAGGAGAGCCATTTTCCAACCCGTGGAATGATGATCATCTTAAGAAATATTACCAATGAGATTGAAGGTTTACCATCTTACTTGCATTATATTATAATACATGTATATGAGACTCAGAGGAGTGATTATCAATGAGAATATCCAATTGTTCCCTTATCTTGTTGTTTGTTTATTCAGATATTTATTCATCTTAAACTACAGAACATCATTCATGGTGAAGTAATCTTAAATAGCCCTCGGTGATACGACAGTCTAGACGGGGACAACCTCGTCCATGGACTCACTCCCTCGGCTGAGACGACAGTGCATGGATGGGACGACCCTCCATACACCCTCAAAAATACGAGAGAGGACTTATGCCTAAAACACCATAATTTGGTGGGTGCAAATTTTAAAATCACTTAAGTGTGGTTGATTATTGTTAAATATCATTAACTTGGTGGACTCATTCCCTCAACTAGGACGACAGTGCATGGACGGGACGACCCTCCATACACCCTCAAAAAGATAAGGGAGGACTTATGCCTAAAACACTATAGTTTGGTGGGTGCAAAATTTAAAATCACTTAAGTGTGATTGATTATTGTTAAACATCCTTAACTTGGTGGAGTCACTCCCTCAGCTGAGACGACAGTGCATGGACGGGACGACCCTCTGTACACTCTCAAAAAGACGAGGGAGGACTTATGCCTAAAACACCATAATTTGGTGGGTAAAATTTTTAAAATCACTAAAATGTGGTTGATTATTATTAAACATCATTAACTTGATGGACTCACTCCCTAAAAAAGACGAGGGATGACTTAAATATGGATATTATGTCATACTAAAACACATGGGAGCAAAACAAAACAAGTTGATGATAAAAGATTTCATTAAAGTTAAAGAGTTATAATACAAAAGAGTGATGTTCATATGCTTAAAGAGTAAAATGGGTACAAAGAAAAGGGTATCGGACACTTACGGCCACCCTATTGAGTTGGATTGGTGCAAATCAAAGCTTCAGTACCATCACCAGTAGTGGCGGCAGGCTGTCCTTTCGCATGTCCTCCCTCGGCCACCATAGGGTCGGTCGACGTCCCTTCACCTTCAATCGTTGCCAAAAACTCCACATATGATAGAGCCTCGGCCATCAGAGGGTCCTTAAAGTCGGCAACTTCCAGCGACGATCGAATAGAGATATTGTGTCAGCGAACTTCAAGACGACCCATTGGCAGGCCACATTGATCCCTCTCTCCAAGTACTCCAGGGCAAAGCCTTGGAACTCGTATGAGGTTTTGTACGCTTCAACAGCATCAACCCCAGCATCCTTTACTGCTTCAGCAAGGTCGGTTTCAAATTTGGTGGCCTAATTCCTTAAAGCCTCATCCTTCTCAGTCATGATGTTATCCTTAAGCTTTAACTGGTTGTTGTGCTCAAGTTTAAGCTCATCTATGACCCACTGATGTTCAATTTTCAGGTCTGCCAACTGGGTCTTAAGGTCGGCTTCGTCCTGAATTGCTCTCTCGGCCTCCTAAATTTTTTATTGGTTCTCATCTCATTTACTTGGTTAAGGTACAAAGAGGTCCATCGAGGTACAAAGCTCATTTACTCTACAAGCTCTTTAGTGTTAACACATGACACTGGAATTATCGCCACCTCTTCCACCGCCTGGTACTGGAGGGCCTAGTTCCAGCCAGGCACCGCCTCAGTCCGAAATGGTAGAAGTGGCAGCAGCCTTGAGGTTTTTGGCTGAAACGTAACAAGCGATGAAGGAGCAATTTTCACAACTCAGTCAGAATATGATGAGACCACCTGGGGTCTCACCGGAGATGATCACTCCGACGGCTGTTTAGTCTCATCCTGACGTTAAGGGACCACCCCAGGCATCGCGAAAAGACCAACCTACGCCTCAGCGGAGGAGGGACGTTGCTGACCCTAGATGTTTGCACTTGGGGAGGCAAGAACACCCTTGCCCTGAGGATAGGTAGATGATTTGGAGGCAGAAGATGTTATAGAAGATTGTTGGGAGTCGTATGAGGTTTTAAATAACACAGTACATCCTATTCAGCAGAGCCGAGGTTGTAGAGGTAGAAGGGGTGAAGAAGCCCAACAAAGAGGGTCAGCTTTTGATCGATTAAGCAGAGGGTCGGCCTTTGAAAGGCTCGACGTAGTAAACGACCTACGACAGAGGTTATCCAAGTCGAGAAGTGTAGCCGACTCACAAAGGGACAATGACCAACGTCATCCTCATCAAGGCCGACCTAACACGGGATGAGGTATGGACCAGGAAGAGGTCAACAGTCGACGTTGTGGTGCGACTGGGGAACCCTCAGTCCACCCCTTGAAGGTGGCTGGAACAACCTCAGCCAGGACGACGTTACAAGACCATAGAATGACTCCATCCAACGTCTTGAGGACAAGATAGGAGACCTCATCAAAAGTCGGGACCCACTACAAAGAGGTTTCTCAGAAGGCTCTCCGTTCATGGCTAAGATAGTGAGCTTCCCTACCCCTACTAAGTTAAAGCCACCTACGGTATCCCCCAAGTATGACAGTAGAACCAACCCTGTACATCATATTGAGATGTACCAGTCTGCGGTGGATATTTACTCAATACCAGATGAGATGAAATATCGAGCCTTCTCTGAGACTTTGACGGGAGCTGCACACATCTGGTTTACCTCTCTTTCGAAGAACTCAATAGAGAACTTTAAGGGTTTGGCTGAACGGTTCATTCACAACTTCTGTTTTGGGGTAAGACCTCAAAAGAAGACTACCCATTTGTTGTATGTCAAGCAAGGCAAGAACGAGAACCTAAGGGACTACATTGCTAGATTCAACAAAGAAAAACTCGAGGTTGAAGACTACGAAGAGAATATAACCATGACCGCCCTCATAGGAGGTCTACAGAAAGGGAAGTTATTGTGGAAACTTGCGGAAGACCTTCCCAAGTCCATGGCAGAACTATTGGCAACTGCAGGCAGGGTCATGAACGCTGAAGAGGCCATGGCTGTGAAATACGAGGATAAGAATGGCTATAGCAGTGGGAAGTCCCAAAGAAAGAAGGATGGAAAAAAGAGATCAACCGATGATAAGTGCGCACGCTATACCCCTCTAACTGTGAGCTGCGAACACATACTAAATGAGATCAAGAATGATCGGTCACTGAGATGGCCAGAGAAGCTGAAGGCTCCTCAACATAAGAGGAATAAGAACTTGTGGTGCGAGTTCCACCAAGACCATGGCCATGTTACAGACAAGTGCTTTGCCTTGAAAGATGAGATCGAGAAGATGTTGAAATCAGGAAAGTTGAGGAAGTATGTTGATGTCAAGGCTCCTAAAAGGGGAAGAGAGGACCCTAAAAAGAAAAGTAACGACAGATGTCGTGATGATACTCCAGCAAGAAGAGATGATGACTCGAAAGGTGATGATGAGGACGATCCAGATTTTCCATCAAAAGATGACAACGCCCCAGTGAAGAGGGTCGGCATGATCTTCTTTGGTGTTAACACCATATGCGGAGGACTCGCAGGGGGAGGTTTTGAAGTGGCTGATCGAAAAGCTCATGTAGTAGGAGCTAAGACAGTGGCCAAGCTAGAAGTGGTAAATCTAATGTCTTTCGAAACCAAGCAGAAGAGAAATAAGGTGGATATGGATAATCTTATAGTTGGGTTCTCCCGACTCAACTTCAAAGGCATCCTGGCTTCGCATGATGACCCTTTAGTAATCACAACAAGGGTGCATGGATGTGAGGTACAGAGAATCCTCGTAGATGGAGGAAGTTCAGCAGATGTGATGTTCTGGCCCAGCTTCAAAAGCCTTAGCCTTAGCAGAGCTAGGCTGGTACCCTATCATCAATCGTTAATGGGCTTCAGCGGAAAAAGGTCCACCCGTTGGGCATGTATGAGATGGACGTGTGAATGGGCGATGAGTGGCCTAAAAGGTTGACCCGGAAGATTAATTTTTTTATTATGGACGAAAACGTCTTCTCGGCCTACAACCTCATCATAGGAAGAGTGGCCCTTAAAGAGTTTGAGGTCGTGCCATCGATGGTCCACCAGATGCTAAAATTCTCGACCCCCTATGGGGTAGGGGAGTGCAGGGTGACCAGACCATAGTAGGGGAATGCTACTTCAACTCAGCCGAAGAGAGAGAGGCCCATAAGAGAGCAACTACCACATATAACATTAATACACTGGACCCCATAGATGAAACGAAGTTGAAAAAAGGAGAGGTCACGGAAGAGGTAGAATCCATCGTCCTCAATGAAGACGAAGCGGAAAAAAACGTCCAGGTCGGCAAAGCCTTAAAAGCGGAGATTAAGGAAGAGCTGATAAGTTTCTTGAAAAAGAGGCAAAGTGTCTTCGCTTGGAGCCACGCGGACATGTCTGGCATCGACCCTGAGGTTATGTGACATAAACTCAACGTGACTAAGGATGCTAAGCCAATCAAACAAAGACGAAGAGTTTATTATAGGAAAAAGTACGATGTCATTCGGGAAGAAGTAAGAAAGTTGGAAGAGGCCAAGTTTATTAGGGAAGTCACATATCCAGAGTGGTTATCAAACGCAGTCATTGTGCCTAAAGTCAATGGAAAATGAAGGATGTACGTATACTTTACCAACCTGAACAAGTCTTGACCAAAAGACAGTTATCCCTTACCTCGGATCGACCAGATGGTAGATTCCACTGCAGGGCATGAGCTCATGAGCTTCATGGACGCGTATTCAGGCTACAACCAGATCTTCATGGATGCCGAAGACTTAGAGAAGACAACCTTCATCACGGACAAAGGGACATATTGCTACAAGGTTATGCCCTTCGGATTGAAAAATATGGGGGCAACGTATCTTGTGAATAAGATGTTTGAGGCTCAAATAGGAAAGACTATGGAGGTGTACGTAGATGATATGTTGATGAAGAGCTTAAAGGTCTGCACTCACGTGATAGACCTAGAAAAGACCTTCGATACCATGGACTTATACAGAATAAAACTCAACCCTGCGAAGTGTGTCTTCGAGGTAGGTGCTAGGAAGTTCCTTGGATTCATTGTCAATTAGAGAGGAATAGAGGCGAACCCTGAGAAAATTAAACCTTTGCTCGATATGAAAACACCAAAAAGCATCAAGGACGTTCAGAAGCTCACTGGAAGAGTAACTGCACTCAACAGATTTGTTTCCAGAGCGACGGACAAATGTCTTCCGTTCTTTAAGGTGCTTAGAAAGGCCTTCCAGTGGGATAAAGAGTGTGATGAGGCTTTTAATCAACTCAAGTCATACCTCGGATCTCCCTTGCTCTTATCTCGACCCATAACGGGAGACAAGTTGTATGTTTATCTAGTAGTCTCTGAATCAGCTATAAGTGCAGCCATAGTACGGGAAGACGTTGAAGTCCAAAGGCCCGTATACATCAACAGTAAGGCCCTTCAAGGGTCTGGACAGAATTATCCTCGATTGGAAAAGTTAGCCTACGCCTTGATACATGCTTCTAGGAAGATGAAGCCCTACTTTTAAGCCCATTTTATGGTCATCTTCACAGACTCCCCACTAAGACAGGTCCTCCACAAACCCGAGAAGTCGAGTAGATTGATGACATGGGCCATTGAGTTAGGGGAGTATGACCTTACTTATCAACCCAGGGTGGCCATTAAAGGGTAAGCACTTACAGATTTTATTGCTGAGTTCACATGAGAAGAGATCGAGAATAACCTAGAGGCTGTGGAGGGACCAAATAACAACGTCTTCCGAGACCTGGAAGAGGTTGTATCCAAGAGGGCCAGAAATGGAGTAGCCGAGAATGAGGAAGATCGGTACCTCTTCAAGCATGAAATCATGTTAAAAAGGAGCTGCGCATCAGATAGAGATATCTGGAACCTCTTTGTCGACGGGTCTTCTTGCGAAAGTGGAAGCGGTGCAGGGCTAATACTTTCAGCTCCAGATGGTACCAATGTTGAATACGCCCTAAGGTTTAACTTCAAGGCATCAAACAATGAGTCAGAATATGAGGCCATGATAGCAGACCTCTCCTTGGCAAAGACCCTTAGGGTAAGACGACTACTGCTTCACAGTGACTCAAGGTTGGTTGTTAACCAAGTGTTGGGGTTTTATGAGGCCAAGGATGAAAGGATGGACAAATACCTGAAGAGGGTAAGAGTGATATTAGAAGGTTTCGAAGAGGTAAAGATGAAGAGAATACCTCGACAAAATAACAACCACGCAGATGCACTAGCAAGGTTGGCTTTAGCAATAAGGACAGACATCAAAAGGATAGTTCCAATCGAGATCTTTCCCAGGGCGACCATTGAAGAAGAAGAGGTTAGTAACCCTTGCCTCAATTTGAACTTAGGGGACTCATGGATGGATCCCCTTATCAGATACATCAGAGAGGGAGAGCTGCCGAAATCAAAGCTAGAGAGGAGGAGACCAAGGTATAGAGCTGCAAAGTTCTCAATAGTAGAAGACGTCCTATATAAGAAAGGATTTTTATTACCTCTCCTCAGATGTGTCCATCCCACAGAAGTTCTCCGCGTCTTAAAGGAGGTACATGAGGGTTCTTGCTCCAGTCACATAGGAGGAAGACCTTTAGCCAAGAGGATTATCACGCAGGGATACTGGTAGCTGACCTTGGCTAAGGATTCTGCAACCTATGTGAAGAGGTGTGACAAATGCCAAAGATTCTCCACTATCCCCCATCAACCTCATAAGCCTATGACGTCAATAAGTTCTCCTTGGCCATTCGCAGTATGGGGAATCGACTTGGTAGGTCCCTTACCAAGAGCGGCGGGAAACTACAGGTTTTTGATAGTTGCCATTGACTACTTCTCCAAATGGGTAGAGGCCGAGCCGATGATCATGATTACAGAGAAGAAGACCTTCCAATTTATCTAGAAGATCATATGCAGATATGGTCTCCCAAACACCCTCATCTCGGACAATGGCACCCAGTTCAAGAATTCTTCCTTAGAAAAATACTACGAAAGAGTTAGGATAAAGTGATTTTTCTCTTATCCTGGCCGACCTCAGGCAAACGGTCAGACCGAAGTCACCAACAGAACTATCCTCGATGGGATAAAGAAGAGGTTAGAAAAAGCTAAGGGAAGATGGACTGAAGAGGTTTATGTTGTGTTATGGACCTACAGAACAATGGCTAGGACACCAACAGGGGAAACCCCATTTATGTTAGCACATCGCTCAGAGGCCGTCATACCAACTGAGATAGGGCTCCCCAATCACAGGGTTCAGACCTACGACCTTGAAAAGAATGGGGAGGAGAGAAGATTTAACTTAGACTTGATTGAAGAGAGAAGGGAAGATGCAGAGATCAGACAGGCAGCTTACCAGCGAAGAACATCAAAGTTCTATAATCAAAGGGTAAAATCAAGACCCATAGACGTGGGAGACCTAGTGCTGAAGAAGACGTTACAAAAGGCAAACAAGCTCCACCCCAATTGGCATAGCCATTACAAAGTAATCGAGGAGGTTGTACCCGAGACCTACAGGCTAGAAAACCTTGAGGGGGAAACTTTCTCCAACCCTTGGAATGCTGATCATCTAAAAAAGTATTACTATGATGTTGCAAGAGTTTCTATGAAAATGTATCATCTTGTGAAGAGATTATTAATGAGAATATCAGTTTCAATATCAATTCTTGGATCGTTATGATCTAGTGGTAGAATTTATGAGGATAACATCTTAGTTGATGACCTCAGACCTTAAACATCATAATCTGGTGACAAGGTCTGAGGTGAACATCATACTTAGATGACCTCAGACCTTAAACATCATAATTTGGTGATAATTTCTGAGGTGAACATCATACTTGGATGACCTCAGACCTTAAATATCATTAATTTGGTGAATATTTTATGGGGGTAACATCTTAGTCGACGACCTCAGACCTTAGAACATCACGATTTGGTGACAAGGTCTGAGGAGACATCATATTTAGATGACCTCAGTCCCTAGACATCATAATTTGGTAAAAAATGAATGGGAGCAACATCTTAGTTGATAACCTCAGACCTTAAACATCATAATTTGGTGACAATTTCTGAGGTGAACATCACACTTGGATGACCTCAGACCTTAGACATCATTAATTTGGTGAATATTTTATGAGGATAACATCTTAGTTGATGACCTCAGACCTTAAACATCATAATCTGGTGACAAGGTCTGAGGTGAACATCATACTTGGATGACCTTAGACCTTAGACATCATAATTTGGTGAAAAATTAATGGGGGTAACATCTTAGTCGATGACCTCAGACCTTAAACATCATAATTTGGACATAATTTATGAGGTGAACATCATACTTCGATGACCTCAGACCTTAGAACATCATGATTTGGTGACAAGGTTTGAGGAGACATTATATTTAGATGACCTCAGTCCCTAGACATCATTAAGTTGGTGAATATTTTATGGGTGTAACATCTTAGTCGGTGACCTTAGACCTTAGAACATCACGATTTGGTGACAAGGTTTGAGGAGACATCATATTTAGATGACCTCAGTCCCTACCTAGACATCATTAATTTGGTGAATATTTTATGGGGGTAACATCTTAGTCGATGACCTCAGACCTTAAACATCATAATTTGGTGAAATTTTTTAGGTGAACATCACACTTGGATGAACTCAGACCTTAGACATCATTAATTTGGTGAATATTTTATTTATGGGGCTTATGAAGACAACATTATATGGAAGCTTCAGGCCTTAGCACAAACACATTACATGACATATAACACCATTCAAAGAACATTCAACAACTAAAGAAATAAAGCCCTCTTCAGAGGTTGATGTAGCATAAAGATAAGAATCACAAGCCATAAGATAACATGATTTGTCATTAGAGGTTACAGATTGAATCGAAAATTAAAAATTATAAAAGCTTCACAAAGTGGATTCAAGTGTCTGCAGTCTCAGGGTTAGTTGCCATGGCCCCATCTCCCTGGCCCAGGTTGGTCACCTCCACCCCATCATCCTGAGGACCAACGTCTTCATTCCTGGTATCCTCTTGAGGAGAAGTCTCAGTAGGGGCAGTGCCTTCTTCCTCTTTGACCTCTTGTAAGGCCTGAGCTAACCGATGATCAACGTATCCTAGACCAATGAAGTCAGAGGCTGTCAGGCTCCCTAATTCTTTCTCCTTCACTGCAGCCCATTTGCTAGTGGCCTTAACACCCCTTTCGAGGTACTCGAAGCCGAAGCTGATAAATTCATCAGAGACCTTGTAGTCCTCCAAGATCTTCTCAGAGGCATCATCCAAGGCAGCCTTCACAGCGACATCGACCTTGTGTTGAAGGGAGTTAGCCTGAGTCTTCAAGGCAGAGCTATGATCCTTCTTTAACTTGTCCATTTCCTTTTCCAGCCACTTCACGCTAGCCTCAGAGTTCTCGAAGGAAGCCTTTAGACACTCCACTTCAGCGTTTAGAACAACCTCGATCTTTTCAGCCTCTTTTCCCTTTTCAATCAGAGGAAGTTTCCTCAGTGTCCAGTCAACAAAATGGTGCATAGTGAGGAGACCCTGCAGAACGCATACAGAGATGTCAGTTCAAGGTTTGGTATGATTTAAAGACGAGGTTACACTTGATTCGAACAGAAGCAAAAAGTCTTACTTGGATAGATCGATAAAGGGCGAACTCGGCCAGTAGAGGCCTGTCCAGAGAGCGGCAGAAGCATTTATCAGAGTCGGTCATGACTGAGCCGATAATATCCAAGGCCTTCGGAATTCGGCGATAAGACTATCGCTAATCTTTAGTTGCTCCAAACGAGCAATTAACGCATCCTCAGAGGATATAGGGATGTCACTATCCCCTTGTTGAGTTCTCTTCTTCTGCCTTTGATCTTCAGGGGCAGGGTCAGCAGGTATCCTCTTCTTGGAGGCCTCAGCCCTTGAAGTTGTTAGAGGAGGAGGGGGTGCAGTTAGACCTAATTTCTTTACGAGTTTGGTAAGATTAGGGGCTGCCATCTTCCAAAGGTCGTCGGAAATTCCTTTGGGACGTTCTACAAACAGAAAGGTCTGAGTCAAAAAATCATAGACATAACAAATTCAGAGGTATAACTTGCTGAAATAATAAAATAACTTATGGAGCTCGGTCAGAGGACTCCCCCCAAGGCCAATCTCAGAGAGGTAGTAGGGGGTCATCAAATGCTCATACTTGACCAGCAGACCATGCTCCCCATGATCCTGAAGGTTATTTTGTCTTAGCCCAGGGTCAGCCCTAGCAGCCATTATCACCTTTCCCCATCTCAGGGGTATTCTCGGCTCTAATGATGAAGAGGGGGCACAGGGACCAAACTCCCATTGCCCTGACACGAAAAAGTAGCGTGGTTTCCAATTATGGTTTGAGGTTTGGGTAACCTGCAACATCTTCTTATTTGACTTCCGAGCTAAAAAAATGGTAGTAACTTGAATGATTCCTGGCAGAAGAGGGGACGTAGCACCTTGTGAAGACCTGAACGGGAAGGTCTGAATAATGGACTGCCCTCCATAAGACCATAGCTCCAATATCACCCTCCAGGCATTGGGTGATAATTGGGAAGGAGCTAAGTTAATGTAGGACAATATAGCCCTGATTATTGGATGAATGGGAAGACGAAATCCTAACTTGAACATCTGCTCATATAAGCAGATCTCATAATCTCGATCGCCAAAGGCCCTCTCGTCCCTCAGAGGTCTCCTAAGTTTTATAGATGGACTTACGGAGTACAAATATCTGAAGGCTAGAAGGTCGATCTCGCTGACAGTGCACTCTATCTCGACCGCCTTAGAGGTGTCAACATCGCTTTTGCTACCGTCATCCTCATCCGGGTCAACGTCGGCTTGAGCAGATGAGGGAACACCACCAGGGAACCTCTGTGCAAACTCAGCTCCTGTGGCGGCCGACAGGGGAATAACATCAAGGATTGGGGGAACAACCACGCTAGGCCCTATAATTTCAACGTCGAAGGAAGAGTGTGAGGTTCTAGAACTTTTGTGAGACGAGGCACGGCTAGAAACCTCGGCTTGATCAGGGACTTGGTCCATTCGGACGGAATAATCCATGGCTTCTTCAAAAGAATGAACAGACATAGGGTCTGAGGTTGACGACTCAAACTCAAATATAAGAATGGGTTCTACTGGGACCTCTGCAGGCACAGATGGCTCAGGATATACCACTTTCAGAGGTGGTGGAAATATAGTCCTAAGAGGGAATGTCTCTGCCCTACGAGCTTCCTCTTGGGCTCGTTCTATTTGCTTAATTTTATCTAAGGTTTTATCCCTAAGAGAAGGGAATTCCTCTAAGAGTTGATAAAGGGGTCTGAGCATGTGGGGATGACCCTACACTTATGGACTCAAGCTAAAAATAAACAACTTAACCCAACCTAACTAAGGATCAAGCTGGGATTTTAAACAAGAATTATTAAGGACAGTCAAGAACAAGCGCTACCAAAAAACTCATAACCCTACCGAAAACTCATAAAACTCACCGGAAAACTCAAGTCGAGACTGGAAAATGCAACAAATAGGAAAACAAGGCTGAATAAATGGCAAAGAAGGGGTAATAGGCAGTACCTGATGAAGTATGAAGTGAAGAGTGGGAAGATTGGCAAGAAAATTCCACGAAATGCACCCTTGATTAAGCTCTGGAAGAGAGAGAATTCAGAGAAGGTTCAGGTGGGAGAATGAAAGAGAATGAAGAAGAAAGAAAATGGTTAAAACCCTTACAAACCATGTGCACGCATCCTAAGGCCCATCATTGCCTTGGGAGCTCAAAAGACTACATTCATTGCACTTGCCAAGCACACAACCACCTTCAGAAGCTGACACTTGTCAAGAAAATATTGGCACCTAAAGAAATCCAACCTCGGATAAACATACCCCTTAGGCACCTAATCACACAGGTAACTAAGGGCTAGGGGGTGATTGATGTGCCCTATATGTACCCAATAACTAAGAGACACCAACCTCGACTATGGAGATGGCCTAGGTTAGAAGGGCCCCAGATTGGCGACCAGCGGTGTTGTCCTAAGCAAGGTCGGCCATGACCGACATTGCTAGTTGCCTCACAGCCAAGCAATAGCTGAGGTCCTCATAGTCCATGTAGATAGTAATCTATCAGGTCGGCCGGAGCCAACATCATACATCAACCTCGACTGGGTTTAAGCCGAGGAAGCAGAGACTACACAATCATCATAATCAGCCTCAGTTGGGAATCAGCCGAGGTTCCTGCTACTCCACCATTACCTAGGCCCAGGCTAACATCACAACTCCACTTGCCTTACCTCGGCTCTCCTACTAAGCCAAGATCATCACAGATAACCTCTGATTGAACAGTTGCCAGACTTCACCAGCCTAACACTCTTCCAGGCCGAGGTTGGTATCACTCGAGGACAGCCGAGCTCCTACACGTTATTGTATAACCTGGAACACGTGGACAAATCTGTTATAACCAAATTATTCCCTCCACGTGAGGGAATATTGAGGTCATCGTTACTTAGTTGAGATCAGCCAAGTGTCACTCTTATATTGGCACGATGTTCATGCACATGCTCATTGTATGCTTGGGGGGCACATTACACCCCCCAAGCACTATATATAGAGGTCATCTTCTACCTTATAGAGGGATCCAAAATGACAACCCTGACTGAAACTCTGTCATTTTACACAGTAGAGAGAGAAATCTTGAAAGATTATATACATGGCCGTTAGTGCCTTATTCTATTGACCTTACTCACTCATTTGCACAGTGGATGTAGGCCTAGTTGGCTGAACCACTTATATATATCTCGGTGTCCATCCTCTTCTCCTCATCTCAATATCTTATATTTAGCATATACTTGAGCTGCCATTGTTATCACTGATATGAGCTTACAAACACCTTGAAGGGTGGTGCTATTTCCAGCATCATCAGTGGATAAGTTTTTTATCTGACTTCCTAGCACCCAAGTGAAAGTAGCCTGATTGTCTGAACGATGAATAAATGTTATAACAAGCCAGGAATAGGTCGACCGATGGTTCATCTGTAAAAGTCTTTTTCCATAGGGAAATATACCCTAGGATGATCCTCCAAGAGTTAGGTGGCAGTTGAGTGGGGGTAACACCTAAGGCAAACAGGATGGCAATGATAGCAGGATGAAAGGGAAGTCTGACACCGACCCTGAACATCTGCTTGTATACAACGACCTCTCCCTCTCGTCATTGGAAAACTTTCTCATCCTTGTCCGGAGCCTCATTGTAATGTCGAATTTGATGCCAAATGAATGTCTCCATACGAGGAAATCACGTTCTTTAACGGACGAGGTAAAGAAAGAAGTGTACGAAGTGTCAACCTATTCCTCGGCTCCAGTGTCCTCGTCCTCGGCTTCAACGACCTCAGCATCATTAAGAATAGGAGGACCATATGGGAAGTTAACTTGAAATTTTCCAGGAGACATAGTTGTAATAGGGACAACATTTGGATTAAGTGTGGGCTCGGCCTGGTCAGGGTGGACAATATTCGATGGGTTGTCTCTCCCAGAGGTCTCGGCTTCAAAGGAGGACGACACTCTGGTTTGTGGTTCCTCTATTGTTTCTTTAAAATTATGACCCTCGGCTTGGGGTTGAGACGAGCCGAAGGTTTCTAAAGGTGTGTGCAAAATTGTGGCCAATGGAATGAGAAACACTACACCAAAATGGGCAAATTGTCACCTTTCAGCCGGCCAGCCTTGTCAAGGTCATTGACCGTGACAAAAAAACACGCATTTTATGTCACGGTCATTGACCTTGACACGACCGTGACAACTAATTGTCACGGTCAATGACCGTGACAAGTCCGTGATAAATTTAATTGTCACGGTCTTGTCACGGTCAATGACCTTGACACGACCGTGACAACTTTTCCAGCAAAAACCCTTTCCCCCTTCTTTTTTCCCTCCCACCGTTCCCTCCCTCTCTCTCTCTCTCTCGACGCTGCGACGCTGCTCTCTCTCTCTCTCTCTCTCTCTCTCTCCATTTCAGGTTTAATTCTCTCTCTCTCTCTCTTCCATTTATATATATATTTGTGTGTATATTTATGTGTGTATGTGTATATATATGTGTGTATGTGTGTGCGTGTGTGGGGGATGGGGCGGGGTGGGGCAGGGTGGGGGAGGGGGTGGTGGAGGGGGGCAGGGGGTGGGGTAGGGTGGGGTGCGGTGGTGTGTGTGTGTGTGATGGTGTGTTTTGGGGGAGAGGGTGGTGGAGGGGGGGGGGGAGGGGGTGGTGGAGGGGGGCAGGGGGGGAGTGGGGTGGGGTGTGTGTGTGTGTGTGGTGGTGTGTGGTGGGGGAGGGGGTGGTGTAGGGGGCAGGGGGTGGGGTGCGGTGTGTGTGTGTGTGTGTGTGGTGGTGTGTTTTGGGGGAGGGGGTGGTGGAGGGGGGCAGGGGGTGGGGTGGGGTGGGGTGTGTGTGTGTGTGGTGGGGGAGGGGGTGGTGGAGGGGGGCAGGGGGTGGGGTGGGGGGTGTGTGTGTGTGTGGTGGGGGAGGGAGTGGTGGAGGGGGCAGGGGGTGGGGTGGGGTGGGGTGCGGTGTGTGTGTGTGTGTGTGTGTGGTGGTGTGTTTTGGGGGAGGGGGTGGTGGAGGGGGGAGGGGTGGTGGAGGGGGGAAGGGGGTGGGGTGGGGTGTGTGTGTGTGTGTGGTGGTGTGTGGTGGGGGAGGGGGTGGTGGAGGGGGGCAGGGGGTGGAGTGGGGTGGGGGGTGTGTGTGTGTGTGTGGTGTGTGGTGGGGGAGGGTTTTATAGAGTTTCGCTCCTACTACTTGGGCAATGACTATACTAGGGACCAAAGATAAATAAATAAACTGGATTCAAAGTAAATACTAGGAAATCCCAATTTATAACCGTCTAATTTATATCCTTTATTTATTTAATCACGATTCATTACACTAAATAATCATGATTGCACTCAAATTTAATTATTTATAAATCACTCGAAAGAATGTGTTCTTATTATTAAAGTTGATTACGGTATATTATGATTCCCCACGTTATGTTTTCGATACCCTCTTGGTTAAATAAATTTTCTACTAACCGATTTTAATGAATATCTGATCAATTCCTTGATTCTAAAACTTAATTCTATAGGATTATAAAATAGTTCATCGGTCGGGTAAACAAAACATATAAGTCTATCAAGGGTTTCACAATCCAAATTATTTCTTGGACGTGAATTCCTCCAAATTATGATCTCATACCTATTCACACAATGATTGACCAACTTGCGAGGATCTATTGTTCTAACATATAATTGAACTTCACCCATCGCAATCGAAGAAATAATTGTGAAAGAAATTTGATATCCATAACCCTAGGGATTAAGAATCTATGAACTTTTTGCAAACGATATGAGATTTCCCATTTTTAATCAAGAACATCCTTAGACTTGTAGGGGGTGGGGTGGGGTGGGGTGTGTGTGTGTGTGTGTGGTGTGTGGTGGGGGAGGGGGTGGTGGAGGGGGGCAGGGGGTGGGGTGGGGTGGGGTGTGTGTGTGTGTGTGATGTTCAATTTAGTTGGTGCACAAACTAACGGTCAAAGTAATAGTATATAATTCCAACATTTCAAACTACTTGAACATCACAAATGGATACAAACTTAAAATATAAATTGAGATAACCTTAGAATCTAATTAGGGTAAAAATATAATGGCATCAACTAACATATATGTAGGGGTGGGGTGGGTAGGGGTGGGTAGGGGTGGAGGTGGTGTGTGTGTGTGCGTAGGTGTGCGTGTGTGTGTGGCGGTGGGTGGGGGTGGGGGTGGGGGTGGGGCACCCATTTAATAACTCTTTAAATATTTGGAAAAAACATAATATTACAAAATTGAAACGAAATGGTATTGACGGAACTTACACATATGTTATAATATAGATGGAACATTTTTTTATCTGTACTATTAATTCAATTAATTCAATTAGGTAAAATGAAATGTGTACTATTAACATTTTTTTTTATCTGTACTAATAACATTTTTTTTACAGCAAAAATGTCTCCTTCAGATGTTAAGGCGAAGATGATGATGCTGTTTATGATGATGTCGTCTGGGTTCGGTGGTAGCGGAGGCGACGAGGGCTCCTCCGCCGCTAGGCTCCCCAAATATGGAAAATTTGGGATTACCGTCGAAAACAAGTCGGAGCTTTTAGCGAGATCCCTCGAGCTGCTAAAGACGGTCATCGGCCCGGGGTTTATGAGTTGGAAGGAGGTGCCGTATGAGCTCAAGTTAGCTGTTTGGGCGGCACTACAGGTAATATTTATATGAATATTTCAATTTATATTTATATTTATATTTATTCGCAACTAACATTGTATTTGTTGGACAGGAACAATTCAACTTGGATCCAAAGCTACGCGATTCCGTCTTGGAGCAGTTGAGGGAGCAACACAAGACGTGGAAGAAAAATATGCGGACACGGTACTTTGGAAAAATACGAGAGTCCATTTTACAATGGCGCGGATCCGTCCCGCCCAAGGAGCCGATCTCATTGGCACAATGGCAAAAGTTCATTGACAATGAGATTGAGGATCGACAATTGGCATCTCGCCAATCGGGGAGGGAAAATCGGGCTAAAAATACGGACGTGCACTACTCCGGCCGGACCTCTTACGCTGAGGTGGAGCATAGAATGCAGGTAAGATTTAATTTATCTATAACTACAGAAATATATTATTGGATATTATTTTACTTTACGGGGCCGATACTAATTTTACTTTACTCTATTTTATTTCAGGGGGTAGGGAGTGGGCCAGGGGGTAAGCCACATAGGCTCGATACTTATGTGGCTCTTCGGACGAAGAAGGGGAAGGACAAGGAGGTGTCCCCGAGCGTCGCGGCCACGATTGTAAGTAATCCGACAGTTTAATTATTGTTAATTACGTTATAATTTTTTAGTTTACTTATTTTACTAATTATGTGCTTTTTGTCATTTCAGGCAAAGCTTAAGGAAGTGCATGAGTCGCAGTCTGATGCCGACAAGGCATCTTTGTCCACAGACGCACTCAGCCAAGTGCTTGGCTCTGATCGCAAAGGGAGGACAAGGGGAGTGAACTCGCGGGTGGCCAAATCTAGGATCATCGGATTGGAGACGAGCGACACCGGGTTGTCTCGAACGGTGGATTCACACGACGCGAAGCTGTCCCGTTTGGAGGCGACGGTCCAAGATATGTACGCATTCATGAAGCGTACGTTGGGTGGAGACCGTAAAGGGAAAGGGAAAGGGAAGGAGAAGGTGGTGGAGGAGGAGGTGCGGGAGGACGAGGCGCAGGATGACGAGGATGTGGACCTCGCTGCTTCATCACCGACACGTTCGTACTTCGACAATCCACTTCCCTATTTGACGCCCTCCAACAGACCATTGTCGACAATTGGTTGGCCGAGCGTGTTCATATTGAACGTATTTGATGGCCAGCGGATAGGGCGGGGGTTGAGGGACCCGAATATCGTCGAGGGTGGAATAGTCCATGGACGTGTGCTTCAAGAGATGGAGTCCAGGGTGCTCGTCACGCATGTCATACCCGGGAAGGAGAACTCCCTATTGTGGTTGCGCGAACAATGCGGCACGACGTATATTAGTGGGTGCGTCAATTCGTATGTCGTGTGGCCTACTCACCTCCTCAGTTTTATCCAAGACATGTAGTAACATTATTTTTAAGTTTGTCCATTTTAATTAAATTTGGATTATATCGTCATGTATATTGTTTTTACTTTGAATATTTGGATTATATCGTCATGAATATATATTTGCATTATCTTTAGTTTGTGTTGGATATATGATGTTTGGAACAGGTACAACATTGCTATAACAGGTACAAATATACTGCTGGGCAGTGGCGGTGGCCATACTGCCCAGCAGATTTTTTTTAAATTCTGCCCAGAATTGTCACGGTCATTGACCGTGACAAGTCCGCGACAAAAGTTGTCACGGGCGTGTCGCGGTCAATGACCGTGACAATTGGGGTCACGGTTATGTCACGGTTTATAACCGTGACAAACGTGTCACGGTCATTGACCTTGACACGACCGTGACACAAAACGCGAGTTTTTTGTCAAGGTCAATGACCGTGACACGACCGTGACAAAAAAAGTTGTCTCGCCTCGAAATGTCACGGTCATTGACCTTGACAAGGTGAATTTGTCAAGGTCAATGACCTTGACAAATGGACAGATTTGGTGTAGTGAAAGATGGGTCGTACTCAGATGGGGTCGATCCCGCGTCTATCCTCGTCCTCTTATTCTACCCTACGAATCTCTTGAAAATACCTTTCTCTCAGAGTGGGGAATTCGTCGGCCAACTTGTAAAGTATTTGTAGCATTCAAAAGACGACCTTAGACTTGGGATTTTGACTAGTTTGACCACAAGATCAAACTGAAGAAAATAAAACGTTTTATACTCAAATAGTGAAGAACACTAAAGAAAGCCACCGGAGAAGCTGATCGTAATCTCAATGATGAGTATGGCTAGGGGGTTTAGGGCTCCTATATGAGCCAATACTGGGCACTGATACAACCTACAACCAAACAACCACCAATGTATCCCCTAAAACTAGCCTTGGAGCCACCATAAACGGCTGCAGAAAGAATTAAAGCTCGTCAAAAAACTTAACAGGTGCAAACTCAGGGAAAAGTTACAAATGCAAAGCAACAATGGATGAAAATGCTAGAAAATGGCAAGGAAAAGTACTTGAAATAAGAAGAGAAGCAAGGACTCCGGTGATAAGCTCTAAATAACTTGTCGGAGAACAAAAATGAAGAGAAAATGTTTGAAGCTAGAGAGAGAGAGAGAGAGAGAGAGCGAAGTGAAAGAAGAAAAAGAAGAAAGAGAAAATTGGATTATTATCAAAACTTAAAACATCTCATCATGATTTGTCATAGAGAACGAAGTGGAGCACAACCCTCGAGGCATATTATCATTAGGGCACGATGTCCTGAGCATGATTAACATCCGTTATTCTTGGAGAATACAACACGTTGAGTGACAAGTGTCAAGTGCCAATTTAAAGCCTCATCCACTTGTCTACCAAGAATACAATAAACCCCTCAGCCACCTCCTAACATCGATGACTAAGGGCTAGGGGGTGATTGATATGCCAAAATATACCCTCGTCCGGGCCGACGATGTACTCGGTCGGGATGAGGGTGAAATTGAACCAGATTACATTTTTCAAGAGGTCATACCTGAGATCACCATCGGCGTCAGCCTCAGAGATCAGCCAACCTCCAACTACCTAGTAGCTTATGCTTGGATCCTCGACCTAGCCTAAAGCCTCGGCTCGACCTTTAGTAAATATGAAGCTGAGGCCGACCTTGGTCATTACGGTGCCCAATGGTATTGACATCATTTCTTCATGTCCTTAGCATCGACTGATGCGCATAGGCCGAGGTTGACATCAGCACATCGCGTGGTTTGGGAGATGCGTGGATCAGTGTGCGTAAGACACATACAACACGTGGGCGAAACCGTTAGATCATTCCCTTATATGAGGGAATATTTGGTCATCATTATCTACATGTGGAGCAACCAGGTATCCGCACTGGATTGGCTAAGAGTTACACATTCATGCAAACGACATGCTTGGGGGTACACTACAACCCCTAAGGACTATATATACCTTCCATCTTCTTCATTGTAAGGGGTTGAATTATTAAAACCCTAGCTACAACTCTGCTCAATTATATACGGAAGAGAGAGAGAGAGAGATCTTGTGTTGTAACCAGGCTATTAGTTCCACATTTACTAGTGAAATTCACTCACACACACACACACACACTGGACGTAGGCTCCGACCGAACTACTTATATTTGGTATCATCTTCTTCTTTGCCTCATCTCCTTCTGTCTATACCTTTATATCTTTTGTACACCATTGTTGTCTGGTTTGAACTTACATACATCTTGACCTGGTGGTACCATTTTTGGTATCATCAATGATGAAAAGTAATATGGTGAAATACGTTTCACCTATTTAGAGGTAAATTTTATTTTATATCCCTGTTTAAAGTTTCATAATTATAGGGTGTGTACTTATTCACAACGTCAACCCAAGAAAAAATTAATTTCAAATATGTGAAAAAATATTTAACCATTTTACTTTTCACCGCACCTAAAAGTATTTCACTCCGAACCAAACGGACCCTTCAGGTTTTAAATTAGGGTTGTTAATTCTAGAATTGGAGAAGAAGATGAAGCGGAGAAGAATAGAGTAATTTCATAAAAAAAGAATAGGAGATAATAGATGGTAACATCCCTCGGTCCGTGATATTAAAATTATATTTAATATTTTAATTTTAGAATAATTAAGTCAAAATATAACATTATCAAAAAAGAAAAATCCTTAATAAAAGTGCTAGAGGTATTTTGAATAGGTTTTTACGGTCTAGTCCTTGGACTAACAATTTTGGACAAAAAAAACGGTGAACCGAATTTTAAACGATTAGGTCCAACATATAAATACCCCAATTTAAAAAAATCATAAACCAAATCGGCTATTGGAGTTTTCTCTGCAACTAACGACTATTCTCCAAAATCGAAAATAACATCAATCTTATGCTTTGATCGTCTGTCCTATAATCGATTACAGTGTTCTTAATCGATTCTACCTGTATCACTTGGCTCTATCATTTGTAAGTTTATCTTTATCAGCAGTTGATTTTTCTATTTTCGATCGATTACAATAAGTATATGTCCTTTGTTTTGATTCAAGAGACTCATTGTAATATTCATTCATGTGATTGAATAGCTTTTTATATGTTATATATGTATATGTTTTTAATTTGTGTTTTTTATGCATTTATGTTTGGATTCTTAATAAATAAGTTATATTTATCAATATTTGTAATTGTTAGTTGAATGTGCTGAATAAATATTATTGATGTTTCATTCTAATTTTAAGAGTCCTTGATTTTGATTTGGTATTGAATCACTTATTGATATAGGTCCGCGCCAGCGGAAATAACCAGTTCGATATCAGTTTTCAAAGTACACGCAGTGTTTATAAAGTACACGTGATTGATTTTTTGATAATATGTGTGTGCTTTATTGCTTCATGTATAGGTTTTTAAAAAGTGCCTATAAGTTTATATTGATTATAAATAAATATTTTGATATTTCACGCATTAAATTATTGCACACATTTTTAGAATTGTTGACCTTGAAGTAAATGTTTTTCGTCTCTGTTTTACTGCAGGACATTATGGTAAGTAGTGTAATAGCAAGGTGTTGTTATTTGGATAATATGGCTTGTATTGAAATATTTGAAGATAGCTCATTAGATTTCATATGCAATGAGTTGTGTATTAGGTTTACTAATTTGAGAAGTGGGAGTTTTTCATTGAGGTATTCATTTGGTGATGAATGTCGGTTCATGTTGGTTTGTGACAACGATGTTTGTTGTATGTTGCGGTCCCAATTGATCGTGAAAGCTAATTTCATTTGGATATATGTCATTGATTCATTACCATTTCCATGTAATACATGTCGTGAACGGGTTGACTGCTTTAATCGAATTTTTGAAGGGATTGACTGTAGTAATACAAGTTCTGAGAGGGTTGACAGTGGTGATACAAATACACAGAGGTTAGAGTCTTTATCATCAGGCACTAAAAATGATTTTAATAGTTGCATTGAAAATGACTTTTATCTTGGAGGTGTGGAGTCAAGTAAGTCGAAAGTCTATCTTTCGAATGATTGGAAGACTTATATAAGTCATGAGCAGCAGTGTTTTGAAGGAGGTGTAGTGGAATTTCGGGATAAATTGCGAAAGTATGCCGTTGAGGTTGGGTTCAAGTATGTGTATTTGAAGAATGATAAAACTCGAGTGACGGCTGAATGCTCTAAAAAGACTACTGAGAATTGCATGTGGAGAATTCATGCTTTATTATCTACAATAAATGGATACTTTTACATACGTGCAATGAATAATGAGCATATATGTAGAGGTGTCTTTCGTAGTCCGTCAGCCAAAATGATAGCCTCCAAGTTGGTTTCAACATTGGTAGCTGATGATCTTAGAGATAACCCTCTATTGAGACCAATTGATGTAGTTAGAGATATGAAGAAGAATTATGGTCTTGATATAGCTTATCAACATGCATGGCGTGCGAAAGAGATGGCTGTTGTTGATATACATGGTGATGAAAAGGTTTCTTATGCATTAATGAATAATTATCATGAACTTCTATTGCAGTATAATCCTGGGTCGCATTGCATCCTTGACGTGGAACATGAGACTAAAAAATTCACGAGAATATTTGTAATTCTTAGAGGATGTATTTATGGATTTTAATACTGCAGACCTGTTTTATTTCTTGATGGTGCCTTTTTTAAGAGCCGTTATCGTGGAACAATACTATCAGCTACTGCAAGGAATGGGAACAATGGTAAATGAATTGTAAATATTTTATTTTGTGTATTGCATTAATATTTTGTTTGTTCCATTCCATATCATCAAAATACAAGCATAAAAATATAAAATACCTTTGAAGGTTTTTGTTTTAGTTCACGTGTACTTTTCATTTTTCTGCGTGTACTGTCATTATGTGTAATACTTAGTAAAGTACACGCATAGTGCATTTTAAGTACACGTGAATGTTTTTGTTAATTTCACGTGTACTTTTATTTTTATGCGTGTACTTTGATAATGATGATTTTATGTGTAATAATAAGTAAAGTACACGCATTTTACATGTCAAGTACACGTGAATGTTTTTGTTAATGTCACGTGTACTTTTCATTTTTATGCGTGTACTTTGATGATGATTTTATGTGTAATAATAAGTACACGCATTTTACATGACAAGTACACGTGATATTATGTTGAATACAAACTAAAGTACACGCATTTTACATGTCAAGTACACGTGAATGTTTTTCTTAATTTCACGTGTACTTTTCATTTTTATGCGTATACTTTGATGATAGGTGTTGTTATTTAGAAATAATAAAGCAAAGTACATGTTAAAAATGTAAAGTACCTTTGAATGTTTTTGTTTAGTTCAGCTGTACTTTACATTTTTATGCGTGTATGTTGATGTTAGTCTTGTTAATAATAAAGCCAAGCAAAAGATTAGAAAGTAAACGTGCATGTCTTTTTATTTTTATCATGTGTACGGTACATTTTTATGTTTTGTCTTGTTATTTACAAACAATTTAAATTAAACACATAATATATTTCCCATGTGTTTTAGGGTCTGCGCCAGCAGCATCAATATACAAAGTGTTGTACATGGATATGTTATTTATTTTAATTTTGATATATTTTTATATTTCAGGATTTTTTCCTGTTGCATATGCTGTTGTTAATTCCGAAACCGAAGATAACTGGAAGTGGTTTCTAGTCAATTTGCATAGTGCAGTAGTTGAGCAATATCGAAACATAACATTTATATCAGATCGAAACAATGGATTACTTGAAGCTGTTTTGAGGGTCTTCCCGTTGTCTACACATTCCTACTGTATACATCATTTACAAGGGAATATAAAAAAGAAAATTCGTGGGAATTATGCTGGATTTCGAAAGAAAATTGTTAAAGATTTTTTGTCTTGTGCATATGCTGTCTCAGTAGATGTATTTCACAAGAATATTGAAGCATTGAAGAAGGAAGGAGGAGCTGCTATTGCCGATTTCATTGATAGTTTGCCTCCCGAGAATTGGTCCTGTGCATATTTCCCTGGTAAACGGTATGGTGACATGGCATCTAGTGTTGCGGAGTCATTCAATTCATGGATCTTGGAGGAAAGGCATTTACCAGTAATGAATATGCTTGATAAATTGAGAGTGAAGATTATGAATTTCAATGCAAACAAACTTGTTGAGTCTGACACTTGGACAAATGAGCTATGTCCTTTTTTTTAAAAGTTACTGAATGAAAATTGGAATAAAAGCCGACATTGGACTATTAGTCGCTCAAGTCAAAATGTATTTGAAGTTCATTCAGAAGTGCGAGCAACAGTTGACTTATGAGAAAGGACTTGTTCTTGTAAGAGTTGACAGATTAGATGTTTTCCATGTTCTCATGCTGTTTGTGTTGTGCGGAGGAAAGGGACCAGTATTTATGATTATATTGAGGAGTACTATAAGGTATCTTTCTACAGAAAATCATACTCGATACCTATAGTTCCTCTTCCTGATTTGATTTCCTTAAATACTCATATTCCTGAAAATCCATCTATCCTTCCACCAATGACTAAGAGACCGACAGGCAGGCCAATAAATAAGAGAATAAAGTCTTCTGGTGAGATCACAGTAAGGGAAGTTACTTGCTCGAGGTGTAGTAAAACGGGTCATTACAGGTCTACTTGTAAGGAACCCATTTGACTATTTTTAAAATTATTGAATTCATTCATTTTAACCATTTGATTGAATAAATTAATTAATAAACCATTTGTTTCACATAAATGAATGTAATTTATTTTTAAGTCTCATTCTTTAGTTTGTTTTTTGTGTTGCTATACACATATTTTTCATAAAACATACATGTACTTAAATAAATATACATGTACTTTATTAAGTACACGTATATTAATAAAGTACACGTACGTAATTACGTATTAATAAAACATACATGTACTTAATTAAATGATATATCTAGGATCGGAGGCAAGATGATGATCAAAACTGAGATTAAATGCCAAATTCCCCAAGAAATTTTATCAATGCGTGCCCTTAATTAAATATACATGCACTTTATTAAGTACACGTATATTAATAAAGTACACGCATTTAAAAATGGATTTGGTCATGCGTGTACTTTACTTAATGTACAAGAATGAAGTACACGTATAATATAAATATAATATGCGTGTACTTTGTGAAGTACACGCATTGATAATTAAAGTACACGCATTTAAATATATGTGTACATGCATGTTTTAGCAAAGTACACGCATATTGATATGACAAAAATCTAATTCAATATACGTGTACTTTATGTATTCTGCATGTAATTTTTTCAAGTAGACGTATATAAATGCATGTACTATTTGGAAAATGGTTTTGGACATTACAATGTGCTTGTACTTTATAAAATACATTTGGGCCACTCATATTTGTAAACTCCTATGGTTATTATGGTCCGCGCCAGCGGCATTATTATACAGGTATTTCAATACGCGTGTACTTTATAGACTATGCGTGTACTTTATAAAGTACACGTGTAATATATAGAGTACACGCATTTATATATTGTTTTGGGACAATAAATTGAGTACACGCATTATTATACAGGTATTTCAATAGCGTGTACTCTATAGACTATGCGTGTACTTTATAAAGTACACGTGTAATATATAGAGTACACGCATTTATATAATTTTTTTACATGAAATGATAATAATGTTTAAATTTTTAACAATAGACGTGATCATTTTTATAAGGGTTCATGTGTACTTTACTATATTGGGTGTATGACATAACTCAGAACACATTCATGAAAGAAATAATTTTTTTATTAAAAACAAAAAAATAAAGTACAATTTTTTCAAATAAAGAAAGCTGAAAAAATAAAACAAGGCTTCTAGTAGGGATGTTTGTCAAAGGCATCCAGGGTGTCAGGGAGAGAGTCAATGAAATTCGACCAGTGTTGAATTTCGTCTTCTATGACAGTTACAAGGCCTTCATGGAGAGCCTTCTTATCCTTCACCTTTGCAATTTTCATGGGAACTTCTTATGTATAGAAAGACATGAGTTCTTCATGTGTTTGAGGAGGGTCCTCATCCACATCAAATCAATCTATGGGATTTGGGTGGAAGTCCAGAATAGCCTTCCCTCACATATGTTTGAAACTGCTCAAAGGCAGTTTCATATGAGGAAATATTTTCCTCAATTTGCTTTATTTTTTTTTATTTCTTTCATCTCTCTTAAGAGTTTCTCTCAAGGTTTCTGATGGAATAGCCATTATGTTATCTTTACCCTAGATGTAATGGTTAAGAAAGGAACCAATATTACTCTTTTATAGGAAAAGTGAAAGTTATTTATTTCTTGACCAAAAGTAGTTGGGAAGTGAGTAGTTGAGCTTAATAAATTGATTTTGGTTATTGTGTCCTTAATGAATTCTTCAAAGTAGTTTTCAATTAAAATAATAAATAAATATTATAGTATTAACCAGTGCGTGTACTTTAATAAAAATGCGTGTACTTTGAAGAATTCATTGGTTTACTTGGTAATTATCACTTGTATTTTTCGTGAAAACTGCTTGTACATTGTTTCATAACAATCAGATGCATTTTTTGTCCAAACCTTACGTGGATTGTGGTCTGCGCCATCGGGAAAAAATCATTTTGGTGTAATAAATATTGTAACCAATAACCAATATAACACAAAACAAATTACAAATATATGTGTTGAATTTGAATCACAATTTATGAAAGTTTTTTCTCCTTTCGGGGGAAGAAATATTTTGACAGGAGAATTTCCCTGAGTACATATGCTCTTTGTTTTAGCATGTCAGGGTCTTCAAACAATTTTTGCATTTCGTTGTTTCTGCTTATTTGTTCAATGTAATACATGCAGAACACCCCACAGTCAACCCTGAAATTACAATAAAACAAATATACAAATTAGTATATGATGTGATGAAATTTTTTGAAAGGATACAAATTAGTATTTTTTAGAAATGAAGTTTTTCTTACCCATTATATTGTTTAGGGCATTCATGATCTCTTATTAGGTCAAATTTGAGATCACTTTCCAGCAAGATATCTACGGTCCTTCTTTCTTGCTCTGTCAATGGATCATCATCCAGAGTAAACTCATTTGGTGTATCTTCGTCAAACTTCCTCTGAATTTTGAAACCATTCTTTTTTATTGTTTCTGCTTCAGTCTTCAATAGGCACAGTGTTTTTTGGAAGACAAAAAACTGCTAAGACGACAAATATTTAGTGTATACAAATAAAATAGTATATGAAGATTAAAGAGTGAAAAGTACACGCATAATATTAAAGTACATGCATTTTTTATTTTTTCATATCACGTGTATTTTAAAATATGATGCGTGTACTTTGCCTAATGAGTTAAAAGTACACACATAAATATGATGCGTGTATTTGTCCTAAATAGTTAAAAGTACACGTAACTTGTACTTTAAAATATGAATACAATATTAAAGTACACGTAACTTGTATTGGTTCATTTCACGTGTATTTTAAAATATGATGCGTGTACTTTGATAATCTGTGTAATTATGTACAACTAATACAAAGTACACGCATTATATAATTCACGTGTACACGTGTATAATATAAGTACAAGTAACATTAGTAATTAAGTTTAGGCACTAACCATTTTTTTGCATCATCGAAGAATGTTGTATTTTTTTCCTTGTCGTTCGGTCGAAGGGAATCCATGTGGACCACTTTATTTTCTTTTATGTATATCACAAGTAATGTGAAATGTCCTACACTATGTCTTAGTACAATGAAAAATTTATTACAAGTGCATATGTATTCAAATAAATCTTTGTATAACTCCCCCTTCTTATTGACTTCTTTTGAGCTACAAGCTTCTATCTGAATAAAAATTATAGACATAGTGTTAATAAAAAAAATTGAAATTTTGTTTCTCAAAACTTTCGGTCTAATTGTACTTACCCAACAATAATCAGAAAAAGTGTGTGAGTAGGGGAGCCCTTCCTCCGACAATTTTAACCTTAATACTTCACTAAAGGCAAGTATTATCTGTTTCACACAATATAAAATGGTGAGGAGATAATAATGTTGAAATTTAATGGATGACTAATATTTGGACTACAAACTTGGCTTGAAATTTCTTGATTGTTGAGGACTTCAAGTAAATCCTCCCATGGGACATACGAAGCCAGTTCTTGGAAAATAAATTCCCTGCATTTTATATAATCAAGAAGAATTGTATAATAATAATAATAACCTTATTCTTTTGCACCAAAAAAATATAAATTAGCGAAGTGATAAATCATAAAACAATAAACTTTACTCTGGCTCAGCAATTTTAATAAACTCTTCAATCTTTTTCTTCGAAGCTTCATCGAGATATTTGTATGCTTCGATTGCTTCAAGATTGACGTGAGTTTCCTTCATTTGTTGAGCTATTGTAAGACGACCTTTTCTTAGCTTTGATTCCTTTTGTTTCTTAATAGGTTCATGCTTTTCCGTTTCGCCGTCAGCTTTTCTTTTCTTCTGGCCTCTAGTAAGAGGTCCTTTTGTTTTGGATATTTTGGGGGAGCCATGAACTTTCTTTGAGGATAGTTCAATCTTCAAACTCGAAAGTTCATCCATGAGTTCTTTATTAATGCTTTCCTGATATATTTAACAAGGAATGTTGGATTGTAAGCATTTTTGAAAACAATGATTCAATTTCTCTTACGTGTATTTTATATAATACACGTGTGTACTTTATAATACATGCGTGTATTATATAAAGTACACGCGTGTACTTTATATAATACACACATGCATTATAAAATACGTGTACTTTATAAAATTTATAATATACATAAAATTTATAATAAAATTAAGAAAGTAAAGCGTGTACTATATATCTATTGTATTTTATAGATACCTGGTCAGTTTTTTTCAATTCTGATTCTCCAAGCATTTTCTTCAACTCTGAAATTTCGCCATTAAGGATTTTATTATTGTTTTCCTGTAATACAAAAAAGATGTTACATTATAAACAATGCGAAAAATAATGCATGTACTCTGCATTATATCTAATATCAAATAAAACTGCATTAAAAATACTATGAAAGAAAACTGCGTGTACTTTGGAAAACTGCGTGTACTTTAAACGTGTACTTTGAGAAAACTGCGTGTACTTTAAACGTGTACTTTAGGGAAACTGCGTGTACTTTGGAAAACTGCGTGTACTCTGCATTCAAAAGTACCTGTTGAGTTCTTTTCCACTCTGACTCCTCAAGATTCTGCCTCAATGTCATCTTTTCTATGTCAGCATCTTTCCATTGTTGCAATGTATCATCATACTTCTTTTTGAGATCTTCATTCGTCAGAGACAAATATCCATTCTTTTGTTCCAAAATTCGTGTTGATTCTGCCTGTTTTTTCAATGATTCATCCAATTCTTTAATTCTATCTGAGTCACTCATTGTGACTTGATCAAGTTTTTCTTTTAAAGAATTGTTTAACTCAACTAGTTGGGCATTTTCTACCTCCAACTTATTTAATAACTCTTTTTCCTTCAAAAGGCTGGAATTATCCACCTTTAACTTCATTATTTCCTCATGGGCTTCAAAAAGTGAATCACGATCTACCTGCAACTGTACATTCAAAATGGAACTCTCCACCTCCAAAGAGGTCACCTTCTCAAGTGCACCATTAATGTCTTCAGCTGCTTTAGATAGTTGGTTATTTTTTTCCAACAATTCCCTTTTCAAAACAGCAATTTGTTCTTCCAAGTTAACCTTTGGTTGATCTTTTCCCTTCTTTTTCTTTGGAGCCACAATGTTTTTAAAGAGAATATTCCAACCATGTGAAAACTCATTGTCATTAATATCTTCAGCAACATTTTTTGATGATGAATCAACATGTATAGGACTTTCTGTAGATATGTTCAAAGAGTAACTTGGCCCTTCAAACTGAGATTCCTTTTGTACAGGACAGTCCTTACAAGCTGGTTTATTTGTAGCCTGCTTCAAAGTTGCTGTTGCGATGTCATTCTTCACAAAATATTGTTTCAAAGACGACAACTTCCACTTCAGGAATTTTGGAGTATTTTCTTTATATTCTTCAACAGGAGAAATAATTTCAAATTTCTCACATGCCCAATACTGTGATCATACAAAAAACAAAATGAATTTAATACTTGTATTACCTAGGGATTCATAATGGAAAAACAAGAGATTTGTTCAAAATACACGCAAAATTAAACGTGTACTTTACAAATTTTGAAAAGTACACGTTACCATTTCAAATTACACTTATACTTTGTCAATATAAAGTTCACGTGTACTTTCTAAAGTACATTTATAATATTGACAGAAGATATAACAAGAGTATTTTGAGAGTACACTGGTTCTATTTACAAAACATAGTACACGTGTACTTTATAAAATACAAGTGTACTTTCACATGATATAAGACGTGTATTTTCAAAATACACGTGATATAAGACGTGTATTTTTAAAATACACGTTAAATATCAAGTGTATTTTCAAAGAACAAGAGAAAACATCACATGTATTTTGAAAATACACGTAATATATTCAAAGTACAGGTAAGTATTGGTATGTAAATTTTGAAATATCAATAATATCAACTGTATTTTCAAAATACACGTGAATTTATCACGTGTATTTTCAAAATACACGTGAAGTTATCACGTGTATTTTCAAAATACACGTGAATTTATCACGTGTATTCTCAAAATACACGTGAGTATTGGTATGTAAATTTTGAGAAATCATGTTTTTTTGCTCACCAGTAGGAAAATGACACATCCAGTAACTGTGTTAGGTTTTGAACTTGCTGATTTGTCAAGTGAATGTATCAGAAACTCATGCACAGCAGATGCCCAATCATATTTATTCATTTCCTCAATATTTTCAATGTATTTCAACCAAAATTCTCCAAGGGTGAAGTTTGAGTTGGAGAAAAATAATGTGTTCAAGAAGTGGAGACACACAATTTTAACAAAATCAGCAATTCCTTCATCTGTCTCCAATTCAACTGATTTCTTCAAACCATTCAAAATTTATGACTTTCCTATTCTTTTTGAGAAGTATCGTGCTTGTAATCCAGATTTTTGAGCAGTATTCGGTCTCTTTTTCAGTTCTATTTATATTAAACCCTCCACCAGGGGTATGCCAAATATTTCACTTATATCTATTGGCATTATTGGAATACTGCTCTTCATACGGAAACTTTTGGTTTCCGTATTGTACAGCTCGATAATTGATAAAATATTTTTATCCGTCTTCTTGTGGTCCACTTCTACTACTTTCTCACTGTAGTAGGCATTGAAAAGCTCCCAAAATGGAGTCTTCTTAAGAAGTTTAATATGACTATTGTTTATTTTATCTTTAATCTGATGCAAATCATGGAGAAAGCTAACAATATTTGACCGATATTGGTCATTCTTCTTTGCAGGACGTTTAGCTTTCAATGCCACACTAGAACTGGAACTGGAACTGGATGAAGAACTATCATCAGAACTGCTCTTTTTTTGTTTCTTTCCTCTTCTTGCTTTCATCTTCATCCCCATTATATTGATCTATAAACAAAATTTAAATTACTAACCTATAATTATATGTACAAAAAATAAAATACATGCGAATTAGAATAAAAAATAGACTAAAATAATAAAATACAAGCGTATTTAACAAAAGTACATGCAATATTCTCACAAATAATTTATGCAAGTCTCATCAAAATACATGCTAAAGGCGATAATATATATCGTCAGTTTCATGGTAATACCTAACAGAGGTTGTTCGACAAGTCAAAAACCAAGATTCTCTACTCCTAACATATTCAGTAAAGAAGTGATACAATAGTTGAATGCTAAAAGCTCAAACATTATCAAAACCCCTTAAGCAATACTGCTCAATTCGTTTAACTAAATCCTTCGTTTTCGATTCAGTTACTTGAAGCTGTTCCACATCAAAAGTGCAGTAAATGTCTTCATAGTAGTAATAGAAACCAAGTAACCTTTTAGCTCTATCATTGATGCGAAGGAGAAAACGAATTTCGTCATCATTAGTACTATTCACTGTCAATGTGAAAGGTTTTGTATTGTTAAGATCTTCGAACGTGCAAGCAGCAGTTTTGTAGTTGAACATGCTTGATCGTACGATTCCTAAATAATAACATAACAATACAAAATAGTACACTCATAATACACATTAGTACATGGACACTGGATTGAACAAATTGAATTTCAATGTTCGTGTACATGGACATTTGATTCAAATGCAGCTGGCTATTGGACAAAAAACACTCTTAAATATTAACAAAATAATAATAATTCTTAAAAACTCATGGAAAATCAATCAAATGCCGCTGGCGCGGACCAAAATAACATAGGATTGATCAAATATGGATTTGAAATTAATATTTTATAGAGTACACGTATAAAACATAAAAGTACACGCATAATGAATTGAGAAATACAATTTCAATGTGCGTGTACTATGTGTATTTTGCGTGTACTTTTTAAAAGTACACGCAAAATACACATAGTACACGCAACACAGCGCTTGTACATGCACATATTCTATAGAGTACACGTATAAAACATAAAAGTACACGCATAATAAATTGAGAAATTTATTTTCAATGTGCGTGTACTCTGTTAATTTTGCGTGTATTTTTAAAAAATACACGCAAAATACACATTATACACGTAACACAGGGCTTGTACATGTACATATTTCAATCATGTATATATTCCTAGTCCTTGATAAATCCTCGATAAATGATGTATATAGGAGGAAAAGTACAATGATGAAATACATATATCTAATATGCAAAAAGTGTGTTTTGCAATTAAAATGAGGGAAACAAATATATGATGAATACATATCATGAAAAAGAAGAATGTGATTTCATCAGTCCATATGTCTACAAATTTAAACATATGAGAATACGAAATACACAAGGACAAAAAGGTGATAAGAGAATGTATACATACTTGTTAGTGCTGTTTGAAAGAATTTGATTTAGAATGTAAAATGTAGAACTTCAACGATTAGGGTTTGAAAGAAGAGAGCTAGGGTTTTGATTGAAGAGAGTTAGGGTTTTGATCGAACAGAGTTTCTAGAGCTTCGATCAGGAGTATTTATATGTTGTTGTTGACCAAAATTTGATTGAGAAATAGAATCGTCTTGGGGTTTTGATCGAAGAGACGGTATGATTGATTCAAGAGAGAATACAATGTTTTTGGCGCTTCATTTTTTGAATAGTGCGTGTTTGTTTTAATTTCGGGGTATTTATATGTTGGACCTAATCGTTTAAAATTTATTGCGCCTGATTTTTTTGTTCAAAATTGTTAGTCCAAGGACTAGACCGTTAAAACCCCTATTTTGAATCAATTTATCCGGCGACTTTTACCACACCCGAAACATGTGGCCCGCGTAAGATATAAAGGTATTTTTCATGTGCAGCGCACATTGAGAGCTCACAAATGGCATCCGCTATCAAACCAGATAACCAAAGTCTCTCTCTCTAAATTGTTTGAATTTTATGTTAAATGTGCCTATGTATGGGAAATGTGGTAAGATAATAATTATTAACGAGTTTTTTTTTTTTCCTTCCCTTTAGGTTCTTGTAAAAGAGTTGCTGTTGTTGGTGCTGGTGTTAGGTATGTTTACTTCATTCATTAGTTTTTGGTCTACTTGGCTTTTGCAATTAGAGATTGCATCAGTGGATTGTGTTATGATGTAGCTTTTACACTAATTAGATAGCCATCTCGTGAATATTATAAAACTAAGGAACCAAACCTAATGTTTAAATGTTATAAGACAATTTATCAAGGGCTAAATTTGTAATATAAAATTTGGTGTGGCACTTGGATGATGATATGTAAAATGAGCTGAAGTTGCCCTTGATATTTTTATAGGTCTTTGAACCCATTTAGTCCCTTAAACAAATATTAATATATGATTTGTCCAAACCTTTTTATTTTGTTCCAAAAAGTCTCTCACCACATTTGACACAAAAAAACCCATTTACCCACCTCCTTCTCCCCCACCCCACTGTCGGAACTCCGGCAATGGGGGGTGGGGCGGGGTGGGGCTAGCGCGATGTTTTAAAAATAAGAGAATATTGGGTAAATAGTTGTTTGAAGGACTAAACGGGTTAAATTAAAAACAAGTGTTTTTTTATGAAATATGTATTTATGTTGGGGATCCATTTTTAAACGCACCATCCGAAGTTCCTATTCCTCTATTAAACCCTAATCCACCGCGTTGGCTTTCATCGGCCAAAACTGTGTCTTTGGCGGCCGTCATCTCACTCGCCTTTGTTTGCAATATATATACCTCACTAAATATACCTAAGGAATACACCGATTTTGTAAAATACTAATAAAATGATTTTTTTTTAAAGATGATCAACATAGTGAATGAGCAGCTCATCAAAAAATTCAATCCGGAAATGAGTGAAATGAAAAGTGGGTATATATGATCATTTTTTGCCGTTCAAATTTTTGTCATCATCTCATCCATTTCCGAGTTGAATTTTTTGATGATATTTTTTTTATAAATAATCTCCTTATTATGTAGATTATATATACCGAATTTGGTTAAAAAATATATTTTTTTACTATTTTTAAAAAATGGATATGTTCATAGGTATGTTGTAGAGCCTGACTGATATATATATATATATATATATATATATATATATATATATATATATATATATATATATATATATAATGTTAATGTCAAATTGTAGTTAGAGTTGTTTGATTCACCATAACAAATGAATGAAAATCGTGGGACTGTGAGTTCCTAACAAGGGCTGTTTGATTTACCACACCGGACTTTCTGCTTCTGCTTAGATTTATGGACTTGTAATACCTATATATAGAAAAAGACAAATCGGAAATTGACCCCAGGAGAAATTGCTTGTTAGAAATTTGGTTGCCATAAATTTGTTGTTGGGTTGTTAAGTTGTTTACTCTTTGCATTAATTGAGTTTATAAGTTAATCAACCCACAATGACCTTATATTAAATAGTCAAAAAATAAATGAATGCCATGTCAGAAAATTAAGCTCCACATCATCATTATGTTAGGCATTTTGGATGAAAAAGTTAATGGTGAAAACGAAATGAAAGGTCAGTGTCCAAAGTGGTAACAAAAAAGTTGGTGATCCAAGTGGAGAAAATGCAAAGTTCATTACCGTCTGTGTAATTAACCCAAAAAATAAAGTAAAACGAAAAAGTTATAAATGAAATAAAATAAAAATTGTTTGCTGCGTACTCACTTTTTAATTGAGTTAAGAGTTCCATATGATCTCTTAGCGGGCTTGCTGCTGCATACAAGTTGAAACAAAATGGTTTGAACGTCACAATATTTGAGGCTGACTCGAGAGCTGGAGGGAAGTTAAGAAGCATTTCTCAAGATGGTCTAATATGGGATGAGGGGGCTAATACTATGGTATGCTCACTGCTACCATCATATGGCTTTCTTCATAATCTTTGTATGCATAACAAAATCTTATGTTTCTGACTCAAATTTCAAAGCATTATAATGATGTTTATGTTAGTAAGTTTTCTTTTAATCTTGTGCAGACAGAGAGTGAGGGAGAAGTCAGTTATTTGCTTGATAATCTTGGGCTCAGAGAAAAGCAACAATTTGTAAGGGTTTCTGATACATCATAGCTTTTGAATATACACGTACTTTTGCATAATTGTTATGTATTTGAACTCCAGAGTAGATATATTCCTGAGATTCTAAACTACTTATAACTTAATAATTTTTAGCTTCTATGGTTTTATCATCTGTGTTGCAGCCGATTTCACAGAACAAGCGCTATATTGCTAGAAATGGAAAACCTGTACTGGTATGATCATTTTTTTTGCTATAGTGCAGAATTGCTGATGAATTTTTATTTTTTTGATGGGTGATCAAGTGTTCTTCCACCTTAGTAACATATTAGGCTTTTCTTATATACTTTTGGAGGTCCGCCCACGTCTTTGACCAATGTCTTTGCAAAAATTGTCATTTCAGATACCTTCAGATCCCTTTGCGTTGATCAGAAGCAATTTTCTTTCTGCACAGTCAAAGGTATGTTTTTCACTAGAAGTTTGAGGCACAATAAATAAATAAATAAAACTTAAAACTGTTCTTATTATATTGCAACTTTTGAGGTGTGTTACAGTTTTACAATATATTGAGTAACGCAGTCTGTATGGACGCGTGATACCGATATTAAATAATACGGGAAATTCTAATATCTTATGACATAGATAAGTGAGGACACTACAATATACGGACATCTTGAAACAAACATAAGGTCATAATAAACATGAACACTTGTTGGAGCTAATATATCATTCTCTATCTCCACTATGGGATAGCAAAGTCCAAAATCCTGGCAACGCCACGGGAAAAAGATGTGAGGATGAATACTCTAGCACATTGTTAGCAACTTTATATAATATAGTAAACAGAAGTTAAACTATAAATTTGTATTCTAGACTTTAACCAAAACTTTTGCTGAAGTTTTTTTTATTATTATGTGAGTAATAGGTAACTTTATTTTTGTCAGAAGTTAGAGCCCTATTTGACATTAGCACACAATTCTAGATTTATTCAATTCAAGAGTAGGAAACCGTCTGGTTTATAGAAGTTCCTTCTGAGTTGTACAAGATTATGACTAGTTGTGGGAACATAACAGATTCCTTTTTTTGTACTGCCCTATCCTCCGCATTCATTTTCAGTGGTGTTAAGTTTGAAAGTGACAAAGGATGTTTTATATCCTTTTTATCGTTTTGCAGCTTCAGATACTGCTGGAGCCATTTTTGTGGAAGAAAAGAAACTCTTCGAATGTCTCGGATACACAAGAAAGGTGATCATTCCCCTCTTTTTTTTGGCCCAACTTGTAAAACTCTTTGCTCTTCTTCTGCTACTTTACTCCATATCCACAGTTTGCTATATAACCTTCAAGACTCAAAACTAAGCGCTTAGTTGATGATGCAATTTTTTGTGGAACACACAAATTTTTTCATTCATATACTTGCCCATCTGTGATAACATACAAAACTATTGATATATGTTCTGATAAAACAAAAGATGCACTTGGTTAGTGTTCATTCAAAATTATTGGCTCCAAGAACTAGGTAGGTATTCTTATAAGAGAAAAAAAACTGTTATAGCTTACTTGAAAACTGTCTAATACATACTCCCTCCGTCCAAAATAAGAGTCCTACTTTCCTTTTTAGGCCGTCCTAGATTTAGAGTCCATTTTGAAAATCAGTATATCATATTTCGTGATATTTTTTAATTTTGACAGTTGATTACGTAGAATTCATTGTTATCTAAAAAAAGCCTTTCAAATGGGGATTGAAAGAGTAGTAGATTTTAGATTATAGAATACTCTACGTGGCTGAGGAAAAATACATTTGTCCAAAATGCTTTGCATTGAAAGTCGATAGTTTAAACTTGTCAAGTTGTAGTGGATCCACAGTGACAGCATATAAGATTTCATGTACCTGTCTTTACTAAGTCTAGTTAGGTTGCTAACTTATCTTGCTATTCATGAAAAACCTAACATGTACTTACAGGAGAGCTGTTCCTACTAAAACTAGTGAATACCCACACCTTCCTTATAGTCCATATGCATTTTGTGTTCCAATTTCTGTTTTGATGCTATAACTTTCCTGTGATTTTATCATTTTGATTTTTGAGTCTCGGCTGATATGCTTTATACCTGATTTCATTTTTCAAAGTTCAAGTGAGGAATCTCCAGTCTGCATTTATGTTCTTTCAGATTTAATTTTTTCTCTTCATATCATCTTTATAGTTTTTGACATATTGCTGCTTCTCTTTGACATGCACCGCACAATATGCGGATTAGTTTTCATGCACAATACAGCCTGTATTAATTTTAGTTTTTATTTTTTATTTTTTTACTTTGCCCCTGAGATAATGCTGTATTTAGATATAACCCCCCGCTTTTCAAATAATTAGACTTGCTTCCCTATGTGCATCATCTCATTTGTACCTTATGCATCAATCCTCTTGTACCTTATGTTGGAATTGGTGGATAATGTATTTTTTATATTTCTATGTATTTTGGGTATGTGGTTTGTCCCACATCGGTTTCTTAGTATTTTTTTCTATCTCATCTCTTAATATAAATATATATATTGGCACTCAAATTTGAGTAAGCCAAAACATCATAAAAATCTACTTGGTATCAGAGCAAAACACCTTCCACCACAAACCCTAGCCTCTCACTCCAAAACCCTATCAGTCTAGCCCCATCTATCTCTCTCTTGCCGCCGACCACCGTTGGTCTCGCTGGCCCCTCACCTGGCCGCTTGAGGTGCCCTTTTTCCTCCTCCAAAATCGCGATCTCTCCATTGTAGAGGGTTTAATCGCTGCAGGTTTGATTGGGTAAACTTCTCTCCCATTTTTTTCTTTTTTCTAGGGTTTATTCTCTTTTTTAATTTGGGGGTTTTAGTCCCTGTTGGGTTTTATTCCCATGTATTAGGCGATTAATTTGCTTTTTTATTCAATGATTTTTTGAGGGTTTATACCCCTCTATGTTGCTGAGTTTACTTGGTTAATCTCATTGCCAATTTTTTGGCCTTATTTGTGTGGGTTTATACCCCTTTATGTTCTGAATTTGATTAGGTAGCACCTTACCAATTTTTTGGTACTATTTGTGTACTTGTTGGATTATATTTAAGTATTTTGGAGATATGACTGATTTGAATGGTCCTAAAGAGGTTGTTCCTACCCAATATACACCTACTCATCGGGTTAGTAGTGTATTATTGAATGGAACTATTTTAGAATGGATGTTCAACTCCATGGAGGAGCGCATTTATACTATGTTTATGTTCAATGAGTCTGTTTCTGATTTATGGAAGGGTCTTAATCAGATGTACACTCATGCTCATAATGACGCCCGAGTATTTTAGCTTTATCGGGAGATTGCCCATGCCACAAGAGTCACTCAATCTCTTTGTCTCCCACTACTTTGGATATCTACTACGCCATTGGGAGGAGCTGGCCTAGTTTGAGACACTCACAGACTTCCCTCCTTAAGCCGTTTCTATTCTGATGCAGCGTTTGGATCGTCAACATACTTATCAGTTTCTTATGGATTTACGACCCGATGCTCTCTGTACTCATATCATAAACACATCTCCTATGCCTCCCCTTTGAGAGGCCTTTGCTATTGTGGAGGGAGATGAACGTCGTCTCATGTTATCTCAGACTTCTGAGGTTGCTGCTCGGGTTCAGTCTTATCCTATTGATCATATGGCGTTTGCAGCTCATAACGGTCCCTGTACTCGTGATGGACGACCGACCTGCTATCATTGTGGGGTTGTTGGCTACTCCAGAGACCGATGCTTCAAACTTCATCCAGAGTTGAGGTAGAAATTTGCTAAGGCCAAACATTCGGGCCCTCTCAGCCTATCAGGACTGCTGTCATTGTTGATGCTTTCGCTTCTACTCCTTCTAGTACTCCTAGGGATGATAGTCATCTTCAGGATCAAATTCATCTCCTCCAAGCACAACTGAGCTCTCTTGGGCACTCTACTTCTACTGCCACTATTGCTTTAGGTACCTCATATGCTTTTCATGATTAGGCAGTTAAGTCTCTACTTGGGCTTTGGATTCTGGAGCTTCTGATCATATGACTTGCGAGTCATCATTTTTTACTTCCCCCACTAGCCCCGGGTGTCGTAGTGTATGTATTGCGGATGGTTCATTGTTCATATTCGTAGTAAGGAAAACATCCGTCTCTATCCTATCATGCTCTCACTTCGTCTTCAGTATTTCATATTCTTCCCGACCTCTCTTTTAATCTCATTTATGTTCCTAAACACTGTAAAGATCTCAATTATGCTGTCATATTCTTATACTTGCATTGCTATTTGCAGGACCTGAGTTTGAATTTTTGGCAGGGGATATGAGCGCAGTGGTCTATACTACTTTAGGGATCCTCCCCCTACTACTACTACCTCTGTTTCTGGTCTGGTCTTAGTGCCTCTGCTTCCATTTAGTCCATTGTATTTGATGTTTCCTTACAAACTTTGTATCTGTGACATGGCCGTTTAGGGAATGTCAATTTTCAATACTTATGTTTATATTTTCCCTCTGTTAAATACTTGTAAAGACAAGAGGTTTACTTGTGAGACCTGTGAGTTGTCTAAACATATTCGTACCAGTTATATTTCTCATATGAGTCGTGCACTTAGTATGTTTGATCTTGTTCATTATGATGTTTAGGGACCCTAACCTGTTACTGCTTTATCGGGTCATAAGTACTATGTCACTTTTATTGATGATTTCTCAAGATGTACGTGGGTATGTTGATTTAAACATAAATCTGAGGTGTTACCTTTGTTTGTTCAATTCCTCCAAATGATTAAAACACAATTTAACACCACTGTTCGTAACATTAGGTCTGATAAGGTGGGGGAATATGTTTCTAATGCTTTTCGTTCACAAACCAAAAGGGCATTTGACACCAACTTACTTGTCCTTACACTCCGGAGCAAAACGGGGTGGCAGAATGTAAGAACTGTCACTTAATGGGAATGATTTGCTGTCTTTCATGGGGTATGCATCTTCCCAATTCTAATGGCCACCTTGCTCTTCTCACTGTCACATTTATTATTAACTGCATTCCAAGCAAAGTTTTAAATGGTAAAAGACCTCTTCACTCTATCTTTTCCACTGCCCCCCTTTTCCCTATGTTATCCCGAGTTTTTGGGTGTGTGCTCTATTCAGGATAGGCGCCCCTCACATCACAAACTTGATGATAAGGCCATTAAATGTATTTTAGTGGGATATCCTACCATGTCTAAAGTTTATAAATGTTATGATCCTCTTTCGTGACATATATCACTCTCGTGATATTACCTTCCATGAGGATACTCTTTCTTATGGTAGGTCTTCTACTCCCCACTCCCACCCCCACTCCCACCTCCTCCTCCTCCTCTTGAGGCGGTTTCTCCGATGGCCCGTTATATTTATTTGATGTGTCTTCCTCTCTTCCTAAGAAACCCCCTTTGCAAGTCTATACTCGTCGCCCTCGGTTGCCCCTGCCTCCTCCAATAGACTCAGATACTGTTGATGCTCGTTCGAACGAGCTTCTAACGAGTTGACCAGTCGTTACTAACGAGTAGTGATCTCGTTCGATATCTCGTTCGAACGAGATATCGTTAGAAGGGACAGTTCGTTCGAACGAACTGGATCTCGTTCGAACAGCCTCGTTCGAACGAGACTTCTAACGACCTGACAGTCCAAACTCGTTCGAAGTCTCGTTCGAACGAGACTTCTAACGAGTTGACAGTTTGGTCCTTTTTGGACTGTTTTGATTTTTGGAGTCCCGTAAACTTGTTCGAAGATATAGATGACCTTCCTTTATTGATGTGAGGTTAGATTTGGGACTTTTGGGTTATTGAGAGGAGTAAATTATATACGAGAGTTATATTCAATGAACCATTTGGGCTGAGACGTGAGTGTCTTCTACGATGTGAGGATGAATTATAGCGCGTACAATTACAAACCGGAATAGTACGAATTGTGATAATTATAGTTAGTACGAGAATGCGATATGTACTACGATTAAAATACGGTATTACTAAGATGTGTGTTTACTTAGTATTAGTATATGGATTGTGTGTATGACATACCTACCATACTTGCTATCACGGGAGGTTGCGTTCGCTTAGGACCCTCTAATCCTTGTGTACCTACGGGGGGGATATAGACTGGTACCTCGATGAACATAGGTCATAGAAAGACTTATTGTGATATTAATAAGTCCGCTGATCATGGGAGCGTAGGTATGTGCGTGACCCATGTGATGGTGACTGTGTTCGCCTCCATTATTTGTGATGTTGTTATTGGTAAACTATTCCTGAGAGATTCGGAATATGTAATCCTTATGTACGTGATGTACCGGGATAGATAGCAGAGTATGTGTGCACTACAGCTTAGATTGCGGGGTGCTTGTATTGTATATTTATGATATGAATAATATACATTATATTAACGGGAATCCTCATGTTAATGTTGTAAAAAATATTACGGTATTGTTTCGAGATATATAATGAGTTAACTGATAGTTATATCAATGGCATATTTAGTAACTGAGTTTACATTAAACCTCTATTTAATTACGAGCGTTGTTATGTTAAATGGAACCGAGTAATATGGGTAGAACCTTTGGCAGTCTAGCTAGTTATGCTGTCAGTTAGCTAGTAGTATGGGTCGTTATAGATGGGTACTTACGTTAGGAGTGCACAGTTAGACGAGAGGTGAGGATATCATGCGAGTGTACGTCCTAACATGTACTTTGCATTTAATGTTTTAAATGTTTTTAAAGCACTTGCAGGTTTTTAAAATATAACTCCACATTCGGGCTCTGACCCGTTTGCTTTTCAAATCTTTTTCTTGTAAAACCATTTTAGGTGCCCAGCCACAAGGACACCAAGCATAGGTACTCATTCAGGTGACGAGCTGTAGCTGCTTGTGGAAGCTACAGGGATTTGCATGTAGACGCTTCTATCTTTTGGATTCCAGAGTCACTATCTATCAGTTGTAGGACATGTTGCCCATTTCTTTAGAGACATCTTTTACATTTCAGTTTTCAGACTTTAGCATGTATTGTTTCAGTTTAATTATTTTCAGTTGTGGGATTGTAGTTAGGAGTTTTTCCTCCAGACTTTATTTACTGTTATGTGATGGTTTTTCATTTTACTTCAGTATGGTGAATGGTGTTATTTATTTCTTCATTACACTTATTGCATGTTAATCAGACTTAAATTAAAATTTGGCAACTTGCTTTTTAAATACTAGGTGGTTAGAAATAATAAAATGTTTTCGACAGTGATGCTATTAACTGAGCCAACTTGGCATTTTGAATTAATTTTATAAAGGAGTAGCTACCCGGTATTTAATTAGTCGGGGTGTCACAACCCTCGGGGCTTGGGTTTTGGGTTCATTGCGTGGTTTGCAATTTTTGGAGATAGAAAATTTTAGGTGATATTCATGATAAGTTTCAAGATTAGATGTGAGGAATTTATTTTTGGGAGACGTGATTTATTTTTGGAGTTACTGTAGTGGCCTGATTTTGAGAGTTAGGCATTCGACGAATTTCGAGGGCGAAATTCCATTGTTAGTGGGGAAGTGTAACAACCCGCGTAATTTTGGGCTATTTCAATTAATTTAGGAAAATGGAGGAAAATTAAGTTTTTGATATTTTTATTGATCAAATATGTTGGTTATTATTTTTAAAGGCGAGAATTTCAAACGGTTTTGAAATCGGAGTTAAAACGAATTTTAAAATAATTTTAAAATGTTTTTAACTCTTGGAGTTGTTTTGACTTCCACCTCTTCATTTCTTTGCCTTATTTAAAGGAGTCTTTTGGATTCCAACTCTTCATTTCTTTACATTATAAAAGGAAGTCGTGGGCAACCTTTTTAACCTACTTTTGGCACAAATTTTGGCAGCAAATATATTTTATATTCCTCTTCTTTTTATATTCACATTGGCCCTTGAGATTTGTGAGTTCCAACCTTAGATTAGAGGTGTTCTTGGGGCTATTTTGTTGGAGTTTCTTGGAGGAGATTTTGTAGATATTTTGTTCTGATCTTGAGGATGTGATCATTGGTTTCTCATCATGGTTTGAGGTATGGGATTTTATACAATATGCTCCTTAAATCTCGCGAGTGTTATTCTCTTTGAATTCTTGTTTAATTGAACTCATATTTGAATTGATAAATTCATTGAAATCTGGAAAATAATTGTTGAAATTATTTTGACTCATGTGGTATCATTATATTGTTGATGAGCACGTTGTCATGAGATTTTAAGATGGCACGGATGTTGGGCACCCGCCAAAATTCCTGTTTCCCAGGCTATGCCTTGATAAAGCATATGCGGATGTGGTGAGGCCTGGTGACCCCCCACCTATTTCTGGTTTTCAGTCCCCGCCTCCCCTACCTATTTCTGATTTTCAGTCCCATTATCCCACTCATGGTCGCTGACTTCCTGATCGTTATGCTAACTCTTGTAGTACTAACCATTCTATTTTCAAGCATCTTTCCTATGCTGGTCTTTCAGGGTCCTATCGTGCTTTTTTGGGTTGTCTTGACTCTATTTTAATTCCCCGATCTATGCATGAGGCTCTCCAGAATCCTGAGTGGGTAATTGCATGAAAACTGAGATGGATGCCTTGAAAAAGAATGGTACTTGGAAGTTAGCGTCTTTTCCTCCGGAGGAGAAAATTATTTGTTGCAAATGGGTGTTTAGTGTTAAATATTGGCTGATGGTTCCATTAATCGATATAAGGCTCGTCTTGTGGCCCATGACTTTATTCAGATTCCGGGTAAAGATTTTGGTGCTACCTTTGCCCCGGTTGATAAAATGACTTTTGTTCGTCCACTTACATCTCTTGCCGTATTTCACTCTTGGCTGTTGCATCAGTTGGATATTAAGAATGCCTTTCTTCATGAGAATCTTACTGAGACTATCTATATGTATCCTCCTTCTGGTTTTCGTGCTGAGGGGGAGTATGTGGGCAAGGTTTGTCATCTTCGAAAATCTTTATATGGGTTGAAGCAGTCCCTTCGAGCTTGGTTTAGCCGATTCAGTGGGGTGATTACCTCTATAGGATTCTCCAGATGCCTGTCCGGTCATACTTGCTTTATTTGACGTCAGCCCGACCACCGGTGCATTATTCTTTTGGTTTATGTTGACGATATCATTATTACTGGTGATGATCTTGAGGAAATTCCCACGTAAAAAAAGATATTGGAGTAGTTTTTGATTCTAAGGACTTGGGTCCTCTTCAGTATTTTCTGGGAATTGAGGTTGCGAGATCTCGTCGTGGGATTTCCTTGTCTCAAAGGAAGTATGTTCTTGATTTGTTATAGGATACATGGCTGATTTGTTTTCGTCCAGTTTCTACTCCTATGGATTTGAATGTGAAATTGAGTGCTGAGTCTAGGGATTTACTTTCTGAACCGTCTAGATATCAGTGCTTGGTTGGCCGTCTCATCTACTTGATCAACACCCGTCTTGATTTGGTCTTTGCTGTGAGTCTTGTTAGTCAGTTCATGCATGCTCCTCGCACTGCCCATCTTGATGCTGTTCATTGATGCTGATTAAGCGGGATACGCGACTGATAGGTGTTCTACTTGTGGCTTCTGTACTTTCTATGGTTCTCATCGCATATTATGAAAAAGTAAGAAGGAAGCGGTGGTTTCTCGTTCGTCAGCAGAGGCGGAGTATCGTGCTATGGCCCATGGTATATGTGAGCTCTTGTGGCTTCGATCGATTTTGGATGAGCTAGGCTTTATTGAGGACGGTGCTTTTGATTTGTTATGTGATAACACATCAACCATTTTGTTGTCATCTGATTGGGTTCTTCATGAGAGAACCAAACACATTGAGGTGGACATTCACTTTCTCCGGGAGAAAGTATTTACAGGCATCATTCGTCCTTTCATCAGGCAGCATTCGTCCTTTCATCAGTTCAGACTACAGATTGTCTCACCAAGGCTGTTGGACCTTCTTTGCTTCACTCATCTATTGGCAAGGTGGGCTTGGTGGATATCTTCGCTACAACTTGAGGGGGAGTATTGGAATTGGTGTATAATGTGTTTTTTTATGTTTCTATGTATTTTGGGTGTGGTTTGTCCCACATCGCGTTCTTAGTATTTTTTTTGTCTCATCTCCTAATATGAATATATACATTGGCACTTAAGTTGAGTAGGCCAATTCATCATAAAAATCTACTCCTTATGCATACGGGTGGCTAAGTTTAATTATTTGAAAAGAAGGGGGGTAATGATTAAATACCGCATTATCTTCAGGTGATAGAGTGAAAAAACCCCTCAATTTATTCTCTCTCCTGCATATGTTTTTTCTTTGAATAAATTGTCAGCTGTTCCTCTTTTGTTTCGTCTGTACATAACTTGTTTGTTCCCTATACGTTCTCTCTCTCCTATAAATTGAGGAAGCAATCTTGTCACAAAGTTATTCACAAAAAATGTCATTCTACTTCTCTATTTGTTTTCTGCAGTGTTGGTAGCTTCTTTGAGCGTCATTTTGGGAAGGAGGTATTGTCTATAATTATCTTACATTTCTTTTTCGGAGATCGCCTGATATGCCATTAAGTGAGATTTCACCTTCTTTTAATTTGTTAAACATGATTTTAGGCAACTTTGTTTGAGTTATTTACTCGGAAATATTTCCTAATTCTGTTTTTCACTGTCTAAGGTTGTTGATTATGTCATTGACCCTTTTGTTGCGGGTGCTAGCGCTGGAGATCCAGAGTCACTTTCTGTGAGTATCTGTTTCAAATCTTTTCAGTGATCCAAAGTATCTCTGCCATATAGAATACATGCAATTACTCTAGTATCGATGTAAACAGTAATATCATATCCAAACTTCCCCCCATAAGAATTACAATAAAAAAAAGTTATATTATATATATAAAAAGTAATACCAGGACAAGATCCAAGATCCATACGTGTACTAGACCATGGCATATAATCATCTGGTAGAGAATACCAAGACTAACCACACTTGTACTAGGCATAGGGCTTAAAATTGAGAAACCCTAATCATTCGAAACATCCAGTTGAGTACAACTAAGCCTATAATGTATCGCCAACACCCTACCACCTGTTGCTTTAGAAGAAACCCATAGAGTACCTACAACCTCTCCAATATAAACCAGTCTCTTCTCATTTATGATTCATCAGCACCAAAGGAACCTCAAATACAGCCTTGAACCTCATTTCTTTTGGGTAGAAGTAATGAGCCCCCACCTTTGGCATCTTCATTAGCCGTTTCTAGAAAACCTTGAAAAACTTGAGTCCCACAATCTATGTACACTAGAGACCCTCTCCAACCATCTTCTCTAGTCCTTTGCTTTGTCTGTATAAGTACTTATAATCTCATTTGATGATGTTTGATCTGCCTCTCTCTCTCTCTCTCTCTCTCTATTAGAGTGCGTGCTCTCTCACTGTCTCTGCCTATGCTTGTGTGAGCTCATTACTATCCTCGATTTAGCGTTACTCTATTTCAATCACCCTCCATAAATGTAGACCTACTCGGCAAACCAAAATATGGAAAAATACATATATATTTGTATATATATGTAATCAACCCAACACACCTCATTTAATACACCTAAAGAACATACCTTCACTTTTTGGGGTAAACGAAAGTGTTTTTTTGATAAAATCTGGAAGAATATCTACACCAAATTTCATAAAATTTACACGTATATATTTAATTTGTATTTCACCCGCTTCTGATTTGGTTTTTATATGAAATTTGGTGGAGATGATCTCCAAAAAGAAATGCATTCATTTACCTTCCCCGAATTTTTACTTCACTTAGTTTTCTATACTAAATGGCATCTTTGATTTGTTGAATTACCTAACCTACCACGTTTATTGCCTTTAATGTTTCAAACAGATGCACCATGCGTTTCCAGAGTTATGGAACCTAGAGAAAAGGTATGCTACACTCATAGTTAACTTTGATAAAAAAAAGGAATCTTTAGCTACAGTTCAATTTTAGTTTCCTGCTATATGTTCTATCTTTTAAAATTAATCCACTTCTTGAGTAATGGTGGAAGGGTTGGGGAAAGTAGATAAAGAAGAGAGAGAGGAGAGAAAAGACACGACTAAGCCAAGCTCTAATATTATTCATTGCTGAAATTAATGACTTGCATTCCTATTTAGAAGCTAATAACTACTAGATAGATGCTAAGAGAATAAATACTAACTAGCTAACTGTTAAATACCACAATATCATAATAACTAATTGCTGGATAAATACTCTGATTAATAAATAGTCGCCAAGGTCATTTTTCCTTGGCACAACGTGATGCCCTAGGCTTCCAAACCCTATTATAATTATCCAAATGATTAATAGCTGCTGCATCAAATATCCTCCCCTGAAAAGAACTCGACTCCGGCGAGTTAGGCGCAGGACTAAGGATACATCTGATGGAGAGAGAGGCTCATTGAAGCAATAGTGAACTGGTATGCAATGATAAGTGATGTTGTACTCTGATTTTTTATGGGACATGGGTCCAGAATTGAAAAGGGTGTTTTATATGTCAAGGGAGATTCATTGTTTAAAATGGAGGCCTAAATCAACTAGTTGCAGAGTCACCACCTAGCGAAGAGTTTTGGAGTGTTAAGTCACCCTCAATTTTATTGTTATGTCTAGGATCACTTCTAAGAGTGAAATTGCCTTACAACTTTACAAGGTCCTTTAGAATCTGTTGACTTCCAGACTAGTTGTGTAATCAAATTTTCGATTTAAGAGCTCAATATGTGAGGATAATGGATCAAATACACCTAATCATCCACAATATAGTTGCAGCTTTTCTGATTATTAGTGTATATACGTGTGTATTAATTTCAGCTGCGTTTACATCAGAACTAGATTGACACACACTAAAAAACGAGTGGTGTAAGAATTCTTGCCCATTTTCATGCATCCAGGAATCGATGGGTGCAGGTGCGACATGTCACAAGGAATGCTTTGGTATTTACATTTATATTATCTGGATTCATGTTCATGAAAGATTTTTGAATGTTTTATACTATTTGTGATCTACCTAGCCCAACCCGCATCCTTTCTTCAGGAATCTGTGCACTGGAAAAGACACTAAGAAGGACACATTAAGGGACTAAACTTGTAAATTCGATGCTTTTGTAGCCTTAATATGCTTAAAGGGAGCTGGACAATTTTCTTTCTCCTGTTTCTTTATTATTTTTCTTTTCCCTTTATTATTTCTTTCTTTCTCAAAATGTTCGAATTTGGTGAGGAAATAGACTCACAAAACTTAGAAACTCGGAAGTGAGAGATAACTGAGCTTGAGACCTATTTGTAGGACTATGGATTGGTAAATAGATTGAGTCAGGAATCTCGTCATGCACAAAAATCAAATACTTAAATGTGAGAGAGGTGAGCTTGAGAGACTTTTAGTCTTCAGAAGATTGTGGATTGGTGAAGAAAATGAGTCGCGAATTTTACCTTGTTTATAGGGAATATATGGGAGTACAGCACCCAAGATTAGTTGTATGCAGACCAGAATAAGCTTGTATGAAGCTACTTATGCATGCTACATAAAGTAGGGGTGAATATTATAGGGCTTGGTCAAGCAAAGTAGGTTTGTAGTCCAGGGTTGGTGAATCTTTAAGCCCAATAAAAATTTGGGATGGGCTTGGGCCCACACTTTCAAGCCGGATTAGGTCTGGTCTGAGAGAGAGAAAGTTTCCTGTAAGGACTCCTTATGGTGCAGACTCCGGTACATACCTTTTTTTTAAAATAGTAAAAAAATGAATTTTTTGTTGAAACTTCATGAATATGATCTCCATGGTGAGAAGATCATCTCCAATTTTTTTCGTCGAAAAATTCAATAAAAAAACCGTTGAAATGAGGTGATATGTAAAAAAAGGGTATAAATATGCATTTTCAACCGTTGAAATGTTGGGTCAGCGCCAACCGCTTTTTTGATTGAATTTTTTGATGAAACTTCATGGATATGATCTTCTCACTATCGAGATCATATCCATGAAGTTTCATAAAAAATTCAATCAAAAAGTGGGTGAGATGATCGCCAACATTTCAACGGTCGAAAATGCATATTTATACAATTTTTTTACATATCACTTCATCTCAACGTTTTTTTTATTGAATTTTTTGATGAAAAAGTTTGGAGATGATCTTCCCACCATGGAGATCATATCCATGATATTTCATAAAAAAAATCATTTTTTTACTATTTAAAAAAAATGGTATGTACCGGAGTCTGCACCATAAGGAGTCCTTACAGGAGAGGGCCTCTCTCTCTCTCTCTATATATATATATATATATATACATAAATTTTTACGAGATTCTACTAAAATTTATATAGAAAATTATACAAAATATAATAAATTCAAATTAAGCATGTGAGCTGTGTGGGCCAGTTGGATTTTAGATTGTATATAAATTTTGGACGGGAGGGCTTGGTCAAATACATTCAGGCCCCCTGGGCGAGCAGCCTTCCCTTCCTAATAGTGGCTTGTTGGGAGGGGCATTGGAGGGTATTCGAGTGTTAGCCTATTTTGGGTGTATGCTCAAGGGTGCTCATGACTTGATTTGACCTGAAATCAGATAATGAGGTTGTCACTGGTGAGAGTTTTTTTTTTTTCTCCAAATATTGAGGTTGTCACTGGTGAGAGAAAAGTTGATAGTTTCATGGCCCAGGATTTGGTTCTTTGAAGGGTTACCGTAGAAGAGTAAAATTTTTAAGCGTCACCCCTCTCATTGAAACTCTTTTTTGAGCAATTCATCTATCTTATAAATTTAGGAAGTATACTCTCATTTAAAACTTATTCGTAGTTTTCAAGGTTTTCCGAAAGAGTGCAATAAAGGTTATTTGAAAATGCTTTTCAGCAAAGCTCTGCTAAAAGTCTCGCCATAAGTCAGTTTGAGACCCACATTGCTTATTTACAAGTGGGGGTCCTGCAGGGGTATTGAGAAGCCATTGAGGCTTCTGTAATAATTGTACTACAAAAGGATTTCTTGGGTTTTTGCGAGGGGATTACGTCCCTCAAAGAAAGGAGGGAAAAGTGAGGTTTCTACAACAAATTTGAATTTGATTTGTATAGCACCGTTTTGGATTATTATTTTAAAAGAATTTTGTGAAGGCTTACCCAATTGAGAGCCCAATAAATGTGTATATACTGAAACTATTACAAATCTTGAAGGTTCTAGAGACTACAAAACTAAACCTACACAAATTCTTAACCACGGAGGACCCAATACTAAACTGGCAAAACACGATAACACGATACGAACCGATACGAAGTTATAAGTTAATGGGTGGATCCTTAATTGTTTTAGGTCATATTAGTGCTAAATCGATAAGAAACGATAGTTAATGGACCGAGTTAATGTTGACCCCCGTCACCCATTAATACCCCGATAAGACCCGTTAAAATCCATTTATTTAAGTAAATAAGATATATTGTTGGGACTTGTAAAGATCTTATGTCGCTTAATTTTAATTTAATCACAACAAATTCTACTAAAAGAGAGTTAGTAATGTCAATGAATTAATGAGTCTAATTGTGTTTAAAAATGAGCTAATATGCCAACTTGCATATAATTAAAAATAATTCATTATTAATGGGTAATAACAGGTGAATACATCACGACATGTTAAGATAATTGGTCACCCGTTTAGACAGGTGAATACAAGGTTAATACAGGTGAATATGGTTTTTTCATACAAGATAAAAAAGTCACCCGTTTAGACAAGAACCCGATAAGCCCTGAACACGATAAAAGCCGACACAAACTAGACACGACCCGTTGCCAGGTCTATCCAATATAAAAGGAGAAATACTAAAATAACATGAAATCCAACAGTTTTTTTTCCTAAAAAAATGTAATGTTCCTTGCAGCAGCCACTTAAAGTGATGTGTATGGGATTTCTAGCGACACGTGGTTGTGCCTACGGGAGACGACTATCTTTTATTTTCTATTTTTTAATTTAAGGTTTATTGTAAGTTTAATTAGTTTCCAAGTATCTTTGGGACTAATGAGTCATTTTTAGGTATTAGTTGTCCATTTTGGTCTTTTTGGGTAATAGCTTGGCTAGCAAGCTAACTCTTCCTATAAATAGGCCGTTTGACCCTCATTTGTACTTAATCTTGAATATTGAGAATTGAGAATAGAGAGAGAAAGAAACCCATTTCACTAGTCTAATTTTGTTGTTGTTGTTGTTGTGTAGTTAATAGTTGTTGTGTAGTGTAGTAATAACGCTTCCGCATCTGAAGATTTACATCATAAAGCCTTATTATAGGGGAAGATTAATGTATATATTTTCTAAGAATCACACTAGTACATTCTCATTTTTATTGTAGGTTCATTTGTTATTAATAGCAGACTATGTCTTTTTTGTGGAGACAATCATGACGAAGAATGATTTACTTGTTGATTGAACTGTTATTATTAGAGGGGGTTAACTAACCCATGATCAATTGACAATGAGTGGAGAGACCCTCACTTTCTTAAATATTCTTTGAATTTCTGGAGTGGGGTATGTATCCTTAACACGCTCTCTCACATGTGGAATTATATTTGGTGATGTGAGGTACATGTGGCCAACTTGGACCATGAAATAGAATGTGCTGATACCATATTAAAACTTAATGCATCCAATCCCAAACCAATTGACATTAGGTGGAGGGTATTATATATTGAGGTGCAAAGCTTTAGATTCCCACTATGAGATTTATATTCCCAATAGGTGGTAGTCTTTTCAGAAAAGAATTATCGTCTTCACGCAAAATTCTTCTTTTTAACTCTGATTGCACGTTTTGTACTAGTTGATAAAATCCTAATCTCTCGATACATTCAGGTTTGGCTCAATTATATCCGGGGCATTTCAATCTAAAGTATCTGCCAAAAATGGAGAAGGTGGAGGGTTAAAGGGTTCTTCAGCAAATAAGAAGCGTTCACGTGGTTCTTTTTCATTTCTGGGTGGAATGCAGGTAAGGTATTCTTGGGGGACTTATTTTAGTTAATATTTTGTAGAACACGGTCCTCATATCACTGTTGTGCAAACGCCATGCCATCCATTCTTTTCAACTTATAAAAGATTTACTTTTATGGATCCTGTAATATATGGAATTGAAATTAAAGTCAGTCCCAACACTTGATATGACGTAATTGTCATTGTTATGTTCTTAAAATGCGGAACTGCAGACATAAAAAGTGTTTCCAATATAGTTATGTGCATATAGCCAAATAAAATAAAGAAAGGATATTTCATATAGGTCAGCTGATAAACATATTTATGCTTTGAAACCATCTGAACTTTGAAAGTTGAATTTACTAATTTGCTCTTGAAGGTGCGTTCGTGGACAATCCTTGCTTAGAATGCATCCAAACACATAAAAATTCAAATAAACCTTGTACAAGCAATTAACATTGAAAATAAAGGTTTATATAGTAAATGAGCATAACTATGAGATTTAACGAGCATAGGAATGAAATATTGCATAGATAAAGGGGCAATAAAATACAATTGTTGACACTAATCGTGCCTTTAACTAACGCGTTGCTGGTCCCAATTAATGAAGTGGAAATCTACCAAAAAGACCCCAACCTTATTATAACCAAGTATAAATACAATTCCACTTTCGCGAGAAACTACGTTTGCATTTAGCTTATGCGACAAGCCGTTAAACCCCTAAGTTACTTTAGTGGACGACTGTTGTCTCGTGAGAGTTTCTAAAGATGATACTGGCAAAACATCGGATTTTTCTCAAGATAGTTTCCAACGCTCCAATGTGAACTCAACATCATCAAAAGATTTTTAACAAGACTTTATCATGCAAGAGTTCTTAAACTAGCAATTTTATTGGAAAACTTCATATCTTGAAATCATGAAACCTTGCATGTGGGTGATACAAATATAAATTATGGTTAAAAAAAGCTCTTATAATCCGGATAAAAGTTCAAGCGCGTGACGACTCAAGTCTCACTGGAGATTACACTCCACAAATGAAACGATAAAGAAAGATGTAACACTCGGGGCATGCGGGAATAAAGAGTAACTGATAATAAAGCCAAAGAAACGCACATGCCAATGATGAAAAAGGCTAAATTTAAACGGAAAAAGTAATTTCATGAAAGACACCGTTCTTTATAAGAGGTGAAATAAACACTAGCGGCTCGTTTCAATCACATTTACTTTGAAATATTTTTACCCAATGATCACATAGAACTTTTCATAGGGTTTCAACATAGGCTAGGTGAGGGTTATGAAACGAAGGGAATTTGGTATTCAAAGGTGTTTGGGGATAAAACTTGGGAATGATGAAAAAGGCTAAATTTAAACAGAAAAAGTAATTTCATGAAAGACACCGTTCATTATAAGAGGTGAAATAAACACTAGCGGCTCGTTTCAATCACATTTACTTTGAAATATTTTTACCCAATGATCACATAGAACTTTTCATAGGGTTTCAACGTAGGCTAGGTGAGGGTTATTAAATGAAGGGAATTTGGTATTCAAAGGTGTTTGGGGATAAAACTTGGAAATGGGTGTGGACTAAATAAAGTTGGAACATAAGTTCCTCAATTCAAGCTTAAGAAAGAAGAACCAAAACGAGTATGACTTTTTAATTTTTCCTACAACAACGGGGTTCTCATTTTTAAGAATCTCTTATCTTTTTATTTTCTTTCTTTTATTTTTCTCTTTATGACACACAAAACTAAGCCAACTCACGTGCTCAAATGACACCTCACAATAAACCATCAATTTTTCCCAAGTATGATTCCAAACAAAGGTAGGGAATGTTTATATAGGGTTTAAACTCCAATGTGTAGTTGGTAAGGGTCAATATGGGTTAAATATCAAAGAGGTCCTATGATTTTTTCTGAGGGTGCACATAGTTCTTCGGTCGTAATAAAATCAACAAACATCCTACATTTTGAATTTCACAAAATTATCCTATAATGAACGACCAAAATAAGAATAATGAGATTACGACGATATGAATACACTTTTCAAATGAGATAATAGTGTATGCACACTCATAAGGAAGAATAGGCTGAAAATCTCACAAGGTAAATAGTTTTCACTATACATTAAATGCTTATCGAATTGTATTTGCTTTAGCCGCAATGTAAACAAGTATTTGGGCAATTTTCTTGAATATTCAAGATTTCTTTTTTTAAACGTGAAGTGTTATATAATAAAGATAGTATAACAACTCAAGCGTAATAATCAATAAAAATCTTTAAACATGCATCACCGTTCGCACAACGGAGCGGAGAAACTATAACAAGATTATTGGAAATAGAAGGCAAAAGGCCCAAATTAAGGGAAAAAAGAAAGAATAATTTTGAAAATTTTCAATTTTTTACAACAAAACATACTTGGGAATAACATTAATTGAATCAATGGAACACAAAAATTAGTGGGAAGAATATCCCCCCCCCCACCCCACCCCCCCACCCCACCCCCCCACAAAACTAAAACGTCGCATTGTCCACAATGAATTAAGAACACACTTTGATAAGAGGAAAAGAGAGATGTTACCCCACATGGAGCAATCCCCGAATAGAACAAGTCCATTGATTCTGCAAAACATGTTGGAACAAAGCATAATAAAAATATTTATTTTTTATATATTTATATAAAAACTAGCAAAAACAATTTTGTACAATTAACCATTTAACAAGTAATTTACCATATAGTAAAAGTCGAAAAGTTTGGGGGTCCACCCACACAACATGCTGAGCTTGTTGGGTTAATGAGGGACTCCAACTTGATATCATGCCCTCCAAACATAAGAATTCCGTTTATTCAACGGAGGGCATGTTTTGAGCGGAGAAAATGAATCATCACCAACTACATGAAAAATAAATAGGTGGGTGATGGATGGTTTGGATACAACGGGGGACAAGTAGAAATGGGGCCGAAGAAAGTCAAAATATCCTCCTAAAGATTTTTCAAATGAAATGGGAGGTAGGGCTCATGTGAGTAAAATCTCCATCATCGAGACCATTTTAAACACTCTTTAACTATAACATGATCAAAAGCATCAGAGCTTTCAACTGATGCTCGCGATAATAGTAATGCTTTGATAATGGTCGGGGAAAAATGCGAGGAAAGAAATTCAACCTCGATATATTTATCAACATCAAGTGTGCGTTGAAATTTGCCAAAGTCAAAGTTACATTTAGTGAATTGATTTTCAAAAATGGTTTGATGTGAAACATAAGTTTTCGTGGAAGAATTCAATCCATTGACAATTGTCTCTAAGTTAATGACCTCCTATATTTTTCAATTTTTCTAGGATTGGAAGCAACTCTAAGAGGGAAGCTTCCATTTCTTTTAGGCCTCGGGTCATTCGGGACACGTTTTGTTCCATGTTAGTCAATCTTTGATCAAAATCCTCAGATTCTTCACATGTTGTAATATAAGGCTACTTCAGTCCTTTGAGCTTATAGGATTATTTTAATCTTTTAGCAAGTCTCGTAAGGCCTATATATAGGCCCCTTTTGTAACATACATTATAACACATTTACAGTACAATTTATTTCCTTATTGTAATTTCTAGTTGGTATCAATGCCTAAGGTTTAAACCTACCGCTTTCTTATTCCACCTTCTCCGGCGGGCGACCTTTGCTGCCCATCCGGTCAAAGAGTTTTTCTTTGTGTTTTTCCTCATTTTTGGAGCCCTTCTTAATGTCTGAAATTTACATTTCAGCCCCCAAAATTTCTGCAAATCCTAATCTAGGTATGTAAAGTTTTTTGTGGGGATTATCGTTATTTGCGGTATATTGTTGTTTTCAAACCACAATTGATCTCGCCGGAGCTGGATGAGGGATACCAGAGTTCCGGTGGGGCTTGATTCTGCTCGGAGATGGTAGTCAGAGTTCCATGACACTGGAGGAGGCTTAAATAGAGGCCGAGGGGGTGTTTGGCTGAGGTTCGATAGAAGCCAAGCTTTAGACTCCATTAGCAGCAGCCAGGGTTGAAAACTTATGAGCTAAGGCCATCCACAATGGGTCCTCTAAACCCATTGTGGATCCTTTAGTTTGGTAAAATTGTGTTTGCAGTGGGCGGAATAATCGTCAATTTGTGTAGAGGATCCGTTAAGGCTCCCATAGTTGGAGAGGGGAGATAAGGGATCCGGTAGAGGGTCAGAGACGGACAAATGTTGTCCGTACCAAGCCAGGCGGACAACATTTTCCCGCCCCAGGCCAGGCGGACAACATTTTGGCGCCTGATACCAACGGCTCTATAACGGCTATATCCTTATTTACCTATAAATATTTCACTTTATACCCCATAAAATTTAAAAAACAAAAACTTCTCAAAATTTCTATTCTTATTTACTCCAAAAAATTAAAAAATATGGGTTCTCCCTCTCAAACATCGAGGCTTCCCAATTTGAGCTCGTTTGATGAAGTTGTATTATGTCATGCATATTGTAAATATTCCATCGACGGAAAGACCAACACTAACCAACGCGGCGGAACGATGTGGGAGAAGATTCAAACGGAATTCAATAATACCGAAGGTGTGCTATATCACCGATCGATAAAAGTCTTGCAAGGCAAGTGGACGGCCATTAATCGAGATTGTATGTTGTATTCCGCAAAAATGACCCGTGCGTTTGGCGCGACCCATGGTAGCGGTACATCACGGGCTGAGTGGGTGCGTCCAGAAAATAATTTTATACATATTTATAATTTATAATTTAGTCTTGTCATCCTTTATATTATGAATTCATTGTTTCCCGTGATTTTATTTTTGACAGATTAAGCGTGCAGTTGACGATTTTAGAAATGAAACTGGAAGAAATTTTGCATATGATCACTGTTTTGACATTTTAAAGGATGTGCAAAAGTATAATTTCGCGAACACTTCTACTCAATTCATGGAGGAAGATTTAGGCACATCAACGGGGGGTGAGGACGTTGAAGCCATGCACACCCCACTGGAACGCCCAATCGGGCGTAAGGCCGGAAAACAGAAATCCAAGCGCAAGGCAGTTTCTAACAGTTTACAAGCTCACACCGTGCTGATAGAGAATTCAGAGAGTTTTATTGATTCGTACAAGGAATTTTCCGTAGCAGCACAACGCACTCAAGAGGAGCTCAATTTGAAGTTGGACGAGCTAATAGTTTTACGAAAACAGGAGATCGAGAATTCTATAATTTTCATGGATACCTCGCGCTTATCTCCAGTTCAATTGCAACTTCATGAATTGCAAACAAACGAGATACTGCAGCGCATGCTCGCCCAAACTAGAGAAAACTCACCATCGGGGGGAAACTAAATGTTTATTTTTATTTGAATTTTCTTATTATAATTGTCTTTTATTATTTTTAATTTCCTATTAATGTGATAATTGATTTCGACACTGAGTAGCATTTATTATTAAATTAACGAACCATATCGAAATATCTATCATTGCATTCAATTTAAATACACAGGAATTAAAGAACGATAAGTTTCAATTGCAACTTCAAGTTTCAGTCGTCCACTACAGACTCTGCATATAGATTCCATATATGTTCCATAAGGTCATCCCTAAGCTGATTGTGTTTTTCCTTATTGTACAACATTGCCTCACGCACTCGGTACTCATACGCATTCCCCAGAGTGTCTCGGCTAATTGGCGGCATTTGAGTAGGATCAAACTCAATACGCCAATTAGGATCCCGACGTTCGTCCTCTAGTATCATGTTATGCAATATTATACATGATTTCATAATAACTTTCACGTCATTGTGTTTCCACAATCTAGCCGGATTTTTTACAAAAGGGAATTTTTGTTGCAATATTCCAAATGCTCGCTCAACATCTTTGCGTGCTGTCTCTTGATATCTGGCGAACACACTTTGCTTTCTAGTTGCTGGTCTTTTGAAACTCTTAACGATTGTAGCGTATGGTGGGTATATACCATCTGCGAGGTAATAACCCATGTTGTAAGAGTTCCCATTTATTTCGTACTCTATAGGAGTCGTGTTTCCCTCAAGTAGCTCATTAAAGACCGTAGATTTGGCCAAGACATTCAAGTCATTACACGAACCCGGTAGCCCGAAGAAGGAATGCCAAATCCATGTATCATATGAAGCTACAGCCTCTAGGATTATAGTTGCACCTCCTACATGGCCACTATATTGTCCCTTCCACGCGTGAGGACAATTGTGCCATTCCCAGTGCATACAGTCAATGCTTCGTATCATTCCGGGAAATCCCCGTCTTGCGTTCTCAGCTTGCATTCTTGAAACATCTTCAGCAGTAGGGGAACGACAATATTCATTTTTAAAGCTCCGCACTACGGCATATGCAAATCTCTTCACACACTCTATGGCAGTTGTTTCCCCAATGCCTATATATTCGTCGGTCATGTCAGCAACATACCCATATGCTAACATACGCATTGCAACGACACTTTTTTGTAGACAGGATAGGCCCTTTCTCCCTAGGGCATCACTTTTTTGAACAAAATAATCGTCGTTTTGTTCTACTGCTTCCATTACTCGCGTAAATAGCGGGCGTCGTATTCTGAATCGACGTCGGAATTGTTCGGGACTAAAAATCGCATTTTCATTAAAGTAGTCAACCATTATACGGTTATGGCCAGCTTCCCTATCCCGATGTATAACCCTTCGTTCATTTATTTCTCCCGGATTGATTATATTTTGCGATATGGAAATATTTCTTTGGAATTGATTGTGCACTGCTGCTGCCATTGAATGTCCCCGGACACGTTGGTTGGAAGATGAAACTGCTGCAATAAATAATTCCTCCATTGGATCTTTCGACATTATACTGAAATTTTAAGTCGGAATTGGCTTGACATACAAGTTGGAATTGGATATAAGTTGGTTTTGTAAACAATTTTACTTGGAGGATTTATAGTTTCCTCTCTCCGAAATTTATGAAGTTATAAGAAATGACATATGTCAGAAGTGGAATTGTTTCCCGCCCAGCATGAAATGAAAAGATTGGAAAGACACATGTCAGAAGTGGCATTGTTTCCCACCTGATGTGCCAATTATCCGAAGTTATATGAAATGACATATGTCAGAAGTTGAATTGTTTCCCGCCGAGCATGAAATGAAAAGATTGGAAAGACACATGTCAGAAGTGGCATTGTTTCCCGCCTGATGTGCCAATTATCCGAAGTTATATGAAATGACGTATGTCAGTAGTGGAATTGTTTCCCGCCCACAATGGGTTGAATTGTGCAATATAAATAACCGCCTTCAATACAAAATTGAGTCATGACAATATATTTTGTGCAATATCAATTACTATCCAGGAAATGAATAGCCCGCAATGGTCAACTGCCGAGGACTACTACTTGGTTAGTGAAATTACTAAGAGATACTATTCAAAACGCACTGGTGATGTTATCCCAGGAGGAATACGGACAATTGTTGGTCGATGGCAGAATATCATGGGAATCTATTACCGTCCTAGGCTAGTATGCTATTTTGAATTACGGTGGGTGGATAAAGTCTACTTTAGACCTCTACCAGATGGCTCTAACGAATGGCGGATGTGGTTGGAATCCCTTAACCTTCACACTGATAGTGCAAAATGAGGAACAATGGAAACGGTTGTGTGAGCAACGCCCAGGGTTAAGGAGTATCCGTGAAGAGCCTTCATATCTGTTTAGTGAATTTAGTAGCGCGTTGTACATTCGTCAGAATATTTGAATTATCGACTTAGTTCCTGGTATTATTTCATATCGTGAAGAGCCTTCTTGTTTTATGTAAACTGAAATAAAAGTTGATGTTTTTCTCTATAATTCCCGCCTTATCAAATAAATTAATAATTCGCATTATGAAAATGTAAGCGAGAATTAAAAAAAGGTAATCAATCAATACTTAACATTATGAATTAAAAAAAAACGACTACATAAACATTAGAAACTAGCATATGAGAATTAAATATTGTAAATTATCCAACGAAACGAATGAAAGAGGTAAGATGCTTCGTTACGTATCGCTCGACATCCTGGATAATTGTTGCACACAGTTTCCCACGCGCATTCATCGTAGATTACCAATTTGTAATTCTCTTCATCCCATCCACAACCACCGATATTTATAGCTTTGGCAAACAAGTCAAACTTCAATTTGTGCGTGAACCAGCGTGCACGGATCTCGTTAGCTGTACGCCCTCTGTTAGCATTAGGAGGTGTCCTCCATCTTCGCTCGATGGCTATGAAAATGTTAGGCGACACTCTATAGTCAGGAGTAAAAGGTAAGTCGGAATTGGTTATGGAGTTGAGCAGTTGGAAGTCTTCATTTATGAGCCATGGCTGTGAATCCATTTCTAAAGAAAATGGTAATGTGAGTTCTCTTTTGCGTATGATTTATAATAATGAAGTGTTTAAATAATTGATGTGACCGATGGCAGACGGTTGAATGTTTCCTGTCTGCATGTACCTGACTTGATGTCAGTCAGAATTGGAATTGTTACCCGCCCACATTGTTATATATAATGACAATGACAACATGTTGTACATCAGTTAATTAGAACAAATGAATAACAAATAATAAACACAATAATAACAATCTTCCAACTTTTGCAATACAAAAAATAAATCATTACCTCGACGTTCGTTCGTGATATGATGGGAAAAAGCTAGCCATAAAGTCATCGTCGTTGTAATGGAGTTGCAGCCGAACATACGAGGACGATGGGAAATTTTGTGGCATGTCATTATCGTCGAGGTTTTGTGTAGGATAGTAAGGTTGAGCACTATCGGATCCCATATACGGTTGAGATGAGCCGGATCCCGTGAACTGTTGAGATGAGCTCCCAATATTACGATAAATGTTTAATTCCTCCCGAAAGGCCCTTTCTCTCTCGTAATGCATTCTTTCTCGCTCAAAGTACTGTTCCCGAATGGTTTTCATACAATCTTCCCGTTCTATGAACATGGTTCTCCAATCCTCCTTCGTATATGAATTGGCCGACGGTGCACAACTACGTGTAGTGGGCCTCGCCATATCAACTGCCACTGAACGACCTTCCGAATCCACCACATCTATTTCCCACCTTGCCGGAATTAAATGTTCGGATGATTGTGTGGTATGTTGAATATCGTACTGAACGTTCCCCGGTGTGGATGGAGGTGGAAATGGAATTCTTAGGTCCGAAGGAGCCAATGCCGCCAAATCCCATACCATCGTGGTTAGCCCAACGGAAATAAGCCGGCAACACTAGACCTCTCGATGCTACGCTCCAATATAGATCCCATTCTGCTTGATTAGTAATGACTAAATCATCCCCCACAAACTCCTATTCGTTGTTTCGATCAAAAAAGTGATGGCGTTCCAAATGGGACATTGGGTGCGGTGGATCGTGAGGGATCGTGATGCTACCCGTCAACTGTCTATAACATCTGTCGCCTAAATACCACTTCCCCCCGAGCTCTAGATCCAATAGAATGTAGCGTCGCATGCTCAATTGTCTTGCAACATTTACCACTCCGATATTATTTTGTGGCAACATAATAAATGGTTGCCATGTAATAGAATCCGGCGACCGACCCTCTAATTGTTCTTGCACAGAACTGGCTTTAAACCTCATTTGCCCTGCAATTACTGCCCGATGGTCGATCATCCAGTGCAACATTCGATGCCAAACATTGGGCGCATTAACAATTCGGAGAGGAGCAGCTGTGTGCAAGTATTCATAGGCTCAATACTGATACATAAATAAGCTTATTACTAAACATTTTTTTTTAAAATGATATAGCAAATAATGAATAAAATATCGCTTGACCTCCAAAACTTGCCAGAACAGTTCATTTGCTTGACTTCCCGCCGACTAACAACATCCAAGACATAATATATCCTCGCCATTATTGCTTAACCCCAGTCTAATCCCACCATATTTTCAAAATTTTCTAGGTATGTAGCCTAATAAATTAAAATCGTGTTTTTCGCGTTTGGGAAGAAAATAGATCCACATACGAAAATAATAAAAACTCGGGCTACTTGTAAAGCGGTAGCTGGGTGGTTAGCCCTATTTTCCGCCCAATGAAGTAAATACTCTTTCAAAGAAGATAAAGCAATGCTTCTATTTTGTATATGAAAATTGTTTAGACCGGGATAATATGTCTCGAGAATATGTTATGTCGTTCGATTTGCGTGGTTGGGTAAGGGAGGAAGTTGGTTTCCCACATCGACTGTAATACCTGCAAAATATAATTATAATTAATATTTTAAATATAATAATAAATACAACAATATAATGAATATAGTTATAATATAAAATAAGACAATATAATAAAAGGAGAAAATTTAAATGAAGTAAATAATTCGTATCGGTTAAATGAACGAAATCATAAGGGGTAATTCCGATCTCAACGAACGGCAAATGAATGGTGTGAGTTTCTGCCGACCAACGCGATGCTAACGCCTCGACTATTTTGTTGTCCGAGTTTGAAAATCCTTCCGAAAATATATTTGAGAACCCAAACATATTGATATATGCTGTCACATTTTCGTCCCCCAATAGTTCGGATTAAACCTCCCAAGCTGAGTGGACACTACCACGCATCGTAATAAATTCATCGTCGGGAGAAGCGGTTTGTTCGACAATGGAATCGGTAACATTCAACGTGCCTACTTCATATAAACGATGACGGCCTTGATAGACCTCATCTCGGTGGGGAGCTTGAGGTTGATTAACGTCACTAATTGGTTCCGCTTTTTTACGCGCAAAATAACGTTTCAATCGAATATTCACCTCCATATTTTTTAAATAGAGGAAAAATACAGAATAAAATAAAATAATTATTTTTAATTTATAATTATGAAATTATAAATTAAAAATTAATGAGAGGAGTGGTGAAGAATTTGAAGAAATTGTGAGGAATAATGAATAAGAAATGGGGTATTTATAGTTAAATGAGAGGGTTGAAACTATAAATATAAAAATTATGTTATCAACGGCTTAGAAACCAACGGTAATAAAACGGCTAGTAGGGGTGTCATCCGGGCGGACAAAAGAATTGCGCCCCACTCAGGCGGGCAACTCTTTCCCGTCCCACCCCCCCACTGGCGGACAAAAGAATTGCGCCCCACTCAGGCGCTCAACTCTTTCCCGTCCCACCCCCCCACTGGCGATCACCCATTGCGAAAACAACTCTTTGTCTCCAACTATAAACCCATAGGTTTATGGGAGCCCATTGTGGATGGCCTAAGTGAGGTGTTTTTCAGCCTCTTTTTACAGCTGTGAATTGAAGGGGTAGCCTCCGTGTCATATGTTCCCCATCCCGCCACTGCCAGTCATCGGAGATGGTCCTTAGTCAATGATGAATTGCAGCTGAGCAGATTCCCTATTTTAGTAGAGATGAAGAGAATCAAAGGGAGAAGCTGAGCAAGAGTGGGCTGTGAGGAGATGAGGATGATTTGGGGCAGCAAGGGTGACTTTGGGGTAATGTTTGGTGGAGTGACAACTAGAGTTTCTTTTATAAATGGAACAAAAATAGAAGGTGATACCCATTTTACCCCCTTCTTTTAATACCAAGTCTTACCCCACTTATGAGGTAATTTCTGAAATTTCCAGCTACATCCCCATTTCAGAAAATTACTTTTCAGCCCTATGACTTCTGAAAATTACGTTCAGCCCCTTGCCTTCTTAAAATTGCGAATCAATCCCTAATTTTTTCTAGAATTTCCACTTCTGCCCCCAAAACTAACCAAAATTATTTTTCATTCCCTCAACTTCTGAAATTTGCATTTTAGCCCCGGAAAGTTCAGAAAAATCTACAAATCAGACCCCAAAACTTCTGAAAATTATTTTCAGCCCTGGAACTTTATCGTATAAGTCCTTTATGATAGAATAACTTGCGAAAATCCTAAGAAGCACGGACTCGACACGTAATACGGGATACGACTCGATTCGGGATACGAGATACGGGATTTTTTCAAAATGTAGGATACGGATACGCTAGGATACGTTAAATATTTATTATTTATTTTATATATATTAATGATAAACTTGATAAAATGAAACTAAAGCATTAAACACCATTATATTAAAGTGCTCAAATATGATAATTGTTGTCACCAAACAAACACCATTACAATAAAACATCATTAATATAAAAGGTTGTTTTAACAAAAACATAAGACAAAAACAAAGATAATATCCTTAGCATAAAATAAGATAGAGAGAAGCCTCCCGAGAGCATCCCGGCTTCATAGTATCTCAATCACAAAGTAGACCCAATATCAACGGCATCTTCATCTCCGTCAACCACGTCATCAAGTACCATAAAAAATGATTCAAACAGTAAGATGCAAAGGTTAAAAATGACACAGCTAAGAGCGAAAACAGTTAAAGAAAACAATACAGTTAAAAACAACATAGATAAAAAAAAGAATGAAAACATAAAAAAAGTTAAGAAAAAAATCAGAAAACAATACAGCACAAGCAAAGAATGAAAAACAAACAACACAGTTAAAAAAAACATAGTAAAGCAAGAAAAATAATTAAAGAATGAAAAAAACACAGTTAAAAAAAAAACACAGCTAAAAAAATAAAAGCGTATCCCTAGCGTATCCCCAGCGTATCCTAACGTATCCCAGCCATTTAACAAATAAATAAAAATTAGGATACTCTAGGATTCACGTATCCTAGCGTATCCCGTATCCTATACGTGTCCAATAAAAAATCGCGACCTCCCGAGAGTATCTGTGCTTCATAGCGGAAAACTAATGCATGCTAGTTTACAGGATGGAATCCCTATCAAGGATATTTTGGTCTCATGTATTATTTTATGTAGAATATTGGGTTCTCATTTGTGATCCCTGTACCTTTTGCAGACATTCACCGATGCACTTTGTGAAGGGCTTGGAAAAGACAAACTTAATCTCCAATCAAAGGTGTTAGAGTTATCTTATATCTGCAATGAGAACTTTCCATTGGAGAATTGGTCAGTTTCTTATTCTTCATACCCTAACGAACGCTCAGAAGAGCAATCTTTTGATGCTGTAATCATGACGGTGAGTACATTCTGATTTTAAAATCTTGATTGACTTGACACATTTTTCCATTATAAGGACTTCATTTTTTACTCTACATATTGGCACAGAATTCCATACTCTTGTAGTGCATATGGGATTTGACATATATATATGTTATGAAGGACTTCATTATTTTCTCTCTTTATGAAGGAATGTGATGATTACTGACAAAGAACTTACATAAATTAGGCTCCACTTTGTGATGTTAAAGAAATGAAGATTACAAAGAGAGGAAATCCATTTCTGCTAGATTTTCTCCCCGAGGTAAGTACAGTGAATTGACTATAAACCTGTGGTGCACATCCTTAAATATACAAACATACAATTCAAAATGGCTTTTGGGCATGTCTCTAACACTGACTACAAACAATTATAATAATGGTTGTATGAACTGAAACAAATGAAAAGGCTATACCTATCTACAAACAAAACTAGCAGTATTATTAAGGATTTACTGCCACTTTGGTGCTCATTTGGTTCGAGTATGTTTGGTTTCCAGGATTTCTGGATTGGTAAAATTCACACATATTAATCCAAATTAATTGACTTCTAATTCAAATTCCTAACATAATATATGAAAATTTATGTTTGAATTTACCAATCCAGGATTCCGACAACCACAAAAACTCGAACCAAATGAGCACTTATTGTTTAGAAAATAAGTTGCCTTGTCTTTAACAAAGTTCACCAACAGAGATCAATTCATTACCATTTTCATAAAAGAACTAAAAAGCCTTTTGTATCCATAATGCAGGTGAGTTATATGCCACTATCAGTTATGATAACCACATTCAAGAAGGAGAATGTCAAGGAACCCCTTGAGGGATTCGGAGTTCTTGTTCCTTCCAAAGAGCAGAAAAATGGATTAAAGACTCTGGGTAATGCTCGACTGTGGCCTCTAAGGTTGAATAACTCATACCCCCTCTGTCCCGAAGTAAGAGTCCACTATGCCTTTTTGGATTGTCCTGAATTACGAGTCCCCCTTTGTTTTTAGTCCAACATCAATGAACAAAACGTTAGGATAGCTAATATGCCTTGATCTTGGCCATCGATTAGTGGTATCCTTAATAAATGCGAAAGTCAAATAGGGACTTTTAAATTGGGACGGAGGGACTATACTTTTTTCACAATTGTCATCATAACCAGTCGTGACCCAAGGTAACTAAGGCGGTTACCTTAGGCCGTTTAATGGGGAGAGCCCTCAAGTCTAGAAAATTATTTATATAACCATTAATAGGTTTGTCCGTTTAATATAGGCCCAATTTTCGAAACTATGCGCAATAATATAAAAGAACCAAATAACAAAGTAGTCAAGAGGCCCAAACTTTGTAAATGTAAAAGCACCCCCTCCCCAAAAAACATGTACGTACGTGCACACACATACACAAACTAGTACCTAGGGGTTTAGCCTCGAGCCTACAGAAAGCAAATACACAAAATCTCGGGCCTGTTCCTGATTGTCATTATAAAGTTTCTACCATGCAGGTACTCTTTTCTCTTCTATGATGTTTCCGGATCGCGCATCCAGTGACCTATATCTTTATACTACCTTTGTCGGGGGAAGTCGAAACGCAGAACTAGCAAAAGCTTCAAGGTATGGGTACTCAATTTTTTTTTCTTTTGTTAACTGTGTCTTGTATCCTTCATTTTGCAGTCATTTAATTAATTTATTATTATTATTTTCAAATATCTGATACTACAAATTGTGATTACAGGGATGAGTTAAAGCAGATAGTAACATCTGACCTTAGACAGTTGCTGGGTGCAGAGGGAGAGCCAACCTTCGTGAAGTGTGAAAATCATGACATGCATTTATCTATATTTATTTGTTTATTGCCTTGTCTTTTTTGGGTTGTTCAGATTGTGAATGAATCTATTATCGACACATTTTCTTACAGATTATGTGGTTGATTGCAGTCACTACTATTGGAGTAAAGCATTTCCATTGTATGGACGTAATTATGATTCAGTTATAGAAGGGATTGAGAAGATGGAAGGAAGCCTTCCGGGATTTTTCTATGCAGGTAACTTCTTTTTCTTGCAACCTTACAGCTTCTTAATTAACATCAAGCTTGGGATAAAAATCAATTGTCACGAGGGTGGTAACCATTTTCAGCCTCCAGATGACTGAAAGCAAGCAGATGTTTCAGACTCTTGAAATTGGAATTGTTATAAATTTTACCTTTTTTACCATTTAGGCCCCATATGGTATATGGTGAAAAGTATTTTCAAATATTTGGATTTTAATATTATTTGCTATTTATTGTGTTAATCAAATAATTATAGCGTCATGGTCAGCCCTAAGCATGTTCAGGAGGGGTGACCACCCAAAGCCTCCACTGTCATCTCTACTAATTTTTGGGTCCAAACCGTCGTATTCATTTATTAAAGGTCCAAACCCATTTTCATATCATCGGTTTCATATCGCAATATCTGTTTGTATAAGAGCCAAAATCCAGTGCTATATCTACTTATTATGGTCCCAAACTCGCTTCTATGGTTATTTCTGAGGGAAAAATGTCCGAATTCACTGACATATCTACTTGTAAGGATTTTTTTCTTGTTCTTTAAGTGAGTATGTGAAGGGCCCTTTTTTAATTTTTGCACAGGACCCTATAAATTTTAGGGCTGGCCCTGTCTACTGTCTGTCTGCACTTATTACAATTTATACGAACAAAAAATTAACTTTAGAAAGGTGAAAATAGTTTTCTCCATTTTATTGTACACAGTTGAAAACCGTTTCACTCGAAGAGAAGTCTAGCAAATGTCAGTCAGTGGTTGAATTTTCTTCCTATACCACAATTGAAGTGAGGTGCAAACAAATACTAATTTCTTATTGAGAGTATCTGGTCATATAACAAAAAAACATAGACAGTATACTGTGGAACTCGACTAACTCTACAACCTCCCTCATATTCTACTATACGGGGCTCGACACTGGCTTAAAGATCTTCTTTCACTCTAATGTATCAGAAGGTGGGATTGCCCAAATCGATGATGGGTGTCAATCTATTGCAGCTTTGGTTGACTCTCTATTTTTGTAACAAATTAAAATTATGGAGGATGAATATAAATTGTGTCTCGGATGATCCACATTAGAAAATTATCGTATCAGAGGCGTTAGCTTGTGTTTGGAAACCCTAATTTTTAGATTTGGAATTGGAATTGGGGCCGTGAATTGGAATGCCATTGTTTGGTTTGAATGAACGAGTTTTGAATTGTCATGGGATTCTAATTCTGTGAATTTCAGTTCGGTAAATTGAGTTCTAAAGTAAAATAGATAATTAGAAATATCATTTTTATGGACTTGATTACACTCACAATTCCATGCAGAATTTCTGACATTGCACACCCACACATAATGCACTCACAGTTTCACATACAAACACTGCACCCACGCAGTTCACAAACACTGCACCCACACAGCTCACAAACACAGCACGCAGCTCACAAAGTCTTTCACACATACATGTGCGCGCCCGTAGTTTGTCGCTCAGTTCCATATATAGTGCAAACACTGTTTTTCACACACTGCAGGCAATATTACACGAACGACTCACTACAACACACAAACATGAAATTTGAATTCTCATCAAACTTCAAATATCAGTGGAACCAAACAATGGAATTCTAACACAATGGAATTGGAGTCCAGAATCCAATTCTATGGAATTAGAATTCGAATTGAATTCCATATCTTAGCATCACAACATACCCTTAGGATGTGTTTGGGAACCCCAATTACATGCCTTGGAATTAGAACTGAAATTTTCAGTTCAATTTTTTAATATTTGAACTGAAATATTTCAATTTGGATTCCAAGCATGTATTTAGGGTTTCCAAACACACCCTTAGTTCCTTTTTGCTGTGCACGAACAAGTCTGGGAATGCTTTTTACTTCCATCTTTTTAGAGAGGTGGCTGTACATTAACTTATAAACCTCTGGGAAGGTACTTTTATTTTCTTAATATTTCTTTTATTAATATGAGCCACTAATTTATTAGGTAACCATAGGGGAGGGCTCTCTGTTGGCAAAGCAATATCCTCGGGGTGCAAGGCAGCTGATCTTGTTATCTCATATCTGGATTCGTCTTCAGATGACAAGCTGCCCAGGGAAAATTGAAAATTGTTGTTGAAAAGCAGCTGAAAGTTGTTCTTTTTCCCTAATAGAATAAAGAGTTTATCCATATATCTTGTTGTATAGACAAAACAAGCTGGATGAAAATAGTAGGTTTTCCCTGTAATGATAAGAGCCCAAACTTTGACTAACAAGATAGTTTCTGTCTGTACACTGTAACACCCCGCTTAAAATAATAACGGGTGGCCAGTCCTATACTATATTAAATCAGGAATTCCAGATGGTCCAGTCCCAACATCAACTGTCGGTACTATATAATATAGGACTAACTACCCGATATCACATAAGCGAGATGTTAAATAAATTAAAACTTGCAACATAAAACAACCCAACACTATAAAATTATTAATGAATAAGAGAGATGCAGGAAAGAACTATACAAATGAAATGCTAGAAATAAAATGAACCAAATAAATACAACCAAATGTACCACAAAAAGTAGACCCGAATAAGCTGTCGGGTCACAGCCAATACAATAACTGAAATGGAATAAATATAAACATGTATAAAATTATCCCCTGGGTACAAACCCGATATACAACATGAATCCTGCCTAGAATTTTAAAGGAATAAGAAGCGGCTACACGAAACATCCTGCAACAGTCCGTCCTGTCACGGCTCCCAAGACTCTGGATAGAAAGTCATCCGGCATCCATGCGGTAGGATACCTGTGGTAATATATATATACAAGGAGGAGAGAAAAGTAAACGGGCCAGAGCTCCGAATGTGAAAAATATTTAGCAAGTGTTTTAACCGTGCATAATAAATACCGGTGCACTTTATTTCATAATTAAAGTGAGACCGCACTCTCGTGGAACCTCAACTCACCTCTCATCTAAAGGCGCGCACCTATTCGCGTCCTCAAGTTTTAGTTAAATTACCCCCCATTTTTTTTTTAGGACAACCTAATTTATTATAGGCCTAGCCTATACCCACGAGAGTTTGCCTTCCTAACTTAGCCCAGGAATCCACCCTTTTTCTAATCTTACTAGATTATGTTAACAACAATTATGCCATAATAGGCATAATGAATTCCGATTTATAATTAAAGAATTATAAGTCTTAATACGTTACCCCTATATATATATATATATATATATATATATATATACATATATATAGGCTAAAATGTAAGAATTTATATTCTTAATATCATGCACATGGAATATTGGCAAAACCTCTCTCTAATCTCAAACTCGTACTACGTTTCATGCGTGGGGAGTCTCGCAAAGCGAAATCCAAACAAGGAACCGCCCCGTTACACTACTCCTGACAAGGTCAAGACCAGAGATCCGAGATGCCACAAATAGAATTACTTCTCTCAAATCTCGACATGGCACTGCGTTTCGTGCGTGAGGTGTCTCGCAAAGCGAAATCCAAACAAGGAACCACCTCGTTACACTACTCCTGGGCAAGGTCGATCCTAGAGATCCATAATCCTTAACATACTATATAATACTACCATTACTACTAAACTATAAACTACCAAAGAAAGAAAGAAAGAAAAGAAAAAAGAAAACAAATGAAATAAAATAAAAGAATCTCCAATAATATCCTTGGGATGATGTAACCGAATTATACCTTATGTGCGATACATCAACCCCCATCAATCTAGTACACCATAATCATCTAAGATGTACTTTACTAAAATTCTATATCCTTTCCTCTATAGGATATATAAATATATATATAGGTATTTATTCTCACCATATATATATACATACCATCATACAATCCCATGACCATGTATACATACCATATATGATGTACCAAGGCCATGCACAAATAAATACCCGGCTATATATAGCGTCGATAAAACTGCATCATTGCTATCATCTTCCCAGTGCCCGGCTCACGTAGCAATACTGGGGCCACCATGGTGGGACTAAACGACACCCATCTCGTGGTAAACTCACGCACACGACGTCCCGGGAAGCGGTCATAGCTCCAAACCGGCAATGAGACGAAACATACCCACTACGTCTCATCCCAAAAATAAATATATATATCATATAATAACACACGGGACGACTATGACCTGGGGAATATCCACACCCTGCTTTTCTAGCCAGGATGCTCTTCCTCTACGCACGCAACTTCCCAATGATAGCATGAGCGGGGTATGCTTAACCAAATAAGTATATATATCATTCACATGCACAATATATACATCCATATGATCCAATCATATGATCAAATATTAAACCATCATATAAGGTTTAAATATCCATACCATGTATATCCATAACATAAATATATCCATATATTCATATCTATATATATATATATATACATATATTCACATATCCTTGTATATATATATATTCTCGTTCATATGTATAAGATATATATATATATATATACCCAACTATAAGTATACATAATCCTCAATATACAAGGCGTCACCACAATTTCTATTAAATTCACCTTGATATGTGAATACAATCCCTCACTTGCAACATATTCAATCATTTTCCTATGATGAATAGTCTCCCAAAACCATATGTATATATCTATACATATATATTCCACATTAGGGTTATCACCCAAAATTTTGTATAGGAAACCATCACTACACATTCCATTTATATCCGAGATGCACATTATAAATCTAGTAATAATTTCGACTATCGGTATACATATAACTAATAGTCTATAAACCTCAAGCTCATTCTTTCATTCATCAAATAATCTCATTTCCCTCGATTTCGACTATGGTTCAATCACTTTTGTGAATCCCCTAGTCTAAGATCTCTCGGATTTATTTCTTAAATTTTTATTATTACTAAGGGTACGCAACTACACTCTTCCATTTTTGCCCCAAATCATATCTTAATAATATCCTATCCTTATAAGGATTTGACATAAAGGTTGGCCTTAGAATTTCACAACATACCCTCACAATTCTCTCTAAGAGTTCTTAGCCTCACATCACATCTATACTTACTTTTAATCTACAATTAGGATTCTAAATCCCAAAGGGTTTCCCCAGAATCTCTATACACAACTCCAAATACATACATGGATACATTTCTCCCAAACTACCCTAAGGAGTCCCCAAAATTCTAATATGTGAGAAACTACTTATATGTCTCCAAGAACATATCTCTTTCATCATAAGAGAAGGGCCCAAATCAATAAACCCAACCAAAAAGGGGTTTGAAATCACTATGGAGAAAATACCTCAAAATGCCCTGTTTCCGAATCGATTCGGCCTTATTCCGAATCGGTTCGGCCTAGCGAATCGATTCGGCCTCCAAGGCGAATCGATTCGGGTCCAAAGACCTGGACTACTGCCACAGGCCGAATCGATTCGGCTTGGGTCCGAATCGATTCGGTCAATGCAGACCTGCCAATTTCCCTAAACCGAATCGATTCACTTAAGGGGGCGAATCGATTCGGGCCTGCAAATTTTGAAGGGGTCTTCTTCTTCATCAAAACCCACGAATTCTAAACCCTAAATTTTTCATTCTAACCCCCAAAACTTCATCAAATCATGATTTTAAGCCCATTAATCAACCCAAAGTTTATCCCAACCATTTCTATGCCATTAAATTTCAATTTAAACATTGATTTCAAGATTTAACCCAAAAATCTAGGTTTTGATATTTATACCCAAAATCCATTTCTTTACCCCACAAATTATGAAATGAAAATACACAAATAGCTATTTAGCAAGATTAAACACTTGCCTCAGATTTGTAGAGGTTGGATCGTCCTCGATGTCGCGGTTTGGCCGGAATTCTCCAAGCTTTCTTCCTCTCTCTCCTCTTTTCTTCTTCTTTCTCTCTTCTTCTCTCTCTAGGGCTTTTCTCTCTCTTTCTCTCAAATGAGAAATGGCTTCATCCGTAAGCCTCCAAATCCTTTAAAACAAAATCCCAATTTTAAATGTTAATACACAATTTAAATGACTCGTTTACTCCAATTCGAGCCAAAATAACTTAAAAACATTCCGGAGCCGAAATAAAATCCAATGACAGTCATTTTGACTATTTCGACCCTTCCGGGATCGATGGTACCCTAAAAAATATCATCCGGAATACTTTGAAATATTCTCGATTTTTAGGCCTCAACTCCCAAATTTTGAAATTCTCCAATTTAATTAAAATTTTATTTTTCCAAAATTAAATTTCTCAGTCTCCAAAATCGAGGGTTGTTACATACACACACATACACAACAAAGGCACTTTGGCCCATTTCTTAAAAGTTTTAGGTGCTGAACTGTTGAGTAATGCATTGAGGGGAATAAGTTGTCTTGAAGCGGCCTACTATTTATTAGGGATGACAATTAGGGTTAGTCGTATCATTTTCGGGTCGCGTTGATTTTGATTTGAGTATAAGTTTTGAGTACTCTTAAATTTATACAAGCTAATCGCGTCATGTTCAGGTCATTTCGGATTATTATCGTAAACGGATTAACATGTCAAAAATTGCTATTTATGAATGGTGAAAGATAGGTTTTCTTTTGGAGGTCTGACATGTAAGAGCTAGCTGGAGTACCAGCAAAGCATGGTAGTCTACCAAGGGCGGATCTAGGGGTGGGCAGACCAAGGCTGTAGCCCACCCCTCCCAACATAAAAATGTCTTAGCTGTTGTAACATTTCAAATTACAACCTAGGTAAAAAATGCCTTGGTAGCTCATTATCTCAATCCACCCACTTAAGCCTAAAACCCATCAAAAAGTCCTAAGCCAGTGTTTCATTCTTCTTTCAGCACCGCACATCCTCACCCTCACCCTCACCCTCACACTTCTCTAAATTCTCTTACTTTTACATATCTATTCTAGCCATCTATCTCTTTTAACTCTTCCCATTTTTTGAAGACTTAAATGTCCAATTGCATGGTTTTTACCATTTATAAATGTTTTTTTGTAGTTCTTAGAATCTAATCTTAGACATTAAAAACCAATTTTACATTTTTTATCTAAGCGATTTGTTGTATATCCTCCATTAGTTTTCATGAATGATTTTTTTATTCTAATTTTATGAATGATTGTGAATTTGATATACAAATTTTATATTATGAATACAATGTGATACTAATTTCATAAATATGGTGTCGAAAAAGATTATACCTAACTAATTTTGATTTTGTATTATTAGGGTAAAGTTTTTGTAATTATTTTAAGAGCAAGTAGCCATGCAATTTTCTATTTCAATAATATATTAGATTGATGAGTATTTGTGTGTGTATATATATATACTATTGTCAATATTGGTGACTCGTACTATTGAATGACATTAGTTGTTAAATACTAGAGTAATTATTTGGTAAAAAATTCAAAAATAACCTTAAAAAATTGGTCGGGGGATGCCACATGCAAATACCGGACTTTGTCATTAACTCTTTCACAAATCACTAATTTTTTTAGCCCAGTCTGTCGAACAATGCTGGCTCCGCCCTTGTAGTCTACCCAGATTTTTTTGGGTCTTTAACATCTAAAAGTATTTGGACATTTAAGATCTTAACACGCGTGTCAATGGAAGTTGAAGATACAACAATTACGTATACAGAAGGGATTGTGACCAACTTTCCCTTATGTAGGACTGGAGTTACTGTTACAGCTTATCAATTCTATAATAATATCATGTTATTCTAAGTTTTATTTTTTATTTTTTTAATGCATGAATCTATTTTGAGTGAATGGTAACTCAAGATGCTCAAATTTGGTTAAATAAGAATTTTCAAGTAATGATAAATTTCACACAATTAAGATTAGGGTTGGGTTTTGGTCGGTTGGTCGGCAAATGGTTCGGGTTGGTTGGTCGGCAAATGAAGCATACTAATAACAAACCAACTTTAAAAACGCCAAACCAAAATTATCAGTTTTATTAGTCAGTACATCAGCCCATAAACCAAAATCAAACTGCGTGGTACATTAATAAAATCATTTTTTTTGCGGTAAAATCGATTTGTCAAAAAAATACGATAATTTCGGTAAATTTCTCTTTACAGTAATTTTGATAGTATTCGGTACATGATGGTATTTTTTTGTACTACTTGCTTAAATATGTTTATATGCATATTTAAAAAAATAATTAAAAAAAAATTACATAATTGTCTCGTCTCCATAACTACAAATAAGCATTAAACTCCAAAATAAACATCACAATTAAATTGTAAATCAAGTTACACTATTGTGCAAACAACTCAAATAAATGTCAACCAAGGTCGTCACATTAAATTACAAGCAAAAATGAAAATGCTCCAAATTCTTCTTTCTTACATTACCCATTTATTCATCTACAAAAGAAAATAAGAATATTAACATATTGTCAAAACATAAAACTAAGACGGTAAAATAAATAAAAACAAAAAAACAAGAGGGAAAAAAATAAAAACAAAAGCAAAAAAGCTTTGCATACCTTGATCATTTCGCTTTGGTTGATTTTTTTTGTAAGCAAACTCATTAATAACACCTACAAAAACAAAAAAGTAATTCAAATTTTTTAAATTTATGAAGCAAATGATAACAAATATATATAAAGGAAACTAAAGAAAGTTCACAAAGAATAATTATTTTTGCAAGCACATTGTAACATTGCAACATAATCACTGTTGCATCATTAGTATTGTTTTCATCCATCCATGACATCCATGTATTAGCAATACCAAAATAGCAAAGATTAGCCACCAGTTAAATGCATAACACTGATATGCATTACCAAAATAGCGAACATCAAATGCATTACACCGTGTGCTAATTAGCCAAAATATAACAAACGATAAATGCATTTGTATAATTTGTAAGGTTAAATTTTTTAAGGTCTAAATAGGCAAAAGCACAGATATACAATATCCATGGTACTCTTGTTTTATTTAATTTGGTATGTTCGATAATATCATTTTGGTAATTTCAATTTTTTATTTTGGTACGGTGTAGTTGGTAAATCGGTTATTAAAATGTTAAAAACCAAAACCAATCACAAAAAAAATAGTAATTTTAATTTCGATAGTTTCAGTAAGTAAAAAATGTATACCATTACCATTTTTTTTTGGGTACAAAACGGTAGGAATTTTCGCCGTACCACGAACACACCTAATTAAGACTAAATGATTTATGTAGTGATCTACAGTAATACCATGTGATTTTTAGGACTGAGAATTTTATTTAATTTGGGAGAAATAAAATTTATTTGAATTGGAGAATTTTAAATTTGGCAATTGCGGTTAAAAATGTGAGGATGTTATAAAGTATATCGGATGACGATTCTAAGTGCACGGTTGATCCTGGATGGGTCGAGATAGTCAAAATGACTGTCCTTGAGTTTTATTTCGGTTTCGGAACATTTTAAGTTAGTTTGACTCGAATTTAAGTAAACGAGTCATTTAAAGTGTGTATTATCATTTAAAGTTGGGTATTTTGGAGATAAGGCTTATAAAGCCTATGTGAGATAACAATCTCATTCTTGAGATTGAGAAAGCCCTAGAGAGAGAGAGAGAGAGAGAGAAGAGGAAAGGAAGAAGAGAAAGAGGAGAAAAACTTGGGGATTCCGGCCAATATGCGATTTCGAGGAAGATTCAACCTCTACAACTTTGAGGCAAGTGATTAAACTGGTAAATAATTTATGTTTGTAATTTATTTCTTGATTTGTGGATAAAAAATATGGATTTTGGGTTAAAATGTCAAACCCTAGATTTTGATTAAATCTTGCATTTGGGGTGTGTGTATATGGATTTGATGTTGTATAATTAGTTGGGTTAATATATAATGAGTTTTGATGTTAGAAACATGTTTGGGTTGAAGATTGATGGTTGGAAGATGATGTATTTGGGTTTTGAAAATTTGGATTTTGGTGAAAATAAGCCATTTCGTAGCTGGCTGAATAGGTCGAATCGATTCGCCCCCTTTGCGAATCGATTCGGAATGTTGTAGGCTTACAGGTTTGCGTGACCGAATCGATTTGGTCCTAAGACAGACTTACAGGTCCTTTGGACCGAATCGATTTGGACTGGGCCGAATCGATTCGAAAACAGGGCTGTTTTGCGAAGTTTTTCTTAAGTGAATTTTACTCCGTTTCAATTGGGTTTATCGATTAGGAACATCCTTATATGGTGCGAGAAATTTGTTTTGGAGATTTATTGGGAGTTTCTTATATGATGAGATCTTGGGGACGTATCGAGTTACTTGGGAAGGTACATAATGGGCTTGCTGCATCGACTTAGTGGGAATCATATTAGCGACAGGAATCCTACTTAGAGATTTGATGTGAGTTATTATATGATGTGACATTGGGGACTCATTGAGGTGGTTGTGAAGGTATAACTTGGAGTTGGTATGTTGACTGCTGTGTTGAATCCTCCTAGCGATGGGATTTTTATTTAGATATGATTGGGGACCAATGGGAGAGAGGTCGAGTGCCCTTAGAGACGTTAAACTTAAGGAGTTAATTGTAAACGCTGTAATGTTAAGGATTCATATGAGTAACTGAACAGTAATTTAATTGAGAAAGATTTAATATATTACTGACTAGAATAAGTTGTGTTTATACTTATAGCCGGTATAATTATTGTATATCGGTGTGCATACGGATATCGATGGTGTGTGAATGATGATTGTTATATACATTCGGTTATGAGATAGTATCCGTAATGTTGATAAAATTGGGAGACTATACATATCATAGGTGTGATGGATGAGTAAGTTTCAAGTGAGGGATCGTATTATGAAATGAATTGGGAAAGTATGCATTATGGCGTCGGTTAGTATAATGAGAGTTATATACATATAGCCGAAATTCATTACTTTTTACATACGGATAGTATGTATATATATATATATATATATACCTTGTGTGATGGTTTGTATGTATGATGTGATCGCATATATATCTAGTGTGAATGATATATATACTTATTGTGTGAGCATACCCCTCCAGTGCTATCATGGGAAGTTGCGCGATGTGTGTGAGGCCCCTGGCTTGAGGAGCAGGGAACGTATAGTCCCCAGGTCATAGTCATCCATTATTTATTGCGTGATTTTATTCTGGGTGAGAAGTCTTGGGTATGATTCGTTCTCACTTTCAGGTTCAGAACTATGACCGCTTCCCATACATTGTGATTTGTTTGATTACCAGGGCGGTGTGATAATAGTCCGGTGGCTGGTAACTCGGGATAAAGTGAGTAATTCCTGGAAGATGATAGCATTGTGAAGTATATATATATATATATATATATATATATATATATATATATATATATATATATATATATATATATATATATAAGTGAATATGTTCTGGATATTTTAAATGCTCGTTACGTGTGTTATGTGTACATGTTTGTTAGGGTTAATTGACCGTGTTCTATAACTAGAATAATGTTATACAGACCCTAAAGGTTCTGTGTGATATCTTACTTATGTACTTAGAGATAGTTGTTCATAGTAAGTAGCTGAGGTTATGTGTTGTGTTCTGACGGCATAATGGATCTCGACGATCAACATTGTCAAGGAGTAGTGTATCGGGGGGCTCCTTGTTTGGATTTCACTTTATGAGAGGTCCCACGCACGAAACGTAGCGCAATGTTGGGAATGGGGAGAAGTTTAGCCCTTGGTACTCGGGTTTATTCGTTATGGTGAAACATTACTTTATATATATATAAGTTCAGGCGTAAACTTAGGATATGATAGAATAAGAAGATGATGGTTATATTTTGAGATAGTGGGTTATGAGGGCGTAGACTATGCGTAGATTAAGATTAAATTGTCCCTAGAATGTGTTGGGTAGTTTAATTGAGGTTTTTGTGCATACGCTTAGGTGTGCGCTTTAGTCGAGGGGTGAGCTTGAGTTTTAAGAGAGTGCGACTCCACTTTAATTATGAAATTGTGCATTTATCATTATTATGCATTTTAATGCACTTGCTAAAATATTTTTAACCTCGGGTCCTGACCCGTTTATATATCTCTCTTGCTATACATATATTGTAATATATTATAGGTGTCCCACCGCAAGGATGCCAATGATGCTTTCTATCCAGTGTCCTCGGAGCTGTAGCAGATGCAGACTGTTGTGGAATTTTTGTTATAGCCGATTTCTATCTTTTGTAAATCTAGTTAAGGATTCATTTTGTATATCAGGTTTATACCCAAGGGTTATATGTAGCACTTTATATTTCTCGTCTCAGGATGTTGTATTGTCTGTGACCCGACAACATATTCAGGTATATTTCTTTTTGTGCACTTATTTGGTTTTAATTTGAGTACTTCCTTTTTTTGTGGTACGTGTGTACATTCTATTATGTTCAGTAGTTATTATGTTATTAGCATGATGTTCATTGTATGTTTTTAGATTTTTTTTGGCACCCGCTTATTATAGTATTGGGTAGTTAGCTATATTTATTTAGTATCGACAATAGATGCGGAGAATGATCCACTTGAGATTCTTGATTTATTTTAGTATAGGGCTGGCCACCCGTCATTATTTTAAGCGGGGTGTCACATCTACGTCTAATGGGGAGGGGAGTTAGGATTTCTTTTATTAGCACCGAGGAAGACAATTAGAGGGTTCCTATCTTAATCTCACTTTTACATCCCTTTGAGATTCATTCCCTACAATTAGGGCAAGTTACAATTTACAGCACTGCACTGTTTTGGACTAAAAAAATGATAGTGATTTATTATTTTTAATTACCATAAACCGAATGTACAAAATTTTTGTGGTTACTTTGGGTTTAAAAATTTTAAAACCTATTTATCGAAATTATCGCTTTTAAAATATCAAAAATACCATAATAATATATATTGTGTTGTAATATAACTAACTTAGTATTCATGTAATTTTTCTTTGAATCTATCATCGATTAGATGTGGGTATTACCTCGATTTTATAAATAGCCTTGCGTGCACACCTTACAAATAAGTTGGCTAAGCTTTAAAAAGTGGGTCAACTATGAGTTCAAAGTTTTGGTGTGCATTGTTGTTTTAGTAAAAAAACTTTGACTAAATATAAAATGATGTTAAGTCTAGTTATTTTTTTGTTTGTTTATTTAGTTTTCGTTGGAAAATTATGCTATTTTGGTTATTTCAAAATTTTCAGAATTTATCAAAAAATTTAACTTGTCGTTGTACTGTGTGGTTCATTTTTTGTTTAGGTGTTGAAGGGAATATAGTCGATTACGCCACATGGACTGACATGTGGCTCTTAAAGGCTACCGAGCATGGTTGGCCGAATATTTAAGGGGAGCTAAGTTAGTATCTAGGAAGATCTTCAGACACCATGGACGATTAATTATTACATGACTCTATTACCTAAATATAAACTCAAAGTAGAGAGACATAGATTTGTAGGAACCTGCTACTTATAAATAAGAGGGACCTCAGCCAATTTAAGGGTATTGACTTGTCTTGCTCACGACGAGTTAGACTCTCAGCTAGCAACCTTAGCTAACACACTTCAACCCAGTTACTTATACTTATGCTTGAAAGTAAAAGTGAATCAAACCATAATTAAATTAACCAAACCATAAACACGAGTCTAAATTCTTGAGTCATTAACGTAAATCCACATAACTTAAAACTTTTTCACAATATTAAAGTAGTTATGCTTACACAAGCTTTCTTGAGGGAAAAGTTTATTTATTACATCATTTACACTTGAACAAAATCATTGTTTACCCATTCCTTGCCAACCCAACCCAATCTCCTAGATTTGACAATGACATCACGATACCTGAAAAACATAAAAATAGGAACCGTGAGCAAAATAGCTAAGTGAATGCATCACTACTACACTATTGCAATAATTAAATATAATAAATTATATCCATATAATAATGTATAAACTTATCCAGCCCATTCATAATGAATGACCCAACTTTCCAAATCATGATTCACATTCCTGGTCGAGGAGAAACCCCTTGTCTGTAATAGACAATCCTCCCCCATTCTGGGTTGGGGAGTAACCTCCCATGCCGATAAATCGAAATGAAAAATTTCATATTCATAATGTTCTGATCATATCCATATCAATATAAAAATACCTCTTTCCAGTGAGTACACTCACATTGATAACTTAATGGGCTTTTCCTTTGCCCTTTTCTGGCACTTGTTCAATGGGTTCTCCTTCCATTTCCATCATTCTTACAATGTTAGTATCGTCATAAGAATATCAATAGTCCAAAGAATAATTTAAATGTCACCCAATTCATAAGCATCACGTGATCCAATTCAAATCATTTATCATAAATGAAGTCCCATATACATTTATATCAAGATATTTAACATATCCAAATCATAACATAAATCGTAATCTACCATGTCAATTCAATCATGTAATTTACTAACTCATAGTTAATCAACATCCTTAATATATATATATATGTGTGTGTGTGTGTGTGTGTGGAAATATGGTTAAAAACATAACAAATTCATACTTAGCATACTTATTATCATTTTATGCTTTTATACGCTAAGTTTTCATTTAATGGTCCAAGCATACTTTAATTCCTTCTTAGGAATTCAATCCTTAACATATTAGGTTTCCAATCCAAAAGACTTTATTGGTATAACCCAGTTTGGGGTTTTGGACGGGCATCACCTATACTTCTGTTATGTGATATTCTATGTGGGCATTATGATACATATAATTATGTATTGTACATGGCGGGTTTGGTTCCTTGATGAGACCACACGGTTGAGGTGGAGTTAGTTCGAGTGTGGTTAGTTCTATTGGGGTTTAGTACCATACGCTTTCATTTATATTTGTATACCTAGATTTTGGGGTATAATTATTAGACTAAGGGAAGCCACAATTTTTATTTGGTCGGAACCAATAAGTACTTGGAACTTGCAATACTCTCTCCTAATTCGAACAATTGATTTTTTTCATACAAATTTTAAATATAGGAACTAGGGAGAAAAAAAGATCCATTCATAAAGAAATGAGTTATGAATGGACGACTAAGCTTATTACAACAAATAAATCTGTTAAAATTTTGCTTTAAAAGAATACCAAATGAACTAATCACCCCCGAAAACCATCAAATTAAATTAAGTCATAACTAAAGGTGAACCCCACACTTAAAATATTTACAATAACACATTCCCATAGTACCAAATCACAAATCACACTTCTGAAACACAGAGATTTATACATCATAACTTTTTCCTTGTACATGTCTAATACATCACTAATTTTTGGTTCGTCTCGTCTTAAGAGAGATTTATTTTAGGACCTTAAATTATGTTATAAAGAAATCATTACACTTTTTTACGCTGGTGTATTTATTCAATCACTGCAGGTTCATAATTGTTCTAGAATACTTAATAAAAGAATCGAAAGCTCTAATAATAAATTTGTATTAGTATCCATTAGGGTTTCAATTGGTCATATCATTTCAATTCGAAATAATTAGTAGAATATAAAACAGACATAGGGTCTTATGCTCTTGGTAGAGACAAAACTGAAGACAAAATATAAAACCAACAATAACTAACCTGGTAGACTAAAAAATGGCCATGTGGATGTCAGTGTGTGTGTGTGTGAGAGAGATAGAGATAGAGATAGATAGATAGATAGATAGATATATAGAGATAGAGACTACCAGAAGTCAGACTATGAGAGAGAGAGAGAGAGAGAGAGAGAGAGAGAGAGAGAGAGAGAGAGAGAAGATGACATCGGAGGGAGTACCAATATTCATTAACTTTGATTACAAATTTTAAGGTTTGATATATACATGTAGTTTTATGAGATCACGGAAGAAGAATCGAAGAGCGAAAATGGGGGAGTACCGTTGATGTATTCAATGGAATAACAATGGGTGTTTCAAGACAAGGATGATTCAGAGATTGATGACGACGGAGATTCACTGACGAGGACCACTATTAACTTTGATGAAGATGATATTCCTGAAATGAAACTTATGAGAGAGAAATAGGGGGCGATGGTGTTATTGAGTAGGGGAAATGATTTTGGAGATTGAGGGAATGTGTATATTTTAGGTCAAGACAAAAATAACTTCGTCCTTTAAAAGGTTTTAAAGACCAACATTTAAGGAACACCAATATAATTGTCCTATTTAAAACCTTCCTTATGTATTATTTAGGACAGATGGACCTAACCGTCTCTAATAGTATGTATGTATATATATATATATATATATATATATATATATATATATATATATATATATATATATATATATAGGATGAGTTTAATTGTCATTCCAAATATTGAGTTTTAGGGATGATTTTAGAAGGTTGTCCCTAATAAATCAGTCCCAAGTAACCATTTTTTTAGTTTATATAGTTTGGTTTTGTAGTGATTCGCATGGAAAGTATCTAACATGGTGTGTGTGCAAGTGTGAGGACTTATCTTGAGAGTGGGAGAAGTTATATGTGAGACAGAGGGCAACTTCGAAGGAGGTTCGAAATGAGAGTGGACCTGAAATCGTCGACAAATACATCGCGGAATCACTAACCAGAAGGTGTTGTTGTACCTTCAGACTAGTTTGCAGGTATATTGTGAAGGATGTCATGTTCTAGACATCTTTCACTGCCTGCGGGTGAAAGTGGAGGGTAATATTTAAGGTTGGATCAGAAGTCACTGATAGAGATCTATATATATCCCTTATCGACATGGCTAAAATCTTGGAGGTGTCTTAGGCCTCTAGATGATCCAAAGTGAGAGAGATGATCACAATATTTTAGAAAATGGGTTTGGACTGGAGATGGAGGTATTTTTAATGGATAATATATTCAAGGACGTATTATAAGATATGGGCACCCGAGTTCATCTCGATATTATCCCTACGTACCCGAGAGGTCTTGGGATCAAAATCAATGTAGTTTCAACTAATGGGACTTATTTACTAATGGAGACAATGGGATGAAATATACAACATTATGGTATTTATGGAGTCTTGTCCTTATATGTCATTTTCATTGTGAGTTAAAGAGCATATTTGTATGTTAAAAATACATAATCAAAGATAAGTGTTTGTTTGACAAGTATTCCAAGAGAACACAGATTCGTAAGTGTCGTCGTCTGGATAAGAATGTTCGCTAGGAGATGTGGTGAAGAATATTTCAATTTATACTTTAATTATAGCGGTGTTTCAGTATGACTCGGTTCACGGACATTTTTCTGAGAATAATTTCGAAAAGTATGCTTCCATATTGTACTTAGTTGTTTCGTTTGATTACCATTTGTTTAACATATAGATATGTTTATTTATCTCAACAAGCATAGGTGCTGGGTAAAAACTAGGCTTTTAAAATATAAACATTGTAAAGTGCATACGCGGTCCCCTTAACAGAGGCTGAGTTTAGATAGTCTGGATAAACACGGACAATTCTATATCATAATTTGTATTTATGATATTAGTCCATAATTTCTACAGAGTTTCTTTACCCTTATAGTGCGAGCCACATTTTTACAGGGAGGTGTCCCTATGAGGTGGCACTGTTCATTTGGGTAGAGCTTTATTTAGAAGATATAGCTTTTGCGGGATGCAAACAAAGGTTTGAGCTTATATTTCGGAGGAAATGACCTTTCAAAAAGTTGAGACTTCACTTGGGATTTCTGACAGATTTTGAGATTCGGAGATGCTCAAGGTTGAATAAAGTTAGAAAATTATATGTTTTTTAAGTTGGTGGTGACCTCCTTTTATTGCCGCTGGAGTAAGACCATCAACCGCAGAGCTAATGAGACGATTAACAACACGGCTAATCATGAGGATACGTATATAGTGGATCAACTTTGGTAGGGACATACGTAGGGTTGTGACAATCTTGTAGGGACATGTGTCCATTTTAATTAACCGTTCGGCTAATGGATTGATTTGGTAATGATTACTCGGAGATATTTAACTATGCGGTTAAAGACCATTAACAATACGATTAATGGATTCATTCTGGATGTTTTTTTTTGGGGGGGGGGGGGGGGGGATAAATTCCTAATTTTACCCCTAATATTTTAATTATGTTTCATTACAACTCCTTTCGGCTTATTACGGTGTCAATGGGTGATAGACCCAAGCCCCAATTATGAATAAGGGTGTGCATAAATATATTAAACTTGATATTGTATTTTCAGTTAGTTATTAGTCATGTTTATATTAGATCGAACTCAACGCATAGGAATGGCATGAGACACATTACGAGATACCTTTGAGGAACAATTAGACATGAATTTATTATACTCGAGGGAATCATATAAACACCCCCAATTAAAGGTATTTGCAGCTATTGGATACCTTTTTATCCTCATAAATCTTGTTCATAGATAGGGTAAGTATTTATGCATGGTAATGCTTTAATTTCTAAGTGATCTACAACGCAAACTTTAGTAGCTTCATCATCCATCCACTCAAAGGTACTTGCAATCTATTAAGTAAGTTGTGTATGTGTTTGATTGAGATCTATAATCCACCACATCATAAGTAAATGCAAATTTCCTTCCATAGGAGGGGCTTGAAGGTAATCTCTGAATTAAAGAGAGACCCCCTAATTGACAAAAGAGACTCAAGAGAAGGAAGCAGCATAAAGACAACGAGGCAACTCAATGAGGAAGCTCAGCATGGCAGCTCAGTGATGCAGCTCAGCGAGGAAACTTGCTAAAAAGAACTCCCTTTTATCTTCCGTTCTTACTTAGTGAAATTTTATATTTTAATTATATTGATTATAATTCTATAACGATTGTAATATTGAGTGTGAGGTCAAACGGTACTCCCTAGAGACCAGGCCTGACAGGGCTTGGAAGAGCTCACATGATCTATCGAATGACCTTTCCGTGGGAACTTTAAAGGGACTTGGTTTGGAGGATTGAGAAGTGAGGTTCCGTTAAGGTTTGCCTTGACCATGCTAGATAGACCTGGTAAAACACCAAGAGATCTATTCACCGTGGAATCTTGTACAGAATAACCTCGAGTTCCATCGTATAGTAAGCTTTGATCCAAACAACCTTATACCAAATGTCATATCTACTTTAGGTGGCGTCATTAGCCACCTACCCACTGTCCAATCCAAACTTGAGTAAACCACCGTGAAATTAGGGATACTAGATGGTGTAGTGAGCCACCTCTGCTATGACAGCCCTTTGATGCACAATGTATAGACAAAAGGCATATCCTGGCATTTAATGATTATGACGTAGGGTGTGCTAATCCATCAGGCATTTAATGCTTGGGACTTAATGCGTGCTAAGGAGGTCTTTCACGTGCAGGTGTACTGCGACGTCTAAAAGTGTGTGGGGGCTATTTATGGGCCTCAACCACTTCTGAGAAAGGGGGTTCTTCCTAAAGAGAGAAAAATATCGAAGATTAATTATTACAAACTAGAGATTTTACTCACCCACCATTGTCATTTATTGTGAAGCTTTTAATAGCTAACTAGAGAGATATCAGAGTTTGTTAGTGTGTTGGCTGCATGCCAAGGTGTATGTAGGGTGCTTACGTCTCTCTCCCTTCGAATGAGTTATTTTTTAGTTTTCTTTATCACTATTTGAGTTATACATGAGAGATTTGTGAATTCAATATGAGTGTTTGTTATATATAATATTTTGTGTTCATTTGTCTTTGTTAAAGAGGACTTGAGTTATCGTTCATTACCATACCTATGGAGGTTATGCCTCCACTAGTATTATTATACTCCCAGGATTCAAGGGGACTACCCTCTTACATTTAGCGACTCCGTTAGGAAGGCATTCTTCTAGAAGTATAGCGCAAGATAACGTTAATCGTACCCTTGACTTTGATGTTATTCAAAGAAACAAAGAACAAGCGGCAAGGGAGCTTGAGGCTTCCAAGGATGGGGTTCCTCGGGTAGACTTGCCTCCACTTTAAATGGCAACAACGGTCACACGGGCATCTACTAGAATCGTGATGGGACATGCACATATGGCCCTTCTCATGGGCAAATTCCTTGAGTCTTGTAGACTCCTGTAGCTGCAACGATTTTTAGAGGGGGACTAGACCCCATCTCTTTTATTACACCGATGGAGGCTTTGATAGCCCCATCGAGTGCAGATCCAATGGGACCTTCCCCCACGAACACTCACCCTATCCCTGTCCCAACGGTGGGTACCCCAAGTGTGGCAAGTATTCCACCTACGGTCCCTCAGCCTATTGATCCAATGGCTGAGAAAACCCCGACATCTTCCTTAGAAGAAATGAGGAAGGAGGTGCAGAAAGAAATACTAAAGATGATAGCATCTTCCTCACAGTCAGCCAGCGAGGTAACATCAGTATACGATGATTTTTATACTCCCTATCCTAAGGCATACAACGAGTAACCTTACCCAAAGGACTACATTCCACCTATCTTTGAGAAATACACATGAAATGGAGCAAACTCGAAAAAGCATATCAAATGGTTCATCGAGAATTTAGGGGCCCATTGAAACAATAAGAAGTTGAGGTTGATGGAGTTTTCTAAATCCCTCACTGATAAAGCGTATACCTGCTACTCTCACTTGGCACCGAAGAGTGTCTCAACGTGGGAGGAGATGCATGTTCTTTTTGTCCAGAAGTTCTTTCTGGCAAAAGATGAATTTACGTTGACACAACTAGGCAGGGAGAAGCAACGACCAAGGAAGGAGGTGGTAGTGTAAGTCTAAAGATTTATATAAAGGTCCCTCGATGTGAGGGAGGAGGCTAATGAGTCCAAACTGCTTCAGATTTGTGTTGATGGTTTGCTCCCAGAGTACATTTGTCACCTTAAAAATGAAACACGGGAAGGAACCTTTATGACATTTTTAAAAGCAGTAAGAAACATCTCGTTGGTCGTTCGGCCAAACCCGATCGTGATGGATGTAATATTCAGATAGTTCGTATAACCCATTGTGGGGCGTGGCCAGCCCCCACAAGTGTGATATGCCGATAGAGGAGAGGGGGCTAAGCAGTCGAAGAAGGATAACAAAAGGAAGTTTGGTAGAAATAAAAAGGATCCACCACCACTGTGTTGTCCTATTAAAGAGGTCGTCAGTTGTTACAACACCATGGTACAAGGAGGGACAGTCTATGAGCCCAAGGATGGTTTAACAACAGAGCCAGATGCAGAAGTAAGAGGTAATCTAAAATACTGCCAAATCCATCGAAAGGTTGGTTATCCAACGATGACCTATTTTTACACTGAGGAAGATTATAAGCAAATATATGAAGGCAAGGACTTTACAGATTCCTCAGGAGAACGTCAACAACAACCCATTACCAGCTCGTGTAGCTACCTTGGTAGTTGCTTATGACGAAGAAGTTGAGAGGGAGGCGAGAAAATTGATGGTGGAGCAAGAAGAGTTTGAGGAAGTGTTAGAAGACTGCACGAGAGGAATTGCTAACATTACGACAGCCTACGATGAAGCAAGCGCAAGAGATGTGGAGGGTGCGTATAACCTTGATAGAGAGGAAATAGACCAAGGGATGGAATACTATGATGTATCACAGTTGCCCTAAATTCTCATGGTTCGTCGATCGGGTGGGAATACCGAAGGAAAACAAATTGGAGATAACACAAGCTATTTTAGACATTGCACGAAAGAATGTAGTTCCATCGCTGAGATAGAGGGGGGCCATGGCCAGACTTGTAAGGAAGTTCTTGTTCGAAGTGACTTTCAGTGATGCTGATAGAGTTGTAAGGTTCCCACATAATAAACCCTCATATGTGACGACAGGTATCAATCGGGTAAGCTTTGCGAGGGCTTAAATGTATGGGGGAGCATCCATAAACATCATGCCCATCACCTCATTTCACTCATTCAACATTTCTGAAGCAAGATTGATACCAATGCCTTTGGTGATCTCTAGTTATGAAAACCAGACCTCCAAGTTAATTGGGTATATGAACATAGCAATTGTAATGGGGAATCTCACTTCACACATCAAGTTTTATGTGTTTGAGAGTGCTACTTGATTAAAGGTGAAAAGTAGCGTGTAGTCAGCACGCCGATAGTTGTTTTCTGTTCACTGCCTTAATAAAAAAACTTAAACTATTGACTACACTCTTTTAAGGGAGTATAGCGGGCAAGTCCGCGTATCGAAAATCCACAGAGACGAGTTGCTAGAATTTATAAGGTTTAATATTCCTCAATAAAAATGTAAAAGATATTTTTAACAAAAAGGAAAAGACAATAAGGAGAAAAGATTATACTTGGCAAGTGTATTTAAACTACACGTTAACAAAATGAATAAAAACTATAGGTTGCGTCGAATATCCCTCACCCCGAGTTAATTAGTATAAAATGGTTACATGGGTTCGCGAATTATTAAGATTGCGTCTCGTTTCGTCAATTAATTAAATTAAGAGTTGTCACACCCCTAAATTCGCGTAAAAGACTAATAAGATTTTGGCGTCAACAAATACCCCAAAAATTACGCACGAAAGGTCGTAAATACGGCGCATACATGATGTACACCGTTAAATCTCCTAAGCATAATAACTAAGACAACACACTCGAAATAAATACGTAAAGCTCCATCACCATAGCAAAGCAACCAAACAACCCTAGGTGAGTTCAATCCGACACAACCTAGATTAAACTAGCCACTACACATAATAAATGACATTAATTGAACTAACTAATTAATTAAAGCACACTAATTAAATTAACACCAATTAAATTAACTACACAATTAATCTAGGCAAGAAATAATAAATAAATCATGGAATAAAAATGAAGAAAGATAAGAAAAGTAGGTAAAAGTGATAATGAATAGTAAACTTACATTAATGGTGGGTCTTACACAACAAAAATGAGGAGAGGGGAAACACTCCACAAAAATGCCCAATATTTCCAAACCATAGAACTCTCCTAAAAAACTAATATTACAAGATATCTAAAAAAATGAGACAAGCCTTCCTTTTATACTAAGTTAGAAAAAGGAAACAAAAAGAAAAGGAAAAAGAAATAAATGGGGGATAAGTTACAAATAAAGAATTAAAAGAAAAAAATAAAATAAAAAAGGAATAGTAAATAGTGGCAGCAAAAAGGGTCGGCCAAAAACAGAGTCCCGGTTGCCGGGGGGTGGTGACCGGTCGACCACGAAAATGGGGGGAGGCACACTGTCAAAGCACCAAGGCAAAATCGATTTCACCGGTCGATCGCGAGTAGGTCGTCGGTCGACCGGGAGTATCAGCAAACCAACTCCAATTTCTTGCTGCACAAATCGTAGCTCAAGCCAAAACCCATTTCTCATAACAGCTCAAAACCATGGTGTTCCATCAAGACCCGATCACAAACCCGACTGCCAATCCGAGGACCTGCATACCCATTTTCGTCCAAGACCTAGTGCGTGTTTGTGCAAAAAAAAGACCCACAAACCAAAATCTCCAATAATGGCAAAAACCCACCACGTTCATTAATGATGGAAAAAAATCTCCAAAAAGTAGATGTCCAAGACCCATTTGTGTACGTTGTCAAAGATTGAGCTCCAAACCAAAGTCCAAGATTTCGAACGAACCCAAAACCCGAGCAAAATCCCAAATTTCCATAACCATTTACTAAAAAAAACGTTTTAGTGACATATATGAAATTATAGGATTTGTTATAAAAGAGAAAATGGATATGGGTGGAATTATTAGAATTGTTATTAATTTCTTATAATTCTTTTCCGATTAAAGGTCCGTGTTTCCTTCGTTCGAACTCTGATTCGTGCACCATTTGTGGCCACGTGAAGTTTGGCCTGAGGGATACAACTTCCATGAATACTTCGGGCAAAAAATCCAAAGTGTAAAATTACAAAAATGCCCCTGAACGTGCGAATCGCGACGGAACTTTATCGAAATGCGCCCAAACTTCATACTAAACACTTTAATACATATAAAAGCTCAATTATACCTCAAATAATATGTTAGCATATAAAACCGAGGTTTTCTGATTACCAAGCATAATTATAGGCATTAAAGTACCCGAGGGGGCTAAAATGCACAAGTTAAAAAGGTATAAAGTGCAATATTCGATACGAATCACTACTTCTTACCACTTTTTAATAGGAAGGGTTTGGATGCAAAACCATGGTTTAGTTCCTTCGACATATCACCAATGCGCTAACGCCAATACGAAGGGAATTGAGATCGTTATACATGCAACGAAGAAGCCTTTTGCAACTAAAGAGGCTCACTTATTGGATGCAATGTTTTACACAGAGATAGAAGAGGATGGGAGAGTCCTAACGAGACGAATAGAGGGAGTTAGAGTTCCCTCAATCAGAGAAATGATGGGGCCTGTGAATGGTTAATGCAGCAAAGGAACAGGTAGGACAAGAGTAGTTGAGGAGGTCAATCAAGTTGATTCCAAAACTTTAAATATCTATAAAGAACTGAGAGATGGGGTGAAGCCTAGGATGGACCCGATGGAGCATGAGGCCTAACGACAAAGAGTGCTGAGCAGGTTTTTAGGACACAAGTTGGCAGAAGCTTCAAGAGACATGAAACGAAAAGTAGTTGTGACAACCAACAAGTAATGTAAGAAAGTGATAACGAAAGATGGAAAGGTAATCTATCACCTTTGAAGGTGTGAGCGGGTGGTTGAAGGAGCTATTGCAAAGGCAGACGAAGAGGCTGACACAGTGTACAAATGTTTTTTGGTGGACTAATAGGGGTAGTGCATGGTCATAGATAACTCAAATATATAAGAATTTGTGAAGGAAGTGGAAGAAGAGCCAGACTACATGATGGGCCACCCAAAGCCATAAGTGCAAGTGCTGAAGCAGCTTAATCTAACCGAAAAAAGAGAAGATCCAAGGCCCATCTTTATTTCAAAGGATCTGAGCAAAGAGAGAATAAGGTTCTTGATTGAGTTGATTCGAGAATATAGAGACGTATTTGCATGGAAGTACACATAGATGGAGGGGTTAGATGAGGAAGTAAATTACCACAAGATGAACATTACGCCTTCAGCCATACCAGTGAAGTAAGCTATAAGAACTTACAAGCCTGAATTAGATCTAAAAATTAAGGAGGAGGTTCAAAGATTGTTAACAGTAGGGTTCATCAAACCAATATAACAACCACTTTAGTTGTCTAGTATTGTCCTAGTGGGAAAGAAGGACAAGAATCAGATACACATCTGCATGGACTTTAGGGACTTTAATAGATCTTACCCAAAATATGAGTTCCCTCTTCCCTCCACTGATAGCTTGATCGATGCAACTACTATGCATGAAATGTATAGCTTCATGGATGGGTACGTGGGATACAACCAAATTAATATGGATCCAACAGATGCAGAGAAAGTAGCATTCAAAACTCTGTTAGATAATTTTATGTAAAAAGTGATGCCTTTGGGGTTGAAGAATGCTGGGTCAACATATCAAAAAATGATGATGGCTATTTTTCATGACTTCTTTCATAAATTCTTAGAATTTTATGTGGATGATCTGGTCATCAAATCAAAAAAGAAAGAGCCCCATCTAGATGATTTAAGGAAGGTGTTCATTCGATGCAAGAAGTACAAGCTAAAAATGAATCCACTGAAGTGTACATTCGGAGTCACAAGCGAGAAGTTTTTGAGCTTCATGGTGGATCGACAGGGGGTGCAGATGGACCAGGACAAACAATGAGCGATCGTAGAGATGCCATGTCCAAGAACAATGAAGGAGCTCAAGAGTTACCTCGATAAAGTCTCCTACCTCAAGAGATTTATACTAGGGATGGCCGAGATAACTCATCCACTGATGGAGTTACTGCGAAAAGGTACAAAGTTCAAATGTGAGGAAACTCACCAAGAATTTATCACCAAGCTGAAGAAGATGCTCACTTCTCCACAAATGATGATTCTTGTAGGGATAAGGATACCATTGCAGCTGTACCTCACGTCCACCACCAGGTCTCTCAGAGCTCTCTTGGCATAAGAAGTTGATGGGAAGGAATGCCCAGTATACTATCTAACCAGGATCATACATGGACCAGAGGCAAGGTATAGTAGTATAGAGAGACATTGCTTAGCCTTGGTGTTTATATCACAAAAACTTGGACATTATATGCCGTCCTTCACAATTCAAATTGTGACAAGATGTGATCCCTTTAAGTATTTGTTAGTAAGAACTATTTTAAATGGAAGAGTACCTAGGTGGTTCCTCATTCTTTCAGAATATGTCTTGAAGTGTGTGGTCCCTCGTATGATTAAGAGCCAGGCATATGCAAATTTATTAGCAATCTATTCATCTGGAATATTTGAGCCACCCTATAAGAGAATTCCTGGAGACCATTTCTAGGCCAACTTTTTGGATGCAAACCTTGACGATGGACTATGCAGTTTGACAGTTATTTGATAGAAAATAAGGGGGAACATGAGTTATTCTCTAAAAAGAGAAGGAAGAGATTTGCCTTTCATACAAGTTAGATTTTCCTTGCTCCAATAATGAAGCAGAGTATGAGGCATTAGTGCTGGGATTATTAAAGGCCCGTCGAAGGGGCATCCGTTCATTGTTCATCAAAGGTGATTCGAACTTGGTGGTCCAGTAAGTAAATTGAGAATATGCATTAAATCACCTCAGCCTAGCACCCTACAGAACAATCGTCCAATGGTTGGTCAACCAGTTCTATCATGTCAAGATAAGGAGTTATCCTAGAAGGATGAACATGCATGCTGATGCTTATGCCACAAATGCTCAGAAAGTGGCCATGAAGAGAAACACGACTACGGTTGTGATACAATGAAGAACATCTCCCTCGGTAGTATATATGATCTTGTCAATGGAAGACAATTCGAATTGGAGAGGTGAGATCAAGAAATAGTTAGAGTCTGGGGAAGGCAAGATGGAACTCAAAGAATTAGCTCAGTTTTTACAAGCCATGGAAGTCTTTACTTCAGGAATATGGGAGGATGGTTATTAAAATGCATCGGGCTAGAGGAAGTAAGGCAAAAGTTGAAGAACACACATGAAGAACACTACGAAACAACTAAGATACCTATGTACATAAGAATCTAGAGAGGGGTACTTCTGGCCAACGACGAAGCAGGATGCAGTGGAATTACAAGGAAGGTGCGATAAATGTCAACTTTTTTTAGGTAGTTGAATGCCATTTCGTTGAAACTCAGGTGTATTGGAGGTAGCCTTACATTGATTTTATTAAAGATGGAATTATTCCCATGGAGAAAATCGAAGTAATGGGACTCAAGCTAAGGTCCCCACAGTTATACGTCCAAGAGGAGCAACTCTATCAGGGAGGATACTTTAACAGGCTGTGAAGATGCATCACAAAGGAGGAAGCAACAAAAGTTTTAAAACAGGTTCACGAACCAGCTCACATCGGAAGGGAAAATTTATATGACCAATTAATGACATTGGGTTATTACTGGCTAACCATGGATAAAGATTAATAACAAGTGGTTAAAGATCTATCATTTATGAGCGAGTAACCTCAATTAGAGATTTATTTTGTGTTAAACTGTTGAAGTTATGTTATAACTGATTATGAGCTTTTTCTTTCATTGTGATTCTTATCATAAGTTAAGAAGAAAGAGTTTCCTTGTAAATTGTAAGAGTTTAATCTTTACAATAATGAATAGAAGAGAGTTGTAACAAAAAACAAAGCATGGCGTGGTAACCAGGGGTGCACACGGATCGGTCTGGTTCGAATTTGCTACTAATTCGGGAATCGAACTGAGATTGGTCGGTTCCAAATATTTTGACCCGAAACCGAACCGAGATTGCTATAGAACCGAACCAAACTGAACCAAAGGTTCTCAAATCGGTTTTTGGTTCTAAACTCATCTTAGAAGTCTGATACAAATACAAATCTTCATAACATAATGCTCTAATCCAGTTTTATTAGAAACTGATTCCATTTCAATATCTAAACTATTAGAAAATCAAGATACCTGTAATGATATCATTAATAAGAGTGTCTCCGTGTATTAGGGTCGACGAGGGCTGTGCAGTGCTCGGGTTGATGGGTATTGGTTGGGCTGGGAGTGAAATGGGTTTTGGTTGGGGTGGTGACAGGATGGGATACCGATGATGATGGGTTTTGGTCAAGGTGGGTAGAGAAATGGAGAAGAAAGAGATGAGGGCTGTGGAGAGAAGACGGAGATGACAGAGAATCCACAAGTGTGCGTGTGTTGGAATGAAAAGTGTTAGTTTTTTTTTGACAAACTTATGTATTTTATAAGAAAAAACTGGATCAGTTTCGGATCGGTTCAGATCGCGAGTCGGTTCAAATTGGCTTTATATTGGAACCAAGAACTGAACCAAAAAATCAGTTTTTTATTTTTTGGAAACGAGACCAAACCAATAGTCTTAAAAACCGAACGAACCCAACCCAATATAAACGGTTTGGTTCGGTTTATCAATTTTTTTGGTTCCGCTGTGCACCCCTAATAGTAACAAGGAATTTCTATTTATTCATTTATATACTCAAAAAGGTTACAAAAATTTGGGAACTATTGGCCAAGAATTACATATGAGAAAATAAAAAGATTACATCACAGAGAAGAACCTTTATCCAAAAGGAACCACAGGTCATTAGAGGAGAAGAAATCCCCAGGCAATAACAAAGAGGCCTCGAAGCACATTCTCTGAGTAGTAATACAACCTTCAAGTCTAGTCTAGACCTAGGCCCTTTCAATAACTAAGGCTTCAGATTTTTTACTTGGCTTTCAGCAGAGCTTCTTCAATAGCCTTAACCTCCTAATCAGCTGCTTCCAATAGAGGGGCTAACTCCACCAACCTATCCTCCTCATCCCGTTGGGCCTCTACATGTTTTTGATAGAGCTCCCTCTGTCTTTCCAACTTATGGCTCTTTAAAAGCTTCAAGTGGCTAATCAACTAATTCAGTTAGAATCCATCCTTGACCATCTCCCTCAAGTTTCCCGGGTATCAATTGATGAGGGGCCTAGTAAGACTTGAAGTTTAAGTATTGATAACCTCAGCAATAACGATTTCCATACCCTGGATCCTATAGCTCATCAACACCATATTTGAACGGAGACAGTCAGTAGTAAAGGTTTGAGGGTGATGAGTGGCAATTTGTTAGATGATATAACGATTTCACGCAGAGACTTGAGGATACTGACGAAGGACCATGAGGCAGAACTCGTGAGGAACCATGTTGGGTAGAGGGATCTCACAACCAGACTCACTATCAACTGGCAGATTTATAGTTGAACCACGATCATTATGTCTGGTTTCCTCCGAAGCGAGTGGTCCTTAATGAGCAGAGTCAACAGGCGAGGGACCACACTAAGTTGTCTCTTTGGCAGAAGAAGGTTCCCTCACAACCTATAACAAGATAAAAAAGAATGAGTTTACGAGAAAAAATCTTAACAAATGCGTTTTCATTATTAAGTAATCGTTATGGGCGGAATTGGAGAAAATTCTTAACAAGTTCCGTTTTCATTGTTAAGTCACCGTTATAGGTGGAGTTGAAGAAAAATCTTAACAGGTGTGTTTTCATTATTAAGTCACCGTTATAGGTGGAGTTTGAGAAAAAATCTTACAAGTGCGTTTTCATTGTTAAGCCACCATTAAAGGTGGAGTTGGGGAAAAATATTTACAAGTGTATTTTCATTATTAAGTCACCATTATAGGTGGAGCTTACGAAAAACTTTAACAAAAGTGTTTTCATTGTTAAGTTACCTCGAAGGTACGAATTGGCGAAGAAATTTAACAAGTGGTTTTCATTGTTAAAGAAGCTATATTTTGTTTCCCTCTTTGTTTTAACAAGCTTAATAATAAGACTTATGCAAAATAAGGAGAATGCAGTAATTACCTCAGTAGAAATCGCAAGACTAATGACTATAGGAATAACTTAAACATCTCTTTGGGTTTTATCTGAACCTTCAGAAAGAGGAACCTCGGCCATTGGTGATACATCTTCCTTGCGAAAAGAGACAAATGACAAGGTTGGGGAAGGTTCCACTAAAGCAGTTTGAAATCCAGCTGTATTAACCACCACAGGGGTCGAAGGAACCCCTAGGAAAGAAGATGAACCAACTACATCATGAGGAACCAGTGGAGTCCCAGAATGGAAGGGAGGAGTGAAACCTGGAGAAAGCTACAAATAATGCCAAAGTGTTAGACACAAGAAACTGAAAGGGCAAATTTCCAATCGAGTTTATTTGTAGTGTTAACTTAATTCCGGAGAAAACTAATTGAGTCATAGGATAGTATTTTGTCATATCCTTTCAAGCCTATGACGTTTGAGTTAAACACGTAGCGGCCAAGAGTGTGAAGATTACATCATTATCGGTTTATGTGCCAAGCTTTTACGTCATAAATATTTCATTATTCTCAAGGTCTCTAAAGGTATTAATGCATTTAATATATAGAGAGACTTGGTTATTTTTTATGGGTGTCTTTTTATTGATCTTTTGTCATATTGACTTTTTATTTTTCTCAGAAAATCATTTTAAAACTTTGCATAAAAGTTTCTTGGCTTAGAACGCATTTTTTTATTTTTTGAAAAGTTGTTCGAATGAAATTTTCTCGTTCAAACAAGATATCACATGAGCTTCTAACGACTTTATGCCATTTTTTTCTATTTTTTCGTTAGAATCTCATTTGAATGAAGTCGTTCAAATGACTCGTCAAACGACTCGTTCAAATGAGAAATTTAACGACATTTGGCCTTTATCTCTATTTTGTCATTAGTATCTAGTTCGAACGACATTCAAAAATCATTCGAACGACCTGGACGATTTTGCACAGTTTCACTAGTTTTCTTTTTAACCGCCATTTTCCCCAGTAACTTCTTACTAGCTTTAATATGTGAGGGAAAAATAATTTTTCACAAGATTTTGAGAACATTGCTCTCACTTTGAGAGAAAAAACTTTCCATCAAAAAGTCTCATTTTTGTGTTGGTATTTTCATGTTTTAATTTATACCAAAACATAAAGTTTACACCCATGTTCTAGTGTGATCCAAGTTCCTACGTACATTATATTGTCTGAGATCATATTGTTGGCACCAAGTTCAATCTCTACCTAAAAGTAGAAAGTTTTCGACCGAGGAGTCTGTTCATTATTTTGTGGTGTGCATACGAAGAAAGGCTTCGTGTGTAGTTGACGGTAGCTGAGCCCCCTCGATGGATTCTAAGACTGCAATAGATTCCGGAGTTATCAACTAGGTGAAGTGAAATCAGGAAGAAGCGTCAAGACTTGAAAGGCAAGTTGAGGAAGTCAGTCTTTTGTCTTGTTTATGTAAAACCATACCTAGTGAATTTATTGGTTGGGTTGTCCGAGGTTTTTTTCATTGTGGATTTTTCTCGTACATCGCGATCTTGTGTTGTGATTGTTTATTTTATCTTGCAAAATCACTTAGATGCATGTGTAGGATTAAAAAGATAAAAAAATTTGGTGTAATCACAACTTTAGTGTAATTTTGGTTCTATTTTAGTTTGGGTAATTTTAATTTAATTTAATTCAAGTTGACATAATTAATTTGGCAAAATGCATGCTTAAGTTTATTTGGCATAATTTGAACTTGAATTAGATTAAATTTGTGTTTATGTGCAAATCCAAATATTTGTTTTCTTTAATCCCATTTTAATTTTGAAGAAATTAAAATTTGGTTAATTTTTATAAGAAGTCTAAAATTTGGATATTTGGTAAACTGTCACCCCTTTTCAAGTGGTATCAAAGTTTTTTTCCTAACAAGTGGTATCAGAGCAGGAACACTAAATTATCATGTTAAGATCCTTTGTCAAAATTGTTGCTTTAAAAACAAAAAATTTACCTTTTGCGAAATTTCCTATTTTTGATGGTTTCAACTACGCATATTGAAAAGAGCGTATGAGGTCGGCACTTAAATCCTTAAATGAGCGGGTTTGGCTATCGGTAGTTAATGGGTGGACTCCACCAACATGACTATAAGAAGAGGTTCATGTACTTAAGCCCGTAGAAGGATGAGTGAGACACAACTTAAGTTAGCTAATTTTAGTTTTAGTGGTTTAAATGCCCTTTTTAGTGTGGTCACATCGGATGAGTTTCACCGGATTATGAGGTATGAAATGTCTAAGGAGGCATGGGATATACTCCAACTCACCCATAAGGGAACAAGTGTCGTCAATATTTTGAAACTCCAAAACGTCACCACTCAATTTGAAACCATTAAGATGTTAGAAAGTGAGACGTTTGATGAGTTATATGGGACATTGTCAGATATTATGAATTCATGCTTTAATTTGGGAGAAAAGATACCCGACAATTGTGTCATATAGAAAATTTTGAGGTCATTACCCGATAAATTTATTCCAAAGGTGACTGTTTTAAATTATTTAGGCACTTTAGACTCTACGAAACTAGAAGATCTTGTAGGTGACTTACAAACCTATGAACTTAACATGTTTCTCTCCAAGGATGAGAAGAAGAAAGACAAGGGTATAGCTTTGAAAGCCCAGAAGGAGGAAACATCGATTTCGGATGATGAGTTTGAGATTGACTCGGAAGATATGGCTTTATTTGCTAGGACGTTTAGAAAATTTCTCAAGACTAATAAGGAGAAACTTAAAAATGATTTTAAGATGTATGAGAAGTCTAACAATAGTAAAGCCAAGATATTCCCTAAAAATCATAATGAGGATGTAAATAGGGATAAGTCAAATAGGTGTTATGGTTGTGAGGGTTATGACCATAGGACATTCGAGTGTCCTACTAAACTAAGGGAGGAGGGAAAGCAACCAATTTTATATAATGTCACCCTTAGTGATAGTGAACTAGAAGAGGGACCCGATTCCCCCATTGAGAGCAACTTCAACGCGTTCTTGACAAGCCATGCGCGCATTAGCAATGAATCTTAACATGAAGATATTTCATTACAAGACACTTTTGAGGACATTGTTAATGAATCCAAAGAGTTTGATGGTAAAGAGAGTGGAGTAAAGAGTGAGAATGAAGAAGAGGAGGAGGAGTGTGAACTTCAAGTAGCCTTTCGTGAGTTGTATGAGAAGTCGTTGAAATTAAAAGCGCAAACTTGAAGTTAGAAGCTAAAATGAGAAAGTGTGTCGTGGCTAATGATGAGAGTGTTTTCGTTGAAGACCTTATGGCACGTGAGAGAATTCTTCGTGAGAAGTTAGAGTACGTAAAAGGTGAAAGAGATACGCTTAGACGTTTAATGGAGGCTATAAAGAAAGAGCTTCTCGAGTTTGAAGAAAGTAGGTGTTTACTTAAGTCTCGAATAGTAGAACTTAAAGAGAAATTGAAAGACTCAAGTCGAGTCAAATTTGATTTGGCTTGTAGGGTCGGAGAAATTAGATAAAATCTTAGGGACCATCCAAATCAAAGACGACAAGTGTGGTATTGACTTCAATACTCAAGATACTTACGCTAATAAAGACAAAACCATACTTTTGAGAGAATCATCTTGGAACACGTTAAAAGATTTATCCTTAGGTAATACTTCACACCGTGTTTACATTTGCACACATTGTGGTTGGAAGGGGCACCTTAGAAAATTTTGTTTTGATCTTAGAAATGGTCCTAGAAAGTCAAAGGGTAGAGTCACCATGGTCATAAAATCTCGAGAGCGCCATGTTTCACTTGTGTGGGTTTGGCGATCCATTTTGGAGGCTTTACATGATATACTTTATGATTCTCATTTACTTTTACATGATTCCTCACTTGCTAAATATAAAGATTGAATGTGTTAGTTTTATTTACATACACTAGCTTTGTGCCTCATGATATATTCTTGCTAGTTGTATGTTTGTTTGTCATTTTTTAGTCTTTGCTTCATCATAAATGTGTTGCTAGAATTATAACTTGTGTATCTTTTGTATTAAATTTTTAGTTATTGTGTCTTAGTTGAAAAAATAAAAAAATATTTGTGTTTTGTCTTTTGGGTTATCCTTTTGTTTGGTTAAAATTTTTGAAAAACTCAAAAAGATTTTATATTTTGTGTATTTTAGTTTTATATATTTTATGTGACATATACTTGTGTTTGAATCCAATATCATCCCCGCTTCCATGTGGCTAGAACTTTTGGTTAAGATTATCAATCCTTAAAGTGTTCTTTATCAATCTTGCATGGAGTAGTTTGACTTTGACTTGCTTAATGGATTCTCTTTTTATATGCCTCGATTCACACATGCACAAACTCATTTGAACTTTAACTTCACATGTATATTTGAGCTAAGTGAGATGTTCTCCTATCAATTTAGTCATCTACATGTTGCTATGACTGTGGAGGATTTGTGCATGTAAGAACTGTTGCCGGTATTTTCAAAAAATAGAAAGATATTTATTCGGTGTTGTTATTTATCAATGGAAGCGGGCTGCGAAAGATAAAATTACTTAGCGTGAATAGACACCATTGAATATGGCCTAAAAAATGTGGCACTGTTAAAATTAGCCAAGGCCAAAGTATTTGAGTTTGATATGAACATTTAAAAGAAAAGAAAAAGATTATTATGTTTGAAGAAGTTTGGTTGGATATATCAACGGGTTTGCAAAATGAAAATGTATCCTAGTTATGCTTATTTTTTCATGACTCTATTGGTTTGTAGAATCATTAAAATTCTAGGCTTGTGTGCATTATGTATGTTTGTTCTGTAAGTTCACTTTATCTTATCACATGAGGATATATCTAAATTGATAAAGTTTTGCATTCAAATAAAAACTCCGTGAACATGTTTAAGTGATTAAGTCTAAATTCTTTTGTTGCTAGTTCACACCCCTTCACTACCATTTACCACGAGTTATTTAGACACATTTTTACCATATGAGTGTAGAACTCAATGTATTTTGTGTCGTGCGTGGTGTTTATACCTATGTATATGTGCATGTGCATTATTAGTATCTTTTGTGTATGTGTGTGTGTGTGTATATATATATGGTATTTCTTTTGTTTTTTGAGTCTTTGCCTTGCTATCTAGTCCATGTATGATTCATGTTGAAATAGATATTCTTCTTGTTGCGATTGATATCTCATGCTCATAATTTTTTTATTCTATATGGTATCATTTATCTATTGCATCATAGTTGGTATTTATTAATCTTTGTGTTGAATTAGTTGCTTCTCATGTCATGTGCTTTATTATTCTTATCACTTTTTCACCAATGCATGATATACTTATTTTTCCATTATTCATGTTTCATTTAGGTGGATTTGATTTAATTAGAGAGAAATAGGTTATTTAATGCACTTTAATCTTTGTCTATTCCAGAACAAAAAGGGGGGAGAAATGGTATCTAAACCATTTACTTTGGGATATCTAACTTAGGGGGAGACGTGCGACTTTTCTTAATTAAGTCATGTCAGACAAAGGGAGAGTATTTAATTATGTTATTTATCTTGTTATATTCCCTATGCGTTTGATGGTGTGTTTAAGTGTGCAGGTTTTCATCTTTAGTGGCAACCTTTTAAAGCGACAAAGCATTTCATCCCACGTGTCTTGTCAAGCGTTTCTATTTTTTATTTTGGGAGGGTTTGTGTATTTTTAGAAGAGCATGACGACCCATAGGATTTTTTTATTTGTTTTGGATTTTGTCCCAGAATAGCCAAAGGGGCAGATTTGTAAAGGCAACATTTTAATCGAGTCTATTTGTACTGTTGGATTAATTCCGGATAAAACTAAGTGAGTCATAGGATAGTACTTTGTCATATCCTTTCAAGCCTATGACATTTGAGTTGAAAATGTAGCGGCCAAGACTTTGAAGATGACATCATTACCGATTTATATGCTAAGCTTTTACGTCACCAACATCTCATTATTTCCAAGGTCTCTAAAGGTATGAATGAATTTAATATATATAGAGACTTGGTTATTTTTATGAATGTCTTTTTATCAATCTTTTGTCATATCGGCTTTTTATTTTTCTAAAAAAATCATTTAAAAACTTTGTAGAAACGTTTTTGGGTTTTAAAAGCATTTTTTTGATTTTCTGAAAAGTCGTTCGAACGATATTTTTATCGTTCCAACGAGGTCGTTCGAATGATATTTTTATCGTTCAAACGAGGTCGTTCGAATGAGATATCAAATGAGCTTCTAACAACTTTATGCCATTTTTTTCCTATTTTTTTGTTAGAACTCTCGTTCGTTCGTTCGAACGACTCGTTCAAACGAGAAATCTAACGAGATTTGACCTTTTATCTCTATTTTGTTGTTAGTATCTCATTCGAACCAAGCATTCAAATGACATTCAAAAGTCGTTCGAACAACCTGAGCAGTTTGGCACAGTTTCGCCAATTTTATTTTTTAACCGCCATTTTCCCCACTAAATTCTTACCAGCTTTAATAGCTACGGGAAAAATTGTTTTTCATCAGACTTTTGAGAACATTTCTACCACTTTGAGAGAAAAAAAATTCCATCTGAAAGTCCCATTTTTGTGTTGGTATTTTCATGGTTTAATTTCTACCAAAGCACAAAGTTTACACCCATGTTTTAGTTTGATACAAGTTACTACAAATATTATATTGTTTGAGATAATATTGTTGGCACTGGGTTTCATCTCTACCCAAAAGGAGAAAAGTTTCCTACGGAGGAGTCCGTTCGTTGTTTTGCGGTGAGCATGCGAAGAACGACTTTGTGTATTGTTGATAGTAGTTGATCCCCATTGGTGGATTCCAAGACTGTGGTGGATTCCAGAGTTATCAACTAGGCCGAGATGGAAGTAAGAAAAAGCGTCAAGACTTGAAAGACGAGTCACGGAAGTAAGTCTTTTGTCTTGTTTATGTAAAATTATAACTAGTGGATTTGTTGGTTGGGTCGTCCAATATTTTTTCAGTTGTGGATTTTTCTCGTACATCGCGGTGTTGTGTTGTGATTGTTTATTTTATCTTGCAAAATCACTTAGATGCATGTGTAGGATTAAAAAGATAAAAAATTGGTGTAATCACAAATTTTGTGTAATTTTGGTGCTATTTTAGTTTGGGTAATTTTAATTTAATTCAAGTTGGCATAATTAATTTGGCAAAATGCATGCTTAAGTTTGTTTGGCATAATTTGAACTTGAATTAAATTAAATTTGTGTTTATGTGTAAATCCAAATATTTGTTTCTTTAATCTCATTTTAATTTTTAAGAAATTAAAATTTGGTTAATTTTTATAAGAAGTTTAAAATTTGGATATTTGGCAAACCATCACCCATTTTCAAGTGGTATCAGATAATTTCTTTCGTAGTAGAAACAACACATTAAATAAGTCACACACACAAGAAACGAGCCTACTTCAGTAATGGTAGAAAAAAGGGGCAAACCCAGCTACATGCCTCATCAGAGGGAAGTGAAGAAGTAACCCAGCAAGAGATGTGGCTAAGATAGAAGAGCTACAACCTAAAATGCAAACAAAATACTAAACAACACACAAGTCAACAAAGTGGAAAAAACAACTAAAAGACGAAAAGCTATTACATATGGAGGACTTGAAAATACTGTAACAATGTCCTGAGGAACCATCGATAAGGGAGATGCCCTAAAAGAAGCCAAAGAAGTTTCCTTTGGCTGATGGGAGGCTCCAACGGTTTCCACAGATGCAGCAACATTTCTGGCAATGTCTTCTGCACATTAAGAGGCTGAATGGAGAGAATAAGTCATCCCAATCATGGGAGAACGAGGAGGAGATGCAATGATCTAAGAAACATCAAAATGTCCTCCCACAAAAGAGCTCACGGGCTGAGAAGGTTTATCTAGTTCACCCTCCTATAGTGAAAAGAAATTTGCATGAATGTTAAAGAATATACCTCACAAAGTAAAGTTAGAAATTCCCAAGTGGAGAGAGCATACCCCTTGCTCTAGAGAATAGTGGGACGAAATGACCATGGGCTAACAAAGTAATGCAGAAGCTCCTTCAGTGGGTCCACACTCAAATTCAGGACTGTCATCAAGAGTAATGGTCTTAAGGAGATATGGAGGAGGAGAAGTTTAGGGAACAGGGGCAGCAGGTGGTGGCTGCACTTCATATGCACGTTTTTTTTGGGTTTTTGTACCCAACGTATTATTCCTTATACCAGAACCACCATCAACTAAGGGGACTATAAAACTTCATCTTCTTGATGTGGCCTCCTCAGTTGGATCTACCTATATTATGGGAAATGCTGCAGAGGGAGGAACAAGAGGAGTGTGTCGTTGAAACTCATGATGTACCCGTTCAAGCTTTGCTTGACATTACGCTCGTATCTCCTCACTTATATTTACAGATATTGGATGGGGAACAGAGGAAATTAAAAAGGCATAAACGGGAACTTGGTATTTGAACTTGGATTTTGAAGAAGTCATGCTTTTTAAAGTCCTTTAGAAGGGGGTTGAGAAGGCCCCTTGCCAGAAGCACCTACGACAATGATACCTTCTTTAAAAGATCCTTTGGCAGGGGAAGTTATTTTATATGCTGGAGATTTTTTGGGCCTAGGGTTATGTGACATCCTGCCCAATTAAATATCGGGTGATCTGTCCTTTATTAAATTTAAAACAAAGTGTTCGGTTGGTTCATTCTTAGCATCACTGTCGAAAAACATTTCATATTAATAAAAATAATCACTTAATAATTAATTAAAGCTAGTGTCAAAACAATTTCCATTTTAAGTTATACTCGAAGAATACATTAATAATTTCTAAGTATTAAAACATCAACTATTTACCATTCATAGGAATATAATAATTACTGGATATAACTCAAATACTGAAATAAATAAGGCTGGATAAAACATTCAATATTAAAATCTCAAGCCAATAAACCATAATATACTCAATCCAAGTGAAATGAACTACTAAAATTAACTGAGTACAATCTCTCTGATAAAACAACTGAGAATGGCCGACACATGCCCTAAACGAAATGCCTAAACAAAACTGAAAGAAATGATAGAGGCGTCTAAAGGCAAGGACCTTCAACTCCCACAACCGCTGTAGCTCGCTAATCAGTCCAAGCGTCTAAGTCTGGTAACCCTGTGGCTGGGCACCTATAATACATACATATATATATATATATATATATATATATATATATATATATATATATATATATATATATATATATATATATAGCAAAAGAGAGAAGAATATCAAGAGACGGGTCAGACCCCGAGTTGTAAAAATATTTGTTTTAGCAAGTATTTAAAACTGCAATAAAGCAAGTATTATAAGCATGTTAGTTTCGAACTCTCACATTAGATTCTCACCTCTCCACTATTGTGCACACCTAACATATATCTACTCCAACCTAGTTATCTACAACACTCCCAACTAGGCAATAGACTTATAATTATAATTATATCTCGTAGGAGTATCCCGTATCGCCCATACAATACGTTATTACAATAGTTTATCCCTGATAACCACATTTCATATTCACCGTTCCAATAATTTATCTTTTACCCACTAAGATTATTTTATTTAATAACCTTACCATATCTACTAGTTTCACACAGCATAATTATTCACATGTACATAGGTACATATAGTCACAACATCCCTATATATATCTTGCACTCTTAGGTTAAGACCACTTGGAGCAATGCATACTCTGCTTTCATGTCCCGGTGCATCACTCACTGTATGGAGGACTGCTGGTTAGATTTTCCATAAACCATAAATTCAAATCACAAATATTGGAGGCGAATATAATCCCTAACCAAATGGGTCACGCACATACCTACGCTCTCATTCAGCTGTCGAAACTATCCTACATCTTAGAAAGAAGGTAACCGAGTTCATATGGTCTGGGTACAAGTCAAATATCCTCCCAATGGGTCACACAGGATAAGACTATCCACTAGACGAAAACCTCCTCCTGATAGCAAGCAGCGTAGGTATGCTATACACATAATAATGAACATATAATAGGAATTCTCACATCCTATTATAATCAATAGGTATTCACCCAACTCGTATATATATTATCCGTACTTAATATTTTCTCATCACTACTTAAAATATAATCCTTTCGATTACTCTCTCTTGAAATTCCCAAAATGAACTTTCCATTCAAATATTTAATGTATTATTTCCCAAATACTTCCCAACAATTATACAATGTGCTAAATTCATGAAATAATAGTTTTCCTCATTCAAATTAACTGCGTAACTCGAATTGGGCTGAAATAGGATTTATTAGATTTTTGGACCTGTCGTTCGAACCAGGTTTGACGTCGTTCGAAAGACATATCGTTCGAACCAGTCTCGTTCAAACCAGGCTCAATCTCGTTTGAACGAGATTGAACAGTTTCGTTCCCCAAACACACCTGCTACGTTTTCCACCATTAACAGTTACGTTTTTACCAGATTTTTAACTTTAAAACCTCTAAATTTCAACTCAAACATCAATCAATCAATTCTAATCATCTTCCTAACATCTATATATGATTTTTAACACTATAACATCATTAAATCATCATTAATCATCAATTAAACTCAAAATTCACAATTTAATTATCAAGAACCCTAGTTCTCAAATTTATATGCATAACTCTAAATTAAAACCCAGAATTATTCAGAATATTATCATAAATTCGTGGACATAATCCTATATACATGAGGGAATCAAACTCTTATCAAATCAGTCCTAATTTATGATTAATTCTCCCAAATTTTCATCAATATTCATCTTCATATTAATGGGGTAACTACCTAGTCTAACATGAACACAAATATTGCTAAATAAAGCAAGCGCTAAACATTTGCCTCGATAATAATGTTCTGATCTGCTGATGAAATTGATATATACTTGTTCCTTGTCTTCCGATCTACGCTTTGGTGGGATTTGTGGTGTGAGTTCTTGAGTTTTGCACCATGAACACTAATGAACCCTCCTTCTTCCTCTATGGTTCTCTCTCTATCTCTCGTAGGTTTAGAAACTGACAGACTTACTCTCACCCACGTACACCCCCTTTTATTTTTCTAATTTTCGTCCATATTAATTCACCAAAAATCCAAAAGACACCTACGGGGTGTCGGTTTGGCCTAAAAGTAAGAGTTTTCTGACTATATCGACCCTTTCGAACCCAATGGTGCACTCGAAATAACCATAAAAGTTACATAAACAATAATTTGCTTCTTTAATCCATTAAATTAGTCCCGATACGACTCACACACGCGTCCTGAGTTAATATACGAAACTTTCGTATTTTTCACTCTCGAACAATTTATAAAATTTCATAATTCTATATTACACATTCACACGGTAATATTCAATAATTCTCAACAATAAGTATTAACCCTTGGCACGCTAGTTAATATTTATTTTAAATCGGATTAATTAACAATTAATTTCTCACATTTTAAATAAATTAATTCAATAATAATAATTAATCCCATAATTATTTAATATCATAAAAATACGAGGTGTTGCATACTTCCCCCTAATAACGTAATTTAGTCCCGAAATTTGGAAGGTAAGGCATACCTGGTAAGAATAAGTCGGATGTTTCTCGCGCATATCCTCCTCTCGCTCCCAAGTTGACTCCTCTACATTATGATGTTCCCACTGAACCCGCGTAAGTGGAACTACCTTTGACCTCAATCTCCTCTTGCTACGGTCTAAGATAACCACATGCCTCTCCTCATAAGAACTATTAGGCTGCGAGTCAATCTCCTATATCACAATGTGAGTGTGGGCTAACTCATCTCGAAGGTACTGCCTTAACGACAAAATATGGAACACATCATGAATACGGTGCAAGTGCTCCGACAATCCAAGTTCGTATGCCACCGGTCCGATCCTATCGATAATGGGAAATGGTCCTACGTATCTCGGAGCCAATTTCCACTTCTTCCCGAACCTCATTACTCCTTTCATAGGAGATACTCGTGGTAACACCTGATCCCCCACACTAAATTCCCTGAAGAACCTCTTGGCATCGGCGTAGCTTTTCTGCCTGTCCTGGGCTACCAAAATACGGCTCCTGATCATCTCAATCCTGGCAGACGTGTCATGAATCACCTCTGGCCCGAGTAGCTTATTATTCCCCACCTCTAGCCAATAAGCGAGAGAACGACAAGGTTTTCCATACAACACCTCAAATGGGGCCATGATAATCGTAAACTGATAGGAGTTATTGTACGTGAACTCCACCAGTGGAAGGTATTGCTCCCAACCCCCTCAAAAGCCAAGGATACGCATGCGCAACGTATCCTCCAACATCTGATTAATACGCTCAGTTTTCCCATCTGTCTGCGGGAGATAAGTCGTACTCAACCATAGCTCGGTACCCATAGCCTCCTAAAAGCTCTCTTAAAAGCGTGACACAAAAATCTTATCCCTATCGGACACGATATCCAAGGGCACCCCATGCAACGTCACTATCTCCACAATAAATAACTGGGCATACTATCCCGTAGTGTAGTCTGTCCATATTGGCGGAAAATGAGCTACCTTGGTCAACCGATCCACCACTACCCATATAGACCCCGTTGTGATGTAGGCAACCCAGTGTTGAAATCCGTGAAAATGCTCTCCCATTTCTACATAGGGATCTCTAGTGGCTGAAGTAACCCTGATGGTTTTTGATGGTCCACCTTTACTAACTGACATGTGCACACTTGGACACGAACTCCGCAATATCCTTCTTCATCTTACTCCACCAGTATTATCGTCTCATATCCTGGTACATCTAATCCCTTCTGAGTTGTACCGCAAATCGATATCTATGCGATTCTGTCATCACTTCATGGCATAATTCCTCTCCCTTCGGGACACCTAATCTCTCATTAAATCGCAAACTCCTATCTGAACTCACTGAATAGGAATTCGCGCCCTCCGCTAGGAGTCGTACAATCTGATCCTGGAAGAATGAATCGAAGGCTTGGGCCTGGATCACTCTCGTGACAATCTCTGGAATGGTTGTCATGATGGACATAAAGGGTCGGTCCACTGTATCCTGATGTCCCAACTCTTTCCATTTTGCCTTCCACACTACCGCCACCTCACCTATTGGCCTACGATTCAACGCATCAGCAACTACGTTAGCCTTCCCAGGATGGTACTGTATCTCGAGATGATAATCTTTCACAAACTCCATCCACCTGCGCTGATGCATGTTTAACTCCCGCTGAGTGAACAAGTATTGCAGTAACTTGTGGTATGTGAACAGGCAAAATTTCTCCCCCAACAAGTAGTGTCTTCAAATCTGTAGGGCACACGACTGCTGCTAACTCCAAGTCGTGGGTGGGGTAATTCCTCTCATAAGTCTTGATTGTGGGAGGAATAAGCTATATCCTGATCCTCCTAATGAAGTACTCCCCCAAGTCCCTATAGGGAAGCGTCAGTATACACCAGGTACTCCACTCCTGGTCTGGGTAAAGCAAGAACTGGAGCCGACGTCAACTTATCATTTAGTTCATCGAAAGCCAACTGACAAGCATCATCCCAGATGGATGGCACCCCCTTGCGAGTCAAATTTGTCAATGGGCCTGCAATCTTCGAAAATCCTCGGATGAACCGCCTGTAATACCCAGCTAAACCCCAAAACTTCGTACCTCCGTTGGTGTTGTGGGTTGTCCTCACTCCCTCACTTCTGACACTTTCCTAGGATCCACAGATATCTCCCTATCAGATACAATATGTCCCAAAAACTGTACATCCCGCTGCCAGAATTCACTGTAATGCGCCATAATTTTAATGACTTTTAATATGACATTAATTAAAAGTTAATGGGCTAAATAAATGGGGATTAATTAGAATTAATTGTGAAAAATTAATTGGAATTAATCCGGATTTAATATTACTAGAGATAAAAGTAATATATGATTTTGAATATTACTTAGCGATGTAAAAGTAATATGTGAATATAATAATTATTGTCGGGAGCTACACATACGACAATAATGAAAATTAAGTCGAGACGTGCTTTTGAGTCGTGTCGGGACTAAAATTGGGAAATAAAATGAGATTTATTTTCAAGTCATTCGGATGATGATTTCGAGTGCGTCGTTGAGTCCGGAAGGGTCTAAATAGGCAGAAAAGTCTATCGGGGGGTTTGATTTGGGTCTCGGGTCTCTTGGAAGATAAAAGGACACCTCGAAGGGGCATTTAAGTCATTTGGCTTGGGATATGCATAGTATACACGTTTTTTTGCCTTTTAGATAGCCTTGGAGACTTGTTATATATATGGGTTTAGACTCTACGTAATGGTCATTTTCATCTTATCACTTGAGAGGACTTTTGAGAGAGAGTGAAAAGTCGTCTAGAGAAAGTGAAAGGGTTTTTGTGGAGAGGAAGAGTCATTTAGTGGAAACCAAGGGCCAACCACCAACTCTACACCTTGCACTACCACCGGAGGGTCATCGAAAAGTCATCGAAAAAAGGGAAGAGGAAGTTTTAACATTATCTTCTCCAATGGTTCAACCCTACACTAAAAGGCAAGTGTAATTCTTGCTTTATTTTGGTGCTTATATTATCCATGTTATTATATGAATATTATGAATCAATGGAACTTATGAATTTGGGATTAAAATGATTGATAAATCAAGATTTAATTGATAGGCAAATTCATGTAGTTGGAGATTTATAAATGTAGAGGCTATGAACATTAAAATGGATAGGTTTTACATGTAGGGGATAGATATGTTTATTAAATATATGAAAATGATGATAGATATTGCATGTAGATGAATCCTACTCACGTTTAGGGATGGCAAATTTCCCCAAAAATTCGGATACCCGAAAAAAATCTCCAAAAATTCGGGGATCAGGGAGTTAAAAAATCCCCAAAAAATTTCGTGTCAATTTCGAGTATACCCTCGGGTCTCCATGGGGATACCCGAAATATTAATATATTATAAAATATGTATGTATATATTAATATTAAAATAAATATATCTCTTAAGAATAATGAGAAAGGGACGGATAACATCTTATAACCCTAACTCTCCTTACTAGCTTAGCGCCTCCCTTGTATCAAACTCAAAATCCCTCATCTCCCCGAACCCGCCTCCCTACGCTGTGAGTTGTGCCGGTGACCACCCTAAGCTTTGAGTTCTTTATTTTTTCCCTCCTTACGCTGTGAATTGGCTGAGTTTTGCTACGCTGTGAGTTCCCTCCCTACCCTTTGCTTTCCAGTTGCTACAGTGTGATTTATAGTTGCTTTTATTTCCACTTGCTTTTTTTCCACTTGCAATTTGTAGTTCTTTATTTATTCCATTTGTCAACATTTTTTCTAGTTCTTTATTTGCAACGGTGTGAGTTTTTTTTTCCAATTCTTTATTTAGCTGTGAGACCGTGAGCTTTTTTTTCCAGTTCTTTATTTAGCTTTTTTTTTCAATTGCAGACCCTCTATGGGTTTTTTTCCAGTTTCAGTACTACTTTTTATTTTTAAGAGCATAATAGAAGGAAAATATTTCGATGAAATGAATTTTTTATATTTAAAAAAAAAAGGGTCTCCCCGCGGGGAAACCGATACCCATTTTAAACGGGAACGGGGATCCCCGAACCCGTTATAATGGGGAACGGGGCGGGGACGGGGAATGATATTTCTAACGGAAACGGGGATGAAGAGTTAAAACCCGACCCCGAATCGACCTGTTGCCATCCTTACTCACGTTGAATATGGAAATTTGACGATTTAGATATGATACGGAAGTTCTAAATTATGGGTTTTTAAGAAGTATAAAAACGGAGAATTTACATGATTGACATTTTAAGGATTTAATGGGTTTGATGATAATACCCTAATGAACATATGAATTTGATGTTTCTCTTATGTGAAAATCACCCATGAACATTTTTAGATAATGTTGGAATATGTGGCTTTTGGTTATAATAGAATCAATATGTATTTGGGTGTAAGAAACTAAGAAAAAACGCAGAAATCTGGGGGTTGTTCTCAATCTGCTGAAAAGTCGTTCGAACGACCTAGGGAACTCGTTCGAACGACGTCGTTCGAACGAGATTACCAACGATATTAATAACGAAATTTCCAACGAGAATTCAGAAGAAACGTCGTTCAAACGACATAGTTCGAATGAGAATTCTGGGACTTCGAACGAGATTTCAGAATTTCCTAGTTTAGCCCAAAAAAGTTTGGAAAATTATATTTTGGCCCTGGATGAGACTTAAATAATTTTAGTACATTAGCGTGGAGTGAGGGACTTGGGTTAATGTTGGAAAATTATATGATATTGAGGATTAAAATTATGTGAGACATATCTATATAATTATTATACGATTTAGAGGAGAATAGTCGTTATAACAAGTACGGGTAATATTGAGGATATATATATACGGGTACTTGGGTTGAATAAAAGATTATGTGAGTGATAATTACATAATAAAAATACGATGATAATCGTGAATGACAAGTATGGGTGGTATTCGAGAAATACGACAGGTACTTGGGATAGGACGAATTCCTAATATGATATAATTCGTGTGAGTACTTGGGATGGGACATATCGAACATGTGGTCCTTTATAAAGTGATGAGATGTACTGGGACATGTTAACAGAGTACACATACACTGCAGCTGAGCCTCGGGGTGCAGTATAGTATATATATATATATAATAGAGTGAATGTGTATATATACTAGTGATAGTGTTTACCGTGTGAATTAAGTAGACATGAAAGATAATGAAATCTGAAATGAATTAAGTTAGTGAATACTTCATTATATTGAATTGAAAAAGGATTATCCATGTTATAGAGAAATTGGATATATATGTATTACCTGTATTATGAGAGAAATACGTGGGAAAGGTATGGGCTATGGTTAGTTGGCACTGATATGAACTACTTAGCAGGGGAATAGTAACTAGTATGATGTTAAGGTACGTTAAGCGTGCACTCTAGATGAGAGGTGAGAATCTCAAGAGAGGGTCCGATAAATCTATCATGTATATAATAATTGCTGAATATAGCATTTATTTACTTGTTGTTTTCTAAATTATTTTTACAATCGGGCTCTGATCCATTTTCTTGCATAATCTCTTATATCTTGTATCTCCTTTATCAGGTGTCCAGTCACAGGGACGCCAACCACCTAGGATTGAGATTTTGACGAGCTATGGATGCTATGGAGTCATGGACTTTGTTTAGATACTTTCATATTCATTGATTCATACTCTGTAGTTGATCTTTTATTTAGGTCATCTCGCCCAAGAGGATTTTAGTAATTCCATTCTATTCCGACCAGTTAAATGTCAGTTTTTTATACATTTGGTTTTATTGGAGTTTATTGTATTGAGACCTTTAAACTGGAGAGTTTTATTCCAGTATATATATATATATATATATATATATATATATATATATATATATATACACACACACACACACACACAGTGGTGATATTATCTAGTCATTATTCATTATTGTGGAATGGATATTATGTTAAACTCCTTTTGTTGTTAAAATGAAATTTTATTAAGTTAAAATTTGGAACAATCTTTTTTAACACCTACTTAGTTGGATATTAGGTGATTAATAAAAAAAATGTTTTTCGACAGTGATCCTAAGAATGAACCAACTGAAAATTCTGTTTTAATTGGGTATAGGACTGTTCACCCGGTATTTAATTGACCAAGGTGTTACTGGTGGTATCAGAGCATTAGGTTCTAGAGTCTTTTAGGATCTAAATGGTTTATTATGCTTCCATCTTAGCGTTCTTTGATATAGAGCCCTATCATTGGGACTGTTGTATCCTTATTTTCACATTTACGATCTTCAGCTATTCTTTGGGTTTTAAATTGAATACTGATGAATTTTTTCTCTCATTCCGGATGCCTCCTCGACGTGCACCTCAGCCTATCCCAGCTCAGGGTACTATGAATGCTACAGAGGTTGCTGCCATTGTTGCTCAGGCAGTCAATGCGACTTTGGCAGTTGTACAATAGGCACCAACGTAGGCACCAACTGTGCCACCCGCACCAGGGCAGGTGTTTCCTACTGCTTGGGAATGTGTTAGGGATGCATTTCAGAAGGCGAATCCACCCGAGTTTCAAGGAGGTTCTGATGTTGTGACTACTAGTCAATGGAAGAAGGACATTCAGAGGCACTTGCAAATGCTCGAATGCTCAGAGGTTCAACGTCAGATACTAGCTACATTTAAGCTAGTCAGGGCAGCTTTGTAGTGGTGGGAATCTATTACCACCACCGAGGAGAGAGATACTGTGACTATCCAGGACTTCTTGGTGTGGTTTGACCACAAGTATTTTCCATCTGCCGTATAGACTGAGATGAGGAAAAAACTACTCGACTTAACCCAGTAGGGTAGGACAGTGGCAGAATATGAGGAGGAATTTAATCAGCTGACTAATTTGGTGCCAGGAGAGGTACCTACTGAAGAAAAGAGAATTCAAATGTTCACAGATGGACTGAATTAGAAGATTCTCTAGCACTTATTGGGCAATCTTTCATTATATACTTATGCAGATATTCTTAGTGCTACGATGCTTCATTGCCAGGATAACCGCTTACATGCTAAGGGTGGCAAGTGGGGGATTGAGTCGAGACAACAGGGCAAGACTGGTGGGGCCAGTTCTAGCGGGATACAGCAAGGCCAGAGTCAGCAGCGATAGGGAGAGCAGGGTTCCCAACCGAGGGAATATGCTAAACGTTTATGATCCGGAGGTTTTCGTTTTGGGCAAGGAGGTAACAGGCAGGGCCATCAGGGTCAGCAGCAGGGCCAGCAAGGCCAAGGGAGAGGTGGTAACGGTCAGCAAGGTCAGGGATAAAATAGGGAAAATTTTACTAGCAGATGTTTTGTGTGTGGAAAGACTAGACACAACAGACATGATTGTCCTGATAAGGGCAAATTTCCTCAGCAGGGAATTCGTCAGGAGGAACATAGACCAGTATGTCCACCAGCCGCTCTTCGAGAACTAACTCATATGCCATCATTACCTGCCATTCCAATGACTCCAGCACAACATAGAAAAGTACGGGTGTGTATATAACGTCTACGAGGCAGCGGTTCAGCAGCCATCGCTCGCGATTATGGGTATGTTTTCTATCTATGGGGCTATGGGGCTCATTTTGTTTGACACGGGAGCCTCACATTCATTTGTAGCCGCTAGATTTGCACAGGCCATAGGGTTACTAGAATCGACCAATAACATTGTTACTTATGTAGACTCACCGATGGATAGTGGGATGCCTATTTTCTTTAAATGTCATAATGTGAGTGATGATGCTGGAAACACCACCACCAGATAAGGTGTTAACAAGCTCAAGCAAGTGATAACAATGGTAGCACAAGAGTATATATGTACAGTAGGAGATGAGGAGAAGGGGATGAACACAACAATATAAGTGGTTCGGCAATTGCCTACGTCCACTGTGCAGGTGAGTGTAAATATCACTATCAAATGAGGCTCTAATGGCCTTAGTTATACAATCACTCCTCTTTCTCTCTCTACTATAAATGAAACAGAGTTTTGACTAGGGTTTATATTTTTAGATCCCTTTCAAGGTAGGAGAAGACAAGTATATATAGTGCTTGAGAGGTGTAAAGTACCCCCCAAGCATGTAATGAGCATGTGTGTGATGATCTAGCCAATCTACTGAAGACATCTGTCACTGTCACGTATAGAGAATGATGATGAAATATTCCCTCACGTGGAGGGAATGATTTGGTTATAATAGACTTGTCCACGTGCTCCAAACCATTCATGCGCCTATAAATGCTCGAAGCTCTTTGATTGGTGCAACCTCGGCCTGGCAGAGTATGAGGTTGGTGAACTCCGATGGTTGCCTTGTTCCGAGTTTATTCATAATGACCTCAGCCAGCAAGGCTAGCTGAGGTTAGGTATGTGTAGTTATAACATCGGCTTGGGCCGATGATGACGTTGCCAGGATTGATCCCATGTAATATTACTGATCTCGGCTGATGATTTGTAATGTCGGCCTAGGCTGATGATGGTCTTAAAGGGTGGTTGAAAGGTGCAATGTCGATTGGGGCCGACCTTCTAACAGACGACCTTACTGATGGTTATTATAGGCTTCTGGTCACCTAGACAGTGAGATTAGCCGAGGTTAGTTACTCTGAGCAAGAGGGTGCACTTTGGGCATATCAGTGACTATAGAGATTGGGAGTCTAATTTTATCGACAAATTTACTTGTATTAGATATGTATGAGCATGATGTGATTATCAGTATGGATTGGCTTGTTGTATATAGGTCCATGATTGACTGTTATAGCCGGTGTACTATTTTTGCTATTTCGAAACATGAGATGTTCTTAGTGGTAATGACTCATTCCGAGGTAGGGTCGTCTACTCATTTGGATTATATAGAGGAGGATACCTCCATGGGTGTAGTAATACCCCTTGATTCGATACCGGTAGTTTGTGAGTTTACGAATGTATTCTATGAGATACCGGGATTACTTACCTGCAGGGAGATTGAGTGTGTGATTGATTTAGCGTCGGGCACTCGGCCTATCGCTCTAGAGCCTTACCGTATGGCTCCAGCAGAGATGAGGGAGCTCAGGGACCAGATAGAACAACTTTTGGGATAGGGTTTTATCCGCAGGAGTACGTCACCTTGGGGTGATCGGGTGTTGTTTGTAAAGAAGCGAGGCGGTTCCTTACAACTGCGTGTGGATTATCGGGAGCTTAACAAACTCACGATAAAAAATAAGTAATCGTTGCCTCAAATCGATGACTTATTTGATCAGCTGAGAGGATATACCTACTTCTTGAAGATAGACTTAAGGTCTGGTTATCATCAACTGCGTATCAGGGAGCAGGACGTTTTGAAGACCACTTTCTTGACCAGATATGGGTCGTATGAGTATCAAGTTATGCTATTTGGGCTGACTAATGCATTGAAAGTATTCATGGACTTGATTAATAGGGTGTTCAGAGAGTTCTTAGTCAGTTTGTCATTATTTTCATAGATGACATCCTGATTTATTCTCAGAACGAGGAGGAGCATGACGAGCATTTGCGATAGGTACTACAGACACTACGTGAGCATCAACGCGAAATATGAGACGTGTGGGTTTTGGCTTCGAGAAGTTCAGTTATGGGGCATATTGTGTCTGAGATGGGAATATCGGTGGATCCTAGCAAAGTATCCACGGTGAGAGAGTGGGGACAGCCACGATACCAACAAAGGTGCGCAGTTTCTTGGGATTGGTCGGTTATTACAGACATTTTATTCGGGGTTTCTCAAATATTTCGGGTCGAATGAAAAATATAACTTTAAGGGTTTACCATTTGTTTGGGATGATGTGTGTCAGTTGGCATTCGACGAGCTGAAAGATAAGCTAACTTCAGCACCCGTACTAGCACCACCCAAGCCAGGAGTGGAGTACTTGGTTTATACTGACGCATCATTATAGGGGCTCGATGGAATGGAGTATTACAGAAGGAAGAGAAGGTGAAAGAGTGGTCCTATATGAGTGTGTTTCAAATCAAACTAATTTTCATCAAAAAAATTATCCAACTTTTAATGTGCACCAAACCAAGTTGTGAAAAACCAATTTTTACTTTAAACAATTTTATCTTGATTAATCCTAAACATGCATCTAGTGATTAAAGCAAGTAAAGTAAAGTAAAGAATACTCACAACACTGGATGTACGAGGAAAAACTCAAGACGAGAAAAAACCTCAGACGACCCAAGCCAGACAATCACTATGAATGTGGAATTACAACGAACAGACAAAAGTCTCAATCAATGACTCGATCCCCATGGGTCTTGACGCTCTTCTGATCTTAAACCACTCCTCTCAAAGTGCCCACGCAGAAAGTCCTTCCGCGATACCTGTCCACAACACACGCGTCCACGTATGTCTCGGTGTCTACCAAATGGCTTTGATACGTCTACGATGTCGAACAATAAGTCCTTCTCTTTTCTTCACCCCAAAACCCAGATGTTCAAGTATAGAACAAACCTTCTTAGTGCAGCAAGATCACATAAATATATAGTAATGATAACTCGGATCTTTGCAAATTCTAAGGATGTGTTTAAGCTTTGAAACTTAGAAAAACATGTGCAAAACTCGTACTGGATTGAAAATTGTTTTCCAGGTTGCACTCCTCATAAATTCTAACGAAAACACGCTTTAAATAGAAAAACTTCACCATCTCGAAAACTGTGTCGCTTGAACGAGATTGACCAGTCGTTCGCGTGACATGGCTATTTCGCTCGAACGAGCAGAGATGTTGTTTGAACGACGCGCGTGTCAATTTGACTTTTTCTTTAAAACGTTGCTTCAAAAGAGATCCAATTAAGTCAAATCCTTTTTTGAGCTTATCATAATAAAACACAGTTTAAAACATTTAAAACACTCTTTAAAACATTTTAAAATATTTTTCCTTACAAAAATTCATCCTTATCCATTTATAAAAATTATTCCGAGCTCTATTAATTATACGCATTCATACCTGTGTGATCTCGAAATGCAGTAAACTTGAAGACGAATAAACTTGCACCAATTAAACTTCGACATGATTAATTCTTTGAAGCTTTGCCGCAACGTCTTCAATTTCTTCAATACGTCATAGACCAAGTGGGATTGTGACAAAATAAAATATCCCTATGGACATATTACAAACACAATTTTCTTCACGAAATTAAGTCAAAACAATACAGGGACTCAATTGGAAATTTATGTCCTTACAAATCTCCCCCTTGCTTATTCCAGGACAAAACTAAACCAGTGAAATGCCTAAGCCAGGCCGTCAAGCCATATGACGCCTAAATCCTATCCCATAAACACAAAGTCAAAAATTACAGGATACAGACTAGTATATGAAGCATCGACAAGCATGAACTGTCTGAATGCGATGTAGACTTGAAATATCGAATCTCTGAAGCATACCTACAAACATAAAATATACAAACAAATACCCAGTGCAGTATGGAGGAACAAATGAAACCAATATATATATCCAAATGATACCAATTTTACAATAGATACCAATATGAATGAACTCTAAAAAATTATTTGTTAAACAATTGAGCAACAAAATGATACCAATTTGTACTACCAATTTGTTAAATATGTAATAAAAAACATTCTCAACAAATCTCCCCCTACATCACATACATCTCTCCCCCTTTTCGGCTCGAATAGACAATCCGGTGAAAAGATAAACGAATCAATCAAGTATCTAGCATGAGATTATACCAATTAAAAATCGCTCGATAATCATGAAACAACCAGCTAAAGATTATCAATAGACAACAAATCTGTAGCTAGTAAAACAAGGAATCACACAAAGAATATAACAAACTAATTAGGTGTGATAAACGAAATCATATGCAAAATATCAATTTGAAATAATATAACCTGCATATAAACCAGTTAGTACAGAAAGCTTCCAACAGTACCAAAAATATCACAAAATAAACCAGTGGACTGCAAACAAGAAGAAAAAATATTCCCGACTGTCGTTTGAATGAGCCAGGGACATCGCTCGAACGAGTCTTCTCGCGACAGGCCAAACTTTCCCAGATTCCCAGAAATATCATATATTTTTGCCCAGTGAAAAAATTTCTAGAAAAATTATATTGTAAGGGCCTGACAGCAGCAAAACAGTGCTAAAATAGTAAGCTTTTAACACAAAACGCAAAAATGCATAAAAAAAATAACGCGAGTTACATGCAAACATAGTACCGATGTGCTCAAACATGAACATGGAATGTATGGGCGTGAAACTACAATAAATGAGTCACAATTCTAACACATCGAAAAGATCAAGAAACTTTAATTGATAGCGATAAATCATCAAACTTTATCATAGCCATATGACAAATAAAGTGTGAGATTAATGAGCTAAACATACTGCGTGCACACAAATCCAGAATTTTGACGATTCTACAAACAATAGTGTCAAATTGCAATGTTTCAACATTAGGATTAGTTGTGCAAACCCATTTAAATTTTCTCCAACCAAACTCCCTCATAAACATACCCTTATCAAGTTCTTTTGAGGTTTCTAGCATTCTCAACTTATAGGAAATCTTACTAGCCCTTTTTCTTAGCATATTTCTTTTTCTTTTGAGCTCTTTTAAACTGTGGCTTTCACGACGAGTTAATTTTGAACTCTCGTAGCCCTTTCCTGTGAATCACTCATCATTTTTTCAATTAGGTACCAATTCAAATCCTCAGCGTAAACGTTTCTTACATGCACATTTCTCCTTAAGTCTACTTACGTATAAATGACAAGATTGAGATCAGAACGCCTCACCAAATTAAAATATGCAAGAGAAGTCAAACATCCATATAAACTCGTGCATGTGTGCAATGTTGTCATATATACAAAGTTGAATCAAAATGCATGTCAACTTCGAAACAACCCCATATAAACAATGGTTAATATCATTCTAAGCATCGTTAATAATGACCAAATGTCCTAGCCACATGGATAATTAAACAATGGGGGTCCAAGCACACCAATATGCCACATCAAACATGTAAACTCAAAAACAAAAAACGAAAATATTTTTGGCTTTTCAAACATATTTTGACTCAAATAAAGGCAAAATCTTTTTATTTTTTCAAAAGTTTTCTCAAAAATAAAATCTTTTTGTATTTTTTAGTAGGACTCAAACAAATGAAAAACTATCATATAAAATGATACACATGTCACTATACTAGCAATGAATATATCATGAAGCAAACTAGCATATGACAAACATGACAACACTATCATCCTTTAGATTTAGCATGGGAAGAATCAAGTGCACCCAAACGAGAATCATGAGGTTTTATTCCTAAAGCCACTAAATCCGATTTCCTAACCTAAGTAGGTGTAAAATGACGCATGGGGTTTTTAGGAATCGAGGCAACTTTATTCCTAAACTTCCTAGGAGATTGTCTAAGGCCGTAACAATAACGCCTAAGGTGACCTTTCCTACCACAAAACGTGCAAGTGTAGCGACGGTGGGAATGATTACATATATGTGGATCTTTTCTAATCATCCTATTGTTTCTCACACGTACCGCGGGGGGGGGGGGGGGGGGGGGGAATGGGAACAACTCTCTCATCAAAACCTATACCTCCCTTATCTCCCTTAATTTGGACGGTGCCTAAGATCTTATCTAACTTCTTCGATCTAGCCTCCAAATCAAACTTAACTCTAGACGAGTCTCTCAATCTCTCCTCCTACTCATGAATCCTAGACTCGAGCAAACGCCTAGACTCCTCAAACTCTAGAATTTCCTTTTTTAAAGACTCCATCAAACCACGGAGATTATCTCTCTCACCCTCGATATAATCTAATTTCTCTCTAAGAGTCTTCTCTCGTGCCCTAAGATCCTTAATCAAACTATCATTATTTTCTATGGCACACTCATTCAACTTAGCTTGCAATTTTGCATTTGCCTTTTTCACCTTAACCGTCTCCGCATACAACTCATTAAATGCAACTTGCAATTCTTTCACATCTATCTCCTCCTGTTCACACTCTTCTCCCTCACTAACATGGGATTCACTCAAAACCTCCTCGAAAGTGTCATTCACATAAGAATCGTCGTCGCTCACATGACATTCCATAAACGCAACAAAGTTACTCTCAATGGGGGAACTCTCTCCCTCTTTCGGATCACTATCACTTAAGGTGGCACTATATACAATGGGTTGCTTGCCCTCTTTCTTAAGTCTAGTGGGACACTCCTTAACTTTGTGATCGTACCCCTCACGCCCAAAACACTTATCCGACTCATCTCTCTTAGGCTTCTCAAACTTATCTTTAGAGGTGGGATCAACTTTGTTGTTCTTGAATTGCTCAAACTTCTTGGCATCTTTCGATTGCTTTTGAAATTTAATAATTTTTTAAATTTCTTTGCCAATAAAGCAACATCCTCAAAATCGGAATCGAAATTGGAATTCGAAACTTTAATTTCCTCCTTCCGGGTTTTCAAAGCAATACCCTTTTCTTTATTAGGCACTTGCTTGGAGGTAATCATGTCGATTTCATAGGTTTGTAAGTCCCCTACAATAACTTCTAGTTTCGTTGACTCTAACTTACCCAAGGAGTTTCAAATAGTCACTTTCGCGTCAAACCTACTAGGCAACTACCTAAGGATTTTCTTAATGACACGGTTGTCAAGAATTTTCTCACCTAAGTTAAATGACGAGTTGACAGTATTGGACAACCTAGCAAAACACACATCAAAAGTCTCGCTCTCTAATATCCTAATGATCTCAAAATGTGTAGTAAGATTTTGGAGTTTCGATGCCCTAACCGTGCTTGTGCCCTCGTGAGTGAGTGCTAAAATATCCCAAGCCTCTTTTGATGTTTCACAAGTCATAATTATATTATATTCTTCTGGTGTGACATGTGAAGAAATAACGTGCAAACCCTTAGAATTATATTGTGAAAGTCTATGTTCAGTTTCGGTCCATGACTCGACAGGCTTTAAATTAGTGACCTCACCTAAAATAGTGACAGGGGGTGTCCACCCTTTCTCAATTGCTAGCCACACACGCTCATCAATAGATTTTAATGCACTTTTCATTCTTATCTTCCAATAGGTGTAGTTAGTGCCATAAAAAATAGGAGTTCAAAAAAGTTCGTTATTTCCAAAATTCATCTTTGAAAACACACGGGATCACAAAACAAATAAATTATATTTTCTAGCTCTAATACCAATTTGAAAAGGTGGTCCTACACGAGTGTGTTTCAAATCAAACCAATTTTCACCAAAAAATTATCCAACTTTTAATGTGCACCAAACCAAGTTGTGAAAAAACAATTTTTACTTTAAACCAATTTTATCTTGATTAATCCTAAACATGCATCTAATGATTAAAGCAAGTAAAGTAAATTAAAGAATACTCACAACGTTGGATGTACAAGGAAAAACCCAAGACGGGAAAAAACCTCGGACGGCCCAAACCAGATAATCACTATGAATGTGGAATTACAACGAATAGATAAAAGACTCACTCAACGACTCAATCCCCACGGGTATTGACGCTCTTATGATCTTCAACCACTCCTCTCACCGTGCCCACGCAAAAAGTCCTTCTTCCACGATACCTATCCACAACACACGCGTCCACGTATGTCTCGGTGTCCACCGAATGGCTTTGATACGTCTACGATGTTGAACAAGAAGTACTTATCTTTTTTTCACCGCAAAACCCAGATGTTCAAGTATAGAACAAAGCTTCTTGGTGAAGCAAGATCACATAAACATATAGTAATGATAACTCGGATCTTTGCAAACTCTAAGGATGCGTTTAAGCTTTGAAACCTTAGAAAAACATGTGCAAAACTCGTACTGGATTGAAAACTGTTTTCCGGATTGCACTCCTCGTAAATTCTGATGAAACCACGCTTTAAATAGGAAAACTTCACCGCCTCGAAAACTATGTCGCTCGAACGAGATTGACCAGTCGTTTGTGCGACATGGCTATCTCGCTCGAACGAGCAGAGATGTCGTTTAAACGACGCGCGTGTCAGTTTGACTTTTTCTTTAAAACGTTTCTTCAAAAGAGATCCAATTAATTCAAACTCTTTTTTGAGATTTTCAGAATAAAATGTAGTTTAAAACATTTAAAACACTCTTTAAAACATTTTAAAATATATTTCCTTATAAAAATTCATCCTTATCCTTTCATAAAAATTATTCCAAGCTCCATTAATTATACACATTCATACATGTGTGATCTCGGAATGCAGTAAACTTAAAGATGAATAGACTTGCACCAATTAAACTTCGGCATGATTAATTATTTAAAGCTTTTCCACAACGTCTTCAATTTCTTCAATACGTCATAGACCAAGTGGGACCGTGACAAAATAAAATCTCCCTATGATATATTACAAGCACAATTTTGTTTACGAAATTAAGTAAAAAAAAAACAGGGACTCAAATGGAAATTTACGTGCTTACAGAAGGCTATAGCTTATGCCTATAGAAAACTTAAGCTTCATGAGAATAATTATCCCACCCACGACTTGGAGCTTGCAGCAGTCGTGTTTGCTCTTCAAATATGGAGACATTATTTATTGGGGGAGAAATTTTGCCTATTCAAGGATTATGAGTCATTTCAGTATTTGTTCACTCAGCGGGAGTTGAACACGCATCAGCACAGTTGCCTTGAGTTCGTGAAAGATTATCAGTTCGAGATACAGTACCATCCGGGGAAGGATAACGTGGTAGTAGACGCGTTGAGCCGAAGGCTGGTAGGTGAGTTGGTCGCGATGTGGAAGGCAAAATGGAAGGAATTGGGACATCAGGATGGATTTGCCCGATCATTTATGTCCGTCATGATTATTACACCTCAGATTGTGATAAGGGTAGTTTAGGCTCAGGCAATAGATCCGTTTTGTCAGGAGAAAATTCGACAACTTTTAGTTGGGGGAGCAGAGTCTTACTCAGTGTGTTTAGATAGGGCTTGCGCTTCAACGGTAGATTAATTATTCCAGAAGGTGTGGATTTACGACATGCGGTGATGACAGAGTTGCATGGATTCAAATTTACGGTACATTCCGGTGGGGATAAGATGTACCAGGATATTCGATGGTAGTATTGGTGGAGAGGGATGAAAAGAGACGTTGCCGAGTTTGTCTCTAAGTGTGCCACTTGTCAGTTAGTGAAAGTGGACCATCAGAAGCCTGCTGGGTTTCTCCAGCCATTAGAGATCCCGATATGGAAATGGGAGAGTATTTCCATGGACTTCATCACAGGGTTACCTACTTCTCAGAGGGGTCACGATTTTATATGGGTGATTGTGGATCGGTTGACTAAGGTAGCTCACCCTAGTTCAGACTGATTACTCTATGGGACAGTACGTCCAACTTTTTATAGCCGAGATAGTGAGGTTACATGAGGTACACTTGATATTGTGTCTGATCAGAACAAGATTTTTGTATCCCGATTTTGGAAGAATTTTTAAGAGGCCATGGGTACAGAGGTACGTTTGAGTACGACCTATCACCCGTAGACAAATGGGCAGATAGAACGTACAAATCAGATGTTAAAAGATATGTTACATATGTGTATTTTGGACTTTGGGGGAGGTTAGGAGCAGCACTTTTCACTAGTGGAGTTTATGTATAATAACTCCTACCAGTTTACCATCGGTATGGCTCCATTTGAGGCACTTTATGGTAGGGCTTGTCGTTCTCCCGCGTGTTGGTTAGAGGTAGGGGACAAAAGTTACTTGGGCCAGAAGTAATTTAGGACACGTTTGCCAGGATTGAAATGATTCGGGGTCGTATTCGGGTAGCCCAAGATAGACAGAAAAGCTATGCCGATGTGAAACGGTTCTTTTAAGAATTCAGTGTGGGGGACCAGGTGTTATTGCGGGTATCTCCTATGAAGGGGATAATGAGATTTAGAAAGAAATGGAGATTGGCTCCCGGATATGTAGGACAATTTCCTATAATTAAGAGAATTGGACCGGTTGCTTATAAATTGGGGTTGCGAGAGAACTTACATAGGATACATGATGTGTTCCATATTTCTTTATTGAGGCGATATCTACGAGATGAGTTGGCCCATACTCATGTTGCACTAGAGGAGATCGATTTGCACCCAGAAAGTTCTTACGAGGAGAGATCAGTAGTGATATTGGACCATAGCGAGAGACGGTTGAGATCGAAAGTAGTTCCGTTTGTGCGTGTGCAGTGGGAGCACCATAATCTTGAGGAGTCTACTTGGGTGCGTGAGGATGAGATACGCGACAAATACCCGGAGTTATTTTTACCAAGTACGCTTTTATTTTCCGAATTTTGGGATGTAATTATGTTATAAGGGGGGAAGTATGTATTACCTCGTAATTTGAATGACTTTTAATATGACATTAATTAAAAGTTAATGGATTAAATAATTGGGATTAATTGGAATTAATTGGGATTAATCCGAATTTAATATTACTAGAAATAAAAGTAATATATGATTTTGAATATTACTTAGCGATATAAAAGTAATATGTGAATATATTAATTATTGTCGGGAGCTAAAAATACGATAATAATGGAAATTATGTCGGGACGCGCTTATGAGTCGTATCAGGACTAAAATTGGGAAATAAAATAAGATTTATTTTTAAGTCATTCGGATGATAATTTCGAGTGCGCTGTTGAGTTCAAAAGGGTCTAAATGGATAGAAAAGTCTGCCTGGGTGTTTGATTTGGGTCTCAGGTCACTTGGAAGATGAAAGGACACCCGAAAGGGCATTTTAGTCATTTGGCTTAGGTGATGAATAGTATACACATTTTTTTTGTCTTTTAGCTAGCCTTGGAGACTTGTTATATATGTGGGTTTAGACTCTACGTAATGTTCATTTTCATCTTATCACTTGAGAGGACTTTTGAGAGAGAGTGAAAAGTCATCTAGAGAAAGTGAAAGGGTTTTTGTGGAGAGGAAGAGTCATCTAGTGGAAACCAAGGGCCAACCACCATATCTACACCTTGCACCACCACCGGAGGGTCACCGAAAAGTCATCGAAGAAAGGGAAGAGTAAGTTCTAGCATTATCTTCTCCAAAGGTTCAACCCTACACTAAAAGACAAGTGTAATTCTTGCTTTATTTTGGTGCTTATATTATCCATGCTAGAATAGGAATCTTATGAATCAATGGAACTTATGAGTTTGGGATTAAAATGATTGATAAATCAAGATTTAATGGATAGGCAAATTCTTGTAGTTGGAGATTTATAAATGTAGAGGCTATGAACATTAAAATGGATAGGTTTTACATGCAGGGGATACATATGTTTATTAAAGATATAAAAATGATAATAAGTATTGCATGTAGATGAATCCTACTCACATTGAATATGGAAATTTGATGATTTAGATATGAGATGGTAGTTCTAAATTCTGGGTTTTTAAGAAGTATAAAAATAGAGAATTTAGATGATTGACATTTTATGGATTTAATGGGTTTGATGATAATACCCTTATGGACATATGAATTTGATGTTTCTCTTATGTGAAAATCACCCATGAACATGTTTAGATAATATTGGAATATATGGGTTTTGGTTATAATATAATCAATATGTATTTGGGTGTAAGAAATTAAGAAAAAATGCAGAAATCTGGGGGTTGTTCTCAATCTGCTGAAAAGTCGTTCGAATGACCTAGGGAACTCATTCGAACGACATCATTCGAACGAGATTACCAACGAGATTAATAACGAAATTTTCAACGAGAATTCAGAAGAAATGTCATTCAAACGACATAGTTCGAACGAACTCATTCGAACGAGAATTCTAGGACTTCGAACGAGATTTCAGAATTTTCTAGTTTTGCCCAAAAAAGTTGGAAAATTATATTTTGTCCCTGGATGAGACTTAAATAATTTTAGATTATTAGCGTGGAGTGAGGGACTTGGGTTAATGTTGGAAAATTATATGATATTGAGGATTAAAATTATGTGAGAGATATCTATATAATTATTATACGATTTAGAGGAGAATAGTCGTTATAACAAGTACGGGTAATATTGAGGATATATATATACGTGTACTTGGGTTGAATAAAATATTATGTGAGTGATAATTACATAATAAAAATACGATGATAATCGTGAATGAAAAGTAGGGGTGGTATTCGAGAAATACGACGGGTACTTGGGATAAGATGAATTCCTAATATGATATAAGTCATGTGAGTACCTAATTTTATATAGGTTGATGTATATACTTGTTGTTTGTTTAATTTATGTGTGTAACATACCTAGCCTACTTGCTATCGACGAGAGGTTTACGCGTAGAGGGCAGTCATATCCTGATGAGCCTTAAGGGGGATCTTTTACTTGTTGCCTCAAAACATAGGACTTAGGTTGGATCGCCATTAGTGAGAACAATGGTATTGAACGGTCTTTTGGGTGCATAGGTATGTGCGTAGTCCAAAGGCTTAGGACTATGTTCGCCTCCATTATTTGTGATTTGTTAATTATGGTTCGTGGGATATATCGAACTATGGCCCTTTATACAGTGACAAGATGTACTGGGACATGATAGCAGAGTATGCATACACTGCAGCTGAGCCTCGAGGTGAAGTATATATATATATATATATATATATATATATATATATATATATATATATATATATATATATATATATATATATATATATATATATATATAATAGTGTGAATGTGTAAATATACTTGTGATAGTGTTTACTGTGTGAATTAAGTAGACATGAAAGATAATGACATCTGAAATGAATTAAGTTAGTGAATACTTAATTATATTGAATTGAAAAAGGATTATCCATGTTATAGATAAATTGGATATATATGTATTATTTGTATTGTGAGAGAAATACGTGGTAAAGGTATGGGCTATGGTTAGTTGGCACTGATATGAACTACTTAGCATGGGAATAGTAACTATTATGATGTTAAGGTACGATAAGTGTGCACTCTAGATAAGAGGTGAGAATCTCAAGAGAGAGTCCGATCAATCTAACATGTATATAATAATTGTTGAATATAGCATTTATTCACTTGCTATTTTCTAAACTATTTTTACAATCGGGCTCTGACCCATTTTCTTACATATTCTCTTCTCTCATGTATCTCCTTTATCAGGTGTCCAGCCGCAGGGACGCCAAGCATAGAGGATTGAGATTTTGATGAGCTATGGATGCTATGGAGTCTTGGACTTTGTTTAGACGCTTTCATATTCGATGATTCATACTCTATAATTGATCTTTTATTTAGGGCATGTCACCCAAGAGGTTTTAGTATTTCCATTTTATTTCGGCCAGTTAAATGTCAATTTTTGATACATTTGGTTTTATTAGAGTTTATTGTATTGAGACCTTTAAACTGGAGAGTTTTATTCCAGTTATATATATATATTCAGTGGTGATATTATCTAGTCATTATTCATTATTGTGGAATGGATATTATGTTAAACTGCTTTTGTTGTTAAAATGAAATTTTATTAAGTTAACATTTGGAATAATCTTTCTTAACACCTGCTTAGTTGGATATTAGGTGATTAATATAAAAAAAGAAAAGGAAAATATTTTTCGACGGTGATGCTGAGAATGAACCAACTGTAAATTGTGTTTTAATTGGGTATATGACTGATCACCCGGTATTCAATTGAGCGGGGTGTTACGTTCATATTTCTCGAATTTGGCGAATAGCTCATGCTCCTATAAGGTCTGCAGAACCCTACGTAAGTGCTCGACATGCTCCTCCTCAGTTAGAGAGTAAATCAGGATGTCATTTATGAAGACAATAACAAATTGATCTAAGAACTCCTTGAACACTCGGTTCATCAAGTCCATGAATAGAGATGGAGCATTGGTCAACCCAAACGGCATAACCAGGAACTCGTAAGACCCATATCTTGTCAAGAAAGCAGTCTTCGACACATCCTACTCCCTAATGCGTAGCTGATGATACCCTGATCTCAAGTCTATCTTTGATAAGTAGGCTGCTCACCTCAGTTGGTCGAATAAGTCATCGATGCAAGGCAATGGATATTTATTTCGTATCGTGACTTTGTTCAACTCTCGATAGTCCACAGACAACCTTAATGACCCATCTCTTTTCTTTACGAACAGTACGGGAATAACCCAAGGCGAGGTACTGCTACTGATGAAGCCCTGTCCCAACAGCTGCTCAATCTGATCCCGTAACTCCCCCATCTCTGTAGGAGTCATACGGTAGGGGGCACGGGCTATCGATCGAGTGCCCGGTGCTAAGTCGATTACAAACTCAATCTCCCTACTTGGCGGTAACCATGGTATGTCTTGAAACACATTTACAAATTCCCTAATAATAGAAATTGAAGCAAGGGGAATCACAACTCCCGGAGACGTCTCATCCTCTATGTAGTATAAATGGGTGGACTATCCTCCCTCAGGACGAGGCATCACGACTATGAACATTCCTTGGCCCAAAATGGCGAACACAATACTCCTACTGAAACAATTGATCATAGCTATATAAGTGACTAGCCAATCCATGCCAATAATGGTGTCATACTCAGACATATGTAAGACTAGCATATATGCAAGCAAAATCAGATTCCTAATTTCTATACCTACTCCCCGTCATATAAAGAAAATTAATGACCCACTACCCAATGGTGAGTCTATACATATAACTATACTCTTTGTCGTGGCTAATAACCCTGTGGCCCGTGCAAAACTAGTGGCTATGAACGAATGTGAAGCTCCAGTATCAAATACAATATGTCTCATAACCCCAGAAATAGAGAATATACCCTCAATGGCGGGTGGTGGCTGCTGAACTACTGCCTGTTAGAAGTTGTACACACGCCCATACTATGACTGCTCCTACTGTTTGGGTATCTTGCCCTTACATGGAAAATCCTACCTCCTATGGCCCATCCTGCCACAATTGAAGCATCTACTAGTAAAATATCCCACATTACGATTTTGTTGATTTAATCCCTATTGCTCAGTTCCACCTTTTCCTTAGCCCTGTTGGCCTTGCTGAGCATCTTAATGAAAGACAATATCAGGTTAAGGACAGTCCCTCCACTTGTGACCTATTGTTCACACTTATAGCAGAGTCCTGAAAGTCTTTGCTTTCTTTGGCCTTGTTGTCCTTGCTGGTCAGATCAGGGTTTCTCTTTAGCCTAATTCGGACAAGTTTGACATTTATGGTCGTCTCTTCCACATTTGAAACACCTTTTAATGACATCATTCTATCCCTGGTTATGTTGGCCTCACATTTTTGGATCTTCATGTAAATTCTATTACCTTCTTGTTCTTTATGACCCTGAGGAACTTGTTGTTGCAGTATTGGTATCTTCCCACAATTGTTAACCGTAGTCATGTCAGATGGACTATCTTCTCTTGTTCTTTTGCCTCCTATAAGCTTCATACTATGATCTTGGTACTATAAGACCGCAGTGGTAACTGCTTATGCCACAATACCTATTATTTTGACGATTGATACTCTCTCCGGGGGTACCTGAGGTATAATCTGACCTTGCTCATTGACTCCCCCAGCAGTGTTAGCTTGTTCTTCTTGACGTGCCATCTGAAAGTTGAAATTGACTGAATGAGTTCAACATTTATCAAATAAATCGCAGAAGTATGAATTTTCAACGCGTAAGGATGAATACAACAATCCTAATATTAGGGCTTTAAATCAAAGGACGCTAATCAAAAAGCATAATAATCCGTACAGATCCTAAAGGACACTCAAACATGATGCTCTGATACCACCTGTGACCCTCCGCCCAATTAAATATTGGGTGATCAGTCCTTTATTCAATTTAAAACAAAGTGTTCGGTTGGTTCATTCTTAGTATCACTGTCGAAAAACATTTAATATTAATAATCACCTAATAATTAATTAAGCTAGTGTTAAAACATTTTCCATTTAAGTTATACCCAAATAATACATTAATAATTTCTAAGTATTAAAATATCAACTATTTACCATTCACAGGAATATAATAATTATTGTATATAACTCAACTATCGAAATAAATAAGACTAGATAAAACATTCCTGTTTAAAATCTCAAGCCAATAAACCATAATATACTCAATCCAACTGAAATGAACTATTAAAATAAACTGAGTATAATCTCTCTGATAAAACGATTGAGAATGGGCGACACATGCCCTAAATGAAATGTCTGAACATAACTGAAAAAAATAATAGAGGCGCTTAAAGGCAAGGACCTGCAACTCCCACAACCGCTGCAGCTCGCTAATCAGTCCAGCATCTAAGTCTGGTAACCCTGTGACTGGGCACCTGAGATAATACATATATATAGAAAAAGTGAGAAGAATAGCAAAAAACAAGTCAGAGCCCAAGTTGTAAAAATATTTCTTTTAACAAGTATTTAAAACTGCACTAAAGCAAGTATTATGTGCATATTAGTTTCGAACTCTCACATGAGATTCTCAGTTCTCCAATATTGTGCATGCTTAACGTACATATACTCCAACCTAGTTATCTATAACACTCCGAACTAGGCCATAGACTTATACTTATAATTATATCTCGTAAAAGTATCCCGTATCTCCCATACAACACGTTATTATAATAGTTTATCCCTGATAAACACATTTCATATTCATCGATCCAATAATTTATCTTTTACCCACTGAAATTATTTTATTTATCAACTTTACCATATCTAGTAGTTGCACACAGTAGAATTCTTCACATGTACATATATATATATATAATCACAACATCCCTATATAAATATATATCTTAATCCTACACCCTTAGGTTAAGACCAGTTGGTGCAATGCATACTCTGCTATCATGTCCCGGTGCATCACTCACTACATGGAGGACTGCTGGTTCAATTTTTCACGAACCATAAATTCAAATCATAAATATTGGAGGCAAATATAATCCCCCAGAAAAATGGGTCATGCACATACCTACGCTCCCATTCAGCCGTCGAAACTATCCTACAACTCAGATAGCACGTAATCGAATTCATAGGCTCTGGGTATAAGTCAAATATCCTCCCAATAGGTCACACATGATAAAACTGTCCAATACGCGAAAACCTCCTCCTGATAGCAAGCAGCGTAGGTATGCTACATACATAATAATGAACATCTAATAGGCATTCTCACATCCTATTAAAATTAATAGGTATCCACCCAACCCGTACATATATTATCTATACGTAATATTTTCTTATTACTACTTAAAATATAATCCTTTTGATTACTCTCTCTCGAAATTTCCAAAATTGACTTACCGTTCCAATATTTAAAGTATTATTTTCCAAATACTTCCCAACAATTCTACACTGTGCTAAATTCATCAAATAATAGTTTTTTCACTCAAATTAACCGTGTAACTCGAATTGGGCTGAAATAGGATTTTCCAGATTTTTGGACCTATCGTTCGAACCAGGTTTGATGTCATTTGAACGACATCTCGTTCAAAACAGTCTCGTTCGAACTAGTCTAAATCTCGTTCGAACGAGATTGAACAGTTCCCTTACCCAAACAGACCTGCTACGTTTTCCACCATTGACAGTTACGTTTTTACCAGATTTTCAACTCTAAAACCTCTAAATTTCAACCCAAACATTAATCAATCAATTCCAATCATCTTCCTAACATCTATATATGATTTCTAACACTATAACATCATTAAATCATCACTAATCATCAATCAAATTCGAAATCCCCAATTTAATTATCAAGAATCCTAGTTCTCAAATTTATATGCATAACTTTAAATTAAAACCCCGATTTATTCAGAATATTATCAAAAATTCATGGACATAATTCTATCTACTTGAGGGAATCAAACTCTTATCAAATCGGTCCTAATTTATGATTAATTCTCTCAAATTTTCACCAATATTTATCTTCTTATTAATGGGGTAATTAACTAATCTAACATGAACACAAATATTGCTAAAGAAAGAAAGCAATAAACACTTGCCTCGATTATGATGTTCCGATCCGCTGATGAAATTGATATATACTTGTTCCTCGTCTTCCGCTCTACGCTGATGAAAGAGAAGTCACATCTCCCTTCCTTATTATCTTGGGGATAGTGATTCGGCCAGAAATCGCCGAACAAATAGAGGAGACAACTGATGTGGTATAAAAAGAACAAGACTCAAAAATAGGAGCCTTGGCATGTAATTCTTGAAAAACGGGGCGAGGAACCCCTTGATCAAAGCCAAGTTGACAAGAACAGTGATTGGGGTTGTAGTGCACTGAGGTGTATCCCCACTCGATGTAAGAAGGAATATAACCTGGGGTTAATAGGAACATAACGACAAAAGAAGGATCTTCATTGACGAGATCTTCCACGGTAGCTTGAACCATTCTATTTGCATGGGTAAAAAAGGACCAAGTCTGGGCAAAAGCATCTTCGTCATTGAGACGACTAACGAAGCAACTAGGTTTGTCAAAAATCGAAAGGATATCCTTTTGAATTTATTTTTTGTGAAAACTAAATAATCGATAGGGCTTGGGTAGGGCTTTTCCATGGGAGCTATCTCTGGGTAATGACTATAGAGGAAATCGATCAAAATTATAGTATTAAAAAAATTGGCCAAGTTATAACGGCCAAGGGATCGTTCCATGTCTAAGTGAGTCCTATCTAACCAAGTATAGAGGGACCCCAAAGCTAATGCCGCCAAAGGGAGCTTGAAGCCCCTGTCTAGTCGAATGAAGATATTAATGGGATCCCGACGTAGCTGGTTGGGTTTGCCAGGCAAGATAAAATGAGAGAGAACAATAAGAATGTAAGCTGGTAGCTCTAAGGGTGCACCTTTGCCTTTGTCAAATCCAAAAGAACCGCCCTTTTTAGAGGGTGCTTAGAAGAGATAGTTGATAAGGGTGGTGAAAGTGGCCTTATTTGAAGCAGTCTCTTCGGCGTCTAAAGCCTCATCGATATAAGATGAGGTACCTGTGGGCTCAAGCCCAAGCAATTCACAAACATCTTCCAATGTCACGGTGAACTCTCCCCACACAACGAAGAAAGTGTGGGTTATAACGTTCCAGTGAGATACAAGTACTTATAGTGACGCATTGTGTTTGGATAGAGTAAACTCACCAAACCAAGTCGCCCGATAAAGCCCAACCTTGGTAAGGGAATTTGCGTAAGTGGACAGTATATAACTATTCCAGTCAGTAAAATGGGCGGGGGAGCCTCTAGGCCCTTCGAAGTCTATCTGGGAGCATGGGAAGTCACCTTGCTCAAGACGAAAATGCATAGTCCCCTCTGGGGGGGAGGGGGTAGAAACCCTAAATGGCATCATCATCATCTCCACTTAGGGTCAAGGATTAACACTTGGCATTTAAATGACGATCTTGCATGTGTATGAGAATTCGTCACCCTTGCCAAAAATAGGCGAACGATGGTAAAAACACAATTATTCCTCGTGTGCTGCCATTGTAGCGGTAGTATCCAAGGCTACATCAGGATTAGTAGCGACGGTGGTTGCAGTGGTGGTGGAGGAGGCGACTGAAGCAACAGGGGCATCATATTGAGAAGTCGTGAGAGTATAAGGCGAAGTAAAGGGGATAAGAATAAATAGTAGGTTGGAAATAATGGAGTAACAGTGGGAGGAGATGGAAAAAAGTAAAGGAAGCAGGTGAAAAGATTGAGCAACAATGGCGGAATATCTCTTTCTCTATCTAAAACCTCTAAAAGTATGAAGGAAAATGAAAAGGTACGTGTTGAGGTACTAGACGCTTGGAAATCAGGGGGCGTTTGAGTTTCCCACAAAAGCACGTGCTAAGCCGTCAAAATGATTTCAATGGACATGTGGCACTTGGGGGAGTGCCATGACAGATGAAAACACAATGTCACGTCATCAATGAGATAACGCTTGGGAAGAGAGAGAGTTGATTTCAAAAGAAGTAATGATTTTTAGCACCAAATTTTTTGAAATATACTAGCGTGCAACTCGCGCGATGCGCGTACGCGTATAATATTTTTACCGTATTTTGATACATAAATGTGGATAATTATTTTCATGAGATAAGCCTTTAATGGTGAACTTAAAAATAAATGACTATTTGACACATCACATATTTCTGAGTTTGAAATGAAAACTTAAATTTATAGATGAATTAAAGCTAAAAAAATATTTTCTTAGTATTTTTTAAATAATCTCGTAAACTGGCGCTTAAATAGTGTCCCATGCAGAAGAATATATATATATATATATATATATATATATATATATATATATATATATATATATATATTTGTAATAAACTTATTGTCAATAAGCACTCAATTCACGTTTACCGAAAGAAATTTCAAATTATCATGGAAAACTTAAAAAATACCAAAACGTTACATGTTTACCTAAAGAAAATTCAAATTATCATGGAAAATTTAATAAATACCAAAAAGTTACAACCACGAAGTTAAGTGAACTAAATATATATTACAACCAGGAAGTTACACACCATGTGCTGTATATTTTCTAATTTTCAACACAATATCTCACCCTAATTTGCATCTGAGCCAAATTACGCTTACATGTTTCCCAATTTGTCTCGCATTTCGGAAGCTACAATATGACTCGCTTTACTGAAATTCACAACTCCAAATAAAGACCAAATTTAAATTAATCCCAATATGATATTTGGATCAGCTTAATGAGTTGTGTAGAGAATTTGATAACCTTGTTATGAAGACACTTAGAGGGGATGATGCCCTTTGTTCTAAAATATTCTTGTTGATTTAAATGGTGACTTTTAAATAGTCGCTATTAACCAATTGGGGAGATGATTTCACACGGCCATGGCGCGGATGTCGACCGACTCGAACTGTGGTTGGAGAGAGATAAAGGGGTTACAAATACCTTATAAGGCCTAAATGGGAGGTAATGAAACTTGGTTTATATAAATTAACATTATGGGAGAGAAAGAGGAATTTGTAGGGAGACATAAGGCCAAAAAGTTATGGACAAAGAATACATAAATCCCTTAAGATTAAAAGCTGGAGATGGAAGGTCAAGAGGCCATTTATGGAGACAGATTTGAATAGATAAAACAATGGGAGTTCAAATGAGATAATAATCCAAAAGGAAAGAGATAAAGAGTCATGGACCCAAATAAATATGACCTCTTCAAATTCTGGGAGAGAGTAAAAATAATTGAAACATTTATGAAATGTACATGTGCCGTCATGTGTGCACGACAAATGTCATCACCGTGTTCTGCTGTCAATTTTAGTTATATACAATAATTTGAAACCAAGATGCCCAATTAAAGAAAGTCCTCACGCTATAAGACTGAATGATGATACAATAGATTGGAGATGCATCAGGAAGAACTTTAACCTTCTAAGAAAAGGAGGTCGCTCGCAGCATAGTTCAAAAAATTCATGATATTCCCTCGACATAAGTCTAAATGGAGAAAACTTTGACTCAGGTACATCGGGGATAATTTTTTCTTTTTTTGAACAAGTTGAAACGGAGATGGACACAACTCACATACATCGGGGAGAATTTGACAAGTTCAAACAAAACTGTCCCCTCACTACAAGTTCACTCAAGGGTGGAACGTAATTAAACAGATCAAGTAGAATTATTTCTTTTGAACGGTCAGAACGATGAGAGATAGAATCCAGAGGTATTTTGTGATAATTCCAATAAGCAATGAAGAAGTCATAACGACTAAGATCTCATAGGAGGAAAAAGCTATGATGTCCCTTCATCATATGCCTAGGTATTGCAGAGCTTTGGTTCAGGTACATCGGAGAGAATTTAACTTTCTTCTAACAGAAATAACTCCAATAGCTGTAACGAAGGTGGATAGAGAAGATTTTTTTTCTCGCCAAAAAAGATGGTCCATCGGATAGAGAAGTTTTTCATGCAGACATTTCTTGTTATCACAACAAATCTCTACATGAAGGGACAAATGTAAAAGGGGCTTGAAAGTAATCTTTAAATAAGAGAGAGCCCACCCAATTAATAGAAGAGACTCAAGAGAAAAAAGCATGAAGACAGTGAGGCAGCTCAGCGTGTCAGCTCAGTAATGTAACTCAATGAGGAAACTTGCTGAGAGAGCTCCCTTTTATCTTCCGTTCTTACTTAGTCAAATTATATCTTTTAATTATATTGATTTTAATGCTGTAACGATTATAATATTGAGTGTGAGGTCAAACAGTACTCTCGAGAGACTAAGCATGGCAGGGCTTGGGAGAGCTCACATGCTATATCGAGTGGGAACTTCAGAGGGATTTAGTTTGGAGGATTGAAAAGTGAGGCTGCGTTAAGGTTTGCATTGACCATCTTAGATATACCTGGTAAAACATTGAGAGATCTTTTCACCGTGTAAGCTTGTGCAGAATAACCTTGAGTTCCATTGTATAGTGAGCTTTGAGCCAAACAACCCTCTACCAAATGTCACATCTACTTTCGGTGGCATTAATTGCCACCTACCCACTGTTCGATCCAAACTTGAGTAAAGCACTGTGGTACTAGGGTTGTCAGACGGTTTAGTGAGCCACCTCTACAATGAAAGTCCTCTGACGCACAATGTATAGGCAAAAGGCATGTCCTAGCATTTAATGATTATGACGTAGGGTGTGTTAATCCATCAGGCATTAATTCTTGGGACTTAAAGTGTGCCAAGGAGGTCTTTCACGTGGAGGTGGACTGCAATGTCTTGGAAAGTGTGTGAGGCTATTTATGGGCCTTAACAACTTCTAAGAAATGGGGTTCTTTCTAGAGAGTTCATTACTAGAAAGAGAAAGACATCGAAGAGGAATTATTGCAAACCAAAGAGTTTACTCACCCACCATTGTCATTTATTGTGAGTTTTTAATAGCTAACTAGAGAGATATCATAGTTTGTTGGTGTATTGGCCGCCTGCCATGGTGTATCTATGGTGCTTACTTCTCTCTCCCTTCGAATGAGTTGTTTTTTAGTTTTCTTTATCACTATTTGAGTTATACACGAAAGATTTGTGAGTTCAATCTGAGTATTTGTTACATATAATATTGTGTGCTCATTTGTCATTGCCAAAGAGGACTTGAGTTGTCGTTCATTACCATACCTATAGGGTTACGTTTCTACTGTTAGTACTATACTCCCACGCTTTAAGGGGACTACCCTATTACACTAATAATATTATCTGAAGACAATGCTATTTGTATTGCCTAAATCAGATGAGGATATATCAAAAGTGACAAAACAAAACGCATTTCACAAAAGTTCTTTTACACGCACGAGGTCCGAAAAAGTCATGAAATTGATATTCAATTGATTACTTCAAATGATAACCTTGTTGATTTATTCACTAAAGCATTACCAATATCAACGTTCAAAAATTTGGTACATGATATTGATATGAGACAAGTCTATGATCAATATTGTTAAATTAATGGTGATTTCATTAGGAGTATCAATTATTTTGTACCATATGAACACTGTACTGCTTTTCTCGCTTGGGTTTTGTCCCGCTAGTTTCTTAGTAAGGTTTTAATGAGGTATTATATATCGCATAATTTACACTATTTTTGGGTATGTGTTAAAATCTAGGGTTTCAAATATGTGTGCATAAATATTCTCTAAAACTAGAAGCACGGTAATACAATATTAGAAACATGAGGTGTTAAGCACCTAAACTTCGAAACACGACAATGCAATGCCAAAAGCATGGGGTGTCAAGCATATAAAGGTGGAAAGTAGAAGCATGAGACGTCAAGCATGCAAAATTAGAATCATGACAAAGCAATACTACATGTACGATACATCAAAACTATCAGAACAATAAGACAAAGATAGTTTTTGACTTACCATAGTGACACGCCAACTTGTTTTCAGTTCAAGATCGGTCCTGAAATTGATAAATAATTACAATTCCTCGTGTAAAAATTATAAAATAGGCATTGTTGCGTGTATTGATATAAAAAAAATTAGATCCTAAACATATAAGTTATAATAAATACACTAGCGTGGGTCATGTGTGATCGCCCACTTGACACATGCGCAGGGCCACCCCAACTGCAATTATAAATACTACTACTTATTTGTACTTTGAAATTTATAAGTGAAATGGATACAATACAATTTAAAAATTATAATCTAATTTATGTTCCAATTTTATATTGCTATATCATTTTGCACACATTATGCGTGTGTGGTTAATGAGTAGTTTTATTTTGCAGTTACGAAAGCAATATGAACATACCACCTTTTAAAAATTATGTGCAAAATGTTATTTTTTGATAAAGGGGGAATATTGAACTTGAGTATTAGAGGGACCCCTTTTTTGGAATTTTTTTACCAATGGATATGTCAAATTTATATTGGACGGTGTTCGTAGTTTACATAATATATTCTTTATCATCATCATCATTATTTTTTTTTTGAAAATCCAAAAAAAAGGATCTTCGTATTGTTATCGATTCACTATTTTGTCAAAGTAAAATAGAGGATCGATTTTTATTTTTTGAAAAATGCTAGAGAAATTCAGTTTTTGGACCCAATTTTGAGACATGGTGATGTGTCATCACCACATTGGGTGGTGTTTTAAATGGAATCTATGTAATTCCCACACACCAACCAATGTATTGATGACGCATCAATATGTCTCAAAATTGGTCAAAATAGTAGGTCTCCCCATACACTAATAGTCCCTAAACCATTCATCGTGTTTCAAAATAGTCCTTAAACTAAAAATCGTGTCAATTTAATCCATAAACTACTATTTTAGTCCCTTAAATATACATATTTCAACTTAGTTTTCATATTATAATAAGTGTTTCAACTCAGCTCCTTCCAAAAATTTAAAAAATGTAACCACATAATTATGTATGATTTTTTTAAAAATTCGTACAAGAGACTGAGTTAAAACAATTATTATAATTTAGTGATTAGGTTAAAGCATGTAGAGCTTAAGGGACTAAAAGAGAAGTTTAACGACTAAAATGACACAATTTGCCTACTGTTACCTCACGTTTCCAAATCACTTCTCTTTAGGGTTTTGTACTGTGAATTTTTTGAAGATACTCACTTTAGATCAACACCCATCACCTTCTCTATGTTTTACATTTACCCAATGTTTCATTTCATACCCAAATCAATTATAACTCACAAAACCCACCCAATGTTTCATTTCATACCCAAATCAATTATAACTCACAAAACCCACCACTCCACACTCACAATTATTCGTTACCTCAACACCCAAACCATCTCAAACACCTCAAATCTCACACAAAACCAATCTTTTACCACCAAATACCTCATAAACTCATGTGGGTTATCCTTAGAATCTGCTGTTTCAGCTTCCAAGTTAGTCCAATTTGACACCCCCAAAAAACCAGACTCAGTTCTTGATCTTTTCAAATCACATGGCTTCTCTCAAAATCATATTGCAACCCTTATTTCAAGACACCCACCAATTCTCATTTCTGACCCTGAAAAAACCCTTAAACCCAAACTTGACTATTTTGAGAATATGGGTATTGTGGGGCCTGATTTACCTAGGCTTATTTGTTCATGTACACCAATGTTACTTAGGAGTTTGAAGAATCACATCATACCCACATTTGATTTTCTTAAGGGTTATGTTAAGACTAATGCGAATTTGATTTACACGTTGAAAGTGTCTAACCGGGTGGTTTCGTGTAATATTGGGAAAGTTATGGTGCCAAATATTGAAATATTGAAAAGTTACGGTGTGCCGGAAGAGCACATTGGGAAATTGATAATGTTGCAACCGAGGTCATTTATGTTGAGTGTGGAGTTGTTTAAGGAGGTGGCGGATTCGGTTAAGGAAATGGGGTGTGACCCCGCGAGCCGGAAGTTTATACTGGCGTTTCGATCAATCGCGATTGTGGGGAAGGCTAAGTGGGAGAGGAAGAAGGAGGTTTTAATGAGCTTTGGTTGGACACAAAGTAATTTTGATTCGGCGTTTATGGTGCAGCCGATGTTTATGTTGCATTCGGAGAAGAAGATTAGGTGTATGATGGATTTTTTTGTGAACACGGCGGGTTTGAAAGCTTCGGATGTTGCTAAGTGCCCGAATCTGATTTTGGCTAGTTTGGAGAGGAGAATTGTTCCGAGGTTATCGGTTCTCAAGTTTTTGATGTCGAAAGGTTTGGTTGATGAAGATTTGGATTTGGTTTGGGAGTTTAATAAGACCAAGAAGGCATTTGAGGCCAAGTTTGTGATCAAGTACATGGATGATGTTCCAGAGGTAATCAAGGCATACCAGATTAAGATAGGGGATTAAGGGTTCAACAATACATTGTAAGATACTAAGGAATTGAATTACAGAAATTTGGATAATTGGCAACTCTGGTGCACTAAGGTGTTTGTTTTTGACTTTTTAATGTCATTTAAATCCATTCAAAGTTAAGTATTGTTCAATGCTGTTTGTTTGTTATTTTTTGTTTTTTTAATTTTTATTTTTTCCCCTCAAATTTTTAAGGGACTAACAGCCATTGACGCTGATTCTTGTTAAGAGGTAATATGAAGGATGCCTTTTTTTTCCACTAAGTATGTAGTTAATAAGGTCCTACGATTTTCTTTTACTCCAATAGGTCCCATTAGAAATAGGACCTATTGAGGAAAATTTGTTGTGATAGAATTAATGACAAAATGTCTTATGTAAATAGGACTTATATTTCAAGTTCCTTATTTATTTATTTGGTTAAATAGTCTTTGGGATGATCTCGTGGATGAGTACAAGTTAGTTTCTTTATTTTTTGTGGGTGAACCAATTGGATGTGGCTGTCTTGTTTGATTCCACATGCATCTGGCGAAGATGCATAGATACACCAGACCATTTACATATAGAACTAACCCGCACAAGAAGATACCTTCTTTCGTTAAAATCACTACGAACACAATATTCCTAATTTAGACGATCCATACCCACTTTTTATGTGGGTTTCCTTGAACAAAAATTATTTATTGAGGGATGTTGTCAAATTCTCTATTAAATGAATTCTGAATCTGGTTTTCATCTCAATGGTACGCCTGTATAAATATTTCCATATTACATCTTAATGGGATTCGAAGGTAATATTACGTCTTAATATTTTGGAGGCAATCTGTCCATTAGCCTCTCTATTTTTGTCCTTTTTATTATAAAAATAACACTTGACAACTCTAAACTCTTAAGGGTCTGTTTGGTTGTCTTCAGAATTGTTAATTATAGCCAATTCAAAACTTTTCCATTTACAAAATGTCTTATTATTTGTGTTTAGTTGCAAGATGAATCGATTCAAAATGAACAAATTCAAGTCAATTAAATTAGTCAAAATAAGAACATTAGTTTCTAATGGGCTACTTCAATAGTGTCTCTTTCCTCCTCCTCCCTCTCCCCGTCTCCCCAATGACAATAACATTATACTTTTCCAAGCACTGCGCAAATTGGATATATATCCTTTTTAAATGAATACATCAACAATTCATTTCTTTCAAAATAACCAATTTACGGTACCAATGGGCCCTAAATGGATTCAGACTGGAGGCAAAAAGATTCACGAGTTCACTCTAAAAACATCTATTTAGAGATTTAGTTCATATAGAAAACAGACAAATTAGATTCAAATTTTAGACTTGACGTTAAGAATTTAGACTCAGGTAAAAAAACAACTGCACCCTAACTGCATTTGATACGAGTCTACCGTACAAGTAATTTGTTTTTGAAACTGTTCCAATGATGATTCGAAAGAGGTACCATCATTATGCATGCTATAAAGATGATTATAGCCCTTTGCTCTGTGTCTCATTTGGAAGAATCTCCATGAATTGTGTTATAATCAGTGATATGAATATAAGTTCTGAAGTTCTATTGACAACCAGCAAATATGATTTATCTTGTTCCATTTGAGCCATTGTATTTGTTGTTGGTACGTGGTGGTGCCATCTTTTTCTTCATTTATTTCTAGGAAAATGATAGCATGTGCCTTTGTGCACATGTTTTAAGCTTCAAAACAGTAAGTATGAGAGCTCTACATAAGTATGCATGACTATCTATGCCTGAATGAGGCAATGGAAAACGGTTCAATATGTTATGTACTACTTACTACCAAATAAAACTAACTGAACAAGGCAATGGAAAATTTTGAGTTCTTTTTTAACTATTAATCATCCATGTTGTGATTCTGGTTGAGTGTTTCCTATTTATTCATTTCATGAGTAGTCAATAGTGTTGATGGCAGTGTAATATTTATAGGGCCAGCCTAATAGCTAGAGCTCTCAGCCTGTCGATTCCCTCCTCCCCCACCCCACCCCGCGAGAAAAGTAGTATTTATAAGTTTCTTGGATTTGTTTCGGCCACTTTGAGAAAGCTTATATAGGCTTCACCATGTCATATTTAGATTTAACCAGTGATATTTTTTTTTATCTATGCATGAAAAGTTCACTGGGCGGGTTTTTCATGTTTTGATGGTGAAAACACAATTCATGGGCGGTCATCTCCTTGGAGAAACAAGATCAAGTGGAACGAAGTACAAAGAAGGTTAAGAGCTCTACCATTGAAGTTATGGATGCTATGATGGTACCAAGGGTGTAGCCAGGAATTTAATTCAGCGGGTACATAATGTACATTCTACAAGCTATTTTCGATATTAAACTTTTTTCCCGTGTTACCCATCAAAATTAACATTCATAATATATTGTAAATCTGCAATATCATATATATTTGAAGAATATTAAGAAAATCAGTTCATATATATCAATATCTGAGATTCTGGTCTCACTGTTTCTTGAATATTATTTTTCTCATTGTTATCTGTATTTTGTTTATAATTTTAGTGGATTCAATGTACTTCTTGATCTTAAAAGTTGACAATTTTATAAATATGCATATAAGTTTTTTATTCGGTCACCGTCGGAGTACACATAGCTCCGCCCTTGGATGGGACTAACATAAATTGAAATGGCAGAGAATGAAGAGAAGGCTCAACGACCTAAAAGTACTTGATCAATGTATTTGAGTATGTTGAACCTCAGATTAAACCATCTTTGGAAAATGCGAGGTCAACTCAACAAAGTGTTCGGGTTCTAATTCCTTACATGCCAATGGAGTTTTATAATGAGGAACTCTTGTATGGTATTGCTAAATATGTTGGCAGCCCTCACAAAATCAATTACAACTCATTATGATCCACTAGAGGGAAATTTGCATGGATGTGCATTGAAGTAGACCTGCAGAATTCTTCTCATTGAATATGAGAAATTCTTGGCAATATGCTTTCATTTTGCCTAGTGTGCCACAGAGTTGAAAATTGCTTTAAAAAGATTTGCTCAAGAATGGAGAGCACATGAGCTATGGGTGTAACCATCCCTAACGCTAGCCCAGCCCCTAACAACCCGCTAACCCATGAGCTCCCGTCCAACCAAATCTCTAGTGTGACAGCCAATCTTATCCGCCTTGATGTTGACACCCTAGCTTGTCTAAGGCAGTTAACCCCACTACAAGTTCTACCCTAATTTCCAAAAGCGTACCCAATCACTTCCCACACACCCCAGTGCTTACACTCCCACCTAAAGAACACTCCAACCCAAACTCAAAATCAATGCCTCCTCAGCTGATCTTCCCCAGACCAAACCTTTTTCGATCAAACAACCCTCATGTTCTTGTGATAATGGAAACAAGGATTGCTGAAAATATCACAAATAATATTATTCTCACTTCGGGATTTGCTGGGTACTACCTTGTCCCATTTGAGTTATTTTGCCAACGTGCTATGGGGCCCAACTTAAGTGAATGTTGAAATCATGGGTCACCCAAATCAAGCTATACACAGTATCATAAATTTTTTAATCTGGGTTTAAAATGGTTCTATGCTGTACATGCTAGCCCTAGTTCAGTCAAAAGGGCCATGTTATGGGAGTCCCTAAAAGATATCAGCACCACCATGCTCTTCCCTGATCATTTCGTTTAATGCAAAAAAGGGAGGAAGATCAGTGAGCACGCAGCGTGCAAACACAAACACATTCGATAACCACCTGGTTCAATGCAAACCCCTCATGATAGGGTTCAAAGGTCTGAGGTTTACATGGACTAATAAAAGATGTGGTTTGGCCAATGTAAAGGAGCGGCTAGACAAGGCTGTGGCAATTAAAATTTAACATGTTTGCTTTCTTAAGGCGAATATCATCCATCTTCCCAGAGTTCACTCTGATCATCACTGCCGTCTCCTTAAAATGTTTAGATAAGCTCCTACCACTATGGTGAAACCATTCTGTTAGCCTGGCTAAGTCACAGTTTGAAGAATTAGCTTATTTTGTTTGGCCTAACAGATTGGAGTTGCAAGAAACTATATACCACTTCACTAACTCCTTGACTATATACCACTTCACTAACTCCTCAAGGATTGGACTAAAGAATTCTTTGGGAACATCTTCCAGAAGAAAAAGGCAGATCCCTCTAGAATCAGTGGAAATCCATAAGGCGCTTGCTAAGAGAAGCCCGTTCTTCTTAAGCAACTAGGGGTAGACCTTATTAAGGAGTAAAACCAGATTCTAGAAACTGAAGAGCTTCATTGGTTTGAAAAATTCAGTATCACTCGAGGGGAACGGCACACTAAGTTCTGTCATCTCCCAACTAGAATAAGACAACGGAATAAAATCAAAGCCCTCGAGATAGAAGGATCGTGGTGCTATCAGTGGTGGAGCCACTTTGCAGCTGACCTAGGCACAGGCCAGCTCCCGTGACCCCCCACCCCCGCCCCCACCTTTTTTTTTTTAATTTAATATGTACACAACCATAGTAACAAATGTAGAACTCCATATTCCTAAAAGATTGAACTTGGCTTGTCAATTGGTCTGCTAAGAAAAAATCTGTATCCAACACCTGTAAAGGGGAAACTTAGTTTCCATGTACTTCACTCTTCCATCCTTGTTTAAGATATTGCGGGCATGTATAAGCAAGACGAGGGCCAATATGAGGGTTAATATGCTTCCAGCAAAGAAACTCAAGGAGAATGTTACCCCGTGTCTTATTAGTTGAAATTTTGTTGAAATATGAGAGCTAATGTGCTTCTATTAAACTTTAGAATTTGTTGAAATTTTGTGTAGCAAATATTCATTATTAGGGTATGTTGAAATTCTGAAAATATGCTTATTTTTTGCTTTACTCCTTTTAATATTATTATAAATGTTGTCGTTAGTGGTTTGTAGTAATTAATTTTTGGGCATGAAGTTTAAATTAATGTTATTGAAATTAATGCTTATCCATTAAATTAATGTTGTTGAAATTAATGACAACTATTTATTTTTGTATGAACTTATATTAGTCTCGTTTTGTACTGATGTTTAATTTTTAAAATCATTGTAATTTATCTATTAATATGTAATTTTCTATGCATTTAAAAGATTATTATAAGTAGTCCTAAAAAAAAATCAGGGGCTCCCGCCCGCGATCCCCTGGAAATTTCCTTTTGTGCCCAGGCCATCTCTAATTTCGGGCTCCGCCACTGGGTGCTATGATGACGAAGTTATAAAATCTTGTGTCAACAAATACACCAAGGGCTTGTTTTGTAACCAAAATAAACCCTCTTCAGACCTTTATACTAAATATTGTATTATCTCCATTACAGATGAGGAGAGGAATGCCATTGGGGCCCCGTGAGCTTTGAAGAAACGACAGCTGTGGTGAAGACCATGAAGCCTTGGAAAGCCGCAGGTCTGGATGGGCTTAAGTTGGCTTCCTATAAGAGGGGTTGGAACAAAGAGGTTAATAGTGTGCACTCCATGGTGTGCGAGGCCTTTTTCAATGGGAACGTTTTGAACAACATCAACCAAGCTTTCCTGAGCCTCATTCCTAATGTAGACAAGCCTAACTCCGTTACTCAATTCCCGCCAAATATCCATGTGCAACGTCGCCTACAAAATTCTTGCAAAGGTCAAGTCTATGATTCTCAAACACGATTTCATTTCCTAAAATTTGCGATACTTGATTTTGATTTTCTCACTGATTACTTCTTTAATTCAAGGTTATAAAAAACGCGGGGCGTGACAGAGGCGTTGAGCCCAAGCCTTAAGCCCTTTAAGCCTAGGCGGGACTTAGGCGTAAAAAGGCGTTTAGGTCTTTTTAATATATTTTTGCATTTTTAACTACAACAAGGCTATTAAAATAATAAAATGGTACATACCTTATAATATGTCTGAATATATGCAAACTAAAATATTTTTTTTAAATACTAAGAAAAAATACACAAAAAAACGCGCGTTTTTTTGGACAAAAGGCAGAGAAGTTTGGGATTCCATCTGTCTTTTAATTATTTTGAATGAGATATTGACCCCTTTTTTTTTAAAAGTCTTTAAAAGGCGATGTCATTTCACTAAAACATTTTTGTTTTTAAAAAAAAGTGCGCCTTAAGCCTTTTACAAAGAATAAGGCGTAAAAGGCTTCAGGCGGAAAGTTTCTCCCAAACCTTAAATCTAGGCGCGCATAGGGTGCAATAATTATTGCGTTTGTGAAATATTCGTGTCTAGCTGTCCTTTGGAATGGTGAAATCTTTTAGATCTTTAAATCAACTAGAGGTCTCCGGAAAGGGGACCCCGTTTTTCCTTACCTATTCGTCATATACATGGAAAAGTTATCCCAAGCTATTTTTAAAGCTGTTACAGATAAGAAGTAGAGACCCCATTAAACAATCTAGGAAAGGCCTTTTGCTTTCACTTCTCTTTTTTGCAGATGACATCCTAAAGCTGTTTGCTTACAAGTTCATTAGAAAAGCTTCAGCATTTGCTCAACAAGTGCACAAATAGAACTGGATTTGGACTGTCAAGGCACCCCAAATAATTTGGTTAAGTGGATTGGAATTTTTAGGAAATTTTCATTATTATAAAAAATGTAAAAAGAGATTAGTGGTTTTGTGAGATGTCCACCTTTTCGTTTTTCATAGAATTTCTTACTAGTGAAATTTTGGGAAAGAAAACAGCGTGGAAAGAGATGTGTGGTTTACTAATGATATACTCTCGGGGATGGGTAAACATTGAATTTTATGATTACCAAACAACTCATATTTTTTTTTTTACTATTTTTCCTTCTTTTTCTGTAAAAATAATTTTTTTTACGTCTTTAAAATGAAACGTGCGGTTGATGTATGATTCAGAATAGAAAATATAAGTTTTAGAGAACGAGATGAAGAGAGAATTGAGGGTAATTATTCTTCTCCTTTTAGTTTAGATTAAGTTACCATGGAGTAGAAAAAGAAAAAGGACAAGAACTTCGGGTAGATTTTCCACTTTTAACTGTACTGGCCCTGGCTGAGAAAACAGGTAAGGATGAGTAAATATTGGGACACCCAAGTTATGATGAAACGGGTTCCTAAAATAGAAAATAATAACTAAGACATTACAAGTATGCTTTTCTAAGATGCCACGAATTATGTGGGGACCTCTTTTCACCATTTTAGGGGTAAAAAATGGGGTAGATAATTCTTGGTTCTATAGTTAGTAGTATTAGCACAACAGAGTTATTTCAGTTTACCCATAATAACTCCTATAAGCATTCACACTTTCTAATAATGAAGAACATCACCCTAAATAGCTGAAGGTGTTAGTTTTTCATACAGAAATGTGCAAGTGCATTTATACGTTGGGGTTGGGGGTATTTTCGTCAATTAACTTTTAACTCTACCCACCCGAAACATAACTCAAAACTTCAATAGAAGTACTGTGCACGCTCGCACTTGCGCAGCTTTAGTTGAAAAATTAACACCATTACCTACTTGGGCCACGTTTGGTACGCCCAAAGTTGGGTGAAACATGGTATCGTCCGAACAATCATGTGAAAGTATAAGATTACTGTATTTGGTATGATATTAAGTTACATGAGAATGTGTACGGCAATGAAATCAGATTATCATTGGTGGAAAAGTGGATGGATTCCAAATTCATTCAAGATAGGTAGGATCCTTATTTTTTCATGAGAATCATTCAAAAAAAATTGTCAAGACGAAAACGTCAAATATTAAATTATAAAAACTACTCTTAAAATATAAATATTTATTTTGACAGGACAATTTGATTACATTGGTTTGTACTGGATTTAGACTTAAATTTTTTTATTAATGCAGTTTTTCAACTCAAACAATAACTTGATTAACTTACTATATAATACACAAGTCTACAATAAATTACTATAATTGTTAAATATTGAAAAATCTATTTTACAAAAACAACATATTTGGGTTCAAATATTTATAAATTGTGAATTGTAGAATTGTGTTTTATAAAATGTCCAAAATAGATCAATTTAATACGCGCGTGCGCGCACAAACACACAAACACACATTTATAGTAATAAAATTGCTAAAGGGTATTATTGGTATATAATGTATATTTTCATGTTACTTTTCATGCGTGAATTAAACACTAAAATTTGGTTAGTAATATGAATTCATTGGTTAACCAAACTCAACGAAAGGATTCAAAATCCCGATAAAAAGTTTCCTCGCAATCACTTTTTCGATCATTACAATCTATCCAAAACATTACTATGTATCAAACGGGGTCTTGGACTTAAACTGCATTTTTCGAAGTTGGTGATGTTGTACTTTAGGGTTAATTACACTTTTTCCTTGAACTTTATCCCGCTTTCGAATTGCCACTCAAACTTTAATTTTTGGCATTTAATCATCTGAACTTCTTAAACGACTACAAGTAACCCCCTACTATTAACAACCTTAATTTTTGGACGAGAAAGTGGGTCATGTGCTATGCACATGAGAGTATTTTTGTTCAAAAGAATATAAAATTTTAAAAAAATAATTACAGAATAAATCATTTAAAATCTAAAAATGATAGAAAACAGTTAAAAATTTTGGAAAGAGAAAATATTTGAAAATTTTGAAAATCATGATAATATATATAAATTGCAAAAAAAAATTAAAATTTTGAAAAATATTATTTTTTTCTCCATGAAATATGAAAATAATAGAAAAACATTTCACAATTTATAGAAAAGCAGGAGTAAAATACACTAATAGTCCCTAAGCTATCACTCGAGTTTTAAAATAGTCCCTAAACTAAAAATTATGTTAATTTAATCGTTTTTTAATTATACATGCTTTAACTCAGTCCCTAAATTATCATAAGTATTTCAACATAGTTCCTCGCACAAATTCTAAAAATTTCAAAAGTTATTACTTAGTCACATAATTTATGAAAATTTTAAAATTTGTGCAAGGGACTAAATGCGAAGGACTGATTTGAAACACTTATTATAATTTAGGGTCCGAGTCTAAACAAGTATAGTTAAGGGACTAAAAGAGTAGTTTAGAAACTAAATTAACAAGAATTTTAATTTAGGGACTATTTTAAAACCCGAATGATAGTTTAGGGACTATTAATGTATTTTACTCAAAATTATAAAAAACTATGAACGACATTGAAAAAATTCTAAAAAATCTAAAAATAATAGAACTTTTGAAATTCTGAAAATAATAGGGAAAATATTTACAAAGTATAGGTCCCAAAATAACCAAGTGCAGAAAAAGTGTGTTTCAAACCAAACCAAGTTGTGTAACAAATTAGCTTAACCAAATTTTATCCCGATTAATCCTAAACATGCATCTAGTGATTAAAGAAAGTAAAATAAAGCAAAGATACTCACAACGCCGGAGGTACGAGGAAAAATCCAAACGAAAAAAAATCTCGGACGACCCAAGCCAGACAATCACTATGAATAATGGTTTTACAAAGACAGATTAGCGTTACTCCCCACAGGTCTTGACGCTCTTTCTGGTCTTCTACCGTTCTTCAATAGTGCCAGCAAAAATTTCGTCTTCCACGATGCTCATCCACAATACACGCGTCCACGTATGTCTGGGTGTCCACCGATACGGCTTGATTCGTCTACGATGTTGAACACGATATCCGTCGCTTCTCCACCACAAAAACAGCTACACAAGTTGTTCAAAGATGGTTGAACAAGTTCCAAACTTGATGCAAAACGATCTCTATAGCATAATATAATGAAAGATCGGGTTTTAACACACATAAGATGATTTTTCTTATGAAATCCTTCGCAAACTGTTGTGCAAAAAATGTAATTGTGCTCTAAAAATATTTGGCTCTGCACAAACGGAATAACTGAGACGAGACTGCTTTAAATAATATTTTTAAGTCGGTGCAGTCATTCAAACGAAACTCAATGTCATTCGAACGACTTGCCATGTCGTTTGAACGACATGTAATGTTGTTTGAGCGACATTAAATACTATTTTATTTTTGTATGCTTCCTAAGAAATCAGTCCGGCTTTCAAAGGTTTCCAGACTTTGTCTCAGATTAAACATTTTAAAACATATTTATCTTTTATGTTTATCATTTCTTAAAATATTTATTTTAAAATTCATCCTTAAAAAAATTTCGATTTTCAAATCATTTGGCATTATTACCTTGGAGAAATTCGGAATCAATTATTCAATTTGATTGAAGACTTCAAACTTGCATCAATAACACGGCATGATAATACGCTGAAGCTTGGTCGCTACGTCTTCAAATTAACACGTCAAAGACTCGTGAGATCGTGACGATAAAAATTCTATCTATGACTCAAACATGTTTTGTTTTGAGAATAAGTCAAAACTACATTAAGACTCAATTGGAAATTTGGTCCTTACAAATCTCCCCATTTGACTATTTCGGGATAAAACCAACAGCGAAATGCCTAAGTCGGGTCGTCAAGCTGTATGACGCCTAAATCTTATCCCATAACCCCCCCCCCCCCCCCAAAAAAAAAAAAATTACATCATCAGTGCAAGATAAGACTCATAAACAATGGACCGACAAGCATGAAACTATCTTGAATGCCTGAATGTGATGTAGACTTGAAATCTCGAATCTCTTTAGGCATACCTACACACATGAAATAGAAAAATACCCAATGAAGTATGGAGGAACAAATGATATAAATCAATATGAAAACTCAAATCAGAATCATTTGTTATGTGAGTAAATATGAAATCAATTTACAATAAGATCTCATTTTGAATACAAATATGAAACTCACTAAACTCCCCCTACATCACAGACATCTCTCCCCCTTTTTGTCTCGAATGGACAATCCGATAAAAAGATAAACAATTCTAGCATAAACTAATACTAATATGAATAAATCAATATGAATAATAGCTAGAGAAACATGAAACAACTAGCTAAATATGATCAATTAATATCAAATCAGTAGCTAGCAAACAGTGAATCACACAAGAATAAATCAATCCAAGTAGGTGAGATTAAATGTATCAATGCAGTAAAAGATTAAATCTCTAAAAGAAGACTGCATAAACAAAAACCCAATACCAAAAGATGAACAATATGTAGCAGGGTACTGAAACAGAAATCAACCAGAAAAAGTCAAACGGGTCAAACACGGTTGTCGTTCAAACGAGCTAGGGATGTCGCTTAAACGAGATGCGACATCACTCAAACGAAACAGCATGTTGTTAGAACGACATAATCAAACAGTTAGAGCAACCCTTATGGGTAGTCTAAAAGCTCAAATTTATTGTATATGCGTATGTTATGGGTAGTCTAAAAGTTTATATTTGGACGTTGGTAGGTTAAAAAATAACAAATATACAATTGGCATAGTTAGTTTTTTGTGGGACCCACTGTTAAAACGGAACATATTGTTCTGCGTAAGAAAAAAAAAATATATATAAAGCCTAAAATGGAACATGTTGTTCCCCCTAAGCTTTATAACATCTTTCCCTATTTATATTTTGACCCCCACATATTTGCAACGGTTATATAATTTATACAACGGTTATATTTAATTTATCCAACGACTATTTTTTTATTTTTTTTAAATAGTTGGTTCAATTGAACACAAATCATACCCTTAATATTTTTATTCAAAACACTCTCTCATATCTTCGTTTTAAAATTTACCAAATATTTTCTTTTTAGCTGCAATATATATTATTTATTTACCCAAAAATCATTTCAAAAATTTTATATTTGCTTAATTATATTTTATGATCATTTTACAATGGTTCGAGGTCAAAATATGTCTCAAGGTGACGATAAAGTACTATGCACCGCTTATATAAATCAAATAAATGATGGTTTACGAGGAACTAATCGAACTGGCACATTATTTTGGGATGCAGTCACCGAAGAATACAATACAACGACTGCTATCACTGAACATCAGACAGGAGGTAGCATACAAATCCGGTACAACAAAATTTCGAGACACGTAATGTTATATGTTTCTAAATTGAAAGCGACATCGATGACAAGTTGTGGTAGTGGGACTGTGAACACCGACTAGGTAAATTCACTATTATTTTTTAATTTATTTTTAATTATTATTTCTCGTAAATCTGTTGCTAATGAGGTAATAAAATTACATTGTCATATTATTTCAGGTTACTACGGTAAATCTAGCATTCCAGCGAGAGAACAAGGGAAAATCATTGACTTTTGAATCTTGTTACCAAATTTTAAAAGAACTCCACAAATTTAAAATTTTCCAAACATTTGGTTCGCTTCCTCTATCGTAATTTCATGCCCATCATGGTTAAATGGTAGCCTATACATTTGGGAGGGAGGTTCATTTGGTATGCAAATTTCACCGAAGATTTGTCTCTTGCACCGATCGCCTAAGTAATATATCCCCCCATTCTGAGGATCCATAAGAACACAACGTTTGTATGAAATATACTTGGCATGTTGAACAAAGTTGTACAACTCCTCATAAGAGCACGAGTAAGGTCGCCAATAAATTGAACCCGGTGATCGCATTTCAATTTTATTTTTCGCGGTGGGAAAATTGTATTGTATTGACCCCTTCGTCTCCTTACGAGTAAGCCTACTAGATTTCTTCCAGTGATTAATCCTAGGCCAACATTCACTCGTCTCTTCCTTCAATAAAGGACACGCCCTTTGTATGTACTCATACCTGCAAAACTATAAAACAATAATGAGTATTAGATAATATTTATTATATATAAAGCGCCAAAAATAAGGTTTATGTCCATTCTTAACACTTTCCAATATGAGTTGCCAAAAACAATTCAATAAGTCCATATGTCCTCTTGACAAAACATGAAGAGAGTAGTAAATGAGAGCTACAATTGTCGATCCCCAATCATATGCCCCAACAATTTCAAGGTCCTCCAAAGCGACCATCCAACCAATTGGAATGCTATCTTTAGCGATTGGGAAAAAAATATGGCCCACACAAAAAAAGGAACACCCTAGTAATTGAGTCATCACCCACATTTAAATTATTTTTTTATGGCCTCAAACCACTTATTCAGGCTTGAGACTTTAACCCCACACGATTCAGTATAAGATGGTTCAATGTCGGGAAAATATTTGTGTATAATTTCGGCACGGATCTGCGTTTTTCGTCAAGTACAACCAAATATTTTCCATCATACATCGGCACCATAGGACCGCTACCCACGGGGATACTTGAGAAATTTTTTTGGCAACAATCATATGAGACTTATTAGTTAATTACGAAAATATATATAATATTGTTATGATCAGAAATAGTGTAAAAATTACCGGTCAAAAATGTAAAGTCGTATGGGGTAATGGTCATTTCCCCGCTGGGAAGTTGGAACGTGTTTGTTGTGTCCCACCACCGATCACCCAGCGCTTGTACCAATGCCCATTCTGTCTTTGGAATTTGTGCATTCAATAATTCTCTCCAGCCGCTACGATGTATTAAATTAAAAACACAGGGACGAGTTTCCTTAAAATTTGCGTTGGTGGCTCTAAGACTTTGCAAGTTACCACGCATTTTGACTGTGTTGCCATTTGTGATCATGTAAGGAGATGCTTTAATGTGATATTGGTCGTCAACAATACTCCTATAGTTTTCAAATACTATAGGGCGCTCGAAAATACTATTTTCATTTTCAGGTTGTTCATTCCGCCTTTTACGTGAATGTCGTCTAATTTTTTTTCCTAATCCTTCCATAACCCTGAAAAAATTAAAATACATGGCGAAATTTAAAAGTTACTTATTATTCACAAAAATACTAACTACATACATGAAAATAACACTGATTTTTGGCCAATCAATATTTTTTTTAATACTTGCTTAAAAAATCACGTTTATATAATTGTAATTTTTTTGCCTATATATTTGGCTAAAATTTGATTATTTATAACTAATAACTAAATATAACATTAACAGAACATAAATTTGCATTAACATTACGAAATACATAATAAATACCTCAATAACATTAATAGAACATAAAATAACATATATAATTTATAAATAATAAATAAATTAAACAGTAACGGAACATAAAATATTATTAACATTACTAATTTCCTCATAAATACCTCATAAACATTAACAAAACATAGATTTTTTATTACTAAATTTACATTAACATTACTAAATACCTCATAAATTTATAATTATTTATCATTAACTAATTAACATTTACTTCAGATACTTGAACATTTACTAATTAACAAAAAATACAAGAATTTATTTTAGGAAAATAATTACCTGAGATAGTAGCTATACTCGCTCAAAGAGATTTTGATGTGAAAAAAATATTTATGGTGCGGGGGAGTTAAATAGGGCAAAATAAAATTAATATGGTGGTTGCATGGTTGGTAAGGTGGTTGGGGTATTAAATTTTGTGTCTAAAGATAATAACATAAGAATTTAGGGCAGGAAAAATTGATATTTGGAAACCCTTAAGCGGAACATAACATGATGCTCCTCCCAAGGGGTTAGACTTTTCAGCTCCTTCTATTACTTTAAATGGTTACGTCTTCGTTTTTTTCCCGATATTCTGTATTTGCTCTTGCCCATAACATTTTCTCTAGTTTTGATAGGGTTTTTTGGACTAACGGAGTTTATTTTTGCACTGCCCGTAAGGGTTGCTCTTACAGTTTCCCCAGAAAATTAAATAATGTTGCCCAGTGAAACAATTTCCATAAAAGACTGATTGGAAGAGTCTGAAAAATGCCAAACATAAGCAAAATAGTAGCTAAACTAAGAAAACGTAAAACAAACAAATATGAGTAACATGCTAACATAGAACCGATGTGCTCAAACATGATCATGAAATTTATGGGCGTGAACTACAACAAATGAGTCACAATTCCAACACATTGAAACGATCAAAAAGCTCTAATTGATATCAATCAATCATCAAACTTTATCATAGTCATATGTGACAATTAAAGTGTGAGCTTAATGAACTAACCAAACATCATGCACATGAATCCGAAATTTTAACGATTCTACAAACAATAGCTTCATGACACGAATTTTCAACTATAGGATTCTTTGTGCAAACCCGTTTAAAATTTTTAATCCATCCCAACTCTCTCAAATATATCATAATTTCTTTTGAATGAACTGAACTAAATTGGCCCATTTTTGGCATATGATTCTTTTTATTGCCTTATTATTTTTTCAGGCTCTTTTAAATTGTGACTTTCATGACGAGTCAATTTTACACTCTCGTAGCTCTTTCCTGCGAACACTCATCATATTTCAATTTAATCCTCACGGTAAACGTTTATTACATGCACACCTCCTCATTATGTCTACTTACGCATAGATGACAAGATTGAGACTAGAGCGTCTCACCAAACTCAAATATACAAGAGTAGTCAAACATCCATATAAACTTGTAGTGCATATGTGCAATCATGGCATATAAGCAAAGTCAAATCAAAACGCATATCAACTTCGAAAAATCTCATAATACAATGGTTAAGATCATTCTAAGCATCGATAATAATGACCAAATATCCTAGCCACATGGATAATGAAAGGAAGGGGGTCTAAGCACACCAATATGCCACATTAAACATGTTAACTCACGACACAAAAATAAAAAAACTTTTCGCCCATTTTTTTTATAAATATTTTGACTCAAATAAAAGTAAAATATTTTTGTGTTTTTCTCAAAAAAATTTCAAAACCAAAAATCTTTTTATATTTTTGAAATAAGATGCAATAAATGAAAAATATAATACAAAATGATACATATATCATAATACAAGCAAGGAATATATCAAGAGGCGAGGACTAGCACATGATAAACAAGGCGACACTCTCATCCATTAGATCTAGCATGGGGGGAATCAAGAGGAACCAAATGAGAACCATGAAGTTTTATTCCTTAAGCTACCAAATTCGACTTCCTAACTCAAGTAGGTGTAAAATGTCACAAGGGGGTGGGGGGAATTGGAGCAAATTTATTCCTAAACTTCCTAAACTTTCGAGGAGCATTCCTAAGGTCATAGAAAAACTTTTTAAGGTGACCTTTCCTATCACAAAACGTGCAAGTGTAGCGATGGTATGGAAAGTGACCTACATGTGGACCTTTTCTAATGTTCCTATGTGGCTCTCTCACACGTGCAGGGAGAATGGGAACAACCCGATCATCAAAGTCAATACCACCCATATCTCTTAATTTGGACGGTGCCTAGCATCCTATCCAACTTCTCATTTCTATCCTCCAAATCAAACTTAACTCTAGACAAGTCTCTCAAACTCTCCTCCAACTCCTTAATCCTAGACTCATCTAAACGCCTAGACTCCTCAAACTCTAGCAACTACTTTTTCATCACTTCCATCAAACCCTTAAGATTATCTCTCTCACCCTCAACATACTCTAACTTCTCCGTAAGTGTCTTCTCTCGTGCCCTAAGATCCTCAATCTACTCATTACTATTTTCAACGGCACATACTTTCAACTTTTCTTGTAATGTCAAATTTTCTTTTTTAACCTTCACCATCTCCTTACACAATTCATTAAAGGCGAGTTGCAATTTGTTCCCATCTACCTCTTCTCCCTCACTCTCCTCATCCTCACTCACTTGGGATTCACACACAATTGTCTCGGAAGTGTCATGCACATGAGTATCTTCCTGGGAAGATATATCGTCGTCGCTCACATGACATGCCATAAACACAACAAAGCTACGCTTAATGTGGGACTCCTCTCCCTCTTCTGGTTCACTATCACTTAATGTGGCATTATATGCAATTGGTTACTTGCCCTCTTTCTTAAGTCTAGTGGGTAACTTCTTTAGTTTGTGACAATAACCCTCACACCCAAAACTCCTATTCGACTCATCCCTTTTTGGTTTCTCATTTTCAATTTTAGGGATTCTGGTATCCTTGTGCTTTTTAAATTTTTCAAAGTTTTTAGCATCTTTCGATTGCCTTTGAAACTTGATAACCTTTTTGAATTTCTTTGTCAACAAGTCCATATCCTCAATGTCGGAATCGGAATTATCATCCGAAATTTTTATTTCCTCCTTCCGGGTTTTCAAAGCAATGCCCTTTTCTTTCTTAGGCACTTGCTTGGAGTAACATATCAAGCTCATAAGTTTGTAAGTCACCTACAAGGTCTTCTAATTTCGTTGATTCAAGCATGCCTAATGAGTTTAAAATGGTCACTTTGGGATCAAATCTACTCGGCAACGATCTTAGAATTTTTTCTATAACACGGTTGTCGACTATCTTTTCCCCCAAGTTAAACAAAGAGTGAATAATTTTAGATAATCTAGAATAAAATTCATCACAAGTCTCACTTTCTAACATTTTAATCGTTCAAATTGAGTAGTGAGATTTTGAAGTTTAGACGCTTTGACCGTGCTAGTGCCCTCGTGTGTGAGTGCCAAAACATCCCAAGCTTCTTTCGAAGTTTCACAAGTCATGATTCTATTATACTCTTCTTATGTGACATGTGAGGAAATCAGCTGCAAACCCTTAGAATTAAAAAGAGACAATTTATGTTCACCCTCGGTCCAAGTATCAATTGGTTTTATGTTTGTAACATCACCCTCTCTAACTACCGGAGGTGACCAGCCTTTTTAAACCGCTAACCACACCCTATCATCAATAGCTTTTAAAGCACTTCCCATTCGCATTTTTCAATAGGTGTAATTAGTGCCATAAAAAATGGGAGTTTTCAAATTTTCTATTCCATTAAAATTCATCTTTAAAAACAAACGTGATCATAACAAATGAAAACTTGTTTCTAGCTCTGATACCAGTTTATAGGTTCCAAAATAACCAAGTGCAAAAAAAGTGTGTTTCAAACCAAACCAAGTTGTGTAACAAATTAGCTTAACCAAATTTTATCTTAATTAATCATAAACATGCATCCAGTGATTAAAGCAAGTAAAATAAAGTAAAGATACTCACAACGCCGAAGGTACGAGGAAAAACTCAAACGAAAAAAAACCTCGGACGACCCAAGCCAGACAATCACTATGAATAACAGTTTTATAATGACAGATTAGCCTTACTCAACGACTCGATTACCACAGGTCTTGACGCTCCTTCTGATCTTTTGTCGTTCTTCAATAGTAACCACGCAGAAAATTCGTCTTCCAATAATGCTCGTCCACAACACACGCGTCCACGTATGTCTCGGTGTCCACCGATACGGCTTGATTCGTCTACGATGTTGAACATAATATTCGTCGCTTCTCCACTGCAAAACCAGCAACACAAGTTGTTCAAAGATGGTTGAACAAGTTCCAAACTTGATGCAAAACGATCTCTATAGCACATGATAATGAAAGATCGGGTTTTGACATACAAAGGATGATTTTGCTTATGAAAATATTTACAAACTGTTATGTAGAAAACGTAACAGTGATCTGAAAATATTTGGCTTTGCACACACGGAATAACTGAGACAAGACTGCTTTAAATAATATTTTTAAGTCAGTGCAGTCGTTCAAACGAAACCCAATGTCATTCGAACGACTTGCCATGTCGTTTGAACGACAGGCAATGTCGTTTGAGTGACATTAAACACTCTTTTATTTTTGCACGCTTCCCAAGAAATCAGTTAGAGTTTCAAATGTTTCCAAAATGACTTTGTCTCACATTAAAAACTTTAAAACATATTTATCTTTTATGTTTATCATTTCTTAAAACATTTATTTTACAATTCATCCTTAAAAAAAAATTCGATTTCCAAAATCATTTATCATTCATAGCTTAGAGAAATTCGGAATGCATTATTCAATTTGATTGAAGACTTCAAACTTGCATCAATAACACAACATGATAATACGCTGAAGCTTGGTGGCTACATCTTCAAATCAACACGTCATAGACTCATGGGATCGTGCAATAAAGAATCTATCTATGACTCAAACATCTTTTGTTTCAAGAATAAGCCAAAACTACTTTAAGACTCAATTAAAAATTTGGTCCTTACTAGTATAAAAAATATTGATAAAAAAACTCAAATACATCTTGAAATAATAGGAAAAAGGGCATTTAAAATTATAGTAAAACTTTAAAAAAATATTAAGAAAAGCTTCTAAAAATCTGGGAATAGCAGAAAAAAATTTTAACAATTCAAATATACTATGAAAAAACTTTTAAAAGTCTAAAAATAATAGGTAAAATATTTTAAAAGTAAGAATAATATTTTTCAGAAAAAAAAAATGTTTTAAAAGAATGATTTTTTCATGAAAAAAATTCCAGCCAATAAAAAATTGATCTAAGAAAACAAAAAAAAATGATTTCTAATAACAAAAAAACTGATTTAAAAAATAAGAAACTATTTTTCATCGAAAAAAAAATCCAGCATGAGAAAACACAAACAAAAAATTGATTTCACCCCCCCCCCCCCCCCTCTCCAAAAAAAAGTCATTCCCTTCCAACACCACTCTTTTCTCTTCCACAATATCCATTCCATCCATTTAAAAAATAAAAGCTAGCTTCAATACTCATTTTCCTTGCCCAACAAAATCAAAAATCCATGAAATACATACCTAGCTTTAATACACATTTTTTTATGTGTTGTGTGTGTATGTATGTGTGCATGTGTAAAAAGAGACAAAATTATTTTTTTTTTCTTTTTTAACATATGAGGTTAAAATACCAAAATATTCCTTCAAAATATCACCTATCATGCGCACGATCCACTTTTTCTTTCAAAAATTAATGGTGTTAACGATACGGGGTTACTTGTAGTCGTTTAAGAAGTTCAAGGTATTAAATGCCAAAAATAAAAGTTCGGGTGATAAAATGAAAAACGAAATAAAGTTCAAGGGTAAAGTATAATTAACCATGTATGCATTTAAGGTTACGGAGGTAAAATGATACATGGTTAAAGTTTGGAGGGCGAAACTAATCAACCCCATCCCAAAGGGTTAATATGGTTTACCTATTTTTATGAGAGGCGAATGTGTAAGTAGTTAAGTATCGTTGATTAACTAAGTATCGAACGTGTTCAATACTTACCCAGTGTTAATCACCGGTAAGCCAAGCATTATTCGCTTGTTAAGGGTCTTAGTCGGACAATAATTATCCGTCAACGAATCTTTTAGAGTTGTTGTCTCATCTAGATAATGATCATTTGTCATAGCCCTCAAACCCAATTTAACGCATGTAATTATTTATAGCAATCGATAATAAAAAACTTAGGATAAAACTTGATAAGGACAACATTTTTCATTATTAAAATATACTATTGCTATACCAACCCAACCCTCATTTATACCATTTTACGAGTACCATTTTCATTATAATGCTTTTAAGAGCACCATCGTTATGACCATCCATAGTATTTGTACATTGTCACACCGAAATGCTTAAATATTAGTTTGGCACATCAAAATTAAGGTTTTATCGCACAACTTTAGCAAAATAAATGACAAAATATTAAGAGAAAAAGTCTCGCGACAGTTGGATTGCCGTATGTAAGGTTAAAATAAAGAAAACAATGAAAAATGTTTGCACATCAATCCAACTTAGGCTTGTCAACGGATCGAATTACGACTGAATTAAGGCCAATTCATATACGTTTATTAAGAAAATTATCAGCTCGGACAGGATTCGGATCATATAGCGGAGCTTGAATATTTCAATCCTAACAATATCGGATCAAATATTATCTAACCCAATTAAGAAAAAAACATATAATACATAACATTAATAATAACTTAGATTTTAAAATGAATAAATTAAGGCTTATAAAAATGTGTAACATGTAATATTTATTTCTTTAAGTGTAATAATAATCATGGTTATCGGCTAAACGTATTAATTATGTAATATTTAATATTTTATTTATTTAATATACTAAATCGAATTAAATTTTTAACAGATCGGATATTGTATTCTCCAAATTCGATCTATTTACTAATCAGGAAAATAGATAATTGGTTATCGGGTTATCGGATCGCATGTACCAATCCATATCTGAATAAATACTCGGTTCGGATTCAGATCAAAATTCAATCCATTGATAGACCTAAATGTTCCGCAACCACATGCCTTAACGCACTCGGTATAACAAATATTATAGCAAAACAACCTCAAATTTATTACTTTTTTTTAACAAAATGGTAATTCGATTATTACACTAAAAAGTTTTTATTTTTATTTTATTTACTTAAAAACCATGTTATGAGATGGTCCAAAAGGGAGACGTGACAATTTGTATTTCCCTATATACTTTTTTTTTCCAGACGTGAACCTGAAGCAACAGTAAAGTTGTTTTATTGTGACTTAAAGGTCACAATTTCGAGTTCTGAAAACAATATGTAAGAGTAAGACTGCATACATCTAATTCTCCTAGTATCCCACAATGGAGGGAGTGTTGTGCACTGAGTTTGCTCTTTTTCATATACTTTTCTTGATTTTCTTAAAGGGTAATTCTACACTGATGAAGGAACCACATACATTTTTATAGACATGCTAACGTATTGTGTCTATTTTAATTGATTTTTAAGATTTACCTATTATCATTTAAACTATCAAGAAACGCAAATACAACATATCAATATATCTAAAAAAAAATATGTTAGAATCATGTATCGCTCTAGATTGGGTGGTGATATTTGCATCCCAAAAAATTCTTCAAATCATCACAAAAAACTCACTTTTATCTCCGTAACACCACAAATTAACACTACAAAATATAGCCGTGAAAATGGGTACTACGGCGAAGATTAGTCGTGAAAATGAGTGTCACGGTCAAAGTTAACCGTAAAGATGGTATGACGGTCAAAATTAACCATAAAAAGGATATCACGATCCGCATTAACCGTGAAAATGAATATCACGACAAACCTTGACTGTGAAAATGAGTACCATGATCAAAATTAATTGTAAGATTTTGTTGAATTAAATAATAAAAAAAATAACTTTCTTTTATAATATTTTATTAAACTTAAATGGGTGCAAAAGTCACGGCCCTCTAAATTTATTCTTTCTTGTAAGCTTCGACGAAGAATTAGTCGGTGGCTACGTGGACACTATTCTGTGACTCTTGTTACAAGATGTGACTTTATAACATACAAAATAAACTTGGCTGGATAGCGGTCATATCCCTACCGACAATAAACTATATGTAGCATTATTTAAAACAATTATAGAGGGTCCTGATATGATGATATAAATTAAAGAATAGCAACAAGAAAATTTAATACATTTATTCCCCTTCACCAACACGAATGGCCAGTTTTGCTTTGGTCATCCTGAGGTGGACATGTTGATCTCTGTAGGATAGTTTATTGTTTTATTATTAAGCAAATAAAATGCAAAGCACTTTTGTAATGATTTTTAAGAAAGAAAGATTGAAAACGTGCAAGGGTTTTAGTGGGCCATGGAGTGAAAAATAGAGTATTCTTGTGTTGACCTTCTACAAATATGCAACGTGAGACTCATATTTTATCTATTAAAATAATTAAAACTATTTTTAATATTATTTTAAGAAACTTTTATTAAGCTGTGAGGTTCATTATAATTTTAATTTTACAAGAGTCAATCCATAAGAAGAGTGAAGTTCAAAATCATTCTGCAGAGCTGGTCAAGTCCATTGCCTCTTGGAGCATGATTAGGCTCAAGTTGAAGTTGAGTATACCATGTAGAGGTAAAGAAAAGTGAATTTGACTAATTACAATTTCACCAAATTTTACATAATACATAATTGAAAAGCGTAAAAATTATTGGAATTCGTTTGATTGTTTCAAAATTAGAAATTGATTCATTAATAAATTGATTAATTTACAAATTAATTTATTAATTGTGTTTGATTTTATTAATGAAATGATTTATTAATGGACACATTAACTCACACGTAGTAGTGGCAATATGTGGTCCAAATAATAAAATAACTGATATTAGTCCAGTCATCTAAATATGTAGCGCATATTAGAAAACTATGAGTTACATATGGGGCCCATATTCCAAAGTTATGAGTTAAATATGGAGCGCATATTTGAAAGCTAAGAATCAAATATAGAGCCCAATTTTAAAAGATACAAATCAAATATAATACTAATTTTTAAAAGTTGTGAGTAAAATATGAGTTATTTTTACATATACCTCGAATTGTAATATTTACTTTAGTAGAAAAATAACGGGTTGACCCAACCCATATTTGATTCGCCCATATTTGGCCCGGCTCACATTTAACCCAACTCATATTTGGCACAACCCACATTTAGTCCAACACATATTTGATCCGTCCAAATTAGGCCTAGCCCATAATTTTGTCAATGCTACTCATATGTAAAATCTGAAATTGAATAATTTTACCAAAAGCATTAAATGCATCAATTTGAAATATGAGTCACATAAAATGCATGATTCTCTCTCTCTTTTCCTCCCTCCCTCCTCCCCCTCACTCACTCTCTCTTGATTTATTTTATTTGTTTTTATATTTCTTTCATAGAACCTAACCATCAATTTCGAATTACCAAACACTGCAAAAAATTGAATTTAAACTCATTTCAAATCTCATTTATTCTGAATTAGTGAATTGTAAATGAGCGGATTTGAAATGAGTTTAAATCCAATTGTGCGTAATATTTGGTAATCTGAAATTGATGTTAAGAGTATATGAGGAAAAAATATAAAAACAAATTAAGACAGAGGGGGGCAGGGGGAGGGGAAAAGGGAGGGAAAAAGAGAGAGCAACATAGACTTTATGCAACTCCTATTTCAAATGGATGCATTTCACGTTTTTTATGAAATCGTCTAATTTCAGATTTTACACGTGAGCTAAAATGGGGCAATTAATTAATCATTTCATTAATGAAATCAAACATAATTAATGGATAAATTTGTAAATGGACCAATTTATTGATGGGTCAATTTACAATTTTAGGACAACCAAACGGAGCCTAATTCACAATGTGAATCAATTTATATAATTAAATAATATGTCCAACCAAACAGGACCTTAATGTTTAGTCTTTAAGTCTAAGTAATTTTTTTTTTATGTTTCAAAAAATCCCTTTTTTGTTTTTTTGACAATTTTTTCTTAAGGTTAAGGCTAATGTTGTATGTAAAAATTACTTTCCTACATGGACCAATGAGAAAAGGACATTTGTCCTCCTATGTGCTACCTTAGCTGGCTTGGTCGACTCCAGAAGCACTTAGTCAGCCAGTCGACCGACCAATCTCAAGAATATGAATCATCAAGAATAGCAAAGGTTACTGAGATGGAATAACGACAAACACTGAATATCAACAGTCTTATTTATTGTATACAGTTGTAAATGCCTGAAAATATAAAGGCATTTTATATCTTGGGTTCCTAACCAGTATAAACACATGATCTCCCTTAGCTCAAAGGGACGATTCAATCCAGCGCAAGCACACCCAACAATGAGCTATTGTAATCACTTGAAATAATACTAATAGTGGACGTAGGCTCTTCTTATAGCCGAAGCACTTTAAAAACCTTGTTTGTTGTTATTTTCCTTGCTTATTTATCTTTATTTATCTGTGATTATAAATTTGAACCCCCTCCATTTTTAGACATCAACAGCTAAGACAAAAAAAATAGTGAATTTTTATATAGTGAGAGACCTTTTGGAACCAATTAAAAAATTGAACTAAACGTTAATTGAAAAATGACGACGAACTTAAATGAAATGACCCTTGAATATATGCTACTTGTAATTGAATTTTTTTTCCCCGTGATAAATTAGAGCATTTCACATACCATACAATTAAGTGTGTATTGTGTGAAATTGGATGAAAATGTAATGGAGATGATCCAAGTCCAAGAAAAAAACTTTTCTTTTTCCTGTCATATTTCCATTTCTCCTTAAAATATCATTTCAATCATAAAGTTGTTAAAAAAATGTAACACGCTGTATGTTTTATCATTGAAGGTGATTAAGCTACGATATCAAATTATATCAGCCGTTAAAATTAAATACTATCATTAGCATGTGACAGAAATATGAGACATTTATAAAAAAAATCACAATATATAAATCAAGATAATTCGACAAATATAATAAATCAAGATAATCTAATGAATATAAATTATACATCACAATAAAATCCATCACCATGCTAAGTTCCAATACAAAATCTCAATACCAAATATAATAAAACTCAAATGAAATAAATGTAACTACAATTGGGGAGATTTTGTAGTTGCCTTTATTTCATTTGAGTTTTGTTATATTTGGTCCCAAAATAATATTATTAGAGTTTAGCACGGTGATGTATTTTATTGTGGTGTATGATTTGTATTCGTTGGATTATCTTGATTTATATCTTAAAGAAGTTTTAAATGTCTTATATTTCTTTCATATGCAAAGGATGGTATTTAATTTTAACGCCCGGCATAATTTGGCATCATAGCCTGACCCTTAATGAAAAAATACGTGAGGTGTTACAGTTGGTACCAGAGCATAATTTTAGATCTCGAGAGTTTTGAGTTCGTTATAGTCTTCCACGTTGCCTTTATTTGATTTTTTTAATTGATTTGAACACTCTAGACTTCTGATTCTGATGTTGCTTGTTTCCATCTTTTCATATGGAGAACACTAGGAGATTTGGAAATATGAGAAAAGGTTCATTTTATGGTTCCTCCCTTCAGGCTAGGCAGGGACAATTTCTTTTGAGAGTCGAGGAGCTAGCGGCTATTATTCGTGAGGCAATAATCGCAAGTATCGATGTTGGTAGATAGAGGTGGGGAGCCCCAGAAGGGCAACGACAGGTTGAAGTCACTTCAAGATGGGATAGGGTGGAGGTCAACTTCGGCAAGGGAAACCCTACCACTTTTTATCGGGGGACCACCAGTGAAGATGTGATAAGAAGAGGCATTTGAGGATGGTGGATTGCACGGATGTACAAAAGCAGATGTTAGGTATGTTTGAGTTAACTGGAGATGCATTATAGTAGTTGGAGAATGTCACCACACCCGATGATAGAGATTATCGGAACCATGAAGACTTTTGGGTGAAATTTAATGATAAATATATTTCTTATTCGATTAGGAGTACGGGGAAGAAGGATTTTCTGGATTTAGAGCAGGGCTCAAAGTCAATTGTTGAATATGGATAGAAGTTCACTATGACATCCCTCCATATTAAATACCGGGTAATCAATCATATATTAAATTAAAATAAAATATCCCGGTGGTTCATTCTTAGCATCACTATCGAAAACCATTAATTAATAACCACTTATTAGTTAGTTAAACCGGTACCAAATTTTAATATTTTTATTTTTAACATGCGACAACATAAATTAATAAATAATTGAATCATCATGATCACCATCAACCAACATAATAAATAGAAAAATGACGGAATAAAATAAATAGGATGAGAATCGACACTCTAGCCTAAAATCCAATAAAGTAATCCAAAAATGAAAATTAGTCCAACAACTCAAAGGTAAAGATAGAAATCTACTGTCTCTGAAATACTGTCTGAATACGAGAGGGCGACATGCCCGACTGAAATAGATAACTCATAAGGAAGAAATGAGAAATATGGACGCGTCTACTACCGAGGTTTTGCAACTTCCACAGCAGCTACAGCATGTCAAATGATGTGAACTCCTAGGTCTGGCGTCCTTGTGGTTGGGCACCTAAAATTGTTTTTGAAAAAAGAATTATGAAATGGGTCAGAGCCCAAATAAAACAGTTTTAAAAAAACAAACAAGTGTTTAAAAAGCATTAAGAGAAAATATTATATACATGCGTGCTCTCACTTGAGATCCTCACCCCTCAACTATTGTGCACGCCTAACGTACTACTCTAACCAACCTAGTTATGATACCCACATAACTAGTCTGATTCATATCTCTTCCCGTCTAATAATTAATAATGTCTACTCATATTATTCGTATAACACGCTACTACATATCCCATTAATTTATATTCATTAAGGGTTACGAGTTTATAATTCAATTATCGTACTCTTAGAATAACTTAGATATCACTATTTGTCATACATACTAATTCACTCGTAGTAGGATCAATCACGTGTAGATATATATTTATATAACTTATAACATATATATGTATACATCACCCCTAGGTGGAACCTGCGGTGCTGGCATACTCTGCTATTGAGTCCCGGTACATCACGTGCTAAGTAAGGACATCGATTCGAATAATCTCTTTCGAAGCACAAATCAAATCACACATATTGAAGGCGAACATAGCTCTAAGCCTTTGGGATACGCTCATATTTGACGCACCCAAATGACCGATCACATCCTCATTCACACAAGTGGTGCTCAATCCGTAAGGTCTATGTTCGGAGGTACAAATCAATATCCCCCCTCCCCTAGTGGGCTTATCAGAATAAGACTGTCCACGACGCGAAATCTCCCGTGATAGCAAGTAGCCTAGGTATGATTACACATAGAAATATCAAATAATAGGTATTCACACCACTTATATATATGAGGACATTTTTTTAAAATAGTAAAAAAAATATTTTTGGGTTGATTTTTTTTTATGATTTTTAAACATTTCAATAGAACCATAAAAAATAATCAGCTCAAAATGAAGTTTTTTGCTATTTTAAAAAAATCGATCAAACTTTGTCAGTTTTTAATAACTTAAATACTAACAAAGTTTGACCGATTTTTTTAAAATAGTAAAAAAAATCATTTTGAGCTGATTTTTTTTATATGACCCTACTGAAATGTTTAAAAACTATATAAAAAAATTAGTTCAAAAATATTTGTTTTACTATTTTATCAAAATTGATCCGCGCCGGCGGTATGTAAATAGAGGTCTTCATGAGATCCTCTCTCTCTCTCTCTCTCTCTCTCTCTATCTCTATCTATCTATCTATCTATCTATCTATCTATATATATATATATATATATACACACACACACACACACACACACACATACATTAAGTTTAGGTATACATGTAACCTATCTCATATATCCATATGTAGTATAGTAACTCTCGAATATTCTACGTATCATTACATTACTATTATACTTCTCACCGTATAATTCCAATCACCTCCTGGGCTCGAAAGGTTACCAATGGTCCCATCAATAAATTCAGTAGGTATCTTACTAATGTCTTACTGGTCTGATCATACGTCTTCTCAATTTTTCCTTGACATGATAAAATTCCCCGAATTAGGTTTTATTAACACATTACCAAATCGGTTATAGCCTCAAGTTCTCCTTTTGTAGCTACTATTATCCTCATCATTAGCCTACTGCTCATTAGAATATCTCTCATTAGATCAGAATGACTTCAAAGGTTAACCCAATCATTTTCCATGAGTTCTAAGTAAAAAATGACAAAATTGTGAAATTCTGGGAAACCGAATCGATCAGGCCTTGGTCCGAATCAATTCGATGTAGCATTTATCATCTTCTTCCCTACATTGTTACGGGAATCCTCCATTGTTAAACCTCCAAATCGACATTACACCTCCCCAAACTCCAAACTAAGTATACCCAACATCCTATTTACATATATAAATGAATTCCAAAGTCATAGAATCATTAAATCCACATAAAACACCATTGAATTAAATTAATTCCAACAATAAATCTTAAAAACACCTAGATTTTCATATTTGTCCAAGAACTTCAAGAAAGAATCATATTTCTTCACATGTTTACGTCACTAATATGTCAGATTCATTTTACATGCATATTAGATTACACCCAACATAATTTCTACCCAAGAATCATGATTTAATCTTCCAATTTCATGCCAAATTCTTTTATTCATTCATAAAATCATTCCTACGCTAACATGGATAACATATGTTCTCAAATTATAGCAAGATAAACACTTGACCATTTTCGTAGGTCTGAATCTCTGTAGAAGAGAGGTATAGGCGTGATCCTCTTCTCCTGATCTACGCAACATCGGTGTTTTGGTGCAAGAAAGGTGTAGGATAAATTTTAGGACTCCTCTTTCCTTCCTCTTATGGCCTCTTTGTAACTGGGTAACTTCTAATCTTCGAAGACCTAACTTATCAGATGATATAAGCCAATGAATTTCGTAGGCCCTCCTTCCTCAAAATTACAAAAGATCGAAATACCCTCCCGGGATGTCGATGTGGCCTAAAATTGCCCCGGGACCCAAACTAAACTCTTGAGTACAGTTTTCTGACTATTTCGACCCTTCCGGACGCATTGGCGCACTCGAAACGACCATTTTAAATATAAAAAGTAAAATTATATTTTATTTTCAAATTAAGTCCCGACACGATTGACACACGCATCCCGACTAAAATTGCCTTAACTGTCGTATTTTTTACTCACGACAATTATAATATTTTCTTATCATTATTATTACTCAGTCACTAAGTAATATTCAATATAAATAAATAAATATTAACCCTTATCTCGCTAATTAATATTTAATTTTTTGGACTAATTTTTTCAAATATAATTTAATTAATCCCAATTAATTTCCAATTTAAAAATCAATAGCATTACGGGGTGTTACATACTTACCCCTTAATAGCGAAATTTCGTCCCAAAATTCGAAAGAAGGAAATACATGTTATGAATAACTTTGGATACTTTTGGCACATCTCATCCTCGTGCTCCCAAGTGGACTCATTGGTATTATGGTGCCCCCATTGAACCCATAAGTGGAACTACCTTCGACCTGAGTCTCCTCTCGCTATGGTTTGAGATAGAAATCGTCCTCTCCTCATATGATTAATCGGATTGCAAATCAATCTCCTCCAAAGAAATGTGAGTGTGAGCCAACTCATCCCAAAGATACCGCCTCAACGAAGAAATATGAAATACATCGTGAATCTGATGCAAATGCTCAAGTAACCTAAATTTGTATGCAACTCGTCCAATCCACTTAATGATAGGTAATGGCCCCACGTATCTCAGTACCAACTTCACTTTCTTCCCGAACCTCGTCATCCCCTTCATAGGAGATACACATAGCAACACCTGATCCCACACATTAAACTACAGGAAGTACCGCTTAGCATCCGCATAACTCTTTTGTCGATCATGGGCTATCCGTATATGGCTCCGAATCATCTTAATCTTATCTGAAGTATCCTGAATCAACTTTGACCCGAGAAACTTAATGTCCCCAGCCTCCATCCAATAAGCAGACGAACGACAAGGTCTACCGTACAACGCCTCGAATGGTGCCATGCCAATCGTGAAATGGTAGGAATTACTATACGCGAACTCCACCAGTGGAAGATACTGCTCCTAACCTCCCCCAAAATCAAGGATATACATCCGTAGCATATCTTCTAACATCTGATTAGTCCTCTTCGTCTTCCCTTCTGTCTGTGGGTGATAAGTCGTACTCAATCGCAACTCGGTTCCCGTAGCCTCCTGAAAACTCTCCCAAATTGAGACACAAAAATCTTATCCCTGTCGGATATAATATCTAATGGAACCCCATGCAATCTCACTATCTCAACACTTCAAATCTGGGCATACTATCTCATAGTGTAATCAGCCTTAACTGGGAGTATGTGAGCTACATTAGTCAAATGATCCCTTATCACCCATAGGAAATCACAACCTCACTGTGAAGTAGGTAATCCAGTAATAAAATCTATGAAAATGCTATCCCATTTCCACATTGGGATCTCTAACGGCTGTAGGACCCCTGTCGGCATCTGATGGTCCACCTTCACCAACTGACAAATGGTACACCTCGAAATAAACTTGGCGATGTCTCTCTTCATCCCACTCCATCAGTACTGTCGTCTCATGTCTTGATACATTTTATCCCCTCCAGGATGTAACGTAAATCGGGACTCATTTGACTCTACTATGACTGCATGTCATAACTCCTCCCCCTCTGGGATAACCAATCTCCTATTAAATAGTAATCCTCCCTCTGAACTCATGGAATATGACTCTGCTCCCCTGGCTAAGCGTTATTTAATCCACTCCTTACAAAAAGAATATGCTTCCTGTTCATGTACCACGCTCGTGACAATATGAGGGGAGAGGTCATAACTGACATAAACGATCGGGCAACCGAATCCTCATGTTCCAACTCCTTCCATTTCGCCTTCCACACTTCAGCCACATCCCTTACTAGCCTGCGGCTCAACACGTCTACCACCACGTTAGCCTTTCTTGGGTGATATTGGATGTCAAACTAATAATCTTTCACAAATTCAAGCCACCTGCGCTAACGCATATTCAGTTATTTCTGAGTGAACAAGTACTACAGTGACTTACGATCTACGAACGGATGAAATCTTTCTCCCAGTAAATAGTGTCTCCTAATTTGCAATGCAAACACGGCTGTCGCTAACTCCAAGTCATGGGGTGGGGTGGGGTAATTTCTATCATGAGGCTTAAGCTTGCGGGAAGCATACGTTATAGCCTGATCCTCCTGCTGTAACACACCTCCAAGTCCCTGTAGGGACACGTCCGTGAAAACAAGGTACTCTACTCCTTCCATGGGAAGTGCGAGCACGGGTGCTGAAGTCAACTTGTCCTTCAGCTCATCGAAAGCCAACTGAAAAGTGTCATCCCACACAAACAGTAATCAAATTAGTCAATGGACCCGCAATCTTCGAGAATCCCATAATAAATCGTATGTAGTACCTGGTTAACCCTAAGAAACTGCGCACCCCTGTTGGTGTCGTGGGTTGTCCCCACTCCCTCACCTCTGACACTTTACTCGGGTCCACTAATATCCCCAACTCCGAAATGATATGCCCCCAAAATTGTACCTCACATATCCAGAACCTTCATTTCTCAAACTTTGCATACAACTGATGCTCACACAATGTCTGTAAGACCCGATGCAAATGCTCGACAAGTTTCTCCTCGATCCGGGAATAAATCAGAATGTCATCAATGAAGACGATAATAAACTGATCCAAGAACTCTCTGAACACCCTATTCATCAAGTCCATACATACGACTGGCCCATTGGTTAGCCCAAATGGCTTAACACGAAACTCATAGGACGCATATCTCATCAAGAGGCAGTCATAGACACGTCCTACTCCCGGATGCGCAATTGGTGATACCCGAATCTCAAATCTATCTTTGAGAAGTAGGAGGATCAACTCAACTGATCTAATAAGTTATCGATTTGTGGAAATGAATATTTATTCCGTATCGTGACTTTATTCAGTTCCCAATAATCCACACACAAGTGTAAACACCCATCTCTCTTCTTCATAAATAATACTTGGGCACCCAAGGTGACGTACTACGACGTATAAAGCCCTACCCCAATAATTTCTCAATTTGATCTCGTATCTCCCTCATCTCCATTGGAGCCATACAATATGGTGCATGAGTTATTGACTGAGTGCCCGGTGCCAAGTCAATGACGAACTTGATCTTTTTACTAGAGGTAGTCCCGATATCTCCTAAAACACATCGAAAAACTCACATACGACTAGGATCGAATAGAGGGAAATCACCACCCCCTGAGAGGTCTCCTCTTCTATGTAGTACAAATGAGTGGGAGATCCTCCCTCAAGATGAGGCATCGCCACTAAGAACATCTCCTGATCGGGGATCGCAAACACTATGTTCCTACTATAGCAGTCAATCATGGCCCTATACTCTGCTAGCCAATCCATGGCTATGATGGTGTCACACTCTGACATATCGAATACAAGCATGTAAGCAGGCAAAACTAATCTCCCAATATCTATACTCACTCCCTGACAGATAAAGAATATCAACATCCCATTACCCAGTGGCGAGTCTACATATGTAACTGTACTAACTGCCGTCTCTAATAACCACGCGACTCGTGCAAATGTAGTAGCTATGAATAAGTGTGGATCCCCAGTGTTAAATAAAATGTGCCCCAAAGTGCCTTGGATAAGAAACATACCCTCAATAGCGGGTGGAGCCTGTGGAGCTGCAACCTGGTGGACGTGATACACGCGCCCATACTATAACTTTCCCTGTTGAAACGGTTGGTTCTGTAGGTAAGGCTAGTATGGGTGCTGGTGCTGGGAGGGCAACGGGGAAAATAGGTATCTGAAGCTCCTAGCGGCCTCCCTGCTGCCGAACCTTGCCCTTATCAGGGAAATCCTGTCGCTTGTGGCTAATCTTGCAACAAATAAAACACATGCCCGTAAAATTACCCCCTGATGGGCTTAACCCTGCTATCCATTACCACCCCTACCCTAGCCTTGTTGGCCTTGATTGAATCACTGCTGGCCCGATCGAACCTGGTGGACCTGCCTGAATCCACCCTTTCCCTGTCGATAATCCCTTAAACGGAACCTCTTAACAGCATCCCCCTGGTAGGGACCCTACCTCTGCTGAGTCTGAGTCAGTTGTGCCCTGTCTGCACTTCTACCCCCAGTCCTGCCCTGTTAGCTGGACTCTCCTGCTCGTTTTCTCCCCTTAACATGAAAGTGAAGGTCCTGGAAATGTAACAGAGCAACGTTTAATACCTTAGTGTATGTCTTCAAAGGAGGATTACCTAACAGATGTTGTCATATCCTCCAAGTAAGGCCATCCATAAATAAATGTATCCTCTTCTCCTTGGTAGGTACCTCTCCTGGAATGAAGTTAGCTAACCTCGTGAATTCTTCCTCATACTCAACCATTGTCTTTCCCTCCTGGGTGAGATCTAGTAGTTTTTGCCTCATCTCAGTCTGGATGGCAGATGGGAACTCTTTGCCTTCAAATCGCTCCTAAACTCCTGTATCGACGTATTGTCTCTTTCTTTCGCGGTGGGAACAGACTCCCACCATTGCAGTGCGGCCTCAACTAGCTTAAATGTAGATAAAATCTGGCTCTGAACTCCCGTGCACTCGTACATCCTCAAATGCCTCAGGATGTCTTTCTTCCATTGGCTAGCAACCACCACATCTGAACTCCCGTGGAACTCGGGAGGGTATGCCTTCTAGAAGGCATCTCTAACTCTCTCCCAAGCAGAAGGGAACGTCTGCATCAGAGCTGGTGCCACAACCTATGCCTGGGGTGGTGCCTGCTATGCAATTGTATCCAATATTTCATTAACTACTTATGCAACTATGGCGGCAACCTCTGCAGTATTTATGGTACCCTGGGCTGTAGCTGGCCGAGGCTCTGGCTATGCCTCTGGGGTGCTCGTGGTGCACGTCGAGAAGGCATCTGAAACGAGAAAGAATTTTCCATCAGTCCACAATTCAATAGGTCTTAAAATAGCTGAAGACGTAAATGTGTAATAAAGAATACAACAGTCCTAATAATAGGTCTCTATATCAAAGAATGCTATGTTGAAAATCATAGTAAGCCGCACAAATCCTAAAGACAGTAAAAACTTATGCTCTGATACCATCTATGACACCCCGCCCAATTAAATACCGTGTGATCAGTCCTTTATTAAATTAAAATGAAATATCCTCGTGGTTTATTCTTAGCATCACTGTCGAAAATCATTAATTACTAACCACCTATTAGTTAATTAACCTGATACCAAATTTTAATCTTTTTATTTCTAACATGCGACAACATAAATAAATAGATAATTGAATCATCTTCATCACCATCAACAAAGATAATAAATAGCAAAATGACTGAATAAAAATAAATAGGAATGTAATGAACACTCCAGCCTAAACTCCAATATAGTAATCCATAAATGAAAATTAGTCCAACAACTGAAAGGTAAAGATAGAAATCCACTGTCTCTGAAATACTGTCTGAATAAGAGAGGGCGACATGCCCGACTGAAATAGATAACTCATAATGAAGAAATGATAAATATGGATGCGTTTACTACCGAGGTCCTGCAACTTCCACGGCAGCTGCAGCACGTCAAATGATGTGAATTCCTAGGCCTGGTGTCCATGTGGTTGGGTACCTAAAATTGTTTTTGCAAAAAGGATTTTGAAATGGGTCACAGCCCAAGTAAAATAGTTTTAAAAAAAATATAGCAAGTGTTCAAAAATCATTAAGAAAACATATTATATACATGTTAGTATTGCGTGCTCTCACTTGAGATCCTCACCCATTAACTATTGTGCACGCCTAACATACTACTCTAACCCACCTAGTTATGCTACCTACCTAACTAGTCTGAATCATATCTTTTCATGTCTAATAATTAATAATGTCTACTCATATTATCCATATAACACGCTACTACGTATCCAATTATTTTATATTCGTTAATGGTTACGAGTTTATAATTCGATTCTCTTACTCTTAGAATAACTTAGATATCAATATCTGTCATACCTACTAATTCACTTATAGTAGGATCAATCACATGAAGATATATATATATATATATATATATATTATATCACTTATAACATATATACATACACATCACCCCTTGGTGGAACCTGCAATGCGGGCCTACTTTGCTATTAAGGTCCAGTACATCACGTATTAAGTAAGGACATCGGTTTGAATAATCTCTTTCGAACCACAAATCAAATCACACATATTGGAGGTGAACATAGCTCTAGGACTTTGGGATATGCTCATATTTGACACACCCAAATGACCGATCACACCCACATTCACACAAGTGGTGCTCAATCACTAAGGTCTATGTTATGAGGTACAAGTCAATATTCCCTCCACCCCTGGTGGGCTCATCAGAATAAGACTATTCACGATGCGAAACCTCTCGTGATAGCAACTAGCCTAGGTATGATTACACATAGATATATCAAATAATTGGTGTGTAATACCCCGTACTTTTATGAATGTTTAAATTACATAATTGGGCGTAATTTGAGGAATTTTTGTGAATAGTAAATTCTGGATTAATAAGCGTTAGGTGTTTACCGACGCACGCTACATTTACTTTGGGGACTGAGTAAATGAGTGGGAATGTTTTTATGTCATGTCGCAACTGGGTAAAGCGATGGGAATTATTTTACGTTATAGAAAACGCGTATTGAGATATGTTGGGTTTAATTAGTGAATTTTAGTTAAGTGACTCAGATGGAGATTTTGAGCACACATTTGGTTTCGAAATGGCCGAGATAGTCAGAATAGAGTGTCGGGGGGTGGTTTTTGAGTTCTGGGGATTTTTAGACTAATAGGAACTCGCAATTGAGTATACGAGTCAATTTTGGGTTTAATAAGGAATAAACCCTTATCTCCCATTTAATTCAGCCACGAGAGAGAGAGAAAGGGAAGAAAGAAGAGAAAATAGAAAGGAAGAGGAGAAAGGAAGGGATTTTCGTCCAAACTCCGCGCGATTTGACTCGAGGTCGTCGAATTTATCCAAAGAGGCAAGTGTTTAACTTGCTTTAATGATTTAGTGTGTTTATTTCTCATATTGTAGTTGATGTGTAAAACTATACGATTTTTGGGTTTGGTGATTCTTGTATAAATGGATTTTTGGGAGAAGTTTTCATAAGGATTTATTATGATGATGATAGTAGATCAATTCTAAGCTTAAATCCATCCTCATAGTGTAAATTATGGTGAGAAAATGGAAGAAATGAAAGTTAGGATTTAATTAAGAAAATGGTTGATTTTCTTGGTTTAATTGGTTAAATGCCCAAATAAATTGTTGTGTTGGGTAATTTGTAGTGTGGAGATTTTATATTATTGTTGGGTGATGTTAAGATCTATGGAAATGAGGGTGAATGAGTCTTGGGAAAAATAAGGATTGAAGAAGATGATGAATAGTGACACACTGTCATTTTCGAATCGATTCGGCTCTTGGTCAAAAAATAAAATTTGTAGATCTTTTCGTTACGGTCACGTGGGCACTGATCACATATTTTTCTGATTTTTTTTAATTTGTAATAATTTTTTTTATGAAAGGGTGTCCGAGATCAAAATCGTTAGTCAGAAATTAAGGTTAGAATTATTTGGAGATAAATATTAAGGGTTCTAAAATAGAGTGTTGGGACTTCTAAAGGACTTAAGGAGATATAAAAACTTTGGGTTCGTAGAAATAAATCTGGGTTATATTTTAAATGGAGATTGGGATGATTTTGGGGTTTTGGAGATTTAAGCAAAATTGGCCAAACTGTCAACTCCGGACATGCCAAATCGATTCGGATTTGGACCGAATCGATTCACATAGGAAAACCGGTCAAACTGTCTCAGGATGAATCGATTCGGATTTAGACCGAATCGATTCACTCGCCCAAATCGGTTATCAAATGGGGCTAATCGATTCGCTTTAAAAAAATATTGGAAATTTTCATCCTTTAAGTTTAGGGGAAGTTAATTATAAATTTGGAGGTTATTTTTAGGGATTGTAGATATGACATTAGGACTCCTAGATGATGGAATTGAGGGTGAGTAAACCTTGGATCAAAAGAGGGAACCTCGAGTTAATCTGTGTACAATCCGGGGTATGAATTTAAAGAATGTTTAGGACGAGTAACATTCGAGAGAAGTATTTGACGAGCGGGTATAAATATATTTATGCGGTTAGAATAAATATGGGCTGATTGCATTTGAGTAAATTCTAGGATGTGATTTGGATGGAATTTAGGATATTAGCTGGAGAGGATTGAGCGGTTATCCGATACGTCTATGGACGACTACTATCATAGGTGATGCGATACCTATGGAATTAAGATGAGTAGCGTGTATAATTCTATAAGTATTACAAATTGGTATATTCGGGATTATATATAAATCCTTAGAAGTGACTAAGGTGTGAATTAATCTTAAGTAAGATAATACTTATAGGTTTAGTATTTTAAGTGTGTAAACACTTATATACTATTACGAATGGGAACATTCGAGGTTTTGGCTATCGCTATAAGAGTTTGGCAATTATAGCCATATATATTGAAAAGTGATATGTATTATATATACGGGAGTTATTAAGGTATATATATGATACGATATGAATATAAATATATCTCTATGTGATTGGTATATTTGTATTTTAGAGGCTGGTTCCACAGGCTTTCCCGGGCATAGGGATGGATAGCCAGATTATATATTTTCTATAGTGCTATCCAGGGAGGCTGCGCGATGTGGGTGAATCCCCTGGATTAAGGAGCAGGAAGAGTATATCCCAAGGTCATATCATCCCGCATACAAGTGCGATAGATTTATTCCACTTTCAGGAGGGAATATGACTGCCTCCACCGTTGTGTATTTTTTCCACGACCATGAGTCAGTCTGGCTTGGTACTATGGTTGATTGAGTAAACCCGGATGCAGATAGGCACTATGAGACTGCATCCTCGAGTTATAGCTTGGTGGTATGGTTACTATACTTATGATTGAAATAGGTATAATTACACTTGTTTTATATAGTATATTGCTTGTATATGAATACGAGATTTCATATAGATTTACCTGGTGTAAAGAGTAAAATGAATAAGGTTTTATTCTCATTTCGGGAGATTATATTCAGATTTGAATTGTGATTCGTATATTAAAGTGAGAATTATATATATACGGGATTTTATATACTAAAGCTTATGGTATAACATTATATCACGTAGAATAGGTGATAGTTATAAGGACTTAGAGGGTGGATGATATAGATTAGTTAGGCAGGGTAGCTTAACTAGATGGTTTAAAATGTATGCGATAGGTGTGCACTATTAGCAGAGGGGTGAGGTGTATCTCATGAGAGTGCGATACCAGTTTAAATATGAGAGATTTTATATTTTAAAATATGGCTTTTAAGCACTTGCTAAATATTTTCAAAACTCGGGCTCTGACCCGTTTCTCTATTTTCCCCTATGTTACTATATATATATATATATTAGGTGTCCAGACACAGGAATGCCTGGAAGAATATCCATTCAAGTCAGACGTTCGCGCTGCAGTAGCTGTGGATGCATGTAGTTTTACTTTAAACGCTTTTATCCTTGAGATCTAGATAGGAGGTATAGTAGAAACATTCGGGCCGATAGCCCAATTGTAATGATTTATTCTTTTATCGCCTTTTAGTGTGGCATTCGATTTGGTTGTATTATGTTAAACCGAGTGTTCGGTTATTTTATTTCATTTCATTTTTTGTGTATATAAACTGTGTGAATGTTTTACTTGGTTGGTTTGGTTAAAAAGATTAGTTAAATAGAATTTTGATGCTAGCCTAATAAGTTTTTAGTAATTAAATTGGTTTTCGACAGTGATGCTGAGAATGAACCATATGAGACTCCTGTTTTAATTTGGTATAGGATTGATCACCCGATATTTTATTAGGCGGGGTGTCACAAATGGTGTCAGAGCATCAGGTTCTAGTGTCCTTAGGAATCTGTGCGGACGTACTACGCTTTCAGCATTACTTTCTATTTTAGATAGAGCCTTATAATTAGGATTGTTGATTCCTATTGTGAGATTTCGCTCTCTTGCTATTATGTAAGATTATAGTAAATCTTTTACATTCTCGGGTGAGATTTGTGTGCTAATTGATGAAGGGCGACCAATGAAGGTTTTTACGAGGGTAGCAAGAGGCGGGGCTCAGTTAGAGCTATAAGTTGAAGTTGGGGACGATGATCGTAGTTGAGGTCACTCCCTATGTGGCATTGGCATGTATTCCTGTAACGACTACTAAAGTGTAGTAGTTATATTTATCCACGTACCGCTATAGTATAGAGTGGTGCTAAACTTGACTCACCCAGTGAAGTTAAATTGGTAACAAGTCTGAAGGGTCTTTGATAAGGACCATTCATTGAAGTTTAAGTTATACAGAGTCAGTGTAAACGTTATCCAGTGGAAGTAGAAGGCTCAGAAGCTTTGGCTGAGAGCAGTGTATAAGAATGCCCTGATGCGAAAATTTGAGGATTTTTTTTTTCACTCGTTGGAGAAATGTTGAAATGGTGGGAACGGTGGTAACCATATTTGGGGGAGAAGAATGTTTTGCTCATAGAGGAATCTTACGGATGGCTTTAACCGCGAGTTCCTTTAAGTTTCCAGAATGAAGGGAATGCAGTTTTTAAATTTCTCACATGGAGATCGGTCAGGGCACGACAGTGAATAAAGTAGTTTTTCGTTCGATTAAGGCAAGTGTACTATATTCGGTAACCATTTGGAGTAGCCAGGCTAATTGGCAAGAATGTTATTATCAGTTCCACCTCAGATGAACGAGGTATATTTCGTGTGGCAATATTGAGTCACAATATTTTATTAGCCCTAGATTCGTGTGTATGATTCGAGTTTACTGGTAGTATCGATAACATTATATAATCAATGTCTATATATTTTTCCGCGATTGAGGGGTTCTATTTTCCTTCATTCGCTGTAAAAGCGGTGTTGATATTTTGAAATTATATCTGGTTTATACTGCTCATTTTGTATGTGTTATACGAGTATGGTGCCATTGTAAGTGTAATGTATTTGTAGATTATTGGAGCGATAGCAAATTAATGATTGCAAGACTATCGTATCCTTGGTTCCAGGGTGGAACTAGTTGTTTTTGTGAGATATCACCTGGATACATGTTGAGCTCGCCTTTATTATATATTTAGATGGAACTTTGGTGAGTAGATGTTTCACTAGCATGACTTTAGTGCATGGGGACCTTATAGATATGATCTAAGGTATGTAGAATTTATTATTTTATATATTTTACATTAATATACCTCCACACCGACAAAGTTAAGTAGAAGTGTATCGAAGGGGTTCCTTGTTTGGATTTCGCTTGCGAGACACTCCACGCATGAACCTTAACGATGTCGGGAGTGGAGAGATGTTATTGTATACTAGGATGTGGGTTTTAATGATAGATTAGCTGAGGGTCATGTAGCGATTAACGGCTAATGGAAATAGATGTGCTGTTCAAAAGCACTGGAAATGTTTCCCTTACTGCAAGTATGTGGGTGAGGAAAGGTAAAGGAAGTCGGGTTGAGGCTTATAGCCAAGCCTCAAATAAAAGGCAAATTCAGAGGAAATATGTTTTGAGCATGATGTTCATAACAATTTTGCAGAGAGTAGGCGCCCCGATTAGTTAGACTTCCATTTCGCCAAGATGGAAGGACATAGTGGTAGAAGTACGTTAGTAAGTTAACGAGGTAGGATTTAGAACATACCGATGGTGTGCCTTAGGCTGTTATATCTTGATGACCGACGATGCGAGGTAGTCGTGTAACGGGAGGGTTCCTTATTTGAATTTCTCTTTGCGAGACATCCCACGCATGAAACCGAGCAAATGTCGAAAGCTGAGAGAGGTCTTGGGCACTAGGGATATAGTTAGGATAGTACTCATTTTACATGTGTATGAAAACACAACGATCTTAGGACTACTAAGAGATAAAGGACAGTAGGGCAAGTGACACTGATATAGGAAGAATTGAATTTCGAATTATTCAAGTTAGGAATACCCAGGTGTTAGTACCAGGCCGAGGAGATGAGGCCCATTTTTAGAGAGAGTGTTACGTGTGTGACGTTTACAATGGTTGTGCAGATAGGCACAGGTTAAAAGGTGTATGGGAACCTTGGTAAGTTAATTTTATATATCGTCTGAGATAGAAGAGGCGTAGTATATAAAGCTAAAGAATATGCTTTAGAGGAGTTATGGGTTGGATTAAACGTCGTAGGAGGCACGCGATAACCCAATTGTGTAGGTGAAATAAGAATTAGCACACCTAAGATAAGTGAGAAGACTGACAGGAATAGTCAAGCGCTAGTGTAGTTACCTTTTTGAGGAAAATTCGATGTCCTGATGTAGATGAGTGGACGCCTAGAGTGACGAATTTCCAATGAGATCAATAAGTTAGAGCGGCGGTTATAGGCTCGTTTTCTATATATGTGGTTATAGAAGCACTAGGTGCGATGTGACGTTGTTAGAGTCAACCTTACGACCGAGATAGAGTTGTAGCATATGGAGACTTAGATAAGCTTGTCATTAAGCTAGTGTGTTAGAATATAAGCCTTGAGATAGGTGGTATCTGGTAGGGTATCATTGGGTTGTACCATTTGACTTCAGTATATTAGGACGTAGTGTGATTGGCGATCCTAGGTTGGTAGTACAGGTTATATCAAAATTTCGAGGACGAAATTCCATTGTAAGGGGGGGAGTATGTAATACTCCGTACTTTTATGGATATTTAAATTACATAATTGGGCGTAATTTGAGGAATTTTTATGAATAGTAATTTCTGGATTAATAAGCGTTAGGTGTTTACCAACGCGCGCTACATTTATTTTTGAGACTGAGTAAATGAGTCGAAATGTTTTTATGTAATGTCGCAACTCGGTAAAGCGATGGGAATTATTCTACGTTCTAGAAAATACGTATTGAGATATGTTGGGTTTAATTAGTGAATTTTAATTAAGGGACTCAGATGGAGATTTTGAGTGCACGGTTGGTTTCGAAATGGCCGAGATAGTCTAAATAGAGTGCTCGGGGGTATTATTTGAGTTCCGAGGATTTTTGGACTAGTAGGGACTCCCAATTGAGTATACGAGTCAATTTTGGATTTAATAAGGGATAAACCCTTATCTCCCATTTAATTTAGCCACGAGAGAGAGAGAGAGAGAGAGAGAGAGAGAGAGAGAAAGGGAAAGGGAAGAAAGAAGATAAAAGAGAAAGGAAGAGGGGAAAGGAAGGGATTTTCGGCCAAACTCAGCGGGATTCGACTCGAGTTCGTCGGATTTATCCAATGAGGCAAGTGTTTTACTTGCTTTAATCATTTAGTGAGTTTATTTCTCATATCGTAGTTGGTGTGTAAAACTATATGATTTTTGGGTTTTGGGATTCTTGTATAAATGGGTTTTGGGGAGAAGTTTTCATAAGGATTTATTATGATGATGATAATAGATGAATTCTAAGCTTAAATCCATGTTAATGGTGTAAATTATGGTGAGAAATTGGAAGAAATGAAAGTTAGGATTTAATTAAGAAAATGGTTTGTTTTCTTGGTTTAATTGGTTAAATCCCCAAATAAATTGTTGTGTTGGGTAATTTGTAGTGTGCAGAAGTTTATATTGTTATCGGGTGATGTTAAGATCCATGGAAATGGGGTTGGATGAGTCTTGGGAAAAATAAGGATTGGAGAAGATGATGAATAGTGGCACGACGTCATATTCAAATAGATTCGTTCAGGAAGCGAATCGATTCGACTCTTGGTCAAAATATAAAATTTGTATATCTTTTCGTTAGGGTCGCGTGGGCACCGACCGTGTATTTCTTGGATTTTTTTTAATTTGTAATGATTTTTCTACCAAAGGGTGTGCGAGATCAAAATCGTTAGTCATAAATTAAGGCTAGAATTATTTGGAGATAAATATTAGGGGTTCCCAAATAGAGTGTTGGGACTTCTAAAGGACTTGAGGAGATATAAAAACATTGGGTTCGTAGAAATAAATCCGGGTTATATTTTAAATGGAGATTGGGATGATTTTTGGGTTTTGGAGATTTAAGCAAAATTAGCCAAATTGTCAACTCCGGACAGGCCGAATCGATTCGGATTTGGACCAAATCAATTCGCATATGAAGACCTGCCAAACTGTCTCAGGATTAATCGATTCGGATTTATACCAAATCGATTCACTGGCCCGAATCGGTTCGTAAATGGGGCGAATCGATTCGCCTTAAAAAAATATTGGAAACTTTCTTCCTTTAAGTTTGGGGGAAGTTAATTATAAATTTGGAGGTTATTTTTGGGGATTCTCGATATGAAATTAGGACTCCTAGACGATGTAATTGAGGGTGAGTAAACCTTGGATCGAAAGAGGGAACCTCGAGATAATTTGTGTACAATCCGGGGTATGGATTTAAAGAATGTTTAGGACGACTAACGTTTGAGAGAAGTATTCGACGAGCGGGTATAGATATATTTATGTGGTTAGAATAAATATGGGCTGATTGCATTTGAGTAAATCATAGGATGTGATTAGGATGGAATTTAGGATATTAGCCGGAGAGGATTGAGCGATTATCCGATACGTCTATTGAAGACTGCTATCATAGGTGATGCGATACCTATGGAATTAAGATGAGTAGCGCATATACTTATTTAAGTATTATGAATTGGTATATTCGGGATTATATATAAATACTTAGAAGTGACTAAGGTGTGAATTAATCTTAAGTAAGATAATACTTATAGGTTTAGTATTTTAAGTGTGTAAATACTTATATATTATTACGAATGGGAACATTCGAGGTTTTGGCTATCGCTATAAGAGTTTGGCAATTATAGCCATATATATTGAAAAGTGATATGTATTATATATACGGGAGTTATTACGGTATATATATGATACGATATGAATATAAATATAAATATATATGTATGTGATTGGTATATTGGTATTTTAGAGGCTGGTTCCACAGGCTTCCCCGGGCATAGGGATGGACAACTTGATTTTATATTTTCTCTAGTGCTATCCAGGGAGGCTGCGCGATGTGGGTGAATACCCTGACTTGAGGAGCAGGGAGAGTATATCCCCAGGTCATATCGTCCCGCATACGAGTGCAATAGCTTTATTCCACTTTCAGGAGGGAATATGACCGCCTCCACCATTTTGTATTTCTACCATGACCATGAATGAGTCTGGCTTGGTACCATAGTAGATTGAGTAAACCCGAATGCGGATAGGCACTATGAGACTACAACCTCAAGTTATATCTCAGTGGGATGGTTACTATACTTATGATTGAAATAGGTATAATTATACTTGTTGTGTATAGTATATTGCTTGTATATGAAGATGAGATATCATATAGCTTTAACTGGTGTAAAGAGTAAAATGAATATAGTTTTATTATCATTTCGGGAGTTTATATCCGAATTTAAATTGTGATTCGTATATTAAAGTGAGAATTATATATATATACATAATTTTATATACTAAAGCTTATGGTATAACATTATATCACGTAGAGTAGGTGATAATTATGAGGACTTAGAGGATTGATGATATAGATTAGTTAGGCATGGTAGCTTAACTAGATGGTTTAAAACGTATGCGATAGGTGTGCACTATTAGAAGAAGGGTGAGGTGTATCTCATGAGAATGCGATCCTAGTTTAAATATGAGAGATTTCATATTTAAAAATATGGCCTTTAAGCACTTGCTAAATATTTTCAAAACTCGGGCTCTGACCCATTTCTCTATTTTCCCCTCCATTGCTATATGTATATATATTAGGTGTCCTGACATAGGAACGCCTGGAAGATGATCCGTTCGAGTCAGACGTTCACTGCAACAGCTGTGGATGCATGCAGGTTTACTTTAGACGCTTTTATCCTTGAGATCTAGATAGGAGGTATTGTAGAAATATTCGGGCCGATAGGCAAATTATACTCATTTATTCTTTTACTGTCTTTTAGTGAGTCATTCGATTTGGCTATATTATGTTAAACCGAGTGTTCGGTTATTTTATTTCATTTCAGTTTTTGTGTATATAAACTGTGTGAATGTTTTACTTGGTTGATTTGGTTAAAAAGATTAGTTAAATAAAATTTTGACTCCAGCCAAATAAGTTTTTAGTAATTAAACTGGTTTTCGACAGTGATGCTGAGAATGAACCATATGAGACTCCTGTTTTAATTTTGTATAGGATTGATCACCCGGTATTTTATTAGGCAGGGTGTCACATGGTATTCACACAACTTATATATATACACATACATTCAGTTTAGGTATACACGTAACATATCTCATATATTCATACGCATTATAGTAACCCTCGAATATTGATCGAGCGCGAAAAGCGCGGCACGTGTCAGACGCCGGTCGTTGTTTTCGTTTCACCTACTAAATACAAAAATCTAAATTACGACTACTCTTGTGGGGCAAGCACAACGGTAAGTCGGGTATCGAAAGATCCACTGAGACGAGTTGTTAGAATTTAAGTGATTTAATATTTCGAAATAAAAGTTTAAAAGGTGAATTACAAACTAAAAAGTAAAAGATGCATAAAAGGGAAATATTAATCTAGGCAAGTGTATTGAAACTAGATTAAGAAAGTGAGAAAAACTATAGGTTGCGTCGAATATCCCTCACCCGAGTTAATTTGTATAAAATGGTTACATGGGTCGACAAGTTATTACAAATGCGTCTCGTTTCGACAGTTAATTAAATCAAGGGTTGTCACGCCCATAAATCCTCATAAAAGCCTAATAAGATTTTGGCGGCAACAAATATCCCGGAAATTACGCGCGAAAGGTCGTAAGCACGGGACATACATTATATGCCTCGTCAAATCTCCTAGGCGTAATAACTAGGACAATGCACCCGAAATAAACCCGTTAACACTTTCACCAAAGCCAAGCAACGCGTTAACCTAAGTGAGTTCCATTCAAACACAACCTAATTTAAATTACCTAGAAAGCATGTTAAAAACAGGGTAAATGGAAAGCAATAAATAAACGCGATAAATCTACCTAGAAAGCGTGTAAAGAAAGCAAGTAAACCTAATTAACAAAGCATGTAAATCTAATTAACAAAGCAAGAAACAATGAAATACAACTATATTAAAGGAGAGGGAAGATGAAAGTACCAATTACAAACCCTAATTTTGATCGAGCGCGAAAAGCGCGATGTGTGTCAGACGCCGGTCGTTGTTTTAGTTTCGCCAACTCAATACAAAAACCTAAGTTACGATTACACTTGCGGGGCAAGCACAACGGTAAGTCAGGTATCGAAAGATCCACTAAGACGAGTTGCTAGAATTTAAGTGATTTAATATTCCGAAATAAAAGTTTAAAAGGTGAATTACAAACTAAAAAGTAAAAGATGCATAAAAGGAAAATATTAATCTAGGCGAGTGTATTAAAACTAGATTAAGAAAGCGAGAAAAACTATAGGTTGCGTCGAATATCCCTTACCCGGTCGACGAGTTATTACAAATGCGTCTCGTTTCGACAGTTAATTAAATCAAGGGTTGTCACGCTCCTAAATCCTCATAAAAGCCTAATAAGATTTTGGCGTCAACATATATCTCAGAAATTAGGTGCGAAAGGTCGTAAGCAAGGGACATACATGATATGCCCCGTCAAATCTCCTAGGCGTAATAACTAGGACAACGCACCCGAAATAAACCCGTAAACACTATCACCAAAGCCAAGCAACGCGTTAACCCGAGTGAGTTCCATTCAAACACAACTTAATTTAAATTACCTAGAAAGCATGTTAAAAACGCGGTAAATGGAAAGCAATAAATAAACGCGATAAATTTACACTGGAAAGCAATGAAATAAAGCATGCAAACCTAAATTAGAAAGCATGTAAATTAATCTAGAAAGCAAGAATTAATGGAAAACAAGATATATTAATTGGTAGGGAAGATGAATAGTGCACACTTACAACCCAAATAGGTGTCAAACCAAGAGAGGAAGAAGAATGAGCTATCAACCTCAAAATCCTAACCTACAACTCTTTAAAACCTAAAATATCTAAGTATATATGATATAAAACAAAATTTTGGTTTATATAGTAAGTTACAAAAAAATAAAGGAAAAAGAAAAGAAAAAGGGAGAAGAGCAAAATATCTGGCATCACCGGTCGACCGGTCATAGGGGCCTAGTCGACCGGTCCATAAGGAAAAAGCCTACTGTCTCCTTCCCATGACAAAAACACAAACCGCGGTCGACCGCCCCCCTGGGCGCAGTCGACCGGTACTCTGTTTTCTGGCCTCCTTTGGTCATCACATGGAAGAAAAGGTCGATTACGAAAACGACAATAACTTCACCATTCGGACTCAGAATCGCGCACCGTTTGCGGCCATGTGAAGTTTGCTCGACGAACTAAGCATCCGTAGAAATTCCATGATCCGAAGATGAAATTTGAATTGACTAAAATGCCCTTGAAGTAGCGTCCGATGACGGAACTTCTTTAAAATGCAACGGATCCTCACTTTTAACGTTCCAATACCTACAAAAGCACAATTAACCCCTGCAAAACATGTATCTATCCAAAATCCAAAGTTTTCTGGTTAATGAGCATAAATATAGGCATTTGGGACTGTAAAAGCGCTAGAATGCATAAAGATATAGGGGAGAAATATGCAATATTTAATATGAATCACACCCCCTAACTTAAACATTGCTAGTCCCTAGTAATGAAACAAACAAAACCAGTCCACAGAAGGCGGTACAAGACGTATATATGCATAAAAATATAAATGCCACTTTCGTAGGGAGCACGATTGCATTTAGCGTATGCAATAAGCCGTGAAACCCCTAGGTCACCCTAGTGGACGAGTGTCGTCTCGTGAGGATTTTCAGGGATGAAACCCATAAACATCACATGGTTTCCTCAAAATATGCCCAAATCAACATGCGACAAGCCCAAAAAATGGCTAAAAGGATTTCATACGCATTATTAGCAAATTTAACGAATTGAAACAAAAGTCCAAATCATTAACATTATAGAATGCACCTCATAGAATTGAAACCTTAAAATGTGGGAGGAGGAGCGAGTACATGCAAAGTGTTATTTGGCAAAAAAACTTATATAAACCGGATAAACATTAAAGCAGGCATATATTCAATCCTCACGGGCATTACACTCATCAAGTGAATTCACTTGAAATAGGGAGGTAACACACGAAACTTGCGGGCTAAAGAGTAAATGTAAATGGAAACTATGCCGCACACATGTCACAAATGAAGAACGCTATATATAAAATGAAAAACTGTAATCTCAATGAAAGGATACCACACATTAAAGGAGGCGAAATGCATTTTCACAGATTATCAAAACTATTATGACTTTTAAATTACATCACCCTAAGATCACATAGGACTTTAATAGGGTTGTAATGTAAGTTAGTCTAGGGTACGAAATGAAGGAATGTATATACGGATTCAAAGTGTTCGGAATGAAAACTCGGCATAATGGGAAAATACGGACAATATCAAAATTGGAAAAACAAGTTCCAAAAGGCATTAGATATATCATCGGAGAGAGTAATCAAAGCTTATTGAACTATATACACAACATATACAACTTTCTCTTTTCTTTCTTTTTTTCTTTTTCTCATGTTTTCTTTTGTTTTCTGTTGCTGTTTGCTTTCTCTTTTTCTTCACTTTTTTCACTTTTTCTTTTTCTTTACTTATCTAACTCTCATATGCTTAAATTGCAACCGACATCAGAACAACATCATTCAATCCCAAGTAACATTCCAAACAAAGGTATGGAAGGTGTATGTATAGGCTAAAACTCCAATTTAGAGTTGAATGGGATTTTGGGTTATGAAACGAAAGGCTAATATTTAGGCTCAAATGGGTTAACGAGGGTAAACATATAAGGGTGAGGTCAAGGCTAATATGGGTGATATAACAAAGATGACCTATGATCATTTCACAAAGTTTACGAAATTCTCGAGTCAAAACGATATATGAAAATCATGATCAAGTAACACATTTCAAGTATGAACTCAAGTAATGAACGATCAAATGAAAGAATAGTGAGATTACCAACGAATTCAACGTTTTCAATGAGAAAAGAATAGTGTATACACTCACAAACGGCGAAAGGTACAAATCTTACTCGGTGTAAGTATATACAATGCAACAAAAGATTACCGAGTTATAAAAATCTTAAACTAAATCAATAGAATGATAAAAGTGTATGTGCACATGGGATTAAAGTTTAATTCATGAAGTTATTCATAATATCAATGATTCAGGACTAAAGTCTAATAACTTCTAAAATCGAGAACATGCATCATTGGGTTGTCTATTGGATCGGGCAATTATTAAAATTTATCATCGGAAACAAAGGCAAAAATGCCCAAAAAAGGAAAAAAAAAAGAAAAACTTTTTGAAATTTTTATTTTTTCTAAGAAAAGCATACTAAGTAACTAACATGTGAGAAAAAACATGGACTAAATAAAGAAACGGATAGAATATCCCACACCCCCTAACTTAAAACCTGACAATGTCCTCAATGTGAATTAAGAACCAAGTTAAAGAGAGGAAAAGAGCGATATTACTCAAAATTGGAGCGATCCCCATAAGAACAAGTCCAAATAATCTACAAAACAAGTTAGTACCGAGCATAGAAAAAACAAATAACAAAAAGTTAACTAATTACACTAGACTAAATTAAAAAGAAAAAAAAGAATAAAAAGCTAACTATATACAACCTACTATTTAGGCTTCACACTAACTATACACTAGAAGTCTAAATAGCTGAGGGTCCACCGTTAAAACGATTTGACTTTGAAGGATAACCGGTGTACCCTCACATACAAGCATGCCCTCCAAAAAATATGAATTTCGGTTTAACAACGGAAGGCATGTGTAAGGCGTAAGAAATGAACCATCGCCAATTAAAATTTTTGGAGGAACGATGTGGGGTTTGGATTGAACGGGTGACAAAAATATGTGGGGACCGAGAAAAGCCAAATATCCTCCCAATGATTTTGAAATTGGAATGGGAGGTGGTGCACACGAAGGCAAATATGAGATCATGGAAGGCGACTCGAGCAAGTACTCCTCATCGGCGAAAAGGTTTAAAACATTAAAGTTTGAAACCGAATCATCGGGTACTTGAGACGGTGTGCTAATAGACAATGAAAATGGAGATGAAAGAAATTCAAACTCATGCGATGAAACATCATCGCATGAAGATTGAGTTTCAAATGAAATAATATCATTTTCAATGAAATGTTCTTCTTTGGGGGCCAAAGAAGAAATCATTTCATTGAAAATAGATATTACGTCATTTTCATCCTCGCTTTCAATATCTATTATGCAATGGACAAAGTCTAGAATGGTTTGTTCCAAAGTAGGTAAAAGTACCTCATTTAGTTCAAAACATTCCTCGACTTCAAAAGTCTCGAAAGCAAAATCGTCGTCGGACTCAAATAATAAATCCAATTCATGTTCCCACAAACGATTTTCTTCCCTATAACGATTTTTAATTTTCTCATTCTCATACATACGCAAGCCCTCACCGAAAGTCATAGGTCGAGGTGCGGATGCATGAAAATGGGAACTTTGAAAATTTCCATCGGACTTAAACGAAAATTCATTATTATAGAAATTTTGAAAACTATTCGAATTCGTTTCAAAATTCCTATTATAAGGAGGTAAAGGCCCAAAATCATTATCATCATCATCAAAATTCCAATAATCCAAATTTTGACTTTCATTATACTCGCCCAAAGTCATATTTGAATTTGCAATACTTTGGGATTCTAAGTATTCACCGAAAGTCATAGGTTTGCGAGAATTTTGAGAATTATAACAAGGATTACCGAAAGAATTGAAATAAGACATGCTTACCCCAAAAATGGCTCGAAATGGCGGATTCCACAAGTAGGTGCGCGCGAAAAAAATTCGAGCGTTTCTAAGTGCTCAAATGTGGAAGTCGTGTAAAAAGACTAACAAATAATACAAATAGAAAGAAAATACTATGAAATACTAAATTAAATAATGTCTAAAACAAATTAGTCCCCGACAACGGTGCCATTTTGATCGAGCGCAAAAAGAGCGGCGCGTGTCAGACCTCGATCGTTGTTTTTATTTCGCCAATTCAATACAAAAACCTAAGTTACGACTACACTTGTGATACAAGTATAGCGATAAGTCGGGTATCGAGAATATCCACTGAGACGAGTTGCTAGAATTTAAGTGATTTAATACTTCTAACTAAAAGGGAAAAAGGTGAATTACAAACTAAAAAGTAAAAGATGCATAAAAGGGAAATATTAATCTAGGCAAGTGTATTGATACTAGATTAAGAAAGTAAAAAAAAACTATAGGTTGCGTCGAATATCCCTCACCCAAGTTAATTTGTATAAAATGGTTACATGGGTCGATGAGTTATTACAAATGCATCTCGTTTCGACAGTTAATTAAATCAAGGGTTGTCACGCCCCTAAATCCTTGTAAAAGCCTAATAAGATTTTGCATCAAAAAATATCCCGAAAATTACGTGCGAAAGGTCGTAAGCACGGGACATACATGATATGCCCCATCAAATCTCCTAAGCATAATAACTAGGACAACGCACCCGAAATAAACCCGTAAACACTATCACCAAAGTCAAGTAACGCGTTAACCCGAGTGAGTTCCATTCAAACACAAGCTAATTTAAATTACCTAGAAAGCATGTTAAAAACGCGGTATATGGAAAGCAATAAATAAACGCGGTAAATTTACACAAGAATGCAATGAAATAAAGCATGTAAACCTAAATTAGAAAGCATGTAAATTAATCTAGAAAGCAAGAATTAATGGAAAACAAGCTATATTAATTGGTAGGGAAGATGAATAGTGCACGCTTACAACCCAAATGGGTGTCAAACCAAGAGAGGAAGAATAATGAGCTCTCAACCTCCAAACCCTAACCTACAACTCTCTAAAACCTAAAATATCTAAGTATATATGATATAAAACCGTTTATATAGTAAGTTACAAAAGAAATAAAGGAAAAAGAAAAGAAAAAGGAAGAAGAGCAAAATATCTGGCATCACCGGTCGATCGGTCGCAGAGGCGCGGTCGACCGGTAGCAGGGGCGCGGTCGACCGGTCCATAAGGCAAAAGCCTAATGTCTCCTTCCCATGGCAAGAACACAAACCGCGGTCGATCGCCCCCCTGGGCGCAGTCGACCGGTACTCTGTTTTCTGGCCTCCTTTGGTCATCACATGGAAGAAAAGGTTAATTACGAAAACGACAATAACTTCACCATTCGAACTCGGAATCGCGTACCGTTTGTGGCCACGTGAAGCTTGCTCAACAGTTTATTTTATAATAGCTTAAAGTTATTAATATATGGGGTTTAGTTTTTTTTAAAAATAATAAAATAAAGGAATCTAGGACTTTGATGTTTGTGAATTCGGTTCACAAAAGGAAATGCATTTGGTTTGAGGTGTAGAGCACTGAATGAATTCGGAAGATAGATATGACAGTTGTGTTTAGTTTTTAGCTCGTGTGTGTATCCATTAGTTTATTATGTATGTAGTTGTTGGTTTAAACTAGAACTCTTATATATATATATATGTGTGTGTGTGTGTGTGTGTGTGTGTGTGTGTATGTGTGCGCGCGCGCGCGTGCGTGTGTAAAATGTTGGACCACTCGTGAAATTCACACGCATCCCTTTTATCAAACTTTTTTCCTAGACCAAATAGAAAGTTATAGCACGTATTATTTCAACCCTAAACGCCCCATTCAACAACACTTCAACTCATATTTGGAAGGCCTAATCATATATTTTAAAAAGACCAGAGAACGAAACTTGCTTATTTTCGTGAGACGAACACAACCATGTACTCAGAATTTCAAAATAATTATTTCTATGACAAGAATATCATTATTGTTCTCCTTAATTATTATTTGATTTAACTATTGCCTAAACATTAAATGCGAATATTTTCTTAATGCCATTAACAATTTAATTAGGGAAATTGATAACCTAAACCTAATTATTAATTTCTTAAATTGATCTTAACACTCAAAATACAACATGCTTAGGTAGTTGTACCCTGTGATTTTTTATTGTCGAGACAAATTGCATGTTAATAAAAATGTATAATTCAATAATAATATGTGTTGATTTATAAAATCACGTAGACGATTTATATGACTCAAAATATATTAATTTATTGCTGAAAATTATTAATACGCATGCTGATCCGATATATGATTTAATTCAATTAATTATCACTTCAACTGAAATATTGAATTTTGGACAACTTGTTTGGATATTCTGTAAAACTCATTTTATCACATGATGTGATCGGTTAATGCACATGGAATCGAATTTGTAAAAAAAATTGGGAAATAAAGAATTGTAATGTTGGATTGAGAAATCAATTAATCTATAAATTATTCACGTCAATAAATTGACACCATTGGGACGTTGGGATTTACGTAGCTAATTTTATCATTATCCTTGAATTAGTACGTTACTTTCTAGGTATGGAACTAACGAGTGTGCATATTAATTATTTTTTATACTTTTTAGGTATGGGACTAGGGAATGTGTTTGGATATTTTCTAGGTATGAGATTAGGTAGTACATCGTTACATTATTTTATCCTAGGTATGAGACTAGGTGATGTTTATGTTTAGATATTTTTCTAGGTGAGGGGCTAGGTAAGACTTATAGTTTGGTGATTGTTTTAAGGGAAAAATGAGCAGTCATGTAAGGACAATTTTGATGTTTGGATTACCACCTTAATGCAAAATCTAAACTTATATTACACTCAATAGGAGCATAACTGCGAGTTTGGATATCGAATCCACAAAGAACATGTTTAGAATTCAATCGATTTATTACTTCACAAATATAAGTGAAAACGATGATCTTTCGTTTAGAAGATGTTATATTTCCATTAACACTAGACAAGTATTAAAACTAAATTAATTTATAAGAATTAAAGCTATAGATGGAGAATAATATCCCGCACCACAGAATACATAGCATAAATGGTTAGACAAGCTTAAAACAAGATTCATACTCATTTGAACAATTACTTAAATCTACGGTGTCACTCCCCAAATTCTCATAAAAATCTAAATATTAGCTCGACGTCAACAATACTCTCGAAATCACAAACAAAAGGTAAAAAATATAGTGCATACATGATATACCTCATTAAGGTTCCTAGGTATAAAATCAAGAACAATGAATCAATTAAAATAAGCCCATTCCATCGTACCATAGAAAAGAAACCAAATAACCAAGGTGAGTTCAATAATATCAATCCAATTTAATTAACTACAAAACCTTATAAACCTAACTACAACACATAAAGAGAGAAAATAATAGAGAAGTGAAAATAACTAATTACTTCTGTGGAATTGAAACTAGATTACAACACATTTAAATTAAGCTAAGAAAGCATTTAACAAAGGAAGAAGAAGATGAATACCAAGAATACCCCTTGCTAATACAAACCCTAGGTGAGAAAAGATCCCCTAAAGACGCAAGACATAAAAAATATTACTTATATCTACCTAAACTGAAGTCCACTTGCTATTTATAGCAAGTCCCAAAAATAAAAAATAAAAACAACAAAACAAGGGGAAAACTTTTTGGGTCACATTAAAATTTCAAAAATAATTTAATTTAAAACACTTAATCAGTTTTCAGATTAATAAATATTAAATGTTGAAAACAATGAATGTCAAATAAATACTAACAATTGATTAAACAAGTTAAAGTTACAGATTTTAACACCTAATAAATATATAATCAATTCTCGTATTTAATATTAATATTTTGGAATTAGTTATTTATTTAAAAATACTTATTTTAATCTTAAAGTAAATTTACCAAATTTCGAAATTAATTTATTTGCAAGCTTATGTGCTGAAAAGATAAATTCAAGCATGCAACAGTAAATAAGCAAATAAAATGCGAAAAGTAAATGACACCAAAATTTAACGTGGTTCGGCCAAATCCCGATTTATTTTCACGCACCTAAAGTCCCCGTCTCCCTTGCGCTTCATTACCGTGATCCACTTGTGGATGAAATCAAACCACCACGTACAACCGCTTGAAGTTCAAACCAAACTTCAAACCCTTGGTCCAATTGTGGGTAGGAACCAATCACCGTTTATAATCTGCGTAACTTAAACTGCGCTACTGATTACAACCCGAAGCTTCTAACAAAGCTTCAAATAAATATGAGTTTTTAATATAATGTTGAATAATGAAACTATCCAAAAATATGATTTATAAGCTGAGTTTGTTCTTCAATGAGACTTCAATAAGTGATTCTGATGTAGGCTCTAATCTTCTCTTGAATGTGGATGAGCAGAATGTCTAATTGCTCTCTTTGATTTAGTAGATGAATAATAAATTCACATGATCTTGAATAATTTCTCTATATTCATCTTGATTGCGTCTTCAATGCAACTCTTGAATTATTAAATAACATTTGAATGGAGACTAAAAAGTATAGTTGTTATAAACATTCTCTTGAGAGCATTAAATGCTCCTAATTTTTTATGAGAGGAAAATGGCTGAAAATAATTTGCAAATCCCATATTTGTCTTGTTAAGAAAACATAGCTGTTGAGACATGAAAAAGGCATACATATTTCTAGACATATTTTTGTGAAGATTAAGTCCCTAAAACGATGGCTCTTTATCTGAATTGAAAAAATGATAGAGTGCTTGTAAAATAAAAATTACACTACACCCAAATGCTAATTTTGTGACTACTTATTTATGAGTGCTAATGTGGGTGACAAATTTATCATTCTTGGGAGCAGTCACAAAATTATTTGTAATTCCCATTAGAAGTGATAAAATTAATGGGTAATAATAAATTTGAGTCAATTAGTTTGTCACTACTAATCAGAGTCACAAATGTTGCCATATATTTAATTTATGAATCCTATAAGCAGTCACAAATTTATAACTGTCACAAGCGGTCACATATTTATCAGTAAGCCTTATTTATGACTCTTATGAGCAGTCACACAATTATAACCACTATGAAGAGTCACAAATTTTGACCTAATACTAAGTTTGTGACTGCTATCGGTAGTCATAAATTTATAACAGCTTGTAGCAATCACAAATTTTAACTTAAGACTTGATTTGTAACTGCTATTGACAGTCATAAATTTGTAACTGCTGCCAGCAATAAAAAAATTTGGCCTAATAGATAATATGTGACTGCTATTAAGGATCATAAAATTTTTGACCTGCTTTAATTTCCCTCTTCTCTCCCCTCTCTCTATTCTCACAACTCCCGCCCCCCTCTCTTTCATTTTGTAGCTGAGTCCTATTCTGTTAGTTCTGATGGAGGCTTGCGGTTTAATGGGAGGTTGGTAGTTCCAGAAGGAACAGAATTATGTCATACAGTGATGACCCAATCTCACGGGTCCCGATTTGCGGTGCATCCTGGAGGGGATAAGATGTACCAGGATATGAGGAGACAATACTGGTGGAGTGGGATGAAGAAGGACATTGCTGAGTTTGTGTCCAAGTGTTCTACCTGTCAGCTGGTGAAGGTGGACAATCAGAAACCGTCAGGATTACTTCAGCCTTTGGAAGTACCCGCGTGGAAGTGGGAGAGTATTTCCATGGATTTTATTACGGGGTTGCCTACATCACAGCGGGGCCACGACTCTATCTGGGTGATTGTAGACCGTCTGACCAAAGTGGCTCATTTTCAACTGGTGCGGACAGATTATACCACGGGTCAGTATGCTCAGTTGTTTATTGCTGAGATCGTCAGATTACATGGGGTACCCCTGAATATTGTGTCAGATAGAGACAAGATTTTTCGTGTCACATTTTTGGGAAAGCTTTCAGGAGGCTATGGGTACTGAGTTGAGATTGAGTTCAGCTTATCACCCACAGACAGATGGACAGACAGAGCGTACTAATCAGATGTTGGAGGATATGCTACGCATGTGTGTTCTTGATTTTGGAGGAGGTTGGGAGCCACACCTTCCACTGATAGAGTTTGCTTATAATAAGTCGTATCAGTTCACGATTGACATGGCTCCATTTGAGGCTTTGTATGGCAGGCCTTGTCGTTCCCCAGCTTGTTGGCTCGAGGTGGGGGATAACAAGTTGCTAGGACCAGAGGTGATTCAGGAGACCTCCGCGAGGATTGAGATGATCAGGAGTCGCATTCGGGTAGCCCAGGACAGACAGAAGAGCTACGCCGATGCGAAACGGTTCTTCCGGGAGTTTAGTGTGGGGGACCAAGGGTTATTGCGTGTATCTCCTATGAAGGGAGTGATGAGATTCGGGAAGAAGGGGAAATTGGCCCCGAGGTACGTGGGACCATTTCCCATTATCGAGAGGATTGGCCGGTTGCATACAGGTTGGGACTGCCAGAGCATTTACATCGCATTCACGATGTATTCCACATCTCGTCGTTGAGACGATATATTCGGGATGATATGGCCCATTCTCACATCGCGATAGATGAGATAGATTTACAGCCTGATAGCTCTTACGAGGAGAGACCGGTGGCTATCCTAGATTTTAGTGAGAGGAGATTGAGGTCGAAGATAGTTCCACTTGTGCGGGTCCAGTGGGAGCACCATAATGTGGAGGAATCCACTTGGGAGCGCGAGGCAGATATGCGCGAGAGATATCCAGATTTGTTCTTACCAGGTATGCCTTATTTTCTGAATTTCGGGACGAAATTCCGTTATTAGGGGGGAAGTATGTAATACCCCGTATTTTCATGCTATATTAATTTGGGGATTTATTAAATTTAATGTGAGTTAATTATTTAATAAAAATCCGGGAATTAATTATGTTATAATTATTAACGTGACGAGAGTTAGTAATTATATGAAATTTGTTGAATATTACTAATGAGCAAAGTAATATATATGATATTGGTTATATTGAATGTCATGAGTGAATTAAATGACAATTTCGGGAATTTAAGTCGGGACGTGCTCGTGTCGCGTCGAGACTAAATTTTGATAAATAAAAAGTAAATATTCTATAAGTTGTCCGTATGGTCATTTTGAGTGTGCCAACGCGTTCGGAAGGGTCGATATAGTCAGAAAAGTGTACCCGGGGGTTTAGTTTGGGTCTCGAGGCATTTTTAGGCCTAATTAGTAACCCGGGAGGGTATTTTGGTCATTTTACATTTTTGGGTAATTAAACCCACGAAAATTAGAGGGGTTATATCAGATATTGAGGTGGTCACCTAGGGTTAGAATACCCAAAACCTAGAACGGCCATTGGAGAAGAGAGGAGAGAGCTGTCAAGGGATTCCAAGGCTCAAAACTCAACGGGTTTACACCGCCGCCACCACCAACGCGTAGATCGCGAGACGGGGAACGCAATCACACCAAAATCAGCCACAAACCAGACTTCTGAAAACCCCAGGCAAGTGTTTATCTTACTTATTTCGTTGATGCATCTTTCATATTGGTTTAGGAGTAATTAGGATGAGTTTTAATGGAAGAAAACCCAATTTGTGATAGGAAAATCCATGTAGTATTAGTTTATATGATGATTCTGGAAACCCTTGACATGTAGACGAATTTAACCACGAAATTATGATGATTATAAGAAGGAATTTCTGGAGAAAATTTGTTAGAAACCTGTTTAAGAAAATTCTAGGGTTCTTGATAATTTGATAAAACTTTGGGTGGATAATCCATGTTTAAATGATAGAAATACACATGCCTTACGTTGGAAATATCTGGTATATTGTTATAATGTTAGTAGTAGAATTTTGGGACATTTGGGTTTGGAAAAATATGAATTTGGATGAGGATAGGTGGTAGAACCCATAACTGCAATTCTGTAGAAATCGAAATACCTGCTTGATCAATCGATCGAGCTTAGAGCTTCGATCGATCGAAGGCTCGATCGATGGAGTTCCAAACCTCGATCGATCGACCCCTCCTGACAGACTCCTATTTCCTTGTTAAATGAGTTAAATTCAATTTATCGTGAAATAATTCTTGGACATCCTTAATAAAATGTTTTCGGAGATAGGGAAGACCAGTAGGGTATATGAATAAATTTTGGGGGACTTTTAATGTGAGACGAGGATTGTATTTTGGGATATTTACTTAAGAGTCGACGAATTTATGTATTAAAAGGAGAGGTGCGTAAGAGAGTTATGTTGGAACATTAAGAGAATACTTACTGAATTTTATACTTGGAAGGTTAGAGCCCACGAGTGTCATGTAATAAATGGGAAAACCCTTAGAGTTAAGGTTAGAGACGAACCCTTATACGATGTACTTAATGTGAAAATTAAGGATAAATGTTGAAATTATGGGTGATGAGAGAAACCTATACTGATATGATAACAAGTGGTATATTTATTTGGTTGTGTATGCATATATTATATACGTGTGAAAACCATGCACGCGCTACTTGCTATCCCTGAGGTTACCGCGCTGGGACGATCTTATCTTGTGTTGCCTTATGGGGGATATTGATTCGTACCCTAGGAGATAGATGACCTTGGTACAGGCTATCGGAATGATAGTTCAGACGGTCCTAAGAGACGTGAGGGTATGTACTGACCTCTTAGAGACTTGGAATCTATGCTTCGCCTCAAATCTTGTTTGTATATGTGTTAGTACAGTTCGAGAGTGAGTCCGGACTTATATTTCCCTTAGTGTGAACGATACAGGGATTGGATAGCAGAGTATGCCCGCACCATAGTTCTATTTGGGGTGCTGTTTATATATATATATATATATATATATATATATATATATATATATATATATATATATATATATATATATATATATTATGCGAGTAGTTATTATTTATATATAATTATGAAATTCTGAAATTTGGAACTGCTTACTGTGATTTGATAAGTAGGATTCGATTGATGGCTCAAATTGTAAATACTTGTTTTGAGATAGTATACTATGACACTGGAAAAAAACTTTAGTGATTAATAAAGTTGTAATGAGAACCTTGATTACAAATTAAAGTCTTACTCTATAAACAATTATATTGTTCGGCCTTGAAATCTTACGAGTAATCTAAGATAAGTTAAATCATTGAGAGAGATTTGTTTGATATATAATAGATAACCCGTTGGGAAGGGTAGTACGATAGGCGTGCACATTAGAAGAGAGGTGGGAATTTTCTCAAGAGAGTGTCGTACTAATATGTTGTTGCATTGGCCTGTATCAATTTAAATACTTGCTAAACAAATTTTTAAATCATACACACTATCGGGCTCTGACCCATTTCTTTCTCTCTCTCTCTCTCTCTCTCTCTCTCTCTCTATCTCTCTCTCTCTCTTGTATATATATGTATGTATTACAGGTGCCCAGACACAGGGGCGTCTTGCTTAGGATCTCTTGGAAGGAACGTGCTGCAGCTTAGGTGGGAGTTGCAGGTCTCTTGATTAGACGACTTCGTTCATTCGGATCCACTCTTAGTACTTTCATTTAGTTGGGCATGTGTAGCCCTTCCATTATTGATCTGTTTTATTTGGGACATTTGTATTTCAGTTATTTCTATTTCTGTTACTATGGGATTTATTCAGTATGGATGTGTTACTTTAAATTTTACTTGTTTGGATGAGATTGACGAATGTTTTAAATTAATTGGATTATGTTCCAGGATTTTTGTGATGCGACTCTTACTCATTGTAATGTTGTTAATAAATAAATAAATACTTTTTCTTTATATAAAATTTGGAAGTAATGTTATAAAATGGTTTTGACACTTAGCTTGATTAATTAGGGTATTTAATTGGAAAATTTTGTTTTCGATAGTGATGCTGAGAATGAACCAACTGTTCACGTTGATTTAATTTAATAAAGGAGTGATCGCCCGGTATTTAATTAGGCGGGGTGTCACAGGTGGTATCAGAGCATCAGGTTCTAGTGTCCATAGGATCTGTACGGCTTATTTTCGCTTTCAGCTTAACGTTTTTGCTATAGAGCCCTATTTATAGGATTGTTGTACTCTTGTTTTTACGATTAAGTCTTCAGCTATTTGAGATTTGATAATAACTGTAGACTAATAAATTTTTTCACGTTTCAGATGCCTCCGAAACGTGCTCCGAAGGATAAGCGTGCCCAGGCCGAGCATCCAGCAGCTCCGGCACAAGGCACAATGAATGCAAATTAAGTAGCCGCCATTGTTGCTCAGGCGGTGAATGCCGCACTAGCGGTGGTTCAGCAGGCCCCACCCCAGGTTCAGGCAGTGGCGCCAGTACCAGCACAGCTTCCATCTGCATGGGAGAGGGTTCGGGATGCTTTTCAGAAAGCGCATCCCCCTGAGTTCTCTGGTAGCTCAGATATTGTCACAGTCAGCCAATGGAAGAAAGACATCCAGCGGCATCTCCGTATGTATGAGTGCACTGACGTGCAAAAGTAGTTATTGGCTTCCTTTAAGCTGGTGGGGGCCGCTTTGCAGTGGTGGGAGTCTACTACCACTTTGGAGGAGAGGGACACGATCCCTATTCAGTCGTTCTGGGAGCGGTTTGATCGCAAGTACTTTCCACCTGTAGTGCAGACTGAGATGAGGCGGAAATTACTGAATCTGAAGCAAGAAAATTCTACCGTAGCAGAGTATGAGGAGGAGTTCATGAGACTTCTCACCATCGTTCCAGATGAGGCACCCACTGAGGGCAAGAGGATTATGTTATTTGTCGACCGGTTAGCTTGGAGGATCCGTCAGCACCTTATTGGGAATTTATCCCTGAGTACTTTCACTGATGTACTCAATGCGGCATTACTACATTGCCAGGATCACCGCTTTCATCTTCAGGGAAGCAAGAGAGCAGGAGAGTCCAACCAGCAGGGCAGGACCGGGGGTAATAGTGCCAGTGGGGCACCATCTCATGGACAAACTCGTCAGCACGAGCAGAGTTCCCATCAGGGGGACCCTGCTAAGCGATTCCGTTCAGGTGATTCTAGGCAGGGATTTGGGGGTTATAGGCAGGGCCAGCAGGGCCAGCCTAATCAGCAGGGCCAGCAAGGCCAACACCGACAGCAGGGTCAGCAGCAGGGCCAGCAGGGCCAACAGCGTGCTAATCAAGGCCAACAGGGCCAGTGGCGGGGAGGTAACGGCCAGCAGGGCCGTGGTCAGCAGGGACAGAGGGGAGGTAACTTCAGAGGCCGATGTTTTGGGTGCGGTAAACATGGCCATAGGCGTCAGGATTGTCCAGAGGGTGATAGGGCCCCACAGCAGCAGGGAGCCCGTAATGAGCCACAGAGGCCACTTTTTCCACCTGCCCTCCCAGCTCCAGCCCAGGTGCCAGCCCTACCAGCCATCCCAGCAGCTCTAGTGCAGCAGGGGCAGTTACAGTATGGACGCGTATATAACGTCCACCAGGCAGCAGCTCCACAGGCACCACCCGCGATTGAGGGTATGTTTCCTATCCATGGTACTATGGGTCGAGTTTTGTTTGATACGGGGGCAACGCATTATTTTATAGCTACACATTTTGCGAAGGCCTTAGGGTTATTAGCCACAGCAGAGAGAACAGTGACGTGTGTAGACTCACCACTGGGGAGTGGGTCGCTTATTTTCTTTATATGACGGGGAGTGGGGGTAGAGATCGGTAGCTTGGTATTACCTGCAGACATGTTAGTCTTAGATATGCATGAGCACGATGTGATTATCAGTATGGATTGGCTCACAACTTATAAAGCCATGATTGATTGCTTCGGTGGGAGCATTATTTTTGCCATTCCGGGGCAAGAGATGTTTGTAGTGGCGATGCCTCGCCCAGAGGGAGGTTCGACCGCTAATTTGTATTACATAGAGGAGGATACCTCTAAGGAGGTTGTGATTCCCTTAGATTCGATCCCAGTTGTCAGGGAGTATTCCGATGTGTTTCAGGAGATACCAGGCCTACCCCCCAGTCGAGAGATAGACTTTGTCATAGATTTATTGCCAGATACGAGACCTATAGCACGCGCACCGTACCGTATGGCTCCGGCAGAGATGCGAGAACTACGAGATCAGATAGAGCAGCTGTTAGGTCAGGGCTTCATTCGTAGGAGTACCTCACCTTGGGGTGCTCCAGTCATGTTTGTGAAGAAGAGAGATGGTTCACTGAGATTGTGTGTGGACTACCGGGAGCTGAACAAGGTCACGATACAGAATAAATATCTGTTGCCTCGAATTGATGATCTGTTCGACCAGCTGATGGGAGCAACTTTCTTTTCGAAGATAGATCTGAGGTCGGGGTACCATCAATTGCGTATTAGAGAGCAGGATGTTTCAAAGACTGCCTTCTTGACGAGATACGGGTCCTATGAGTTCAGGGTGATGCCGTTCAGACTCACAAATGCTCCAGCCGTTTTCATGGACTTGATGAACCGAGTATTCAGAGAGTTCTTGGATCAGTTTGTCATCATTTTCATAGATGACATTTTGATATATTCACACTCCGAGGAGGAACATGCCGAACACTTGAGACAGGTTCTTCAGACTCTACGAGAGCATCAGTTGTATGCTAAGTACGAAAAGTGCGGATTCTGGTTGCGAGAGGTACAGTTCTTGGGGCATGTTGTTTCTGAGCAGGGGATAGCAGTTGACCCGAGCAAAGTGTCAGCGGTGAGGGAGTGGGGACAGCCCACGACACCGACGGAAGTGCGTAGTTTCTTGGGATTAGCTGGATACTACAGGAGATTCATTCAGGGATTCTCCAAAATAGCGGGTCCACTGACGAATTTGACTCGCAAGGGGGTACCGTATGTTTGGGATGATGCTTGTAAGTTGGCTTTCGACGAGATGAAAGACAAGCTTACTTCAGCACTAGTCCTTGCGTTACCGAAGCCGGATGTGGAGTACCTGGTTTACACCGATGCGTCTTTACGGGGACTTGGGGGAGTACTTCAGCAGGAGGAGAAGGCTGTAGCTTTTTCCTCCCGCAAGCTTAAGCCACATGAGAAGAATTACCCCACCCACGACCTGGAGTTAGCAGCGGTCGCCTTTGCATTAAGGATATGGAGGCACTATTTATTAGGGGAGAAATTCTGTTTGTTCACAGACCACAAGTCATTGCAGTACCTATTCACTCAGCGAGAGCTGAATATGCATCAGCGCAGATGGCTAGAGTTTGTGAAGGACTACCAGTTCGATATACAGTATCATCCGGGGAAGTCCAACGTAGTTGCTGATGCGTTGAGTCGTAGACCGGTAGACGAGGTAGCGGACGTCTGGAAAGCAAAGTGGAAGGAGTTGAGTCACCAGGACGCAGTAGCCCGTTCTTTCATATCCGTGATGTCAGTCACACTCGAGATTGTTACGAGGGTGATACAGGCACAGACCCGTTTTGCCAGGAGCAGATTGTGCGACTTCTAGCCGAGGGTGCTGAGTCCTATTCTGTTAGTTCTGATGGAGGTTTGCAGTTTAATGGGAGGTTGGTAGTTCCAGAAGGAACAAAATTACGTCATACAGTGATGACCCAATCTCACGGGTCCCGATTTGCGATGCATCCTGGAGGGGATAAGATGTACTAGGATATGAGGAGACAATACTGGTGGAGTGGGATGAAGAAGGACATTGTTGAGTTTGTGTCCAAGTGTTCTACCTGTCAGCTGGTGAAGGTGGACCATCAGAAACCGTCAGGATTACTTCAGCCTTTGGAAGTACCCGCGTGGAAGTGGGAGAGTATTTTCATGGATTTTATTACGGGGTTGCCTACATCACAGCGGGGCCACGACTCTATCTGGGTGATTGTAGACCGTCTGACCAAAGTGGTGTAATACCCCGTATTTTTATGCTATATTTAATTTGGAGATTTATTTAATAAAAATCCGGAAATTAATTATGTTATAATTATTAACGTGACTAGAGTTAGTAATTATGGGAAACTTGTTGAATATTACTAATGAGCATAGTAATATATTATATTGGTTATATTGAATGTTATAAGTGAATTAAATGACTATTTCAGAAATTTAAGTCGGGACGTGCCTGTGTCACGTCGGGACTAATTTTGTTAAATAAAAAGTGAATATTCTATAAGTTGTCCGTATGGTTGTTTTGAGTGCGCCAACGCGTCCGGAAGGGTCGAGATAGTCAGAAAAGTGTACCCAGGGGTTTAGTTTGGGTCTCGGGATGTTTTTAGGCCTAATTAGTGACCCGGGAGGGCATTTTGGTCATTTTACAAAATAGGGTAATTAAACCCACGAATTTCAGCCATCCTTAGTAGCCATTTAAGTCAGCCTTTAGGGTTAGAACATTCAGAACCCTAGAACGGCCATTGGAGAAGAGAGGAGAGAGCTCTCAAGGTGATTCAAGGCCCAAAACACCACCGATTTCACCGCCGTCACCACCAACGCGTAGATCGCGAGGAGGAGAACGCAACCACACCCATATCAGCAGGAAACCAGACCTCTGAAATCCCAGGCAAGTGTTTAACTTGCGTATTTTCATTGGTGCAATATTCATATTAGTGTAGGAATGATTAGGAGTATAATCCATGGAAGAAAACCCCAATTTTGATAGGGATTTGCATGTAGAAATCATTATAACCTTATTCTGGAAATTAATATGTGAAGTAGATGATTAACCCACGAATTTGTAATGACTTGTTAGAAGGAAATTCTGGAGATAACTGATTAGAACAAAAGTTAAGAAAACCTTAGGGTTCTTGATGATTAGATGAAATTTTAGGTTGTTTAACCATGTTTAATGATGTATACACGCATGCTGAACGTTAAAGATATCTGGAATTATGTTAGTATGTTAGCAGTAAACTTTTTGGGCCGATTAGTGTTGGAAAATATGAGTTTTGAGGAAGAACTTTAATCAATCCCGTCACTGCAATTTCTGCAGATTTTCTGGCCAGACCTGCTTGATCGATCGATCGAGCATAGAGCTTCGATCGATCGAAGGTTCGATCGATCGAGCCCCAAACTTCGATCGATCGACCCCTCCTGGCAGACTCATATTTCTCTTGTTTAATTAGTTAAATTAATTTATCGTGAAATAACCTTTGGGCGTTCTGAATAAAAGGATTTGGGAGATATTGAGGACCAGTAGGGTATATGGATAAATGTTAGGACCTTTAATCTTCAACAGGTATGGTAATTATGGAATATTTACTTTAGGTTGCTAGATGTATAACTTAAGGGTGAGGTACGTAAGAGAGTTACGTTGGAATCAAATAAAGTCCCTTACTGAATTTCAGAATTGTGAGGATATAAACCATGAGTATTAGGTAATGAGTGAGAAAAACTCTTCGAGTTAAGGTTAGAGACGAAACCTTATACGTAATCATAATAATGGGAAATTAAGGATAAATGTTGTGAATATGGGTAACGGGAGGAACCTATATTAATATGATGAATGGGTAGATTTATATGATTGTGTGTACATATATTATATACATGTGAAAAAAAAAATGTACCCTCGCTACTTGCTATCCCTGAGGTTACCGCGCTGGGACGATCGTATCCTGTGTTGCTTTATGGGGGATATTGAATCGTACCCTAGAAGATAGAGATCCTAGGTACGGGCTATTAGATTGATAGTCGGACGGTCCTAAGAGACGTGTGGGTATGTACTGACCTCTTAGACTTGGAATCTATGCTTCGCCTCAACGTTGTTTTGTATATGTTAATACAGTTCGAGAGTGATTCCGAACTTGTATTTCCCTTTGTGTGAGCGATACGGGGATTGGATAGCAGAGTATGCCCGCACCATAGCTTAGTTGGGGTGCTGTTATATATATATATATATTATACGAGTAGTTAATATATATATGAGGTTATAAACTTTAAACTGCCTACTGTGATTTGACAAGTAGAATATGGTTGTTGACTCAAATTATTAAATACTTGTTTTGTGAAAGTATGATAAGACACTGGGAAACTTTATAATTTAATGAAGCTAAAACGAGAGGAGTGATACATATTGAAAGTAACCTTTTTAAAATATTGTCATCGTTCGGTTTTGAAAACTTATGAGTAAGTTAAGATAAACTAAATTATTTGGGAAGGTTAGTACGATAGGCGTGCACATTAGAAGAGAGGTGAGAATTTCTCAAGAGAGTGTCGAACTAATATGAGTTGCATTGGCCTGTATCAATTTAAATACTTGCTTAACGTATTTTAAAATCAAACACACTTTCGGGCCCTGACCCGTTTCTTTTTCTCTCTCTCTCTTGTGTATATATATGTATATTTTCAGGTGCCCAGCCACAGGGGCGTCTTGCTTAGGATCCTTGGAGAAGAACGAGCTGCAGCTTAGGTGGGAGTTGCAGGTCACTTGAGTAGACGGCTTCTGTTATTGACTCCACTCCTACTACTCTCATTTATTGGGCACGTGTCGCCCTTTTCATCATTTCATTTATTGTTGGGATTTTTATATTTCAGTTATTCCAGTATTGTTTTACGGGATTTATTCAGGATGGGTTATGATTTTTAGTTTTATTATGTTGACATTCGATTGACGAATGTATGGTTTTATTTTAGTTCATCGTGGTGTGATTCTATATCGTAGAAATGTTGTTTTGTGTATATAAATCTTTTCTTTAATTAAAATTTGGAAGTTTGTATGAAAAATGTTTTTGACACTTAGCTTAATTATTTAGGGTGTTAAATTGGAATTTTTTTTTATCGACAATGATGCTGAGAATGAACCAACTGTTTACCTTGATTTAATTTAATAAAGGAGTGATCGCCCGGTATTTAATTAGGCGGGGTGTCACAAGTGGCTCATTTTCTACCGGTGCGGACAGATTATACCACGGGTCAGTATGCTCAGTTGTTTATTGCTGAGATCGTCAGATTACACGAGGTGCCCCTGAATATTGTGTCAGATAGAGACAAGATTTTCGTGTCACATTTTTGGGAAAGCTTTCAGGAGGCTATGGGTACTGAGTTGAGATTGAGTTCAGCTTATCACCCACGGACAGATGGACAGACAGAGCGTACTAATCAGATGTTGGAGGATATGCTACGCATGTGTGTTCTTGATTTTGGAGGAGGTTGGGAGCCACACCTTCCACTAATAGAGTTTGCTTATAATAACTCGTATCAGTTCACGATTGGCATGGCTCCATTTGAGGTTTTGTATGGCAGGCCTTGTCGTTCCCCAGCTTGTTGGCTCGAGGTGGGGGATAACAAGTTGCTAGGACCAGAGGTGATTCAGGAGACCTCCGCGAGGATTGAGATGATCAGGGGTCGCATTCGGGTAGCCCAGGACAGGCAGAAGAGCTACGCCGATGCGAAACGGTTCTTCCGGGAGTTTAGTGTGGGGGACCAAGTGTTATTGCGTGTATCTCCTATGAAGGGAGTGATGAGATTCGGGAAAAAAGGGAAATTGGCCCCGAGGTACGTGGGACCATTTCCCATTATCGAGAGGATTGGGCCGGTTGCATACAGGTTGGGACTGCCAGAGCATTTACATCGCATTCACGATGTATTCCACATCTCGTCGTTGAGACGATATCTTCGGGATGATATGGCCCATTCTCACATCGCGATAGATGAGATAGATTTACAGCCTGATAGCTCTTACGAGGAGAGACCGGTGGCTATCCTAGACTTTAGTGAGAGGAGATTGAGGTCGAAGATAGTTCCACTTGTGCGGGTCCAGTGGGAGCACCATAATGTGGAGGAATCCACTTGGGAGCGCGAGGCAGATATGCGCGAGAGATATCCAGATTTGTTCTTACTAGGTATGCCTTATTTTCTGAATTTCGGGACGAAATTCCGTTATTAGGGGGGAAGTATGTAATACCCCGTATTTTCATGCTATATTAATTTGGGGATTTATTAAATTTAATGTGAGTTAATTATTTAATAAAAATCCGGGAATTAATTATGTTATAATTATTAACGTGACGAGAGTTAGTAATTATATGAAATTTGTTGAATATTACTAATGAGCAAAGTAATATATATGATATTGGTTATATTGAATGTCATGAGTGAATTAAATGACAATTTCGGGAATTTAAGTCGGGACGTGCTCGTGTCGCGTCGAGACTAAATTTTGATAAATAAAAAGTAAATATTCTATAAGTTGTCTGTATGGTCGTTTTGAGTGTGCCAACGCGTCCGGAAGGGTCGAGATAGTCAGAAAAGTGTACCCGGGGGTTTAGTTTGGGTCTCGGGGCATTTTTAGGCCGAATTAGTAACCCGGGAGGGTATTTTGGTCATTTTACATTTTTGGGTAATTAAATTCACGAAAATTAGAGGGGTTATATCAGATATTGAGGTGGTCACCTAGGGTTAGAATACCCAAAACCTAGAACGACCATTGGAGAAGAGAGGAGAGAGCTCTCAAGGGATTCCAAGGCTCAAAACTCAACGGGTTTACACCGCCACCACCACCAACGCGTAGATCGCGAGACGGGGAATGCAACCACACCAAAATCAGCCGCAAACCAGACTTCTGAAAACCCCAGGCAAGTGTTTATCTTGCTTATTTCGTTGATGCATCTTTCATATTGGTTTAGGAGTAATTAGGATGAGTTTTAATGGAAGAAAACCCAATTTGTGATAGGAAAATCCATGTAGTATTAGTTTATATGATGATTCTGGAAACCCTTGCCATGTAGAGGAATTTAATCACGAAATTATGATGATTATAAGAAGGAATTTCTGGAGAAAATTTGTTAGAAACCTGTTTAAGAAAATTCTAAGGTTCTTGATAATTAGATAAAACTTTGGGTGGATAATCCATGTTTAAATGATAGAAATACACATGCCTTACGTTGGAAATATCTGGTATATTGTTATAATGTTAGTAGTAGAATTTTAGGACGTTTGGGTTTGGAAAAATATGAATTTGGATGAGAATAGGTGGTAGAACCCGTAACTGCAATTCTGCAGAAATCGAAATACCTGCTTGATCGATCGATCGAGCCTAGAGCTTCGATCGATCGAAGGCTCGATCGATCGAGCCCCAAACCTCTATCGATCGACCCCTCCTGACAAACTCCTATTTCCTTGTTAAATGAGTTAAATTCAATTTATCGTGAAATAATTCTTGGACATCCTTAATAAAATGTTTTGGGAGATAGGGAAGACCGGTAGGGTATATGAATAAATTTTGGGGGACTTTTAATGTGAGACGAGGATTGTATTTTGGGATATTTACTTAAGGGTCGACGAATTTATGTATTAAAAGGAGAGGTGCGTAAGAGAGTTACGTTGGAACATTAAGAGAATACTTATTGAAATTTATACTTGGAAGGTTAGAGCCCACGAGTGTCATGTAATAAATGGGAAAACCCTTCGAGTTAAGGTTAGAGACGAACCCTTATACGAAGTACTTAATGTGAAAATTAAGGATAAATGTTGAAATTATGGGTGATGAGAGAAACCTATACTGATATGATAACAAGTGGTATATTTATATGGTTGTGTATGCATATATTATATACGTGTGAAACCCATGCCCGCGCTACTTGCTATCCCTGAGGTTACCGCGCTGGGACGATCTTATCCTGTGTTGCCTTATGGGGGATATTGATTCGTACCCTAGGAGATAGATGACCTTGGTACAGGCTATCGGAATGATAGTTCAGACGGTCCTAAGAGACGTGAGGCTATGTACTGACCTCTTAGAGACTTGGACTCTATGCTTCGCCTCAAATCTTGTTTGTATATATGTTGGTACAGTTCGAGAGTGAGTCCGGACTTGTATTTCCCTTAGTGTGAGCGATACGGGGATTGGATAGCAGAGTATGCCCGCACCATAGTTCTATTTGGGATGCTGTTTTTATATATATATATATATTATGCGAGTAGTTAATATATATATATAATTATGAAATTCTAAAATTTGGAACTCCTTACTGTGATTTGATAAGTAGGATTTGATTGATGGCTCAAATTGTAAATACTTGTTTTGAGATAGTATACTATGACACTGAAAAAAACTTTAGTGATTAATAAAGTTATAATAAGAACCTTGATTACAAATTAAAGTCTTACTCTATAAACAATTATATTGTTCGGCCTTGAAATCTTACGAGTAATCTAAGATAAGTTAAATCATTGAGAGAGATTTGTTTGATATATAATAGATAACCCATTGGGAAGGGTAGTACGATAGGCGTGCACATTAGAAGAGAGGTGAGAATTTTCTCAAGAGAGTGTCGTACTAATATGTTATTGCATTGGCCTGTATCAATTTAAATACTTGCTAAACAAATTTTTAAATCATACACACTATCGGGCTCTGACCCGTTTCTTTCTCTCTCTCTCTCTCTCTCTCTCTCTCTCTCTCTCTCTTGTATATATATGTATGTATTACAGGTGCCCAGACACAGGGGCGTCTTGCTTAGGATCTCTTGGAAGGAACATGCTGCAACTTGGGTGGGAGTTGTAGGTTTCTTGATTAGACGACTTCGTTCATTCGGATCCACTCTTAGTACTTTCATTTAGTTGGGCATGTGTAGCCCTTCCATCATTGATCTGTTTTATTTGGGACATTTGTATTTTAGTTATTTCTATTTCTGTTACTATGGGATTTATTCAGTATGGATGTGTTACTTTAAATTTTACTTGTTGGGATGAGATTGACGAATGTTTTAAATTAATTGGATTATGTTCCAGGATTTTTGGGATGCGACTCTTACTCATTGTAATGTTGTTAATAAATAAATAAATACTTTTTCTTTAAATAAAATTTGGAAGTAATGTTACAAAATGGTTTTGACACTTAGCTTGATTAATTAGGGTGTTTAATTGGAAAATTTTGTTTTCGATAGTGATGCTGAGAATGAACCAATTGTTCACCTTGATTTAATTTAATAAAGGAGTGATCGCCCGGTATTTAATTAGGCGGGGTGTCACATGTAGATCAGGAAAAAGAATCACCTTTAATTTATTTGGGATTGTGTTTGAATAGCATTATAATGCACACGCTTGTGTATGTGTGTGCGAGCGTGCGTGCACCCCCATCACGCCAAAAACAAATTTATCTTTTTTTTTTCACTTTGGGCCCTAATTTTTGGGTACCTACCCAAATTAAAGTTTTAGGCGTTCAAATAATTGATGTCGTGGCAAACAATTTAATCCTTGACTTAAAGGTGCCGCTATAAATGTGGGCCAAAGACCAAGAAGGTTAAATATCGAGTGTTTGACTGAATATAAAAGATAAAATGGGGTCAAACCCAAAATTTCCCGTAAAAGAATGTTCTAATTAAACAAATTAAAGATACCCGTTCTCGATTTTTTAACAGAAATAGGTAACAATTGGAAATAGAAAATATGTTTTTCAAACCATGTAACATATTATAAATTGTTGTTTATTCAAAATAGTTGTTTTGCCTTTTTAACTTTTTGGATTTTAAGAAAAAAACTATTTTGTAAGTAAAAAACTAGTTTAATATGGTATGTCTTAATTAAATAGATTGCCTTTAAGTAAGGAATTAAACTATATAATGAATTGCACACTTAATAATATTTATAGGCTATTTGCATGAAAGATTATTTTTGAGCAATCAACTATTGATTGTCATCCATTTTTGTGAGAAAGGTCTAAAGCAAAACTAAATGGAGGACAAATCCTAATTAAAACAAAGTTTTTTTTTTTTTACTTTACTCTCTCGGGATAATGTTATATTTAGAGATTCCCTCTCAAATGTTTAATAATTAGACTTATCCCATATGCATAAGGTATAAGGAGGATGGCGTGCTGGGGATTAAGTTTAGTTTTTTGAAAAGCGAAGAGTTATGTTTAATTATAACATTATCTTGGGGGGGGGGGGGGGGGGATTAAAAAACTATAGAAACATAAATGTGGGCAAAGTCAAAATACACCAATAATTTATTTTGTGTCAAATTGTATACATATTTCATTGAGTATAAAAGTTTATAAATACACTATATATAAAAATTTGAAATACCATGACATTTCATAAGAAAATAAAAGGCATTTAACAAAAAAAATCCCTTTTAAAACATTTTTACCACAATGTATATTCAAATGTACCTTTTAGTGTCTCTTTGATACGAAAGTGAACAAATGATTTGAATGACAAATTTTTCCATGGCAATTTCAATAATTTTCCAGGTGGGGATGTTTGATAACATTAAGTATTCAGGTGACGAATCTTATTTTTTTGACATTTTTTTACGAATTATGACAATAGAAGAAAAAGTATATGCACATATTTTATATGGCGATGGACTTAATGGAAGGGCATGATATTAAAGAAAATATAATATAAAGGAGAATACGATATTAGAAAATATGATAAGAAAATCATATATAAAAATTGATCATATATAATAAATGGACAAAAAAAATATGATTTAAAAAAGCAAATATAAAAAACTGATATTATTAAAAATCAATGTAAAAAAAATTGAATATAAAAATTAAATGTAAAAAAAAATAATATATATATAAATCAGATATAAAAAAAATCGAACAATACAAATTAATATAAAATAAAATTTGATATAAAAAATCTCATATAAAGAAGAATACGGTCTTAGTAAATATGACCAAAAAATAAAATGTAAAAAAACATATATAAAAAAATCTAATGCAAAACTATAATCAGATATAAAAACAAATCATTGATTCTAACAAAAAAAAAACATTATTTTAACAAAAGCAAGGTGGGCAAAATTATGGTGGAAATTTTTTCTTTGAGTATACCCAAGGAATTTTTTTTCACAAAAAAAGTGAAAAAAGCATGGCAAACAACATATAAGATGGAAGAAAATTTCATGACAAACATTCACTATCAAACACGTATAAAAGTGGAAAAAATCCAGACTTGACACATTTTTGTCCATTTGTTATGGTAAATTGTGTATATCAAACGGACCCTTAATTTTATAGCGACACACATTGAGCAGCTAACTTGATTTTGTCACATAACTACCAATCGGAAGCACAATTGGTGACGTGAGTGACGACATGCAAATATATTTCATTGATCTGATTATAATTGTCATTGCAAAATATTAACACAAAACTATCACATAGTTCCGAGTGGACGCTATACTATGAGGTAATATTTAAAAAATCATCGTGCTAATATCACTATTACATATCTAATTAGTTCTAAAAGTAAAATAGATTAAACATTATACGACATTGATTATATCCCTCTAATTAACAAGTTTTTTGGCTTAGCTACTTGGTCGTTATTTTTTGGGGGGTTAAGGACACCATTAGTCCATTCAGAATGGGATGGTGTAAGAATGTATAAATGTTGATTGTTAGGTTATTGTCTACATCGTGGAATTTGTAGTGGGGAAGTGTAAAAATGAGTTGAGTTCAAATTTTTTAGCGTGGGAAATGTTACTGAAGGGGCCCACGCTTATGCTATTACACACTCTGGCCGTTAAAATTTTAAATGGATTATTTATTTAATTTTCTCAAAAAGGATTGGGAGCTAAAGACTTTTGCACCCAAATGACTTATCATTTAGGGTGCTATTGAATTTAGCACGCCAGAGAGTTGCTCTCCATTTACACATTGTGTTTAGCTAATGTAAATTTACACCACAACTACATTTTATTACATCCCCATTTACACACTTATCATGAGAACAAAAAATATACTTTCATTCAGTTCAACATGCCCATAGTGCATACCCGATTTTTTTTATTAGTAATGTATAAATTAAAGGGACATATACCAAATAGTCCCTCGGACATTTTTTAATATCCATTTAGTCCAAACTTTTTTATTTTGCCTCAAAAAGTCATTTGCCACATATTTTGGAGAGGGAGTGTCGCTGACGCGGACCTCTAAAAATAAGAGGATATTGAGTGCTTGAGGGACTAAATGGGTTAAACTAAAAATATGTGTCCTTTTTAAAAAATATATATTTATAGTAGGGACTATTTAATAATTGATCCTAAATTAAATCTGTAATATGTACATGAATTTTGTAGATTTTTGGAATAAATTTGTCATTTGTACATGAAAGAGTAATGCTACATACCCCAAATAACTCCCCCAAATGTCTCCCAAAATGACTTGGTTTTTGTGTCTTGGCGGGACTTCCATCACATGGCAATAGATGACAAGCATGTGAAAGAATGATGTGGCGTCCACATCAGATTTGAGAGACATTTGGAAGAATTATTTTGTACTCATAGCATTATTCGAAAAGTTATAACACATGCACAATGTTATAATATGTATGCCTTAAATTTGTGTATACCTAAGCTAAATATAATGCTCGTGTGCAGATTTTTTTGTATTTTAACCGTGCGAATTATACATGTGTCACTTGACGGTGCGCTGAAAAATTATTGATTAATTTATAGACACTCTCTCTTTTTTAAAATCATTGTCAGGTGATTATATCTGAATTCATCGCTAGATAACATATATCTCATCTGCACATGATCATTATTATATGAATAACGATATGGATACAAAAAACTCTTTAAAAATCTTCATAAAATATGATGTGAATTTCACATTTTCTCTCACCTACCTATTAAACATTACTTTGTGATATGGAGTCCCGCAAGAGCACAACAATTCATTACTTTTTGTGAAAATTTTGTGAAATTTTTTATACCCATAACAGTAATCTTATTATATGCAGAGAGGAAAGTGATTTTCAATCTTCGACCTAAAATAAAGACCATACAATTTTTTCTTTGTTTTTTTTTAAAAAACACCACCGTTCAATTTCCTTTTTTCCGATTTTTACACTTCACCCGAAACATAAAACTTTTTTAACTACAGTAATGGGCAACATTGTCGGCGAATGCTGTCCAACTAATTCACAAATTCCGCTTCTTAATACGTGTATGGCACTCTTTTTTATATGCCCATTTTGATTCTTTTACATCATTGCACTGTTTGGTAATGGACCTAACTCTAACCTCTTGTGGTTCCAATGACGGCTACATTTCACCTTTCGATGGTAATGTGACATTTGGCGTGTACAATTTACTCTACATCCTCAACCAATTTTAATTACTCCAAATAATCTCTTTTAAGTAAATTAAAACGTATATTACAAACTTAACACCTAAACTTTATAAAAAATTCTAATCAACCCTTGACCATTTTGTTATAAAAAAGAAGAAAATTTGAACCCATGGACCAACTCTAAGCGTTGGATTATTTACATGAATAAAATTACTGAAACCTAATCGTGTTAATTTTTGGATTCAACCAACATTTGCTCCTCTCTCAATAATCTGTTTTGAAAAATGTAGAAAAAGTTGAGGCGACAAAAGAGATGACAACTATTTTAATAAAACTAGAAAATGAGAGAAATTTGTTAGGGTAACAAAGTGCATACCACTTGAAAGCCATTTATACTCGAGTAAGCGCTCTTAAGTATAATTACTTAAGCTTACTTTGTAAATGTAAATGAACCTAAAAATATGTTAAAGTTTGATTCATTTATTTTACGAACGAGCTTCTGAGAAAATGAACACGAGTCGAGCTCGAGTAGCTTGTTTATTTTACACTAGTTTATTATGGATATCGATTTCGTATGGAGCTCAATAGAATGACGAACTTAAATTTTTGTTCAAGCTTGACTCGTTTATTTTACGAGCTTGTCTCGAACGATCTTTTTCCGAACGAATATGTTCCGAATTAGAGTAGCTTGGGTCGTTTTATAACACTACCTAAGCATGAGCACACTAACTCAACTTTTGTGTTTAATGATTGCAATTGAATAACTAAGGCAAAATGGGTTAGTTGGTCTTAATGTATGTTAATTGTTTTTATTAAAATCCATTAATATTTTACGAATTGTGTAGAATTTACCTTTTTTTTCTTATTTAAATATGTGAATTGGTTGGTTTGGCTTCTTATTAAGCCTACTTGCGGAACTTTAACACTCTAATATTTTATTCATATTATTATAACTGTTTAATGTTGATAATAATTAGTGTTTTAGATTTAACATTAGTTAAATACGGTAAAGGGGTTACCTTAAAATCCGTTAAATATTAAATGCTTAAAAAATTGTTATCTTGAAATATTAAGTAATAGAATTCATTAAACATTGTAATTTTTTTCAAAAACCCATCAATCGCGTTTCAGAGTTTTTAATTAACGTTTAGTCTAACCTTTTTTATTTTGTTTCAAAAAATTTCTCTCATATAAAGGTATTCCCACACTCTTTTTTGTCTTATCTTAAACTTTAAAAAAATTGTCAAAAAAGTATACAAAGAACTTTTGGAGCATTAAAAAAATAAGATAATCAAGTGCAAAATGTACTCAGTTTTAAGAGACTCACCACTAATTGTGCGAAATATTTAACCATTGAACGTTTCATTCAAACATTTTGACACAAGAAATACTAAGTTGTAAAGGTTAAATTATAAAGATTGTTATTATTCATAAATAAATCGATTTCTATGTTTAAATAAGAACAAATATGTAAATTAAATGCAAACCTTTAAGACATTTTCTTAACCAAATGTTTGATTAAAACAATTATTATACATTAAATTGCTCCTATTGCTATTAGATCTGGTAACGAATCGTGTTCGTGTTGATTTTTATCGTGTCTGAATCTTATTGCGTTCGCGTCTAAATTGGTGACTTTTTTGTCATGTGAAAAAATCATATTCAAACCCAAACCATTATCTTAACGTGTCGTGTTCATTCGTTATTAGCCATTAAGATAATGAATTATTTTGAATCGTATACAGTAACTCATTTTTAAAACACAATTAGATCCATTAATTCATCGACATTGCTAGTTCTCTCATTCATTAATATTTGTTATGATTAAATTAATATTAACCTACATAAGCTGTTTACAAGTTCCAATTGGGTCTAAACGGGTGAAGATGATCAACACTAATTTGATCCGTTAACTATTGTTCATTATCGGGTTGCCACTAATCTTAGGTTGCATTTATTTTTTCATCTCAATATGAAAAATATATCTGTTTTTATGTCTGAATGTACCTCAAAATGAGACAATCATTAAGGACGAATTAAAATCTTTTATTAAACTTGAGGGGCAAATAATTAATTTACACAAAACCAAAAGTATCAAACAACCACTAAACTCCATTTCCACTTCTCCACTATCAAGAAAAAACCTCCCTCTCTCTCAAATTAAAAATGGTGTTTTTAATTTTTTAACTTACAAATATACGTAAAACCCCCTTTTGTAAGCTCCATATTTCTACTTTATTTTTGTTTGTTGCCGAAAAAGACATTCTTGAGTGGGTATTTGTATTTCACTCTCAGCCACAGATACTCGAATCTCTCTCTCTCTCTCTCACTTGCATTTTGCCTATTTCTTCCAAGTTCCAACATTTATATTCTCTGTAAGTTTAATTTCTTTACAATAAAGATCTGATTCTGATGATTATCTCATCTATTCTCAATATGTATACATACACTTCAGTTTTATATTGTAATGTACATGTTTTTGTCACTCTATTTGCTTCTGTAGATTGACTACTATACATTTGGTTTTCTTTATAATATCTGGATCTGTTGCTTAAAAAATTAAAAATCTTATCTTTTTTGTTTTTTTTCTAGTTTTACCCTCTTTTGGGTTTGAGCAATTTTGGGCTTAATTGAACTTCACCCATTAAGGTTTTATGTTTTCTTTACTTGAAATTGTGATGGACTGTTTATCTTCTTTCAATTTTTTGTTTTTGAAACAAGTAGAGAGTTCAATTTATGGTATGTATCAACCAGTACAAATGTCATTAAGTTTTTTAGGTGTACCTACATTTGTTTGTGTGTTAATCATCAAATGTTTATTAAGTTGTATCTACATGTGTGTTTTTAGCCTGGGTATGCTTAATGCTGAATAGTCTATATGTTTTTGTTTGAAAATGCTTGATATAGATTATTTTGGCCATTTTGACATTATATAAGTCGCATAATAGGTCTTATCGAAACAATTTTTTCTTTGTAGGTTGTATTTATACATGTAGTGAATATTTATTACATGTTTACGAATAGGACCCATTGGAGTAAAAAAAAAATTGATGGGACCTATTGAGCAAGAAAAATTGAAGGACCTATTTGATTACATACTTAGTAAACGGGACTAAGTGGTAAAAAATCCTTAAATTTTTTATATTATTGTTATTGAGAAAAGACAATAAGGGTAAAACTAGAACAAAATTTCACTAGAAAATTCAGTGTTCAGCAATCAATGGACTTTCATGGGCTGTATTTTAATTCTCATTCAGCGTTCAGTATTAAGAGGTAAAAACAAACACGCTCTAGAGAAAGAGATCATATTTCTAGTACTCTCTAGGCAGTGTATTCGCCTTTATTTATTTATAGTTTTTCACTTGCTCGAGTTCTCGCTTGTTTTGTTTTCTGGGCTTATGGTGTCCTGTGATTAAACTTTTTCAGGCACATTGGCGTTGAACATTGAGAGTTTTAGAGGAATATTGGTGTTTATCCAACCATGGTTCTGGGACTAAAGACAAAAAACAGAAAAGGTCCCTCAGTTCAAGTTGATTATGTCATCCATATACAGGAGATTAAGCCTTGGCCCCCATCTCAGTCACTAAGATCCCTTCGTTCTGCACTAATCCAGTGGGAACACGGTGATAGAAATTCTGGGTCTACTAGCCCAGTTATCCCTTCACTTGGGTCCGGTTCTGGTGTTGGAGATGGCAAAGTTGAATTTAACGAATCATTCAAACTTCCCGTGACACTATTAAGGGAATTGTCTATTAAAAGCGGTGAAGCGGACACTTTTCAAAAGAACTGTTTAGAGTTCAATTTGTATGAACCTAGAAGAGATAAGACGGTGAAAGGTCAATTATTGGGAACAGCGATTGTGGACTTGGCAGAGTATGGCGTTGTTAAGGAGAGTTTGACTATTAGTGCTCCCATGAACTGCAAGCGAACTTTTCGGAATACAGCACAGCCGATGCTGTTCCTTAAAATCCAGACAGTTGAGAAGAATCGTAGGGACAAGCTTTTGAGAGAAGAATCTGTTTCTGCTTTGATGAATGAGGAATATGCTGAGGAAGCTGAGGTCGCCTCTTTAACTGATGACGATGTTTCATCACACTCGTCGGTTGCTGTCTCTTCAACTTTGGAGTCGAATGGGGGTTCGCCACCTCAAAAAGATGTAAACTTCTCTTTCCTTGCATTCTTGTATTAGCAACATCCCATTGCATTGATGGTTGTTTTTGTTAATTTTGAGGTGGGTATGTTGTAAAATGAAAATTGATAACACGTGCATGTTTTGAACCTCAATATAGTAAGGACACGTGTTCTGCAGGTGCCATATTGGTAGGGGTGTGCAAAAAAACCGCCCGAACCGAAAACCGGCCCGAACCGAACCGAAACCGGCGGTTTTTTTTAGCCCGGTTCGGTTTGCGGTTTAAGGATTTAAAAAACCGACAATATCGGTTCGGTTGTCGGTTTATACAAAGAAAAAACCGATTCGAACCGAACCGAACCGACATCAATATTATATATTAAAAAACCCTTAAATATCTTTTATTTTTATATCCAAACACCATTAACCAACCTCCTAAACCGACCAAAACCGAAAACCGACCTACAAAAAACCGACCAAAACTGAAAATCGGTTAAAACCGAACCGAAACCGAACCGAACCGAAACCGATGTGACCCGAAACTGGCGGTTTTTTTCATCGCCGGTTCGGTTTCGGTCTGATTTTTTCCAAAACCGAACCGATCGGTTCGGTCTGAATTGCGGTCCAAAACCGAACCGAACCGACCCGTGCACACCCCTACATATTGGTTGTATGTGGGGATCGTGTCCTAACTATTTTGAGGCGAAAATAGTTCTTTATATATTAGGACCCTTGTAAAATTGGGACCTTTAGTGATGAAAATTGTATCATTGCTGAATGTTATCATTAAATTTGACGGTACTTGGATAGAAGGTGAGCCAAGCGTAATAAAAATAAAAGGGGACCTTAAGTACTCGTAAAATCACCTTTTTTCCCCATTATGACACATCAGTGGATGTGGCTTGTTCACGAGTCCGGTTATGCATCTGCCCGAAACTAATATGCCTTTGATAGACATGTGTCATGATGCCTAACTTGATTGGTCGTTTCAATATGACTGCTCTTCAGTTGATGTACTTTGTTACATTTCAATAGTCTAACTACGTATTGGATGGCAATGGATTTGCAGAATAAATCAGAGGCAATGAATGGAACCCCAGAAGAGGCTAAAGATCAACCCGTCTTAGCTTCAAAGCAAAAACTTGCAGAATCAGATATAAAAAAACCTATGACGGAACCTCATGGTAGTCTAAAGGGGAGTTCACGTTGTTCATCGTCAACAGACTTGTCTTCCGACTCGGAGAACCCAGAAAATGTTCACACGGCATCCAACTTTCGTGACCCTAGCTTAACGTTGATACCAGAAAAAATCGCCCCCCATAGTGAAGGAATAGATGACGAGTCGAACATCAACACAAGAAGCAATGAGCATGGCAATTTGGCACATAATATTCACAAAAAAGTTCCTAATGGGTCAAGTGAAATGAGAGGGAATGCTGTAGAATCCACCAAAGAAAGCGTGTCCAATGGTTCTTTGGCTGAAATAACCTCTTTAAATACTCCCCAAGTGGATGATAAGTTGGGTTTTCCAAAATCCATTGAATCTCGAGCCTATGATGTGGATGATGAGAAAGCTTGGAATCCTAGCATTAATGGCATACATGAATCTCCAAATGCCAATGTTATTGAAAATGGTTCTGCAGATGAAAAATCCCGAAGTAATCATCAAGAAAGTAGGGAGGAAAGACAATTCCTGGAAGAGAGCAGGCATTCTATTGAAGATGAACCATTAGGTATTTTTTCACAAGATGATACCTGGAAGAGAATCTCGTTGGGTAATGATGCTTTTTCTGTCAGCAGGGAAAATCAATATGGTAATAGTCTTAGTACTCCTATATTAAAGCACGTGAGGTCCGTCCGATCACTAACAGACTCCGGTAGGAGCAACGGGTCTTTGAGGAGTAACCAGTTTGTGGAAAAAACGAAGGATGATATTGTGCCGAAAGACGCTAGAAATGGTACTCGAAGCTCTATAAGCAGTGAGAGAAAATATGCTGATAGCAAAGTACAACAATTGGAAAACAGAATAAAGATGCTCGAAGGGGAGTTGAGAGAAGCTGCTGCTATTGAGGTTAGTCTCTACTCCGTGGTTGCAGAGCATGGGAGTTCACTTAATAAGGTCCATGCTCCCGCGCGGCGCCTCTCTAGGCTGTATCTTCATGCTTGCAAAGAAAATTCTAAATCAAGGAGGGCAAGTGCAGCTAGAAGTGCTGTTTCGGGTTTGGTTTTGGTTACCAAAGCTTGTGGAAATGATGTTCCAAGGTACTTTGGTTTTATTGAAATCCAATAGAAAATATCCTTATCCATCGATACATCATTTGCTTGTTTAGCATGTCAAATCTGATTCACTAGATTTATATTCTCTCTTCGCAATGAACCAAGGACTGTAAATTGACAGGCCATTTGATACGTATCACATATTATATTTGGACCCACAACACAGTTCTGCCTAATTTGTATCCTAGGATGGCAGTGGTTATTTCTTTAGACCTTTTGCCCCATTCGGGTGCCTTTGATTACAAAGTTTTGAAAATGATTCTAAAGCAGTTCCATTTTATGAGAAGTTGGGAAAATATTGGAAAAAGCAGTTTCAATTTCACATGTTTTTGGAAAACAGTAGGAAAAAAGAGGTGAGTGACTATTTCTTACTCTTTCTCAAAGAATTGGATTTCGTGAATAACGGAAACGAGAACATCTCACCAAGCCACTATTTTTCACTTTCTAACTAATAAAAACTAACTATTATTCAATCTTTTTCCAACTCCTAATCAAACTCACCCTTGGATTAAAAGAACAATATATTGATAGATGGGAATCTGAATCCAAAGGCCACAGAAATTGTGGAGGGGATTCATTGGTGTTTGAGAGTTTGTTCATGTTTCAACATCAGAAGCTTTTCGATGGGTTACCAAAACTTTCTGACAGGTTTGTGACATTTTCTGATTGATTTTTTTTGGGAGCCCAATACAGGTTGACTTTCTGGTTATCAAATTCTGTTGTATTAAGAGCAATTATACACCAAGCTTTTGAGGAACAACAGTTGCCACTTTCTGCTGTACCTTTTGTCAAAAGGGCAGGTGTTGGGAAGGGAAACAACGAAAAATCATCTCTACTTAAATGGAAAGACTCCTCTTCAAGCAATGAGACCAGAGGTTTTCTACGCGAAGGTTTTGATAACTGGGAGGACCCTAGTACATTTATTTCTGCACTGGAAAAACTCGAAGCTTGGATCTTCTCTCGAATTGTTGAGTCGGTCTGGTGGCAGGTTGTTATTTATCACATTCTTTTACGGTGATTTTGATTTGGGTACCTCACTAATTTTGTATTTAGACTTTGGCATCCATCATTGTTTTTTAGAGTTTGGTACTTTTTTTCGCCGCTGATCAAATGTTTCACCACTGAATGTACCAAAGTAAAAAAAATAAAAAATACAATCAGCGGAGAAACATTTATATTCAGCGAGGAAAAAAGTAACCAACTTCAAAAAATTATGTAGATATTAAAATCTAAATATGATCATTAGAGATACCCAAATTACCCCTCCTCCCCGTCTCCTTTTTTCCCTTTGGTGATTTTTTTTTTAATTTTATAATTAGCTGATCTCATGGTCTGTTTTCTCCAGACTCTCACTCCTTATATGCAATCTGCTGCCGCGAAGTCAATCATTAGAGTAACGAGTTCTGCCTCGAGTAAATTATATCAAAGGACATCTAGTTCATGTGATCAAGAGCAAGTGAACTTCTCCTTGGAGCTTTGGAAGAATGCTTTCAGGGAGTCGTGTGAAAGGATTTGTCCTGTTCGAGCTGGAGGACACGAGTGTGGCTGTTTGCCCGTGCTTTCTAGATTGGTAAACTTTTTATGTTCCATTTTCCTTCTACAATGCACATGCAAATCATGTCATATAAAAAAATGCCCTTTTTTTAACTATGTACATTGATGCATAAACATGTAACATTGGGAATCTGTGAGATTTGTCAATCTCCAATGTTGTATATTTTAATCACGTCATAGGCAACATTTAAAGTTACATGATGAAAATTTTGTGGGATAAAGACAAAGTACCTATAAGTGATGTAATTCTAAGAATGTGGAAGCGTTATTATTACAACTACACACCAACTACTAACTACACAACAACTATTACCTACACAACAACAACGACGACAAATAACTAAAGAAATGGGTTTCTTTCTCTCTCTATACTCTTTTCTCAATATTCAAGTGTGATTATAAATAATAGCCAAGGGTCTATTTATAGGAGATGTTAGCTTACTAGCCAAGCTAATACTCAAAAAGACAAAAAAAGACAACTAATAACTAAAAAAGACCAATTAACCCCAAATATGCTTGGAGACTAATAGAAGACTACAAATAAAAGAAAATGACAATAATACCCTAAACTTAAAATAGAAAATAAAAGATAGTCTTCTTCCGGGAGCACAACCACACGCCATGTGTCGCTATATATCACATACACATCAATCTTGTGAAAATAAAGATTCTTGTGGTGACAATGGCCACCTAGCTGGAAAAATTGAATTGATGAGGAATAAATTATCAACAAAGTTCTGAAATCAAGATGGTGCCTTTGTTTTAGCAGAAATTTGATGATATAATCAACCGAGAAATATATATTTATGTTTCAACATCTAACTATGTTTCTTCTGCTAATGAAATTTTTGGCGGCGTTGAGTTGTGAAGCTTTCGTTCAAATAAAAGGGCAGTAATAAAAGCTGCAAGTGAAGGTCACTTTTGGGTTTTCTTTTCAGATAAATTGAAATATTATTTTCTGTTATATCCTTGACCAGAACGTATATGCTTGTAAAGGTATGCTGACTATATATATGCACAACTTTTTGATGCATTTATTCGGCTGTTGATTTCCCCATTGTCTTCTGTTCTTTAATCTGCAGTATTTTCTATTTCCTAATATATATGTGTGTGTGTGTGTGTCGGGGTGGAGATGGACATAAAATTTTAGTGTTTCGTAACATTTTATAGTCAATTGATGTGTTCGTTCTGTATCTGATAGTAACCTCTGTTCTGTAACTAGATAATGGAGCAATCCGTTGCTAGATTGGATGTGGCTATGTTCAATGCTATTCTTCGAGAATCTGCTGACGAGATTCCAACCGATCCTGTATCTGACCCCATTAGTGACGCCAAGGTTCTTCCTATTCCTGCAGGGAAAGCGAGCTTTGGGGCCGGTGCACAACTTAAAAATGCTGTGAGAACTACCGACTTAACACGTATCTAGATTATTGGCAATTCAACCACTAGGGCTAGCTTAGTGGCCAGGGCTCTCTTCCTCATTTAGGAGGTTGGGGATTTGATCCCCCTCCCCTTAAAAAATATGGATTATTGTCAATTCATGAATATGTGTTACACATGTTTACAAGAGAAATTACAATAACATGTCAAAATAGCAAACTATTCAGTTTAGGGGTATTTGTACTTTGCGGTCCAAAAGTCTTTGCAATGCATTTTGTGGTCCAGTTTTTTTACTATTTGCAGTTTGGAATGCATTTCACTTTTTTGCGACACTTTTATGACAGTAAAGCATTGCAAAAAATCTTACCAAATGTCGCAAAAAGTGAAAATGGACCCGAAAGTGTATTACGGAGAATTACTGGGCCACCCAAAGTACAAACAGCCGTTCATTTCATGTTATGAAGGGAACACGGTTCTCGTAGCTCTTAAAATAAAGTGTACCTTTTGTGGTGTTGGTGACAGATTGGGAACTGGTCTAGATGGCTTACTGACCTATTTGGTATAGATGATGATGACTTGCTAGAAGCTAGACATGAAGATGAACCTGATGATGGTGAAAAAGAAGAAGTTGACACATCCTTCAAGCCTTTCCATCTTCTCAATGCTTTGAGTGATCTCATGATGCTTCCAAAGGATTTGCTTTTAAGCAGGTCAATCAGAAAAGAGGTTATAATTCAAAACACTTAAAACCCTTTAAATTTCATTCAAAACCAATGTCATTTTAGAGTGCTAAATCTTTTTGTCTTGAAGGTATGCCCTACATTTGGTGCACCACTGTTACGGAAGATACTCAACAATTTTGTCCCCGATGAGTTTTGCCCGGACCCAATTCCCAAGGTTGTGCTTGAAGCCTTGGAGTCTGAGGTAGTATTCCAAACAATCCGTCTTTTATTTTTGTTACTTGGTCATTTCTTCAAACTATACTTTTCCCCCTTTTTTGTCTATTATAGCCCCGTTTGGTTCTGGTGAAATAAATTTCATCTGGATGAGATTGTAAACAAGGATACACGCTATAATATGTGGTTTTGGACAAAAATATTGAACAACTCAAACTAAGTGAATATTTCAACTCGAATCAAACGGAGCCTAAATGCCGAATAAATTGTAGTAAAAAGTTTTTATGTTTTTTTTATTTGGGGAGTTTAGGTCCCGATCCCCGATGTGAAGATTATTTAGTGAAAACCCACGTTTTTTTCACTTTAGTGTACGGTCCGTGATGCTGATATTTTACAGCCCCTGAAAATATTTTACAATTTGCGAAGATATTTTACAGGACAGCCTGCTAAAATTTTAAAAACCTTAGGGACCACACATTAAAATTTCAAATAAACATGTTTTTTTACTAAGTTGACCAAATCTTAGGGACCTGATGCTAATTGTCTGTTTTTATTTAAGATGCGGTTTTGGAGATTGGGGGTATCAAATTTTGTTATGTGTGGTTTCATTGTCACTTTAGAGTCTAGATTCACCAAAGTCTTTGACAAGGTGATTGATATGCCTCTAATTTTTCTTAATATAATAATTCATTTTATTTATTTTTATTAATTTAGGATCCTTTTGAAACCCGTGGAGATTCGGTCGTAGATGTCCCATGCGCTGCGGCTCCCATAGTTTATCTTCTACCTTCGGCATCTTTGCTTGCAAATATGTTAGGGAATAATGGAAGCCAATCAATGCTATCACGAAGTGGTTCTTCGGTCCTTAGAAAATCGTATACGAGTGATGATGAACTTAACGAACTGAATTCTCCCATGACTTCAATCATCGATACCTTACAGACCGCACCTACACCATCAAAACCCAGCTGGACATCAAACGGGAACGGCACGCGGAACTCCGTTAGGTATCAACTCCTTCGAGAGGTATGGATGGATAGTGAGTAGTGGTATTGGCCGGGGTTGATAAAATTTGCTTAGTAAATGCCGGTGTCCCTTATTTGTAGAAAAGCCTAGCTGGATTTCGGTTTTGTTTTGGAGAGCATGGAGAGAAACTATATGAATAGCTGCCGCTAATGGTCAAAATTATATTTCACTACTGGCATAATTGTTTTTTCAGACATTGGTACTTTAACATCGCTAAATGTACTAAGGTACCAAACTCATAAAAAGATAGTTGTTTTCGTATCAAAACCTAGTTTCGACCATTAGCGAGATACCCTAGTATAAAAAAAATCCACATTTTCAGGTATAGATAAATAAGTGGATTTTTTTTCCCTTTTCTTTCTCGAGGGTGGAGTTAGGTGTAGTGTGAATGGTTGTTGTGAAGTTGTAAATATGTATTCTGTTGATGTTTCAACTCTTGTTTCCTGATGTTTCTATATAAAGGGAATTGCAATATGCATAAGGGTCTTGGATGTTATTTTATGTGAAGAATGCAAGTTAGCTGGATTTTAAGGGGTTGGTGTACATGATGTAAGATTCTATTGTTTTTTATGATCTGTTTAGGGTATCAGTCGCATACCCCCTCCTTCTCAAATTAAGAGTCCACTATTCCTTTTTGGGTTATCCCAAATTAAGAGTCCACAGTTCACTTTTCTTTTTTGGACATAATTAACGAAAGAAATTTCATGATAATAAACAATTGTTGATCAATAGGAAGTCCACAGTTCACTTTTCTTTTTTTGACATAATTAACGAAAGAAATTTCATGATAGTAAACAATTGTTGATCAATAGGAACTCTTAATTTGGGGACAGAGGGAGTATTGCATGGATTTGTAAAGCATAATTCTAGAGGGATAGAGGATTCAGACACAATTTGGTAGACACATTGACGTGTTGTGTCTTCATTGCTTAGTATTTGGGGTCCACTAACCAATGCAGGCACAAAACGTTAGTGTGTTTACCATATTTTTTTTCTCCTACACTTTTTTGCTAATGCAAAGCAATAGAGGAAAATTTGCTTCTTGGTACAATAAGATCCAACAAGGACAGACAGTCGTTGGGTTGGATAGCAAAAAAATTTAGTGGTAATTTTTCGAAATTTCTATATATACTTTCAAGATTAAGCACAAATCCATTCACTCTCAGTCTCATTCTCTTCCATCTCTCTCTAAATTCTAGTACTTAGAAATGAAACTTCAATTACAAATATCCAAAAGTGGTGGTGCTTATTACTCAAGATTTCTTTTGGTGGTGATGGAAACACCGTTATATTTATTATGCGGTTAGACCCCTCTAAGAACCCTTTCAACGACGCAAGGACTTTAAAGTCGTTTTACCTCGGGTTGAATATTGGATTTTTGCTTCAAGATCACAAGATGGTTAACTATTGAAAGGGTTGTGCTCAAATTTAATATTGGGCCAACACTTCACTTTTCACCCAATGGTATACTGTTTAAAAGTTTGTGAGGAATTTTATTGGTGAGATGTGGTTCTTATTGCTCGGGAGGCATACGGAGCAATCAAGTTTTTGCAATACTAGAATCGTTTGGAGGGCACTAAAGTGGAGCTGAGGCCTCCAAAGACGATAGCAAGCCAAATAGGAAATGTAGGACTGCTCTACTAACATCCTAGTCTTAGTAGAGCAGTCTTATTATGAAGACATGCTTGTCACTCTAGTGGCTTGCTTCTTGTTAGATGACAATGCTCAATTGGGCGGGAAATGAGAAGATTAGCTGTGAAGAAGAGAGCAACCGTGATCTCATCCGATACCAACATGTCAGAACTTGTCAATACAATTCGCGGATATGGAAAGCAGGCCCGTAGTAAGGGGCTAGAGCTGAAAAGTAAGATTAAAAAGGATTTTCAAACAAGAACGACAAAAGAAAGAAGAAATGGCGATCAAAAAATGAAAGGGATCAAGAAGAAATGAATGCATGGAGGGTAGTACTGCAACATGAAAGAGCATTGCCAATTGAGAATGCAAAAAACATGTCATTTTGAACCAGTGGGAAGTAGAGTTAAATGCCAAAAACGTGAGATGGATTTAGTATTGTTTGAACAATGGTTCGTAAAATGATGACGCATATAATCAAAGGGGGTAGCCTCGATGGTTACCTACGACTCTTGGGTTCAAGAGGCCGTACGTTCAAGGCCCCACTCCCCCCCCCCCCCCCTCCCTCGGGGATTGAACTTGGAAAAAAATGATGACGTATGTTACACGTATTAATTCATGTATATTTTTCGTTATTATTATTATTATTTGTTGAACGTTTTTATTTTCTTTCATTTTACTGAATGTATTTTGTTTCAAATTTGAAAACTTAAATGTTGATTTATTATATTCAAACAAACAATAGGAAAACAAAATAGGGAACACAAAAAGGCCACGATATATTATTTATTTAATTTTTAGTCCAACATATCTTTCAAATCAACTTTAAGTCCTTAGTGGTGATATTAACACAACATTAACATTAAAACGGAATATTTTTTATGGACCAAAAACTATTTTCGAAAAAATATATATTGTACTAACCATCGAATGAGAAATGTTTTTAGGGACTAAAATTTTGAAAATATATCAGACTAAACATCATTGTTGATACAAAAAATTATCCTATTACGTGGACCACTCAGAAATAGACATGTGTTATCCATCGTTATACTAGTCCTAGTCCGGAAGGTCTATCTATCAGAATGAATCCATGAATGCCTACCAACAGTGTAGAATGCCGATCAACTTACAAAAGAAGCCCGACCAACACCAGGAAGTTCGATCAACACCAGGAAGACCGACCAACAGGGGTTATCAAACGCCATCTGTTGTATACATTATGAACGCTGTACAAATGTAAATATCTATGTTATAAAGGCAATCCATCCTTTAATATTCCACTTCCTATACACCCTCATGGGCTATAAATATATTGTAATCCCTACGACCAGGAGACACGAAAGAAGAGATAACTGAACAAACACAAGGCAATATACATCAGCGGACGTAGGCTTTTCCCTTTTAGCCGAACCACTTTAAAAATCTTTTGTGTCTCTTATTTACTTATTTATCTGTAATCAAATAATTAGAGATAATCTAGTTTTTTTCATCAACAGATTGGCGTTGTCTGTGGGAACATGTTTCTAACCGTTTTCAGGCCTCAGAAACGATCACATTCCACCTATTCCTTCTTCCCCACCAACTCCCAATGATTTGACTGGAATTCTGGCCAGTTTCTCTAGAGGACAAGAATCTATGCAAGATACCATGAGGCAGTTAGCGCAGACCTGGCAAGTCAAGTCACCTTCCTTACCTGTTCGTGGAAATATGCCACCTCCTCCTCCTCCTCCTCCTCCTCCAAGAAGTAGTAGACATAGCCAATCCAAGACTACTAGAGATACCTCTTATCTTCTAAGAGAAAGTTCTTCTCTCAGAACATCTGAGCCCTATGATGATCGGTCTTTTACTCCTGAAAGATTGAGTGCCTTAGAAAGGCTTAGCCGGGCATCTCCCTTTGATCGTTTGGGACCCAGGGGGAACAAAAATGTTCCCAGGGCATTGTCGAGGAATACTCGACGACCAACTGATTAAAGAGAAGGCTCAACCCAATTTAGATCAGATGCCCTACGAATTGCCCGCACCGAGCAACAATCGCAGGAAGAAAGTTCAGCACAAACATTTGGTAGGAATGAAAAAGGTGTAACACACATATCTAATGCTGGTAACAATGCATGGAAGCACTACACCAAAACAGGTCAATTGTAATGGGTAAAAACCGTTACAAAAAATATTTGTAACGGATTAAATCCGTTAGAAAATTGGCGTTATTTATTTTAATAACAGAATTTGTAACTGATAAAATCCGTTACAAAATGAATATTTGTAACGGACGAAAACCGTTACAATATATTTTGTAACGGATTTGGCATTGGTACAAATACATAATTTGTAACAGATAAAAACTGTTACAAAATACATTGTAACGGATTATGTGTGTCATATTTGTAACGAATGATTTTATTTGTAACGGTTAAAGTCCGTTAGCAATATTATTATTATTATTATATATATTTTTAAAATCTTATTAAACAAATAGATATATATACACTAGTAATAACGCGTGCTCAACCAATGCCCACAAATTTCACTTAAAACATAATTCCAAAATACACGTGACAACATGAATGACACTACATTTCGGTGATATTAAACCGATCTGAAACTATATTTCATTCATAACCATTAAAATTCCGAAAACAAAATGTTGTACATGATAAACCGTCAAACTTTTAACCATAAACTTGAAACGAAGTCTAAAATCATTAAAGTTCTAAGCATATTATTCTCCCATAAGTAGTCTTAATGAGATTCCTTGCAAAAGTTAGACTCCATTCTCCCAAAAGTAATTTCATATTTTCCACGAAGAACCTGTTGAACAAAATCAGACTTAGTAAATGTGTAATCATAAATGAGTATATAACATAAAAGACTAGTACATTCTCATTCCATTGACATACATGTAATTTTATTGGGGATTAATCGATACACAACAAACTTCCATAGTTACTTTGGTATCGTTTAATGTGTTTGTACCTAAACCTAAACCTAGGTCGTTTGGTTGTTGTTTTTAGTCCCCCCCCTCTTTCTAATCTCAAAAGAAGCGTATACTAGTCAATTAGGCTAACTGAGAGTCCGATAAGGACGCGGTTAGTTTAGACAAGTTACTTTGGTATCGCTTGATGTGTTTGTACCTAAACCTAGGCAGCTAGGTGGTTATTTTCAATTTTCGCCCCCCAATGCCCATTTTTAACCGCAAAAGAAGCGTATCCTAGTCAATATGGGTAACCGAGAGTCCGACGAGGACATGGCTAGTTTAGAAAAGTTACTTTGGTACCGCTTGATGTGTTTGTACCTAAATCTAAGCAGCTAGATTGTCGTTTACACCTTTTGCCCCCAACGCTTATTTTTAACCCCAAAAAACAGCGTATACCAGTCAATTTGGACAACCGAGAGTCCAATGAGGACACGGTTAGTTTAGACGAGTTACTTTGGTATTTCTTGATGTGTTTGTACCTAAATCTAAGTAGCTAGGTGGTTGTTTATAATTTTTGCCCCACAATGCCCATTTTTAACCCTCAAAAAAAGCGTATACCAGTCAATTTGGCCAACCGAGAGTCCGATGAGAACGCGGTTAGTTTAGACAAGTTAATTTTGTATTGCTTGATATGTTTGTACCGATTTTTAGGCTGCTAGATTTTTGTTTTCAGTTTTCACCCCCCAACACCCATTTTTAACTCTGAATAGAAGCATATACTAGTCAATTTGGCCAACCGATAATCCGATGAGGACAAGGTTAATTTAGACAATGTACTTTAGTATCGCTTGATGTACTTAATTTTAAGCCGCTGGATTGTTTTCAGTTTTCGCACCCCAACGCCTATTTTTAACCCCCCAAAGAAGCGTATGCTAATGCCAACTGAGAGTCCGATGAGGATGCGATTGGTTTAGACAAGTTATTTTGATATCGTTTGATGTGTTTGTACCTATTTTTAGACCGCTAAGTTGTTATTTTCGATTTTTGCTCCCCAACGCCCATTTTTACCCCCCCCCCCCAAAGAATTGTATAGTAATCAATTTGTCCATCCGAGAGTCCGATGTGGATGCGATTAGTTTAAACAAGTTTCTTTATTATCGCTTGATGTGTTTGTACCTATTTTTATGCCGCTAGGTAGCTGTTTCCAGTTTTCGCCATTTCGAATTAGTTGCCCCGCCCGTTTACTAATCGACATGTCGGGCGTATCAGTAGATGATTGCCTTTCTCAGTTGAGGAGAATGGTAGTGTTTGAATGTCTCAGTCACCTCTTTTATTTTCATGCTGATGGTGGGTGAGCTTTTCTAAATTGGAGAGAGTAACATATACCTTCATTTATTTGTAATTTTTATTTATTGTTATTCATGTTTTATTAGGTTTTATTTATTTTATTTGTTATATTAGGTTAGAGGGAGACATTTCCTCGAAATGTCTTTAGTGTGCCATCTTTAGTCATTTTACATACTTATAATAAGGTCATTGGCCATTCATTATAATCACTTTACTTTTAAAAATGAATGAATGAGAGAAAGAGACATTATTTCAAATGTTGTTGTGAAAATGATTCTTCTTATATCATTTACAGTTTTATAAAATTGTGAAAACAAGAAGACTAATGTCATATTATCTTACGAGGAGTGCATATAAGACAACATGAATTTACCTTCGTGCAAAAGGACGCCGCAACAATACTCTGGGTCATATTTCTTCTACTTCTTAAGCCTATATTTTTCTTGGATACGGACTTCAATTCAATATGCAAATATCTACATTATACACAGTTCTTGATTACTATAATCCATACTCACTTGTGAAAATGATGTTTTCTTTTCATCTGTTGCACTATTCGCAATAAGAGCTTCAACTATTTTATCCTCGACCACACCCTATCATCATGAAAGTTATATGTGAAAACTAAGCAGGACATAAATTGGAAAACAAAAGACGACGGTGGACACAATTCACACAAAACAACTAAAGAAACTCTAGGTAAGCAAAGTGGATTAAAGATGAAGTCATTAAGGTTTTTTAGATTGAGGTTGAGTTCATGACTTAGTTGAGTACAAAAGGTTTAGGTGACCAACATTACAAATCTCTATAAAAGAAGACTTAATCAAGCAATTTTCAATGTCAAAAGAAGCTTCAGACATTGTTCTGGAAGATGACAAATTCAGTACCATTGTTTCAGCCGTTGCAGAGGGTCGCTCAATTTATGACAACATGAAATCTTTTATCAGGTATATGATATCATCTAATATTGGTGAAGTTATATCAATATTCTCGACTGCTGCATTGGGGATACCAGAGTGCAAGATGATACCTGTACAGCTTCTGTAAGTCAATTTAGTTACTGATGGCCCACCTGCTACAACTCTTGGATTTAACCCTGCCGATGTTGATATAATGCGCAAACCTCCCTACAAGAGCAATGATTCTCTCATAAACTCATGGGTTCTTTTCCGTTACATGGTAATTGGTTTATACGTGGGCATAGCAACGGTTGGCATCTTCATCTTGTGGTACACTCAGGCATCTTTTCTGGGCATCAATCTTGTGAGCGACGGGCCCACACTAGTTGAACTATCACAGCTTCGCAACTGGGGAGACTGCCCCTCATGGTCAAACTTCTCGATTGCACCATTCACAATTGGCGGGGGCCGCCTGATTACTTTATCAAACCCGTGTGACTATTTCTCGATGGGTAAAGTGAAGGCAATGTCTTTATCTCTCTCTGCTGGTGTGTATCGAGATGTTCAATGCCCTCAACGCCCTCTCCGAAGATAACAACTTGGTTACAATGCCTCCATGGAGGAATCCTTGGCTTCTAGTGGCCATGTCAGTCTCATTTGGCCTCCATTGTTTGATACTCTATGTCCCCTTTCTAGCGGACATGTTTGGTATAGTTCCATTGAGTTTGAATGAATGGCTTTTGGTATTCTTGGTCTCAGCACCTGTCATTCTTATTAATGAAGTCCTTAAATATTTTGGGAGGAGTAGAAGAACATGGACAACTAAAATGAAGACAAAATAAATATTCTCATTTGTCAATGGTATCATGGGGCAGTGAATGAACTAATGGGATAATTTTTTTGGGATGTGCTAAGAAATATTCTTCAATACATTGTTATTTTTACTATTCTCTTCTTGCTTAAAGGTGTAGTTTCATAGAGATTTAATGGAGTTCGTTATGTATGTTCATGAGAATTTAATGAAAAAAGAAAAAAAAGCCTTTCATTATTTTGTTTATTTAAGTCCTATATTATCATCAATTCCAACTGTTGTTTTTTATATTTAATTGACCACCACTACCAAAAAATCACAATAAACGGCTTAAATGACTGCTTATAATTTAGAAATATGAAAATTAAAAAAATAAATGCAATATCGTGGTAAATAAAACAATAAAATAACTTATAGTCGGTAGTCGATAGTGCTTGGAACTCAATGTTTTTAAAAAGAAAGTATACCTTACGTTCTACAATGTTGGGTTCATTGAATAATCTCTGGAATTGTAGAAAGTAAAAGGGTAGAGCAATATTTAACATCTATTTACCTGATGTTACAGTGCGGGCAATTCAAAGAGACTATTTACCTGTTCATCTCATTTCAAACAAAAAGATTGGTGGTGTAGCCTTTGGGTGTATGGAGATAGTTGTTCGATGGTTCGTGGTCAACCTGGCATAGTAAATTCAGCCACACAAAAAAAGAGAAGTAGATAGTATAGTAATTTTGTCATATAGTTTTGCAGATGCTTCAACATAGAATCCATAACTCTCGACATTCAACACTTTTGGGGGGAGAAAAAAGAAATCCAAATCAAGAGAAAACATAAATAGAAAAAAAAAAACTAAAATAGGCATATTAGCAGAGAACTAACTTTTGCAAGATATCTAAGGAACCACCTTTAGCCTTAGAAGCCAACTCACGTTCACCCAAAAAGGACTGCACTTGTATAAAGAATGAAAATAATATCTTCGACATGTGTTAAATCAATATAAATGATTTGCTTATTGTTTGGGAAAAAACATGATAGCATATATAGAGTACTTAATGGAGATATATAACCCAAACATTGGTTTTACCTTAAAACCTCCACTTAGCAACCCGTTAACTTGACTTTAACTTCCTAGAAACAATTATTCTCCATATTAATGTTAACAACAATGAATTTTGAGGATGTAAAAGGATATGCACGGATAACTATAAGATCGTGGAAAGTGATGTCCTACAAATGTGGGATTGTGGAAATACAATGCATGACCTTCTAACTTAAAATGAAGCCTAAAACAAATAAAACAATACTTGATATGTTTGGATGACTTCTTGAAAGGACCTTACCTCGAATTCATTTTTCACCGTGCAATCAACCTTCAAAATAGAAGGAAACAAAATAACATTAGATCAATGTTGACACGAAACAAAGACAAAATCAATGGTTTTCAACACATGACCTGTTTTTTAAAACAAAAAAAGTAGTATGTGAAATCATCAATTAAGTTAAGTTAACTACAGATATATTGAAACCAAAACTCTGAAAGAATCAATGATTATGCTTAGAACTACAGTATTAGATCTAAACAATGTCAGGCCACAAAATTTTCAGACCTCAAAATTTCCATGAGCAAATGTCAATTAAGATAGAAAATAACCTGTGTAGAAACGCATAGAGTATGAGCGTGCCGAGTTTTTCCAGATCTGTCACAATGCAATAATATTATTTATAATATGCTCAGAATTGAAGTTAACACAACAACTTGGGAAAAATTATTAATCCCAAAGCAACAACGTGTTCTGATCGGTTGACGTATCCACAATTTTAACCTGAACTCCCCAAAAGCTTCTGTAATTTCCAGAGTCTCGATCCCACATTCGAAAATTCCCTAAAAGCTTCTATAATTTTGTATGCATTAACGAAGATCCCAACATCTTGAAGCTTCTTCACGTCTCTGGCATTTATTCCAATGAGAAGTCACTGTTGCAAACAAATTTGTCTAAATGATAATTATCAAAGTCTAAATTAATATATAAACTGCTATTTGTATTAGCTGAAATAAGCTGATAAAAATTTGACGTTAGGAAAATTAAGTTTAACTGAACAGGAAAACAAGGTAATAAAGAGGATGCAATATTGTATATATACATTTGTCGATCGCTTAGAACAAATCTTCTTCGTCATCGATGTCTTCTCTTTCGACGAGTTATAACTGTTCTTCAGATCTAAAAAAAAAGATACACAAAACAATACGTTAATTTATGGTACTGAAATAAGAAGAAAAAAAATAATCTAGATATCAGGGATTCTTATTTGAGAGCTTACTTGAAAACAAGCATTTTCATTTGAGAGGATGGAAGCGCGGTTTGAGTGTGAGTTTTTTGAATTGTGAATGTTGTGCTTTATATAGACATAGAAATTGATGGCATTTGTCAACTTGAGTGAGTTGGTACTTGGGGTACAATTTTGTGTGCATGCACTAACATGTTTCAAATCTCCACTCCATGACGTGACCATGACAGATTGATTGAGATATAACACTCCAATTTTTTTGAAGTAATATTAGGTAGATCCTAAAATGTGACTCCACTAATGTGTCAAACACACTAAATCAGTGCTAAAAAATGAATACTGTCAATCGAGTCATGATGAAGATGAGGGGAAATAGTTAAATGTTACATTTAATCATCTTACCATTTCACAAATCATACTTCTACCTATAATAGACATAATATTCTACAACCTACTTATCTCATTTAGAGAGTGAGAATGTGGAGGTTTCCTTGTGTTTTAGGTTCCACAATCCATTGCTTCACAATTCTCATCGGAACTAACTATTACCATGAAGATAATAATCATCTCAACTTTGTAAAGAGTTCAATTGTATATCCACAATTTAGTAGCTAATTGTGCCCTATGTAAAACCTTAAAGAAGTATTTCCATATATTCAAGCTGGCAGGAACTTAAAGGAAGAGGATAATGTATTGTGGAATTTACTTCATTAATACTTCTCATTCACAATTATGTAAAAGGGTACAATCCTAATTGAAAAAAATATTAAAAAATAATAATAATCAACTAAATACACATGAAATTATATTTGTAACTATAAAAATGAAAAATAGCATCATAAACAAACATACTAAGTAATCTTAGTACAAAATTTCCCAAGAAAGGTTCTCTAAACCTATTGACAAGTTGTTCACCTCTAGAAATGCATACACAAATAGCCTATAGAAAAAAATCCAGCCAACTGACCTAAAAAATCTGCACACAAAAATGACAACCACGGGGTTTTGATCATCTAACTAGGACATAATATCACTAAAAAGATTCATTCCAGCTTAATGAGCAAAGATAAAATGAGAAGTCTTAAAGCTTTGAGGCAGTGAAGCCTATCATGTAGCTCAAGTTTTGATATTTTCTGAAAGGGTTGTGCTAAAGGCGCGCTTTAAAATGATTGTATAATGTGCCTATAAATATTGTGATGTGGTGCTGAGGAGAAAAATTGGGGTTGCTTTTAGCACGATCCTTTTCGAAAATCTTTCCATTACTACTTGCTTATCTTTAAATATTCTAGATATTCTTCTCATTCAAAATCAACCAAAAAGATGTCATTACGATGCATCTCTGAAGGTGTCTATGTCGTTTCTTATCTCCATGAAAAAAATTCCATAAGAAGTGGAGAACATCTCGCCTATTCACTCATCTCTTTCCCAAAAAATATCAAGCTTTTCAAAAAAACGTATGTACTATTTTCAAACTTTTTCTATCTTTGATGTCAATGTACCCTAACAGTTTGTTTTGTCAATCAAAGTATCTCGTCCTCGATGGAGAATCTATCCATAATTTTTATCAGGTTTGGAAACAATGCGTTGATTACTTGGTAAGAGATGGGAAATTTGATGATCAAAAATTTAAAATGTTGATACTTGAGGTGGGTGACTAGACTCTCTTCCCTCACAGATATGTTGTGTTCACCTAAAATCTTCAATCAAATCGACCCGAGCGATCTATTTATACCTATCTTCTTCCTTAGGTAAGATATCTAAAATAACCAACTTATACGATTTATGGTAAGTAAATTGATCAATGAAATAAAACCCAACAATCAATTGTGTAATTAAAAAAAGACAAATATAATCTTACATTGGTAGTCCTAGAAAAAATGACACCCCTCTCTATAAAGAACAAGCCCTTCTCGTTCTTACATATCAACTGCAAGTCGAATTTATTGAAGGCGCAAGTTGATTGATTTTACAATATCAAACTCAAAATTATGAAGCAAACTTACTTAACATATCAAGTCCGTCTCATAAACCTTACTTTAGAGATAAAAAGTCCCCCGAAAACACTACAAAGGTCAAGGACCAAGAAATATCTCGACATAATTGAATTTATCATTTAAAGACACTTCAGGCGATAAATTTAACACAAGGAAAACTATACAGACTTGTCATGTTACTAAGGAATCACAAACACATGCGCATATGCACTATAACATAAAACATAAGAACATATAAATATTATAATAGATGTCAACTCTAGTGGATAATAAACTGATCTGCAAAAGTACGAAATTCATTACCCTGTAATGCAAGAATTGCCAACAACTAAAAACTACTGATGCACATATTCATGAACCTTAGCAGATAAATAATACCTGAGGCAGGTTTCACCCTTATACACAGTTGTCAAAGTAACTACATGACCACAACATTTAAAAGAAGTTAATGTCCTTGAATTCATGAAACTATTTATTAAGAGAATCACGTCAAATATGAATACAAATTTTGTACAAAAGTTAGGATAATGCTATGATCATCACAGACATTTCTTCGAAAAATGTCTATTTAATATACACAACATTATCAAATCTAAAAAATATGACAACCACACTAAAAACTTGTGAGTCATTTAGCTCAACCCTTGAACAACAAATCCTACAATTTGGTCAAGAAGAAAAGAATCAGCTTATCACATTGAAATTAATTTATAATAGTGTATTAGGAGTATAGGACACCTAGTGGCCCAAGAACAACTTGTAGTTAAAGGAAAGGGGCCTAATTAAGGGTATTGGTTAGCAAAGCTAAAAACTTCTTAGGTACGTTTCAAATTAAGATTTTGGAAAAGCTAAAGGGAAAAAATTATTTGGCATAGTTAGTTGAATATATATAACATAAAAATTGAATCTTTTTATTTCATAACTAGGAAGCTATTCAGAGACATCCCAAACATGTAACAAAGATCAAGAGATATAATATTATAATATACCTCATTGATGGCAATTATCTCACCAATGCTCTTCATCACCTTCTTAAGCTTCCTTAAAAAGTACATGATCAACAAAAACAACCTAAATTTCATAAGATTATATCAACACCACCAATTAGTAAGATTCATTAAATAGACAATAAAAAAATACATATAAGATGGGGTATCAAAACTTGGATTTGGCACGAAGCTCATTAGTGACCTAAAGCTTCATACGGTAGATTTTGGGGTATTCATTTGCCTCCGAAGGGAGAGCTCTCCCTAAAATTTAGAATTGATGGAACTACACACAATCGAAAAGTAAAGGAACAATTTCAAAATTTATGACCCTTTACAGTAATCGATCAAACACATATACCTATCTATAGTGGTGGAGACAAAAATTTAGTCTAGGTGGGACACAACTCAATGACGGGGGTTCAGGGGTAGTAATGCCCGAAAAAAAAATTAAGATTATTTTTACGTTATTACAAATATTTAAATTATAATTTATATTTTTAGACAATTATAACTCAAATAAAACAACATTGAATACAATAACATCGAATACAAATATTTAATTGATAATTTGTATTTTTATAGCTATTATTCTAGATCATCAAAAATTAAATCATAAAAATACCTCAATAGCTCTAATCCAATCAAAGAAAAAATGTCCAAGGTCGAAATTCCCCACCACAAATTGTAAATCCTAAAAACAAATCGGACCATAATACTTTATTGTTAAAAAGAGCATTCAAAATATGAAGTTGTCAAGAGATTAGCAACCAATAGAAAAAATATTATTATGAAAAATTCATTAACAATTAATCTAGAATATTGTTTGGGAAAACACAATGAGAGCCAAGCATTAACCTGCTGCAAATGAAACCACGAGCTGAAACAACTAGCCAAAACCATCTGCTCCAAACCAAGGACTATGCTTAGCTATAACCATCTGAAACACAAAAAAAAAAAAAACATCTGCTCCATCTTCTCTCTCACCAAACAAACCCACCACGAACCAAACCTCCACACATCTGGAAACACATCTGTGAGCAGGAGTAGCCATGGGTGGTTCAGTAAATCGGTTTGGATTCTATTAGATTTATGATTCTCAAGAGGTCTCTCTCACCGTGAGTATGAGTTCTACAGCGACCCGGATTAGGGTTTTTCTTAGTTTATATATAAGATGGCTGGAGAGAGGGAATGGAACCCTAAAACAATATTCTCTATGTTGGTGTTATTGATTTGGTGATGTTTACAGTTGAGCGGTAACGGGGATAAGGGCACAGGTCGGCGAGGAGAGGCGATGGACTGGAACAGGTATTTGGGGGAAAGGTTTGGAAATTGGGGGGAATAAATCCCGACCGACTTGCTATACATTTTGCTTTTAGTTTTTTCTTCCTTTTAATCATATATTACAACGATTAGTGATATATTCCAACGGTTATATTTGATTTGTAATGGTTTTTAACCATTACAATTTTTTAATGGATAAAGTCCGTTACAAATAGGGAAAAAAATCCGTTACAAAATAAGCTTTTTGGTGTAGTGAAGGGCTCCATCCAGCCCTTGGAGGATATATTGGGAGAAATGGCTAAAGCTAAGAACCCTTTACAAAGAAGCTTTGTGAAAGGATATCCTTACATACAAGATATTGTGGATTTTTCCACACCTTCAAAGTTTAAAGCTCCAGTGGTTACACCCAAATATGATGGAAAGACTGACCCTGTCCTTCATATCGAGCAATATCAGGCAACAACTGACATATATGCCATCCCCGATGAGATGACGTGCAGAGCATTCTCCGAAACAATTACTGGTCCTGCTCAAATCTGGTACAATAGCCTCCTCGGGGGCAAATTTTCAGCTTCAATCAGCTGGCTGAGCTATTCATTAACAACTTTTGCTTTGGGGCCAAACCAGTAAAAAGGTTAACTCATTTGCTCAGTGTGAGACAAAAGGAAGGAAAAAGTACTAGAGACTACATCACTCGTTTTAACAACGAGAAATGGAAGTTGTGGATTATGAGGAGGAGACTGCTATAACAGCTCTTATGAGTGGACTGCTCCCCTGAGAAGCTCTACTACACGCTAACTAAAGACCCCCCCCCAAAGACAATGACATATTTAATGGTAGAGGCAGCCAAGATCATGAATCCAGAGGAGGCAATGGCAGCTAAACAGAGCTCGGGGACAAACGGAGAAAGCAAAATTGACAACCAGGAACACAAAGATTCCAAGGAACATAGGGATTATAGACCGGCTCAAGAAGTATGACAGTTACACTCCATTAAAAATGGGTATTCACCATGTTTTAGAGAAAATCAAACATAACAAAGATATACGTTGGCCTTAGAAGTTGAGGAGCTCCCCTATTAAGAGGGATAAATCCAAATACTGTGAATTTCACAGAGACCACGATCACACGACAAATCGTTGTATTGCTCGACAGAATGAAATTGAAACTCCCATCCGAAGAGGCAAATTGAACCAGTCTGTTGATCAGCAAAACAACGAAGGAGCTCAACAAAGGTAAAAAATCGCCTTGCAAGCCCAGCGACGAGAAAAAGAGGACCCATGAAGATAATCAGGAGGATAATGCCGACCTACCCAAGAAGTCTAGACAACCAGAACGTGAGGTATTCATGCTTAACTTTGGTTCTTTTAATTGTCAAATGATTATAGGTGGAGATGCAGGAGGAGGAGATCATACAACAGAGAGGAAGTCTTACCTCAATGAGGCCCAAGCTTGTTCTTATATACAGAGAATTAATCTAGCTAAAGAATATCAACCGAGGAAAGTCAACAAAGATAAGTTAGTGATCGATTTCTCTAAACATGAGCTCTCAGGAGTATTGTACCCTTATGATGATCCTCTAGTAATCAAAGTCAGGAAGCAGGATATCATTATTTCCAGAGTACTAATTAATAATGGTAACTCGACAAATATTATGTTCTACCCTTACTTTGAAAGTCTGGATTTTAAGCTCATCCAATTGGAGCCTCACCACATACCTTTAATAGGTTTTTCTGTTGAGAAAGTATTCCCTTTGGGAACAATTAAGGTGGAGATGTTGATCGGCACTTGGCCAGCCAGCCGAACAAAGAAGATACGTTTCTTTGTAATCGACAAAAATGTTCATTCGGCCTATAACATAATTATTAGAAGAGTAGGGTTGAATAAGTTCGACCACCAATGTTTGAAGTTCCCGATCAACTTTGGGGTAGGCGTTGTAAAGGGTGACTACAAAGTAGCTCGGGAATGCTACTACTCATCTGCCGAGCAGGAAGATCTAGAAGAAATAAAAAAGAAAACCACCACTTACCAAGTGGACACCTCTGAACCTAATGAAGAATCTGAGGTTGAAACCTTAGGTCCAAGGGAAGAAACAAAATCGGTGAAGGGCCAGATAGTAGAGGCAACAGAAAGCATTGTGTTGGATGACGATAAGAACACACCACTTAAATAGGAGCAACGCTGGATCCTGTTCTTAAACAAGAACTAGTGAATTTTCTTAGACAGAGAAATCATGTGTTCTCATGGAGTCACGAAGATATGCCAAGGATTGATCCTAAATTTCTTTTCCATGAACTCAATGTTAACAAGGAGGCCAAGTCTGTAAAGCAGAGGTGAAGAGTGTTCATCCCCGAGAAGAACCAAGCAATACAGGAAGAAGTTAAAAAGCTTTAAAAGTTGCTTTTATTAATGAAGTGAAGTATCCAGATTGGTTGGCCAATGTAGTTATGGTCAAGAAAAAGAATAATAAATGGAGAATGTGTGTAGACTTCACAGATTTGAACAAAGCATGCCCAAAGGATCATTTTTATTTGCCACGAATTGACCAGCTTGTAGATGCTACATCGGGACATGAACTACTCTGTTTCATGGATGCCTACTTTGGTTATAACTAGATCAAAATGAAGCCTGAAGACAGGGAGAGCACTTCCTTCATCACCCTCCGAGGAACTTACTGTTATAATGTTATGCCATTTGGTTTAAAAAATGCAGGTGCAACTTATCATAGATTGATGAATAAAGTCTTCGAGGAACAAATAGGCAAAAACATGAAAGTTATGTGGATGATATGCTAAAAAAGAGCAAAAAGTCGTCTGATTGTATTGCCGACCTCAATCAGACTTTCGACCAACTGGAGAAACACCATATGAGACTGAACTCGACCAATTGTGTATTTGGAGTGCAGGAGGGAATGTTCCTCGGGTATATAGTAAATCAAAGGGGAATTGAAGCAAACCCATATAAGATCAAGGTAGGGGTGTGCAAAAACACCGACCAAACCAGCCCTAACCGAACCGAAATCGGCATTTTTTTAGCCCAATTCGATTTGCGGTTTAAGGATTTAAAAAATCGACAATGTCGGTTCGGTTGGCAGTTTAGATAAAGAAAAAACCGATTCGAACCGAAACGAACGATACATCACCATTTATATTAAAAAAAACCTTAAATATATTTTATTTTTATATCCAAAACCCATTAACCAACCTCCAAAACCGACCGAAATCAAAAACCGACCTAACTAAAACTGAAAATCGGTAAAACCGAACCGAAATCGACGGGTTTTTTCATCGTCGGTTCGATTTTGGTCTGATTTTTTCCAAAATCGAATCGATCGGTTCGGTTTGAATTGCGGTCCAAAACTGAACCGAACCGACCCGACCCGTGCACACCCCTAGATCAAGGCATTGATTGAGATGCAGTCCCCTACTTGTAAGAAGGATGTACAAAGGCTAACTGGGCATGTAGAAACTCTGAACATATTTGTGTCCCGAGCTACTAACAGGTGCCTACCATTCTTTAAAATATTGAGAAAGAGTTTTGAATGGAACGACGAGTGCGGACAAACTTTTTTGGAGTTGAAAAATTACTTGGGGTCTCCTCCATTACTCTCCCGACCAATACTAGGAGAAAGATTGTGCTTGTACTTAGTTATTTTTGAATCAACGGTAAGTTCTGTCATGATCAGAGAATAGAATGGAGTCCAAAAACCTGTCTACTATACCAGTAAAGCTTTCCGAGGAGCAGAAATTAGATACCCATGCCTGGAGAAATTGGCATTGACACTGATTGGGGCGTCCAGACGAATGAAGCCCTATTTTCAATTCCATACAATTGTAGTGTATACTGATATGCCTCTAAGGCAATCCTTGCACAAACCGGAGAAGTCTGGCAGATATATGAACTGAGCAGTAGAATTGGGGGAGTATGATATTACTTTTGAACCAAGATCTTCTTTGAAAGGTCAAGCTGTAGCAAATTTTATTGCAGATTTCACTTACCCTGAGGTTCCCGAACAATAAGATGGGTAGAAAGAATAAGAATCAGGGGAAGGGGCTGTTAGCAATCAACCCCCAAGCAACCTTCATTAGAAGGAAGGTCAGAGGAAATCATCGCCGTCCTACAGGATTCCTCTTCTAGAGCTCAAGAGATGTCAGGAAAGTATGAGGAAGCAAGGAGGAAAACATTCCATTATGGAAGCTTGACAAACCAAGCATTTGATAATAATATCCCAACATGGAACCCGTACGTTGATGGGTCATCTTGCACAACCAGTAGTGGAACAGGTATAATACTTAACACTCCGGATGGAATAGATATTGAATATGCTTTGCGATTCCAATTCTAGGCCTCAAATAATGAAGCAGAATATGAAGCTCTCATTGTGGGCTTGAGTTTGGCCCAATCACTGAAGGCTGAGCAAGTTGTGGCACACAGTGATTCTTAGCTAGTGGTGAATTACATATTGAGCTTGCATGGAGCTAAAGGAGAATTGATGACCAGGTATTTGGCCAAAGCATTGAAAGTAATAACAATATTGACTGCAGTTCGCATGTGTAGAATTCTAAGACTGGATAATGCCCTAGCAAATGCACTTGCTCGGTTGGCTTCAACAACTAGAATCGAGCTCTAACGAACTATTCCTATCGAGCTTCTAGCAAATAGGAGTATCTATGAAGACCTGATGATCATATTTATTGAAGTAAACATAGGAATATCTTGGATGGATCCCATCAGAGCTTACATCGAAGAAGGAACTCTGCCAGTAGACATGATTGAGGCTAAAAAGTTAAAATATAAGGCTGCCAGATATTTGCTAGATAAATGAGTGTTATACAGGAGAGGGTTGACAGTTAACCTGCAGCATTACGTCCACCCATTAGAGGTTCCAGACTTGATTCAGGAAGTGCATGAAGGATCATATGGAGCCCACATAGCAGGAAGAACACTGCTGCAGTGAATTAGTGCACAAGGATACTATTGGCCAATAATGCGAGCAGATTGTGCAGCCTTTGCAAAAAAATGTGACACGTGCCAAAGGTATTCTAGCATTCGCAAAACTCTGCAGGCTACTCTAACACCAATCACTTCACCTTGTCCATTTACCACATGGAGTATAGACTTGGTCGGGTCATTGCCGACCACCCGAGGAAGATTCAAGTACTCGGTTGTTATTGTGGACTACTTTACGAAGTGGGTTGAGGCAGAACCATTGATAGACATGCTTTATGAGAATGTCTACCAATTCATTTGGAAGAATATCATTTGTAGATATAGGTTGCCCTAAGCCTTTATTACCCACCATGGAATATAATTTGACAATGATGAATTTGCTGCCTATTGTGCCGAGCCCAATATTCAAAAGCTACATTCTTCTCCAGGTCATCGTCGGAGTAATGGGCAAACTAAAGTTACAAATAGAACTCTTCTCAATGGGTTGAAAAAAAGACTTGATGATGCCAAGGGAAATTGGATCAATGAGTTACATTCTATTTTGTGGGCATACCGAACAACCCCGAGGATCGCAATTGTGGCATTTGGGACTAAAGCTGTAATACCTGCTGAATTGGGACTTCCATCCCATAGAGTTTTGAACTTTAACTCTCCTGTAAGTGATCTAATTCAAAGATTAGATTTGGATATGTTGGCAGGAGTACGTGAAGATGCATCTTTGAGAAACGCTGCTTACCAGCAACGAGCAATACATTTCTATAACAAGCGAATGAAGCTGACCAACCTAAAGGAAGGAGATTATGTGCTAAAAAAAGTTATCCAGAAGAACAACAAACTTGAGACCAATTGGCATAGACCATACCGTATTTCAGTAGCTGTCCGACCTGAAACCTACAGAATTGAGACTTTGGAGGGAGAAGAATTCAAGAATCCATGGCATGCCGAGCACCTTAGGAAGTACTACTAATGATGCAATCAATTGTACTCAGTTCAATATCAATTTTCAGTATCAATAAAATGATAATTCCTTCCATTTTATTTTTGAATTTTTTTGGAAGTACTAGTGCTATGCACTACAATATATCAAGTTAGCAGAAAAACTTTAAAAGTTACACCACATTGTTGGTTACCACTCAGAATAAGTACAAATAGTTGATATCAAATGTTAGTCGGCTCAGGCAAGAAGTTGCCCAGCATAAACATAACTTGATCGGCAACAGATGAAAACCCAAGTACAACAGGATATTAAGTCCTCAAGAAACTTAGTCAACAAAGATAAGGATAAAACAAGATCTTTATCCTACTGGGCAAAGTGAAGGAAGAACGTTGTGAAGATTCCTCAAGAGGTATGTAGACACATATTCCACATACACCTGATCACATCACTGGTAATTAATGCAGAAAACCTAAAAATTTAGGTTCATTAGTAGAACCTAAGGAGACACATGGGTAACTAGTGCTAAATTTAGATTTTAATCTAAGTAAACTAGTAGAACCTGTGTATTCATTGATAATTGATGCTTAAGGGTATCAATAGAACTAATGAAAAATAAAACAATCGCATTCAAAGATTGACGAGACAAATTTATCAAATATATTTCATTCATTTACTGATCATTACATGATTTTTTTCTTTACAAGATTACAGAAAATTATTCTAAGGGACGTTTTCCTCCAGCCTTAGAAACTGGCTCCATACTAGCTGGAGGATCTTCTAGGGTGTAAGGAGAATTGATAAAGTTCAAGTCTTAGAGCATCCTTCTACTGCCGCTGCTTGGTCGATCTAACAGGTGAGGAGGACGAACAATTTCCAGCTCGTCGTGAAGTCCATAGTCCCCTAAATACTTGGACATCAGGTATTGGGGAATTGTATTAACGGGAATCCAATTAACATCCAACTTAAAGGGAGGATCTTCAAGGTCAAACAACCCAGGATCATACTATTTCCAGAAAGGACTATTTTGCTCTACCTTCAGTATTGTCAGGCAATTAGTCAAACCTCATTTATAACCTTCATTCCGGGCTTGTTTAAACCACTCATCAAAATACCCCAAAGCTTCATTGTACCCCTCCATCCATATTTCCCTAGGTTGTTTGTGGAATTGGAAGGTTAACCTATCGACTTGGTGTTGTAACTTCTTGAACACCCCATCTTTGGCTTGTAACTGAGTAGACTAAGTAACAAGTTGCTTCGATTGTGTTTGAAGCTTTCGGGACATTTCAGTAAGGGCTTGATTTTTGGCTTTCAGTTGAGTATTTGATTTGCAAGAGTTTATTGTGTCCTTGCCTCGTCTGTTGTAGCTCGGCCAGGCTTAGTTCTTGCTCGGGAAGATGAAGCAGATTTGGTCTTTTTCAGTGACTCCACTTCTTCCCATAACTTGGCATTTTCAGCCTCTAAGAAAGAAACTCCTTCATCAGTAGCAGAAGCAGTGGAAGAGGGAGTCTTTAGTGCACTCAATTCATCCCTCAGGCTATTATTCTCCTCCTCTAGTAACTTGGCAATAGCCCTAGCTTCTTGCACTCCACGATTAAGTAAAAAATCTTGGTCTTCTGAAATGGGAAACATATTTCTCCGGTTTCTGCTCAAAACCCCATCCTTCACTTAAAGCTTGATACTTTTGTTCGTACTCAGCATGCAAGAGGGCCTTGGATTCCTTGTGACTCTCTTGCAGTTCCTCAATCATTTCATAGTAAGCCACGTTATTGGCCACTGCCCAATCAAGGAGGCATTTTAAATAAAGGTAGGCTTCCTTTATCTGAAGTATCTTCCCCGAGCAACTGTGATAGCTCTTCCTCGGTCAAAGAGAGGTGACCAACTTTGAAGAGTTGATTGCATCTCTGAAGTAGCTCGGAGTTAGTTGTGGAGAATTTTTTCAATTTATTCATGAACTATTAAGAGCAAGAAAAGTTTCCAATCAACACCATTATGTGAAGTAAGGAGAAAAAACAGGCAAATTAGAAGTAAAAGTTCTTTTTATTGATAATCTGTTGAGTACAAGTCAATTAGCATAAAAGAAAAGAAAAATTACAAATGCAAAAGAAAAAACAAAAAGCTGCTCAGACAATTGGTCTACACCTTCTTCACATCCGAAACCCAGCAGGGTTGGAGGAAAGAGCAGGCAAGGTAGGGTTACCACCAGCTGAAGGAGCAGAGGAGTCAACTGCAACAGCTTGGTGTTGATCGAAAAATTCCAACACCAAATTGGATTCACTTAATCCCCGCCATCTTCAATTTCCTCATCTATGTTAGGAGGAGATCATGGGTCATGTCTAAGGAATAGTTCAGATTCTTGGGGAGTGTCGACCTCCATTAAGGCTGTCGACCAACCATCCTTGAAGTATTTTTTCTTAGCAAATTCAATTTGCGTAAAAGCAGCTCCAATGGACTTATCCCAACCTTTGTTAAAGGTAGATTCCCTGGCCTTGACTCTTTTATCCTTCTCTGCAACAACATTGGATTTTTCAGCATCTAAATCTTTTTACAGATTAGCAACCTGCCCCCGAGCATCATCATCATCATCTTCAGCAACCTTTATTTTGGAGTCCCACTTCTTCTGCTCATTAGCCAATGCTTGTTGGGATTCAAGCAATGAATTCTTCAACTCATCAAAGGCCTCCTCAACCTCAGTTGAAGAAGAACGCAAAATATTATCCTTCTCCAACACGTTGTTGAAGTCGATCAAGAACTACAATAAGAAAACATAGCAAGTTAGTGTAAAGAGTAGCAAAGAAATGAGTAAAAATAAGAAGAGATGATAGTACTTACCATAGCCAGGCTTTGAGTAACCCTTTCAAAAAAATTTGATCGGGGCAGTGCAGAAGCATGACCCCTGTGGTCTGGTAATGTACCAGAACTTATTAGTTGTTTGTCCAAGCCAGGGCCAAGGGCCACTGGTGACCCAGAAGCAGATAAATCAACCAACTCTTGTTGGTCGGTGTTGACTGAAGACCCTTCTGCCAGCCTAGAAGGGAGCCCTCTTTTCAGCCACTTAAGATTACTTTCATTAGCTTTCTTAGCTGGTATCTTCTTCTTAACATCCTCCTTATTGGATGGGGACTTCTTCCCAGCATCCTCTTTGTTCTTGGCCCTATCAGCAGCCTGCTTGGAGGAACCAGTAGCATTAATATCGCCCAAGCCAGATGTAGTGGCTGAGGATGTGGAGATGGGATCTTGGTCAAGATCAATCAAGGGTGAAGGCACATCAACAGTGGGGCGAGCAACAAAATAAGTGATAGTATTCTAGTATTGCAATAAATATGAGGCTGATTTGGTATGCTCTTCCCCAGTTTTCTGGTGAATGCCCCAGATAAAATTCAACTCTCTAAGGTTGATGTCACTCTCTTTGTGACACTTTCTTTTCCGATCAACTCCAATTAAAATTAATAAGGTAAACATTAGTATTAGCATTTAGCAGGATATGCAAAGAAAAATAAATAAACGAATGCAACCTATCCCATTGCCACTTGGTGGGCAACTAGGCCCTTGATACTCAACACTTTTAGTCATGGGAGCATGTTGCCAATTTTTGCCAATTACTCTATGATCAAAGTAATCACTATTAGAATCAAGAAGATTAACAACTAAAGCTTTGTTTATAGCCCTAGTTTTTAAATAAAATGTGGTGTCATTTGTGATCCATTTGTAACAAAGCATAATTTCTGGGATCCCTATATGGGTCCCATGGAGCTGGTTAACCTATAAACCCCATTAACCACTTTCCAAGTGTTGGGGGCTATTCTAGCAGGAATGACATCAAAGTACTGACAAAATTAAAGACAAAATGGGTTTGGGAGAAAAGTAAACCTACACTCAGTAATGAAAATAGAAGGTAACCAATGACCCTCGGGCAAAGACAAAAGATCAATGGGAAGACTAGGAAGTTCCAATTCCACCCTTGAAGGGATATTCCATTTTAAAGAGGATACAAAATAAACTATATTCGAAGAAGAAGAAAAAGGAAAGAGAAAAGATTCTTACGAGAATTTAAGGATTCAGCAAGAACTGAAGAATGGGAAAACGATCGCACAGAGAGCACAAAGAGATAACATAAAAAACTCAGAAGATTTGGAGGTAAGAGACAATCGTGGCTTTTCCTGCCTCTTATAGGTTGCCTCGAAACCGGTGAAGGTAATAATTGAACTGTTGGCAGCTAAAGCCAGAAAAGACACATTTGCCTAAAAACGATTCGTTAAAACTATGGATAATTACAAAAATGCCATACACATTATGAGCCGATAATCAAATCATTAACTTTACAAGTATGGGAAGTCGGTTGCCAACCAAGACTCGAAATTGTTCCCGAACAACTTTAAGAGCTAAATAGTCCATACTCTTGTAAAAAATAGACATGTTATCCATCGTGGCACTAGTCCTAGTCAGCAAGGCTTATTTATTAGAATGAATCCAAGAATGCTGACCGACAGTGTAGAATGTCGACCAACTCACAAAAGAAGCCCGACCAACACCAGAAAGACCGACCAACAGGGGTTATCAAACGCCATCTGTTGTATACATCATGAACGTTGTACATATGTAAATGTCTATGTTATAAAGGCATTTCATCCTTTAATATTCCACTTCTTATACACCCTCATGGGCTATAAATAACATTGTAATCCCTACAACCGTGGGACACGAAAGAAAAGATAACTAAACAAACAAAAGGGAATTTACATCAGTGGACGTACGTTTTTCCTTTTTAGCCGAACCACTTTAAAAATCTTTGTGTCTCTTATTTACTTGTTTATCTGTGATCAAATAATTATAGATGGTCTAGTTTTTTGCATCAACAATCATATTGAACATTTTCAAGGGACTAAACATTACGCGAAAAAAAAAAGTGAGAGAAACAACTAGAAAATTGTATATACTAAACCATAAAAATATTTCATTCAAGTATATACAATACCTTAAATTATAAATTTTGACAAATAAATGATCGTTAAAAGAAAACATGGTCATATTGTCAAAATGGTTGCCGAACTATCGTTTCCCTTGGAAAATTCTATTTCTACTCATTTTATACTTTTAATGTGGTGGTTCCCAAATCAATTTTAAAAGAATAATACTCATCAACTGTGAATCCTTAATTTTTTCATACAAAACATTCATAACCTACCCCTAAAGAAACTGATTTCATAAAATCAGAAAATTAAGGTCTGAACTTTTCTTTATTTTTACTTTCATTTCCAACTTTTAAAATAATAAAAATGTTTTTCTAAATTTTGTTGTACCCTCATTGTCAATGAGATTTTTGTAATTATCTGATAACAGAGAGTATATGTACCATCAGACTAGTTTGTGATCCAGAAATCAGAATTAATTTCCAAGTCTCAATCATAGAGCAGAAAACAGAGAACCATACCCATTCAAGTGGCGCAATAATGCCCACATAACACATCTCATCATTTTGTTTTTAACAAGACATGTTACATCTTATGAAGTAAGGGGGAAAAGGAAGCACTTTTTATAATAATGCCTAAAATTGCCAAAATTTCTTCTTTGCTTTTCAGTACCTCAGAAACTAAGTTCATACATACTCTCACCATCAAAATTCTCTCCCAATTGGTAAACAAAAATGGAAAACTACACTCTTCAGAATCAAACTGGAGACATTAGCCATTGATAAACTCCAGCCAACTCTATTACACTCACTATATGACAAACTACAAACAAGATGACAAAACAAATCTTACAAAAGAGAATTAAATGAAGCCACAAGCACTCTTAACAAGATTTGCTTTGTCATGTGGTTTGCACTCATCTTTAGAATCAAACAAGAATAGTAGAAAGGATCAAAATTATGCAGTGAGTTTCTGTGATGAATTGACTGCACTCATATGCTGAAGATGTAGAGCAGCCAACAGACCCTGCCACGTGTCACCCGGTGGACCCGCCACTTGAAAGTCTAGAAGCTTCTTCTTTTTCCTATAGTACTCTTCCAAGGGCTTCATCTGGGAGTAAAAAAAGTTATTAGTTAATATTCCCATATTTCATCCCACATTTGGAGCGAACCTTGGGCGAACCTTCAGCATATGGATTTAAAGAATGAAACTGAAAGTCTGAAACACATTACAAAAGAAGAAAAAAACATGCAATGGGGTTCATAAGTCATCTAAAGATGACAAATAACACTCTTAACATCATATTCATAGAAAGATGATTTAAGTGCATTTGGAACACGATGATCTTCTGGCCTGAATTAGTCATTTTTCAATTAAACATGAATTTTATATAAAAAAGGGTTATTTCGGCCTAGGTCCATGAGTCCGTGACACTGTTATTTTACACGCTGTGAAGATATTTTATTATCCGTGCTAACATTTTAAATAACTTCTATCAGCGATGATAATTTAAAGGCACAGCACGCCTAAGTTAAAATTTGGAGGAAAAAAAGCGCACGGTTTATTACTAAGTGGACCAACTCTTAGGGACCTACAACTAATTGGTTGTAAAACAGTTCTCATAAATATTATATGAAGTGGTGGGATTTAAGACTGGCCTTCTAAAGTAACTGTTTCCATCAAAACACTTGATGAAATTGAACTCTATTAAATTTTCATTTTTTAAGCAACCCATTGCAATAAAAACTTTGGTCCACCCTCGTGAATATGGAATACTTCACCACTAACACGATTTGGGCACACATTTTAGGGAGACGGGATACATGTCCTACGGTCGACCTAAAACAGTCTGTTATGCCGAAAATGACCGGTTGAAATAATAAGCAACACTATTTGAATTAATATGAAATATTAGCTTCTAATTAAAAAAAATACCTGCTCTGAATATATACGATGTTTCTCTTTCCAGGCACGTTCTGCATCAACAGCAGATGATTCCGTCTGATTATCTTTTGAGTGTAGATTTAGACTTAACTTGGAGTTTCCCACCCTAAGAATATCTTGGCAAGTAGAACAAGTATGACTTCCTGAATGATTTTTCAGGAAGCAACCCTCTTTGCATTTGAAATTTAATACTAAATCAATATCGGCAACTTGTTCAAGGATCTCCTGTGATATGCAAACAAAAAAAGAGCAAAAAAGCATTAGCATTTCTCCTGAATTCCAATCTCATGGAAAAATACAATCAAGAAGAATGATTCTTCCTCTCTGGCCAATTAGAACTTTCAAATTTTTATACATACAAGAAAAATCAAACAACTGTGTACACTCTAGCATTTCAAGATAATACAAGATACTGATTTTCAACTGTTTGGCAATTGATATGCATATATCTATTCATCTTAGTATGAGTTTTCGGGCCCTATTATACCACTCCCTCTACTTTAATTCAAACTCTTTCACTTCTGCATTTCACCCTCTATGGCATAATAGTAACATTTGAAAGGGTTTTTGCTAGTTTTCAAATATGATATGTAGATGGGTAGTACCTAGTACCGAGAAAGAGGGGACATAAAGAGAAATTAAACTTACAGCTTGGATCCTTGTTCGAGGAATCCCATCCAAAATGAACCCAGTTTCACCCCTGCAGTATCCTTCTTCTAACCTCTTTGACAACAAACCAAAAATCACTTCCTCTGGAACAAGCTTCCCTTGGTTCACAGCACTCGCAATCTAATACAAGGAAATAAGAGTTTCAAATAATAATTATTAACTATTATGATAATGCTAAGAGATTGATCAAGATTTTCCCTCAATTCTATTTACTTTTATGAAATTCCTTAATCTAGCATGCTCTCTAGAATTAAATGAAAAGCCTCAACAACCACCTGATGAACTATTTGAAACTTGAAGATTGAAATAGTTCGTATATACCTGTTTGTAAAGAGAAGAGTGGGGGTTTAATTCTTGTCTAACGAGTGTACCCATAGAAATATGGGGCACTTGAAGAAGCTTAGAAAGCCTCTGAGCAAAAACATGCCTATTCGCCATGGGATCTCCTATGATCACCCACTGTACCCCTCTCTCAGATACCGATCCCTCAGAGTCCCCCACCACCGTTTCTTCGTAATCGTAGTCGTACTCCAATTGGGCCGCTGATGATGACCCGTATGCTCGGGTTCGGGTTTGGGTCAGGAACCGGGTCGTTAGGCGACTGAGTACGCCCATGGCGGCGGAGAGTGAGAGAAAGAGGAAGGGTTTTGGTTCGAATGAGGTATTTGGAGGACAGTGTTTGGGAGTGTATTTACGTTCATGCCATTGGTCAATTTGTACTGAATTTTATGATTGGCGGCTTCGACCGCGTGGGAAGATATGATATGTGGTTGGTTGGTTGGTTTGGATGAAACGTGGAGCCGACTTATGATCATCGTCCGTGCCTGCCGCTCATTTTTCATCGAAAAAAGTTGAATGTCCAAAACATCAAATAATTTAATGTATATCATATGTATATTAGTTCGTTTAGAGGGTTTTATCGAGGGAAACATGAAAGAAATAAAACACTGACACGTCATGATATTGTATGAAATAAGTCGAATTCGTAATAATATTTTTTTTTAATGTTATGATAAATAAATCTTATTTTGAAAAGGGTACGCCCCCAATTTTGACTTAAAACCTTATACTTCAAAAATTAATAATTTTCTTTTGAGATGTGGAAGCATAAGATGATGGTGCAAATTAAAACAACTTAACAAAATTTTAATTTCTTTCCAAAATTAAAATTAAACCAAAGTGAAATAAAGTCAAAACACACACTTATGTTAATTTCACTAAAACCAATTCAATTAACCCAAGTCCTAGAAATTTGCCTAAGTCATATTTTTCAATTTTACTCAAATTAGGCAAAATCAAATTTTAACAAATTAAATTAATAACTTGAATTAACTACACATTACCCAATATTTAATTTAGCACCAAATTAAACAAGTAGTGATTAAATCAAATTTTATCTTTTTACCTAAGCATGCGTTCTAGGTGATTTTGCAAGATAAAATAAACAATGAATCACTACGCCGCGATGTACGAGGAAAAATCCACAACGGGAAAAAAACTTCGGACGGCCCTAACGTCAAATCCACTAAGTATGGTTTTACAAATACAAGACAATAAGAGTTACAACACTTGACTCGATCCCTCTCAAGCCCCGACGCTTCTTCTTGTATCCACCTCCGCCTAGCGAATAATCACGGAGCTCCATCGCGGTCTCGGAATCTACCGATCGGACTTTATATGGTCACTGTTACCCCAACTAGGAGCCTTTCTCCAAGTGGGTAAATCAACACAAACATCTTCTTCTTTGTGGGATTTAGAACCAAACCCAAACAATCTCTTCTTCAATATGTAGAGATAAAGCGGTGTCAAACTCCAAGCAAGGTATATATATGTGGAACTTGGATTGAACAAACTTTGGATGTAAAACAAGTGTTTAAAATATTTTTCTTGAAGAACAACACTTAAACAAAGAACTTTTTCCCTTTTGAATTTTGCTCTCAAACTCGCTCTTGGAGATGGGAAGATGTGAAAAAGTTAAGTTAAAAAACTTGGTTCCCACACTTAGATATTCAGGAAAATAGTTAGTGGAAAAAGTAGTGGGAATGAGGGAAAAAACTGCTCAAAACTGTCAATTAACTGTTCCCGCCAAATCTCGTTCGAATGAGATTTTCGTTTGAACGAAGTCTCGTTCGAACGAGCCTTCTAATAAAGTTCCAGTGTGAACTCGTTAGAAATCTCGTTCGAACAGCCATCTCGTTCGAACGACATTTTGAACGAAGTTCTAGTGGCCAATATGGGAACTCATTGGCAAACTCGTTCGAACGACAAACTCCTTCGAACGAACTTCCAGAAAGTTTGAAAAATTCAATTTTTATCCCAGAAACTTTATATGCTTTATATTAAAGTTTTAATAAAATCTTTCTTAAATTAAACAACAGTTTTAAATAAATGTACACCCAATATAAATTGTTCCAAGCTCCTATATATATATATATATATATATTAAAATGCATTCATACCTTAGGAGCAATGGAACCATGTTGATCATGTTGATGACGGAGAAACGAGGCACTTTAAACTCGGCATTTTAATGAAGTTTTAAACTTAGCCGCTACGTCTTCAACTTTAGTACGTCATACGCTTGAAGGATGATCAATAACTCTATCCTATGACTCAAATATTTTTGTCCGGAATTGAGCCAAAACTACAAATGACTCAATTGAAAATTTGTGTCCTTACATATTTATATAAAATATTTTTAATATATCCTACTATAATATTTTTCTCTCAATAAGTCTTATTTATATATGTAGCGAATATTCATTATACATTTACAAATAAGATTTATTGAAGTAATTTTTTTTATGCGACTTATTAGAGTAAAAAAAATGGTAGGACCTATTAAACTATATACTTAATAAACGGGACTATTTGGTAAAAACAAACTAATTATTTCCCTAACTTTTAAATTTTTTGATTTTTTATCCGAATTTTTCACTTTTGCATTATTTTTAATTTGTCGATTTTTCAATTTTTTGAAATAAATTAGAATGGAATTCGAATTTATATATAAATTTTTAAACTTTTGATCCGAATTTTTTTATATCACGTTGATCCGATTTATCCAAAATATTTTTCGAAAAAATATATTTTATTATTTATTTTAATATTTTTTTACTTATGTTATCTTTATGTGAGTACAATTAATCACAATTAACGAGTTCAAAAATTCAATTAAAGAAATAACATGCAAATGTCACACAACACATAGATATACATGGTTCGGCAAATTGTTTACATCCACAGAGAGGTCACTGAGTTTTTATTTATGTCTCTCAAAGTTTAGTTTTTATTTATAGTCTCGTAAAAACTGAAGCTGTTGAATTGTTCAAGGAACTCCCTTGCCTTGCTATTGGCTCGTGTGTTGATTCCTGGTTATCAAGTCCAAGTCCAAGTCCAAGGTTGATTACTAAGGATAATCCTACACTAAACAAAGGATAATGATGAAGCAGAGATTGAAGTTGCTCGAAGGACCTCCCAAAGAGATCAGGCTCAATAGAGAGATAATGTATTTATAACAAGGATTACGATGTACTTGTATTTGACTTTCTATATAATTATTAAGTTTACTTTATATTGTTTATAAGATTGATCAGTACCCTCGAGGGACCATGTCTGGAAGGGCATAGGAGAGCTCACATGCTCTATCGAATAACCTCATTTCGAAAACCTTGCAGAAATTTGATTTGGAGGATTGGGAGCAAGGCAACGTTGAAAAAGTAATACCAACTCCTTTAGCGCACTTAGGCAAAACCTTGATTTGTAAAAACACAGTTAAAATAGATGATCGAGATACCATCTCCTGGGGAATGTCCCTCGAGGGATCCCAGTTCTAATAGTTATCCAAAATAGCCTTTGATCCATAGCATACAGTTCATAAGTTGTTCGATCAACCATTAGCCGAGCAAGCTTTGTCCAAAGGACAATCTCTGATTGATGGGACATCACATCCCATACATGTTACTGTTCGCCAACTTTTATGACATCATGGTATCTGACATTTTAGGAACTCGAGAAAATAGCAGTCAAGTGAGTTCATTCTTAAGATGGCCAACTTATTTAATGAGATTGTCCTTCCAACCGTCTTAGGATGAACCTTTGGGCTGACATGTCCCATCCTAATTAATGCCAAAAGACCAATGATAAGCCCAAACTGTTTTTCACCAAAATATCATATCTTGTGCATTTAATGCACTACCATTAGCATTAATGACATCGTACCATTAGCATTAATTGTGGCCAGTCGCATTTAATGCCAACAAGGTCACTCGAGTGATCTTGTCCTCATATAAATACCCCAGGAGAATATTTCCAAAGGAAGACAATTTAAACCTAGAATTGCTGTTGAGATTTCTCTAGGCAAGAGAGTTTTTTGTGAGGCTATCATTGTGTGATCATCTTACGTCGATTAATACAATCACTTGGCATTTATTCTGTTTGAGGTTACTACCTTGCCATTACTCCGCTAAGGTGCTTGTTCCTTCTCCCTCCAATCAAGTTTCTTGTGAAGTTCCTTCTATTTATTGCGTTTCTGGATCATTTATGTTATAAAGACCTCATTTAATACGAGTTTTGATATTGAAGATTGTTTGTCTTTGACTTGTATTTGTTGTCACCTATGATTGTTCTTTGGCACTAATTATTATCTTGATAAGGGGTTACACCTCGCTTAATACTAATTGTATTTTAAGAAGCCACATCTTACATTTGACGACTCCGTTGGGGAGGCATTCTCTTTTGAAATATAGCAAATGATAACATAGCCAAGAACATAAACTCTGACGTTATTCAACGTGAGGAAGAAGCTGACCTTACTATCTTGCCGGAAGGGAAAAGAGTGGCACGGGCTGATCATAGTTCGTCTACTACGGGCGTGACTGGCATGGCAATCGAAATAGGCCCGACTCAAATGGCAGGGCTAATGAGCCTGTTCGTTGAGTTCATCAAGATTCTGGACACTCAGGCGATGTTGGGGGTCACAGGAGGATTTAGTTCTTTTACAACACCACCGTTAGTCTTAACAGCTCCCACTGTCTCGGGAGGAGTTGCTCTGGCTATGCTTAACAATGCCACTCCTATTGCGGCATCACCAAATATTACCCCCTCTATTGTAGGAGTGATTGTGCAAGTTATTGGCAGTGTTGTCGTTGCGTTGATCGTAACTACCAACACTTGTCTGGGGGACAACACCCCCGCCGTACTACTGGCACCTGTTGTATTGGTCATGGTGAAAACTAGTTCCTCTTCTCCTAGCATGAAGGAAGTGAAGAAGGAGTTGCTAAAACTATTGGCGGAAAATAAATCTAGAGGAGAGGACTCCTCAGTGTATAACAATTTGCATGCCCCATACCCGGAGGAGTATAATAATGAGCCCTACCCAGTAGGGTGTATTTCACCGATTTTTGAAAAATACATAGGAAAAGGGGGAAACACCAAAGAGCATATGAAAAAAATATTGAGAGCCTTTGGGCCCACTGCAATGATAAAAAGTTAGGGTTAAGAGAGTTCTCAAAATTTTTAATCGGGAAAGCTTACACATGGTACTCACACTTAACGCCAGGCTTGTGGCCTCTTGGGAAGATCTCCATGTGATGTTTGTATAGAAGTTCTTCCTGACCAAAAATGAGTTCACATTGACGTAGTTGGCAGGGGAAAAGAAAAATCATGGCAAGAGTGTTATAGCCTACATTAGGAGGTTTCATGTGCGCTCTCTAGATGTGAGATAAGAAACTCGAGAAACTAAACTCTTTCAAGTTTGTATAGAGGGCTTGTTGTTTGAATACATATCTTATATGATAAATGAGACATGAGAGGGTACATTCACAACGTTACTGAAAGCAACGAGGAACATTGCCTTGGTGGTGAATCCTCTGTTACCTCCCCCCACTTCAGTATGTTTGTTGCTGAGACCATCAATCAGTCCAAAAAGGGGAATACCCCTGAGGGTAAATTAAACAAACGATGGAGATGGAGGGAAATAATGAGGGAATCAAGGAAAAAGAAACAGGGGCAACAAGAGGCAGTTTGATGGCAAAGATGATCCTCCTGAGATACCTTGCACGCCGGAGCAAGCTCTAAATACCTATGAACATATTGTCCATGAAAAGGTTTGCAAGCCTATCAATGGTAGTACAACACATGCATCTCGATAAGACAGGAACAACCCAAATTTTTGTATAGTGCACAACAAGATGGGCCACCAAACCAAGTCCTGTTTCTCACTGAGAATATTAATTGATATGCACATCAAGAAATAGGACATTCAGTTGCCCCAAGCCAATGTAAATGATAATCCTCTGCCAGCACATGGGGCACACATGACTAGCACTTTTGATGAAGAAGTAGAGCAGCTAATAAGAGAGCAATGGTCCTTCAGTGAAGATTTTGATGAATCACTAGAGGATTGTATGTCCGAGATATCCCAGTTAACACTGGAAGATAAGGTTGACCGGGCGGAAAAAGTGTGTTCGTGTGAGGACACAATCGTCGTGTGTTTCGCCGCCGCGATACAAAAGAACCTAAGCTACTACTACACTTGACAAGCAAGCACAGCGGTAAGTCGGGTATCGTAAGAAATCCACAGGGAGTGATTGAATTTTAGATGTTAATTGTTTTAATTACTTCAGGAATAAAAGTGGTGTAAAAGAAATAAGAAAAGGTGATGGGTGGTTTTCGTGAATAAACAAAAAGAGAAGTTAATGCTAAAATAAAGGAAAGTGAGGATCGGGATCGCATCGAACCAAACGGATCGAAACAACTAATAATCAAGATTTCGACTCGAAAGCAATTTAATCGAGCATTTACAATTAAGCATAAACATCACACAAGAAGGAATTTAACCCAAAGTTGCGAGATAAAACATTTAACTGAAAATGGTCACACGCGGATTAAATTCGGATTGTCGCTATAAACTCTAACGTTGCGTGACAAAGAAAGATAAATGCTTAGCAATCCAACTTTGATATGCGCGGTTTCAATTAAACGCAATTTTACACAAAACCTAATTTTCGAGGTCCAAACCCGTAAATGGCGGAAACGCAATCCCGACCCTATTTATCTAAGAGCTAAGCATGAATAAACTAATTAAACTATAAAAGCAATAAATAAAGAATGTAAACCTAATTATGAAAGCATGTAAATTATCTAGAAAGCAAGAATTAATGGAAAATAAGCTATATTAATGGAGAGGGTAATGAAAAGTCAACATACAAACCAATTAGATTGTCAATCCAAAGAGAAATGAAGAAGAACCATCCAAAACCCTCAAAACCCTAACTATTCTAACCTAAAATCGTTCACAAACTGATATATGGTCTTATTACAACAAAATTGGCTTATATAGTAAGTTGGAATAAAAATAAAGAAGAAAGAAAAGAAAGGAAAATATCTGCAGAAAACAGAGCATCGATCGATCGACCTAGGCAAAAATTCGACAATCCAGAATGGTCGATCGATCGACCAGAAGTGTCGATCGATCGATCAAGCAGGGCAGATTGCAGCAGCACACCGCATTCCTCTTTTCTTCTTCTCCTTCTCCTTTTTTGCTTCCTTGTTTTTCCTCCACTGAAATCGCCGTAACTTCTTCGTTATGAATCGGAATCGCGCACCGTTCACGGCCACGCGAAGCTAGCGAGGAGGGCTACAACTTCCGTGAGATGTCGGGCCAGGTACCCAAGTTGTGAAAAGACTAAAATGCCCTTGCGCGTGCGATTGTGTACGGAACTTCACCGGAATGCATCCGAACTTCATACTAAGCATCCAAATACCAACAAAAGCTCAATTAACCCCTGCAAAACATGTTAACATAGAAATCCGAGGTTGTCTGGTTAACGAGCATAAATATAGGGATTAAGATACCCGAGGGGGCTAATAACGCGTAGGTTAACGGGTGAAATATGCAATATTTGCGTCGTATCAAAGGTAGAAGATGAATGGGATCCCGTTGAAGATTTAAGCAGGCAAATAGATGCTTGCTCGTTAGAAATTGTGAATCCTATTATAGCGTACAATGAGTCTATACGAGTTGGAGGAAGATTATGTTGATCCATGGGTAGAGTGTATCGTAGTTGTGCGGTCACAGAAGTTTGGCTGGCTCTTTATTCAAGTGGGGTTGCTCGAGCACTCACGACTGAATGTTACGCGAGCCATCTTGGAGATCGCCAAGAAGAACATGGCTCGAAACCTAAAGTGGAAAGGGCCTAGTGCCAAGTTAATAAGAAGGTACCTCTTAGAGGTGACATTCTTATAAGCTGATAGATCAGTCAAGTATCCCCATAAAGAACCATTCTGTGTTACAACTGGTGTGAATTGTTGCATCTTTAATCATGTTTTGTTGGATAAGGGAGATTCTATCAATATCATGGCCATTGGGTCCTTTTATGCTTGTAGTTTGTTGAGGCAAGGATTGTACAGAATTTGTTGTCTATCTTAGGATATGACAACCAATCTTCCAAGTCCATGGGGATCACAATGGGGAATATCATTTCTCATATTAAGTTCCACATAATGGAGTGAGAACCATCATACCAATTTGGGGGTAGGAAGGGTATGGATGCATAACTATGGGATGGTGCCTTCCATATATCATCAATGAGCCAAGACAAATGTCAAAGGTTGGGAGATAGTCATTCGAGTACCCAAGAAGCCATTCGCATGAGAGGAAGCTCACTTGGTAGAAGCTACTTTATATACAAAGTTAGCCGAAGAAGCTACCGTACTTACAAAGTACATTGGGGGCACCAGAGTCCCTAGCACTCGAGAAAGAGTATGTGCACCTTCCCAACCAGTGGTGGCCTACAAGGAGTAAGAGATTACTTAGGAGGCAGTAAGGTCCCCTAGTTTATCTAGATAGTTACGCGATCGAACGTCTCCCCGCATCGATCCAATTGAATATCAAGTCCAGCGATAAAGTGTACTCAACAGGTTTTTCACGAGAGAGTTGGAGGAAAATAGCCACAAAAGATTGCACCGAGAAGAAAATTCTCGCTAGTGCAAAAGAGTGGTTTTGCCTGATGGTAGGATCATTCATAAACTCTGAAGGTGTGAGCGGGAAGCTGAAAGCCTAGATGATGTGGCTGACCCAGTCTATGAGTGTTTTTTGGTGGATAATCAGGGCCAGTGTATGGTGATCGACAACTCCAACATCCAGGAATTCGTAAAAGAGGTGGAAGAAGGGCCTGAATGTATGAAAGACAAACCAAGATTACAAGTATAAGAATTGAAATAGATAGATTTGGTAGAGGAATATGATGATCCTAGGCCATTCTTTATCTCTAAGGACATTAATGGTACATCGAGGGAAGGTATGGTTTAACTGCTTCGAGAATTTAATAATATCTTTTCTTAAAAATACATCGAGATACCAAGGGTGGATAAGGAGGTGAGCTACCACAAGTTGAATGTGTTGCCCTTAGCTATCCTGGTAAAACAAGCTACTCGAACATATAAAACTGAGTTGGATATGAAGATCAAGGAGGAAGTCCAGAGATTGCTAACACTAGGTTTTATTATTCCTATCCAGCATCTAATTTGGCTATCCAGACTTGTGCCTATGAGGAAGAAAAATAAAAGCCAAATTAGGATCTGCGTGGATTTTTGGGACTTAAACTGGGCATCCAAAAGATGAGTTCCTGTTGTCTTATCTTGATGGATACAATGATGGGGCATGAAATGTATAGCTTTACGGACAATTATATAGGGTACAACCAGATAAAGATAGATGCAGCAGATGATGAGAAGACTAACTTTTGCACTCCTTTAGGTAACTTTATGTGTACGATTATGACTTTTGGACTAAAGAATGCATGAGATACTTACTAAAGGACCATGATGGCTATATTCCATGATCTCTTCCACGAGATTGTTGAATTTTATATTGACGATTTGGTAATAAAGTCCAAAAAATAGGCTGCTCACCTAGCATACTTGAGGAAGGTGTTTGCACAGTGCAGGAAATATAAGTTGAAGATGAACCCTCTCAAGTGGCCTTTAGAGTGATAAGTGGAAAATCCCTGGGCTTTGTGGTGAATCGACAAAGTGTCCAGATGGATCTCGACAATAAAAAAGCCATCTTCAATATGTCAAGGCCTAAATATGCGAAGGAGTTGAAGAGCTTCTTGGGTAAATTTTCCTGCTTAAGAAGGTTTGTTCTCGGGCTTCTTACGGTTACTCTCCCGTTAATAGAGCTACTATAAAAGAGGACTAAGTTTGTGTGGGAACAGTCATATCAGGAGCCCGTGGACAAATTAAAAGAACTTTTAACATCTCCTAATTGATGATCCCTCCAAAGGCAGGTATCCCTTTACAAATCTATCTCACATCCACTGGAAGATCAATTGGAGCATTGTTAGCTCAAGAGGTAGATGTCATAGAGAAATCTATTTATTACTTAAGTCGAATTACATATAGGCCTGAGGCCAAATACACTAGAATTAAGAGGCACTGTTTAGCCCTTGCTTTTATTGCATAGAAGATTAGGCATTATATGTTGTATTTTATGATTTACATTTTAACTAGATATAATCCCATAAATTTTTTTCTTACTAGAATTGTGTTAATAGGCAGGGCAGACAAATGGATTTTTAATACTTTCAGAGTATGATCTTAAGTGCGTGGTCCCTCGAGCCATCAAGAGCTAATCTTATGCAGATCTGTTGGCCATATTCCCTGTAGATACCTCATTTTAGGACCCCTATAAGCATCTCCTTAGGTCCCTAGAACTTCCTCCTTCACCATAAACCTAAGGCCATACTCCGAGTACTGACCAGGAAGCCACTGGGCACTCCGACATCCCATTTAACTTTCGGTCAACTTTCTCACCTGAGAAAAAGCTCATTGGATCTTCAAAGGGCCCTAAATCCCCTTTCTGACGGTCTGCCTCGTGAGTGAATCGGCCTTATGGTTCAAACGAATGATCCATTTTCTCCCAAAAACTGATCTGGAGGCCGTCGGGTGCTCCCGAGCCCCGTTTGACTCCGATCAACTCTTCGAATTGAGATTATCTCTTTGTATCCTCGAAGGGATTTGAATCCTTTTTCCAATGGCCCTCGCCGTGCGCGAATCAGCCTTATGGTACGGACGAACGATCGATTTCACTTCGAAGTGTCATCGGGCGCTTTTAGGCCCGTTTGACCTTGGTCAACTCTCTGAGCCAAGAGAACATCTTTGGAACATCGGAGGTCCCTGTATAACCTTTATAACGGTTCGACCCGTGCTCGAATCGGCCTTACGGTACGAACAAATGATCTGTTTTCCTCTTGTCTAAAAGATGGACGAGCGCTTCTGAGCCCCGTTTAACCACAATCAATTCCCAAACCCAGGAATGGACTAATGTATTATTAAAGGGATCTAAATACCCTTTCTAACAGTTCATCCCGTGTGCAATTCAGACTTACGGATTGCATTTTGCGACCATTTTCCCGAAAAATATACGGAGGACTACCGAATGGTAAACCCATTTCCCTGATTATCAGTAGTGTGCCTCGGGTTTCCTGCCGATAGGAAGGACAAGGACAATGTCGATTGACACCCCCTTGACTCTATATAAGGAGAACATATGGTCACTTCGATATGCACCTCATAAACATCCCTATCAGTGATCTCAACACATTCTCTCGAAATCAGTGCGGTTTCCATCTTGAAACCTCTCCCCCAGATTCCATTTCCATCCTTTCCTTACCTAATTTGGCAAATTCCCTTCCCTCTCCTCCTACCACCTTCATCGACTTATAAGAGCCACCCCTCAACATTCAAGATCAACCTCAAGGCTTCAAAAGAAGGTCTAAACCTTTCACTCTCTCTTTAAATTCTCTTATTTTCACATTTATCACTCAATTCTTATTTAGCATTTCATTTAGATCGCACATATTAATATCTAGCCTTTTTATTAGTATTATTGCACATATAATACTTTCTATTAAAAAAAAAAGGGATCACTTGTAAATTCCAAACGGGGATTTCTCACTCCATTTTCTCACGCTAAAACATCCTTTTTCCACACACACACACACACACACACATAAGAAAAATCCCCGGTTGGATTTATGGCATAACCCCCACCCCGTGTGTATATGCCAACTACGTGGACTATGATGCTTTTTTAGGCTACATAGGCATCTCGGGTAAAATCCGAGATTCGAGTCCTCTCCTGTTCTTTTCATATATTATTTTCATATCATATATTTGTGATTCATGCTTTTGTTTTTTCCAACCTACACCATCGTCCTCCTACAAACGATCGGTGATCCAAAAAATGCACACATAATATTTTGATTACTATTTTGGGAACACTCCTAAGGATGACCTTACTCCGCCTTTATCTATGACACGATTCGAGTAATTTCATTCTCCATTTATATATACAGGAAAACACTTCACGGAGTTATTAAGGATAAGAATAACACATGCCCATGAGAGACCGAAAGGGAGGGATGGGTGCCTAACACCTTCCCATTCCGTAACTTAGTCTCCGAATCCTTGAACTTATTGGTTTCGCAAGAATCAGTACGTTTTTGATGTCGTTCTCTCGAGGAGGCAATATTTTTTTGCATGTTTTGTGCAAAATAGGCCGACGACTCTATCTTTATATATCAACCAAATTGATGATGGACGAAACGTCCTGAGGAAGGTCGCGAGACTCCTGCGCGTGTGCCGACCGGGGATGGTTAGCCACAATGGCAACTCTGTTGGGGACTTAATTGCATTCTTTGAGGACTAGACTTTATTTTTACATGGGTGTTATTATTATCTGCATGTGTGCGTATGCACCTACCTGGATGTTTCCTTTTTCCTCTATTACCTCTTATACATATCTACCTCATGTATATATCACTTATCACTCACTTTTCACTTCACACACTTGTAAATACCCTCCATGTACACTTCACACTACCTACACTTGTATATAGGATCACTTGTATCCACATGCTTCACACACCACTTAGAATATTCATGCTTAGGCTTCACTAGCACACACCTCCACTTATCACACTTTATATATCCATGCTCACTTACACATATCACACACAACTTGCAGTTGATCCATGCTTAGGCACACCACCACACATTCGCTTGTAGATATTCACATATCACTCACTCACATGTACCCATGCTTAGTATAGTCTTCATGCTCCATGCTAGATTTACTTTTCATAATACTAGTATATTCTTCCCCATTAATATCGTGCTTCTTTTACTAATCATGCAAATAAAAGACTCTCTCCATAATATATTAATTAAGAATCATGCATTTTACACACTACATCACCAAGAGCGTTGCAATATTGACCAAAATTTTATTCCATACTTGGGGTCACTTTGTGATAAGCACTGGTCTTGCGGGTCAAAGTTAGCCTAAGAAATATGACTCTCACCTTCCATTGCCTTAGTACCTTCTATGTATATCGAACGATTCCCCCCGCATCGTACCGCTTGATCGAACACACCACGGGAGGTATATAGTAGGGAACTTGTTCACGTATGTCGAGTATAATGAATTCTCTTTCACATGTACTATCCCCGTGAGGTATAAAGTGAAGAAATTCATTTACACTCAGGTATATCAAATGGCTTGTCCACGCGTACTGATTTCCCTCAAAAGTAAGAAGTATATCATGAAAGTCATACCAAAGGGGGGAATCCTACCACTAGCCCAACAAACTACATAAACCTCATATAAGCGTCAAACCTAGGGCAGTCATATTTATTTTGTTGTTTGTTATACGAAATTCTATGGAAATGCCGGGTCGGCATGCCGCCCAAAATTTTGCACTATTTCGTCATTTTTCAAAACAAGACCATGTCCATGAGCCTGGAAACAAGTCAAACTATATCTTACATATTTTTCAAACCTAATTTTCCCCAGGCTCGGGTTTTGTCCGACATTTTTTTGCATTTAGGTAAACTTAATAAAATTGGAAACATAATAATAATAGTAATAATAATAATAATAATATTAATCATGCCAAGATTCTTCTTTCATTTTTCCCTTCTTTTTCCTAAAAAAAATAAGATACCAAAAATATTTTTCCTATTTTTATCAAAAATAGCAAAAACAATTTTTCCTCTTTTTCAAAAATACCTAAAAAAATCCTTTCTTCGCTCTTTAAAAAATAAACTCGAACTATTTTTCCTTCTCAGGTCGATCACATACCCGATTCTTGGTCTGGCTCCTTATTGGCTTTGATCTTTCGTCAAATCGTCTTGAAATTCCACCAATTTTTCTGATATTTCGTTCGAGTTTGGAATCTACCTTAATTAGATCTTTATAGAAAACACCGAGGAAGGATCGAATGTGTTGCCTGATCAGATGGAAATCTTAATCCAACTCAGTGCCAAGATTGATAACCTTCAAATCAAGGTCCATGAGATGTAGCGAAACCGGGTCCAGATTCTTGAAGAACCTAAGGTCTTATTTCCTCGTGCCATAAGTCCACCACTCCCAAACCTGTATGGGTCCTAGGATAATATCAACATGCTTCACGTGCCCCGCCTATTAATGGACCGCCGCCAGCTTAACTCCCTATGCCAAACCTTTCCCAGCCAGGGGCTAACTCACCAGTGCTTGTTGATCGCAATGAGGAAGAACTGAATAAGGTCAAGGAAGACCTTAAACTTTTGTTCAATAAATTTGACCAAGTCAGGATATTCAGGAACTATATGGACTACACCCATATTTTTTTCTCTATCCCAAAGTATGATTGTCAGAGAAGTTCAAGATGCCAGCCATTGAGAAGTTCGGGGGCAGTGGGCCCCCAATTGTGCATCTTCGTAGTTATCATTGATCCATGAACCTTCTTGGTGCCTCTAAATAGATAATGTCCCAGATGTTTCAACAAACTTTGAAAAAAATCTCCTTCCGATGGTTCCCATCCCTCGAAGAATCCAAAATCCGTAGTTGGGAAGATGTCGCTTGGGAATTCATGTCTCAGTACAAGTATAACGAAGAACTAGAGGTTACATGTCGAGATTTAGAGCTTCTTAAGTAGAACCCCGAGGAAACTGTCTATAGATTCATAGGAAGGTGGAGAGAGAAAGCTGGTACCATGACCAACGGACCTTCCGAAGAAGAACAAGTTAGTATCGTGAAGAAGAATTTCTTGCCCCATATCTGAGCGACTATGGGAGGTCAATATTATCGACACTTTCGAGCCCTCTGAGAAGCGGGTGTTGAAATTAAAAAAAATGTTACCAAGGTAGAAGTCGAGTCGAAGAAGGTGATTGGACAGTTCATTCCTGAAAAGTACGAGAAGCCTGCAAGTGCTACAGTCTCAACCATCAAAAATATCTCCCAACTTGCTACCTCTTGGGCACCAGAAAGTCGCCCTAATCCCGCCAGAAATGAATACACTGAGCTTCATGCTCCCTTATTAAAAGTCTACCAAGCCCTGTTGATCCGAAACCTCATAAAAACCTTGGACCCTCATCCATTACAAAACCCACTTCCTAAAAACTTCAAAATTGATGCCCATTGTGACTTTTAGCAATCCGCGGGCCACACTATTGACCAGTGCTTTCATCTCAAAAATGTGGTTCAAGGCTTGATTGATCAGGGTCTCATCGTTCCACCAAAAAATTCTAAACCCAATATCACCAACAATCCACTTCCCGCACATGCGAAATGCATTCTTTATAGAAAATGACCCAAAATTTGATACATCCACTCAAATTGTACCCAGCAAAACACATATCATCTCACCCAAACCTCTAAAAGTTTGCCTGTATTTTCTCCTACACCCTACTTGTTTCACCGATCGAGCTCTTTGTCATTCCTCATAAAGGCTTGTATTGTTGTCCGTACTCGGTCTGGAGGGAAGGATATGGAGTTACCTGCTCTATTAGACCAACTCTTGGATTTTAGGCTGAAATTGCTTGCTGAGATGACCGTCGATTGTCACCAAATTAAATGTCTTGTTTATGGAAGCCCAAAAATGGGCTCGGTAATCAGACGAATGAGTGGTACCTGCTAAAAAAATCAGTTTATACGACATGGTATAAATCATGGCTGACATGTTCTAATAAACCAGTGTGATTTGCAACATTTTTGAACTACTCACTGCTTTAAAGCTTCAAGGGTGGTTGGTCCTTTCACTTATGTACCTCCCCATTGGGTGGGAAGATTTATATGAGGAAGCCATCAAGGTTATTGAATGCATTTATTTCTCTTGGCAAGAAGACATCATCGCCACCGGATGGGGGGACGAATTTGATAACTCAGATGATGAACTGAGTTCGAAAAAAGTAAGTCCAATAATTATAATGTGAGGAATGATATCCTTCAAAAACCTATTGGGGAAATCAGTAAAGTAACCATTCAGCCAGAAATAGATGAAGACACGAGGATCCTGCTCTTCCCCACCCCAGTAAATTACATAACCAGATTAGGGAGACACTACAAAGACTCATATCCTCATGTGATTGAGATAAACAAAGAAAAGGGAGTTCTCGAAGAACTTCCCATGCTAAAGATGACCATAGAAAAAAATAAAGTCCTTGACCAACTCAAGAAAACCCAAGCTAATATCACATTATGGGGGCTTTTCATGTCCTCCTAGTTGCATCATAATGCTTGACAAGACTCCTCATCGAGCCTACAGTCTCTCCTTCCACCATACCTGAAGAAGCCGTGAAAATTGTTGGGTCCTTCACTTCTTCCTGACTCCTCTCCTTTTCCGAAGCAGAGATACCAAAGATCATCCCTGACCACAATTATGGCCTCAATATCTCCGTTGAAGTGTTGGGAAAGACAGTCCCACTCTTTCTTATTGATAACGAATCTACCCTCAATATTTGTTCTCTTAGAACCTTCAATTGTTTGGGGTTAAAATTTTTTCACTTTACTCCTACTTCTGTCGCAGTGTGTGCGTACGATGATACCCGTCGAAAGGTAATGAGACCCATAAAACTCACAATAGGGGCTGGCACTATCAACCCTATCATCGAATTTTAAGTCACCGACATACCGGCATACTTCAACCTGCTACTTGGTCGACCATGGCTTCACAGCATCGAAGAGGTATCTTCTTCCCTTCATTAGAAATTAAAATTCTTCGCCAAAGGACATGTAATCACTATTTGGGGGGATGGCGATGGTACATAAAATACTAGCACCACCAATTTGATATTAAAAATCCAGCATATGACGAATGACATGCTCCTCCTAGCTTCTGAGTTTATCCACTTCCCCCTCTAGTGGGAGATAGTTTCAAATGCCGAATATCTTCGAAGCACAACCCTCACGATAACGTCAATGTGATACATATGTTCAAGAACATGCATTTCATGCCCAAATTAGGGCTGGGGTGACATCAATGAGGGATACTTACGCCTATAGTCCTGAAAGAGGCCTTTCCTCCATGTGACCTGAGTTATCAGCCTTCACCAAAAAAACTCAAAGCACTCCAGTAACCACGACCGAAAAGAGGTTTGGAAGATGAAAAGACTGTTTTAAAAGACTCTCTAAATAAAAGATTTATCAGGGAGGGTGAAGACTTCCCTTTTTGCATCTTCCCTAAACCATGGTATGACCATGTCGATAAGAAGATGAAATCGGGGATGTAAATCTAGGGATTTCTTAATATAAAAGAAATGATCAGGGAATTTTGGATCTTCAAATCCTTTAGGTTATGCCATAAAGATATGGTCCTCAATAATTGCGTTAAGGAATGTACTCTTGATATCCATTTAATACAACTTGAATTTGAGATGACATGCTATATTTAGCTATAGTAAGGTGTAGGAGCATGAGAATGATATCAGTGATAGATTACCAAATTTACAAACACTTGTTATCCAGTTAATAGTTGTCTAGACAATATAATCTCATTTTTACCAATGTTTTTCTTGTTACCCTAGATGTTATGTGAGCATGCAAGATTCAAATTATAATGTAAACAAGCAAACACGAGATGCCGATGTACGAGGAAAATACAAATTAAAAAAAACTCGGATGACCAGACCTAGAAAAAACCTTGCAAAAGACTTAAAAATCAACTTGACGCATCAACCCCGCACAGAATTTGTCTTCTTCCTTTGTTTATTGCTCCGTGCAGTCCAACATGAATTTATAGAAACTCTTTGCCTTGGTCTCTGTTGATTGCCTTTACCGTCTCCAGCAGTGAGGAATCCACCACAATCAAGAGGAATATAAAGAGATGGTATATGTGGGTTTGGATTTAAAAAATATGATCATAAATGATCAAAGATATTTAGAGATTTTTTTCAAAGAGTTTTAGAACATATGAGGCATAAAAGGCCTAGTAAAAAACCTATTGCTATGCATCCTTACTTTTATTTGTTTTCGTAAAAATGTGATAAGAATAAAAAAATTGATGAAACCTAACATTTTTAAAAGTCCTCCACCTCATTCTAATGGGTTCAAAAGGCTTGTTTGAATCACAAGACTATTCTCGTTCGATCCACTATCCAACAAAAAACTAGTGGATACTAAAAATCGCTCGTTTGATTCTCGTTTGAATTTCGTTTGAACGAAAGTACCAATATCATTAGAATGACCTTCTGAAGAGTTATCGAACGAAAAACCAGTGTAGTGAAAAAATTTCCTCGTTTGAAGTTTTGTTGGATCCCCAGTTCTAATGAGGTGCACCAACTCGTTTGAACGGCATAGGCTTTATCATTAGAACGAATTGGCAAAATTTTCAAAACAATGTTTTAAAACATTTAAGAAATTATTTTAATGCCTTATTAAAGTTCTCCAAATATAAAATTAAAGTTTATATACCTATGAATGCAGTATCAGAACGATGATGATGATTTCGAATTCGGCCGCTAACTTGTCTTCACGTGTAGGCTTGAGTATATGCAACCCTACTAAACTAGTTGTTTTGAGGAACGTAATAAGACAATACTACAAAATGACTCGATTCATAAATTGCCCTTACACTCATTTAGCTTAGGGATGGCAACGGGGCGGATTTGGGGCGGGTTTTCAAAAATCCTAACCCGCCCCATTTAATAAACGGGGCGGGGCGGGTTAGGATTTTTGAAAATTAACTCCTAACCCGCCCCATTTAATAAACGGGGCGGGTCGGGGCTCCTACGGATTGCGTTAATTTTAAAAATAGTAAAATTAAAAATATTACATTATAGTCTTAGAGGTATACAATGGCTCGTATTCCAATAAGTGAGACAATCCCCCAATTGTCAATTCATATTTTCACTTAAATCTTTTACAAAATTAACATACATATAAATATTTTTTTTTAGTGTGTGAGTGTGTGTATATATATATATATATAATTTAATTATAATTAACATACAAATAAAGGATATTTATATAAGCATAAGTTAAACGGGGCGGGGCGGGGCGGGGCGGTTTTATTTCAGCTAACTCCTAACCCGCCCCATTTAATAAACGGGTTTTTTTCTTAAACCCATACCCGCTCCTAATTCATTAATCGGGTTTTAAAACCCGCCCCATTAGGGGCGGGGCGGGGCGGGACTCCTACGGTTCGGGTTAAATTGCCATCCCTAATTTAGCTCATGCAGAACAAGAAGTTAAATTCCAAAAGAGCCCGTGAAAGTATATGAGGAGGCATATACAAAGATGGATCGATTAAGAAAAATCAAATAAGAACAACTCCATGATAAGGAATGAATAAGAAATAATCCAAAACATTTTAAGCCATACTCAAACGTTCTAGGCACATGAAAAACATGGAATGAACGGGATTACAAAAAAAATTAATAGGCCACACAAAATGTGTAAAAATAAATACACAAAAGAAACAAAAATATTTTTGAATTTTTATAATTTTTTCACAAAAAAATGACCTAAAAGAAAATAAAATCATTTAGCCTATAAATGAAGAATCAAAATACAAAAGAAAAACAACATAGTAGTAGTTGTGACATATAACCATGAAGTATAAAACTAGTGTAAGAAAAACATGCAAACACAATCACACATAAGATATATCATGTGATGAATTATGTGAAAGCATGATAGAATCAACACGTCTAACATTAAGTGCTTCCAATTCGAGCAACCACATACAAATAGATGATGATTTAATGCCCTGGGTTTTAGAAACCATGGAAACATGTGACTTATACTTCGAAGGACCTCTTCTAAGATCAAGAAAAAACCTCCTAAGGTGACCTTTCCTACCACAGTGTCTGCATGTGTAAACATAAAGAAGACAACCATTTGGTTGGACTTTGGGAATATCCTTGGCAACAATTGACTCTCTCAAAGTTTTGGTCTTTTCTTTAGGATAAGACACATTTAGATCATCATCGCCTAGACCAATCTTGTCATTTTTAATTTTTGACTGTTCTTAAATGTTTTTTCATCTTTTTTAACCTAGATTCCAAATTAAATTTGACGCGACTTCAGTCTCTTAATTCATGTTCTAACTGCAAAATTCTATATCAACTAAAAGTTTAAATTCGTCAAATTTTAGGGACTCCCTCTTCAAAATTTCAAACAATCCACGAAGGTTATCTCTCTCATCCTCAACGTATTCTAGCTTCTCCCTACGAGTCTTCCCATGTGCCCTTAAATCTTAAATTAATTTATCATTATTTCTTATGGCACATTCTTTCTACTTAGCCTTTTTCAATTTCAACGACTCCTTAGTCAACTAACGAAAGGCAACTTAAGCTCACTGTCATCCTCGTCACTCACTTAGGAATCACTAGACCGAACCTCAGAATTTTCATGTACATTATTATCTTTATAAAAGGATTTTTCATTTAGGATCACTTGGCTAGCCATGATAGAGGTGTAACTACGCTCCACGGGAGAATTAGGTGCCTTTTTTGACTCATTATCATCGAGGTTGCATTGTAAGATTTCGACTTCTGACCTTTAGTCCTTAGTTTAGCGGTACAATAAAAAACTTGATACCCAAGCACTTGGCACTCATAACACTTATGCCGATCATCCACCTTATTTCGGTTATTCATCTTCTTCCTGCCACGGTCATTGCTAAAGTTCTTGGATTTCTTATTATAAGGGAAAATTTTCACAAGTGTCGAATTTTAATGATTGTTATAAAAGTTGTAATATTGTCTATATTTCATTTGGACAAAACTATTTGAGTTATAATTTAAGATTTGAGTTCAGTTTGTCCTTCAATCCTATGATGCAAATTTAAGACCGTAGCGGCCAAGTTAGGCGACATTAACATCATTCTGAATTTCACGTCGAGTTTCATTTTCAACATCCATGGGATCTCGATAAGGTATGAATGCATATTATATTTGATCCCTGCATTCAGTTTGGGTGTTTATTATTTTCAAAGTTTACAGAGGCTATTTTTCATGAAAGGATTTTTGAACAAAAATTATTTTATTTAACCTGTAGTTCAAATAAACTGATTTTCTCGTTCAAACGAGTTTGTATGTGTTGTTCGAGAAATTTATTTATCTCGTTAAAATGATATTATAGTTTTCATTCAAATGAGTTTTGAGCAATCTTAGAATGAGGTGTTTATGCCTAGGTAGTATATTGCTCAAAGGTTGTTGTAAAGTCATTATGATGAGTTTAGAATTGTCGTTCGAATGACTTTATTTGCTTATAATGAAATGACCAATCCCGTTCATGACTTACCTATTTTTGTTCGAATGAATTTACCTCGAGTTACGTGCCACCAATTTTTAATATTTTCTATAAATACAAGGTCTCAACAACAATCTTTGATGAGAGATTTTGTGAAAATGATTTTCCAAGATAAATCAAGAGCCTCCTAATCCTTAGTTTCTACCCATAGTTTGAGATTCAAATTTCTACATCATATGCGTGTTTAAGATCTCGCGTGTCTTTCATCAAGACTATTTATTCTATATCATTGAGAGTGTCTTGAGCGGTGGATTATGTGTTTATGTTGGGCGATGGATAAAGCTAGTCAAGAAGCAAGTAAGATCAACGAAATACTAAGACGTGGGAGGCACATGCACTGTGATTATTATTGGAAAGGGTCTAGTAGTGGTTGTGAATAAGGTAACAAAGAGCAAAGAAGCATCTCAAGTATTGAAGGTGTAGACATTGTGAGTAAGCCTAATTTTTCCTTGTGTCGAGACCTATATTATAATGAACTTTTGTTCCTAGGCAGTTCGAGGAATTTCTTGGGGTTTCCTTGTACATTGTAGTGTTGTGGTTTATTTCTTTATTTTATTCTTGTACATATCACCCATATGCATACTTAGGAAAAGATAACCCTAGCACTAGCGCGTTTCTCAAATTGGTATCAATGCGGGTTACACTACTTTATCGTATTAGATCCCTGTTTTGTGTGTTTATAGTGTTTAGATAGATCTTAACCTAGAGTAAGTTTAATTATATGTTTAATGGGTTAAACTATCCTATTGGAAGGCGCAGTAAAGCTTTTTTTAAGAAATTAATGGATGAAAATGTATGGAACTCGGTTGAATATGGATGGTCTCCTCCTACAGAAGCTAGTTTGCCTAAATCGTACTCCCTTTGGATAATGACTGCAAAGAATACCTCTCCATTTAATTACAAAGGCATAAGAACTATATTAATTGTTGTCCTTACTGAAGATTTTAGGATATTTATGACTTGCGAGAGTGCTAGGGATGCTTGGGAGACTTTTAAATCCACACACGAGGGCACTGACACTATTACTGTTTCTAAGTTACAAAAATTGACAACTGAATTTGAAATGATAAAAAAATGTTAGAGAATGAGTATTTTGATGAGTTTTATTCGAAGTTGTCGGATATTATTAAATCTTATTTTAACTTTGGTTGGTCTATCCCCGAGTCGAGAGTGGTGCGTAAAATCTTAAGGTCATTGCCTAAAAGATTTATTGCCAAGGTCACAGTCTTAGATTCCCTTCGTGGTTTTAATATTATGAGATTCAAAGAACTTATAGGTGATCTCAAAACCTATGAGATGAAAATGTGTCCCCTTGAAAGCTAGGAAGGATGACGTGTTATATTTTGAGAGAGAGGGTGATTTAGATCCCGAAGAGATTGATGTGTTTGCTAGGAAGTTCACTAAGTTTATTAATCTTAGATAAGATAAAAAGAAATATAAGAACTTTATCATCGACCATGATAGGAAGAAGTGGGATAACCCTTAGAAGGTGGATGATCGGGACAAGTGTTTTGAATGCCAAGGGTTTAGGCATTATTCGCATGAGTGTCCCACTAAACTAAAGAAAGAAGGTAAGAAGACTAAGGCATAAAATGTTACCCTTAGTGATTGTGAGTCGAAAGAGGAGTGTGATTCTCCGATGGAGAGTAACTTCACCGCTTTCATGGCTACTCATGCGAGCCTTAATGAAAAATCTTCTAATAAAAACAATCACGTACGTGATGGTTTCGAGGTCTGAGTGATGAGGAAGAATAAGAATAAGAATAATGAAAATCTTCTAATGAGTGATAATAAAGAATAAGAATAAGAAGAAGAAGAAGAAGAAGAAGAAGAAGAAGAAGAAGAAGAAGAAGAGAGCGATCTTCAATTTTCCTTTCAGGAGTTTTACACTGAGTCATTGAAATATAAAAAGGCTAACTTGAAGTTAGAGGCTAAGTTGAAAGAGCATGCTGTAAAAAATGATGATGCTAAATAGATTGAGGATTTTAGGGAACATGATAAGACACATAGGGAGAAGCTCATATTTATTTAGGAAGAGAGATATAACCTTCTAGGAATAATTGAACATATAAATAAGGACTCCCCAATGTTTGATAAGTCCAAGAGTTGTCTCGAGTCTCAGATTGTGGAGATAGAAGATAATTTAAGAGACTCAATTTATGTCAAATTTTATTGGGAATATAGGTTAGATTAGTTGGATAAGAGTTTAGGCCCCATCCAAATAAAAAATGACAAGGTTGTAATTGGCTTCGATGTTCCAAATGCTTCCGCTCCTAAAGCTAAGACCAAAATTTCGAGAGAGTCAACCATAGCCAAGGACGTTAGAAAAGGTCAACTCAAAGTTAACATTTTTTCATTGTGTCTACACTTGCATACATTGTGGTAAGAAAGGTCATCTTAGACATTTTTGTTTTGATCTTAAAAAAGGTCCTAGGAATTCTAAGTCTAGTGTCCCCAAGGTTCCCCAAACCCAAGATCGTCATGTTACACCTATGTGGATTAGGAAATCGGATTTGGAGGCACTTAATGTTAGACTTGTTGATTCTCATATACTTGCACATTATCCGTTAAATGCTATTGTAAAAGTGTGTTGGACTTTAGTTAATACTTGATAATAACAAATTTATTCATTATTTGTAATATATCTATTTTGATGATAACAAACAATACGAAATAATATTTTATGTAATTATTGAAATTATACATATTATTTATAACTCATAATATTTATTTTATGTAAAGTTAGTTTGTAAATATATACTTGACCAAATTGTTTCAAAATTACATATATTAACATTTTTCATATACTTCTAGTTATAAAAAAATATTCTATCACTTACATTGTTGTTGTGTATGAACTTTTATTTGACATTTGTTTTACCAATGCTATAATGTACCATATATGTTATACTTGTATACTTTTTTTAATAATTTATTTTTGCATTGTATTTTATTATACATAATATTTCTAAAAAAATGATTATTTTGTTTTGTTTTATACATATACATAATACAAACCTATATAAACGAATACTATATAAATCAGATTTGAGGAATTCAGCCTTATGTACTAAAGGGGAGCTTTTGATATGACAAGTCTACTTACTTCAAAGAGTTTCGTTTTGGAAGGCAATTTATTCATTACCAAGACATGTATTGGGTATGTGTTTCACTGGTGAATTGAAGATCTAGTTAATCTATTTTTTAGTTTAAATTTTTATCCTTTTAATTTTCATCTCTCTCCTCTGTCACATGCCATTTCTCTTATATTCTAATTGTTAATAATTATTGTTTTTCATCACTTTTTTAACGTTAATTTTTTTTGTTTCATTTCCATTTCGTATTTTTTTTTACTTATTTTCGATTTTCTTTATTTTCTATTTTTTATGTACATATATTTTCACGTTATTTTATTTCTTGTATATATTTTTAGCCAAATCAACTACATATTACTACAAAATGATGAGACCAAAGTAGCGTTGAAACAAGGACAAAACTCAAATCTCAAAAAGCTCACATCTCATTCTCTCTTATGAGTCTTGTACACACTTACGACACCAAGTCTGACACGCACACATACACACACACCCCCACTCATCACACATGCCACAAACACTGTTACAAACACTGTTACAAACACTGCATATACATATATATAATAATCCATAAATTTTATCTTAAAACTATTAAAAATATTTTTTCCCGATTTCTTTGGTTGTAAAAATTTTATTCGATTCGAAATATCCTTTTAGTTTTATTTTAAACTATTTAAACTATTTTTTCCTGACTTCTTTGAAAGTTGATGAGTTTGGTCTTTATCAACTCACGGTTGAAATTACTTTTGGTGGGTTTTGGTCTCCCCAAACTAATGGTAGGGATTAAATTTGGTGGTTTTTGATCTCCCAAACTAATGGTTGGGATTAAATCTCACGATTCCAAACACATTTATCCCATCTTTCACATACATTAAGCTCGAGCCTCTCAATTTGTACCGTTTCTCACTTTTACATAATCACTCCTTCAGACTCATCCACTGAACATCTCTCTTTTCTCGATAACCTCTTAATTTGTATGTTAGTTTATATGGATTTGTAACTTGAGCCGAGGGAGAGAGAAATATCAAGGAATCCAAAGGTGCTTAAAGCTCAGGCGCTATGAAGGTAGTCCGACATTTTTTGTCCTGCGATCACATATCTCTATTGGTGTTCATGCGCTTAGGGTATTTTTCATCTCTCTGATCTATTTGATGGTGGGGTAAAACTAGTTCGACAAAGGTTAGGTCAAATCAATTTTTTTTCATTTTAGATGTCAGTTACGAGACCTCTCTCTCATACCCATCCCAGTTTTTCTGGTTTCATTTCTTTAAATTGAAATTTGAGAATGGGGTTTTTTGGTTTTCTTTCTTTAGTGACGGTGATAAGATAAACATAGATGGAGAGGAATTAAAATCTTCATCTCGAATTTTTCATACTCTCAGGAACATCGATGGTCCAGTGAGTATTACGACTATTGTGCGGTGAAATTTGTGTTTTATTTAGATCTATTGTGCGACTGATGTAGTTTTCAGATCAATTTGAAGTGTTTTTTGGGTATATGGGTGAGCTGTTGGAGTTGTTCATACTTTAATACTATAATCTCTCGCTTTTGGGTTTCGTTTTTTAGATATTTCAAAGATGTCATTTTTGGGGGTTTTGATGTTGGTGGAGGGTTTGAGTGGACGCAATGGAGTATTGGATTCAGAGTATGTGAGTCTCATTTACTTTTGATTTAGTTTATACAATCATTGGATAATGTATTTGATGGTGAAAGTATTATATGAGGAACACATGTATCAGACGTATCCAGATAAATATAATTGTTCTTCTGACTCGATATTTTATTTGTGTGGTTTTTTTATGGAGGTGTCGGATTGAAGAAATAAGTTGTCGCTATTGAAGAAGTTGTATTACTCTTTTTTTTGTTCTCTGTGTTGTGATATTTTATTTGTTCAGTAAGTGGTTTATGATTGTTAGAACCTGAACCAAACCAACCCACGGGCCAGTTTGACTGTCCTAATATTTTTGAGTGTAAATCCATTAAAATATCATATGAAGGCTGAAATATCTACAGAGAAGCATTCTTCTACTTCTGCTAGCGCAGATGATATGAGACCCACTATAGCGACTGGAAATTCGCTTAAGCATTGAAGCCAAAAGGTATTTTCGAACGAAAAATATGTAGTTTTTATTGTACCTTGTATTAGTGTGTTAAATGGTTGTCTCAATTAATGCCCAGGTGTTTGAGTAAATGCCTCAAAGAGTTTTGGAGGTGGTTTGAATTTATTCTGAAACTAAAGGATTTTCAAATTGAGATGTACAATAGCTCTCATGATATAAAAATGGTGCAGTTTGAATTTAAGGCTTGAGCAATTTGTGGTAGGCATGCAAGTAATTGCATTCAAAATGTTTATCTCGAATATTGATTGTTTGTCTGTAGTGTTTTTTTTTTGGGATTTTATATATTCATATGTATTATAGAGAAATTTGATATTGGTTACTTTGGCTTGCGCTAGGCTTAAACAGTGCTGAGTTGTTTATGGTTTTGAGTTATTATGAATCATAAAATTGAATGCATTAATGTTAATAACACGTACAAATGGTATCTTTAGGCACGGGTAAAATTATTTTGTATTTTGTTAAATTTTTTATGTAACATGGAGTGTCTTTAGGCACGGGTATATCTAGGTTTGCCTAAAGCCAAAGACACACATTTATTAGTGTTACTAGTAATTAAATTTAAGACAATTTAATTAAAAAATACTAGTTTAAATTTAAAAAAATAACACTATTTTAATTATAATAAAATAAAATTATATTATTATATCCCTGTTCACGCATGGGCTGGAGTTAAAAAAATTATTTGCGAATAGAATTTATATTAATATTATATCCCACTTCACGCAAGGGTTCGAGTTACAAAATTATTTGCAAACAAAATTTATTACCGTGCAAACAAAATTTACTTCGCTCATATCATGTTATCACATGTCTTATTTTGCCTAACCTATAACTATTACTAAATGTACCTTAGGTAAAATCACGGGAGGTAATTTATCACAAGTGAATTGAGTTTGAATAAAGATTTTGGAAATGATGAGTTACAGATTATAAAAAATAATTTATCACAGGAACAAATTTATCACCATGCCATCGACACAGGTACAAAATATCACGGTAACAAATTTATCGTCGTGCCATCGGCACAGGTACACCCTAGTGTGTGTGTGTGTGTGTGTCTATATATATATATATATTATACTTAAAATATATTATTTTACTTATATTTATTCTTACATACACTAATTATAATTTTATATTAATTATTGTTATCATATTGTATTTATTCTAAAAATCTAACACATTTATATTTAGACTTTATTCCAATTTGTCTTTATTGCACATATACCAACACACATATACATACATACATACATACATACATACATACATACATACATACACATAAATATATCTTTTGTCCGTGTTTACTAACCCTTTTTAGAAATTCATTTCAATGTCATTTGTGACATACTTGAAGACCACTTTTAGACTACATTTTCAAGGCTTTGATTTACAAAGCTCCCAACTTGTAAGAGAAAAAGTTATAATTGCTTATTTTATTTTTATTTGGCTTATCCCGTTACATCTCACTTCACCTTAATGACCATTCTCATGGCTTCAAAGAGAAGAATCGTTGGTGACATTTACAAGATTAAAGATCGATCGTCACAATTATGAGGTGGTTTGGTAAAGCTTAAAATGTTTAGGGTTTGTTTTAAAAAAGTTTGCATTTAAAAATTTTCAAAATATTCTCAAAATAATATTTTTTTTAAAAACTCGCTAACTCGTTAAAACGATATTGACATGTCATTCGAACGAGTTATATAGGATCGTTAGAACGAGATTCCCTCATCAAGTGTCTGTTTTGTCTTTTAACAATGCTGAATTAAAGGCTTTGTTTTCCTCTATTTCTTCTTCTTTTTGTTTAGGTTTGGAATTTGGCTTCACATCACCATTGCATCTTCACTTTAATTTAAATAAGATAAAATTTGCTAAAAAGTGAATCTTTGCGTGTGTAACCTAAGATACAAGCTAATCCATATAGCCCGTGTTGCTTTTTCAAATTGGTATGAGAGCGGGTTGCACTAAATTATCATGTGATTCTAATTTTTTTCAGATTCTTTTTTTATACAATTTTTTTTCCAATTGGTATCAGAGCATGTTATACTAAATTATTGTGTGATCATTGTTTTAAGTGCGGATTATTTTTGGATACCCTTTTTTTCAGATTGGTATCAGAGTATGTTACACTAAATTATTGTGTGATCCTTATTTTAAGTGCGTATTCTTTTTTTATACTAATTTTTCTCAATCGGTTCAGAACAGGGTCAACTAATTTATTATGTGATCTTTAAATTGGGATTAATGTGGATAATTTGTATAAAAGGCCACCTATTTTTGATGGGTCAAATTATGCATATTGGAAAGCTCGAATGAGGTCGGCTTTAAAAGCGATTGACGAGCATGTTTGGGTTGTTTGTGAAAGAGGGTGGACACCACCCACTGTGACTAATAGCAATGTTATAAGTCCTAAACATGTCTCTCTACTTGGATGCATAATGAACATGAGTAGAGTAATTTTAATTTTTATGGCTTGAGTGCAATTTCTGGTGCAATGACTCCCGATGAGTTTCATCGCATTATGATGTGTACCACGTCTAAGGAAGAGTGGGATATCCTACAAGTCACTCACGAGGGTACCAAATATGTGAAAGCTTCTAAGGTATAAAATCTCACCATAAAATTAAAAACTATCACTATACTAGAATCTTAGACTTTTGATGAGTTTTAATAATGTTTATTTGATGTAGTCAATTCTAGTTTAATTTGGGTGAGAGAATTACTGAGACGAGAGTTATGAAAATGAATTTGAGATCCCTGCCATCCCGTTTTATGCCTAAAGTCAAGATCCTTGATTCATTGGTAATTTGAAATAGGGGCTTTGTAAATTTAGGGCCTATTGTAATATATATTTTGGAAATAGGACAACAAACATTTTATTTATGATTTTTGTCCCTATTTTTGAATAAGGCCGCTGGCGCGGACCCATATTCATAAAATGTCAACCAATCATAGCATGCCACGTGTCCCTTTAATTTGAAAATAGGGACTAACATGAAAACGAAATGTTTGTTGTCCTATATCCATAATCAATATTATTTTAAGTCCTAAAATTAAATAATCTATTTCAAATAAGCTTAGGGTAGAAGAACTCGTATGAGACTTTCAGACTTTTGAAATCAATATGTTCCCCAAAACAAAAAAGAAAAGAAAAAAGGAAATAGGGATTGCTTTAAAAGCCCAGTCTAAAAAGAAAAAGGAAAAGGTTTCTGATTCCGAGTCTGAGATTGATTTTGAGATTGATGATCTTGTTTGCGAAAAATTTCTCAACTTTACCAAAGAAAATTCTTCCAAAGAAAATAAAAGTTTTGAGAAAAATAAAAATGTCAATAAGGGGAACAACATTCTGAGAATGATCAAGTGAGATGTGTTGAGTGCAAAGGTAAAGGACGCAAAGACTATGAGTGTCCCACCAGGCTAGAGGGACAGGAGAATGGAAGATCTACATATAAAGACACTCTTAATAATAGTGACATCGAGTAAGTGAATTTCGAAGATGAATCGCCACATGAACCGTGTCATGCGTTCATGGCTAGTCACGTTAGTACTTTGAGTTCAACCCACATGGGTGAGGATAATTCTAAACATGATAGTGTCAATAATTTGTCGAACCATTTTGGATAGAGTGAGAGTGATTAAGAGAAGTTGAGTGAGGAGGAAGGTGGACTTCAACACGCCTATGGCACTTTTTGCAAAAAGTCTTTGAGAACCAAAAGCCAAAATCGGAGTTTGACTCTTAGGGTGTTCGATTTAGAGAAAGAGGTGAATGTTTTGAGAGAATGTGAGGCATCGGTGAGTTAACTCGAGACATTGGAAGTTTATTTTGTGTGACTAATTGGTTGTGGTTGTGAGGGAGAAGATCGAGTTGACCAACACTGTGGCTAGTCTTACGAGAGATTTGCAAGCTTCATTGAAGACTCATGAGAAACTTGATGCCCAAATTTTCTAACTCGAGAAAGATTTTGAATGTTCTCGGGAGGTCAAGGTCACTATAGAGGACACATCGAAGCATGTTGGAAGGATTTTCCTCAATCCCACGTTAGTTTTTAACGAGAGGGAAGATATAGGTTACGACGGTGCATCCACTTCCCAAGCCGCATCCGAACCGGTTTTAGAGTTTGTGATAGATCCTTATGGTTCTAGACCAAACCCACCAAGGAGAGCGCGTCCTCAATTCTGTTTATAATTGTTCCAATTGCAAACAATGAGGTCACCTTAGGGAGCTTTGTTTTAAGCTAGGAAGAGTTTCACACACGTATGTCCTCGATATGCTCCCACATGAGTTCATGCACGTGTTCCCGCATGCACTCCCACATAGGGTTCCATAAATTCTCCTGAACATCACCATAGAGATTTTTAGAGTTTTCGAGAGAAAGTGGAATTTTTAGTCAAAACTTCTCAAAGTTTTATTGAGAAATTTTATAGGATGTCTTCTCCTTTTGAGAACTCCTCTTGGACTAATGATTGAGGTTATGAATTGCATCTAGTATAGGGTGATTATCATGTTGATATCATTTGTCTCTATTGCTAGATTATATTTCTATGTATTCTTATTGTTTTACATGTTTATGATTTTTGATATACTTTGAAAAATCCAAAAAGATTTTCAATTTTTAAGAAAATTTTTGAAAAATTCCAAAAGGATTTTAGTTTTGATAAAATTTTTACAAAAGACAAAAAGATTTTCGTATTTTGTTTTTCACCATATATGGATATGTATTTAAGACATTCAGATCAACCCTACATTCCATCCTTTCATGTGACTTTTTCGTGATGTTTTGATACACGGGTTCATTTATTTAATGTGCTTAATAATATGTGGATAGTATTTCATTGTTCATTGATGATTAATTTCTTAATGCTAGATTTTTATCACCTTTATTGCACACATGCACAGACTTAGTGAACATTATACTTTCTTATCATGTGCCGAATACGGTGTCCTCATCTCAATAATGTTTAATAATGAACCAAATATACTAGAGATAAGTTGTGCTTGTAAGAGCCATTGCTCGGATTTCATTTTTTGGATTTTTTTTTATGTTAAGCAATGGAAAGGCGCTACGAAGGAGAAAATTCTCTTTGCGTTAAAATCCAACATTTGTAAAAAGAGCCTAAAAGATTAACGGCACACAAAAACAAAAGTTCCAAGGCGACATTTTGTTCGTTGATGCTTCGCTACACATGAGCAGTATGATATCTTCAAAAATTTGAAAGTGAATTCTTAAATATGTGAGCTTTTGAGGGTGTTATAAAGATAAGATCAATGGGTTTGTACAACGGACTCTATTAAAAAATATTAATAGTTTAGCGTTATTAATTTGAGAATCATTTAAATTTATGGCATATTGCATAAGTCCAACTAATTTCATTGAAGTTCAACATACTTACACCTAAGGTTAAAATTAAGTTCTTTCTTTATAAGTATCTCATTGATTCGCGTGTCTATGTTATGAATGCCTATGTTGATTTGCCTATGGAAAATGTTCATGCAATTACATTTCGTTTTCATGATTCAGATGTTTTAGTATTATTCCATGATGTGAAATATTTGTACCTATATGTACTTTTTTGCATATACTAATTTTTATACTTGGGAAAATAGAAAAACATTCATAAATATTTGGCACGTTTCTTCAAAATCTCATCGCATGTGCTTAATTGATTATCTCTGTAATGTTATTTCATTTCGAATCATGTGATGCTTACTATTCATGCTTAGTTTCTTACCCTTGTCTATTATTGACAAAAAAGGGGAGATTAAATTGATGGGGAGTTTATTTTCTTTAAACTCATATGCGTCACGATATTCCTTTTGCCTAATGTGTGTAGGTCACTCTGCTTTGATGATGATTTCATAGATTGCACAAGATGAAGACTTTCAGTTGAAGGCTTATACTTTTTATTATGTGTTTTCATTTCTTGGTTTGGAAGGGCATTAGTTGTATTAGTCTTAGGGGTCAATTTAGCTTCGGTTTGTGTTTTGTACCAGAATAACCCAAGGGGGAGGTTTATAAGAGCAAAAGTTATAATTGATCATTTTATTTTTATTTGGCTTATCCCATTACACCCCAATGCACCTTCATGACCGTTCTCAAGTTTTCAAAGAGAAGAATCACTGTTGACATTTGCAAGATTGAAGATCGGTCATCACAACTTTTCTCGAGAAGTGTTATGAGGTGGTTTGGTAAAGCTTAAAAGTTTTTAATGTATTTTTAAAATGATTTTTTAATTTTTTTAAAAAACACGTGAACTCGTTAGAACGAGATTGACATGTTGTTAGAACGAGTTATGTAGGGTCATTAGCACGAGGTTCCCACGTTCGAAAGAAATATGAAGTGTCGCCTTTTGGGTTCGCTCTGTAATGTCATTCAAAGTTTCATTGGAAGCCGTTCGAACGAGATTAGGTATATCGTTCGAATGAGATGGTTGGTTATTTGAACGAGTAAGCATGTTTTTATTTAAAAAAAAATATTTTTCAAATATTTTTTCCCTATCTCTTTGTAATAACTTTTCATACAATAGAGATGCGAGATTATTCTTTTCCATGAGCGTTTTTAGAATTCTTTTTGTGATTAAACTCTATAATGTTTTCATCCAAAACCCTTAGATCTTTGAGGATAACTTTTCCAAACCAAAAAGAACATATTCCAAAGTTCTAAACCCTTATAGAAATTTTCTTTACTACTGATTTGGGGAGGCGAGACTATACATCCAAACAAGAAGGGAATTTCATATTCCAAGGGCTGATCGGTGGATACTAAGGGAAGATCTTGTGACACCCCACCTAATTAAATACCAGGTGATCAGTCCTTTATTAAATTAAAGCAAAGTATCTGGTTGGTTCAATCTTAGCATCATTGTCTAAAAATAATTTCTTTATTTATCACCTGACAAATAATTAAGCTAAGTGTCAAAATATTTAATTGTATGAATTAAGTCCCAATAATATGAATTGTTTAACATACGCCATTTTAATGAATATAAATATAATAATGAATACCAAACCATCCAAATGAAATAAACATGCTAGATTAATCGTTCCCAATAAAATTTCTCAAATCTAAGGACAATATAATAACTAAAACAATCCCAACAAAAAACTGAGTACTAAAAAATAAAGAAGTAAAATGTCTCTTTGAGCGAAATAGAAACTGAGAATGGGCGAATCATGCCCTATCTAACATGACTAAGTGAAGAGCTGAGATAACAAGGATGAAGTCGTCTAAATGCAAGGGCCTGCAATTCCCACACTAGCTGTAGCATGTCAAACAGTCCAGCGATCTAAGTCTGACACCCCTATGGATGGGCATCTGTTAATATATATATATATATATACAAGAGAAAGAAGAGATGGATAAGAAATGGGTCAGAGCCCGATAGTTATAGTTTTAAAAATAGTTTAGCAAGTATTTAAAATGCTTATTAGAAGGTCCTCCATACATGTTAGTTGCGTTTCCCTCACTTGGGAATTCTCACCTCTCGTTTAGTGTGCATGCCTAATGTACTACTAAAATATTCTAGATGATGCTAACCCAGGTAACCATTCTAAACCCAGTCTCCTCTCGTCAATCCTTATTCACGTGATTGCATAAATAAAATTTATACGTGATTAATTTATTAATTTTACCAAGTCAGCTATATACATCTCAATACGGTCTTAAGTTCTCAAAAATTTAAATTATTTAATACCATTATTCAATTTAATCTACTTAAAAGCACAGTAGATGAATCACAGGTATATATATATATATATTTCTCACTTAGGATATATATACTAATAAGGCACGCCAATACTAAATTATGGTTCAGACATACTCTGCTATCAAGTCCCTGTACCTCTTGTACAAATGAGGAAAATACTAGTTCTCCCGAACTGTATTAACACAAAACACATAAATTGGACGCGAATCATAGTTCCAAGTCACTAAAAGGTCAGCACATACCTGTAACAACCCGTACTTTTGGGGATAATTAAATTCCATAATTGGTTGTAAATTGGAGACTTGGGGAATTTCCCGGAATATTAATTTTTGGAATTTTCAAAGATTTAATGATTTCCGATGCATGTTATAACTACTTTTGGGAATAAGTAGACGAGAAGGATTATTTTATTATACGTCGCAGTGAGTAAAGTGACAGGGGTCAATATTTTAATGGGAAAATCGCATGAAGATGTGTTGGGTTAAAATAGTGAATTGCGGTCAAGTACCTCTGATGGAAATTCCGATTGTGAGGTTGGTCTCGGAGTGGCCGAGATAGTCAGAATAGAGTGTGCGGGGATAATGTTTAGGCTCCGGGAACTTTTAAATGAATAGGGACTCGCAATTGAGTAAACAAGTCATTTTTGGATTTTAAAAGGTATAAACCCTTTTTCTTCCTATATAAGGAGGGAGAGGGGGAGAGAAGAGAAAGAAAAGAGAGAAGAGAAAAGAGGAGGAAAAGATGAAACTCCGTCCAAACTCTGCGGGATTCGGCTCGAGGTCGTCGAATTTTATCCACGAGGCAAGTGTTTACTTACTTTATTTACTTTTGAGTATAAATCTCATATCGTAGTTTGGTAATAACAAATCAGAAGATTTTGGGGTTGGGTTTTCTTGGACTAAATCGGGTTTTCGGAAGTTAAAAGAATAAACCCCACGTAATATCCAATTTGAGAAAATTAGGAAATTATTGAAATTAATTGTGGTTTTGGGGTTCTAGGATGTTTAGAACCCGTTTTATATGTGTATATATCGTTGATCGAGGTTGGGGGACGTTAGAGACGGAGAAGAAAGCTTGGGAGAAGCTTTAATGGCAGAAACAACTTCTCGGAGAAGAAGTTGCCCGACGTGATCGATCGATCTAAGGTATAAGATCGATCGATCAACCATCGATCGATCGAGGGTCATGGGTCGATCGATTGACCCTTCAGAATTTTTGGCAATTTTGGCCTAGGGTTAAATATTGGGGTGAACTCCAATTGAAATGGATTCTAGCTTGCAAATTTGAGGATATAAGTATTCATTTAGGAATTTAACATCTAGCCAATTGGGGGTAATTTATATGGGCTAGGAGAGTGCTAAGATTTTGTAGCACTAATTATTTATTTTCGAGGAAAATAAATGGATTAAGAAAATAAATAATTGGGGTTCCTAAAATAGAGTAGGAACCTATAGATTAATAATTGAGTGGAATGTAGACCTTGAGTTCATGGAAAAAAAGGGAAAATATATGACTTAATTATTTAAGGGTGTTTAGGACGAGTAACACTCGAATTGGTTTTTCGGTGAGGGATTATATGTATCGAATTATGCGCGTAGAAGTTATAATTATATATCGATTATGGATGAGAAAATCCTATGAGGTGAATGGGATGAAATTTAGGTTATAGGTTAAAGATAAGTTGAGGGTATACTTATCATACGATTATGAATCGGATATTTGGAGAATATATAAATCCCTAACATCAATTAGGGTGCGAGATATATTTAAGTAGGAGAATACTTAAATACCTTTATGAGATTAGCAATTATAGCCAGGTATACACTTGAGGAGTGATGAGTGTATATGTATATATGTATATATATACGATGTGATTATAGTATTATTACATACGATATGAGTACATATATGTCAATGTGTGATTGATGTATGTGTATCTTAGAGGCTGGTTCCACGAGCTTTCCTTTGGTATAGGGTTGGAACAACCAGATTATATATTTTCTCTAGTGCGATCCATGGAGGTTGCGCGATGTGGGTGAATTCCCTGGCTCGAGGAGCAGGAAGAGTACAGTCCCCAGGTCAATATCGTCCCGCGTTCAAGTGAGATGTGTGTAAATCCACTTGCAAAGGGAACATGACCGCCTCCACTGTTGTGTATTTGCTTACCACGCCCGTTAATGGATTTCGGCTTAGTACCGTGGTTTAGTGAGAAAACCCAAATTTCGAATCGGCACTATGAGACCGCATCCTCGAGTTATAGCTCGTTGGGATGGTTATTGTACTTATGTGATAGTACATTAATTGTGTATGAGAACAAGATATTATATCTCTAGTAGTGTAAAGAGATAAAAAAAAAGTAAATCCCAGTCCGGGAGATTCTATCCGGATGTGCATTATAAAAAAAATGAATATGGAGTAAACCTCAGTCCGGGAGATATTATCCGGATGTATATTGTAAGATGTATATGAGAATGAGTATAATATGTATATTATATAAGTATGTTTATATATTCGTTTTGTACTAAAGGCCTAATGGATCTCGACCATTGACACTACCAAGTAGTAGTGTATCCGGGGGGTTCCTTGTTTGGATTTCACTTCGCGAGACACCCCACGCACGAACTTAGTGCAGTGTTGAGAATGGAGAGAAGTTTATCCCTTAGTACTCGGGTTGTCTAGGTCTCTAGCAGACGGGTGAATTAGATTAGTTAGGCGGGGTAGCTTAACTGGGATGTTTTAAACGAGGGTGTTAAGCCTGCACTATTAGAAGAGGGGTGAGGGGTATCTCATGGGAGTGCGATACCAATTTAAATATGAGACAAACTTATTTTTTAAATAAAGCATTTATGCACTTGGAAAATATTTTTACAACTCGGGCTCTGACCCGTTTTCCTATTTTTCCTTTTCTTGCTATATATATATATGTATAGGTGTCCAGACACAAGGACGCTTGGATGATGATTCCTTCGAGTCAGACGTATGCTGCAGCAGCTGTGGATGCATGCAGGTTTACCATAGACGCTTCTATCCTTGTAATTTAGAGAGGAGGTACTGTATAAACATTCGGGCTGATAACCCAATTGCATTTATTTATTCTTTTACCGCCTTTTAGCGCGACATTCGATTTGGTTGTCTATTGTTAAACCGAGTGTTCGATTATTTTTATTTCATCTTAGTTTCATTTATACATAAACTGTGTGAATGTTTTAATTGTATAGTTTGTTTAAAAAGATTAGTTAAGTAAAATTTTGACGCCAGCCTAATAGGTTATTAGTAATTATTTTGGTTTACGACAGTGATGCTAAGAATGAACCATATGCGATTCCTGTTTTAATTTGGTATAGGAGTGATCGCCCAGTATTTTATTAGGCGGGTTGTCACAGATGGTATCAGAGCATCAGGTTCTAGTGTCATTAGGAATCTGTGCGGACGTACTACGCTTTCATCGTTGCTCTCGATTTGTTATAGAGCCTTATGATTAGGATTGTTGAATTCCTCTTGTGAGATTTCGTTCTCTTGTCATATTATAAGATTATAGCAATCTTTTGCGCGCTCGTTCGAGATTCGTGTGCGGGACAAGGAAGGTAGCAAGAGGCGGGGCTTAGTTGGAACATCTAGTAAGTCAGGGACTAGGACCGTAGTAGAGGTCATTCTCCTTGTGGCATTTGCTAAGAATTATGGCAACGACTACTAAAGAATAGTAGTTATGAGTACCCCAGTACCGCTGTAGTAGAGAGTGGTACTAAAGTTGAATTACCCAGTGAAGCTAAGGGTTCGAAAGGGATATTATGGATAGTTTTAACCGTGAGTCCCCATGATTTAGCAGGAATGAGAAGAATGCAGTTTCTGAATTATTCACATAAGGATCGGCCAGAGGCCGACAGTGAATAAAGAGTAATATGGAGAAGTGAACCTTGTACCGAGGTAAGGTAGGTATAATGAATAATGAGTCCTTTTGAGGAATGATAGGCTCACTAGAGAAGTGTTGCTAACAGTTATAGAGAATGTGTGTGTCTATGGACCCCATTGGTGGACATCCACCCGGGGAGAGAAGTTAAGAGGACCAATAAGGTGATTGTTAGGATCGAGGCTAGAGAGTCTGATAATACTAATAACTTTTACATGGTCAGGAAGGCCAGATATGGAAATAGGGTGATGTGGAGTGCGGAGACACACAGTTAGTCCTTCCCCGGTAGGAGTAAATGACAAGATTAGGGTGCCTAGATGGGGCATAGAGTTAAGTAATTTTGGTTCAGTTAGGGCAAGTGTACCAGCTCCAAGAACTATTTGGAGTAGATAAAGGAGAAGTTATTGTTATGAGTTTCACCTCAGAAGGAAGAGGTATAATTGGCGTAGCTAGATAAAGTCGTGGTGTTTCGTTAGCCCTAGACTCGTGTGTGTAATTTGAGTTTTGTGGCTGTATCGATAATATTATATCATGTACGTCTATGTGTTTTTCCGTAGTAGCGGAGTTCTATTTACCTTCATTCGCTATAAAAGCGGGTGTTGATATTTTAAATATGTATCTGTCTTGTACAACTCGTTTTATGTGTGATATAAGAGTATGATATTATTGTGAGTATAATATGTACTAAGTGATCGGAGCGATAGCAGGCAAATGATTGCAAGACTATCGTGTCCACGGTTCCAGGATGGAACAGGTTGTTATTGCGATATCTCACCTGGATACAGGTTGAGTTCGCCTTTATTATATGTATGTATGGAGCTTCTATGAGTAGATGTTTCATTATCTTGATTTGAGTGTATGGAGACCTTATAGGTGTGATTTAAGGTATGCAGGGTAAATTGTTGAGCTATGGATTTGAGCTCATTATTGATTGCGCAAGAACTGAGTGTTAGTTCAAGCACTTAGAGGTTTGGTTCCTGGATAGAGATAGGAGTTCAGACCACATTTCGTTGAAAGAGGGGATAGGGTTATCCCGATTGCATATTTGAAGTTAACGGACCTCCACGATCGACAAAGTTAAGTAGTAGTGTATTGGAGGGGTTCCTTGTTTGGATTTCACTTGCGAGATGCTCCACGCATGAACCTTAACGACGTCGATAGTGGAGAGATGTTCTAGGATGCAGGGATGTTTGTTTTGTGGATAAGTCATATAGTGTGGAGGAAACACTATAGACTGTGAGCCGTATGATGATGGTATGTTTATGGAAATATAAGTGCTATGGAAAGGCACTGAAATGTTTTCCTCACCAAAAGTATGTGGGTGAGGGAAGGTGAGAGAAATTGATTTAAGGCTTATGGCCAGGCCTTAACGAAAAGCCAAATTTTGGAGGAAGTATGTTTTGGTTATGATGTTTGTAACGCTTTTGCAGAGAGTTGGCGCCTTGATTAGTTAGAGTTTCCTTTTCGTCCAGGTGGAAGGATAGAGTGGTAAAGGTACATTAATAGGTTAGTGAGGTAGGATTTAGGACATCCCGCTAGTGTGCCTTAGGCCGTTATATCTCGGTGACCGATGACGCGAGGGAGTAGTGTAACGGGAGGGTTCCTTGTCTGGATTTCGCCTTGCGAGACGTCCCACGCATGAAACCGAGCAAATGTCAGAAGTTGAGAGAGGCCTTGGGCACTAGGGATATACTTAGGATTATCCTCGTTTCGCATAGGTAGGGCAACGCATAGACCGTAGCATTATTAGGATGTAAGTCCAATAGAGTTGGTAGCACCGATATAGGAAGATTTTGGGAAGTAAACCACAAGAAGATTGGTTGGTTAAACTTGAGAAGAATGGGAATTTTGCGGGTTGGGAAGACCCGTGTCTGAGTATTACGCCGATGAAGTAAGACCCATTGTTTAGAGAGAGAGTGTTACGTGTCGGACGTTCACAATGAATGTGCAGAGGTGCACGGGTTAAAAAGGTGTATGGGCACCTTAGTAAGTTGGTTTATATACCGCCTGAAATAGAAGGTGGCGTAGTATACAAAGTTAAAGTTTATGCCGTGAGATAGTCACGAATGGATTGGGAGTGTGTTGGATGGAATGTCGTGAGAGGTGTGCGATGATCCAATGGTATAAGGGGAGGTAGCATGCTCGAGATAAGTTACAGAACTGTTGGAAGTAGATGATAAGCAAGAGTATCGGTTTTTCAAGACGTTAGAGCGGTAGTGATAAGCTCGTTCTCTTTAATAGGCGGTTATAGAAGCACTAGGTGCATTATGATGTTAGAATCAACCTTACGACCAAGTTAGCGTTGTAGCCTTTGGGAATTTTGGTTTAGCTTGTGATGAAGCTAGTACATTTCAGTACACCTTGAGATAGGTGGAATATGGTAAGAGACCATCGTGTCAGCACCTCTTGATTTTGGGGGTACAAAGACGTAGTGGAATTTTTTATCCTAGGTTGGTGGTGTAGGTTATATCCGAATTTCGAGGGAAAAATTATGTTGTAAGGGGGGAAGTATGTAACAACCCGTACTTTTGGGGATAATTAAATTCCATAATTGGTTGTAAATTGGAGATTTTGGGAATTTCCCGAAATATTAATTTTTGGAATTTTCAAGGATTTAATGATTTTTGTTGCATGTTATAACTACTTTTGGGAATAAGTAGACGAGAAGGATTATTTTATTATACATCGCAGTGAGTAAAGCGACAAGGGTCAATATTTTAATGGGAAAATCGCATGAAGATGTGTTGGGTTAAAATAGTGAATTGCGGTCAAGTACCTCTGATGGAAATTCCGATTGTGAGGTTGGTCTCGGAATGGCCGAGATAGTCAGAATAGAGTGTGCGGGGATAATGTTTAGGCTCCGGGAACTTTTAAATGAATAGGGACTCGCAATTGAGTAAACAAGTCATTTTTGGATTTTAAAAGGTATAAACCCTTTTTCTTCCTATATAAGGAGGGAGAGGGGGAGAGAAGAGAAAGAAAAGTGAGAAGAGAAAAGAGGAGGAAAAGATGAAACTCCGTCCAAACTCTGCGGGATTCGGCTCGAGGTCGTCGAATTTTATCCACGAGGCAAGTGTTTACTTACTTTATTTACTTTTGAGTATAAATCTCATATCGTAGTTTGGTAATAAAAAATCAGAAGATTTTGGGGTTGGGTTTTCTTGGACTAAATCGGGTTTTCGGAAGTTAAAAGAATAAACCCCACGTAATATCCAATTTGAGAAAATTAGGAAATTATTGAAATTAATTGTGGTTTTGGGGTTCTAGGATGTTTAGAACCCGTTTTATATGTGTATATATCGTTGATCGAGGTTGGGGGACGTTAGAGACGGAGAAGAAAGCTTGGGAGAAGCTTTAATGGCAGAAACAGCTTCTCGGAGAAGAAGTTGCCCGACGTGATCGATCGATCTAAGGTATAAGATCGATCGATCAACCATCGATCGATCGAGGGTTATGGGTCGATCGATTGACCCTTCAGAATTTTTGGCAAGTTTGGCCTAGGGTTAAATATTGGGGTGAACTCCAATTGAAATGGATTCTAGCTTGCAAATTTGAGGATATAAGTATTCATTTAGGAATTTAACATCTAGCCAATTGGGGGTTATTTATATGGGCTAGGAGAGTGCTAAGATTTTGTGGCACTAATTATTTATTTTTGAGGAAAATAAATGGATTAAGAAAATAAATAATTGGGGTTCCTAAAATAGAGTGGGAACCTATAGATTAATAGTTGAGTGGAATGTAGACCTTGAGTTCATGGAAAAAAAGGGGAATTCTATGACTTAATTATTTAAGGGTGTTTAGGATGAGTAACACTCGAGTTGGTTTTTCGGTGAGGGATTATATGTATCGAATTATGCGCGCAGAGGTTATAATTATATATCGATTATGGATGAGAAAATCCTATGAGGCGAATGGGATGAAATTTAGGTTATAAGTTAAAGATAAGTTGAGGGTATACTTATCATACGATTATGAATCGGATATTTGGAGAATATATAAATCCCTAACAGCGATTAGGGTGCGAGATATATTTAAGTAGGAGAATACTTAAATACCTTTATGAGATTGGCAATTATAGCCAGGTATACACTTGAGGAGTGATGAGTGTATATGTATATATGTATATATATACGATGTGATTATAGTATATATTACATACGATATGAGTACATATATATATATATGTGTGATTGATGTATGTGTATCTTAGAGGCTGGTTCCACGGGCTTTCCTTTGGTATAGGGTTGGAACAACTAGATTATATATTTTCTCTAGTGCGATCCAGGGAGGTTGCGCGATGTGGGTGAATCCTCTGGCTCGAGGAGCAGGGAGAGTATAGTCCCCATGTCATTATCGTCCCGCGTTCGAGTGAGATGTGTGAAATGCCACTTGTAGGGGGAACATGACCGCCTCCACCATTGTGTGTTTGCTTACCATGTCCGTTGATGGATTCCGGCTTGGTACCGTGGTTTAGTGAGAAAACCCAGATTTCGGATCGGCACTATGAGACCGCATCCTCGAGTTATAGCTCGTTGGGATGGTTATTGTACTTGTGTGATAGTACATTACTTGTGTATGAGAACAATATATTATATCTCTGTTAGAGTAAAGAGATAAAATGAAAAAAAAAGTAAATCCCAGTCCGGGAGATTCTATCCGAATGTGCATTATAAAAAAAAATGAATATGGAGTAAACCTCAGTCCGGGAGATATTATCCGGATCTATATTGTAAGATGTATATAATAATATGTATATTATTATATAAGTATGTTTATATATTCATTTTGTACTAAAGGCCTAATGGATCTCGACCATTGACTTTGCCAAGTAGTAGTGTATTGGGGGGGGGGGGGGGGTCCTTATTTGGATTTCGCTTCGCGAGACACCCCACGCACTAACTTAGCGTAGTGTTGAGAATGGAGAGAAGTTTAGCCCTTAGTAATCGGGTTGTCTAGGTCTCTAGCAGACGGGTGAATTAGATTAGGTAGGCGGGGTAGCTTAACTGGGATGTTTTAGACGAGGGCGTTAAGCCTGCACTATTAGAAGATGGGTGAGGGGTATCTCATGGGAGTGCGATACCAATTTAAATATGAGACAAACTTATTTTTTAAATAAAGCATTTATGCACTTGGAAAATATTTTTACAACTCGGGCTCTGACCCGTTTTCCTATTTTTCCTTTTCTTGCTATATATATATATATATATATATATATATATAGGTGTCCAGACACAGGGACGCCTGGATGATGATTCCTTCGAGTCAGACGTATGCTGCAGCAACTGTGGATGCATGCAGGTTTACCATTGACGCTTCTATCCTTGTAATTTAGAGAGGAGGTACTGTATAAACATTCGGGCTGATAACCCTATTGCATTTATTTATTCTTTTACCGCCCTTTAGCGCGACATTCGATTTGGTTGTATATTGTTAAACCGAGTGTTCGGTTATTTTTATTTCATCTTAGTTTCATTTATACATAAACTGTGTGAATGTTTTAATTGTATAGTTTGTTTAAAAAGATTAGTTAAGTAAAATTTTGACGCCAGCCTAATAGGTTATTAGTAATTAATTTGGTTTACGACAGTGATGCTAAGAATGAACCATATGCGACTCCTGTTTTAATTTGGTACAGGAGTGATTGCCCAGTATTTTATTAGGCGGGTTGTCACAATACCCTCACGTCTCTTAGGATCGTCTTCTTTAACACTCACAGATAGGCTGTACCAAGGTTCTATGTTCTAGGGTACAAGTCCATATTCCCTGTAAAGGTCACATCAGAATAAGACTGTTCCAGCACGAAAACCTTCGTGATAGCAAGTAGTTCGGGTATGATTAAGCATAGATATTCATATATATATATATATATATATATATATGTATATACAGTCCCGCTCTTGTGCGGACTAGTTCATATTTTAAGAATACGGACCGAACATGTGTCACCTGGCGGTGAGCCTAGAAAAGAGAGAGAGAGTGCCTATAATTTAGGCGATAATTTCTAGGTGCACCATTAGGTGACAGATGTCCGATTCGCATTCTTAAAATGCGGGCTAGTTCGCACATGAGCATTATATTATATATATATATATACTCATATAAATATTTACATTATTCAGATTGGTACACCCATGACCCATAACATATTCTAACCATACATGGCACGTAACACCTGAATCCTACGTATAATTAGTTCATCCTTTTATATTCTCAGTTACCGCAAGTTCCCAAGTAATTCTCGTCCCTCGAAGTGTATAATTTTGATATGTATAATACCAGTAGATGTACTCTCTATATCCCACTATCTTAAGTCGTCATTAACTTTCACAACGTCCAATTTATCACGCACACGATCATAACCCATTTTATACCCTCGTGACCCCATGGTTAAATCTCATATAAAATCGCACTACCCGAACCTTACCCACCACCCTACTGGTCCTTCCCAAGTCTCATCATGGTATTTAAATTATGTCTAAGGGTTCTTGTAAATTGGGGTTGGATTAATTATTTAAAAAGGAAACAAGTTTCAATTTCCAGGAGGAGTCGATCGATCGATGGGAATAGTCGATCGATCGACATTCTTGAGTCGATCGATCGATCGATCAGATATTGTCCCAGTTTCTGCAAGTCTTTGCCTACGGGTTTCACCAAAGTTTACCTTTAAAACCTCTATTAATTCAACCCAAACTCCCAACCAAATATCACAAACATTATAGTAACAGGTTTGGACGATTTCTAACGTAAAATCTTGACTAAATCCTTACGGAATCATCATTAAATGGGTGAAATTCATGAATTTGTCTCAAACCCTAGTTTACTATATTATTTCAAGAACCACATAATATTTCCATATATCTTCCTCTAAGAATCGTTAAAATTCATGATAAATGTTCTACATGTAATAAGGATATCAAACTAACATGGTTTCTATTCAAACATGTGAATTCTAGTCTTCTAATTACATTAAATCTCCAAAAAAAAACATATAATTGTTTCTCCTATTCTAACATGGATGTTGTATCAACACAAGATTAGCAGGATAGATACTTGCTTCAAAGTCACAAGTTTGATCCGACGAATTTGAGTGTTTCTTTCGATTTATGCCTTGGTGGTGGTGGAGGTGCAAAATGGGTGGTTCTTGGCCTTAAACACCTTTGAAAGCTCTCTCCTTCTTCTTCCTACGGCTTCACTCACATTTTGATTCTGGTAACCTTAAATTCCTCGACACACCATCTGATATAGCCCTAATAATTTCGTAATTAATTAAGGTCCTAAAATGAAAATTACCAAAATGCCCTCCCAGGTTGTCGGTCGGGAGCCCGAGATCCAAACTAAACCCCCGGTTATAGTTTTATGACTATCTCGACCCTTCTGGACACATTGCCGCACTCGAAATGACAATACGAGCGACTTAAAATTAATTTACTTTTTATCTCATTAAATTAGTCTCAACACGATTAACACGCGCGTCCCGACTTAGTTTCTATAACCGTCATATTATTCACTCGCGATAATTTTAATAACTTCATATCACATTTTTACTTTACTCACTAAGTAATAATCAACATAATTCCCATCAATACTTACTAACTCACGTCACGCTAGTAAATATTAATTTAAATCCGGATTAACTTCTATAATTATTTAAAGTCATAAAAATACGGGGTATTACAGATCTACTTCCTGTGGGTGGTGCTGGACTACATCATTTTTTGTTAAAGATTTGAAGACATCTTCGTGTTACACTTAGTGGATTTGTAAGTAGTATGTAAGTTGTTAAGTGTATATCTTATCTTTTAACAGTGCTGAATTAAAGATGCTGCCCGAAAAGGATTTTTCCTCTTCTTCTTCTTCTTCTTCTTCTTCTTCTTCTTCTTCTTCTTCTTCTTCTTCTTCTTCTTCTTTCTGTTTTGGTTTGGAATTTAGCATCATATCATCGTTTCATGTTTCCTTTAATTTAAGTAAGATAAAATTTGGTAAAAAGTGAATATTTGTGCGTGTAACCTAAGATACAAGTGAATCGAAATAGCCCTTGCTACTTTCTCCCAACTGCTATATATTCTTAGATATCCAAACATTAGATTTTCAATAAAAAAAATATGCCTATTCTACTCAACGAAAGATCTCGTTTTATGACTCCAATTTTCACAACAAATTATCTCAATAGATCTTCTTTATATATCTAGCAATGGTGCAATTAATGCTATATTGGAACACATTCAAGTTGAAGAACTCAACCCCCAACATTCAGATAATTTTTGAGATAATAATAGGTTAAAAGGGTACCGAATAATATAATTTTCACACAATAAGCAAGAGCAAGAAAAAAAATATTCAGCTACCACACAAGAGAGAAAAAGTGCAAATACTCAGATTATATTCAAGTATTGTTGAGAGAGATAAAGTTAGATTCAAAGTTGTATTTTTATTGAGTTATCATCCTATAAAAACTACTAGACACTTCTCAAAATTTGAAGCTCGATTATAATCTTTCGGTTGTAATATTTGAAGTTCGATTTCAAGCTTTAACGATTATAATTTGTAGCTTAGTTAAGATACACACTTTGTACGTGGTAATTTGATCCCACCCTTAACAGATCACAGTAGTGGAACTCAAGAAGATGTGGTCGAATTTAAGAGTGGAAGTTGGCTCACCATTTTTGAGTCAAACCACTATAAATATTATGCATTTTATTTTCTCAACTCAACTAAACTAAACAAAGCCTTTTCCCAATTATTTGGGGTCAGCTACATGAATCCTATTTTTCCATTCCATTCTGTCCAGCGCTGTATCTTCGGTTAAATCGCATGACATCATGTCCTTTTTTATAATATCCCACCAAGTTAATTTAGGCGTACCTCTACCCCTTGTATTACCATCAGTACTAACTACATCACTCTTCCTTACAGGAGCATCCTTTGGTATACGTTTGACGTGTCCAAACTATCTAAGTCGATTTTCTCTCAATTTATCTTATGTAGGAACTACTTTTACTGTTTCACGAAATTATTCATTTTTAATTTTATCCTTCCGAGTTTTACCACAAATCCATCTTAGCATTCCCATCTTCGCACACTCATTTTCTGCACATTTTGTTTCTTAGTTGCCTCATAGCGGGTCTAATGCCCGTCCTATAAAATTTTCCATTTAACTTCAAAGGTATACGCCTATCACACAAAATGCCGGTAGCATTTCTCCACTTAATCCAACCTACTCTAATCCTATGAGTAACATCATCACTAATATCTCCATCTTTTGGATAATCAAGCCTAAATAACAAAAATGATCATTTCTAAATATCTCTTGACCCTCTAATTTCACCACATATCCATTTGTCCTCCTATTTCTACTAAAATTGCACTTACATATTCTGTTTTAGTTGTACTTATTTTAAATCCTCTTGTTTTTAGAGTTTCTCTCCACAATTCCAACCTAGCATTAATTTCCATCTTAGTCTCATCCACTAAAATAATATTATCTGTAAATAGCATACACCCCTCTTGTATTTGTCCAGTCAAATCATCCATACCAAGAGCAAATAGATAATGACTTAATGCTGAACCTTGGTGTAAACCTACAGTAATTGAAAATTCACTACTTTCTTCGGTTAATGTTCTTACTGTAGTGAAAATGATGGTTGTCAATACGCCAAATACAAAATCAATTTATTTATTATTGCTTTTGTCGTGATTATTTTTACTTTAATATTCAACCTTTATTTTAGTCATTTTAATATTTTTAAAAACTGCATTATTTAATTTATATAAATATTAATTAATTTCGTAATTAATTATTATTTAATAATTAAGTTAATTTTTTGTAAAATATAAAAGAAGTCAAAAAGTTTGCAAAAATACAATTCACCCCCCTCTTGGATATTTGTTTATGGTAAATATTTAGTATCAGAGCTTAGGCTCTATTTTTCAATCTCAAATTTAACAATTTAAGAGTTAAAGATCATGGCAAACTTTTCTTACCCAACTATTGGTGAAGGCCAGTCCATAAATCGACCTCCTTTATTTGCTGGAAATCATTATACTTATTGAACAAATATAATGAAGTTTTTTATTTAATCCCATGATTATTTATCTTGGAGGGTCATCTTTAATGTACCTAATGTTTCCATGAAAATTGTTAATTATGAACCGATTCCTATAGATGAAAGTGAGTCGAATGAAAATGATATTTGAAAAATCCTAGCAAATCCATAACTTTAAATATTTTATATTATTCTTTAGGCGTTAATTAACATAATAGAATTTGTTGTTATGAATCCACAAAAGAAATTTGGTATAGACTAAAAATTATTCATGAGGAACTATTCAAGTTAAAGAAGATAAATTTAGTATGCTAGTTCATAGTTATGAGCTATTTAGAATGAAACCAGATGAATCCATTCTAGAAATATTTACTAGATTTACTAACATTATCAATGGTTTAAAATCTCTTGGAAAGTATTACACTAATAATGAAAATGTGCGTAAAATTCTTTGGTCACTTTTAAAAGGCTGGCTATCGAAGATGCCCACTATTAAAGAAGCATTTAGAGAAAGAACTATTAGCTTTGATGAGCTTCTAGGATCCCTCATAACTTTTGAGATGAAGTTGAAGGATCTTGAAGAATAAGAGTAACCTAAAGAAAAAAACTTTCTCTTTCAAATCTTCTAGTAGAAATGATGAAATCGATGATGGAAAAGAAGATGGAGAATATGACATTGTTCTCTTGACGAAAGGTTTTAAGAAATTCATTCCAAGAAGAAACAGATTAAGTAGAGGAAGAATGAAGAAGTTCTCTTCAAAAAATTACAATGAGGGAAAATCATTTTTCAAATTTGAACTAGGGTTCTACAATTGCCATGAATTTGGTCGCATTAGACCAAACTGTCCAAAATCAAAAGACAAAAAAGAGGACCAAAAGGAAAGAAGAGAGAGAAGATAAAGGAGTAAATGAAACTGTAATACCCTGTATTTTCTCGGACTATAATTATTATTTATTAAGTGATTAATAAATTAATAAATGGAATTAATTATTACTTGTATGGCTTAGTAATAATGATTTGACAAAATTTAGATGATGATCAAATATTGCATGCAATATAATTTTTTAACGTGTGTTAGTAATAACTAATTAGTGATATTTATTATATAAGTATGTGCTATGTGTATGCATAAAATAATAAAGTTAAGAAATTGTTGACACCATGAGATATTATCGTGAGTTTTGGGTAGTATCATTTAGACTGGATTTTTAGGTGAAACGGTTATCCGTTTATGTATTTCTATTGCTTTAAAATGGTCCCGGGGTTAGGTATACCTTTAGGAGATATTTTGGCTATTCTGACTAGCATTCTGGGCTCTTTTTTTTTGGGGGGGGGGAGGGGGATTGAAGTTTGGCCTTTTAAAGAGATACGGGATTTAAAAAGTTATTTATAACTTAAACTACCTTAATTAGGTTTTTCCATTCACTTTGCTTAAATCTAGCAGCTATAAACATTATGGAAGAGGTTAACAAGCTTGAGTAGGAGAAAGGGAGGTTAATCTCAAAGGAGGAGTCTTTAATCATCTTCTAAGGCAAGAATTTTCTTGCAATATCTTTAATAATGTCTTTCTTGATTTATAAGCATGCTTTCTCATACGATTTTATAGTTTTAATTATGTTGGAGATTGATTTACATGATGATTTATGATTGGGACTGATTTTGATTAATAGTAATTAATCTTACTTTGAAAATTAAAACTTTTATGATAAAACTCGACATTGGCATTGAATAACTAAAGGGAGTTATGTTAGAATACATGTTTAGGTTTGTAGTAATTTTTTAATCGAATCCTTGTTTAATTACTTGTGAATTGAAAGATATTAGGGATTTATAAATTATTCTTGAGAAATTTTGGGTTAATTTTATTATTGAATTAAATCATATTGAAAATCTTTGGTTATGATTATAAATCATTATGATTCTTACCCTTAGATAATAGTTGTAGCTCCTGGTATGATGGGGATTTGATTGGGACCTTAGTGGGGCTTTAATGGAGGTTTTGGGAGAGATTTAGGGCTAACTTTCATAATTGAGGATGAGGCACAACATCTTTCTCATTGAAACATTGTTGGAATGTTGTTTGAACGAAGTGCCTTTCTCGTTCGAACGAAGTATCTTCCTCATTTGAACAAGGTGCCATTCTTTTTCAAACGACTTTGGAAATTTGTCCAACTTTTGTGACTTCTTACTTATATATATATGTTTAACTTGGTTTTGAGAGATTGTGAACCTAATTAAAATTAGGATACAACAATGCGGGGACCTAGATGGCTAGGCATTATTGAGTGTATACGTTATCATATATATATATATATATATATATATATATATTGTGTTACATGTTCCATATACATAGTCTGGGTATGGGCGGTAGGTGGTCGTGGTGCATAGTGATCGCCCCATTTATGTGTGTTTTGTTTAAGTTTGTTAGGCTAGGTACTCCTCCGAACTTGTCGATAGAAGGATGGGATGGGCATCGAGGGTAAATGCCTTCGTGTTATATATATATACAAACACATTACTTAAGAATTTATGTAGTCTAATGATAGACTCTGATAATGAACCTTATGGCATGTTAGGTACTTTATGTGGTTTAGTTGTATGTCCCTTGTGAGTGACATTGTGGGGGTAGGTATTTGGGTTGTATCTTTACATGTGTGGCTAGTTACATTTATTTGTCCGGGGTATGTAGTTATGACTTATCCCTTATGGTAGTTTAAAGTAATTCTTTCAATTGAAAGATATTTACATAGGTAGAGCACTAAGTTTATGAGGCTAAGAATACGTTAATAAAAATATATGTGTGGACCTTGGGTTGAAATCCTATTTAGTTTCTTGGTAGCATTGCATGGTTGTCGTTTGCGCTTAATTGTCGAGATATAGAGACTTTCAACATATTTATGTCTTGGGTTGGTACATCCACGTAGTATTGCACTTAGGTGAAAGGAGAAATACCTATTGCATGTGAGAGACTATGGGTGGTGTATATTGCAAATTAACTGCATCGTTATTTGTTGGTATTGAAATTTAATTGTTGCAACTTTAAGGAGCTGACCCAAATTATAAAATATTTTTCCCCCAGGTCTTATTATTGTATAAACGGGTCAATAGGACTGAGTGGTCCTTGCGGTTGTGGGGATCCAGTTTATTATTCACAGAGTTGGTGTCGCTTGTTCATTATAGCTTTTAGCATATTCGGAGTTATGTGGAGGAGTTACCTTTGTACTCTATTTGTATTTCAGTTGGGATTTTTTATTTAGTGGAAGTTTCTATTGTACTCTTTTTTCAGTTGAACAATTGTAATCAGATATTTTTATATAGTGGATTTAGTCTTTACAGTTTAGTATCTTTTTTTTCATCATCTCTCATTGAATCCTTTATTGTGTCGATTTTATTTTGACATGGTTTTATTTTACGTCGATGTTGAGAATGGTATAAATTATTTAGAAATCCACAGTATTTCATGTGCAGCCTGATCAACCAGGAGTTCGAAAATCGTGGGGGTGTGACAGTTAGTAACAGAGCATCCAAGTTCTAGTACCCTTAGGATCTGTGCTGCGTCCGTTTTGTTTTCTGCTAAGCGTTCTTTGATGTGTCTAGAGCTTGCTGTAGAACTTTGTACTCATGTTTCACGATGATGCGTGTGTTGACATCACTCATAGTCGTTAAGCAGTGGAAACACTTCAAGAATATTTGAGCTTAAAAAAGCATGAGAGTGGGACTGTTGCGAGTTACTGGTCAAGTGTGGAATAAGTGGTTGGACAATGGTGTTAACCATAGTTTTACGGATTATTATGGGAAATTATCGCGTTTGGGGGTGAAGTCTCCAACTTAAAGTATCTTCCAGGCACAAGTTAGTGAATGTATTTCTTGTTGAGTTCATTTTTTGAAATATTAAGGAATTTTAGTTTTTAAGGATACTATTGGAGTTTTGGCTTCTACTTATGGTAATATGGATTTTGATGGAAGTTTTGGTTCGTAGAGTAACCTTATGAAATTTTGCGCACGTAAAAGAGATATAAATGAATTGCTGCATTTTGGCAAAATATAATGATTGGTAAATTTACTTGTGGATGAGAGCTCCCAAGAGGAATTGTAATTTTGATTTTTATGACGCGTAGAGTATGTCCATGTGGTTGGCAGGTGATCGAATATGGATTATGTGTGTGGTAGTGTAGGACCAAAGTTGGTTCGATTAAGGTTTTATAAATTTATATGGTGGGCATTTCTTTGGGCATTGGGGTTATAGCCATAGGTTTCTCATGATTTGGGAAGTATCACTTTGTCAAGAGTACGTGCAACGATGTGGAGATTTTAGGTTGGCTATTGCCTTAGTTTTTGGATTAGGGATATGATGACGAGCGATGTTCATAATATCTATAAGTTGTATAGTGATGTTCCTTGGTTGAGCATAATGGTTTTTATGAGAGTTTTCTCTTCACAAGTGGATTGAATGTTGACGTAATCATGTAGATTATGGGTTTGTGTTCACTAGTATTTGGTATTGGTGGTGATAGACCTCACTACATATGAAAGTGACTATGAGATTTATTATGTATGGATATATTATATGTACATTATTTCCTAGATGTTGGATGATAGTGGAAATGTTAATGTTTATGTCGTTATCCCTTATTGGTGAGTTAGGAGAGGGCCGAATGGTTGATGGATTCCATAAATTCCTTATGCATTCCAGTAGTTATTGTTGGGCGATGGAGATGCCTTATTGTGGATTTCATAGTGAATGTGATGATGATATTGATTTTAGCGTACGACATGGGTATGTCTATTGGAAGTAATTTTCGAGTTCAGAGTACTTATATGGGTAATATGCTAGTGGCGACATACTTTATAGGATAGCTAGGTGGGATGGTTAGCCGATGATGGATTTATCCTAGTATTAAGGATATGAGTGATGAGAAGTAATTATATTGTAAGCATTTTAGTTATTTTTAGAATTTTATAGCTAGTGACGACCTCGGTTATATGAAGTTTTGTATGGTCACGTATGGTGTTAGCATAGTGATGTTATCGGAGAGACTAGTGATAGTAAATCCTTATGTCCAGAGGTTTAGAAGTGGTTAAGCAATCTATAATATTTAAGGATGGCCATAGAGTCTCCTACCATATGTTTGAGATAATCATGATGTTTTTAGCATTATTGGATTGATTAACTTAAAGGGGGTTGGTATCACTCTTGGAAGGGGCGAGACTTCCATTGGAATTGTCACAAGTTCAGTTTTGTGTGGTTAGTGCATTGTTTCGTGTTTGGGTGAACGGATCTCGATAAATGACTGACATAGGCAATAGTGTATCGTGAGGGTTCCTTATTTAACAAGTTGAGGCTAATCATTCACATAATTATACACCTTCCTCATAACTTGAAAGTCGACCAAAACTCTATTTGTTAGCACTAATCTTTTAACATCACTACTCACGCCTGCCCAGTCCTCCTCGACTGTACGAATCATCTCTCGTAATTTTTATAATGCCTCCTCTCGAAATCTCACTTCCCAGTGATTGTTTGGCTCGAAAAATGTGTCCTACGTATCCATGCTATAAAATGGAGTTACCATATAATAATAGCAATAAAAATAAGTTACAAAAAAGATAAAATAACTAATATCTTATTTTCCCATAATGCTAACCCGGTGATATGTTTAAATTTAAAACATGCTCTGATACCAACTTGTCACACCCTGCGTTTTGGTATGAATGAACAAGAAGTACACATAAAGTAATGAATTAAAATTAAGGCGTAATAACATAACTTTATTCATTATTAAGGTACTTTACATAGGGTAGTACCACCGTAGGGGTGAGTTACATTTTTTTAGTTCAAACTATAATGTAGAAAATCGAAAAGCGCCACTCCTTGCTCCCGTCAGGCTTATTCCCTACCCACACAGTCACGCACACAAATAGGTGACTGGTATCAGTCTCTAATAGGGAAGAGATATTATCTTTTTTCTTCGGGTTCATCTGGAGGAAAAAGGAATTAGTACAAATATGCTAAGTAGGTTCTGCTAGTTCTTTAACAAAAATACATATAGATGAGAGTTTAAGTGTGAAAGGACTCAGTGTTTTAGTAATGCTAAAGAAATAAAGCTGATAAACCCATACTCATCAGTTTATAAAGACATTAAGGTTATTGAACGAATAATCCCATACTTAACAGTTCATTGAGAAAATAAGTTTCATTACCAGTTCATTAAGGATCATGTAAAGAAAATCAAGGATCTTGGAACTAATAATCCCATACTAATTCACTAAGGGGTATAGATATAATTAATCCATATGTAAATCCAAAATAATAATGATAATAATCAATCTCAAAACCTTTGGGTAAAAGTAATCGGATAGGCACACGATTAAAGTGGCACTCATACATATATAACAATAAATACAGGCTCTCAATCATCTGAGACCATTAGGCCAAGTAGAATGTTCCGTGGGATAACATGTTAGTCTACTTCCTAGTTAATAATGACGCTTATAATATAAATATTTGTACAAAAGTGCAGGGGTAAACTGAATCAATAAGGAACATGATACCAATTATTAGGCGAGAAGGGTTAAATTGATCCATAGTCAAATTCAAATACCATAGTATTATAACATGAACATACTAAGAGTAAAAAGGAGCTATCACATAGTGATATGAATAGCAGTATGCCAAATACGCAAAGTTTACAATTAAGAAGGTAGGAAAACCTACTTGTTCGGTATATCATTTGACTTTACATATCACAAGACAAATATCGAGAGTAGCTAGTACTTGATTTTCTGTATACAATGTTTGAGTATGTAAGTATTTAGGATTAGGTTAGTCAGTTTATACAAAAACTGCATCTTTTAAAGTTCCCGGGGTGTAATTGTAAATATGTTGGGACTTCAAAATACTGGACCTAAGGTCATTTTTAAACTTTAGTGCAAGACTTTTTGTCTTTAAAATATTTTGAAGTATTCATAGACAAATTTTGGGGATCAAATTCATAAGTTAAAAAAGTCAGGAGGGGTCAAGTTATAATTTATGAAAAATATTTCTAAGTTAAAACCTCATTTTTTCATAACTCGGGCTAGGTTAATCCAAACATGGACTTACCTTATATCATTTTGACAGGAAAATAAAATAAATATGTTGGAATTTTTTTAGAAAATTCTAATTGGCCACGCGCTAGGTCAAGTTTCTAGTCAAAACGTTCATCTTCTTCCCCTCGACCGTTGACTTTAGGTTTTTCTAATTTTTGACCTTGAATAACTCCTTGATCTATAAACTTTTTGATATGTTTTCTTAACAAACTCAACCTAATTTTTCATAAGTAATCGAAATGTATAAGTTTTGTGGATTGAGATGCACTATATCTCAAGTTCCATAACTGTGTATTTTTTTAAAAATTTGACTTAACATTCGTGGATTTTAAGGATATGTCAGGGATTCTTATGAACATAGTTTATTTTCTGCTATGTGTAGGAGTAGTTTGGTTTTGATTTCAGAGGTTGAGATGGATTATACAGAGAATATTAAAGATTTTTTGTTTTCTAGTTCAAAATACACATTCAATCGATTCGAGCTTATTAGGCACATTCATGTCATTTGATCATTAAACTCGAGTTCATGAGGTTCTAATGAAGACGCTCAAAGCTTTAAACATGTGTTTTGATTGATATTTGGAAGTTCACCATTGAATCTCAAGCTTTAATGGCGGAAACTTCATGATTTTCACCTAGAGCTTATTTTCCATGTAAAATTTCCTAATTTTTTGAGCTATTAGAACATTATAACTACATTGAAAATGATTGAAACACAAATAACTCAATATAGTACATAAAATCATAATGTACCTGGAGGGAAAATTTCAAGTTTTAAAACTTCTGTTTGAGTGAGTTTTAACTAAGGTTTTCGTAGGGTATTTATAGTATATTAGGAGGGTAGTTCATTGGCGGAAAAAAGAGGTGGATTTGAAGTGATATAGTAATGGGGTTTGTTCCTCACATATGTACATGGTGTACACATGTGATTCTTGGTTGTTTGTGCTTAGGTGGGAGGCTATTTGGACAGGGTTTTTCAGGAAATTAACCAATATTTGGTGTTTGGTCCTTGGTTGGCCTTGTATATACACTTATAACATTAAAAGTGTACTTTTAATAAAGTATAGGGATACTTTTGCATTTTTAGAAAGTTCCAAGGGCTGAAATTATAATTTTGTGTTAGTTGAAGTCTAAAGGCTTAATGTGATATAAAGTTGAGCTTTAGGGGTGAAGTATAAGTCAAGTCATGTTACTTTGAAGTTTTTAGGGGCTACTTTATAATTATTGAAACTTCAAGAGGTCTAGGTCAATTCAGTAATGTTGTAGGGAATCAAGTATAGTTCCTTTCTTCTTAATATGACTTTTGAATTTTAATAATTTATAAGGGTTAAAATAGTTACCGTAGGTGTTTAGGGTTGGTTTTTAAAAATCCCAATTATTACAGTCAACCTACCTTAAAAAATTCGTCTACCTTAAAATAAATCTGGGTATTGATCTTTCATAGCTTGTTCGGGTTCCCATGTAGCTTCTTGCAGATTTTGATTTTCCTACAATACTTTAACTGAGGGAATTTTCTTATTTTTGAGGTACTTCACTTGGCAATCCAGAATTTGAATAGGGCATACTTCAAATTCACGGCTTGGTTCAATAAAAATGTCTTGCCACGTAATGGTATGAGATGGATAAGAAATATACTGGCGTAACTGAGACATATGAAATACATTGTGAATATTGGATAATTCCATATGCAATTATAATTGATAGGCTACATAGTCAATTCATTTAGAAATTGTGAAAGGTCCAATATATCTGGGGGTTAATGTTCCTTTATTTCCAAAACATAAAATTCCTTTTCGAGGGGAAAATTTCAGAAATACTTGGTCACTAACTTGAAACTCTAAGGGTTTCCAACGTTGGTTTGCATAACTTTTTATTGATCCTGGGTTGTCTTCATTCTTTCTCAAATTTGTTGTATTCTTTCAATGGTTTCCTGGATTATTTTGGGACTAAATTGTTTACCATTTTCGGGTTCTATCCAACATACAAGTGATCTACACATTCTTTCGTATAAAGATTCAAATGAAGCAACTTTAATACCCATTTGATAAATATACATTATAATTTTTTGACATATCTAACGTACAAGAATGTAGCATATCCTCTAAAGTTTGGGTTGTACGTTCTGATTATCCATCTGTTGTGGGTGGAATGCAGTACTCAAATGAAGTTTAGTACCCATTGCGGGTTGTAATGCCTGCCAAAACTTTCCTACAAAGCGAGAATATCTGTCTGATACGATGGATAATCGAATTCCATGCAACTAAATAATTTCTCGAATGTAGAGCTTACTAAGCTTTTGGAATGCGTCAGTGGTGTTCAAAGGTAGAAAATGAGCAGAATTTGTGAGTCGATCTATTATTACCTGAATGGAATTATATCCTTAGGATGTACGAAGTAGTCCACTGACAAAATCCATGGTAATATGATCCCATTTCCACTCGAGAATTGGTAAGGGTTGGAGGAGTCCACCATGATATTGGTGTTCTATCTTTACTTATTGATAAGTAAGACATTTCCTTACAAAATTCTTGATGTTATTTCTCATATTTGGCCACTAGTATTTCTTCTTTAAAGTGTGGTACATTTTTTAACTTCCAATGTGAATTATAAATTTTAAACGATAAGCTTCTTGCAATATTTCCTCTCGAAGAGATGCATTATCATGTACATAGAATCAATTTCTAAACCCGTTTCCTTATAGTAAGTCAAGATTTTTGTTTTGAAATGTACGTACAAAAGAATCTTGGGTTTATTAAGATTCTATTTCTCAACTCAGGATAAGCAATAATGTTCAAATTTTTTGTGAAAGGGGATATTAACCGAAGGTCATATTGCTCTATGGTAGCAACAATATTGTAGAAAATTAAAGTGTGGAGTCTTCCTACTAGATTTCGACTTAAAACATCAGCTACTACATTGCCTTTTCCTGGATGGTAATTTAATTTAAATCGACAATCTTACAAAAATTCCATCCAGTGTCCTTGTCTTAAATTCAAGTCTTTTTGGGTAAAAATACATTTCAAACTTTTAGAATCATAAAAGACTTGGAAATTTACACCATAAAGGTAACAATGCTAAATTTTTAATGCAAACACTATAGAGGCTAATTCAAGATCATGGACAGGGTAATTATGTTCATGAGTGATGAGTTTTCATGAACCATACTCTATAACTTTCTCATTCTGCATTAATACACATCCAGACCCTTACACTGAAGCGTCGGTATATACATCGTAGCTTACATAACTAGAAGGAATAATGAGGATAGGATCAGTGGTTAATTTCTCCTTCAACACTTGGAATGATTAATTACTTTCATCAGTCCATACAAATGGAACTTCCTTCCTAGTTAGCCTTAAAATAGGAAGAGAAATGCGAGAAAATCATGCTATAAATGACGGTAATATCTAACTAATCCTAGAAAACTTTTTATTTCAGTAATATTGGAAGGACTTTTCCATTCTAAAATGGCTAAAATTTTGGATGGATCGACTTGGATTCCATTTTCAGAAATCACATGTCCTAAATATTTTATTTCCTTCATTGAAAAATCACATTTGCTCTTTTTTGCATATAACCAATGGTTTCTATGAGTACTTAAGACCGTGTCTAAATATTGGGAATGTTCTACTGGATTCTGAGAATAAATAAGAATATTGTCAATGAAAACGATAACGAATTGGTCAAGGAAAAGCCTAAATATTCTACGCATTAGATCCATAAAAGCCTCCGGTTCATTGGTTAATCGAAATGACATTGTGGTGAATTCAAAATGTCCATAACGGGTTTGAAAAGAAGTTTTCGGATATATTCTTCTAAAACACGTAATTGATGATAACTATATCGTAAATCTCTTTTAGAAAAGAACCTTGCTCCTCGAAGTTGACCAAATAGATCTCCTATTTGGGGTAAAGGATACTTATTCTTAATAGTTATGGAGTTCAGTTTACAGTAGGTTATACATAATCTAAAGCTTCCATCATGTTTCTTGACAAATAATACTAGAGCTCCCTAAGGAGATGGACTTAGTCGAATAAAAATGTTTTCTATGAGATCATCTAATGGGGTATGGAGTTATCAAAGTTCTAAAGGATCCATTCGATATGGAGGTATCAAAATAGGAAGTGTATTAGGATAAAGATTGATACCAAACTCGATTTCTCTAGAAGGGGGTAATCCTGGTAATTCTTCAGGAAAAACATCTTCGAATTGTTCCAAAAGATTTGGAATTAAATAAGAGATTTGGATTTGGAAACTTGAGGGTTCGGTTGGACATGATCATTGAAATACAAAAGAAGAATTATCTTCATTTTGAAAATAAATTTTCTTATCATGACAATCGATATAAGCATGATGTCTTGACAAAACATCCATTCCGATAATAATATCGAAACTATAAATATCTATAATTATCAAATTAAAAAGGAGTGTTCCTAGACCAAGTAGAATTCTACAATTTCTATAGCCTTATGTTGGTGTATTGATTTGACATGTTGGTAATTCAATATCCAATGGAGCATTTAAAGAAGTAGGTAATAATTTCAATAATTTATCTAGTCTAAGAATGATAAAAGAATGTGTTGATCCTAAATCAATCAAAATACGTGTAGGAAAATGTTGAAAAAATATCATACCTTATATCACGTCATGGGAATTTCGTGTAGGGAATATAGCATAATTCTTTCCACGACTCGAGATTTGCACAATTTTCTTGGCAGAATTTGGCTTAGGTTGATTTTGGATAGGACGGGATTTTGGATTTTGTTAAGGTTTGTTCAACTGACGATGGATTGGAACATATTTTAACTTAGGACACTATGGCTGGATATGTCCTACTTCGTGACACTCATGACAATGGATTGCTGAACGTGTTGTGTTATGATGGATCTGAGAATAAGCTTAACCACTTGAGTTTGAATAATGGTGAGGTCGAGAATGAGGTGGGGTTATAACAGCATGATTATTTTGGTAACATGGGAAAATGTCGTATTACGACAAAAGAATTACGTTCCACAATTGACGCAACTTCGATGAGTTAAGATTACTAACGAATTTGTAAAAGAGAGATTGAATTAATAACTTTTGGATGTAATCCTCTTTCAAATTACTTGCACTTATTTATCCCAGTATCTATATCCTCAAGGGCATAATGAGACAATTTGGTAAATTTGGCCCCATATTGGGTTACCAGTAGGTTAGCTTATTACAATTTTAAGAAATCAATAGTTCGTTGATCTCGCTCAGCCTGGGGAAAATAATTTTTGAAGAAAATCTCCTCAAATTAATCCCAAGTAAAATTAACAGCATTCTGGTTATGCGACACTGCATGCCACCAGAAATTAGCTTCACCTTCAAACATATAAACTGCTAAAGTCACTCAAATATTAGTAGATATACCTACTCCATTAAAAATTTTCACAATCTGACGTATCCATTTCTCAACTTCACTGCTTCCTGGCTTTTCAAAAAAAGACGGAGGTCATTCTCTCAATAATTCTTTAGGGGCGTTCATCCTATGAATTTCTTCAAAATGTTCTCTGGAGTAGAACGAGTAGTTTTTTTATTATCGGGCCAAAAAAGTAAGTTCCTAAATACATTGCATGATTCCTTCAGTTTGAGTCTGTTCAGTTTGATTTCGAGGGGAGATGATTTGAGTACTAACCATCTTAAAATATAATAGAACAATTTTAATGATAAGAATCATAAACAAAGATATGTCACTAGCCTATTTTATTATACATGATAAGTTATATGATACATTATAGTTATATATTACAAACTATTATTACATTAGTGTAGCTACCGTAATTAGTTAATCTCTTAAGGTTCAGTATGTCACAAAATCTACAATAGTTTATTATACTTATCTACATTAGGAAAAAACTTTTAACTTGGATTTTTAGGTAGGAATAACTGCTTCATCACTAAAACTGGATTCTGGACAGACTAAATAATCTCCCTGATCCGAAGAACCATATATCGAGTCATCAATAGTACTAGGAGAGTAGTAACCAAGTACTTCAGTGTTTGAGTTTTCATCGAAGTACATAGGTGGAGTCGGAAGATCATCTGCAAGTGCAGGATTTATGACTTGTTGAAAGATTACTGGATCATTCACATAATCATACATTTTCCTCTTAACCCGCATGTCGCCTAAAACTCTATTTGTCGGCACTAATAATTTAACATCACTACTCGTTCCTGCTCAATCCTCTTCGACTGCACGAATCGTCTCTCGTAAATTTGCTAATGCCTCCTCTCGAACTCTGGTTTCCCAACGATCATTCGGCTAAAAAATCGTGTCCCACATATCTATGCTGCAAAATGGAGTTACTATATAATAATAGCAATTAAAGAAGATATGAAAAAGATAAAATAACAAATATCTTATTTCTTTTCCCGTATATAATGCTAACCCGATGATATGTTTAAATTTAAAACATGCTCTGATTCTAACTTGTCACACCTTGCTTTTTGGTATGAATGAACAAGAAGTACACATAATGAAAGGAATTAAAGTTAAGGCAGAATAACATAACTTTATTCATTATTAAAGTACTTTATATATGGTAGTACACCACAGGGGTGAGTTACACTTTTTTAGTACAAATTATAAAGTAGAAAATTAAAAAGCACCACTCCTTGCTCACATCTGGCTTATTCTCTGCCCACACAGTCATGTATGCAAACAAGTGATCGATATCTGTCTCTAATAGGGAAGAGGTATTATCCACTTTCTCTTGGTTCATTCGGAGGAAAATGAATTTAACAAAAATATGCTAAGCAGGTTCTACCAGTTCTTTCACAAATATACGTATATATGTGAGTTTGAGAGTGTATATAATCAGTGTTTTAGCAATGCTAAAGAAATGAAGCTTGTAATCCCATACTTATTAGTTTATAAAGAACATTAAGGTTCTTGAACCAATAATCCCATAATTACAAGTTCATTAAGGAAATAAGGTTTGTAACTAGTTCATTAAGGATTATGTAAAGAAAATCAAGGATCTTTGAACTAATAATCTCATACTTGCCATTTCACTAAGGTATATAGAAATATTTAAGCCATCAGTAAAACTAATATAATACTAATAATAATAAATCATAAAAACTTTGGTGAAAAGTAATCGGTTACGCACAAAATTAAAGTGGCACTCATATGTATGTAGCAATAAATCCAGGCTCTCAATCATCTGAGACCATTAGGCCAAGTAGAAAGTTCCGCGGGATATCACGTCAGTCTACTTCCTAGTTAATATTGATGCTTATAATATAAATATTTACACAAAAGTACTGGGCTAAACTTAATCAATAAGGAACATGATACTAGTTATTAGGCGAGAAGGGTTAAATTAATCCACCGTCAAATTCAAATACGGATGATCAAAATCAAATGCCAATGATCAAATTCAAATACAGATGATATTTAATAAAATATGTAGTATGAAGGTATTACTACTTGCACATACTAAGAGTAAACATTAGCTATCGCATAGTGATATGAATAGCAGTATGCCAAACATGCAAAGTTTACTATTAAAAAGGTGGAAAAACCTACTTGCTCGGTATATCGTTCGGCTTTTTATATCACAAGGGGATGTCGTGAGGAGCTGGTACTTGATTTTCTGCATACAATGTTTGGGTATGTAAGTATTTGGGATTAGGTCAGTTAGTTTATAAAAAATGTATCTTTTAAAGTTCCGAGGGTTTAATTATAAATATTTTAAGACTTTAAAATACTAGATCTAAGATCATTTTTGAATTTTGGTGCAAGAGAATTTTTGTTTAAATTTTTTTTAAGTATTCATAAACAAAATTTGGGGATCAAATTCATAAGTTGAAAAAGTCAGGAGGGGTCAAATTATAATTTAGAAAAAATATTTCTAGTTAAAACCTCATTTTTCAGAACTCAGGCTAGGTTAATCCAAACATGGATTTACCTTATATCACATTGACCAGAAAAATAAAATAAAAATATTAAATTTTTTTTAGTAAATTCTGGTTGGCCACGTGCCCTCATGCACTAGGTCAAGGTTTTTGGTAAAAAAAAAGTTCATCTTCTTCCCCTCGATAGTTGACTTTAGGGTTTTTGATTTTTGACCTTGAATAACTCCTTCATTTCTTAACCATTTGAAGTGATTTCTTAACAAGCTCAAACTAATTTTTCATAAGGAATCCAAATATATAAGTTTTGTGGATTGAGATGCAGTATATCTCAAGTTTCATAACTTTGTATTTTTCTAAAAATTTAACTTATCATTCGTGGATTTTAAGGGTATGGCAATGATTCTTATGAATATAGTTTATTTTCTGCTATGCATGAAGTTTGGTTTTGATTTAAGAGGTTTAGATGGATTATACAAAGAGAATTTAGGATTTCCAGTTTTCTGGTTCAAAATACACTTTCATTCGATTTGAGATTATGAGGCACATCCATAGCATTTGATTATTACATTCGAGTTCTCGAGGTTCTTATAAAGACACTCAAAGCTTTAAACTTGATTTTTGATTGATATTTGAAAGTTCACCATGGAAGCTCAAGCTTGAATGGTGGAAACTTCATGATTTTCACCTACAACTTTTTTGCTACGTAAAATTTCCTACTGTTAGAAGCTATTCTAACATTATAACTAGACAAAAAATGATTGAAACAAAAAGAACTGAATATAGTACATAAAATCATAAAGTACCTATTTGGAGGGAAAATTTCAAGTTTTAAAACTTCTGTTTGAGTGAGTTTTAACCGAGGTTTTCCTAGGGTATTTATAGTATATTAGCAGGGTAGTTCATTAGCAGAAAAAGGTGGATTTGAAGTGATATAATAGGGTTTTTAATCTTGGATTTTGTTCCTCACATGTGTACATGGTGTACACATGTGATTCTTAGCTGTTTGTGCTTAGGTGGGAGCCTATTTAGATAGGGGTTTTAGGAAATTAACCAATATTTGGTGTTTGGTCCTTGGTTGGTCTTTTATATACACTTATAGCCTTAAAAGTGTACTTTTAATAAAGTATAGGGATACTTTTTCATTTTTAGAAAGTTCCAAGGGCTGAAATTATAATTTTGTGCTAATTGAAGTCTAAAGGCTTAATATGATATAAAGTTGAGCTTTCGGAGTGAAGTATAAGTTAAGTTATGTTACTTTGAAGTTTTCAGGGGCTTTTTTGTCATTATTAAAACTTCAAGGGGTCTAGGTTAATCGATAAAGTTGTAGGACATTAAGTATAGTTATTTTTTAAGAAGCCATTTGAATTTGAATAATTTATAAGGGTTAAAATAGTGATCGAAGGTGTTTAGTGTCGATTTTCAAAAATCCCGATTATTACAAGGTATAGCTTTAGGAGAGATTTTGGGCTATTTCAGGTAGCATTCTGGGCTATTCTGGTGGCCTGAAATTAGGCCTTTTGGTGAGATACGATATTTATGAAGTTATTTATAACTTAAACCACCCTAATTAGGTTTTTCCATCCACTTTGGTTAAAACTAGCAGCAGTAAATATTCTGGAAGAGGTTAAAAAGCTTGGAGAGGAGAAAAGGTGGAGAATCTCAAAGGAGGAGTCTTTAATCTCTTATAAGGTAAGAATTTTCCTGCAATATCTTGAGTAATGCGTTTCTTAATTTATCAACATTCGTTCTCTTACAATTTCATAGTTTTAATCATATTGAGATTGATTTACATGATGATTTATGATTGAGAATGATTATGATTAATAGTAATTAATCTTACTTTGAAAGTTAAAATCTTGGCGATAAAACCCCAAATCAACATTAAAGAACTAATGAGAATTATGTTAAAATCCAAGTTTAGGTTTGTAGTTACTTTTTAATCAAATTCATGCTTAAAGAATTGCAAATTGAAAGATATTAGGTATTTATAAGTTGTTCTAGAGAAATTTTGGATGAATTTGATTATTTATTGAAATTATGTTGAAAATACATGGTTATGATTATAAATCAATAAGATTCTTTCCCTTAAATGTTAGTTTTAGGTTTAGGTATGATGGAGATTTGATTGGAGACCTTAGTGTGGCTTTAATGGAGGTTTTGGAGGAGTTTTGGGGTTAATTTTTGTAGTTGGGACGAAGTACATTGTCTTTCTCGTTGGAACGTCATTCGAACAAAATGCCTTTCTCTCTCTAATGAGGTGCCTTTCTAGTTTCTATGAGGTGTCTTTTTCATTCGAACGAGGCGTCATTCTCGTTCGAATGTAAGAATAATCTATTGTTTAGGGATTTAATTTATTTAGGGTACGCTAGAGTGTATTCAACATCCTACTTGTATATATATGTTTAACTTCGTTTTGAGAGACTGTAAACTTCATTAAAATAAGGATCCAACGATTCAAGGACCTATGTGGTTGGGTACTCTTGAGTGTATACATTATCTTATGGCTATATATATATATATATATATATATATATATATATATATATATTCATTAAATAATAATTTATGTAGTCTAATGATAGACTCAAATAATGAATCTTATGGTATGGTAGGTACTTTATGTGGTTTACTTGTATGCCCTTTATGAGTGACATTGCGGGAGTAGGTATTTTAGTTGTATTTTTATATGTGTGGCGAGTTACATTCATTTGTCGAGGCTATGTAGTGTGACCTATACCTTATGGCAATTGGATAATTATTCGTTTTATTAAAAAATACATAAGTAGGCAGAGCATTACATTTTTGAGGCTAAGAATACGTTAATAAAAATATATATGTGGGCCTTGGGGTGAAATCCTATTTAGGTTATTGGTAGCGTTCCATGATAAGTGTTCGTTCTTAATTGTCTATATATAGGGACTTTGAGCATATTTATGTCTCGAGTTGGGACATATGCATAGTATTGCACTTAAGAGAGAGGTGATATACTTATTGCATTTGAGAGATGATGGGTAGCCTGTATTACAAATTAACTGCATAATTATTTATTAGTATTGAAAGTTAAGTTTCTACTATACTCATTATTCAGTTAAACAATTATTATCAGGAGTTTTTATATTGTGGATTTGGTTTTCACAGTTTAGTATCTTTTTTTTCATCATCTCTCATTGAATCCTTTATTGTGTTGGTTTTATTTTTCCATGGTTTTAGTTTACGTTGATGGTGAGACTGATATAAATTGTTTAGACATCCTCGATATTTCTCTTACACCCTGATCAACTGGACGTGGAAAAATCGCGAGGTGTGACAGAAAGAATGCCATCAAAGCCACCACTTGGAGTAAATCTAATAGTTGTAGCTCCTGTGATGATTCGAGTGCCGATTAGATTTCTAACCTTTATCTCATAGCAAAGAAGGAGGAGTTATACTCTAACTATGACTCTTGTAGTGTGGCTGATGAAGATTTATTAATGATTATAATGAATTACAAGATTCTCTGGATGAATTATATAGTAACTTTAATGGGCTCAAAAAGAAATATTTTACTCTTAAAAATATTTATTCCTCTCTTTATACAAAATGTGATTCATTTTCATAAGACATTGGCTATTTAAAACTTGAAAATGAATCTTTGAAAAATGAAGTTGAAACTTTGAAAAAGGAAAAAACTGGTAGCATTTCCAACTCTTTTGAATCTGAATATTTTGAGTTGGAAAAGAAAGTTGAAGACTTAACACATACCTTAGAAAATGTTTTAAATGGGAAAGAAAAGTTAGATAAATTTTTGGGTAATCAAAGATGGATGTTTCATATAACTAGAATAGGTTATGACCCTAGCAACAATGAGAAAAGTTTTAATAATGTTATTCATGAAAGTTCAAGTCAAACTTGTTTTCTATGTACTTATTGTGGTAGACATACCTATTTTTTAGAATATTCTCATTATCAAAAAATGAGATTTGACAAGAGGAAAGTAGCTTGGATTTTTTAATGGAACTACTTTGTTTGCTATTCCCCCTGGACCCAACACCTTTTGGGTACTGAAAGAAAAATTATTCAAATGTGTTGAGTAGGTATGAATAACAGATTCCTTACAAAAGGCAATGTAATTTCTTGATAGTGGATGTTCAAGGCATATGATGAAAGACAAAAGAAAATTCTCAAATCTTATTGCAAAAGATGGTGTAAATGTCAAATTTGGGGATAAGTACAAAGGAAAGATCATTGGAGTATGTAAGATTGGTAAGGAACATTCCGCTTGCACTGATAATTTTATTTTAGCTGATGGATTAAATTATAATTTAATTAGGATTAGTCAAATGTGTGATAAAGGTTATGATGTCATGTTTAAAATGGATCATTACCTAGTAAAGAATACTAAAGATGATAGTGTGCCACTTGTTTCATCTAGACATGATAATGTTTACACTCTTGATTTTGATGATTTAATTCAACAAAATATTAAATGTTTAGCCGCATTAAATGAAACTAGTTGGTTATGGCATAGAAGATGAGAATATGATAACATGGAATTAATTCATACTTTGTCTAAAAATAAATTAGTAAGAGATTTGTCTAAGACTAAGTTAGTAAAGGATAAAATTTGTGATGCATGTTGACTTGGTAAACAAATTAAAATATCATTTAAAAGAAAAAAATGACATCAGTACATGTAGACCTTTAGAATTGTTACATATGGATTTATTTGGCCAAATAATATAGTAAGTTTGGGTGGTAAATATTATTCCTTTGTGATTGTTGATGATCATTGTAGATTTACTTGTGTATTATTTCTTGCACATAAAAATGAGACTCATAATATTTTTACTAAATTTTGTAAAAAGTTCAAAACGAAAAAGGTTACACTAATACATTTATTAGAAGTGATAGAGGTAGATAATTTGATAACAAAGATTATGAAAGCTTTTGTGATGAAAATAGATGTGAACATAAATCTTCGGCACCTAGAACTCCCTAACAAAATGACGTAGTTGAAAGCAAAATAGGCCACTTCAAGAAATGGCAAGAAGAATGCTTAATGAACATAAGTTGTAGGAATATTTTTGGGCTGAAGCCGTTAATACCTTGTGCTATGTAATAAATATTTTCATTATTAGAAAAGTCTTAAATAAAGCACCTTATGAACTTTGGAAAAATAAAAAGCCCATTATTATTGACCTTAAAGTTTTTGGATGTAAATGTTATAGATTAAATGATAGAGATATATTGCAAAAATTGATGCTAAATCGGATGAAGGTATTTTTATTGGTTATGATTTAAATATAAATGCTTATAGAATTTTTTAATAAAAGAACTTTAGTTTTTCAAGAGACTATACATGTTAATTTTGATGAATCTAACCACTTTTTCATGTAAAACGAATGATGATGATATTGAGATTTAAGAACAAATATGAATAGCCTTGATTTAAATAAAAATGATAAAAATAATAATGGTAATTATGAACCTTCTAGTATCATGCAAACTCCTAATATAGATGAAAATATTAAAGAGAATATGATAATCCTACCTTGCCTAAAAGTTAAAAATTTGTGTATAATCATCCTATCGATCAAATTTTAGGTGAACTAACTAAGGGGACACTAATTAAATCATCTCTCAAAAGCGTGTATAATAATTTGACATTTGTTTATGAAATTGAACCTAAAATATTCATGAAGACGAAAATGATGAATTTTGGTTAATGACTATGTAAGAAGAATTGATAAAATTTTAAAGAAATAATATTTGTACTTTAGTACTCAAATCGAAAGATAATATAATTATTGGAACTAGATGGATTTTTAGAAATAAGAAAGATGAATTAGGAATTATTATTAAAAACAAAGGCAGATTAGTAGCACGGGGATACACTCAAGAAGAATGAATTGATTATGAAGAACCATATGCTCCCCTTTCTGGATTAGAAACTATTCGTATGTTGCCTACATTTTCATATTATAAAAAGTTTCATTTGTTTCAAATGGATGTTAAAAGTGCTTTTTTTAATGGTTATATTTCGAAGAAGTTTATGTTAAGTAACCTTCTGGTTTTTAAAATCACGAATTTTCTTATTCTGTTTATAAATTAAATAAACCTTATGTGGGTTAAAACAAGCACTTAGAGCATGATATGAAAGACTAAGTAAAATTTTATTGGAAAATAATTTTACTATAGAAAAAATGGACACTACTTTATTCATCAAGTTTCATGGAAAAGATATGCTTATTGTGCAAATTTAGGTGGGTGGTATTATGTTTTGTTCTACCAATAAAGATATGTGTAAGGAGTTTGCTACTTTTATACAAAAAGAATTTGAAATGAGTATAATGGGTGAACTTAATTTATGTTCGGGATTACAAAGTAAATAAAATAAGTATGAAATTTTCATAAATCAATCAAAGTATATTAGATATCTTCTTAAAAAGTACTGACCGGATAATACTAAAACACTTGGAACGCCTATGAGTACTTCACTTAAGCTTGATATGAAATTATATCGTGGGATGATTTGTAACATACTTTATTTAGCAGCTAGTTGGTCGGATATTACATTTAATGCTTGCTTATGTGCACATTTTCAAGATAATCCTAAAGAATCACATTTATGTGCCGTAAAAATATTTTTTTTATATCTCATTAGTACAATTGATTTAAGATTATGGTATCCTCGATTTACTTCATTTGATTTAATTACTTATTCAGATGCCGAATTTGTGGGATGCCAAATCGAACGAAAAAGTACTAATGGTACATGTCATCGTCTTGGACACTCCTTAGTTTCATGGTTTAGTAGGAAATTAAATTATGTTGCATGTCTACGCCCGAGGCCGAATATATTACCGCAGGTAGTTGTCGTGCTCAAACGTTATGTATTAAATAAAAAGTTGAAGATTTTTAAGATTTTATGTGATAATATTCCTATTATGAGTGATAATATTAGTGTTATTTTCTCGACTAAAAATCCTATTCAAAATTCTAAAATCAAGTATATTGAAACTAGACATCATTTTGATAGAGATCATTTGTAAAAGGTAATGTTAAACTTGAATTTGTGATCACTGAAAATCAATGAGCGAATATTTTTACAAAACCCCTTCAAGACGGTTTGTTTTTCCATATTCAATGAGAATTGGGAAAGACACGATTATGTGATTTATAAAATCTTAATTGCATATACTTCTTTTTATAAGGGGCATTTTTTTTACCCATGAAAATGAATTTTCAGAAAAATATTTTTGATAAACTCAAAAGGGGGAGAAATATGTTTGATTCACGTTACATTATTTTAAGTGCTTTAAATTCTTCATTTTATACATCCTTGTGTATCATTATTTATCATCATAAAAAGGGGGAGAATGTTAAATTATGTTGGACAGTAGTAAATATTTGATAATAATAAACTTATTTATTATTTGTAATAAATTTATTTTCATGATAACGAACAATACTATATAATATTTTATGTACTTATTCAAACTATACATATTATTTATAACTCACAATATCTATTTTATATAATGTTAGTGTGTAAATATTTACTTGACCAAGTTATTTCAAGGTTACATGTATTAACCTTTGTTTTAATATACTTCTAGTTATAAAAATTCACGTGATATTGTACCAAATATGTTATACTTGTATATTTTTTTACAATAATTTATCAGTATAATATGTTATTATATATAATAATTGTAAAAAATCATTTATTTAGTTTTGTTTTATACCTATACACCATACAAACCTATACTATATAAATCAGACTCAGGGAATTCATGTTGGTGTAATAAAAGCGAGATTTTGATCTGACAAGTCTACTTACTTCAGAGAGTTTCTTAATGGAAGACAATTTATTCAATACCAAGATGTGTACTGAGTATATGTTTCACTGGTGAATTGAAGATCTAGTTAATCTATTTTGGGGTCAAATCTTTCTCTTTTTGATTTTGATTTCTCTCTCCTATATCACATGCCATTTCTCTCATATTTTAACCGCTAATAATTTTTTCTTTTTGATCACTTTTTTAACCTTAATTTTGTTTGTTTCATTTTTTATTACTTATTCATTTTCGTTTCATATTTTTTTACTTGTTTTCGTTTTTCTTTATTTTCTTTTTTTATGTACATCAATTTTCACGTTATTTTATTTCTTCTATATATTTTTAGCCAAACCAACTACATATATTTCACTACAAAATGATGAGACCAAAGAAGTGCTGAAACAAGGACAAAACTCAAATCTCTAAAACCTTACATCTCACTCTCTCTTCTTAGTGTTGTACACACATACAACACCAAGTCTGAAACACACCCACCCACACATACCCCACTCATCACACACACCACACACACCACTTATATATATATACTAGGGTGTACCCGTGCCGATGACACAACGTTAAACTTGTTCCCATGATATTTTATACCCGTGCTAATGGCACAGTGAAAAATTTGTTCTCGTGAGAAATTTGTGCCCGTGCCGGTGGTACGCTCATAATCTTATCCTTGTGCACTTTTTGGATGCCAATTTTTTATAACTTTATTTTTAATTTAATTTCATAAATAATTTAATTTTTTAAATAAAAAATATACATATTTACAAAAAATATTTTTATCACTTTTTTATATTTTATAAATAAAAATATTTTTTTACATCTTTTATTACATTTTATAAAATGTTTCTTAAAAAATGTTTATAATTGTTGATCACTGTTTATAAAGTGTTTTGAAAGATCTAACATTTTTTTATAAAACGTTTTGAAAATTTTATTTGAAGTGAAAATTAAAAAAAATGATTTATTATATTTTTTTATGAAACAGTTGTATATATAAAAAAAGACAGTTGTTTGGGGATATGGTATTTTTTTTGTATCATGTGTTCGATGGGCCCGGTTACAAATATTTGCATGATGTGCCTTATGAATATAAAAGGTACGAATGAAACATTTTTTAAAGTAGTACAGACTCCGACTTTTTTAATAGACAATGACGTAGTACTTATATGCACATGAAGAATTTATGGGCCCGATTACAAATATTTGCATGATGCGCCTTATGAATATAAAATGTATGAATGAAACCGGCCATTTTTTAAAGTAGTACAGGCACCGACTTCTTGAATAGACAACGGCGTAGTACTTACATACACATGAAGAAATAAAAAATTGTGATTAAATATTCAAATATATTTTAACTGAAAACCCATGCAAAGATCACAATAGTTCTTACAAATGGTTGTTAATAAGAATCAACGCAATAATCGAGTTAGAACTCTGGTGTGTTCATTTTTAACACTTACACTCTTAAACACTTGCACTCTTAACATTCAGAAAACAAAACTCCACAACAGTTCAAACCAAGAACATTAACCCGAACTATAAATCTGAAAAAATACATAACATGAAGATAGGTTCCCAAAAAACAAAATGTTAACCCTCAATATAAAAACGTGAACCAAGAACTAAAGTAGTGAAAAACCTGAACCAAGAACCAAAGTAGTAGAAAACACCAAGTTCAGTTTCGTAGATCTAGGTCTTGTTTAAGAGAGCGAGAGAGAGAGATCTATTGTATGGGTTTTTCATGTATGTAACCTATTTTTGTACCGGACTGTTTCTTGTTCAAGAAAATCAACGAAAATCCTGAAAATAACTATAAAATTCTGTGTTTTACACATTTGTCCATGCCTACAACACAATTTTCAATGTTCGTACACAAAAGCATAAGGAAAATTGACCGTGTTGTTCAATAAACCACATAAATGAATAGTACCAAACATCCATTCATCCATCTCTAAGCCTAGTTTTTTGAAAGAAAACTTCTATGCTTAATTCAACTTCAACTCAAAAGAATTCAGTTACAGTCAGATTATGAGAATGAATATAGAGAAACAGCAGCCCATTTAACCAAATTGTCAAGAAAGGATCATAACAAAATCTTAGATCCATAAACCAAAAAAAATTACCTTTAAATTACTAATATCCAAAATAGACTCATCATCACTTCAGCATATTTAACTAACTTCATCATCATCAACAGGAGCAGGAAGATTAATTTCTATTAAATTTGAACTTGTTTGGCATATGGTTTAGCATAGCCAGTAACATGAGATCTCTTATTCCCACCAAAAGCTTACCCGGATGAAAATACCCTGTAACAAATAGGACACTCATGTATCTTTTCTTCCCCTCTTAATACATTTTCTTGATTCGGGTCTGGGTTAGTGGATTCGGGTTGAGTCATTTAAATTTTTTTGTGACTTTCCCTGTGCCCACCTAGAGCTTGGTATGCTCTGAACACTTTATTACATGTCTCACACCTGTACTTCTTTTTGTTTTTCTTCAGTTTTTTCTACCCTCCAATTGTTATTATTATCTCAAGATAACATCATCAAGCAAGAAGCAACATCTTCTTCTGGTTCCGGGTCAACCCATGCAAACTCGGGTTGTTTTAGGTCTTGTTGCCATTGTGTGGTACTTGATCTCCTGACCCGTTTTGACATTCTCCAGGTGAGGATTTTTGATGACTCAGTTTCACTCTCTCTATCTTGGAGAATCACTGAGTTGCTGTCAAAGCCAAACTCCCTTTCTTCATTTTCTTGATCAGAAAAAGAAGAATCTGAGTATGTAAACTCAGTGAGATGGTTAGTTTTAGGAGAAACATATGTCGGAGATTTTTAAAATAAGAGAGTAAGAGTTTTTTGGGTGTAAAAGCCTTAAAAGCTTGTCCCACATTGGAAGTGTGAGGAAGAGGTGGGAAGCTAACCCAAATATAAAAGGGGATAGTGTCCCACATTGGAAAATGTACAAAGCTAAGTGTCACCACTAAGCTATAAAAGGGGTGGACAACCTTTGAGTCCCACATTGGAAAAATGTTAAGAATTTGTACACTTAATAAGTACAAATGGAAGATGAAGAGTTAATTCATCTAGCATTTAAGAGGCTATTCAAGAGACCTCAATACGGTGCGAAGCACCGTACGCACACGCGCGCGCGCGCGCGCGCGCGGTGCGGGGCAGTGGGCTGTAGAGGCGCTAGTGGCTCACTTTGCACTTCGCACGCCGCGTGTCCGCAGTGGTAGCGGGTTGCCGGGATTCGGGATTCGTCCGGGTCGGATCGCGGTAGCTCGGGCGCGGTCACTTTTTGGTTGACCCGTGCAAAACCGATTCGGTATTATTATACCTGTTCGGAAATGACTTAATTCAACAGTCATGACTCTTGAAGACAAAGCCTTTCATTTTCTATAAATAAGGCTGCCTAAAAACGGAATTACATTGATACAAAAACCAGTTTCAGATTTCCAGACCCTGCTATTACTCTCTTACAATTTTCAGGAGATACAAATTCTCTTATTCTGTTTTGTGCACATAAACAGAATAAGAACTTGATTGTCTGTTCTTCGCTGCTACATCCAAGGGCTGTCTTCAAATATACAAGTTGCAGACAGTGCAAGTGCTTCATTGTATCTTGAGTACGGATTTGCTGATTCCCGTTTGTATACCGAAATTCTTCGTGTGGGGCAAATACTGTATTTAGGAAAGTGACATCACGCCTTGAAGTTTTATAGTGACTATTCAGAAATTACATTGTTGTATTGAAGTTGACATTTTTGAGATATATAAAGAGTTCCATTTCTGTATTTGCATTCATAATTTCCAACAACATATAGATTGATCATGTGAGATCTCATGTGCCCACCCAAAGCTTTGACATTAATAAATATCTTTAAGCAAAGCTTGCACTTGTGTTTCTCCATGACCGAAAAAATGATTTGGTGCTCTCTCTCTCTCTATCTCTCTCTCTCACTCTTTGTTATGAAGTGTGAAAGAGCATGCCCATACCATCATCTTTTTCTTTGTGAAGAAACTAATCGACCTGCACTAACTCACCTGTAGCAGCATCGTCAAACACCTTCAGCTGTGTAAAAAGTTAAAAGAAAATGGAACAACTAAATACCTACAAAACACTACTGCAAAAATAGATAAATTCAAATACCTGTGAAAAAATAGATAACTCCAACCCACTGAACTACCTCCCATGTCACCTTTTTCACCAAATACTCTTACACCATCCATTTCTATGCATAATAGTGTTGTAGTTCCTCTTCATATTGACCGTAATCTTCCCTCACCATCCAGTGTTTCTCCACCGTCTACCAACTCTCATATTATGCTTAAATCTAAAACCTAGTTAGGAACATTATAAGTGTAAAACCCAATTCTTAACTATAAAACATTACAGTTTCGCACGTTTTTTGCTAACTGAGTTTTTTTGTCAACCGAGCCTATCCTCTTGCCCATTTTTTTTACTAACTGGATTTTTGGTTAACTACTGAGTTTTTTTGGCACATTTGTGTGTGAGTAACATTTATGTAGCTAAAACTCCAACGTGTTATACAGCTAAAGAATGTGCCAAACAAAGACGGTGCTAAAACTCCAACGTGTTATATAGTTCTGTAACAAAGAGATGAATGAGAACTCACCTTAAGAGAGATTATCTGCAGCTATCTCTTCAGTTTCAAAACTCTTCATCTCTCCCAAACCCCAAACTCTTGAGCTGCAGCTATCTCACAGCTCTCTTGTCCTCGAGACAGTGTGCATATTGAGATTGTGTGTAGATATGGAAAAAGTACATGTAATAGGTTGTACTTGAGCCACTCTAGTAAATGTGAGTCCCAACGAATTTTAAGGTCACATGGATCATTATTGGATTGATTTTAAGCTATTGGATTCAAATCTCTCCAAATTAATCTCAGCCACCAGTTGATAAAGACCAAACTTCTCAAGATGTAATCTCAACCGTTAATTGGGGGAGACCAAAAAACCCTCCTCCTTTATTATATATATATATATATATATATATATATATATATATATATAGAGAGAGAGAGAGAGAGAGAGGCTCCTGTGCACACTAAGTTTGCACACTACGTTTGCACATTACTTTTTTAAAGTAGTAAAAAAAATATTTTTGAGTTGATTTTTTTTTGTGATATTTAAACATTTCAAGGAACCCATATAAAAAAAATCAGCTCAAAAAAACTTTTTTTGCTAGTTTTAAAAAATCGGTCAAACTTTCTATGCTTTTAAGCCCTTTAAAAACTGCGAAAGTTTGACCGATTTTTTAAAAATAGCAAAAAAAGTTTTTTTCAGCTAACTTTTTTTATGTGAGTCCGTTGAAATGTTAAAATATCACATAAAAAAATTGGTATGCGCCAGCACTCAAAAATATTTTTTTTACTACTTTAAAAAAGTAATGTGCAAACTTAGTGTGCAAACTTAGTGTGCACAGGAGCCTGCCTCATATATATATATATATATATATATATATATATATATATATATATATATATATATATATATATATATATATATGTTACTTATATTTACTCTTACATACACTTAATATAATTTTATATTAATTAATTTTATCAGATTATATTTATAATAAAAATCTAACACAAGTATATTTAAACTTACATTAATACATACTATTCCATTTTGTCTTCATTACACATAAACCAACACACATATACTTACGTACACATAGATTTATCTTTTGTCTTCATTTACTAACGTATTTTGCAGATTCATTTCAAAGTCATTTGTGGCGTACTTGAAAACCACTTTTAGACTGCATTTTCAAGACTTCCATTTACAAAGTGCCAAACTACTATATTTTCTTAGACAACCAAGTATCATATTTTTGGTAAAAAATCATGCCTGTTTATGCAACTAAAGAGCTCATTTTTACACTGCAATCTGCCCAAAAAATTATCTTAGAAGATATGCATTCCATTTCTAGTTATGACATATAATCATGAAGCACAAAACTAGTGTAAGAAAAATATGCAAACACAATCACTCATAAGATATATCATTTGACGAATCACGTGAAAGCATGATAGAATCAACAATTCTAACATTAAGTGCCTCCAAATCGGGTATTTTCATACAAATAAATGATGATTTAATGCCTTGGATTTGGAAATCATGGGAACATGTGACTTAGACTTCGAAGGGCCTCTTCTAAGATTAAAAAAAAATCTCATAAGGTGACCTTTTCTACCATAATATTTTCATGTGTAAGCATAAGAAGACAACCATTGGGTTGGACTTTGGGAATATCATTGGCAAAAGTTTACTCTTTCACAGTTTTGATCTTTGCTTTAGGAAAATACACATTTAGATCATCATCGCCTAGACCTATCTTGTCATTTTTAATTTGGATTGTTTTAAATGCGTTTTCAACTTTTTCAATAGAGATTCCAAATGAAATTTGACCCGATTTGACTCTCTTAATTCATGTTCTAACTGGAAAATTCTATAATCAACCAAAAGCTTTGATTGGTCAAATTTTAGGGACTGCCTCTTCAAATTTTCAATCAATCCACGAAGGTTATCTGTCTCATCCTCAACATATTCTAGCTTCTCCCTACGAGTCTTCCCATGTGCCCTTAAATCTTAAATTAATTTATCATTATTTCTTGTGGCACATTCTTTCTACTTAGCCTTTTTCAATTTCAACGAATCCTTAGTCAACTAACGAAAGGCAACTTAAGCTCACTGTCATCCTCGTCACTCACTTGGGAATCACTATACCGAACCCCAGAATTGTCATGTACATTATATCTTTATAGAAGGATTTTTCATTTAGGATCACATGGCTTGCCATGATATAGGTGTAACTACGCTCCACGGGAGAATTAAGTGCCTCTTTTGACTCACTATCACAAAGGTTGCATTGTAAGATTTAGGCATCTGACCTTTATTCCTTAGTTTTGTGGTACGATAAAAAACATGATACCCAATCACTTGGCACTCATAGCGCTTGTCCCGATCATCCACCTTATTACGGTTATCCATCTTCTTCCTGTCATGGTCATTGTTAAAGTTCTTAGATTTCTTATTAGAAGGAAAAAAATTCATAAGTGTCAAATTTTAATGTTTATTGTAAAATTTGTAATATTGGCTTTATTTCGTTTGGACAAAACTATTTGAGTTATAATTTAAGATTTGAGTTAAGTTTGTCCTTCAAGACTATGATTCATTATTAAGAACGAATCGGCCAAGTTAAGCGACATTAACATCATTCTGAATTTCATGTTAAGTTTCGTCTTCAACATCCATGGGATCTCGATAAGGTATGAATGCATATTATATTTGATCTCTACATTCAGTTTGGGTGTTTATTGTTTTCAAAGTTTACTGAGGCTATTTTATGTGAAAGGATTTTTAAAGAAAAAATATTTTATTTTACCTGTCGTTTAAATAAACTGACTTTCTCGTTCAAACGTGTTTGTATGTGTTGTTCGAGAGAGTTATTTATCTCGTTCAAATGAGATGATAGTTTTCATTCAAATGAGTTTTAAGTGAGTTTAGAATGAGATGTTTCTGGTTAGGTAGTATATCGCTCAAATGTCGTTGTAAAGTCATTCTGATGAGTTTTGCATTGTCGTTCGAATTATTTTGTTTGGCTCTAATGAAATAACCAATCCCGTTTGAATGACCTACCTATTTTTGTTCGAACGATTTTACCTCGAGTTATGTGCCACCACTTTCTAGTATTTTTCCCTAAATACAAGTGCTCAACAAATTTCTTTGATGAGAGATTTTGCGAGAATGATTTTCCAAGATAAATCAAGAGCCTCCTAATCCTTGGTTTCCACCCATAGTTTAAGATTTAAGTTTCTACATCATATGAGTGTTTAAGATCTTGTGTGTCTTTCATCAAGACTATTTACTCTATATCATTGAGAGTGTTTTGAGCAGTGAATTATGTGTTTATTTTGGGCGATGGCTAAATCTAGTCAAGAAGCAATTAAGATCGATAAAATACAAAGACGTGGGAGGCGGATTCATTGTGGTTGTTATTGGAAGGCGTCGAGTAGTTGTTTTGAAGAAGGTAACAAGGAGCAAGGAAGCGCGTCAAGTATTGAAGGCGTCGGCTTTATGAGTAAGTCTAATTTTTCCATATATGGAGACCTATATCATAATGGACTTCTGTGGCTAGGCCGTTCGAGTTTTTTCCTGAGCTTTCCTCATACATCGCAGTGTTGTGGTTTATTTATTTATTTATTTATTTTATTCTTATACATATCACCTAGATGCATGCTTAGGAAAAGATAAAATTGGTAATTTTTTTACAAAACATTTGGTTTAAATTGGTGCATGATTAAATTGGTTAAATTACTAATTTTTTAATTGAAAATTCAAAATTTTGGCCATAACCCTAGCACTAGCCCGTTTTTCAAATTGGTATCAGTTCGGGTTACACTACTTTATCGTGTTAAATCCCTATTTTGTGCGTTTATGGTGTTTAGGTAGATTTTAACCTAGAGTAAATTTTATTACCCATCCTCCTATGTTTAATGGGTTAAACTATTTTATTGGAAGGCGCAGATGAGATTTTTCTAGAAATTTATAGAAGAAAATGTATGGAACTCGGTTTAATATGGGTGGTCTCCTCCTACAGAAGGTAGCTTGCCTAAAGCGTACTCTTTTTTTTTTATAGAAATTTATAGGTTTGCTTGGAAATTCACTAAGTTTCTTAAGCTTAGATAAGATGAGAAGAAATATAAGAACTTTATCATTGACCGTGATAGCGAGAAGAGGAATAACCCTAAGAAGGTGGATGATCAAGACAAGTGTTTTGAATGCCAAGGGTTTGGGAATTATTCGAGTGAGTGTCCCACTAAACTAAGGAAAGAAGGAAAAAAGGCTACGGCATACAATGTTACCCTTTGTGATAGTGAGTCAAAAGAGAAGTGTGATTCTCCCTTAGAGCGTAACTTCACCACTTTCATGGCTAGTCATGTGAGCCTTAATGAAAAATCTTCCAATGAGGATAATCATGTACTTGATGGTTTCAAGATTCAGTCTTGTAATTCCCAAACGAGTGATGAATAATAATAATAATAATAATAATAATAATAATAATAATAATAATAATAATAATAATAATAATAATAATAATAACCTTATGGCATGTTAAGTACTTTATGTGGATAACGAACCTTATGGCAATTTAGGTACTTTATGTGGCTATCACTCGTTTGTAATTCCCAAACAAGTGATAGTTGAACCATCACGTACATGATTATCCTTATTTCCCAAACGAGTGATAGACTTTGATAACGAACCTTATGCCATGTTAGGTACTTTATGTGGTTTACTTGTATGTCCCTTGTGAGTGGCATTGCGGGGGTAGGTATTTGGGTTGTATTTTTACATGTGTGTCCAGTTACATTAATTTGTCCAGGGTATGTACTTGCGAATTATCCCTTATGGTAGTTGGATAATAATTCATTTAATTAAAAGATACTTATGTAGGTAAAGCATTACATTTATGAGGCTAAGAATAAGTTAATAAAAATATATATATGGACCTTGGGGTGAAATCCTATTTAGTTTCATGGTAGCGTTCCATGTTAGTCGTTTGTGCTTAATTACCTAGATAAGTTGATGCTGGGAATGATATAAATTATTTAGACCCTAGTATTTCACGTCCAGCCTCATCAACTAGGCATGAAAAAATAGCGGGGTGTGATAGTTAGTATCAGAGCATCCATGTTCTAGTATCCTTAGGATCCGTATTACGTCCGTTTCTTTTTTTGCTGAGCATTCTTCGATGTGTCTAGATCTTGTTATAGGACTTTGTAATCGATTTTTGCAATGATGCGTGTGTCGACATCATTTGTAGTTGTTAAGCAATGGAAAGACTTCAAGAGTATTTGAGCTTTGCAAAGCATGAGAAAGAGATCGTTGCGAGTTACTGGTCAAATGTGGAATAAGTGGTTGTATAGTGGTGTTGACCATAATTGTGAGGATTATTATGGAAAATTATCGTGTTTGGGGGTAAAGTCTGCAACTTAAAGACTCTTCCAGGTATAAGTTAGTGAATGTCTTTCTTGTTGAGTCCATTTTTGGAGATATTAAGTAATTCTAGTTTTTGAGGAGACTAATGGAGTTTTTTTATTCTACTTATGGTAATATGAATTTTGCTGGAAATTTAAGCTAGTAGAATGATTTTATGAAAGTTTATGGGCGTAAGAGAGAGGGCAATGGATTACTGCAGTTTAGAAAGATATAACTATTTTGATGATAAATTTATGTGTGGATTAATTCCAATTAGAGAGTGTAATTATTGTTGTGCTTATGATGCGAGCAAGGTTCATTATTATGGTTGAACCGTTTGTGATTTAGGTTATGATAAAATGAGAGAGTTTGGACATATGAGTAGGTTCACTCTGTAGTTACGAAATATGAGTTGGGGACTAGTTAGATATAATTTATAATTCACCTTAATGAGTGAAAATTGGAGAAGAGAGTATTTATTTTCTAGTTCGTTCAAGTTAAATCGACTCAATTAGAGATTTATACGTGGATGGAGTTGCTTGCTCATTATAGGGGTGTATTTTGTTGATGTATTAGTTATGAATAAGGTTGAGGTATAAGTAAGTTCCAAGAGGCTAAAAGAAATAGCATGTTTGGATATTGAGGGTATAATTGGGAAGGTAAGATTGAGAGTACCCCTATTAAAGACAATTGGGGGAGAATGGAAGAGGATGTTACAAAATAGTGAGTTGAGATGTGAAAGAGAGAGCTCCCAAGATGAATTGTAATTCCAATTTTTATGATGCGTGGAGTATGTCCATGTGGTTAGAAGGTGATCGAATGTGGATTATGTGTATGGTAGTTTAGGACCAAGGATGGTCCGATTAAGGTTTTGAATTTTTTACATGGTGGGCATTTCTACAAGAAATGGGATTATAGTTCCAGGTTTCTGATGATTTGGGAAGTATCACCTTATCGAGAGTACGTGCAATGATTTGGAGCTTTTAGGTTGGCTATTGATGTAGTTTTTATATTAGGGATATAATGAAGCGCGATTTTGAAACTATCTATAGGTTGTATAGTGATGTTCCTTGATTGGGCATAACGAGTTTGCTGAGAGTTATCTGTTTATATGTGGATTGACTCTTGATGCAATCATGTGGATTATGGGTTGATGTTCACTAGAATTCGGTGTTGGTGGTGTGAGAACTCATTCCATATGAAAGTGACTATGAGATTTATTATGTGTGGGTAGATGATGTGTACATTCTTCCTAGATGTTGGATGGTAGTGGAAATGTGAACGTCTATGTCGTTATCACTTATTTGTGAATTAGGAGAGGACCAAATAGTCGATGGGTTCTGTAAACTCTTTATGCATTTTAGTAGTTAGTCTTAGGTGGTGGAGATTCCCCACTATGGTTTTCATAGTGAATGCGATGGCGATATTGATTTTATCTTATGACATCGGTGTGCCTACTGGAAGTAATTTTCAAGTTCGAAGTACTTATTTGGGTTGTATGCTAGTTATGACATATTTTATAGGATGGCTACATGGGATGGTTAGCTGATGATGGATTTATCCCAGTATTAAGGATATGTGACGAGAAGTAATTATATTGTAAGAATTTTACTTGTTTTGAGAATTTCACGGCTTGTGACGGCCTTGGTTACATGAAGTTTTATATGGTCATGTATGGTGTTAGTATAACGACGTTGTCAGGCCGACTAGTGATAATAAACCCTTGTTAGAATGATTATATGTTTCGAGGTTTAGAAGTGGTTAAGAATTCAATTAGATTTAAGTATGGGCAGAGGGTGTCCTACCTGGGATAATCATGATGTTTTTAGCGTTATTGGATCGACTAACTTAAAGGGGTTTGGTAGCACTCTTGAAAGTGGTGAGCCTTTCATTGGAATTATCACAAGTTGAGATTTGTGTGGTTAGTGCATTGTTTCATGTTTGGTCTTGGGCCAACAAATATCGATAACTGACTAAGCTAGGCATTAATGTATCAGGAGGGTTCCTTGTTTGGATTTTACCTGCGAGACATCCCATGCATGAAGCGTAGTATGTGTAGGGAGTTGAAAGACGTTTGAGATCTAGGATGTTCATGTAATACTTTAGACATTATATCTTTGAAGATATACCGCATCGTGCAAAAATATATTATATGAGATAAGGTCAACGGGGTCAAGGAGTGCATCATCGAGAGCACTTAGGGATGTTTGAACCACTTATTGAATAAGTGGGGCAATCTCAAGAAGAGTTGACTCGTGATTATTAGGGTAATTGAGTATACCTTTACTATATGGTCATGCATGACATGTGTGGTTGACTTTTTGATGTATATGTGTTGTTCATAGGTGATGTTTGTGCATGTGTACAAGTGGTATAAGGTGCATGAGCACTCCAGTCGTGGCACACTATAGTAGGCATATGTGAGCTTTTTCTTTTATCTCATGGGATACAGGTAGAAGATAATTGTGTATACGTCTATGATATTTGTGCAGGTTATGTTTTGACATTATGCTTTAGCGAATTCCAAGGAAGGAATTCCTTTATTAGGGGGAAGAATATAGGGACATATACCAAATAGTCCCTCGGACATTTTTTAATACCCATTTAGTCCAAACTTTTTTATTTTGCCTCAAAAAGTCCTTTGCCACATATTTTGGAGAGGGAGTGCCGCTGGCGCGGACCTCTAAAAATAAGAGGATATTGAGTGCTTGAGGGACTAAATGGGTTAAACTAAAAATATGTGTCCTTTTTAAAAAATATATATTTATAGTAGGGACTATTTAATAATTGACCCAAGAATATAATGCCCCATATATTCACAGACTATAGTTATTATTTATTAAGTGATTAATAATTTAATAAATTGAATTAATTATTACTTGCATGGCTTAGTAATAATGAATTGGCATGATTTACATGATAATCAAATATTGCATCCAGTATGATTTTTTTAATGTGTGTTAGTAATAATTAATTAGTGATATTAATTATATGATTGTGGGCTATGCATATGCATAGAATAAATAAGTGAATATATTATTGACTTCATGAGATATTACTGTGAGTTGTGGGTATTATCGTTTAGACTAGACTCTTGAGTGACATGGGTGTCTGTTTATGTATTTTTATCGCTTTAAAATGGTCCCGTGGGTAGGCATACTTTTGGAGAGATATTGGGCTATTCCGGGCTTTTCTGGGGGTTCGAAATTAGGCCTTTTGGGGAGATACGGGATTTAGAAAGTATTTATAACTTAAACTACCCTAATTAAGTTTTTCTATCCACTTTGATTAAAACTAGGAGTCATAAACATTCTGGAAGAGGTTAACAAGCTTGAAGAGGAGAAAAGGAGGAGAATGTTAAAGGAGGAGTCTTTAATCATCTTCGAAGGCAAGAATTTTCTTGCAATATCTTTAATAATGTGTTTCTTAATTTATAAGCATGCTTTATCTTATGATTTCAGGGTTTTATTTATATTGGAAACTAATTTACATGATGATTTATGATTGGGATTGATTATGATTAATAGTAATTTTTCTTACTTTAAGAGTTAAAATCTTGGTGATAAAACCCAAAATAGACATTAAATAACTAATGGTCAATATGTTAAAATCCATGTTTAGGTTTGTAGTCACTTTTTAATCGAATCCATGTTTAATTAATTGTGAATTAAAAGATATTGGGGATTTGTAAGTTGTTCCAGATAAATTTTGGGTTAATTTGATTATTTATTGAAATTATGTTGAAAATCTTTGGTTATAATTAGAAATCAATAAGATTCTTGCCCATAGATGTTAGTTTTAGGTTCTGGTATGATGGGGATTTGATTGGAGACCTTATAGTGGCTTTAATGGAGGTTTTGGGGGAGTTTTATGGATGATTTTTGTAGTTGGGACGAAGTACAGTTTCTTTCTCATTGGAACGTTGGTGTGTTTGCGACATCCTACTTGTATGTGTGTATATATATATATATATATATATGTATGTATGTGTGTTTAACTTTATTTTGAGAGATTGTAAACCTAACTAAAATAAGGATCCAATGATGTGGGTACCTATATGCTTGGGTACTCTTGAGTGTATGCATTATCCTATGGCTATATATATATATATATATATATATATATATAGTATTATTTTGTGGACATACCCATATTCTTAGTGAATGTATCGGATGGGGCTGTGTTCGACATCGGGACTGGGTAACACGCACCAGCTGAGATTTTATAAGACGCAGTGAAGGGTATTATTTTAGATCATACAGTCAGGTGTCACTACTTCGTGATGAGGGAAGTAGGATGAGCTGTTGCATCTGGTTAGTCTTGGTATGGGCGGTAGGTGGTGGTGTTGCGTAGTGATCGCCCCATTTATGTGTGTTTTATTTAAGTCTGTTAAGTGAAGGACTCCTTCGAACTTACCGATAGAAGCACGAGGTGGACACTGGGGTTAGGTGCTTTCGTGTTACACACACACACACACACACACACACACACACACACACACACATATATAGTCTAATGATGGACTCTGATAATAAACCTCATGGCATGTTAGGTACTTTATGTGGTTTACTTGTATGTCCCTTGTGAGTGACATCGCGGGAACATGTATTTGGGTTGTATTTTTACATGTGTGGTGTTGTTGCAACCTATCCTGTATGGTAGTTGAATAATAATTTGCTTAATTAAAATATACATAAATAGGTAGAGCATTACATTTATGAGGCTAAGAATACGTTAATAAAAATATATGTGTGGACCTTGGGGCCAAATCCTTTTTAGGTTATTGTAGCGATCCATAGTAGTTGTTCATGCTTAATTTTTTAGATATAGAGACTTTTAGAATATTTATATCTCGGGTTGGGACATACACGTAGTATTGCACTTAGGTGGGAGGTGAGATACCTATTGCATTTGAGAGCCGATGTATGGCATGTATTGCGAATTAACTGCATCATTATTTATTAATATCAAAATTTAATTCCAGTACCTTTTGGGTGCTGATCCAAATTATAAAATATTCCCCCCAAGTATTATTATTGTATAAACAGGTTGACAGGACTGAGCGGTCAGACTTGCAGTTGTGAAAATCTTGTTTGGTATACGAAGAGTTGGAGTTGCTAGTTCATTATAACTGTCAGCATATTCAGAGTTATGTGAATGGGTTAACTTTGTACACTATTTATATTTTAGTTGGGATTTTGTAGTTTGAGGATGTTTCTATTGTACTCTTTATTCAGTTGAACAATTGTAACCAGAGGTTTTTATATAGTGGATTTAGTTTTCACAATTTAGTACCTTTTTGTTCATCATCTTTCATTGAATCCTTTATTGCTTTGGTTTTTGCCATGGCTTTTGTTTACATTGATGCCGAGAATGATATAAATTGTTTATACATCCACGATATTTCATGTACGGTTTGATCAACATGGCGTGGAAAAGTCACGAGGTATGATAGAAATAATGCAATAAAGTCCACCACATTGAGTGACTCTGATAGTTGTATCTCCGATGATGATTCAAGTGACAATGATATTGCTAACCTTTGTCTCATGGAAAAGGAGGAAGAGGAGGTACACTTTAACGATGACTCTTATAGTGATGTTGATGAAGATTTGATAAATGATTATAATCAATTATAAGATTCTTTTGATGAACGATATACTAACTTTAATGAACTTAAAAATAAATATTTTACTCTTAAAAAGATTTATTCATCTCATTCTACAAAATGTGTGATTCTTTTTCAAAAGACATTGACAATTTTAAACTAGCAAATGAATCTTTGAAAAATGAAGTTGAAACGTTGAAAATGGAAAAAAGTAGGAGCATTTCCAACTCTCTTGAATCTAAAATTTTTGAGTTGAAAAAGAAAGTTTAAGACTTAACACATACATTGAAAAGTTGAAGATCTAACAAGAGAAAAGTAGCTTGGATTTTTAAATAGAACTTCTATGTTTGCTAACCCCCGTGGATCTAACACCTTTTGGAAACTAAAAGAAAAATTATTCAAATGTGTTGTGTAGGTATGCATGAGATATTTCTCACACAAGGAAAAGTGGTTTCTTGATAGTGGATGTTCAAGGTGTATAACCGGAGACAAAAGTAAATTATGAAATCTTATTGTGCAAGATGGTGGAAATATCACATTTGGGGACAACTCCAAAGGTCTATCATTGGAGTGGGTAAGATTGGTAAGAAACATTCCTCTTGTATTAATAATGTTGTTTTAGTAGATGGATTAAAATATAATTTAATTAGCATTAGTCGGTTATGTGATAAAGTTTATGATATCATATTTAAATTGCATCATTACCTGGCTAAGAATACTAAAGATTATAGTGTGCTACTTGTTGGATATAGACATGATAATATTTACACTCTTGATTTTGATGATTTAACTCAACAAATGAAACTAGTTGGTTATGGCATAAAAGATTAGGATATGCTAATATGAAATTAATTCATACTTTGTCTAAAAATGAATTAGTGAGAGGTTTGCCGAAGACTAAGTTAGTAAAGAATAAAATTTGTGATGCATTTTAACTTGGTAAACAAGCTAAAACGTCATTTAAAAGGAAAAAAATATCACTATATGTAGACCTATGAAATTGTTACATATGGATTTATTTGGCATTAATAATATAGCTAGTTTGTGTAGTAAATATTATCCCTTTGTGATTGTTGGTGATTATTATAGATTTATTTTGGTATTATTTCTTATATATAAAATTTGGACTCATCATATTTTTAAATTTTTTGTAGAAAGTTTAAAACGAAATGGTTACACTATTACATTTATTAGAAGTGAAAGAGGTAGACAATTTGATAATAAAGATGTTGAAAGTTTTTGCAATGAAAATAGCTTTGAACATAAGTTTTCGGCACCTAAAACTCCCCAATAAAATGGTGTAGTTAAAAGAAAAATAGGCCACTTCAAGAAATGGCAAGAACAATGGTTAATGAACATAAGTTGCAGGAATATTTTTGGCCTGAAGCCGTTAATACCTCTTGTTATGTAATAAATCATGTTATTATTAGAAAATGCCTAGATAAAACACCTTATGAACTTTAGAAAGATGAAAAGCCTAGCATTAGTTACTTTAAAGTTTTTGGTTGCAAATGTTTTATATTATGTGATAGAGATAAATTGGGAAAATTTGATGTTAAATCGGATGAATGTATTTTTATTGGTAATGCTTGAAATATAAATGCTTATATAATTTTTAATAAAAGAACTTTAGTTGTCCAAGAGTCTATACATGATAATTTTGATGAATCTAACACCTTTTAATGTAAAAAGAATAATGATGATATAGAGATTTCAGAAAAAGATGTGAATATCCTTGAATTAAATAAAAATGATAAAAATAATAATGGTAATTATGTACCTTCTAGTAGCATGAAAAACACTAATATAGATGAAAATATTAAAGATGAATATGATAATCCTACTTTGCCTAAAAGTTGAAAATTTGTGCATAATCATCTTATTGATAAAATTATAAGTGAACCTGCTAGTGGTATACTAACAAAATCATCTCTTAAAAACGTGTGTAATAATTTGAAATTTGTTTCTCAAATTGAACCTAAATATTCATAAAGATGAAAATGATGAATTTTGGTTAATGTCAATGTAAGAATAATTGATACATTTTCAAAGAAATAATATTTCGACTTTAGTACCTAAATTGAAAGATAATATAATTATTGAAACTTGACTGGTTTTTAGAAATAAGAAAGATGAATCAGGAATTATTATTAGAAACAAAGCTAGATTAGTATCAAGGGGATATAATCAAGAAGAAAAAATTGATTATGAAAGAAACATATGCTCCCATTTCTGCATTAGAAATTATTCAAACATTGCTTGCATTTTCATGTTATAAAAATTTTCATTTATTTCCAATGGAGGTTAAAAGTGCTTTTCGTAATGGTTATATTTTTGAAGAAGTTTATGTTAAACAACCCTCTGATTTTTAAAATCATGAATTTTCTAATCCTGTTTATAAATTAGATAAAGCTTTATATAGGTTGAAGCAAGCACCTGGAGCATGACATGAAAGACTAAATAGAATTTTATTGAAAAATAATTTTACAAGAGATGAAATGGACAGTACCTTATTCATTAAGTTTCATGGAAAAGATATGCTAATTTTTCAAATTTATGTGGGTGTATTATTTTTTGTTCTACCAATGAAGATATGTGTAAGGAGTTTGCTACTTTTATACAAAAAAAATTGAAATGAGTATGATGGGCAAACTTAATTTCTTTTTGAGGTTACAAATTAAATAAAATAAGAATGAAATTTTCATAAATCAATCAAAGTATATTAGAAATCTTCCTAAAAGTATGGATTGGATAATACTAAACCACTTGGAACGCCTATAAGTACTTCACTTAAGCTTAATAAAGATGAACAAGGAAAATCAGTTGACATGAAATTATATCGAGGTGTGATTGGTATCTTACTTTATTTAATAGCTAATAGGCCGGATATTATGTTTAGTGTTATCAATGTGCACATTTTTAAGACAATCCTAAAGAATCTCATTTATGTGCCGTAAAACGTATTTCTTGATATCTCATTAGCATAATTGATTTAAGATTAAGGTATCCTCGATTTACTTCATTTGATTTTGTTAACGAAAATGCATTTTATCCCTAATTGATTAAATTAGTTTAATTAATGTACATATTAGTTTAACTTAATATATTGATTTTGATGATTCCAAACATATTTTTATTAGGTTATTCTATAGATATTTATTATTGTATAATCTTGTTTATATACCATGATATACATATATTTATTACATATCTATTCTGACTGGTTTATATCTATTTGCACGACTTAACATACCTCGACTTTACACAACGACATATCCGAGTAAAGGTATTCACGTGTATTGCACATTTTCACTTGACACATTAGGCACACATGCATATTTCTTGATCTATGATTTTTAATTGTGTGACTAATTAATTGTGAGCATAATAGTTTTCTAAAAATGAAATTATATTATTTTTACTGAAAATAGCTTTTTAAATAAAATTGGTGTAACTTTGTTTAAAATGGAGCTCTTAGTTTTAAAACAATTTTTGGATTTTTTTTATATATAATTTTTTTAGAAAACATGTTTTTGGATTGGTTATTGCCTTTAACCATCAATTAGAAGCTTTCTAGCTTTAGGCGCCACCTGTAGGATTGGATGTAAATTGTATTTCATTAGGAAGATTCTTGCTTATGACCTTTTAAGACTTGATAAGAACTTTCGTCCTTTAGTGACCATATGGAGATTTTATATTTACTTATTACTTTTAGTTAGGTGACTTAACTGTTAGTTTAAGTCTTTTAGCTTCTGCCGGTTTGACCTTATAGACCCTTAGCTGTTGGAGTGTTTCCTTGCCATTGTTCTGTATGAGTTTTGACCGTCCTTTGACAACCTCTTACTGCTGTGTTATCCGCCCACGGTATTGTTTTTTTCAAACCATAAATTGTTTTGGTCACTTTTCAAAACGTCGACGTTGAATTCCTGTAGCCCATATCTGTTAGTACCGCTAGGCCAAAACAGTACTGGACATATCAGATTTTCGTACCTAACATATCAATTTTTTTTTTTCGTTTTTTTTAAGTGTCCTTGAAGCTTTAAGATTTAAGCTTTAAGTGTTAGCCCATATCTGTTAGTACCTGGCATATCAAACTTTCGACTAGTGCTACACCAGCTATATATATAGCCTCTTGTCCTTTTGTTTTTTTAATGAGTTAATGTTACCAAATCTGCTGTACACGGTTTTGACCTCACATGGGCTTTTAATATTTTCTAGTGCTTCTAGGATTTGACCCTTTAGTCACTTCATTACATAACTTTCGGACAAAGAGATTTTGTTTATTTTTTTTAACTTTTGGCCATACTCATTTATTGAGTACTGTCTTTTCTCAATAGACCTTGAGCCGTGCGTCGTTATGTGCAATCTTTGGGCACCAACTGTTAATTTTTTTTAATATATAAATAAATTTATATATGCTTTAACGATTTATTTAACATAGAATAAAATTTTTTTTGGCTTGCTGTCAAACTTTGTACTCTTATCAAATGAGGTTGACAATTCAGTCTAAATGAATCAAAATATTATTTTTATTAGATTCAATTTAAAAAATTCATTTCAAAATGTATTTCTCTCTTTTGGTCTAACATATTTTGCAGGAATCTTTTTAAGATATCAAAAGAACTCATTTTCAGTCCAACCTTACACACCTTGGATATTATCTCTTGGACTAACCTTTTCTTGACAGAAAATATATGGGTCATCTACCTAGCCACTCTCAATCACATATGTTTTCAGATTACCACTTTTGTGCTACAACAACTATATTCTTATGGAGAAGATACATATGAAGATTTGGATATCAGAGTTGCAGATTTTTTTCTGCTATCTCCTCTCAGCAAAATCAGGAGCAATTAATGCTAAAAAATACATGTGTCTAACAGCTAGTTTTTGGAAGACACATTTAAAGCTTTCAAAGAGCTGCATTGAAGATTCATCTGCTAAAATCAGAATATTATCAAGAATTAAAAAGATTATTGATAGCATTTATTCTACTCACCTACATATTCAAAGAGAGCAATTAATCTAATTATCTGCTCAATCATTGAAGAAGAAGACTTGTGCCTACTTCAACATCAGTTATTCAAGTCTGATTAAGGAAGGAGAAACTCAGATTACAATTTTTTTTGAGTTTCAGTATTTTACCTTGTACTAGAAAATTCAGATTTGTTGTGAAGCTTTGTTGAAGCTTCGGTTTGTACCGGTAATTGGTTCCTACCCATAAGTGGGCCACGGGGTTTGAAGCTCGGAGTTAGCTTGCAAACAGTTGTACGCGGTGGTTTGATCCTACCCACAAGTGGATCAGATTTTGTGAAGCGCAAAGGAGACGGGGGCTCTAGGCGCGTGGACGTAGGCCGGGATTTGGCCTAACCACGTTAAATTTCGGTGTCATTTAATTTCAGCACATTTATTTATTTATTTGCACATGCCTGCTTGAGTTAATATTTTCAGCACACTTTATTGCAAATAAATTATTTCCGAAATTTGACTTAATAAATTTTCAAGGTTAAAATAATCATTTCTGAATTAAATAATTAATTTCAGAATATCACCTTATATTAAATACGAAAATTAATTTATTATATCTAGTGAGTTAAAATCCGCATCTCTAGTTGTTTAAATTATTTTGTTGCATTTATTTGATATTGTTAAATTTATTCTTTATAGTTTTATTAATCTGAAATTTGTCTAAGTGATTTAAAATTCAATATTTTTCTAAAATCTTATTTTAACATAAAGTTTGTAAATACTCAATTCACGCCCCTCTTGAGTATAATCTGGGCAACAATTGGTATCAGAGCTAGTGCTCTTCTTGTCTTAAGATTTAACAATCTTAGAGTTAAAGATCAATGGCATATGTCACTACATCTCTTGGTGAAGGTCAATCTATTTTTAAACCTCCTCTATTTTCTGGAAAAGATTATAGTTATTGGATAAATAGAATTAATTATTTTATTCAGTCACATGATTATGAAGTTTGGAAAGTTGTCATGAATGGTCCCTACATTCCTATTAAAATGGTAAATAATGCTTCTGTCCCTAAAGAAGAAAATGAATGGAATGAAGTTGATATTAAAAAAATTCAAATAAATGCTAAAGCTATGAATATTTTGCATTGTGCACTTGATGTAAATGAGTATAACATAATTTGTTGTTGTGAATCTGCTAAAGAAATTTGGGATAGACTAGAAGTTACATATGAAGGAACTAGTCAAGTCAAGGTGGATAAAATCAGCATGCTTGTTCATAACTATGAGCTTTTTAAAATGAAAGCAGATGAAACTATCTCTGATATGTTTGCTAGATTTTCAAATATTATAAATGGATTGAAATCTCTTGGTAAATCTTATACTGATTCTAAATTAGTGAGCAAGATTATCAGGTCATTACCATCTGCTTATATGACAAAGAAGCTGGCAATCAAAGAAGCTATACGAGAAAGACATATCTCTCTTGATGAACTATTGGGCTCCTTAATTACTCATGAAATGGAACTCAAAGAACTTGCTAAAGATGAGAAACCCAAGGCCAGCAAAACTATTGCTTTCAAATCCATTGAGGAAGAAGAAGAAAGTGAGGAAGCTGATGATGATGAAGATGGTGACATAGCACTTCTTACCAGAAAATTCAAAAAATTTCTTGACAAAAAGAAGGGACTGTCTGGAAAATACAAGAAATTCTCTTCAAAGAAGGCACATGAAGGAAAGTCATCCTCCAAGTTTGAACCAAAATGTTATAACTGTAAAGAGTTAGGCCATATTTGACCTAACTGTTCCAAAGCCAAAGAAGGGAAGAATGACAGAAAAGAGAAAAGAAATGAAAAATACAAAAAGGCCATGAAAGCTACTACTTGGAGTGATAGTGATGAAAGTAGCAACGATGAAGATTCAAGTGATGGAGAAGTTGCAAATCTTTGCCTAATGGAAAATGATGATGAGGTATCTTCTAATTTTAATTCAGATAGTGAATATGAAACTTCAAATGATCATGATGAACTTCAAAATGCTTTTGATGAACTTTTTTATAATTTTGATGAACTTAAAACTAAATATATCAATCTTAAAAAGATACATTCCTCTTTATCACATAAATATGATTCTCTCCTTGAAAATATAGAAGTAATGAAATCTGAAAATAAGTCTATAAAATCTGAAATGGCAAAACTAAAAATTAAAGAATCATCTAGTCATTTTTCTGAAAATGAAAAATTGAAACTTAAAATTAAGGATTTAACTTGGTGTCTTGAAAAATTTGTAAATGGAGAAAAAAATTTGAATTTGCTACTTGGAAACCAAAGGTGGATGTATGATAAGGCTGGAATTGGATATAATGAAAAAGAAAATGAGAAAAGTTTTGAAAATTACTCTAAAAATATTGGAAATTCATTATGTACATATTGTGGAAGACATACCCATTTCTCAAATTTTTGCAAATATAGATTTTCTACCAAAGTGGCATGGATTCCTAAAGAGACTCCTATTTTTGCTAACCCGTATGGACCCAACACATTTTGGGTACCAAAAGAAAAGTTATTTAAATATTGATTGTAGGTTTGTTTTAGAGCTGGTTCGATCAAATCAAAATGGTTCTTAGACAGCGGGTGTTCAAGACACATGACGGGTGACAAAAGTAAGTTTTCTAGCTTGATTGCCAAAGATGGAGGTCTAGTCACATCCGGAGACAATTCCAAAGGCAAAATCATTGGCATAGGTAATGTTGGTAAGGATCCCTCTCCTTGCATTGAAAACGTTCTTTTAGTTGATGGTCTTAAACATAATTTAATTAGTATTAGCCAATTGTGTGATAAAGGTTATAATGTTATATTTAAAGAAGATTACTGTCTAATAAAAAATGTTAAAGATAATAATGTTGTGCTTGTTGCTTCTAGACATGAAAATGTTTATACTCTCGATTTTGATAATTTGTCACAACAAGATGTTAAGTGTTTAGCTGCCCTAAATGATACTTGTTGGTTATGGCATAGAAGACTAGGTCATTCCAACATGGAACAACTTAATATTTTGTCCAAAAATGAGTTAGTAAGAGGGCTTCCCAAAATGAAGTTTATTAAAGATAAATTGTGTAATGCATGTCAATTTGGAAAACAAACCAAAAATTCTTTTAAAAAGAAAAAAAAGATATATCAACAAATAGGCCTTTAGAATTACTACACTTAGACTTATTCGGTCCTAACAAAGTTGCTAGTTTAGGTGGAAAATATTATGCTCTTGTTATTGTTGATGACTATTCTCGATTTACATGGGTTTTCTTTCTTACTCATAAAAATGATACACACTCTATTCTTGCTAAATTTTGTAAGAAAATTCAAAATGTAAAAGGTTGCAATATTGTCTTCATAAGAAGTGATAGAGGAAGAGAATTTGATAACAAAGATGTTGAATTATTTTGTGATGAAAATGGTTTTGAACATAATTTTTCTACACCAAGGACACCTCAACAAAATGGTGTAGTAGAAAGAAAGAATAGATGTTTACAAGAAATGGCTAGAACTATGCTAAATGAACATAACCTACCGAAATATTTTTGGGCGGAAGCTGTTAATACATCTTGTTATGTAATAAATAGAACTATTGTTAGAAAAGGTTTAGATAAAACTCCTTATGAAATATTGAAAAATAAAAGACCAAATATTGGTTATTTCAAGGTTTTCGGAAGCAAATGTTTTATTTTAAATGATAAAGATAATTTGGGAAAATTTGATGAAAAATCTGATGAAGGTATTTTTCTTGGGTATGCACTTTATAGTAAAGCATATAGAGTTTTTAATAAAAGGACCCTAGTTGTTCAAGAATCAATACATGTATCTTTTGATGAATCTAACTCTCTCACTAAAAACTACAAATATGATGATGAGGTTCTAGATCTAAATAAGTCTATTAATGAAGAAAACTTTACTTCTAATATTGATAATTCTATTAATAATGAAAGGACTCCAAATAAAGATAAAAATGATAATGATTCTAGTTTACCTAAAAATTGGAAATTCGTTAATAATCATCCTTTTGAAAATATTTTAGGAGAACCTTCAAGTGGTATTCTTACAAGATCCTCCTTAAAGAATGTTTGTAATAATTTAACTTTTGTGTCAAAAATTGAACCAAAAGATTTAAATGAAGCCGAAAAAGATGAGTTTTGGTTGTTAGCTATACAAGAAGAATTGTTACAATTTGAGCGAAATAATGTTTGGTCACTTGTTCCTACACCCAAAGACAAAACTATTATTGGAACTAAATGGGTTTTTAGAAATAAAAAGGATGATGGCGGATTGATTATAAGAAATAAAGCTAGACTAGTTGCACAAGGTTTCAACCAACAAGAAGGTATTGATTTCGATGAATCTTATGCCCCCGTTGCTAGATTAGAAGCCATTCGTATGTTACTAGCATATGCTTGTTATAAAAATTTTAAATTATTTCAAATGGATGTGAAAAGCAATTTCTTAAATGGTTTTATAAGTGAGGATATATATGTTAAGCAACCTCCCGATTTTGAAAATCCCAAATTTCCAAATCATGTTTATAAACTAAATAAAGATTTATATGGATTAAAACAAGCACCAAGGGCTTGGTATGATAGGTTAAGTGGATTTTTACTTGAAAATGATTTTGTGAGAGGAAAAATGGATTCCATTCTATTCATAAAAATTCTTAACAATGATATGCTTCTTGTACAAGTGTATGTTGATGATATTATATTTGGATCCACAAATGAAAATTTATGTAAAGATTTTTCAGAATTTATGCAAAGAGAATTTGAAATGAGTATGATGGGTGAGTTAAAATTCTTTTTAGGCTTACAAATTAAGCAAACTAAAAATGGCGTCTTTATCAATCAATCTAAATATATTAAAGATCTTTTAGTAAAATATGGTTTAGAGAATGGTAAAGCACTTGGTACACCTATGAGCACCTCTATAAAGTTAGATATTGATGACAAAGAAAAATCTGTTAATACTACCCTATATCGTGGCATGACTGGTAGTCTACTATATTTAACTGCTAGTAGACCAGATATTATGTTTAGTGTATGTTTATGTGCTCGTTTTCAAGCCAATCCTAAAGAATCCCATTTGTGTGCCGTAAAACGCATATTTAGATATTTAATTGGTACTAAAAACTTAGGATTATGGTATCCTAAAAGTACGTCGTTCGAACTAGTAAGTTATTCCGATGCAGATTTCGCGGGTTGTAGAATTGATAGAAAAATCACTAGTGGTACATGTCATTTCTTAGGACACTCAGTAGTTTCTTGGTTTAGTAAAAAGCAAAATTCAGTTGCTCTTTCCACGGTCGAGGCAGAATATATTGCCGCTGGTAGCAGTTGTGCTCAAACATTATACATGAAACAACAATTAGAAGACTTCAAAATATTCTTTCACAATACTCCAATCTTTTGTGATAATACAAGCGCTATATGTTTGACAAAAAATCCTATTCTACACTCTAGAACAAAGCATATTGAAATTAGACATCATTTTTTACGCGATCACGTTCAAAAAGGTGATGTACGCATATAATTTATTTCTACGGATCTTCAATTAGCCGATATTTTCACAAAACCATTATCTGAAGATCGTTTTACCTTTATCCGGCGTGAACTCGGTATGGCATGTATAAATGACTTAAAATTATAAATTTTTTTTATCTTCACAACCTTCCAAAAACATCTTATCACAAGTAGACACACTTTAGTATCTTTATCACTAACTGCCAATTCACTATTCCTATATATACATATATGAGCTCCTCCTCTTCACTCACAAATCACGAAGTCCTTCTATGTTATTTGGATTGGAAAACAACCCGGGGTTTATACTACTTGGGCAGAATGTGAGCTTCAAATAAAAGGTGTAAGTAACGCTAAATTCAAAAAATATCCCTCATATTCCGAAGCTCTTAATGCCATAGCTCTCTCTCCTCCATTTGCCCCTTGGGTGAAACCTCCTTCATGGCCATTTGTCTGGCCTCCAAATATGTAGTCACATGCCTCTACTTCTAATGAAAATGTTGCTTGCTCAACCTCCCAAAACAGTGCTGAAAATTCTATCAAAGTTGTTGTTGAGAAAATCACGATTGAGGGAAACACTAAAGATGTGTGTCATCTTGTTAACAACCTTAAGCTGTAATCTTATATGAATATGTTGTTGTTTTTCAATTTTATCTCTTGCTCATTATTTGATGTTATCTATTTCTTCAAATATATGTTATGTAAGATTATTATGTTAAATATGTGCCTAGTTAAATATTCATGGTATTCCTTTATGTCTCTTACAATTTATGGTTATATCCCGTGCATGAAATATTTCTGATAGGCGGAGATATTCTTTTTACTGGTGACACTGAATTTATAAGAAAATCTTTTTGATAATGTCAAAAGGGGGAGAAGTATGTTTGATTCACTCATTTGTGCTTAATTTATTCATTATATAAATATAGGTGAATCATTGTTTGTCATCATCAAAAAGGGGGAGATTGTTAACGAAAATGCATTTTATCCCTAATTGATTAAATTAGTTTAATTAATGTACATTTTAGTTTAACTTAATATATTGATTTTGATGATTCCAAACATATTTTTATTAGGTTATTCTATAGATATTTATTATTGTATAATCTTGTTTATATACCATGATATACATATATTTATTACATATCTATTCTGACTGGTTTATATCTATTTTCATGACTCAACATACCTCGACTTTACACAACGACATATCCGAGTAAAGGTATTCACGTGTATTGCACATTTGCACTTGACACATTAGGCACACATGCATATTTCTTGATATATGATTTTTAATTGTGTGACTAATTAATTGTGAGCATAATAGTTTTCTAAAAATGAAATTATATTATTTTTACTGAAAATAACTTTTTAAATAAAAATGGTGTAACTTTGTTTAAAATGGAGTTCTTAGTTTTAAAACAATTTTCGGATTTTTTTTATATATAATATTTTTAGAAAACATGTTTTTGGATTGGTTATTGCCTTTAACCATCAATTAGAAACTTTCTAGCTTTAGGCGCCACCTGTAGGATTGGATGTAAATTGTATTTCATTAGGAAGATTCTTGCTTATGACCTTTTAAGACTTGACAAGAACTTTCGTCCTTTAGTGACCATATGGAGATTTTATATTTACTTATTACTTTTAGTTAGGTGACTTAACTGTTAGTTTAAGTCTTTTAGCTTCTGCCGATTTGACCTTATAGACCCTTAGCTGTTGGAGTGTTTCCTTGCCATTGTTCTGTATGAGTTTTGACCGTCCTTTGACAACCTCTTATTGTTGTGTTATCCGCCCACGGAATTGTTTTTTTTTTCAAACCATAAATTGTTTTGGTCACTTTTCAAAACGTCGACGTTGAATTCCTGCAGCCCATATCTGTTAGTACCGCTAGGCCAAAACAGTACTGGACATATCAGATTTTCGTACCTAACATATCAGTTTTTTTTTTTCGTTTTTTTAAGTGTCCTTGAAGCTTTAAGATTTAAGCTTTAAGTGTTAGCCCATATATGTTAGTACCTGGCATATCAAACTTTCGACTAGTGCTACACCAGCTATATATATAGCCTCTTGTCCTTTTGTTTTTTTTAATGAGTTAATGTTACCAAATCCGCTGTACACGGTTTTTACCTCACAGGGGCTTTTAATATTTTCTAGTGCTTCTAGGATTTGACCCTTTAGTCACTTCATTACATAACTTTCGGCCACAGAGATTTTGTTTATTTTTTTTAACTTTCGGCCATACTCATTTATTGAGTACTGTCTTTTCTGAATAGACCTTGAGCCGTGCGTCGTTATGTGCAATCTTTGGGCACCAACTGTTAATTTTTTTAATATATAAATAAATTTATATATGCTTTAACGATTTATTAAACATAGAATAAAATTTTTTTTGGCATGCTGTCAAACTTTGTACTCTTATCAAATGAGGTTGACAATTCATTCTAAATGAATCAGAATATTATTTTTATTAGATTCAATTTAAAGAATTCATTTGAAAATGTATTTCTCTCTTTTGGTCTAACATATTTTGCAGGAATCTTTTTAAGATATCAAAAGAACTCATTTTCAGTCCAACCTTACACACCTTGGATATTATCTCTTGGACTAACCTTTTCTTGACAGAAAATATATGGGTCATCTACCTAGCCACTCTCAATCACATATGTTTTCAGATTACCACTTTTGTGCTACAACAACTATATTCTTATGGAGAAGATAAATATGAAGATTTGGATATCAGAGTTGCTGATTTTTTTCTGCTATCTCCTCTCAGCAAAATCAGGAGCAATTAATGCTAAAAAATACATGTGTCTAACAGCTAGTTTTTGGAAGACACATTTAAAGCTTTCAAAGAGCTGCATTGAAGATTCATCTGCTAAAATCAGAATATTATCAAGAATTAAAAAGATTACTGATAGCATTTATTCTACTCACCTACATATTCAAAGAGAGTAATTAATCTTATTATCTGCTCAATCATTGAAGAAGAAGACTTGTGCCTACTTCAACATCAGTTATTCAAGTTTGATTAAAGAAGGAGAAACTCAGATTACAATTTTTTTTGAGTTTCAGTATTTTACCTTGTACTAGAAAATTCAGATTTGTTGTGAAGCTTTGTTGAAGCTTCGGTTTGTACCGGTAATTGGTTCCTACCCATAAGTGGGCCACGGGGTTTGAAGCTTCGGAGTTAGCTTGCAAACAGTTGTACGCGGTGGTTTGATCCTACCCATAAGTGGATCAGATTTAGTGAAGCGCAAAGGAGACGGGGGCTCTAGGCGCGTGGACGTAGGCCGGGATTTGACCGAACCACATTAAATTTCGGTGTCATTTAATTTCAGCACATTTATTTATTTATTTGCACATGCCTGCTTGAGTTAATATTTTCAGCACACTTTATTGCAAATAAATTATTTCCGAAATTTGACTTAATAAATTTTCAAGGTTAAAATAATCATTTCTGAATTAAATAATTAATTTCAGAATATCACCTTATATTAAATACGAAAATTAATTTATTATATCTAGTGAGTTAAAATCCGCATCTCTAGTTGTTTAAATTAATTTTTTGCATTTATTTGATATTGTTAAATTTATTCTTTATAGTTTTATTAATCTGAAATTTGTCTAAGTGATTTAAAATTCAATATTTTTCTAAAATCTTATTTTAACATAAAGTTTGTAAATACTCAATTTACCCCCCTCTGGAGTATAATCTGGGCAACAGATTTAATTAGTTATTCGGATGCCGATTTTGAGGGATGAAAAATCGAACGAAAAAGGACTAATGATATTTGTCATTTTCTTGTACACTCCTTCGTTTCATAGCTTAGTAAGAAATAAAATTATGTTGCATTGTCTACGACCGAAGCCGAATATATTACCGCATGTAGTTGTTGTGCTCAAACTTTATGTATGAAAAAAAAAGTTGAAGAATTTTAAGATTTTATGTGATAAAATCCTATTCAAAATTCTAACATCAAGCATATTGAAATTAGATATCATTTTCATAGAGATCATTTGCAAAAAGGTGATGTTAAACTTAAATTTGTGAGCATTGAAAATCAATTAGCGAATATTTTTACAAAACCCATTTAAGACGTTCGATTTTTCTATATTTAATGAGAGTCGGGAATTTCTTACCTGCATATATTATGTGATTTATAAATTTCTTACTTGTGTATATTTCTTTTTATAGGGGGCTTTTTTTTTACTCTTGAAAATGAATTTTGTGAAAAATATTTTCGATAATTTCAAAAGGGGAAGAAATATGTTTGATTCACGTTACATTATTTTAAATGCTTTAAATTCTTTATTTTATACATACTTGTGTATTATTGTTTCTCATCATCAAAAAGGGGGAGAATGTTAAATTATGTAGGACTTTATTTAATATTTTATGATAATAAACTTATTTATTATTTGTAATAATTTTTTTTGATAATAACAAATGCTACTAAATAATATTTTATTTACTTATTCAAACTATGCACATTATTTATAACTCACAATTTCTATTTTATATAAAGTTAGTGTGTAAATATTTACTTGACCAAGTTATTTCAAAGTTACATGTATTAACCTTTTTTACAAATATGTTATACTTGTATAATTTTTTACAATAATTTATTTTAGTATAATATGTTATTATATGTAATAATTGTAAAAAAATCATTTATTTAGTTTTGTTTTTTACCTATACACCATACTAGGGGTGTAAACGGGTCGGGTCTGGATCGGGTAAGGGTATATCCAGATCCGATCCAGGTATTTTTTTAGCGGATCGGGTCTTACCCGATTATTCGCCGGGTCTCAAAAAATGGATCCAGACCCGGATCCGTTAAGGACCCGGAGACCCGATCCGAATACCCGACCCGATCCGAATAGCTGTAGCCTAACTTACTATATATATATATATATATATATATATATATATATATAAACTGCTCTGCTCTTACATATATATAAACTATATAGTAACTTAGTGATATATAAACTATATAGTACTGCTCTGCTCTTACATATATATAAACTATATAGTAAGTTAGTGTAAGTAAACTGTAATATATATATAGTAAGTTAGTTTAAGTTTATATATAAACTGTTTATTACATATATATAAACTGTTATATGTATATAGTAAGTTAGTTTAAGTTTATATGTTAGTTTAAGTTTATAAGTTTATATGTTAGTTTAAGTTTATATATAAACTGCATATGTATATAGTAAGTTAGTTTAAGTTTATATGTTAGTTTAAGTTTATATATAAACTGTATATAACAGTTTATATATATAGTAAGTTACAGTTTTATATTATATACATATATAATATTATATATAAATATATATTTATTATATTATATATATACACATTCGGGTCGGGTCCTTATCGGATCGGGTCCTTATCGGATCGGAGTCATGTATATCCAGATCCGGTCCGTTAACTAATCGGGTAATCGGGTAATCGGATAATCGGGTCTATAAAATTTGCTCAGATCCGTTAATTCGGATCGGGTCCGGATCGGGTTCGGGTCCATACCCGGTCCATTGAGAGCCCTGCACCATACAAACCTATACTATATAAATCCGATTCAGTGAATTTAGCTTGGTGTAATAAAAGGGAGCTTGATCTGACAAGTCTACTTACTTCAAAGAGTTTCTGTATGGAAGAGAATTTATTCAATACCAAGATATGTACTGATTATGTGTTTCACTGGTGAATTGAAGATCTAGTTAATCTTTTTTGGGGTCAAATCTTTGTGTTTTTGATTTTTATTTCTCTCTCCTATATCACATGCCATTTCTCTCATATTTTAACCGTTAGTAATTTTTCTTTTTCATCACTTCTTTTAACCCTAATTTTATTTGTTTCATTTTTATTACTTATTCATTTTTGTTTCTTATTTTTTTTACTTGTTTTCGTTTTTCTTTATTTGCTTTTTTTTATGTACATCAATTTTCACGTTATTTTATTTCTACTCTATATTCTTAGGCAAATCAACTACTTATATTTCACTACAAAATGATGAGACCAAAGAAGTGCTGAAACAAGGACAAAACTCAAATCTTTAAAGCCTCACATATCACTCTCTCTTCTCAGCACTGTAACACACATACAACACCAAGTCTCTCTCTCTCTCTCTCTCCCCCCCCCCCCCCCCCCCCCCCCCTACTCAACACCCCCCCACTAATATATATATATATATTTGATCTTAAAACTATTAAAACTATTTTTTTTCAATTTTTTGTTATAAATTTTTTTATTCGGTCCAAAAATTTCAATTTAGTTTTATCATCATTTTTTATATACCAAGCTTCTTGTATATATATTCAATATTATTATGTTACCTATATTTATTCTCCCATACACATATATTAATTTTACATTAATTATTTTTATCAGATTGTATTTATCTAAAAATCTAACACATGTATATTTAGACTTACATTTTTTAAATACTATAAAATGCTATACAAGACATTAACACTCCTCTTTGTTTAGGATGTCCACGTGGCACGCATTATATCTGTCCTCCATTAATAACGCCTACACCCACACACACTCTCTCTCTCCCCTTCCACATATTGCGTCTCTTCCTTTCCACTGACCTACATATACTTTCATAGAGACTATTGCCATCCCATTATCTCCCCTTCCATCTTTTCTTTTTCTCTCTCCTATATTACTTCTTCATCTCTCCGCCCTTCCCCCTTCTCGAGTTTCTTTCTTTCTTTGTCTTCACCCAAAATCATCATATGTACCAAACAACACACACTCCAGGAAAAAAAGGGTTCTCAAAACAAATAAGTCGAGTTTTATATTTGCTTTTCTTTTTAGTTGTGGAGAGGAAAAAAAGGTGTTTAATTCTATGTTTATTTAGTTAACAATAGTTTGGGGTTTTTTGGGGTTGGGGTTGGGGTTGGGGTTTCATTTAGGGATTTGTTTGAGGTTTTCAACCATTTTCGTTATTTTTTAGTTTGTGTTGTGTCACATATATTCTGTTTTAGCATTTCAAAATATTATTCAGTGCATTGAAAATAATTTCTAAATGAAAGTTCTTTTAGTTTGCTGGATGTATAATATTTGGCATCACCTCATAATTAGAAAGAAAAATTAGGTGGATCTTCGATTTTAAGGTTTTATGTTGCTGGTCTTTGTGTTTAGGGTTTGATTTGTGGTTGTGTTTGGGTTTTGATTTGAAGTACCTTTTTTCTTACCAATAAATCTACATATAGATAAATGAGTTCCAACTCAAGTAACTATCTGTCTCTTGCTGAAAAATACTCAAATCGTCATTCACATAATCACATTGGCAATGGCATCTAATGTTCAATCTCGCTTCATCCGTATCTAAAGAAAGTAGAGAACACGATTCTCTATACACCTCTTACGTCATTTCACCTCTCGCCTTCTCGTATTGGAAAATGTGGTCACGGATATAGCTCTATTCAATGAACCAAAGGACGGACAAATAATGAACAATTGTATTAAAGGAGCTATTAGAATGATGGAACAACTGTTATAATATAAAAGTGATGAACTGTTTACAATCGTATATATTCAGAGAAGTATAGATGTTTTCTTTTCTTAGTTAACATGTGAAATAACCTACTGGGTTTTTTAAACTTCAACAATCGAAGTTCTCTTCATATGTTCAAATGCTGTTAATAACTTTGTAGGGAATCATATTAACGAAAAACAGTTTTCCATGGGACTTCATATGTTTATATTATTTTATTTGTTATGATTTATTTGTTTTAGGGATTTGCAATTTGTGGTGGAGGATTTTGACATTGGATATTTTTTCTTTAATTGGATTAGAGCTATTGAATTATTTGTCATATATTTATCTTTTTTAGTTGATTGGAGCTATTATTTTTAGGGATTTGCATTATATTTATCTCTTTTTTAGTAATGGATTGTTATTGTATTCGATGTTATTTTATTTGAGTTATAATTGTCTAAAAATACAAAATTATCAATTAAATATTTGTAAAAACGTAAAAATAACCCTAAAAAAATACGGGAGCTACCGCCCCCGAACCCCCGTCATTGGGTCATGCCCAACCCAGACTAAATTCCCGACTTCGCCACTCGGTGTTTAAGTTTGTGTATTTTTCATTTTTTTACCCATTGAGTGTCTTTTTTGTGTTTCAAATCTGTCATAATTTAGACATCACTTTTATTGAAAACGGAGACAATGCTGGCTCAGAAGCAAGAAGAGGAAGCAATAATCTCTAACTTCAACGAAACTGAACATGAAGGAAAGAGAGGAAGAGAGAGAAGAAGATCACATCAGTTTCAACTTCAAGAGCTTTTTTGGGCATGGTTGTTCAGTTTGGGACGTTTGACTAATGTTGGTGTTGATTTTTATTACAGGTTCACATCCACATTTTTTGGGTGATTTTCCTAAATTTTTTGTTTATGATTTTGTTACAAGGCGTCCTATTAATCAAAATAATTTTATTCTTCCATGATCTATTTGTGTTGAATATTGAATGTTATAATTTTTGGTAATATAAACGTGTTAATTTTATTTTTAATATACACATGTTAAGTTTATGTATAGATTAATTTATAAGATATATAACAAAATAATATATTTTAGACAAATAAAATGCTATACAAGCAATTTATATCACCTTATCAGTTAGGCCATCCATGTAGGACTGTGTAATTTCATTTCTCTCTCCTCTCATTATCTTAAAGATTTGTTTACATTTTTCTCCAAGAAAAAAAAAATCTTTGGCTTACCTCTGTGAGTGTTTCTCTCCCTTACGTCTCCATTTATTACTCATTATGTCTCTTAACTCTTCTCACCCCCCTCTCACGCTTTCTCTCCCTCCCTCCCCTTATTTGGCTATAAATCTTATCATCATCTCCACACCCCTCTTAATCGTTTCTATTCCCTCATCAATTTTTAAATCTCAGGTATGATGCATATTTCAGATTTTCTAATTTTTATTTGTTGAATTAGTAAATCTATATTAAGTGTTACACATAATTATATGATCTTCTGCGCTGCATCACACAACAGATCCGGGTTCTTTATCTCTATGTTTTTACCCTAGATCTTTTGCAACACATGACTTAGCTGAGATATGTTAGTTTTGGTTGCACCATTCAAGCTATCTATGAAATCTATTAGTTTTCGGTGGTTTTGGGTGTGATGTGTTGGAGAGAGAGAAAGTAAAAATGTCATGATTGATTTGTTTATTTAGTAAAATATATTTGTCTTCTATGAAATAAAAGATGAAAAATGGTCTTTATATTAATTATCCATTAAATACAGTATATTATCTCGAAGCACGTCTGCATCAATATCCATCTATTGCCTACAAAATCTTTTATTAATGCATTTGATTTGGTGTGATCATGTTAAAAATCAATGTTATACTTATATAAAAAAATCAATGTTATATCTCATCTCCTCCTGATGAAAAGGGTCGTAAAAGGGAAATAATGCACCTGTCTTTCAATTCGCTATTTCATTAAGCTGAAATGAAATACAATACAACTTTTGTAAAAGAATAATGAATATTTTTTATACGTATTTTTTAAATCTTAACATTTTTTTTCTTTATATATATTTAAAGAGGATACTAATGAATTCAGTGGGTTTGAATTATTACTGCATAACATACATCTGTAATATATGGTAGATTTTAGTAGTGGGTGTGCCCTTGGTTGAAGAATAGAAATTGTTATCCCACTATAAAGGTTTAGTTTTACTCAAGTGACTCCAATGGTTAACGTTAATTTGTTGTACAAATTTTCTCTCGAGATAAATAGTTGACCAACACATGTCAATCTTTTTCTAGCCATGCACTTTACGAGTTCCTAGACTAAATTGTGATTATCTATTTTGCCTTCTAATTAGAATAAAAACAAGAAAAATCACGGGCTGAATACACCGTGACCCACTCACGATCACTTTAAATTATGGTTTATAGTAGGGCAAGATATTCTATCTATTCCCACCTTCCTTCTTGATAGGGAAAGCAGTAGTATGGATGCATAAAACGTGTAGTACTATAATTAACTAAACTGTTTTTAATGTAATATTCAAATTCTAGAAACTTTATACCAAGAAAACTACGCATAGTATGGTGTGCTTAAAAATGACATAATATCATATTTAAAACTTTAGGAGTTTGGTTTCATTGTATGAGTATTATAGTGTGGGGTGGGGGTTCAATAATTTTGAACATGTAGTGTACGATCCCTATATTGCCATATAATACTAAATGTGTGGTAATGTATTTGTCTATAATTGTTATCTATATCTCTATACTATTACTACTATAAAACGCAATGCAAGGAGTTAAATCCCTCAACAAATAGACTATCCATTTCATCTGCCCTCATGAACAGGGATATCCATGTCAGCAACCCTATTTACCCTATTCGCGCAACTGATTTGATGATTTGGCCGTCAAATGCACCCGATTTAGCGATTTGGATGTCAATTTTATTGTCATAGAGATTCGATTTGGCTCTCAGTTATATGTTTCAAATTCCACCATCCCTTCACCTCCAATGTTAATTACTTCCTTAGAGTTAACATCACCCCTTCATTATGGACACTCGAATTCTCGCAATAAAGAGTTGACAGATACATGTTTGGTAATGGGATATGTAAAGTCAAATAGGCAATCAATATATTTTCAGGGAAATCATAGGTATGATCACCATTTTGTGAAGAAACATTTGCTAGGATTATCAAAGTTCGTATAATCAAACCCCTGCTGGAGCATCGGAGCAAGTATGTTTTCCCATTTCTTAGTTTATATATTGCAATGTTTAGTTTGTTGGGGGTGATTACGAGGTGTTTGAACATGTATGAATTTGATACATATAATATTCACTAGCTTTTTTAAATTAGTTATAAAGTGACTATAAATAAGCAGAGTCATGGGAGTGTTGTCATAACGAACGTGTTTTAAGGATGACTATTTTCCTTGTAAAAATAGTGTCCAATAGGTGTTTAATGAAATGTGTGAAATAACACCTACCCTATACATCTTTGAGAAGACATGAACGTCCCCCCGTGACTGACGATTGGACCTCACCATACCCAAATCTGATTGAAATTCCATTTTAACTCTACATCTTAAAATATGATATGATTCTTAATTTCTTGACTCATAATTTCAATGTTTTATAAATATGGTATCATTCTTACGCATATTTAATTTAATGTTTACCCAAAAATTTTCACCGACTTTAAATGCTTTCGTTTCTCCATTAGACCGCTTGCCTTGCGACCAACAATATTTTACAACAAAGAATATGGAAGCAATATTTTATACCAAATACTATTTAAGCAAGGGTTCAAATATAATGTTTATTTACAGTTTTTTTGTGGCTTATACTACCTCTTCTTATATTTTTTTAACGCAATTTTGTTATCATTTTGGCTTTAGTTCATTACTCTGTTTTTTTCTGTTAGTTCAATCTCATATTTTATGTTCTATTAGTTGGATTTTTTGTTTCTCTGACTCACAATGTTTTGGTTTTTATTTTTTTTGTTCATTTGTTATTTATTGTGATAACAGTTGTGTTATTTTTTGTCTAGCTGACTCATAGGTAGAAGACCCCACTACCCACAATCGTTCTATAAGTATTTCATTAATATATTTTTTATTATTGGGTACATTATTTTTTAGGATATATTTTTATTATATTATGGTTCATTTGGTTGCTGGGATTTGGGTTTATATTTTTGTGACAAAAATTTCATTTCTTCCTTTTCTAATTTATTTAGTGTAAAAAAAATGTGTTGGTTTGGTTGCCCATTATTAAGTTTGGATGATATGATAGGTTTTGAGTGTCGAGGGATATCATGAGTTCTTTTAGAGTTGTAGGAAATTGTAATATACACATGTTGTATGGATTAGAAAACTGGGAGAAAAGAACTTTCCTCATATAATGTAATGACTGGTTGGAATCATGTTTCCTCGCTACTGTTATTTTGGCTCCATGGCCACAACTCTCTTATATTCTCGACCCAATTACGCTATTCGTAAAAAATGGTTCTTCTTTTTCGTCGTCCAATTAGATCTCATCCATTAGGACTTGATTGCTTCAAGATGTTTGGAAATTTTTAGACTCATCCAACATTGTTATGCAATAATCCTTATAGTCTATGTTGGTGTACTTAAGTTGTTGGATAATGGGAATTTGACTTTTTAGCTCTTAAGCCCTAATCTTTAGGGGGTTTGTTTTAATTGAATTTCAAAGCACTTTTGGGTTTTCATTGCAAATATTTACTAATCATGATGTTTTTTCCCCTAACGTTCTATTATAGAAGTGTTGGTTATATTTTATTTGTTTTTTTGCTCTCATGTAAGTGTGACAAGTCTTTAAGGCATCGAGTCTGTGAGTAAGTCTAATTTATCCTTGTATTGAGACTTATATCATAATGGACTTGTGTGTCTAGGTCGTTCGAGGTTTTTCTTATTTTCCTTATACATCGTGGCATTATGATTTATTTCTTTATTTTATTCATGCACATATTACCTAGACGCATTCTTAAGGGAAGATAAAATTGGTAATTTCTTTACACAACATTTGGTTTAAATTGGTTCATGATCAAAGTGGCTAAATTTTTAATTTGATTTAATTAAAATTTTAAAATTTTGTCTATAATCCTAGAACTGGCGCATTTCTCACTTATAAAAATTCTTATCTTCTCTAAGCTCACTACAAGAAAAAAAATTGCACAACATACAATGTATGTCGCTGAAAGTTAGAAATGTGTTGCTAAAAGGTGTTGTTGTCCGGGAAAGTCTTTGGCGACATAGTAGGATCATGTTTCCAAAAGTATACTTTTTGGAACACACATTTATATTTCCAAAAGTATTTTATTTTTTCTTGAATTTATAACAAAATATATTATTTATGTTGCTTAAGGTCACTCAATAGCGAAAAAATATTATGTTACCAAAAAGTAACCTTTCAGCTATAAAAATGATGTCGCAAAATGTAATGTAAATGACATATGGAAAGACCTTCGGCGATAAAAAATCGTGTTGCCAAAAGTATGCCTTTTAGCAACACAGTTATTACGTTAAAAAAAAGTATGATTTCGGCATTGTGTTGTCGAAGGTATACCTTTTGGCAACACAGTAACTGTGTTGCCGAAGGTATACTTTCAGCATCCCAAATGTTAGTTGCTAAAGATATACCTTTCAACAACACATTTGCCTTGTTGTCAAAAGTTATGTTGCCAAATGTAATTGGTTTATTTCCAATTATTTTTTCATAAAAACCCATTGAAAACACTTTTAAACCTATGAAATTTACATTAAAACTCACAACATAAAATGAGCAAATTATAATCCAAAATCACATTGCGTATTTTGATACATACTGTGGCCATCCCGAGGGGGGCTAGGGGTCTTCCCCATTCTCTCACGCCTATCCGCGGGATTGCACCTCTTTTCAGGGCGCTCGGTCATCGTCAATGTGGGGTAATATGTAGAGATAGAGTCTCAAGCCTATTTTGCACAAAACAGGTAAAAACAATGTTGCCGCCTCGAGAGAGCGACATTAAGGACAATACTAATGCTTGCGAAACCAAGTAGTTCAAAGGTACAGGGACTAAGTTATGGAATGAGAAGGTGTTCGGAACCCATCTCGCCCTTTTAGTTTTTCACGGGCATGTGTTAATATTCTCCTGTTAAACTCTGTGAAGTGTGTGCATATGTTCGTAATATAAATGTTGAATGGAATCGTTCAACTCCCGTCCTGAAAAAAGGCGGAGTGAGTTTATCCTTAGGAATGCTCCCAAAATAATAATTCAAAATATAATGTAAGTATTTGACGAATCACAAATCGTTATAGAAGAAAGAATGTGTACATCAGATAAGATATAAGCATGCAAGAATATGAAATCCATTAAGAATATAGACATAATAAAAATAATATAACAAATGAGCATAAGGGAGGACTCGAATCTGGCATCAAAGTCCATGTAGTTCAAAGATAAGATAGGATGGGGTTTAACCCATAAATTCAAACATGGGATTATCTTATGTCTATGTAGAGATACACGTGCTTTAAGTGTGAGAATGTGGAGTGAGAATCCCTCTTTTAGAATTTATAAGTAAACCTTCTATTTTATTTTTGGGGTTTTTTATGAAAATAATATATGCGCAAATACTACTAATAAAAGTTTGAGATTATGGTATGTGATGTAATGAAATAAGATGCGAAAGTAGGAATGAAATAATTAATTCTAAAATAAGAGAATTTAAAGACAAAGATGGAGAATTGGACCTCCTTATGAAGACTTAAAGTGGATCTTAATTGTAGATGTGCTGATCTCATAATGAGGTGATGGTGGCATAAGGAGATGAGGGGGGGGGGGGGGGGGGGGGGAATTTACTAAATGAATTATGAAAAAAGATGGAAGGAGTGTGGAAACTGGGCTTTTTAGGAGGGAAACCACTCTGAATTCTAGAGAATGTTCTCTGAATTACTAAGACGAATGTTCAGGGGTGCCTTTCAAAGTGAGGTCTTGGTCTCTATTTATAAGGCCAAGGGGGTACCCATCAAAAGGGTCCTAGATCTGCCTATCATCGTAAAACCCTAGACACACTCTCGATAGACTAGGTTTGGGGGTGCCCTTCGGCAGTCCGGGTTAGGTTTTAAAAAAAAGGTTATAAAATGCAAATCGTAACTCAGAATCACGCTCAAGATAGATCGTTGGAAAGGGTATTCAGATCCATTTTAAAATTTATTGAGCCACTCATGGGTTAGGAGTTTACCAAGGTCCAATGGGCCCGGAAGCACCCATTGGTCACTAGATAGGAATTTTTTGGAGGAAATTGGATCGATCAGTTGGAAAGGATATTTAGTGTATTTCGAGATTTCATTCAACTTCGCTTGGTTCGGAGAGTTGATCAAGGTTAAACGGGGTGCGAAATCCCTCGGTGACCCTATGAGTAAAATGGGTCATTCGTCTGTGCCGTAAGGATGATTCATGCATGGGGCAAACCATTTCAAAGTGGATTCAGAACCCCCCGGTGGCCTCCAGATTAATTTTTAGGGTAAAACGGACCATTCATCCATACTATAAGGCCAATTAATGAACTGGGTAGATCGTTGGAAAGGGGTTCAGAGCCCTTTAAATATTTATTGAGATTTCGCTTAGATAAAAAAGTTAACAGGAGTCAAATGGGGCTCGAGAGCACCCGGTGGCCTCTAGATCAGTTTTTGGAGTATAATAGACCGTTCATCCGAACCGTAAGGTCGATTCGTGCATGAGGTAGACGGTTGGAAAGGGTATTCAGAGCCCTTCAAATATTCGTTAAGCTTTCACTCAAGTAAGATAGTTCACCGGAGTCAAAGGAGGCTCGAGAGCAGGATCCCCTAGTTGTCTCTAAATTGATACTTGGAGTATAACCTAGTGTTCGTCGTGAACGAGTGAGTTTTAGGGACCTAAGGAGGTGATTAGGGGATCCTAGTATAGGGTGTTTATAGAAATCCCCTCTAGGGGTGAGCTTGGAACAAAAGAAGGTCATTGAATGATAGACACTATATTGACGTTGAGGAATAGGATTTCAAGTTAATTCTGTGGACCTAGAGGATGAGGGTTGACCAATTCAGAGGGTTGAGATCAATTTTGAGGACTGAAGGCGATGAGGATAACCAATTCGAAGGGCCAAGGTCAGTTTTGAAGACCTAAGGAGATGAGCATGAACAATTTAGCAGGTCAAAGATGCATTAAGGATGGTTATAAGGGGCTTGGGTGACCATTTCCATAGGTCGAGGTCAATTCTGAGGATCTAAAGTGATGCTGGGGATGACTAATTCTGTGGGGACCGATTCTATTGGCCGAGGTCAATTCTGAGGACCTTAAGTTGTGTCAACCAATTCTAAGGGCCGAGGTCAATTCTGAGGACCTTAAGTTGGGATGACCAATTTTGAGGTTCGAGGTCAATTATGAGGACCTAAAGTTGATGACGACCAATTCTGAGGACCTTAAGTTTTGATGACCAATTCTAAGGGACAAGGTCAATTATAAGGACCTTAAGTTACGTGACCAATTCTGAGGGTCGAGGTCAATTATGAGGTCCTTAAGTTGGGATGACCGATTCTAAGGGCCAAGGCTAATTCTACGGACATTAAGTTGGGGTGACAAATTCGGCAGGTTGAGGTCAATTCTGAGGACCTAAAGTTTTGATGACCAATTCTGTGGGTCGAGGTCAATTCTGACCCAATGTTATGATGACCAATTTTAAAGATCGAGGTCAAATCTGAGAACTTTAATTTACGATGACCAATTCTAAGGGTCATGGTCAATTCTGTAAACCTTAAGCTGGGACAACAAATTCTGAGGGCCGAGGTCAATTATGAGGACCTTAAGTTGTGATGACCAATTCTAAGGGCCAAGGTCAATTGTAAGGACCTTAAATTGTGCAATTAATTCTGAGGGTTGAGGTTAATTATGAGAACCTTAAGCTGGGACGACGAATTCTATGGGCCAAAGTTAATTCTGCGAACATTAAGTTGGGGCAATAAATTATGCAGGTTGAGGTCAATTCTGAGGACCTAAAGTTGTGACGACCAATTCTGCGGGTCAAGGTGAATTCTGATGACCCAAAGTTGTGATGACGAATTCTAAGGGTCGAGGCCAATTATGAGAACCTTAATTTATGACGAATAATTTTTTAGGCTGAGGTTAATTCTAAGGATATTAAGTTGGGACAACAAATTATGAGGTCCGAGGTCAATTTTGAGGACCTAAATTTGTAACGACCAATTCTGAGGGCCCAGGTCATTTCTTTGGACCTTAAGTTATAGCCCGGGGAATGGTTCTCCTGGGGAAATTTAAATTACCTTGGGGGTGCAAGTGCACTTATAGTTCTACAGGGATTGTGTTGTCTTGAGACTCCATTGGGGGATGTTGAGTTTTGGGGTTCTGGCTAGGGAATTGTAGTAGATTTGGATGTGGATTATTGGTTTTGTTGTGCAGTATATTGAGGATAGTATCGTAAGATTAATCCTGTTGGGGATCTTGAGAGTTTGTAAGGGGCTTAGTGCTCCATATATTATTTTCTTGAGGAAAATAATGTTCCATATTTTTCAAGAATATTTGGATTTTTTTGGGTAATTTTTAGATTTTTTGGAATTTTCTGGCATTTTTTGTACAAAATTCAAAAAGGACCGCCGATAGGCACGCTTGAGGGGTTCCAATTGGTAACGGCACGGACTCTTGGACTTCTTTGGGAAAAAGAAGCTTCCAATCATTATGGGAAGAGGGTTCAAAAATTTGCTTCTGGGTGGATTGCTGAATCTTTGTTGGGGATTAGGTGACCTTCTACCCTTGGAGTTTATCTTTGATGGTCGTGGGGGCTATGGGTATGTAGGTGTAGATAATTAGGTTATTAACGCATGAATTTGGGTATGTCTGGTAACTAGGGGAGAGGGTTGTGCGGAAGATGAGGTGACATCCATTTCTGGTTCTTTCCTTTTGGGATTTTACTTGTAGACTATTGTTGTGAATGGAGGAGCTTGTCATTGACCATGTGGTATGCTTGATTATCTTAATTTAATGGCTTATTCTATATGCACTTTAATTTGTTGTAGAGATTTTTGTTTTGAGAAATAGTAGTAAAAGTTTATTTTTTTGAGTTTGTTTGAGTAGAGGAAGGCCTTGGAGGTTTGGTTGCAAAAAGTTTCCCATTGAAGGGTCTTATTTTGAGAAAAATGTGTTCTTGGAAATTTTTGGATAGTGGAAGGCCTTGAAGGCTTGGTTGGCATATAGATGTGGAGATATAAAGATTGATGTAAAGTGGAGTTTGTCGCCTTTGTTGGGTTGTGTTGATATAGGTGTATCAGAGAGACTGTATTGGTGATGGCTTTACTAGACCTGTTTACTATAATCTGCTAGTAGCAGCGGTACAATTTTGGTACCCCGAGAACCATGTCTTTCGATTTGTCCTAGATGAGTCCTATCACACCTACGAGGAATTCTCAGTAATGTTGCGGGTTTACCCTAACTTTGCGACAACTATGACCGATTTTTGGGGCATTTTTGACAGAGTTATTCCATACTTCTCCTTCGACGGCTCAACCCTTAGTTACTAGAGAGACTATTTCTCTTCAGGTAGTTATGTATTTAGTGCGCTTGAGGGGCTTTGAGGATGTTGGATTTGCCAGAGCTGTTGATTTTGACCTTACTGCGAGGCTTTTATTGGTGACAGAGGACTTGACGACTGATCCAAGTGGGTGCGATAGCGGCATGGATGTTTTACCGCCATAATCCTACGGCGGTGGAGCTGGCTGAGACCTTAAATGGTCTTAATGCTTAGAAGGAGGGCCATTCTAACTTTCTGAGGGGGATCCCGGTAATTTTATTAAAGTGTCTTATAAAGAGGTTTCTTCTGGCAGCCCCTCTTGATTATCCTTTGGCTCGTGTGCCTAATTTCTTTGTCCGACCTTTCTTCAGTTTTAACCCATTAGTAGAAAATTGCATCAAATGATTCGTGGAGCATGGATCCCGGTGTCTTCATTGATCAGTGCCATGGTGGGGAGACTGGCAGCCTATTTTTCATCTAGGAGAGTACCGGTATGTGCGGTTGGTTGGCTTTCGTCAGACTGCATTTGATTTCCATAGCGGCTTTTGCGCCAAGTCAACTGGGAACAAATTATGTCTCCTAGCATAACAAACTTCTTCTCGGTGGAGGACCCGACTGAATCATTATGAATGATGCTGGGCTCCTTGTGGTAGCATCACCGATCGTTAACCCATCTGTCTCAATCTATAGGATGGGACTGTCATGTGTATGGGGACTACCTAAAGTGGTTGTGGAAGCAAGTTGTGCAGAAGATTATGGAGGAAGAGACTGGGCAAAGGTGTTATGATTTTGTCTAGGCTTGTTAGGGCGTACCGGTCCATAGAGTGCATATAGAGTGTTAACCATGAGTAGAAGACTTAAACCTACCTCTAGGGTTCGAGAATGATGATGAAGCAGGGCCGTCGAGTAGTTGAAGGAAATTTCTTATGAAGCTTGGGTGATTTTTTGTGAAGCTAGGGTAATTTTGGTGTTTTGCGTTTTGGGGGTTTGGAATAATTTTTGTGAAGCTTGGTAATGATTTGGTTTGTTTAAAGATGGGTTTATCAGTGGAAGGGAGTGGATTGTTTAACTCCCTTCAATAATACTTCATGTAATAACGATGTATTCCTTAGTTTGAAATAAAAATGATTTTGCTCACATTTTGTTGCGCCTCTTGATGAGTTTTTTATTTGAATTATCTATGTCAATGACTAAGGCATACATGTTCATTCTGTTTAGGTAAATGATAATATGGACTTCCATTCTCGAAGGTTAGAAAAGAATAGCATTTTGTGCAAAAAGAAGGGGACCGTGCCAATGTATAGCGTATGGGTTGCCTACGTACCTCAGGGGGTTTTGAAAATATTTCACGAGTCTCTTTTTGAAAAGGAATTATTTTGAGAAGATAAAGCCCCGCGTAGTTCTGGGTAGGGGAAATGAAGTTTTTTGTAGAATAGAAGGGGGATAAGAAGAGTCGTAGTGCGTCGAGATTTCAGATAAAGGGAAAAATTTCTTGAGATGGTCCAGGTTGACTAGATGCTCCATATCTTCTCCGTCGAGGTCTGTCAGAATAGCGGCGCTGCCTGACATAATTTTCTTCACAATAAAGGGTCCACTCCAATTCAGTTTGAATTTCCCTCTGGGATCCCAGATGGGTTCTATAATCTTTTTGAGGGAAATGTCTCCTTCCTAGACACCTCGATTTTGATGTTGCGATTGAATTATAGTGCTATTTGATGTTGATACCTCTGTATATAGTATAGAGCCTTTAAGTTTTTTTTCATCCGAGAGTGATAATACGTCAAAGTGGATCTGATGCCAGTCATCTTCGCTAACTTTGCTTTCAAGCACGATGCGTAGGCAAGGTATTTCTTGTACAATGGATAGGACAACTTCCATTCCATACACTAGAGAATGAAGGGTAGCCCCGATAGGTATTTTGAATAAAGTGCGGTAGCCCCAAAATGCGTGAAGGATTGGGTCGGCTGAATCTCTGCAACTCTTAATCATTTTTTTGATTTTGGTTTTGACGATTTTGTTAGCAGATTCGATAGTACCATTGGTTTGAGGTCGATAGGGATACGATTTGTGTCTCTGAATCCCATACTCATCGACTAATTCTGTGACCTCTGCTTCAAAGTGAAGTCCATTATCTGATATTAACTCATGGGGAACTCCATAGAGATAGTTGATGTTCTTTATAATAAACTTGGCCACTTACTAGGCATTCAACACTACGTATGAATCGACTTCCTCCCATTTAGTGAAGTAATCAATGACGACGAAGATGAATTTGAGACATTTTGAAGCTTTGGGAGTAAACTTCCTTATGATGTTAATTCCCCATATGGAGAAGGTCCCGAGAGAGGTCATGTTGTATAGTTGTCAAGGAGGTAAGTGTTAGAGATTGGCAAATTGCTGGCATATGAGGCATCTTCAAACATAGGCAGTGCAATCTTGAACCATGGTGGTCTAATAGTATCCTTGATCGATTATCTTCATAGCAATCATATGACCTCTCATATGGGGCTTGCATTCCCCATTGTACATCTTCTGCATTATTTCTTCAATATTAGCCCCTGCAATGCAATTCAAATGGGTTCCATAGAAGTTTCTCTTAAAAAGCGCTTTATTGTAGATGATATACTGGGTAGCTAATTTGTGAAGGGTTGCATAGTCTTTTATATCCGTGTCTTTGGGATACCTACCATGTTTAAGGAGGTGCCAAATGTCATATTACTATAGCCCAACCATATCGAAATTTTCCTCAATGACGAGCTCAAGGTGGTAGTAGTAGGAGGGCATAACTTATTTCTGAACTAGGAAATGGGACATTATTATTCCCTCATGCATGTTGACTATGGAGGCTAAGGTAGCCAGGGCATCCGCTAGGCTATTCTTTATACGAGGCAAGTTATTAAAGGTGACATCTTTTAACTGGGAGGCCAACTCTTCTAGGTGGGCATGGAAGGGTAGGAGCTTCTTGTCTTTGACTTTCCATTGTCTAAGGATTTGGCCAACGATGAGGGCAGAGTCCCTATAAACATCAAGATACCAAATTCCTTTCTTAAGGGAGATCTTGAGGCATGCATGCCTTATACTCAGTTATGTCATTGGTGCAAGGGAATTTTAATTTGATGGTAATGGGGGTGTGAGGGTCATCACGGGCGATCAGAAGTATCCCAATGTCGTATCCTTTCTCATTGGCAGCTCGATCAAAGAACATTTTACATATAAGGTCCTCTTGAGAGGTGGAAAGAATATTTTCATCATAAAATTCAGAGACCCAAACATCGGTCCCTTCCATGGGGTAATCATCAAGGGAGTCGGAGATGGCTCTCCTTTTCATAGCTTTCTGCATGACGTGCACAATATCGAATTCGGCTAGCAATATCAACCAACGGGCCATTCGGCTGGACAAAGGGGCTTTTCTAACATGTATTTAAGGGGATCTATTCGGGATACTAGTCTGATGGGAAAGGCAAGCATGTAGTGTCATAACTTCTTTGTGACCCAGACCAGGGTGACACATGCTTTCTCCAAAGTAGTGTAGTTGACTTCATACCCAACCAATTTCTAATTGGCATACTAAATTGCGTAACGGGATTTTTTTAATGTATTGTGCTAGAAAATCCCCTGCTGCAGTATTTGTTACGATCAAGTATAAGAGGAGGGGGAGACCTGTCTACGGAGGTATGAGCAATGGAGGTCGGGTGAGGTATCACTTGATTTGGTCAAATGCGTCTTGGCAGGACTCATTCCATACTTTAGTTGAATCCTTTCGGAGAAGTTTGAAAATGGGTTCATAGATGGAGGTCTGTTGGCTGATGAATTGACTGATGTACTGTGGCTTACCCAAGAATCCTCGAATTTCCTTCTCTGTCTGTGGTGGTGACATCTCAAGTATGGATTTTAGCTTGACAGGGACTGCTTTGATTCCCTTCTCACTAACCACGAATCCCAAGAGTTTTCCCTTTATGATGACGAAGACACATTTATGTGGATTTAGTCACATCTGGTATTATCGCAATCATTTTAATTTTTTCAGAAGGCGGGAATATGAGCTTCCTGAGTCTTAGATTTAATGATCATGTCGTCTATGCATGATGGTTGTGGAAGCCCTTTGGTAGGTAACCCTGGAATTCTTGGGTTCGAATGGAATGATGAAATAGGCTACTGCTAAAGGTTAGAGCGACTTTTGTCCTTTTGGCAGAAGAGTCCAATGCAACAACTCTTTGTCTTTTTGACAGAAGATGCAATCCTACTTGTTGCATACCTATCGTCAACTCTTTGTTATAAGTGGTGTGATTATTGTATTAGTTATGTGAATTTCAGTCCACTCAAGTTGGATGATTATTGTATTAGTTGTGTGAATTTCAATCCAGTTGGGGGAAAATTTAGAGTTTTTACTTTGTTACTATTATTACACATTTTCTTTGGAGTTTTAATCCTAAATACACGGGGAGAAGAGTTTAAACATTTTAATATCATAAAAATCATATTCTTTATTATATTTTCACTATTGGTGAAACTTTTAAAATACAAAATATCACGAGAACAAATTTATAACGCGAACAAATTTATCATCGTGCCGTTGGCACGAGTACAAAATATGCCGGGAAAAAAATTATCCTGTGCCGTCGGCACAATTATAAAATATTACGAGAACAAATTTATCACTGTGCCATCGGCACGATTACATCTTAGTGTGTGTGTGTGTGGGTGTGTGTATATATATATATATATATTAAGGGTGGTTATTGACCGGTTTGGTCAATATTTGACGCATACCAATATCATACCAAAATTTTTTCGGTACGTTCGACGTTCAATTGTTTTTAAAAAAAACTTACCAATACAAAAACCGTTCGATATTTCATTTTTTTGACAAATTTTACTTTTAGTAATTTTGTGTTTTTGGTATGTTTTTTTTCTTTTTTGCTCATTTTTTTTATTGATTATTTTTAGGTCTTTTAAATTTTCAAATGTAATCTTAAATTAAGGTAAAGAAAAAGAATAGTAACAATATTAATTCTATTATTCCATTCTGAAGGATCTCATATAAAAATTCTTCATGATTGTTGATGTCTCCAGTATGACCATATGATTAAATTAACAGCGATCAAATCAATCAAAAAATGGCTAGTACTACTTTATTGAAAGGATTCCTCTTTGGCTGATAGATATTGTAACTGCTATTCTTGTAATGAGTTCAATTTTTTTTTCTTTTACAGTTTCGCTGATTCGTTCTACTAACATATCTTTAGTTGAGATTAGGTGTCTGGTTCGACCTTGTGCCAATATAAACTAACACATGAACTAAATATATGCTTTGGGCCGCACCTATAAAAAATCCAATAACCTACATATATACCCGGATTACTAGGATAAGAACTGTAAAGAATTCCTCTTGGAGATAAAACAAATGAATATGTATGTATTCTTAACTTTAGAAATTATATACTTTCTAATAATATATACAATACCCAATTTTGATATTAATTTTTTTGATAAATGAGTAAAACTAATGATATAAAATTAAAAATATAATATAAAGTTTTTATTTCAGGGATACTAAAATCGATATTTTGGCTGGTAGTTTCAGTATTAATTTTGATAAATCAATTTTTTAAATTTTGACAAAAAAAAAAATCTCCAAGTTTCATTAGTTTTGGTTTGTAGCAATGAAAAGTAGTAAACCAAAACAATAAATTTCTGGACGAAAAATGTACGGTACGGATAAAAATCGTAGCACAACCACCCCTAGTCCTTCTTTCTCTCTCTGTGTGTGTGTGTATATATATGTTGGGGGGAAGTGTCTTTTACTATTTGAAACAATTTGAAATCTTAGATTTTTCTAGCCACTCCATTCCAAGGGTCTCACTTTCTTCCATGTCATAAGTGAGACTTATGACATGGAAAAATAGCAAAATTGGAGAGAAACTCAAACCTTTCCTCTCATTATCTCACGTTCATTTCATTTTAGCACAAAAAAACCCTCCCTTGTGTAACACCCCGACCCAGATTTATGGGTTACCCATGAGTCAACCCTGTTCGATCTGAGCGTTAGGTGTGAAATGTAATGGAACAACATATATAATATTTCTCATCGAGTCTTATTTTAATTAGCGTTTCACTTATTTAGCATGCGATTCCCGTTTCAAGGTAAACTATGTGAGGGACCTGTGGGGAGCACCCTGAAGCCCATGTAAACAAAGCTACTAACATAAACATAAATAAAATATACTTGCCTGTATAACACCCTCAAAATACCAAACCTCTCCCAACCTGCCATAACAAAGTGGGGATATGAGTCTATGCTCAGTGGAATTTATACAAATAGTATAGAAACGAAAAGCAAAAAGGAATACTGACACGCTAAAACCACATGCATGCGAAGATATGTACATATCTACATATGTATACCTTTGATAAACACATATGCCAATGCGTTAACCGTTTTACTTTCGAAAAATCTTACTTATCCAGATTAATTTATCTTAATCTAGTAAAGGCTTCCTTTAGTCATACTTAGCATTTCACCTTGTTTAACACACCTTGTTCAATACTTGAAACCTTTAGGCTTTATTTGATTCGAACCCATTCCTTTACCGTAATTTAACCCCTTTCATTTATTACATTACACTTTAGTATTATCATTGAAATCACTATTTCAACACACGCATTTATCGTGATAGAAAATACTTATTTTCATTTGAAAATCTTTTTCCATACATTCTTATACAAATTTTTGGGTTTGACAACTTGGTTGCGTAATTACCCATTTATCCACCTACTTTATCATTTTGCCTTAACGTATGGACATTAATAGATTTACGCATTTAATTGTCCATTTCATCTTTACTGGAACATTTCTTGCATTCATTCTAGTTATGTTGTATTAACATATTTTACCACACAACCCATTCCTTGATATGTTCTAAATTTCTGTATCTTTTCTCGAAATCTTCCAATACCTCATACTTACATGGACTTAACACCGACGGCTATGCACACCATATTCTCTGGTAAGTGATTTAGGGTTTTTCATCCAAGGGATTCTGGCCCTTCTTGCTTATTCCCGGTTGCACCCGAGTCCTTATTAATGTGTTTAACATTTTACACATTTCCATATTATTCCATTTCCTTAATTTTTCTCGGCCGAAGCCAAAACCCGGACTTAACCGTCCATTTTTCCATTAACTCTTGGAAAATTGTTTCTTTGTTCTTTAAGTCCCTTATCCACACACACGTGATTTATACTAAAACCGTCCATGCTTTAAGATTTAACTTTTTTTCACACACATTAGTGTAAACACACTCTTTAACATTTTTATCCCATAACAATGTTTCACTTATAGTAAATTATCAATTTACCCTTTGTTTATCAAGGTTGCAATTTAGTTCCTTAACAAGTGTTGTTTCTAAAAAATGATTATTAAGTTTTCAACTTAACATTCTAAAGCTTTAACCATTTTAACACTTGTTTAACATCACACTTTTGCCCAACGTTCACACTTGTCAATTTGGTAATTTTATTAGATGGAATAACACCCTTTACACTAGACTAAAATTTTCCTTTTATCTTACTTATTTTTAAGCCCAATAAGACCCCCTCTAAACTCGCTCACATATTTATTTACAAAATACTACGAGTTTGTATGCATAGGAAGTGTACCATAAATGCTAAAATCCTATTAAATGGATTAAACATGCATTTCTTCATAGAATTATATACTATTCACAACAAACATACTTTTCAAGTAAGTAAGACATTCTTAAACTCAACAATGTCCATTTATTCATAAAGTTCTTCATTTTACAAGAGACTTAGAAATATTTATTTCATAAATATTTTGACAACATTAACATCATTCCATATTTTTATTTCATAAAAATGTCCATTATTCCCTCTTATTAGAAATGCCCAAAATATCAATTTCCCACATTTTTATTCCATAAAAATGTCCATTTTCAGTTTTACTAGAAAACACAGTAAAATAATATTTTCTAACATTTTTATTCCATAAAAATGTATATGAATAGTATTATGAATTTTATAATACTTTTAAAACTCATTTAAACCTTCTTTTAAATGTCCATTTTTCTTTAAAACATCAAGTGTGTACTCAAATAAACTTATAAATAGATTATATCCATTTTTCTACACACTCTTACACTCAAATGGTGGAAAATAGTAATCTGAAATTTTATCTAATACGAAATCCACTTTAAAACCTTTAATTGAAGCCCATTTGATCATGAAATCATAGAAATCAACCAATAAACTCAATGGATGCAAACTATCATAAATCCTACATATATTAAGCCTAATATATGTAAATCATAAGATGAAATTATACTCACTAATAAACCTAAACTAAGGTTAGCAAATCCTACCTCAAATATCTCTAGAAATGGTGTAGATGGTGTAAATACCACTTATTGTATAATTTTGGCTCAATACCCATGCACCTATTTTTTTTTTCCAAATATTTCTCCGAATAAAATAACTAATCATAATTAAAATATTTATTTCTAGGGCGAGGTATTACACCTTATCCCTTTTCTCATCCCTCCCACATAGTCACCCCTTCTCGCACAACTGCCCCCTCCATTGTTGCCTCCCCCTCCAACGCTGCTGCCCCCTTCCTCTCTACCACCTCCTCCCAAGTTACATCCCTTCGTTAGGTGATTCATTTTTTGGTGTTTTTCTCAAGGGTACGAAGTTTTGACGTTGTAGTCAGGAGGATTTGATTTAATTTGGGAGAATTTTCCCCCCCCCTCTCTCTCTCTCTCTCTCTCTCTCTCATATTATCTCTCTTTTGTTTTTTACTTAAGGTTTTATTTTGTGGTTTTTTGATTTGGGTTTTTGGTTCTTTTATCTAAGCTTTGGAGATTTGATGATGTGGTGAAGAAGATCAAACCCAATTTTTTGTGTTCATTTCGTATGTACATATGAAGATATGGTGCTTTGTAATATTTCGGCTAAGATCTGGTGATAAATTTAGGGCTTCGTAGCTTAGGTTTTGTGTACATATTTGGCTATATTTATTTTTATGTGCTTGGATCTAATTGTTTTGTGTTTTCTTGTTTATTTTTTCTTTTGCAGATAAATATCTGGTTATACTTTAAATCCCTAAACATGTACACTCTTTTTTCATTTTTATTGTGTGCCTATTTATATATTTTAGGCTAGGGGATTGTACTGTGTTTTATAATAAGAACCCCCTTCATAGTAATCCGGTTTGGGTCCCATTTTGAAATTGGTTGAAAAATGTTGTTGGAATGAATTTGTAGTTTTGAATTTCTTTGGTTACTTTCCAGGTGCTTAGTAAAATTTTTAAGTTCCTTTTTATTCTTTTGGTTCGTAAATAAAACCTTGGTACCAATTTTTTTGTCTGTTATGAAGTTGTCAAATATTCATTTCGGTTTAGTTTACTATAGTATGTGTATTCATTTTCATAGTACTTTATTTTATTATGGAACGCTAGATGTTGGATAAAATGCTAAAGTGAGCTTTTACTCCCTTTTGACAATTTTCCTTACATTAATATTAAATATGCATTTCCATTTTTGTTTTTAATTTTCTTCCTATATTTGCCTTAGTTGGAACGAGTTCTTATGTTTAGGAAATAGGTTTGAATTGTCCTTTAGTTCATTATTTTATACTCTTAATGATTAAGGGTTGGGAATATGAACTATAACTCATTTATCTTCAAATTTCAATTCATTTGCGTATTTATGTCCACTTCTCTTCAATTTATGCTTGTTTAAAAATAAATCTACCCAAATGTTTTGGCGTCTCGATTCAGAAATCATAGTGATTTTTTATTTCCTAACAGTGGCTTTGTCCGTCACTTTTACATGTGTTTCATACATTGTGAGAATGTAATTACCGATTAATATCAGTGGAGTTTTTCAATACGTCTAATTTAATTTATAAGTGTTACTAAAGCGATTTATAGAATTTTACAAATCAAGGTTGTTTATGGATATTTTCCAAATATATTTTTTTCAAAAGTAGTTTGTATGTTAATGTAAACCTCAATTTATAATTTTTATAAATCTAGATATTTATGGAGGATTTCATTTAATTTTACAATTGAGATATGGCTTAATTAACATATATGTATGATTTTTGTCGGACATAATTGTATATTTTTATTTTGAGAGAGACTGTCAAAAAGATGGATATTTTGTTGATTGTTTCTTAATAGTTTACATTTGCATGCTTTTGAGAGAACAAAAATAAGTCCTTTAATTTGTTTACTAAGGTTTTTGGTTGATAAATTTAACACATTCCTTGATAAATTTAATACATTCCATGTTTTCTTTTTGTGCTTATTGTGTCTTGTGCTCCTAAGACATGTAATTTGTGCTTATCGTGCTCACAATTGGGCGCACACACACACACACACACACACACACACACACACACACACACACACACACAGACATATATATACTTACTTACTTCAAAAATAATTTTTTGTGAGCACCACAATCTTGAGAACTGAAAAATATTTTCAGTTTGTCACTAACACACTACAAAATCATTGAAAAGGGTATTCAGAGCCCTTCAAAAATCCACTGAATCACTCCCGGGTTCGAGAGTTGACTAGGCTCAAATGGGGCCAGATGCGCCCATTGGTCACCTAACTGGATGTTTTCGGAGGAAAATGGATCGTTCGTCCGAAGCGTAAGGACGATTCATGCACTGGATGGACCATTGGAAAGGGTATTCAGTGACCTTCTAGATTTCACTTAGCTTCATTCGGTTCAGAGAGTTGACCAAGGCTCAAAAGCTTCCGGTGACCTTTCAGAGTAAAATGGGTCGTTCGTCCAAATCGAAAGGCTGATTTGCACATGGGATGAACCATTGGAAAAGGAGATTTAGATCACTTCAAAGTTTAATGAGATTCATTCAAGATGGAGAGTTCATCGGAGTCAAATGGGGTTCGAGAGTGCTCGGTAGCCTCCAGATCAATTTTTAGAGTAAAACGGACCATTCATCCAAATTGTAAGTACAATTCACGCATGGGATGGACCGTTAGAAAAAGTATTTCGATATCTTTGAATATTCATTGAGCTTTCGCTCAAGCGAGAGAGTTAGTCAGAGTCAAATTGGGCTTGGGATCACTTTATGGCATCCAAATTTATTTTCGGTAGTGAAACGTACCTTTCGTCTGAACCTAAAAGCTTATTCATGCACAGGGCAGGCCATTGGGAAGGAGATTCAGAGCCTTTATAAGATTTATTGAGCTTTTGCTCAAGATATAGAGTTGATCAAACTCAAGCGGGGCTCGAGAGCACCCAGTGGCCTCTAAATGAGTACTCAGAGTATGACTTAGGGTTTATAATGAATGAGTGAGTGCTAGGGACCTAAGGAGGTGATTGTGGGGGGGGGGGGGGGGTACTAGGTTACGGTGTCTATAGAGATCCCCTCGACGGGTGAGCTTGGAACAAATAAAGGTTGTCGAATGATAAACAACACATCAACGTTGGGGAAGAGGATTTTAGGTCAATTCTACGGACCTAGAAAATGAAGGTGACCGATTTAGAGGGTCGAGGTCAGTTCTGAGGACTTATGGAGAAGAGGATGACTAATTCAGTGGGTCGAGATCAATTCTGAGGATCTAAGGGGATAAGGATGACTGATTTAAAGGGTCGAGGAGGTGTTAAGGTTGATTCCAAGGGACTTGGGTGGCCAATTTAGTGGGTCGATGTCAATTCTGAGGACCTAAGGAGATGAAGATGGCCGATTTAGTGGGTTAAGGTCAATTCTGAGGACATAAGAAAATGATGATGATCGATTCACCGGGTCGAGGTCAATTCTGAGGACCAAAAGTTGGGCTGGGGACGACCAATTATATTGGTCAAGGTTGTAACGACCAATACTGCGGGTCGAGGTCAATTCGGAGGACCTAAAGTTATGGGGACCAATTTTTCGGGTCGAGGTCAATTCTGAGGACCTAAAGTTGGGGCCAACCAATTCTGTGGGCCGAAGTTAATTCTGAGGACCTCAAGTTATAACGATCAATTCTGTAAGCCAAGGTCAATCCTAAGGACCTAAAGTTGTGACAACAAATTCTTTATCCGAGGTAAATTCCGAGGACCTAAAGTTGTGACAACCAATTCTGAGGGTCAAGGTCAATTCCGAGGACCTAAGGTTGTGACGACCAGTTCTGCGGGTAGAGGTCAATTATGAGGACTGATAAGCACCCAAAAGTGTATATTTTATACCCCGAATATACCGTTTTTAATTGCCAATTCTCGACAATATGGGTCTTATGGGCTTAAATGTTTATCTTGTAGGTCAAATGTCCGTTTGCGGTGTCGAAAGCTATATATCGAGGCAAATGCGCGTTGAATGAAGCTAAATTCCCTCCCCCGTAACCTTACCCGAGCTTAAACCTACCTCAAACCCTGTGTGTGTTTAGTTTGTCCCTTTTTAATATTTTTTAGATTTTTAGCTTGAGTCGTTTTATTTTTAGTATTTATTTTTGATTTATTTCGAATTTTCTAGGTTTTGTTTTCTATTTTTCTATTTTATCTTCATTAATATAATATTATTTTATTTTATTTTTATTAGTTTTTTGTTTTTATTAGGATTTCATTTATTTTTCAGTTTTATTTGATTTTACATTTATTTAGGATTTTAATTTTAGTTTTATTAGATTTTATTTTTATTTTTGTTTCTTTTTAGTTTCATTTTTAATTGAGTCTTTATTTTATTTTTAGAGTAGGATTTTATTTTCAGATTTTAATTTTTAATTAGTTAGTATTATATTTTTTAGGTGTCCAAATTAAACACACACACACACACACACATAACCCATAACTCAAACACACATAAACCCCCTCACACCCCACTCCCATACACTTTACACACACACAACCAACCCCTACTTCCTATACACCCCACCACACCTTATCTCTCCTATTCATCTTCTTCCCTACACCGCCACTCTCTCTCCTCATCCTCCATTAACACATAACCAAACCTCCATTAAACACCAACCTCTTACCTGTAACCCACAGCCCATGTCCGGCGCGATCATCCTCCCAACCACCCACCTGCCGGAGCCAACCCGAAGCCTCATTCCCCTACACCCAAACCTCCATTCGGACCAAATCGCAACTGCCCTAAGCTCATACAAGCCCTGTTACCTGCTAACTCCAACCCCGACCACCTCCGGCGGCGCTGACCCGCCAACCCCTTGCCGGAGCTAACCCACGCACAACCCGCCTCCACCTACCTCCGACCCTTTAAACCCATAAACCATCTCCAACCCATTTCCAAAAGCCACAATTTTTAACCTCCTGCCAAAGTCACCAAACAAAAACCAAAACCAAACAAAAATCCCACATGTTTAATAAAACCCACTTAAACCTTTACCCAAAATGCCCCCCCAACTACCAACTTTAAACCATTTCCAAAAATAACCCTTAACTAAATCTGATTTGTTTTATTCCAATCCCCTCACCCACATAACCTCACACTCCTCTCACCATTTCCATGCACACTCAAGACCATTCCCAAAAATACCCCTTTAGCTCCATAAGCCACTATAAGAAGAAGACCTCACTCCATAAAAAGGGAGATTTGGAAGACTAAAGATTAGAGAATTCTAGAGAGAGAAAGACTAGGTTAGAAAAATAGGGAATTCTAGAGAGAAAAAAATATGGTAGAGAGGAGAATTAAATTGTACTTCAATTTTGTTAGTGTTTGTACACAATTGAGAGAAGCTTGGATTTAATGCAAGTGCAATTTCTTTTCTCCTACATTTTGGTTTGAATTTCTTCTCTCTATATTTTAATTTCATTTAGTAACTTTTACTAGATTGTTATTAAGTGAATTATGACTATGGTTGGCTACTCACTCCATTCAAGGAGTGAAATGAAGCACAATAGATTCAATTGAATGTATTAATTAATCTAGTTTACTTTGTTTCATTTAGTTAATTTTCTTTTCATTCTTACATGAGTTTATGCATTGAGAAATGGTAAACTATCCTTGAGAAAGGATTAAAATGTAATATACTCTTAATTTTTGGATTTAAAATAGAGATAGAATGACTCACTAATTAGAGTATATTATATTTTATTATACTCATACATTAAATTTTTGTTGAATTTATGATTTATTATATGAATCTAGTCTAGCGAGTGATTTAAATTATTTTTCTAAATCAATTATTCATTTGAGTTGTGGGGATGAAAATTGGATTAACTAATTTTATATTAGTTTGTTTTGTCAAATGATGAGAATCAATTGATAAAATAAATTAATATTTGGAAAATTAGTAAACTAGATTAATTAACGCATTTTATTGATAAGGTGGAGGTTAAGTTTCATTCCTTGAATATTTCTCAAATTTAAGTTCATCTCATTCTTATTACTTAGTTCTTATTTAGCACACTTGTTAGTTTGTTAATTTCATCTCTCATTTTAGTTTAGTGTTACTTCACATTTTCACCTAAAAAGTGTTTTAATATTTGAAAAACATTAAAAAAAAATTAGAAAAACCCAAAAGTCTAAAAAAATAATCAAGTGAATTATGTTCACTATCCTCTCATTTTTAGCATGTTCACACCTTATATTTGGATTGATACCTCAATTACCATTTTACTCTTGTTTTGTCTACTTTTATAGGTTTATGAAGATTTTTGATTGAAGAGCTTTTACAACAACGACGAAATACACCAAAAAGCAATTCATCAAATGGCGCCGTTGCCGATCTTTAAAGCTTGACGTGCTTGAGAGGATTCCTAAATTTTTTTATTCACTTGTATTGCATTTTTCAAATTATAGTACCATTTTTATTTTAATTTTAGAAGTCTTGTATTTAGGATTTTATTACCTTGCTTGTATTGTAGTGCTTAGAGACACCATTTCATTTTCATTTAAAATTTGTAATAATTGAAGAAAGCGTGGTAGGGAAACCGGACAAGGTATAGAGAGGGCGTCCAAATGTGAGGATTTAGAAGCCTCTCTACCTTGGGTTGATCGGACTCCGGGGGCCGACTGAGATTGACGTAATCCCCCCCCGGTCGTCTCAACAATTTCGGCACCCCACGACCTAAAAATCGTGGGAGGTACATCTCTTATTCCCTCGCGCCGTCTTGTTAGCGAGTTCATACCTTGTGTGTTCCTACGTGCTCTTGTGTTATTTAATTCTTCCATTTTATTTTGAATGGAATGATGAATTAAATTAACTAATACCTACGCCCGGTCACTCACGAGAAGGGATTTCATCACTCCACTCAATCACTTATCCTTTGTGTTCTACCCTAGCCATCACTAATTTAAAATAAATCAACTAGATAGCCCCAGAGGATACGGTGTTCGGAGGCCCACTTTTGATCATTTTGGCTTGTAGGATAACCCGTAGAGTCCTCTCCATCGGGAAAACCCTCTAACGATTTTCTTTGCGTCATGGAAGTGTCCAGGGAAATTGGGTTTTAAGTGCGGCCGCCCTGTAAAACGGGTTTGCGCTGTCCCCAACGTTGTACCGGCCGATCATTTCGTCGTAGTAGCTTTGTGGCAAATCTCTGTGGCAAGCCTCTTGGCATCTTGTGATTAAAGTGGGAACACACATTTTGCAACAGGTGATGACTCATATAAATTTCGTGATTTTTATCGCCCGCGTATTTCATTAAAATTTGACTACCACTTTCATTATTTTTCAAGATAAAAAATTGGCTATGTGCTAGTTAGGATTTCTTTTCCTTAACTTGTGTGTGTCCAATTCCTTTCTCAGTAGTCCGTTTTAGTGAATTCATCCCAATTCTTAGCGTCCAAATTTTCCCCCACCCTTTTTCTTAAAAAAAAATCCAAAAATATTTTCTTTTCTTATTTTTATAAAAAACTAAAAAAATATTTTCTTTCTTTCCAACACAAAAGCAAAACTCCAAAATATTTTCTTTTCCAAAAAATCCAAAAAACCAAAAATAATTCCCTCTTTGCATGCCCACGTGGCAACGAGTTAATCATCGATTAATTCGTTCCCGTAGTCTTTCTCCCGTCTCTTCCACATTAGGCGAACCAAGTGTTCCCCTTTCTTCTTCCATTCCACCTATCACTTTGAGTTGCCCCTGAGTTGATATCTCTAATCCCATCATTCATCCACCCACCATGGCTGAAGAGCGTGCCTTAAGGGACTATTTTTCCCCTAATAACGACTACCCCACCATCTTGCATAGTTCTTCCACCCACCCCGGGGGATGAATTCGAAATTCGCCCGGCGCCCATTTCCATGTTACCCAATTTCCATGGTCTTGAACGTGAGTCTCCCTACACTCACTTGCGAAAATTCCTCACGGTTTGTGCTACTTTCAAAAATTAAAACTTAGACGATGAAAATATTCATCTTCGCTTGTTTCCATTTTCTCTCCATGATAAAGCGTCCATGTGGCTACATTCCTTGTCACCGGATTCTATCCATACATGGGAACAACTTGTGAAGAAGTTCATGTCCAAGTTTTATCCCATAATTAAGACCAATGAGATGCACCAAGCCATTCAAGATTTTCACCAAAAGCCAACCGAGAAATTTTGTGAAGCATGGGGCCGTTTTCAAGACTATATCAATAGTTTCCGACATCATGGTCTCGAGAAGAGTCGCCTCGTTCATAGTTTTTACAATGGTCTCATTACTTCCACTCGCTCCATGATTGAGTCCATGCACAAAGGCAAATTCATGCACTTAACTCCCACTGCCGCCTACAATTTTTTCCTTGAATTAGGCGATGACTCCCAAGATTGGGAGGGCACAAATGAATTTTCGAGATCCGAGTCACCACGAGTCGGTAGCACTTATGAGGTAAAAAATGATCCCGATTTTAAAACCTTGATTCATGGCTTAAACACTTTGACTAAGACAGATGATGCTCTCAGTTGTTCTATGCAACAAAATGCTTCTCTTTCTAAACGAATGATGAATGTCAATGAGTCTAGTTCTTCTTGTCATGTCTGTTTAAGTCAAGATCATTTATCTCATGTGTTCCCCATTATTCAAGATGATCCCGTACCCACTCTAGCCCAAGAATGTGCCTTTGATACCATTAGGAAACCTACACCACCGTCGTTTACTTACAATCCGAATAATAGGAACCATCCCTATTTTTCTTATAAGTACGACAATCACCTTGCTCCATCACAACCACAACCACATGTTGGTGGTCCACCAGGGTTTCACCAAAACCCACAAAGGCAACATCGCCCTCCTATCCAACACCACCATGCTCCACACCACTAACAACACCATCCATCATCCTTTGTCCCCCAAGGCGGACCGTCTAACCCCACTCATCAAATTGTCCCTGTCCCACCTCCATCCTACGAGTATTCACATCCACTTAGTTCTAACCGAGAGTTGGTCCCCTAACACCCTTATGCCCCTCCACCCCACTCATCCACCTCCTCCATCGAGAATCTTCTCACTCAATTTATCACAACTCAACAACAAACCATGCAAGCACAAACTCAATCCATCCAAAGGCTTGGGCAACGACTTAACCAGTTTGAGTCTGAGCGTGAGAAAGGTCATTTTCTGAGTCAAAGCATTCCTAATCATAAGGGGAATGGAAAGGAGTCGGCTTATGAGGTTGGATCCACTTCCACTTCCCCCCACATACCAAGCGTACATGAAAGCGGTGAGTACTCTACGATCAGGTAAACAGGTTGACAATGGTGTTGCTTCTCCTCGTGAAGTTCCAATCCCACCCACCCAGAATTGCCCATTAGTACCACTCCCTAAGGTCCCACCACCCAATAAATCCATTGACAAGACTGCCTCTAAATCTATCGAGGCCACCGCTGCTTTTGTCCCTAAAGCCCCCTTCCCTTACAGGTTGGCACCAACAAAGAAAGCTCAACAATTTGATGAAATCAAGCAAGTTTTTCAAAATGTTCACATAAACATTCCATTCTTCACCGCGATTCAACAAGTTCCTTCTTATGCAAAGTTCTTGAAGGACTTGTGCACTGTCAAACGATGGACGAATGTGCCTCGTGATGCCTTTGTCACTGAGCAAGCCACGTCCCTCATGCATGAGAATGGTATTGTGAAATATAAAGACCCTGGTCGTCCCATTATCTCTTTCATGTTAGGAGATAAGTTCACTATGCGGGCTTTTCTTGATCTTAGAGCTAGTGTTAATTTTTTACCTTACTCTCTCTACCTTGAGTTAGGTTTACAACACATGAAACCTACACGGGTTACTCTTCAACTTGCAGACCATTCTGTGAAAGTGCCTAAAGGAATAGTTAAAGATGTTTTGGTGAAAGTGTCTGACTTTTACTACCCCGTGGATTTCATCATCTTAGACACTCCTACTCCCGATCCAACCAATATTCCTATCATTTTGGATCGCCCCTTTTTGGCAACTGCCAATGCCATCATCAATTGTCGAGATGGGTCCATGAATCTTTCTTTTGGAACCATGACCGTCAAAGTCAATATTTTACACCTCATGCAACAAAAGGCCGATGTTGATTCTATTGATGAGGTTTGCATGATTGACTCCTTAGTCCAAGAGATGTTGGATACCACCTACCCAGACGATCCTATGCACCAATGTTTGGCTCACTTTGGGTCCGACTTTGATATTGATTCCTCCATCTTTGAGGTAAATGGCTTGTTATATTCTACACCACTACTGGGCACTTCCACTTGGGCTCCTCCATTTGAGCCTCTCCTTGCCGATACTCTTTTTTTTGTGGATGACCCAGTCAACCCCTGTCCCGATATTCTCCCAGACTCTGTTTCTGCGTCTGAGTCCGATGCCTCTCTTGAGCCACCACCTAGTTTGGATCTTAAGCCATTACCTGCTGAGTTGAAATATACTTTCTTAGGCCCAAACCAACATTAGTCATTATTGCTTCTAACTTGACACTGAATTAAGAAGAGCAATTGGCCCACACTCTCACTCAACATAGCACTGCTTTAGGGTCGACCATTTCCGACATTCAAGGTGTCATCCCCAATGTTTGTATCCATCGCATTCATTTAGAGGAGAATTGCAAAACTTCTCATGACCTACAATACCGACTCAATCCGATAATGAAAGAGGTCATTCGAGCTGAAATTTTGAAATTGCTTGATGATGGTATTATCTACCCCATTTTAGACAGCCAATGGGTCAGTCCCATTCATGTGGTGCCTAAAAAGTCTGGAGTCACCGTTGTAAAAAATAGTGACGATGAGCTTGTGCCTACCCGTATACAAACCAGCTGGTGTGTTTGTATTGATTATAGAAAGCTCAATGCTGTCACTCGTAAAGACCACTTCCCTCTCCCATACATTGACCAGATGCTTGAACGCTTGGCAGACCATGCTTACTACTGATTCCTTAATGGATGTTCAGGGTACAACTAAATACCCATTGCCCATGAAGACTAAGAAAAAACTACCTTTACCTGTCCATTTGGCACATTTGCGTACTCTCGTATGCCCTTTGGCCTTTGCAATGCACCTGTGACTTTTCAAAGGTGTATGACAAGTATTTTCAGTGACATGGTAGAGCATTTTCTTGAAGTCTTTATGGACAATTTTTCTGTGTTTGGTTCATCCTTTGAATAATGCATATCTCACCTCACTATGGTCCTTCAGCGTTGTCAAGAAAAGAAATTGGTCCTCAATTAGGAAAAATGCCATTTCATGGTAAAAAAGGGTATTGTTTTAGGTCATGTTGTCTCTATCTCCGATATTGAGGTCGATAAAGGAAACGTCGATTTAATTTCCTCACTCCCTATTCCTAAGTCTATTAAGGACATTCGCTCCTTCTTAGGACATGCGGGCTTCTACCGGCGGTTCATTAAGAACTTTTCTAAAATAGCGTGACCTTTAACAACCCTTTTATCCAAAGATGTCCCTTTTATCTTTGATGAAGCATGTGTTGCCGCCTTTAAGAGCCTAAAAGCTGAACTCACTTTCGCTCCTCTCATGCAACCTCCCAATTGGTCTCTCCCATTTGAGCTCATGTGTGATGCTTCTGATTTTTCACTTGGTGCCGTGCTTGGCTAGCGAGTTGACAAGCGACCACATGTCTTCTATTATGCTAGCAAAACCCTACATGATTCTCAACTTCATTACACGACCACCGATTTGCTCTTGGTAAATTTCACTCATATTTAGGTTCCCCTATCATCGTGTATACTGACTATGCTACCTTTAAGCACCTTCTTCATAAGAAGGATTCCAAACCACGATTGATATGGTTGATTATCTTACTCCAAGAGTTTAACCTTGAAATTCGTGATAAGGAAGGTTGTGAAAATGTTATTGCTGACCATCTCTCTCGTATTACTGCCACGTCTGACTATGATCATATTCCCATTTCTGAGTCATTTCTCGATGAATAACTTTTTTCCATCTCCACTTCGCCTTGGTATGCTGATATTATCAATTTCCTTGTTACCAATCAACTTCCTAATCATTGGTCGAAATAGGATCGATCCAAATTCATTGCGCATGTGAAATATTACTCTTGGGATGATCCATTCCTTTACAAGTATTGCCCCAATCAAGTCATTCGTCGTTGTGTTCCCGAATGTGAACAACTCAATATTCTGTCCTTTTGCCATACTAGTGCTTGTGGAGGCCACTTTGGCTCAAAGAAAACTGTCGCCAAAATTTTGCAAATTGGTTTCTATTGGCATACCCTTTTCTGCGATGCCCATCAATATTGCCAAGCTTGTTCCAATTACCAACACTCTGGGCGCCTCTTTCGTCGTCATATGATGCCTCTCACACCCATCCTCATTGTTGAAATTTTTGATGTGTGGGGTATTGATTTCATGGGACCATTTCCCTCCTCTCATGGTTTTCAGTATATTCTAGTTGTTATTTACTATGTTTCCAAATAGATCGAAGCAATTGCTTGTCGCACCAATGACCATTGAGTTGTGGTCCAATTTCTCAAAGAGCATGTCTTCACGCGTTTTGGAACCACCAAAGCTATCATTAGTGATGGGGGTAAACATTTTTGTAATTGAGTCTTTGAACACCTTGTCAAAAAGTATGGTGTTACCCACAAGGTTGGTCTCTCTTACCACCCACAGACAAGTGGTCAAGTTGAGGTTTCTAAATGCGAGATCAAGCAAATTTTTAAAAAAATCCTCAATCCTAATAGGAAAGATTGGTCCTTACGCTTGAACGATGCATTGTGGGCATATCGTACTGCTTACAAGACTCCAATTGGAATGTCTCCTTATCGCTTAGTCTTCGGCAAGCCTTTCCACCTTCCCGTCGAGCTTGAACATCATGCTTATTGGGCCGTCAAATCCCTTAATTTCGATATTGATGAGGCGGGAGTCCATAAAAATCCGCAACTTAATGAATTGGAGTAAATCAGAAATGATGCCTATGATTTGTCCAAGAAGTATAAGGACAAGATGAAGTGGATCCATGACCAAAGCATCATGTGCAGAGAATTCCACCCTGGTAAAAAAGTTTTGTTGTATAATTCTCGCTTGCATCTCTTTCCCGAGAAATTAAAAACCAGGTGGTCTGGACCCTTCATTATTAAGTCAGTTACTCCTTATGGTGCCATCACCGTGCAAAATCCCAAGGATGGTAGCCTCTTTCAGGTCAATGGTCAACGATTGAAGCCTTTCTTGGAGCTCGACTCCAGTCACATAGAACAGATTGACCTTGTTGACCCCATTTATGAAGATTGACCGTTCAGTCTTGTTTGGGGGTGATTCTTTTCCCCTGATTTTTCTGCCACCCCGTTCTCTCCTCTCTTATCATTTCTTTTAGGGTGATAATCCATCGGTCTGGCTGAAGACGTTAAACTTAGCGCTACCGGGAGGCAACCCACTTTTTTCTGAGTATGAGTCTTATCCTGTTTGGGGGTGGTGTTTTACACCACCCAATGTTCTATCATGATTATAGACTTGTCCATATTTTGCTATTTCACTCATTTATGAAGGTTTCATCTTCACTTCGCATGTCCACTTCATTAGCGGTTGATTGTGGTAATCTCTTTCCTACCTTTTTCTCTCAATTTTAAAAATCATTTTACTTAACATAGAGGACGATGTTCCTTTTTGTTTGGGGGTGGGGAAATTTATCAAAATCGTACCTCTTTTGAAATTTTTTGATCTTTGAACCTGATTTTTTTAGAAATTTCGTGTAGTTTCTTTCATCTCAGTCATTGATGTGAATTTTCAATCATCCATCTTTGAAAAGTCAAGGAATCAAGCTAGAGAATATTTTTTCTAAATAGCTTATGTAATACGTAACAAGACATGTTGCACCATGAATTTCTAAACTCAACCAAATTTCGCACTTATCATGTCACTACGATTTAGAGTTAAAGAGTACTATAATTCTAAAGAGAACCTTAAGGATCACTAGTAGAGACTTTAGCCCGTGGGATTTGTGCCTTTCATCCTTTCAGAGAGTTTTACGCAATCTTCAAGTCACAAGTTAATTCAACTTTGTTTGGGTCCGCATTAAATTGTTGCAGGATCTCATTATTCTTAAAAAAAAATTATTTTTTTGGCTTAATCACTGAGAACGACATCACTTTCGAGTTGTATGAAATTTATCCCGAATACTAGATTCTCATCCATACACATACCATTTACCATTCACTTCACCCATATTCTACCATATTCACCCATATTCCCCACACCCTCACCTATCATCTCCATTCATATATCATCCATCATCATTTTGAGAAAAAGAGTGTTGATTCCAAATGTTAAATGTCTTCAGTGTTGATTTGAAAAGAGAGAGAAAAAAAACAAAAAAAAAACAAGAAAAAAGAATAACAGAAAAAAAGAAGAAAAAGAAAAGAAAAACCGAAAAAAGAGAGAAAAGAAAAGAAAGAGAGTTGTAGTTAGTTCTTGTGTAATAAAGACATTTGTTCTTCATAGTACACTTTTCTCAATCTTATCGCATATCCATCCATTTTACATCTATCATTTCACACATCCATCACTCATCATTCATCCATACATCACCATCCTTACCCCATCATTTCCTTCCCATTTCATTTCCCCCTCACCCATTATCATCCATATTTTTCCCTAGGTGTTCGGGCAAATGAAAGTCAACGTGGTGAATAACTCGACGTTCTCACTATAGTGATTAGTAGTCTTTCATGAGATCATTTTTCTTTCAAAATGTTCGTTCTTTCTTATGTGTGTGTGAGACGTTTGAAATTGCTTACATTTACTTGTAACAACCCTCGATTCTGGGAGGCTCATTTTATATTAATTTTACCACATAAGGTAATTATATAAAATGTGGGGATTGGAGTAAATATTAATTGAATGAATTGAAAGTTAATATTTACTAGACTGATGCATATTTACAGTATGTGGAAGTAAATATCATCAGGTTGCATGTTTATAGTGTCGTGTATAAATGGCACGATAGTTTATATGAAATTGGAACTCAAAATAATTTATAAAATTTCTGGATGCCAGTTTAGAGGGTGTAGTTAGTCTCGGAAGGTGCGAGACAATCAAAATAAGTGCCATATTGCATTTTTGTTTTTCGGGCACTTTTACCTGGTTTTAGCTTATATGCATATTTTGGGAGTCATTTTAATGTGGTGTTAACCATTTAAGTTGGGAATTTTAACTTAAGCCACGGTTTAGTCTTCTAAATCCCCTAATTCCCTAAATTATGTCTTAAACATAGAGAGAAATGAGAGAAAGAAAGAAGAAGAGAAAAGTGGAGAAAGAAGAGAGAAAATGAAGATTGCTTCTACCACCAAGAAATCTGAATTTGCAACCCTAAGGCAAGTTTTCTACTTGCTAATATGTGATTTAAGATGTATAAATTGTATGATTAGTTGTGTATGTATATTTATGGTTTAAATGAGGAACTTGTGGAAAGTAAACCTAAATCTTAGTTTTGATAATGGAATTGTGGATTTTTGTAGTTAGTAATCATGTTGGGATGATTTTGGGTAGATAAATATTGTTGGTTGTGTGTAAAAATGGAAGAGATTTGAGGTTTGGAAAATTAGGGCTCAAAACACTTAGAACAAAACTAGGAAATTCTGCAGAACCGAATCGATTCGGCCAGGCCGAATCGATTCGCCTTGAGACAGTTTTCAGGTCTGGGTTGACCGAACAGATTGGGATGGTCCGAATCGATTCGGCATTTATGCAGAAGGCAGGTTTTCTTGACCGAATTGATTCGGATGGTCTGAATCGATTCGCTTTCTTGAACCCAAATCGATTCAGCTAGGACGAATCGATTCGGAAGCCCTGCATTTTGAGGAATTTTCTTAGTTTTGTCCCAAATTAATTTTCTTTAATTCTAGGGCCTAGGAACCTTCTTTAATGAAGTAAACTAGGTGTCCTAGAGTTGAAATTGAGTTAGTACTTTCCCTACACTAGGAATGGGGTATGTGGGAACTTTTCTGGGGTTATGCCAATTGATGTTAGGGCATTCTTTTTCTAGTAAATTATTATGGAACTAGGATTCCTAGAGTTATGTTTGGGAGACTTTTGGAGCTCAATAGAGCTACATTAATATTGGTGGATTATAATAACACCCCAAAATGTTTGGAGTTAATTAAGAGTTTACTTACTCCTTTGAGGTTGTAGCAACGATATAATTTATCGCGTGGCTCCGGATAATAAGTTATATTATTTACAAATAAAGTAAATGGAAATGGTTTCGGATGAAATGAAACATATACATGGAAATGGTATTGATTTTAGTAAATGATAATTTACTTAATCATGAACTCGGTAAATGATAATTTACTTGATTCTTGAAAATGGTAAATAAAATGGTTGATACACACATCTCTAAATGACATCATAAGGGAAGTTCGCACGCTTGGTGATGCCCCCTGGCTAATGAATGCAGGGTGGATATAGTACATAGGCCATATGAGCGATATGTTATGTTTTCTGCGCTGGTGAAGAGATTTTGGGTGTGGTCTTGACTCTCCCGCAGGCATATGGCCGCTTCCCGACGTATTGCGATAGGTGCCCAGGTTGTCTTGTATAGATAGGCCCTGGAAGATGATGGTCATTTAGGGGCGCGCCCAGTGGGGAAACTCAGAGGGGCGGTCTTAGAATCGTTATATGTATATAAATATAACTATTCGTCATCAAGTGGGACTTGATGGATTATATGCCATAAAGATCATGAAGAAGTGACACAAAGAGCACAGTACAATGCCACAAAGAGCATTTAATGTTGATGATATTCCTGCTAAGGAATGGTTATGCCAGGATGGGCATGTAATTGAAATAAAAGCCATAAATAGCTTAAAATTTTAATTATATTTTCTTGATAAGGAATGAAATGCTAGTAAGAAGAGCATAAATGTTGTAATTATGAGCTCCCGATAAGGAACATAATAATGAAATGGAAGTTTTAAATTTATGTTACCCATGCTTTTCTTTTCTTCTTTAGTTATGTTTTAGAACTGTTTAGATTGATTTTATTCTCTCTAGCATGATTATATTGATAACTGTCATACTCTTTATTCATCTGGTAATCATATAGAACCGGGCCCTGACCTGTTTACATTTCTTTTTTCATATGCATCTTGTCTCCGCTCAGGTACTCCGCCGCAAGGATGCCTGACTTGAATTCCTATTCCGATGTCTTCGGCGAGCCGTGATGCATTGCGGGTATTACGGGATACAATTGGTATAAACGTTTTCATTTTTGTATTCTAGTTAAGATCGGGTCTCTTTCACTCGGGCGAGGCCCAAGCTTTTGTAATTGATTAATGTAATGTAATATATAAATTTATTGAAATTATTTAATAATGTTGTATGAATCAGCGGACCGATAACATATTTGGTCCTCTTATTTGTTACCTGTTGTTATAGTATATATATATATACATCCTAGTGGTTTCCCTTATCTTTTCAGGAAATGGGTTGTTTGTTTAACTTTATTTACTTTAAATTCAAATTTTTTTTTGGCAACCCGTTTTCTGAAATATTGGGTGGTTATCCTGGATACTCTATATTTTTATGGTGATGCTGAGAATGATTCCATCTATGATTCCATTATATTGGATTATTGGGCTGGCCACCCCTTATTTTGGTGAGCGGGTTGTCACATTACTCACCTCCTCACACACAAGAGCGATACACTTACCCTAATCTCGAGAGTTCGTTTGAGAGAGTTATAACCAGTAAGATTTGAAGTTGAAGGGTTGATACCAAAAAGGCGATCTAAGAATTACTCTTATGATACTCGACTCGTTTTGACTGATTCACATTTCACACGTTGAGTTCTAGGAAGGATGTTCCTTGAGTATTTACTTAGCTTAATTTTTACACATTCTAGCATGTATTTCTGAATTTATTTCTCTCATGATGGATTGTGCGATTATTCTATGTCTAATAAGAGATTGAATGCCTTTCAATAAATTCTTGCAAATAAGAATTTTGTGAGTATATTCCCTGCAAACCCTCACAAGACACAACTCGTCCTCTAAGGCAACCTATAGGTTTATAGGCTTGTTGCACAAGCTAAGTGCAATCGCAAGTTTCCGCGAAAGTGGTACACTTTTTGGTTTCTTATCTTTCTCTGTCTCGCTATCTTATTGCTCGAGGACTAGCAACGCTCTGTTTGGGGGTGGTGTGATAAGCACCCAAAAGTGTATATTTTGTGCCCCGAATAGACCGTTTTTAATTGCTAATTCTCGGCAATATGGGTCTTATGTGCTTAAATGTTTATCTTGTAGGTCAAATATCCGTTTGCTATGTCAAAAGCTATATATCGAGGAAAATGCACGTTGAATGAAGTTAAATTCCCTCCCCCATAACCTTACCCGAGCCTAAACCTACCCCAAACCTTGTGTGTGTTTAGTTTGTCCCTTTTTAATATTTTTAGATTTTTAGCTTGAGTCGTTTTATTTTTAGTATTTATTTTTTATTTATTTAGTATTTTCTAGGTTTTGTTTTCAATTTTTCTATTTTATCAATATAATTTTATTTTATTTTGATTTTTATTAGTTTTTATTAGGATTTCATTTATTTTTATAGTTTTTTAGATTTTACATTTATTTAGGATTTTAATTTTAGTTTTATTAGATTTTATTTTTATTTTTATTTCTTTTTAGTTTCATTTTTAACTGAGTCTTTATTTTATTTTTAGAGCAGGATTTTATTTTTAGATTTTACTATTTAATTAGTTAGTATTATATTTTTTAGGTGTCCAAATTAAACACTGTAAGGACAAATTTCCAATCGAGTCATTTGTTAGATTGGCTATATTCCGTTGGACAAAACATTTTTGGGTCATACTGCATCAACGATCATTCAACACAAGGATTCAAGCATCGCATTCAAAGATCACGCATCATCAATATTCATGCCGTGCCATTTATCCTACGAAGGTATATGACCTAAATACAATTTTATAAGTTGGAGTATTTTGTCTAATCAAGAAATTTAAAATAAGAAAATGTTCATATATAAGCTATATTAATTTTGAAAAAATCCTTGAATTAAATTGGAAAAATTTTGGGCAAAAATCAGATTCTCGTTCGAAGTTTAACCCAGGTCGTTCGAACGACCTGGTTCTAACGAAGTGGTGCCTCGTTAGTAGTTCGTTAGAAATGTCGTTCGAACGAGATTTCTAACGACATCTAATCAACCTAAACTGGCACGCCATTAGATAAGTCGTTCGAACGAGTTTCGCCAGAATTGATTTTTTAAACTTATTTTTTAATGCAGTTTTTTCCTACAATTGTTTTTTGCCCACTACTTTTTCAGTTATTTTCTAATGGACGAAAATTCAGTTTTATAACTTAAGGAAGATCATTTTTCAAATTACTTTTTCCATAACTTCCAACCTTTTTGATAAAAAATCTCTCCAACATTTTTATCAATTTTTCAAATCAAAACCCCTTCATCAATTCACATTCAACAAGCAAGATTGTGGTGGATCTCTGCATTCAAGCTTTGAGGAGACGGTGGTTTTGGGCTTCGGTGGATACCGCAACACGAGGAGTGTTGAGCAACGCGTTGGAGTTTCGCGGACTACAACTTCGGAGGTCGAGGACGGCATAAGCATGCCTTGAGTGAGTCAATGTCTGTAAGTCTTTTGAGTCTCTTGTAAAACCTTTTGTTGTAGTGGATTTTGTCTAGGCCCAGCCGTCCGAGGTTTTTCCCATTTGGGTTTTCCTCGTACATCGGCGTGTTGTGGTTGGGATTTTCGCACTTTCATTTTATCATATCACCTAGATGCATGCTTAGGATAAAATGAATTTAATTGGAATTTGATCTTGCAAATTTGTGAAACTAAATTTAAAATTGAGTTAGAAGAATACATCTTTCATAGAAATAATAAAATTGGATTAAGTGTGTGTGTGTATTCTACGAATTAAACTAAGACCATATAACCCTGCAACTTCAAATTGGTATCAGAGCTTGTTTCTATAAGTTATTTAGATGAATATTGGAGGTTATATGGATAGTTTTTCGTCGAATAGACTACCTTTATTTGATGGATCAAATTATACCTATTGGAAAGCACGTATGAAATCCGCTCTTAAATCTATTGATGAACGTGTTTGGGTCACTTTTGAAAGAGGATGGTCCCCTCCTACAATGGTTGTTAATGATGAGCGTATTTTGACTCCTGTTGAACAGTGGAGCGAGGAAGATTTAAAATGGTGTAACTTTAACTCAAAAGGATTAAATGCCTTATTTGGTGCCGTGTCTCCCGATGAATTTCGTCGTATAATGACGTACGAAACATCAAAGGAAGCTTGGAACATTCTCCAAGTTACTCATGAGGGAACGAGTGTTGTTAAAGCATCAAAACTTCAAAACTTAACTACACAATTTGAAACTATCACCATGAAAGAAACTAAAACTTTTGATGAGTTCTATGCTCGTTTATTTGACATAGTCAACTCTTGCTTTAACTTAGGTGAAAGAATACCTGAAAATCGTGTGGTTCAGAAAATACTTAGATGTCTTCCTAAGCGTTTCATTCCCAAAGTCACTGTACTTAATTCTTTAGGAAACCTAAATACCTTAAAACTTGAAGAACTTGTTGGTGATCTGCAAACGTATGAACTTGATATGTTTCCTAAAGATAACAAAGGGAAAGATAAAGGAGTAGCTTTAAAAGTTAAGAAAGTTGATGTGTCTGATTCTGATGAGTCTGACTTTGATTCTGATGATATAGCCTTATTTTCCAAAAAGTTTAAAAAATTTCTCAAGTTTAAAAAACAAAACTCCAAATTTGAAAAACCTAAATTTGAGAATAAAAACAAAGGAGGAAATAAAAAGTTCACTAATCAGGATACAAAGAAGTTCAATAAAGACAACTTTAAGAAGGATGATTCGGAAAGATGTTTTGAATGTGAGGGACGTGGTCATAGAGCTTTCGAGTGCCCCACAAAACTTAAAAGACAAGGCAAAGAGAAAGCCGTTTACAATGCTACTTTAAGCGACAGTGATAATGAGTCTGAAGACTCTGATGACTCTAACTCGCCTAGAAATAACTTCACTGCCTTTATGGAGAGCCTTGCTAGTAATTCGTGTGAGTCAAACCTTAATGTTGACAATTCTGAACATAATCTAGAGGTGGTTTCTACTCATTCTACTAGTAGTGATGAAAAAGAGAGTGATAGTGATATAGATGAGAGTGAACTACAAACTTCCTATTCCGAACTCTACAATGAATCTCTTCGCATTCAAAAAGTCAACAAAAGATTAACCTTGAAAGTTTTAACTTTAGAAAAAGAGTTGAAAGGCCTGAAGGAGAAGGAGGCCTTAGTTAGTCAACTCGAGGCTATTAAAATATCTCTTTCTGAAAAACTTATCGTGATTGGCAAAGAAAAATGTGACTTGATTATCTCCTTAGAAAGTGCTAACAAAGAACTTAATGAGTCTCATGAAATTAGAACATCTCTAGAAACTAAAATAGTCTAACTTGAAAAAGATCTCGAGTCCTCTCGTGAAGTTAAAGTCACACTCGAGGACAATTCAGGAAGAATGGGAAAACTGTTTCTAGGTCCTGTTTTAGGATATAAGGAGAAAGGGTATCAAGAAAGAAAGGGAATAGGATATGAAGAAGGAAATTCTTCAAAAGTCAAAACTGAACCTGTTGCTAAGTTTGTTACAAAATCTAATGTTCCTAAAGATAACAAATCTAATGTTCCTAAAGTTAATCCCTCTAAGAAACATTTAAAAGCTGGCCCAAAACAACCTTATGTATGTTCATATTATCACAAACAGGGTCACCTTAAAGATTTTTGCTACAAACTTGGAAAGAACCCTCAATTCTCAAATTCAAAACAACCTTACAGCTCCTTAGCTAATCTTAAGAGTCAAGTTGAGTACCTTGTCAATACTTCTAAAAATCTAATGGAAGAGTTTATTAGGTTCTCTAATGTCAAAGGAAATAACTCTAATTATAAGTCTAGAGCCAACCAAGGGAACAAAACTACTCAAACTTGGGTTATGAAAAATCAAATCAAGAAAGCTTTTGTCGCTCACGTTGCTCTTAAGGCACAAAATACCTCTCAATGGTATTTTGATAGTGGTTGTTCTAGACATATGACTGGCGATAAATCTCTTTTTACCACTCTCGAAAACCATAAAGATGGTAAAGTTACTTTTGGGGATGGTAGCAAGTCCCAAATTATTGGTAGAGGTTCTATTGAAATCTCTGGTTTCCCTAAACTTGAAAATGTTCTTTATGTTAAGGGTCTAAAAGCTAATTTGTTAAGTATTAGCCAACTATGTGATGATAATCTTGATGTGAAATTTAGTCAATCGGAGTGCATCATTTATGATCAATCAGGTGAACCGATTTTACATGGTGTTAGAACAAGTGACAATTGCTATGGAATCATTCCTAAATCTTCTTTAGTCTGCAATAATGTAAAAACCTCATCTATCGATCTTTGGCATCAAAGATTAGGTCATGTTAACTTTAGATATCTTGACAGACTTGTGAGAAAAAAGCTTGTTCGTGGCTTACCGCCACTAGGAAAGCCAACATCCACGATTTGCGGACCGTGTCAATTTGGTAAACAAATTAAAAGTCCTCATAAAAAGTTAAACTCGATAACAACATCTCGTGTCCTAGAATTGATACACATGGACCTTATGGGTCCTACTCGTACCGAGAGTATAGGTGGAAAAAGATACATCTCGGTTATGGTGGATGATTTCTCTAGATACTCTATTGTAGGCTTTTTGAGAGAGAAATCTGAAACAGTTGACTTTCTTACTGTTAAATGTAGAGCTCTTCAAAATCTTCACGGTGTTACTATAAACCTCTTTAGGAGTGATAATGGAACCGAATTCAAGGAATTCGGTGTGAATGCCTTCTGTGATGAAATAGGAATAAAACATGAATTCTCGGCCGTTCGAACCCCTCAACAAAATGGTATAGTTGAACGTAAAAATCGAACGATCCAAGAAATGGCAAGATCCATGCTCCTTGGAAGAAATGTGGCTCGTAGGTTTTGGGCCGAAGCGGTTAACACTGCTTGTCACACGGTTAATAGAGTTTATTTGCGTCCTAACACTAACAAAACTCCTTATGAATTGTGGACGGGTAAGAAACCCAATTTGTCCTATTTTAGAGTGTTCGGAAGTCTATGCTATATTCTTAGAGATAGAGAACTTCTAGGAAAATTTAACTCGAGGAGTGATGAGGGTATTTTCCTAGGATACTCTCAAAATAGTAGAGTTTTTAGAGTCTTTAACTTAAGCAACTCTAAAGTAATGGAATCCATTAATGTGGTCATAAAAGATGATGCTCCGGCCACACAAATTAATAATGAGGAAGATTTATCATGTGAGTGTGATGTTGAGTCAAATGATGAAAGTATTGCATTTCAAAATGATTTGGGTGTTCCATCTACCGATAAAAGGGAAGTTACTCCTTGGGTGCGTAAAAATCATGATACTTCACAAATTATAGGAGATCCCGAGGTAGGTGTCAAGACTAGGGCGCAATTAGAAAATGAAGTTACTTATCTCTGTTATACTTCTACTATTGAACCTAAAAACTATAAAGAAGCCCTAAAAGATGAACATTGGATTAATGCTATGCAAGAAGAATTGTTTCAATTTAAGAAAAATGATGTTTGGGAATTAGTCCCTAGGCCTTCTAATACCAATGTCATTGGAACTAAATGGATTTTTAAAAACAAAATGGATGAAAATGGTGTCATTGTTCGAAACAAGGCTAGATTAGTGGCTCAAGGGTATACTCAAATAGAAGGTGTTGACTTTGAAGAAACTTTTGCTCCTGTTGCTAGGTTAGAATCGGTTCGTCCCTTACTTGCCATCGCATGTCATCTTCACTTTAAATTATATCAAATGGATGTCAAAAGTGATTTTTTAAATGGTATTATCCAAGAGGAAGTATATGTTGGACAACCAAAAGGGTTTGAGGACCCAACTCATCCTACTCATGTCTTCTTTTTAAAGAAAGCTTTATATGGCTTAAAAGAAGCCCCCCGTGCTTGGTATGAAAGACTCACTTCTTATCTCCTTTCTCGTGGCTTTTTGAGAGGGGGAGTAGATATGACACTTTTTGTTCGGCGTAATGAAAAAGGTATTCTTGTTGCTCAAGTTTATGCCGACGACATAGTGTTTGGGTCTACATGTGATAAACATACTCAAATTTTTTCCAAATAAATGCACAATGAATTTGAAATGAGTATGGTAGGTGAACTTACCTTCTTTCTAGGTCTTGAAGTTCGTCAACTCAAAAATGGGATATTTTTGTCCCAAACTAAGTATGCTAAAGACCTTGTTAAGAAATTTAATATGGAATCCGCTAAACATGCTCGTACTCCTATGAGCTCCTCTATTAAACTTAGTAAAGACACCGATGGAAAAGATGTAGAGCATACATTCTTTAGAAGTATGATAGGTAGTTTACTTTACCTAACTGCGAGTCGTCCAGATATTTCCTTTAGTGTAGGAGTATGTGCTCGTTATCAAGCCGCACCAAAAGAGTCTCACTTACTTGCTATTAAACGTATCATCAAATATGTTAGTGGGACCCTGTCTTTTGGCATTTGGTACTCCTTTGACACCAATGATTGTCTATCGGCATATTCATACGCCGATTGGGCAGGAGATGTTGATGGATGTAAAAGTACATCCGACGGTTGTTTCTATTTTGGAAGTGCACTTGTCTCATGGATGAGCAAGAAATAAAATTCTATCTCCTTGTCCACGGCGGAGGCCGAATACATTGCCGCTGGGAGTTGTTGCACTCAACTCATTTGGATGAAACAAATGTTGGAAGATTACGGCATTTCCCAAGGCACTATGACTATATATTGTGATAATACTAGTGCAATCCATATTTCCCATAATCCCGTTCAACATTCTAGAACTAAGCATATTAAGATCCGTGAACATTTCATTCGTGACTTGGTTGAAGAGAAAATTGTTTCTCTAAGCTTCGTTCCTACCGATCAACAATTGGCCGATATCTTTACTAAACCTCTAGATGCCCTTAGGTTTGAAAACCTTAGGAAATCAATTGGGGTTTGCTCCATTGATTGAGATCGAATCCGTTTATCTAGTTTAGGTTGCTTCTCTTGCATATCTATTTACCTATGAACTAGATTTCCTTTGTATATATTTTATTCAAAAATCTCAAAAATATTTTTTATTTTCTTCATTTTCAAGGAAAACGGGAATGGTTAGATAATTCTTTCAAAACTTTTGTCCATATGGCTTTGTGGTCGCTGTATTCAAATCCCTATCTTTTTCCATGTTCACGTGGCCTACGATGAATAGTTAATCCATACATGGTTTATCTTGTGCACAATAATGCTTTGTTTTATGATATATAATGTTGTGATTTCCTCACATATTTGCCTTTTGCACACACCGTACACGGAATATTTCGAATATCTTGTTCACATTGTACTTGCAAAGTGAGATTTGGTGTTGTCTTCTCAATCCTGTCACATCCATTATAAGCAATCGAAATTGTGCATGAACATTCGTTGCCCGGATTGAAACAAAATGACTATATTCTTCCGGTTGAATTCCGTTTCTAGCAATGGAACCGAGCTGCGAAAAACATAAAAGTTCTTGCGTGAAAAGCCTCCATTTGCATATTCAGATGTGTGACTAAAATAGTAGCATTGAAAATGATATATATACAATGCAAAGCCAAAATAATAGGCTTGATTGAGTCTTCAAAAGATTCGTCTCAATCTATTTGATATTTTTGGGAGATATAAGTTGAAGATCAACGGGCATGCACCTTTCATTAATTTATTGCTTTCTTCTTGTGACTTTATTGGCGAGAGAATCATCTATTTTGTATGCTTGTTCCATTCGTGGTTAAGTGTTCAACAATATTTCATTTTTGACACAAGGCTAATCTGAGTGAATATTGCTCGTATATATTGTTTGGCATTACGCACTTGTTCAAATGTTGTGGCTAAAGACTTTCACGCGTATTGTTCACACCCCTACATTTCCGCTCCCACCATTTGGATATGTTGGCTCGAGCTAGGATTAATACAATCACATTTTTGGCAATGATCTGGCCATCCCAATTCCTGATATTATGGTATTTTTCAATCTATTTTATAATATATATTTTTTAAAATTTTCAATTTTCGTTAGAAATTCTCGTTCGAACGAGATTTCTAACGACATTTTTAGCCCCATACTGTCTCGTCGTTCGAAATATCGTTCGAACGACAATTTTTGTTCGAACCACCCTCTAACGAGGTATCTAACGACCCGAGGCTGTCTCGTCATTCGAAATTTCGTTCGAACGACAATTTTCATTCGAACCACCTTCTAACGAGGCATCTCACGACCCGAGGCTATCTCGTCGTTCGAACCCCTCGTTCGAACGACATCACTCGTTCGAACCCCTCGTTCGAACGACATCACTCGTTCGAACGAACTGCAGTTAAAACTGTCAGTTCCTCTTCCCCAAAACCTGCCACCTCTCCCATTTTTTCAAACCCACGATTTCCAATACCCCATTTCCCCTCTTTCCCTGTTTTCTCTCACCCCTATCTTCCACTTTCCCCTCTCCTTGTCTCTCTCTCTCTCCCACGATTTTTCTTCATCCACGATTCTTCCCACTCTCTTTCCCTTGTTTCATCCTTCCTCCAACCTTCACCCATTCCCTCATCCACGAATTTGTGCTGCTTCTTCTCCTTCCATTCCAGGTATTTTTTTTTCTCTCTTTTACTCTCTTATGATATATATCTACTTATATATATATGTATATCTATATTTCGATTTCTTCTGACATCTCTCCTATATATATCAATATTTATCTACACACGCATATCATATCTATATATATATCTATATCTATATCTATATATCTATATATATATATATATGTATATCCATATACATATATATATCTTTATATATATATATATATATTTATATATATTTCTGCTGTTGGGGCCTATTTTCACAAATCGATTCTCAATTTTTTTTCCCAACTTATTTATATATGCATGTGTATATCCCACATTTTTTTTTGGGGCAGTCTTTCTTGTGTATTTGTATATGTTGCCCCTGATTAAAATATCTCCCATGAATATTTTTTTTTAAATGCAAATTCAGTTACTATTCATGGAATTTATTTTAATCAAATCTTTTATTTTTCCTTTATTTTTTATTTTTTTTAAGGAGGATGGGAATTATGCTGATTGGTGTTGAATTTTTTTTTTGGTGTAATTGGTGGTTCGGTTGGATTGTTTTCGGGTAGGTTCTAGCTTTTGTCATCTTTCCATGGCTCGTAATCGCCGCCAACGCTGACTTAGCGATTCCCCCGAGGAACGCACCACGTCCTCGGATGAGGAATCCCGGAGTATTCCCGACCTAAAACTACGTTGGCGCACCCTTTCCCAACATACCCGCTATCACACCCAAGGGTTTGCAACTCATTCTGTTGTACGGGAGAAAGTGACTAATCTCCCCTCCCTTCACGGCACAAACGTGCATTCATGGTTATCTGATTTAGGGTGGGACCCACTCTTCTCCCTCACCGATGTTGTTTTTCCCGACATAGTCCGGGAATTTTATTTTAGCCTGATTAATAGGGATACTCATCTTTACACTCGGGTGCGAGGTCGGGAGATTCTAGTCACTCCCGACTCGATTGCTCAAATCCTTCCCCTCCCCCGGGTAAATAATCCCTCTTTTCCATGGACATCCGAGACCTCCCCTGATCCTACTCTGGTTTTTAACACCGTTTTTAGGATTCTTCCTTCCGGCACGGTTACTATTTTTCATAAAAATTTACATTCCGATTTTATGGTCCTTAATTGGATCGTTTGTGCCTGCCTTCTCCCTCGTGCCAACACCACCCAAATCACCAAACAACACGTGGATCTCATGTTTGCTATAAGCATTAGGGCCCACATTGACCTTCCCTCCTATCTTTATAGCGTGATCCGGTCTGTTAGGGTTCTTCCCGCCAGCCCCACTCGCCAGGCCCTCCCATTTGCGGCCCTTATCACCCGTATTTGTCTTGCAGCCGGTTGCCCCCGTGTGTCCACCGATATCCCCACCACTAAATACCAAACCGTTGACCTCACCTCCATTAGTCGCTCCCGTGGTCATTTGCCACCGGATACCCCTCACCTCACCCCCTCTGCCTCCTCCCACTCCGCCACCTCATCTCACCCCGCTCCCAGTCGTCCAGCCCCCTCCCGCTCTGTCCATCACCCCGCCCCTTCCCAGCTTCCCACACCCGTCGCGTCAGAGGATTTTATGTTTTTGCATTCACAGGTGGAACAATTTCAGGAGGACCACCGCCAGGACCGCACACTTATGCAGGAGCTCATTATGTCTATGCAGCAGGACCGCGAGGCCCACGCCCGTCGAGAAGCCGCCCGGGATGAAGATCAGGCACGTCGGGATGAAGCCCAAGCTCGTCGGGACTCTCTCCTCTTAGAGCATCTTGCTGCCCTCCGCCATATGGAGATGCGCCGCGGGGCAGGTTCTTCAGGCACCAGCTCTTTTCCCGATGACACTCCACCTGCTGATTCTGCCTCTTGATGTCCTTGGCTCATTTCCTATTTATTTTTGTTTGTGAGGCTGAGTGATTTATTATCTCTTGTATTGGATTTATTTACTTTAGTTCTTTCATTGTATGAACCTTACCTATTTCCCATTTCCCCTTCCTTAATGCAGTCTTAGTATGTCACTATTATTCTTCATTATTTCTATTTCCTGCCTTGTTATTTATTCTCATTTCTTTTGCAGGCCCCCTTATCCCTTTGTCTTTTCCGGGCAAAAAGGGGGAGAAAATTTTACTTAATATGACTTCATATTTAGGGGGAGTTTGATAAATTTGGGTAATTTAATTGACATTTCATATTCATTGCAATTAATAATAATTTAAGGTAACTATAATTGAATTAAGTTATTATAATTAAATTTCCAAATTGATTCTAATATTGACCTTATGCACAATTAAGGGGGAGTTAAACTGTTCATATTGAATATTGAGACATTTATGCGCCATGCACAAAATATTCTATCGCATTGTTTTGTATATAACATCTCTCTATTTCCCCATGCGTTTATGAATTTGTTGTTTCATGTGTGTAGGATACATCTCCTACTCCTTTGCAGCTCGTCAGTCTTGTCTTTGTGTCTGTATTTTTTTGGGTTTTTGGGACGGGACTTAGATACGGCTTGACGGCTGGCTTAGCAAATTCAATCTTTTATTTATTTATTTTTTATTTTGTTTTGTCCCGGAATAGCCAAAGGGGGAGATTTGTAAGGACAAATTTCCAATCGAGTCATTTGTTATATTGGCTATATTCCATTGGACAAAACATTTTTGGGTCATACTGCATCAACGATCATTCAACACAAGGATTCAAGCATCGCATTCAAAGATCACGCATCATCAATATTCATGCCGTGCCATTTATCCTACGAAGGTATATGACCTAAATACAATTTTATAAGTTGGAGTATTTTGTCTAATCAAGAAATTTAAAATAAGAAAATGTTCATATATAAGCTATATTAATTTTGAAAAAATCCTTGAATTAAATTGGAAAAATTTTGGGCAAAAATCAGATTCTCGTTCGAAGTTTAACCCAGGTCGTTCGAACGACCTGGTTCTAACGAAGTGGTGCCTCGTTAGTAGTTCGTTAGAAGTTCGTTAGAAATGTCGTTCGAACGACCTCGTTCGAACGAGATTTCTAACGACATCTAATCAACCTAAACTGGCACGCCGTTAGATAAGTCGTTCGAACGACATGTCGTTCGAACGAGTTTCGCCAGAATTGATTTTTTAAACTTATTTTTTAATGCAGTTTTTTCCTACAACTGTTTTTTGCCCACTACTTTTTCAGTTATTTTCTAATGGACGAAAATTCAGTTTTATAACTTAAGAAAGATCATTTTTCAAATTACTTTTTCCATAACTTCCAACCTTTTTGATAAAAAATCTCTCCAACATTTTTATCAATTTTTCAAATCAAAACCCCTTCATCAATTCACATTCAACAAGCAAGATTGCGGTGGATCTCTGCATTCAAGCTTCGAGGAGACGGTGGTTTTGGGCTTCGGTGGATACCGCAACACGAGGAGTGTTGAACAACGCGTTGGAGTTTCGCGAACTACAACTTCGGAGGTCGAGGACGGCATAAGCATGCCTTGAGTGAGTCAATGTCTGTAAGTCTTTTGAGTCTCTTGTAAAACCTTTTGTTGTAGTGGATTTTGTCTAGGTCCAGCCGTCCGAGGTTTTTCCCATTTGGGTTTTCCTCGTACATCGGCGTGTTGTGGTTGGGATTTTCGCACTTTCATTTTATCATATCACCTAGATGCATGCTTAGGATAAAATGAATTTAATTTCTAATTTGATCTTGCAAATTTGTGAAACTAAATTTAAAATTGAGTTAGAAGAATACATCTTTCATAGAAATAATAAAATTGGATTAAGTGTGTGTGTGTATTCTATGAATTAAACTAACACCATATAACCCTGCAACTTCAAACACACACACACACACACACACACACACACACACACACACATAACCCATAACTCAAACACACATAAACCCCCTCACACCCCACTCCCATACACTTTACATACACACAACCGACCCCTATTTCCTATACACCCCACCACACCTTATCCCTCATATTCATCTTCTTCCCTACACCTCCACTCTCTCTCCTCATACTCCATTAACAAATAACCAAACCTCCATTAAACACCCACCTCTTACCTGTAACCCACAGCCCATGTCCGGCGCGATCCACCTCCCAACCACCCACCTACCGGAGCCAACCCGAAGCCTCATTCCCCTTCGCCCAAACCTCCATTTGGACCAAACCGCAACTGCCCCAAGCTCATACCAACCCTGTTACCTGCTAACTCCAGCCGCGACCACCTCCGGCGGCGCTGACCCGCGAGCCCCCTACCGGAGCTAACCCACGCCCAACCCGCCTCCACCTACCTCCGACCCTTTAAACCCATAAACCATCTCCAACCCATTTCCAAAATCCACGATTTTAAACCTCCTGCCAAAGTCACCAAACAAAAACCAAAACCAAACAAAAAGCCCACATGTTTAATAAAACCCACTTAAACCTTTACCCAAAATCCCCCCCAACTACCAACTTTAAACCATTTCGAAAAATAACCCTTAACTAAATCTGATTTGTTTTATTCCAATCCCCTCACTCACATGACCTCACACTCCTCTCACCATTTCCATGCACACTCAAGACCATTCCCAAAAATACCCATTTAGCTCCATAAGCCACTATAAGAAGAAGACCTCACTCCATAAAAAGAGAGATTTGGAAGACTAGAGATTAGAGAATTCTAGAGAGAGAAAGACTAGGTTAGAAAATAGGTAATTCTAGAGAGAAAAATATTGTAGAGAGGAGAATTAAATTGAACTTCAATTTTGTTAGTGTTTGTACACAATTGAGAGAGGCTTGGATTTAATGCAAGTGCAATTTCTTTTCTCCTACATTTTGGTTTGAATTTCTTCTCTCTATATTTTTAATTTCATTTAGCAACTTTTATAAGATTGTTATTAAGTGAATTATGACTATGGTTGTCTAATCACTCCATTCAAGGAGTGAAATGAAGCCCCGTATATTCAATTGAATGTATTAATCAATCTACTTTACTTTGTTTCATTTAGTTAATTTTCTTTTCATTCCTACATGAGTTTATGCACTTAGAATTGGTAAACTATCCTTGAGAAAGGATTAAAATCTAATATACTCTTAATTTTTGGATTCAAACTAGTGATAGAATGACCCACTAATTAGAGTATATTATATTTTATTATACTCATACATTAAATTTTTGTTGAATCTATAATTTATTATATGAATCAAGTCTAGCGAGTGATTTATATAATTTTTCTAAATCAATTATTCATTTGAGTTGTGGGGATGAAAATTGGATTAACTAATTTTATATGAGCTTGTTTTGTCAAATGATGAGAATCAATTGATAAAATAAATTAATATTTGGAAAATTAGTAAACTATAATAATTAACACATTTAATTGAAAAAGTGGAGGTTAAGTTTCATTCCTTGAATATTTCTCAAATTTTAGTTCATCTCATTCTTATTACTTAGTTCTTATTTAGCACACTTGTTAGAGTGTTAATTTCATCTCTCATTTTAGTTTAGTGTTACTTCACATTTTCACCTAAAAAGTGTTTTAATATTTGAAATATATATATAAAAAAATTATAAAACCCAAAAGTCTAAAAAAATAATCAAGTGAATTATATTCATTATCCTTTCATTTTTATCATGTTCACACCTTAGATTTGTATTGATACCTCACTTACCATTATACTCTAGTTTTGTCTACTTTTATAGGTTTGTGAAGATTTTTTATTGAAGAGCTTTTACAACAACGACGAAATACACCAAAAAGTAATTCATCAAGGACCTTCAGTTGGGATGACTAATTCTGAGGGTCACGGTCAATTCTGACGACCTAAGGTTGTGACGACCAGTTCTGAGGGTCGAGATCAATTTTGAGGTCCTAAGATTATTGTTGATGTGAAAAATTAGATTACTCTAATAATTCAATCACAGATAAATAAATGAGACAAAGAATTTTAAAGTGGTTCAGCCTTATATGAATGGCCTACATCCACTGTTATGTTATTGCTGAGTGTTTGGGAATTCTCGATTACAAGTTCTATCAAGAAATTTCGGTCCCCTTGAATGAGGGTAATACAATGTATTTATAGCCTTGAGGCTATAATCTGAAAGGGTGATACATTAAATGGTATACATATGAAAGGGTAATATATTTAATGCCCTTTAAGCGTGTGCGTCAAGATGATAAGCATTCAATGAATAGTTGAACTGTTGATTATCTGGAAATCAATGCTGTGGCCGAGATGCAGCTCGGACCGCCTTAGTTGCTCGTTACTCAAGAGTTCCTCGAAGCGCTGGAGTTCCTCGGAGTGCTGGGGTTCCTCGGTGTATCCTTGTTGCTCGGAGCGAACATGAGTTGGTCGGGGAAATGAACTTCCTCGATGCTATTGTGCCACGTAGATTGACACGTGTCTTCGTATTATTCGTCCATATCAGCATACTAATTTTGGTATCAACAGAAACCCCCAATGTTTCATATTTCGAACTTTGAGGAGTATGGAACATTCTTTCTTGGTATATGGCAATATTAAATGACCTTCCTGGGTTTTAGGAGCTTTTTCTTCGTATTTAAATTTCCTTCCAAATTCGCAGAATCCGCCTTTTTGCATTTTTAAAAGCGCTTCGATCTTCATGCATTTTTTGTCCTTTTAGCCACCGGTAGGGTAATAGTTTCCTTTCTGTAATCATTTCTTTCGCCGTTTCCCAAGGCAAAGTATTTAAACTTCTTAGGTAATCACACCGTCTTCTACCTTTTCCAATTTTCTGCTTTTGAGTTTTCCATAGCCTTTCTTTCTCTTGTGCACTCATCCTTGTCTTTGTCAACAGATCTCCTTTTTCCCCTGTAAGATTCTCTTCCTTCTTCTTTTATTCATCATGGTTTACGTTATTGAATCTCTTGACAAATTACGTTTTGATTTCTCTATTCCATCTTGGGTAACTTTGGAGGATCTTTCTGAGCCTTCAAATTATTTTCGTTTGGCTGAGGGACATTGGTTCCCCAGTCTCTTTATTGCTGAATGTGGATTTTCTTTTCCACCAAACCCTTTATGCTTAGAGTTCTGTCACCACTTCGATGTTGTTCCTGCAAAAATAGCCCCCAATACATGGAGAATAGTTAATGGGGTGCATAGGTTAAATCAAACTCATGGAACTCGTATAGGAATTCCTGAGATCATGTACTGTTATAGATGGGATATTCTAAATAATGTTTATTATTTAAAAACTAGATTTTTGAATAGGGCTTTAGTAGTCAACCTCCCTGATGCTAACAGGGATTATTTTGAACATGGGGTAGTTATAAAAAATTGGCAACATGCCCCTTTAGTTGGAGACGAAGTATATGAAGGTCCCAAATTCCCTCCATATGGCAATGGGATAGGTTATTTTCATTTTATTTTATTTCTGAAATTATGATTTCATTATGTTTGAATAAATGCATGATTGACATTTCAATATGTTTTTGTTTGCAGTTGACAACAAGAGAAAAACTCCTAAGGAATCAGAAGTTAATATAAAGAATTTAAAACATATCTGGAGTTTGCATCAGAAGGTTGCAGACGAGCACGTCAGGTCTGCTTCATATTTGTTGCAGTATAGGAGTTATACATCCTCCTTTACTGCTCGTCCTGTGGTGAGCATTAGTGAACCATTGCCAGCTTCTGAGGATTCTTCACCAGACTCTCACATTCCTCTGAGTCAAAAAATGGGCAAAATAAGAGTTCCTACTATCTTCGAGGAGACCTCCTCTGCTGGAGATGGAAAGAGAAATAAGGCTGATGTCCCAAAGGGGACAAAGAAAATGGATACTGCCTCTTCTGTTGCTACTCAGAAGGCTGCTGAGAAGCCCCAGTGGCTCCTGTGAAGAAGGATGCTCCTGTGGAAGTAATCACCATCTCTCCAACCAAAAGTTCTTCTTTGGTTGAGGTTATTGAAAAGACATCGAGGAGACTAAAGAAATCCTCCTCGGTCAGTTTTTCTGAAGCCATTCCCCAGCTCCAAGCTAGTGGAGCTGGCGTTCCAACCATTATTCCCCCAAGTTCTGCAATGAGCTCGGTAAAGACTTGGACTATTCCTGAAGTCCAAGGGATCGAATAAAACATGTCTAGGGATATGCTGACATACCTAGCTACTCGTCATATTGCTTCAGTAAGTTTCTCTTATCCTGAATTTTTCTTTCTTTCAGTCAATATATGTATCTCGGTACTGACTTAGCATTACCTTCTCTTTCAGCTGGTGAGTTATTTCAACACCATAGTGAAGAAAGATGAAGCAATCAAGGCTTCTAGCTCCTCATCTGGAGTAGAGGATGCTTTAAAGGGCTTGGCCCAATCTCTGAAGGAATCCCGTAAAAAATACGACGAAGATAAGGGTGAATGGGAGAAGAAGTTGACTACGTCTGAGGCAGAGAAAGTGCAGTTGGGAAAGAAAGTGAAAGACTTGGAGAGAGAGAATAAAAAATACGCCGAGAAGCTCACAAGTTTTGGGGAGCTTGAGAATAAGTTGAAATCGGCCGAAGAAGAGCTGTCCCTTCTGCGATAAGTAAATCGCCAGAAGGAGGAGGTGGAGGCCAAATTGAAAGCCACCGAGGATCTTCTATCCGAGAAGCTCTCCTCGGAGAAAATGAAGAGAAAAGTGTCTGTGAAAAAATCCTTTCGAACCGGTTGGGACAAAGGATGGGATAGGGGGGTAGCAACAATGATGACTCAGGTGCAGTATGGGAGTTTGAAATACTTCCGAGATGGTTGGGTTGCTGCCTTGCAAGAACTGAAAGTGAGCGAGGACTCTGAACTATTTCAACAACATCTCCCTGGTCCTCCTCCAGCTATTGAAGATGAAGAAGAGGATAAAGCTGCATCCGAGGAGTCTTCAGTGATAGTGGGTGATCAAGTCCTTGCTCCACAACCCAATCAGACAGCCACCGAGGAGATTTCTTCTTTGGCTGCTCCTCCTGAACAAGTCCCAACTTCTACCAACCAAATCGTTGTTCCCACCGAGCAACCAAGCTCCTCGTCCCAGCCTCCCGAGAAAGTCTTGGGAGACAAGGAAAAGGTGTGAATTTGTTCGGTATTCTCTTTTATTTTCCTTTTACTTGTACTCTGTATTTTGAACGATGTACTCTCTTTGATGATGTAATAAAAGTCACCTTTTTTGTTTCTCTACATTTTTGATGCTTTGTCTGCTTCTTTTATTAACTCTTGCCTTCTCTTTTTTACTAGTTTAAAACTAGAATGGAATTACTATCTGCCAATGATACAAAGCTGATGCAGCACTGCCATGAATATTATAAAGCTGGTCACACAGACCTAAGTGCATCAGAAGTTGCCGACATCCTTGGCCATGGTGCTTCAGAGCAGGCAGTGGAGGCATATCAACACTTGAAGGATTTACTTGATCGAGCTGTGGCCAATAACGTTGCCTATTATGAAATGATAGAGGATCTTCAATGTACCTTAGAAGACCTTCAAAATCAGTATAAGGAATCAACTGCACTGTTATATGAGGGGTATGAGAAAAGATATCAACAGATTTCTGCCGAGACAGGCCACAAAAAGATCCTTGCTGGGTACGATGTTAGGGAGAGAACCCTAAAGGGTGAAGTTGAAGCTTGTAGACAGATTGCTGAGCTGCTAGAGCAAGAAAATAACAATTTGCAGAAAGAGCTGGCACAGTATAAGTCTGCAGCATCTTCTTCAACAGTTGTAATCCCAGTGACTGACGAGGGATTTTCCTTTCTAGAGGTTGAGAATGACAAATTAAGGCAAGAGTTGGATACCTTGAGAAGGTCGGGTACCTCTACTGCTACTCGGGGACGAAGAAGAGGTTCTCGTGGACTAGGAAGAGTTGCTCAGGATATTGTTGAGGAACAAAGTACTCCACCTACTCGGGGTCGATCAAGATCTCTTCGTCGTAATGTTGAAGAAGCTCGTACTTAGTCAACATTGGAAACTCAAGCGTACTAATTGAATGCAAAAGATCGGGCTTTGTCTGAAATGTCCAAGAAATCCCAAACTTTGGAGGATCAACTTACTGCGACGAAGTCTGCTTTAGATAATAAGGACATTTTTGTCAAAAACCTTCACGAGCAATTGGAGAGACTAACTTTCCAATTCCATAAACAGCCCAGGGAATTTTGGATGGCTGGGTACAAGGAGGCACTATTCCATTTAGATGCTCGTATCCAGAACGCCAATAATGAGGGCTACAAACAAGGTTGGCTGAATGCCTTATGTGTGTTGAAACTCGAGCAAGGACATTTTTTGTGGGATTATTATTATCCTGGGGTATTTGAATTGCCTGTGCCACCGTTCAATTTGGACATGGAATGGATCCCAGCTCGTGCCATTCCTCGGAGCTTAATTGCACAATACCTCGGTGACTACAGTCTCCATTCTCAGATCGAGGTATCTCGTCTCGAGCATCTATTGGACACACCTTCAATAATGAATGTCAGAATGCTGAAGGACTTGAACTTCATTAACTCTCCTCAGACTTTAAATGATTCGCCTGCTGGAGAGGAACCTGTATCGAAGACTGAGGGGAAAAAACCAATAGAATAGGCATTTTTGATATAACAGTTAGTACACATATGTAACTTGTAATTTATTTAGAGTTTTAATGAAAGACTTTCATTATCTGTTTGCAAATCTGTATTGCTATTGTCTTGTGCTTGTCAAACACTTTATATTTATGCGCATGTATCTGTTAAAAAGATAACGATCTTGTGCTGTTCATCAACCAACTTAGTAATAAAAAGTTACAAGTATCAGTAATGTTGCTCGATCACTTAATAATAAAGTAATGAGTATAAAAATGTTTAAAATTTTTCCAACCAACCAAGGTTGTTAAATTGTGCTCGTCGACCAATTATAGTTAGTGAGAATTTATACCCTACTAACCATACTTGGTAAATTTTTGTCCTTTTCATAAAATGTATTCGATCAATCAAGGTTGATAAATTCTCCTCGTCGACCAACTATAGTTAGTGAGAATTTATACCCTACTAACCATACTTGGTAAATTTTTGTCCTTTTCATAAAATGTATTCGATCAATCAAGGTTGATAAATTCTCCTCGTCGACCAACTACAGTTGGTGGGTTTTTATCCCCGACCAATAATACTTGGTTCAGTTTGGAATATTTTGTTCTTCGAGGAACTTTTTGTAATAATCTTACCTCCCGACCAACATAAGTTGGCATTTGAGAGCATATTTTGTTACCTAACCAACCGAGATTGGCCTTTTTAAGAGTCTCGTGTTCTCGCTCTTTTACCAACAGGAGTTGGTCTGAGTTTGAACTATCATGTCCACTTGCTCTTTTACCAACCTGAGTTGGTCACGCTAGTGTAGTGTATGCCCCCTAACCAAAGGAGTATAGTTTGTTCTCGCCCTTTTACCAACCGGAGTTGGTCGTGGGTTTGAACTATCATGTCCACTAGTTCTTTTACCAACCCGAGTTGGTCACGCTAGTGTACGCCTCCTAACCAAAGGAGTATAGTTTGTTCTCGCCCTTTTACCAACCGGAGTTGGTCGTGGGTTTGAACTATCATGTCCACTAGTTCTTTTACCAACCTGAGTTGGTCACGCTAGTGTACGCCTCCTAACCAAAGGAGTATAGTTTGTTCTCGCCCTTTTACCAACCGGAGTTGGTCGTGGGTTTGAACTATCATGTCCACTAGTTCTTTTACCAACCTGAGTTGGTCACGCTAGTGTACGCCTCCTAACCAAAGGAGTATAGTTTGTTCTCACCCTTTTACCAACCGGAGTTGGTCGTGGGTTTGAACTATCAGTGTTGCCATAAATTGCTGAACAGCACTATCAGTGTTGCCATAAATTGCTGAACAGCGTAGTGTTATACACTAGTATTCCCCGAAAAACTTTCAATAAAAAGAAAGAGGATGGTGAAACATCATCGTTTTATTCATATTGATGGAACTGCTTTACATTTTACATCACTGATAATACTTGCGTAGGTGTTCAGCATTCCATGCATTCTTAAATTCCTCTCCTTCTAGAGTTGCTATGCGGTAAGTTCCTGGTCGAACAACCTCTGTAACTCGGTAAGGTCCATGCCAGTTTGCTTCCAATTTATTGTGCTTCTGAATGACTTTCTTTAGCACATAATCTCCTTCTTTTAAGTCGCATTTCTTCACCCTCTTGTTGTAGAACAGAGCTGTTCGTTGTTGGTAAACAGCATTCCTAATGGCTGCCTCTTCTCTAACCTACTCGAGCATATCTAAACCCAATCTTCTCATTAAGTCGTTGACTGGGGAATTGAAGTTCAGCACTCTATGTGTTGGAAGACCCAACTCGGCAGGTATTACAGCTTCACTTCCAAATGCCAGCATATATGGTGATTCTCCAGTTGCTGTTCGGGGAGTTGTTCGGTAAGCCCACAATACTGACTGTAGCTCATAATCCAATTAGCTTTAGCCTCACTTAGCCTCTTCTTCAAACCATTTAGTAATGTTCTGTTCGTCACTTCAGTCTGTCCATTGCTTTGAGGATAGCCTGGTGCTGAATGAGTCTTCAAAATGTTTGACTGATGACAATAGGCGGCAAACTCCTCATTATCAAATTATGTTCCATGGTCTGTAATGAAGGCATAAGGGAGACCATATCGGCAGATGATATTCTTCCAAACAAACTGGTACACCTTCTCGTATGTCATATCAATAAGTGGCTCAGCTTCAACCCACTTAGTAAAATAATCCACTGCAACAATGAGGTACTTGAATCTTCCTCGGGTAGTTGGCAGTGGTCCAACCAAATCAATTCCCCACATGGCAAATGGCCAAGGAGAAGTTATGGGTGTCAACAATGCTTGTGGAGTTCGTCGGATGGAAGAAAAACGTTGACACTTATCACATTTCTTGGCATAGGCTATACAATCAGCCCTCATCGTTGGCCAGTAATACCCCTGTGTCATCAACCTTTGCAAAAGTGTCCGACCTGCTATATGGGCTCCACAGGACCCTTTATGGATCTCTTCAATCAATTCTTTCACCTCGGAGGGATGTACACATCTCTGCAAACCTACCATAATTCCTCGTCTATATAAAACACCATTAATTAGTACATACCGAGCAGCTTTAAACTTCAATTTCTTGTCCACGAGCTTGTCCTCTGGAAATTCTCCCTCCTCAATATATGCTCTGATGGGATCCATCCAAGATGGTCCTAAATCAAGGGTAATAACATTCATCGTCAAGTCTTCATCTATGCTTCGACTTTCTAATACTTCAATTGGTATCGTTCTTCGCAGCTCGATACGAGTAGATGATGCTAGTCGGGCCAGTGCGTTTGCTTGTGCATTTTCCATTCTTGGTATTCTGATCAACTGAATGGCATCAAATTCTGCCAACAATTCCATCACCTTTGCATGATACTTGACCATTAATTCTCCTTTAACTGCATATGTTCCCATCATCTGATTCACAATTAATTGAGAATCACTGAATACCATCACTTGTTGTGCTTCCATAATCTTTGCTAAATTAAGACCTGCTATCATGGCCTCATACTCAGCCTCATTATTGGAGGCTTTGAATTGGAATCGCAAGGCATATTTCATGTCAATCTCGTCTGGGGTTTTTAAAATAATCCCTGCTCCACAACCTGCTGTGCAAGATGAACCATCTACATACAATCTCCATGTAGGTAACTCGTCTTCAAATTTCTTATCCGATAGAGTTCCTCGATGAAATATCTGCTGTTTTCTTTCATTCTCCCCTGGTAATTTTCGCTCTTCGTCGACCATCTCTTCTTGCCCAGTACATCAGTCTCCCTGATTTTTCTGGCTTATAAAGGGCTTGTCTCAATGGCATGTCGGTATATACGAAAATGGTATGGTCCTGGAAATATGGCCTCATTCTTCTACTTGCTTCAATTAATGCCAATGCCAGTTTTTCCATCTTTGGGTACCTGATCTCTGCACCTCGGAAAGCCTTACTTGTGTAATAAATTGGTTTCTGGACTCCATTCTCCAATCTGATCAATGCCGAGCTGACTGCATTCTCTGATACTGCCAGGTATAAGTAGAACTTTTCTCCCGTTATTGGCCTGGACAACAGTGGAGGTGCTCCCAAATATTTTTTCAAGTCTTGAAAGGCTTTTTCACATTCATCATTCCACTCGAAAGTTTTTCGAAGTGTTTTGAAGAATGGGAGGCATCTATCAGTTGCTCGGGATACAAATCTGTTGAGCGCTGCAACTCGTCCTGTAAGACTTTGCACTTCTTTCTTCGTTGTTGGAGATCGAAACCCTAAAAGAGCTTTGATCTTTTCTGGATTCGCCTCAATGCCTCGCTGGTTGACAATGTAACCGAGGAACATTCCTTCTCGTACTCCAAATGTCCACTTCGTCGGGTTGAGCTTCATTTGGTATTTATCCAGTTGATCAAAGGTCTGACTCAAATCAACTAGATGATCAGCAGATTTCTTGCTCTTTGTCAGCATATCATCGACATAGACTTCCATATTGCAACTGATTTGTTTGGTAAAAACCTTATTCATCAGCCGCTGGTATGTCGCTCCTGCATTTTTCAAACCAAAAGGCATAACATTATAGCAATAAGTTCCCCTAGGGGTAATAAAAGAAGTACTTTCCCTGTCTTCAGGTTTCATCTTGATCTGGTTGTAGCCAGAGTAAGCATCCATGAAGCTGAGCAGCTCGTGTCCCGAGGTAGCATCTACTAGTTGATCAATTCTGGGCAATGGAAAGTGATCCTTTGGGCATGCCTTGTTGAGATCGGTGAAATCAACACACATTCTCCATTTATTATTTTTCTTCTTTACCATCACCACATTTTCTAATCAGTCTGGATACTTTAGATCTTCAATGAATTGGGCTTTCTAGAGCTTCTCGACCTCCTCTTGTATAGCTTGATTTTTCTCGGGACTAAATACTCTTCTTCTCTGCTTTACTGGCTTGATCTCCTTATTCACATTGAGCTCATGACATAAGAAGTTTGGATCTATTCCTGGCATGTCTTCATGACTCCACGCAAAAGTTTTCTTCCTGTTTTTCAAGAAAATTATCAACTCCTGTTTTATTGAAGCATCTAACGACGAACCTATCTGGGTTACTCGTTCAGGGTGCTCGTCGTCCAGAATAACATTTTCTGTAGATTCCACCACCTGTCCTTTTACAAGTTGGGATTCATCTCTGGGATCAAGTGTTTCAATTTCTGCACCTTCCTCCACCTGGTAGGTAATTGTCTTTTTCCTTGACTCTTCAAGCTCCTCTTGCTCGGCAGATGAGTAATAGCATTCCCGAGCTACTTTTTTATCACCTTTCACAACTCCTACTCTGAAATTTGTTGGGAATTTTAAGCATTGATGTACTGTAGATGGAACTGCTTCGAACTTCTTCAAACCAACTCTTCCCATGATGATGTTGTAGGCTGACTGCACATTCTTATCCATCACAAAGAAGCGTATTCTCTCTGTTCGACAAGCAGGCCAAGTTCCAATGAATATATCCAACTTGATCGTCCCAAGTGGAAAAAATTTCTCGCCAGCAAAACCCAGGAGGGGTCTATGATAAGGTTCCAATTGAGATAATTTCAAATTTAAACTGTCAAAGCATGAGTAGTACATGATGTCTGCCGAACTACCATTATCTACCAGAACCCTTGAAATCACTACTTCTTTTATCCTAATTTTGATCACCAAAGGGTCGTCGTGAGGGTAAAGAACACCTGCCAAGTCATTTTTTGAAAAACCAATGACCAGCTTCTCTTTGTTTAATTTATTCGCTGAATGTACGACAAGCTTGAGCCTCTCCGAGGTAAGCCTTTCTTTCTGCAGTAAGGTCTCCTCCTCCTGCATCTCCTCCTGTAATAACATTACAATCAAATGACCCAAAACGTATGGAAAATACCTCTCGTTCTGGCTGCTTTGGCTTCTTGGGAAGATCGGGGTCATCATCTGGATCATCTTCATGGTCTCTCTTCTTTTTCTCCTCTGCTCGATGAGGAGATCTAGACCTCTCCCTAGTTCGGTCATTATTTCTTTTTTCACCTCCCCGATCAACATACTTTGCTAGCTTTCCTCTTCGGATGAGTGTTTCAATCTCGTTCTGAAGAGCTATGCAATTTTTGGTCATATGATCATGATCTTTATGGAACTCGCAATATTTCTCCCTGTTCCTCGAGTCAGGGTCTGACCTCAGTTTCTTCGGCCACTTTACTTCCTCGTTATTCTTGATTTCTTCCAAGACATGATTAATACCCATTTTCAAAGGAGTATAATTATCGAATTTTTTCAAAACTTCCCATGACGACCTATTATTCTTGGAATGTTTGTCACCACCATTGCCTTCATGCTCTTTCTTCTTAGATTTGTCGACTTCCACCTTGGTGTCTTTATCCATATTCTTCTTCACAGCCATAGCCTCCTCAGCATTCATGATTTTGGCCGCTTTTGCCATCAACTCTGACATAGTTGTAGGTGGATCTTTGGCCAAAGTGTAGTACAACTTATTAGGCAACAACCCACTCATCAAGGCGGTGATTGCTATCTTTTCTTCATAATCTATGACTTCCAGCTTCTCGTTATTGAAACGAGTTATGTAATCTCTAGTACTCTCACCAGGTTTTTGTCTAACACTTAACAAGTGTGCTACTCGTTTTACTGGCTTTGCTCCAAAACAGAAATTGCCAATGAACGACTCGGCCAACTGAAAGAAAGTTGAAATCTTACCCCGAGGAAGATTGTTGTACCATATCTGGGCAGATCCAGTAAGAGTTCCTGAGAATGCTCTGCATCTCATCTCGTCGGGGACAACATAGATGTCGGCAACAGCTTGATATTGCTCTATATGAAGAACAGGATATGTCTTTCCGTCATATTTGGGGGTCACCACAGGTGCTTTAAATTTCGATGGTGTAGGAAAATCCACAATGGCCTGTACAAAAGGTGTCCCTCGAATAAAAGTTCGTTGTAGGGGGTTCTTTGCCTTAGCCATTTCTCTCAATCTATCCTCCAACAGCTAAATGGACCCTTCCACGCCTCATTTCCTTCCTCGGGCCTATTAGTTCGAGCAATTGATTGTTCTGAAGTAGCTTCCTGAGATCTATCTTGACGAGCAGCTGGTCGTGATTGTGCTGATCCTTCTCTTAGATTTGATGGTTATCTAAAACTCCTCGACATGGATTTAGGTGGACTCCTATTCCTCCTAGGGCCTAATCGATTGAAAGGAGACGCCCTGCTCAGTCTTTCCATGGCACTGGTCCTTTCTGGAGAGAGAGTAACACGTTGCTCAGTATCTGTGGCCCGTATTGATGAAGTTTGCCCAGGTTGATAAGAGAAATCATCAGATTCCTCATTACGATACGCATCTGAACGCCTGGATCGTGAAGAAAGTAAATAGGTTTGCCTCTGACCACTTCACTGTCCCGAATGTGTAGGTGCACCGCCATGAAGGGTTTGTATAAGTTGCCGCATTGTTTCTTGCATGGCGTTTTGTCCTTGAGCCAGATTCATCATAATTCCAGCCAGATCTGGAGGTGCAGAGGGATTGGGAAGATTTCCAGTATTTCCAGCGTTTTGATTGCTGGACTCTGGATTATCTGCCATTGATGATGAATGATTTTTGGTGAAAAACGATAACAATAGTCTTTCCCACAGACGGCGCCAATCTGTTGATGTAAAAAATTAGATTACTCTAATAATTCAATCACAGATAAATAAATGAGACAAAGAATTTTAAAGTGGTTCAGCCTTATATGAATGGCCTACGTCCACTGTTATGTTATTGCTGAGTGTTTGGGAATTCTCGATTACAAGTTCTATCAAGAAATTTCGGTCCCCTTGAATGAGGGTAATACAATGTATTTATAGCCTTGAGGCTATAATCTGAAAGGGTGATACATTAAATGGTATACATATGAAAGGGTAATACATTTAATGACCTTTAAGCGTGTGCGTCAAGATGATAAGCATTCAATGAATAGTTGAACTGTTGATTATCTGGCAATCAATGTTGTGGCCGAGATGCAGCTCGGACCGCCTTAGTTGCTCGTTACTCAAGAGTTCCTCGGAGCGCTAGAGTTCCTCGGAGTGCTGGGGTTCCTCGGTGTATCCTTGTTGCTCGGAGCGAACATGAGTTGGTCTGGGAAATGAACTTCCTCGATGCTATTGTGCCACGTAGATTGACACGTGTCTTCGTATTATTCGTCCATATCAGCATACTAATTTTGGTATCAACAATTATGATGCCTAATTTTGAGGTCTAAGGTCAATTCCGAGGACCTAAAGTTGTGACGACCAATTCTACAGGTCGAGGTGAATTCCGAGGACCTAAATTTGGGACGACCAATTCGGCGGGCCGAGGTGAATTCTGAGGACCTAAATTTTTTAGGACCAATTCTGAGGGTCGAGGCCAATTTCAAGGATCTAAAGTTGTAAAGACTGATTTTGAGGGCCGAGGTCAATTTTGAGGACTTAAGTTATGACGACCAATTCTAAAGGCTGAGGACCTAAAGTTGTGATGATCAATTATGAGGGTCGAGGTCAATTCTGAGGACCCAAAGTCGGGGGTGACCAATTATGAGGGTCTAGGTCAATTCTGAGGACCTAAAGTTATGACGACTGATAATGAGTGACGAGGTTAATTATGAGGACCTAAAGTTATAATTTTGAGGGGTATAATTCTTATAGGGAAGGTGTATATAATTTCGGGTGCAAGTATAATTTTGATTGCACTAGGGATGGTGTTGTCTTAAAATTCTGCCAGGGAATGTTAGTTTTGAGGTTCCAACTGGGGAATTCTAGTAGACCTGGGATGCGGGTGCATCATTAATTACACTATGAAGTATTCTGGAGATAAGAGTGCAAGATTAATCCAGTTGGGGATTTAGAGAGTTATAAATGGGTTTGATGTTCTAAAATGATTTTCTTGGGAGAAAAATAAGGTTAAATTTTTAAGGATTTTGGGAATTGTTTCTTTTGGGTGGATTAATGACTCTTTGTTGGGGATGTAGGTGACCTTATATCCTTGGAGTCTTTCTTCGGGAGCCCCGATAAGGGGGTTGCTAGGGCATGAGGTGGTGCAGCGAATGATGTGACATCCATTTCTGGTTCTCTTTTTTTGAGATTTTTTTACAGATCTGTCATTGTGATTGGAGGCATTTGGCGTTGACCATGTTGTATGCTTGATTTAGCATCTTTGTACCTAAAAAGAGACTCAAAAGGCATGAAGAGATGCATATATTTTATGTGATTATCTTGATTTAGTGGCTAATCCACGTGAAATTTAATTTGCCGTTGAGGTTTTATTTTGAGAAAAAGTAGGAAAATTATGTTTTGGGAATTTTTTGAGTAGAAGAAGGCCTTGGAGGCTGGGATAGTATATGGATGAGGAGATACAAAGCATGATCTAAAGTGGAGCTTATTGCCTTTATTACATTATGATTAATCTGGTGTGTCAGAGAGAATGTACTGATGATGGTTATTACTGCTGACAGATGGCTTGTCAACCGATCCTTAGGTGTCCATAATAATGATGTGGATGTCTTACCACTATAGTTCTGCGACGGTGGTGCAGGTGGAGACCTTAAATTATATCGATGCTTGGAAAGAGGGTCGTTGTCTGGCGGACCCTCCTGATTATCCTTTGGTGGGTGTGCCTAATTTCTTTGACCCATAGATAAAGAACTGGGTCAATTGGTTTGTGGAGCAATGATCCCGATGTCTTCGTTGGTCGGTGTCGTGGTTGGGAGACTTGCAGCCTATTTTTCAACAATGGGAGTACCAGTATGTATGATTGGTTGACCTCCATCAGACCTGCTTTTATTTCCCTTTAAGGATTCTATGCCAAGCTAAGTGGGAACAAATAATTCCTCCTCACATAATGAACTTCTTTCCGGTGGATGATATCGGGTTCCTTGTGGCAGTGCCGTTGACCGTTTACTCGCCTATCCTAATCAGTAGGAGGGGCCTGGCATGTGGTTGAGTACTACCTAAAGTGTTTATGGAAGTGGGTAGTGGAGAATATTATGGAGGAAGAGATTAGGCAAAGGTAACTTGTCCCCTTCGACACCGTGGTGGAGGATATTGTGGTTTTGTCCAAACTTTCCAGGGCGTATCGCTCCATGGAGTGCATACGAAGTGTTAACTAAGAGTGGGAGACTTGGGGACCTCCATGGCCAAAGAATGATGACGAAGCGGGCTATATAGAAGTTAAGGACAATGTTTGTGAAGTTGGGTTAACATTTTGTATAGTTGGGATAATTTATGTTTTGGGTGATTTTAGTGTTTTTCTACGGGGTAATGGATAATTTTTGTGAAGTTAGTAGGGATTAGGTAGGTTTGTTTAAGATGGTTTGGTCAAGGAAAGGGGGTGGCCTGTTTTAGATCCCTTCACCGACACTTCATGCAATGGTTGTATTCCTTCATTAGAAATAAAAATGATTTTGATAATATTTTATTATGCCTCTTGATGAGTTTTTCATTTTGAACTATTTATACCAATCGCTAAGGCATTCATAATCTGTTTGTTCATGTAAATGATAAGATGAACTGATGTCCTCGAAGGTTAGAAAATAATAACATTGTGTGAAAAATAAGGGGATCGCGCTTGTGTATGGAGTATGGGCTGCCAATATACCTCTGGGATTTTTAAAATTTTCGTGAGTTTCATTTTAAAAAGAAATGTTTTTTGAGAGGATCGGGTCCCACGTAATTCTAATTAGGAAGGAATGTAGAGATTTTTTTTTAGAATAGAAGGGGGATGAGAAAAGTCGTAGAACATAAATATTTTGGACTAAGGGTAAAATTTGTTGAGATGGTCCAAATTGATTGGATGAGTCATCTATTCTCCGTTGAGGTATGTGACCATGGTAGCGCTGCCTAATAGGATTTTGTTCACATTATAGGGTATGATCTAATTTGGTCTGAATTTTAATCTGAGGTCCCAGACAGGTTCTGCTATATCTTTGAGGGCAATGTGTCCTTGAACACCGCAGTCCTTGGCTTTTAGGTTGAATGATCACGCTATCCGGCGATGATACCCTAGTATCTGATACAGAGACCTAAGTCTTTTTTCATCCAAGAGTGATAGTTTGTCAAAAAATCTTTGATGCCAATCTTCTTTGCTAACTTTTCTCTCGAGCATGACACATAGGGGAGGTATTTCTATCTCAATGGGTAGGACTACTTTCATGCCGGATACTAGAGAATAAGGGGTTGCCCTAGTAGGTGTTCTGATTTAAGTGTGGTAACACATAAGGAATCTAGGATCCGATCACCCCAATGTCTGCAACTCTCGATCATCTTACTAATGATAGTTTTGATGCTTTTATTGGCGGTGTCGATAACACCATTATTTTGGGGTTAGTAGGAATAATATTTGGGTCTTTTGAATCCCATACTCGTTGACCAATTTTGAGACCTCGGCTTCGAAGTGGAGTCCATTATCTAATACTATCTCATGGGGAACCCCATATCGACAAATGATGTTCTTTCTGATGAACTTGGCTACTATCTTGGCATTCAGCACTGCATATGACTCAACTTCAACCCATTTGGTGAAGTAACCAATTGCGACCAGGATAAATTCATGACCGTTGGAAGATTTTGGAGTGACCTTCCCTATTATGTTCATGCCCCAGGTAGAGAAGGGCCAAGGATAGGTCAGGCTGTATAATTCTATGGGAATCAAGCATTGGAGATTATAAAACTGTTAGCATTTGAGGCATCTTCAAATATAGGTAGTGTAATCTTGAACCATACAATAGTAACCTTGATGGGTGATCTTCTTACAAAGCATATGACCGTTCATATGGAGCCACACTTCCTACTGTAGATTTTTAACATCATTCCTTCAATATCAACCCCTGCAATACAATCAAAATGGGTTCCATCGAAGTTTATCTTAAAAAATGCTTTATCACAGATCATGTATCGGGCAACCAATTTATGAAGGGTCACACGGCCTTTCTTATTTGCTTCTCAGGGATATCTACCATGTTTAAGGAGGTACCAAATGTTATAGTAACATAATTTGACCATGTCTGAATCTTCCTTAGTGACGAGCTCAATGTGGTATCAATGGGTGGTCATATAATGTTTCTAAACCAGGAAAAGGGCCTTTGTTATTCCCTCGGGCATGTTAACCTTGGAGGCCAGGGTTTCAAGGGCGTCGACTAGGTTATTCTTTGTACGAGGCAGGTAATAGAAGGTAATATCATTAAATTGGGAGGCCAACTCTTCTAGGTGGGAATGAAAGGGTAGGAGCTTCTCGTCTTTGACTTTCCATTTTCAGAGGATTTAGCCAATAATAAAAGCAGAGTCCCCATAAATGTCCAGGTGGTTGATAGCTTTTTAGGGCAACTTTGAGGCCTAGAGTTCATACCTCATACTCAATAATATTTTTTTATGCAAGGGAAGTCTAATTTGATTGTAATGGGGGTGTAAGAGTCATCAGGGGCGATTAAGAGTATCCCAATGCTGTATCCTTTCTTATTGGCATCTCCATAAAAGAACATTTTCCATCTAAGGTCTTCCTGAGGGTGCAGAGAATAGCTTGATTCGGGAATTCAGAGATCCAAACATCGGTCCCTCCCATGGGAAAATTATCAAGGTAGTTGGAGATGGCCCTCCTTTTCATATATTTCTATGTGATGTACCCAATATCGAATTTGGAAAATAACATCAACCAACGAGCCATTTGGATGGACAAAGAAAGTTTTTTTAGTAGATACTTGATGGGATCCATTCGGGTTACTAGTCTTATAGGAAAGGCAAGTATGTAATGCTATAACTTTTGCGTGACCCAGACCAAGTGACACATATTTTCTCCAAAGCAGTGTAGTTGACTTTGTACTAGGTAAATTTTGGACTGGCATAATAGATGGCTCTTTCCTTGTGGGATTATTCAATGTATTGGTCTAACAAAGCCCTGATTGTTGTATTTGTGACGATCAAGTATAATGGGAGAGGGAGACCTAGCTACGGAGGTATGAGCACTGGAGGTTGGGTGAGGTATCATTTGATTTGGTCAAATCCTTCTTAGCAGGCTTCATTCCAAACTTTAGTTGAATCTTTTGAAGAAGTTTGAAAATGGATTCACAGATAGAAGTTAGCTGGCTGATGATCCGACTAATGTACTGTAGTTTACCCAAGAATCCATGAATATCCTTTTTCATCTGTGCTTGAGGGAAAGGTCCTCTTTGATTCCTTTCTCACTGACCATGAATCGCAAGAGTTTTCCTTTCGTGATGCTGAAAACACAATTCTGTGGATTTAGCCGCATCTGGTATTATCGTAGTTATTCGAAGAAATTTTGAAGGGAGGGAATATCACCTTCTCGATTCTTAGACTTAATGATCATGTCATCCATATAGACTTCGACCTCTTTGTGAAAAAGGTCATGCGGGATGGTTGTGGCAACCCTTTGATAGGTAGCCCTGGCATTCTTTAGTTTAAATGGCATGACAGTGTAGCAGAAAGTTCCCCATGGGGTGATGAATGTGGTCTTCTCGTGACGGTCAGGATGCATATTTATCTGGTTATAATCGATGAATCCATTGATAAATAATTTGAGGGTGTGACGGGCTGTGTTGTCCACGATCATGTCGATGTTGAGTAACATGTAATCGCTTATTAGGAATGCTATGTTCAAATCCCGGTAGTCGATGCACATGCAGACTTTCCCTCCAGACTTTGGCACGGGGATGATGTTGGAGAGCCATGTTGGGTATTCGGCCATATGAATGACACCCATATTGAACTGTTTAACCACCTTGTCATGACCTTGAGCGACCATTTAGAACAGATTTTTTTTAGCTTTAGTTTGACTGGCTTATAATCTGGGAATGTCGAGATCTCATGTTGAGCTATTTTTGGGTCAATGCTGAGTAGGTCATCATAGTCCCATGCAAAGAAGTCCATGACTTCTTTCAATAGTTATTCAAACTACACACGCTCATGCTTGTTAAGGGTGGACCTTATCCTAATCTCGCGTTGATGGCTACTAGAATAGAGATTAATAACAACGGTATCATCATGATTAATTTGAACGAAATTATATTGTTTATTATTTCCCTTATTAAGATCAGTTAAGAATTGCTCATTTAAAAAATCATCATCAAGACTTTGATTATAAGCAAGACAATTAATGTAAGGCACATCAAGATAATCAAAATCCTCGTTTATTTCATTTTTAAGAAAAACAACATTGAGAGCCTCGTTAAAAGAGGTCTCGGTTACATTCATATTAGGAAAAGGGAAAATGGGAATAGGTGAAGAGACTTGAATAGGTTAACATTCCAATTGAGGAGAGGCATGCAACAGTCGTGATCTTAGAGGACAGGTCTGATGGCACATCATCTGAGAAGATCATGCAGAGGCTCATCCCTAGTGTCTAGAAGTCGAAGGATTCTTCGAAGTCACTTCCCTCAGAATCTTTTGTAATTTCCATGGTTTGCTCGATGAGAGGTTTCACTTCATGTTTGTAGTCTGTAGCCCAAGAGTTACTATATTGAAAGAAGATTTCCAGCCCCGATTTCATATTTTGATCAATATGGTTGTACCGGTTTGGAGAATCCACAAAAGGGGTCTTCTGAAACATACTTTTCATATTATTTTAATTAGGGATATCATCCTTGACAAATAGGATACACCACCCATGACAAATATTTCGTCCAAGTAGTCTTCTGAAACATACTTTTCATTATTTAGGCATCTCTTCTATCACGATCAGAAGAGTGCTTTGAGTTCATCCGATGAAGGTTGGAAACCCAGGCCACATAGGGGAAAGGCCTCTTTCAGGTCTACGAGCTCAAGGATTCCTTGGTGACGTCATCCTAGCCCCATTCCAGGCATGAAGTGCAAGTTCTTAAACATCTGAATCACATTAACATTTCCATGAGGGCTATATTCTAGATAGACTCGGTTTTTGAAATTTTCCTCCGCTGGGATAGGGAGCGGATCAATTTTGAAACCATAGATGCGCATGTCATTCATCCCATGCTGAATCTCCAATACTGGATTGCTAGTGTGGGCACTGTGTACACAGTCGGCGTCCCCTAAAATAGTGATGGCTTGACCTTTGGCAAAGAACTTTATCTTTTGATTATGAGAAGAGGATACCCCTCAGGTGATGCGGAGACATAGACGGCCAAAGAGTAGATTGAAGAAATCATGTGGGTCGACGACCTGGAATTCTATCAGAAGATTGATAGGGCCAACCCCTAGTGTGTGTTTTATGGAATGCATTACTTCTCGATGAGTGTTTTCATAAGTGCGCACGACGGTATAGGTAGGAGTGAGGTTACTGACCTTTAGTCCCAAACAGTGGAAGGTTGAGCAGACAAACATTAAGAGCAAATACATCGTTAAGAAGTGATAGTGGGATTTTCTTCCCTAAGACTTTGACATAGATGTTAAGAGCATAATTGTGATCAGGGCCAAACTTAGGTATTTCTTCCTAAGAATAAGATAGGAGTCTAGAAAAAGTCAGGGATCAAACCATATTTATGACTTCTTTAGTAGTAGTAGAGGGAGAAACTGTGGGTCCTTTGAGGAGTTCTATCAAGGCATTTCGGTGTAGCTGAAAGGACATGAAAAGTCCCTTTAGGGTGATACTGGCTTTGGTCTTCTTGAGATGATCGAGGACTTTGCTCTCCTCAATGGTAATTTCTAGCAGTGGAAGTTCTTTGGCCACACCCTTTTATATGTCTATTTTGGTTGCATGAGGAATCGGATCTTTGTAGTGCCGCCCTGGTCGGGTCATGTGGTTTACTAGGGCAGGAAAGAATAATAACCCCATGGCTTCATCTATCTTGGGATGAACGGGCACTTTTTTTATTCCCCCCAACAAATCCTTAAGGGATATTATTCCACACAAGCTGGCAACTGGACTAACCTCTTCATGATTCGACTCATTATCTGAATTGTCAAAGTCACCCCCCATTCGGTGGCGACTACGTCTTATTTCCAAGAGTAATCAATACGCTTGAAATCCTTAATGGATTTATCATATAAGTCTTCCAACTCAGCGGGGAAGTGCAAGAATGAAGTGACCAATCGAAAATGAAGTTTTAAAGCAGTGAGCAACTCAGAGATGCTGCAGACTTCCTTAGTCTAGCAAAACATATCATTCATGACTTGTACTACATCATCTAGATTGAAATCTTCAGTAGGAACTACCCATTCTTCTGATTCCTGATCCCACTTTCGGACTTCCATGAACAAGCTGTTGAATTTCTAATTTTCAACGGTCATCTTAGTGGGTAATTTCAGCCCAGATTCTCGGAGTTGGTTTAATATAGCCGATAATTTCATGCCTCCCCCACTCAGATCAAGTGAAAACATCAATGAAGGCCCTTGTAAAGAGTGACAAAGCTTGATCAACGAATCATATAGGGTACAAAAGGAAGGACATGCAAACTTTAAGGGGTTTAGATGAGCCTGTGGGAATGATGGGTGCTTTGCTGGGCACAATTTGAGTAGGTGGGTCAAACTACGGCTCACTTTATTAAAAGATGACATTTGTATGTGTTATACGTGTGTTGTGAATGTTATTATCTTTAGGATTAGCTGGTGTGGTAATGATACCCCATTCGATTAGGGCTTAGATCACATGTCTGAGGTGGAAGCATAGGTCGGTGGTATGATTTGTGGATTAGTGGAAGTCATAGTGGGCATCGGGGTTAAAGTTTTTAGGGAGTGGACTTGGTAGTGGACAAGGGGTTAATGGTTTGATGAGATTTCTGGTTACCAGAGCTTGGAGGCTTTGGACAGGGGATCATGGAGCTTGTTATATTCTTTTCTGGTGGGATTGGGGTGACTTTTGAGTGCCCAAGAAGTTGTAGGTTGGGATATGTTGTTGATCGTCGAGATTGTAGCACTAGCAGGCTTCTCACTGTTCGGTCACCTTATTTGGTTCAGATTCCACTTTGGTGACACCTTCTTCGATTTCCAAACTATCCTCTCAGATGTCTCAAAAATACGGCTAGTACTGTCCTACTATGGATGATTGGATATGAGACAAGAAGTTCTTCTTGACAATGTTGACTTGTTCTTCCTCAAAAGGTCTGTTGGTTATAGTGTGTAATATCCCGCCCAAAATATTTTATTTAATCCCAAAATAAAGTTGTGATAGTACAAAAACATTGAAAATTAGATGAATATAATGGGATGATATCCCTAATTAAAATGATATGGAACTTGATGTCAATTATGGGAAAATTATGGGCAAAATATTTATCAAGTTAGGAGAACTGTGGCTACATAAATATTATTATCTCGTTGGAATAACTAGGTAACCCTTATATAGTTTTATAGCTAAGTGGGGTAGATCTGATGAACATGGAAACATACGCTTCTTGTCTGGGTACCGTCGCTTGAACGACGAAGGGGGTTATTCGAAAGACGTCGAATGTTATTTGAAAGACGCCTAAGGTTTCTCGATTGACGTACGGGGCAAGTCAAATCTTCTTCAGTTCTCATGCATTGTCAAACGATCATTTGTCAAACCCATTTCAGTCAGCTCGTGGGCCTGATCATCTGATCAAATTCAGATGCAGCAAATAGATAAATCCACTGGATTTGTTTGGAGTATATCCTAGAGAAAGAAACGTGGGACATTATGTTGTTGTCTGCTATAATCGTTGTCACAATTAAAACCATAGATCGAATTGAGATGGTTGGGGTTAAACCGAGGAGATGTTATAGGTTGTAGGGTTTATGGTTTTGTGTATATAAGAGAGAGGGAGAGGGGCGTGGGATGGGGAAGCGGTAAATACAATATCATCAGCTGGGGTTTTCTAAGAACTCAAAAGCTCTCCCCCATTCCCTTACTGTCGTCCACTTAATCCTTGTGCCAAATAGTGTACCAAATACAATAACACTACTAAATGTACAATTTTTCCCCATCGTTAAAAATAGATCTATGAAAAAAAATATAGAAGTGTTGTTGGGATTTTTATGAGGGTATTCTTGGAGCAAGAAGGCGTGTCTGTGGAAGCATTTTTTTGGAGTGTGTTGGAGCTTCCATGGAGGTCTATTTACTGGATCTTTTTACGACTCCCTTTAGGGCCACCTTTGGAGGTGGGGGAGTCACCCATCTTCATCACCACCACTATCACCACCATCTTTAGATCTTCTATAAGGTGGAATAAACCACTCTTTGTACTTAAGATTCCATTTTTGTGTATATTATAGTCTTGTTGCTATTGCATGTTAAAGAGTAGGATTAGTATGTAACAATAGTGTATTTTCTAAGAAAACAGAAAATATACATTTTTAAGGAATAAAAATGTAAGATAATATTATTCTAATGTATTTGCTAATAAAATTGAAAACATACATTTTTATGGAATAAAAATGTAAGATAATAGTTTTCTAGTGTATTTGCTACTAAAACTGAAAACATACATTTTTACGGAATAAAAATGTAATAAATAATATTTTATGTTCCTTTCTAGTAAAAAGAAACAATAAACATTTTTGTGGAATAAAAATGTAAGAAATGTCATTTTGGTGTATTTCTAGTGAAAAAGAAATAATAAATATTTTTTTAAATAAACATGTGGAATGATGTTAATGTTGTTATGAAATAAATATTGTTAAGGTTCTGGCAAATGTAGACTTTATGAATAAGTGGGCATTTTCCAAGTTCAAAGAAATTGATGAAATGTCTTTATTTCGTGAAATGCATGTTTAATCCACTTGGTAGGATTTTAGTAATTAAAGTCCACTTGGAAAAAAATGGATAGGAAGGTATGGAAGGTTAACCCAAACAGGGACTAGCTGGCTATCCATATTGCCTTTAAACTCCGGGGACCATTTTATAATTCTCATTGGAAACCTGTGGATATACCAGAGGTCTCTCAGCCACATCCAATGAAAGTCTTCCTCGCATTGGAGATGGATCAAAACATGTGTGGAATCCAAAAGTCCCACTGAGAATCCGATTGTGAGTGAAAACGTCAGTAACGTTTTCCTGATAGTTTCAAGCGATGATCTCCTATGGTGAAATTATCCTATCAAAGCGTATTTGAAGGGATCAACTAGAGTGATAATGTCTTCATTGGAAAAGAAAAAGGGCTATATCCCCTTTATTTTGCGAAGCCGGAAGAATGGGAATATAAGCCTCTGTATCTTTATTATTGGACAGGATATCAACGAAGGTTTTCACTGCATACCTGTTATAGGTTTTCTCATCAATCTCTGTGACGTCAGGAGGTTTAGTACCAGCATTAGGGTCCAGCGCCGCCATGCTGGTAGGGTTCCACGCTTATGGGATAGAGAGGAGAGAGGAGAAAAGCGATTGGTAATCCCATTAAACAAGATGAGGCTACGGGTTCTCTATCTCGACCTAGCATCGCTAGGGTTTGTGTCGAAGTTAATGTGTTGAAGCAACTACCCAAGAGAATTTGATTAGGAACAAAAGAATCAGGTTTTTGGCAGAAGATTTGCTATGAAAACATTCCTCCCTATTGTCATATCTGTTCGAAAATGGGCCATGATAGAGTAAGCTGTAAGAAGGAAGACGATCACACTGCTATGGTAGAGAAGGTAGATGAATCCAGCCAAGAAGTACAGCCGACACTAAAACGTATTTGGAAACCAATCCAGAAGACCCAAGATTTGGGAACTGTACGAAATATGGTGCAAGATAATTATAATATACCCATTTCTAGTGAAGCTGTCAAGAATTCAACAGAAGTTACCACCGCTAAGAAGGACACGACCCTAGAAATATCCAATTCCTTTGATATATTACCTACTGTAAATTTGGAGATGGAAGAAGGAGAGATTCAACCGGGTATTTATAGAATTGGAGTTAACCCTAGTTTGCATGAAGACGTGAAGAACACTACAACTGATTAGGATTTTGATATGACTAATATACCAAAACTTAGAAAAGTTATTATGGACCCCACAATGATGAAAAACCTTTTCTTATCTCCTAGGGAACCAAGAATCTCAACTAACAGGACATTGCAGAAGAATGGCAACATCTATATGCATCAGATTCGAAAACTCACTTGGTGAGAGAGGTAAATGATGATTGGGAGTCCTTTTCACTGGGCATTTCCAAAAAATTTCCAAGACTTGACAAGAAAATGTTGGTGGAAGAAAAAGTAGAGAATGAAGCAGAGTTTACAGTAGTAAGAAAGAGAAGGCCAATAAAGAATTATGCAACCATGAATACTCCTAAAATTCAAACCCGATCTGGAGGTAAGAATTCTAAAACTTTAATCCTTGTTGTTTCTCAATGATCCAAGGACTTTTTGGAATATTAGAGGTGTTGGAAATGGTCCCTCGGTACGAAGACTTAAAAGATTAATTCACATTCACTCGATTTCCGTTGTGGCTTTATTAGAAGCAAAAATTGGAGGAAATAAACTTGAAGAGGTGCGTAGGAAGTTAAAATTTAAAGGTGGCTTAGCCAATAGCAACAATAAAATTTGGATATTTTGGAAAAATAATTGAAAAGTGACATTATCTCATGACGGGTGTCAATCGATTTCTCTCTGGTTATCTAATAGTTTTTTTTGCCAAACCGATCCTTTTTACGGCAGTTTATGCGAAATGCAATAAAATTGAAAGAATATCATTGTGGGATGATCTCGAATATTTATCAAATATGGGAGATATGAAATGGGTAGTTGGAGGAGACTTTAATATCGTGGCTTCGAATGAAGAAAAAATTGGAGGGAACAAAATCAACTGGGAAGGGGTGATGGACTTCAACTTGACGCTTTTAAATATTGGGTTACAAGAAATTAATTTCAAAGGTTCCCGGTTTACATGGTGCAATAATCACTAAGGTAACACTCGTATATGGGCTCGGCTTGATAGGGTGGTGGGTAATACCGAATGGATGAATGGAAATTTTATAATCTCGGTGAAACATCTCAATAGGACAAAATCGGATCATAGTCCACTTCTACTCAGAATTAAAGTAGAAAATAACCCCAGCTCCAAACCTTTCAAATATCTGTCATTCTGGCATAAAAGTGAAGAATTCTTTAAGGTGGTGGAACAATCTTGGAATCATTGTGTTAAGGGTAGACCCTTAAATGTTTTTGCGGAGAAACTTAAAAGGGTAAAATTATTTCTCAAAATTTGTGCGAGAAGTAAATTCGAAGATATTTTTCAAATGGATAGAAAGGCAGAAGATGATATATTGGAGGTCGGGATGGAATTTGATGCGAACCCTTCTTTAGAAAACAAGATTAAATTCCATAAAACCCAAGAGGAATATTTAACAACTCTAAATAAAGAAGAAGAGTACTAGAAGCAAAAGTCTAGAACAAGATGGGCCAAAGAAGGGGATATGAACACGAAGTTCTTTCATGCAATCACGAGGAAGAAGAGGGACAAGCTCAGCATATCCAGAATTCTAAATGACCAAGGGCAGTGGTTAACGGATGATGAAGAGGTCGAGCATGAAATTTTGTGTTCGTTCCAGCAAATCCATAGCTCAGATAACTCGTTTAATGACATTAGAAACAATCACAGCAATTCGGGACTGCATCAGCACGCTGACATGACAGCTCTCCCAGGTTCAGCTGGGCAGCCACATTACGCTAAAAACTACTCAGATAGGCCAAGCCAACAAGGTTCCAGTAGCTGCAGAGTTAATAAACATGAGTCCGAAGATATCTAGGAATGCATTCCCAAGTTAATGCAACCAGAAGATAATGAGCTGATCAATAACATCCCTTCTCTACAGGAAATTCACGAGGCTATAGGGGACATGAGTAAAGATGGGAGAGCAGGTCCAGATGGATTAAATGGTATTTTTTTACTATTTTTTGAAATATTATAAAATTTGATCTTCACAAGGCTATATGATCATTTTTTGTTGGAGAAGAATTACCAGTTAGTTGGACATCAACTAACGCGGTATTAATCCCAAAAATTGACAATCCTAAATCGTGTGGCGATCTTTGGCCTATCAGTCTTTGTAATTTTTCGTCTAAAATTATTACAAAATTTTTTACGAAAAGAATTGGGCAAAATTTAGCCAATATTATCTCTCCAGCTCAATCAGGTTTTATCAAGGGTTGGTTAATATTAGAAAACGTTCTTTTAGCCCAAGAGGTGATGTCATCTTTTTTAAAAAAAAGTGAGGGAATCAAGCCTTATCATTAAGCTGGATATGTCGAAAGCGTACGATAGAATATCATGGTTGTTTATCATCAAAATGCTTAGGATATTTGTCTTCTCAGAAACAGTGATTGAATTAATTTGGAGATTGATCTCAAATTGTTGGTATTCTATACCTTAGAATAATTAGGAGGAATACCCTCATAAAAAATTCCTCCCAATTATTTTGCATTCGCTTCCAAAATAATTGGGAGGAATTTTTTGAAAATTTTGAAATTGGTTTCGGAAAATGGCTTTTGTCAAAGAAAGGAGAATTTTCAATTAAACCAGCTTAGCACTTGGTGAGAGATAAGGGTTGTATTCAACGATCATTTTCTCTAATTTGGGATAAGAGGATTCCCCAAAAAATTTCAATTTTCATGTGGCGGCTCCTCCATAAAGGAATTACAATTGACGAGAACATTAAAATAATTCATATACCTCTTGCCTCGAAATGTAGATGTTGTATAGTGGCCTATGAAGAAGACAAAGACCATCTTTTTTGTGGTAGTCCTATTGCACAAAATATTTGGCATCGGTTCTACAATATTATTGGTCTAGAGTTTATCTCTTCAAACTTTAGTGGCAATTTAATGAATTGGTGGATTAATTCTAAAGGTGACAAGATTAGAGGAATTCAATGTCGGATTATACCAGCCTACATTTGTCGGCATTTATGGTGCACGAGAAACAAAACATGTATGAGGGTGTCCCAATGAAAGAATCATCGATATTTATTCTGATTTGTGGGGAGATTAAAATGGCATTTAGGAATTTTCCTATCCTAGGCATAAAATCTAGATTTTGTATGGATATTATAGAGGCTTTGACACTTATAGGAGCTAACAATGATCCTTTTCTGATGTAAGCCACTGGTGGGGGGCTTTTCCCCATCTTTATCCCTAATAAAATCTGGATTCTTCCAAAAAAAAAAAAGTATTTAAAGTCCACTTTCTATGCATGTAAACTTGTAGTATTTTGATAATAAATACATGAACAAGTTTAAAGAGGATTTTGTTGGGCTTAAACAGGAAATAATAAAAGTTAGAATTTTAGTCTTCAAAGTATGTGTAATTGGGACTAAAAGACACAGTGGGCATGGAGTTTAAAGACTACATGTTAAATAAAAGAAATGATTCTTATAAAAGTAGTCTTAAGTATAAATGCATCCCTCTAATAAAGAAGTAAAGTAATATGAATGTGGATAAAAGTACTAATTAAGTGTTAATGGGCAAACATGGAATGGTTAGTGAGTGTAACTTACTAATGTTGTGAAATATTTACAATTATGGGATTATAAAAGGATTAAAGGTGTAAAAGTGCTTCCAATAAAAAAGAAAGCAATTCAGTGTAAAAAAGTGTTAAACGGTTAAAACACTTAAGAAGTTGGTGTGTATAACTTAATAGTGTTTTGAGTGAAATTGACACTTGTGTAGATGGAGTAAAAGTGTGATTTGGAAACAAATAGGTAAAATGGTAATTTTACTTAAAGTGGAGCATTTTTATGAAATGAAAATGTTGGAAAGGGTGTTACACAAAGTGACCCTAAATGAATATGATTTTTGGAATAAAAATTAGGATTAAAGTGTAAAGGACACAAAATGGTAAATTCTCAAGTGTAACCCAAATTGGGGCGGTAAAGTTTCGGGTTTTGGCTTCAGCCGGATAAGAAGGAAAGAAAATAATGTGGACATTTTTAAAATATTAAAATACATTAAAGGCACTCGGATGACACCGAGATAAAGCAAAAAAGGCCCGGAGCCCTTAGGTGAAAAGCCCTAAACCAGTGGCCAGAGCATATGTTGTGCATAACCGTCAGTGTGGAGCCCTGGTAAGTAGGCGGTATTGGAGGATTCCGAAAAAAGATAAAGGAAACAAGGAACATATCAAGAAATGGGTTGTGTGGAAGATGTATTAAACAACCTTATTTGAATGAATGTAATATATGTTCCGGTAAAGGTGAAATGGACAAGTAAATGAGTAAATATATTAATGTCCATAAAGGAATAAAAAATGGTTAAGGGAAGGGAATAAATGGGTAATTAAGCAACCTAAATGGTTAAAACCTTATTTTCTAACACGACGAATGTGTGTGTTGAGATGGTGATTTTCAAGGAAAATACTAAAATACGTTCAAATGAATGAAAGGGTTAAATTCCGGTAAAGGAATGAGTTCGAATCAAATAAAATGTAATGGTTTAAAGTTTTGAACTGGGAGTGTTAAACAAGGTAAAAATTCTAAGTATTAATAATGGAAGTTATTACTAGATTAAGGTCAATTAATCTGGATAAGTGAGGTTTTCAGAAGTAAAACGGTTAATGCATTGGCATGTGTATTTTTCAAAGGTATACGTATGTGGATATATACATAGTTTTACATGCATGTGGTGCTAGCGTGTGAGTATTCTTTTCTGCCGTTCGTTTCTATAGTAGTACAAATCCCATTAGGCATATGCTCACATCCCCACTTTGTTACGGCAGGTTGGGAGCGGTTCCGTAATTTGAGGGCATTTTACAGGTACGTATATCTTATTTACATTTACGTTAGTATCTATGTTACTTGAACTTCGGGATGCTCCCCATGGGTCCCTCACGTAGTTTATCTTGAAACTGGAACCGCATGCTAACAAGTGAAATGTTAATTAATATAAAACTGACTAGCAACATTATGTAGGTTGTTTCATTGCACTCCACACCTAACGACCCGATTCGAACCGGGTTGACCATGGGTAACCAATAAATATGGGTCGGGACGTTACAAATGGTATCAGAGCTCTAGGTTTAAAGTTCCTTTCGGGTGAGATGTGGTGAGGTAGGCATTTGATCTTTTGACGTCATTGTCGATTTGGACTAGTCACGCTAGTTTGGCGATGATTTAGTTCATGTCCTCGACGATAAGGTCAAAGAGGTCATCACCACAAGTAAGTTAGTGCCAAGTGGCATACGTTCAAGTTAGTTGTATAAATCTCTTTTTCATTTATAATAAAGTGTGTTAATAATTTTTGAGTGTCCAGGTAAGCCAATAAGTAATGACACTATGGTTCATAGTGTGTGGTGTTTTGTGTTCCAGCCTTTATAGACATAGATTCTTTGGAGATGTTAATAGGATGAGATATCTCCCGTTGGGAAAGTGGCATCGAATTGTGAATAATCAACAGTAGGGATTGATCGATATAGTGTCATGACTGTGTAGGGGAAAATCATGATTTAAATTATATGTAGCCTTGGGTGTGACACTGGTGAGAGGTCAATACCGATGTGATGATTAGGAAATATCAATCCTTGGGGTAATACATAATTGATAAGGTCGATGAACTTATAGATTAATATAGACTAAATCTAGAGGAAAAGTCAGTCTTAGTTGATAGGATTTTATCCCTACGGGTGAAAACCTTAGTCGTTGTTGGTTGATGAACGTATTGTCGAGTGTTAGCTACATGGCGAGAAAGTGTTAGGTCCCTTAGTTGTGGGCTTGAGTTTAGCGTGTCCCCATTCATGTTCCTGGACTATAGTGAGGATTTAGATAATCTTAATAATTGGGGTAACCTAGGCATAAACCTAAATAATCGTGGTGACTTGGTATTAAGTAATTAAGTTGTGATGTTTTGGAATAAGACCTCTTACGACGTTGTTAAGGTGGGCTTCCTCTTGAACAATACCCGACGTCCCTTGTCCTACCCAAAACCTGAATGGTATTTAGTTAAAGTTTGGTGATCGTAATTTGGCATTCAGAAATAGGATCCCTTGTGTCATTCATAGGCATGGGCCTTAGTGTTCGTAAGCATTGCTTGACGTCCCATATCCTACCAAAAAATATATAATTGTGTTAGTTGGTAAAATAACTCATGGTATGAGATTTATATAGTAAGGCAAGTCAATTTTAGTGGTCGAATGCTCATAAGAGGTTAGAAGATATAGGCTTGTAAAATCATATTGAAATTTTCCTTGGAGATGTATACTAAGGGTTATCTAATGAGATGTTGATGCGAGGGGTAGTCATTTTCGATAATAGTGAATTTAAGGTTGGGCACCATGCATTAAAGTGATGATAGTATATCTCTCTTCGAAACCTTGGAATTATTTTTACATTGAGCTTTATGTAGTGATGTCCATTTCATAGTGAAACTCAGGTCATGTAGCATATGGGTCATGGTATGACTGGTGGATGCTTGTGATATATGTGTAAGCCGTTTAGAGAAACATTTGAGTTTGATGTTGTCGCCCATGAGATATTAAGAACTATTATTGTATTGAACTATACTTAGGTGATGGTAGACCATTGATGATTGTAGAACGATTAAATCATGTCGATTTGGGATAGTGCCTTGGAGTTAGTGCTACGACTTTTGATTTTAGGCATATGTCATGATGTGGCCTTCAAGGATGATTTTAAAAATTAGTTGACTAATGCTAGGTGGTGCACCTGGGAGACTTAGAACGTGATAGTGGTTTCCATGGCTTTAAAGATAGCACTAGGGATAAAGTGTTAGGCTTCATTATAACACCTACATGTGCTACCTACATGATTAGTAATTACTACGTTGAGGGAAATCATTGGGCATAAGTGATGCCTAAAGTTGAGATACCATTAGAATAATTATGATTTGGTATCAAGTAGACAGTGATAAGAGTGGTGGAAATGGTTCAGGAATTGAATGCTTAAAATTATGTGAGTGCTGTGTTTCACTTAATGAGAATGATCTTGGAAATTGAGGTTATCTACCGCATGTTGAAATCCTGGGAGGCCTAGCTATGATAGGTCAACCATTAAACATGAGTGATAAGAGAAGTGACTTCGCCTTGAATTAGGATCGTTATTCTTATTAGCGATGGATAAGTAGCATTAATCCTAAGGAGGGAAGCCTAGTGTTCAGCTCGTTGTAGAAATTTGTTTATCTTCCATCCATTCGGTATAGACGGTTGATTCTCGATATGACTCATCAGGGTTAAGGGACTAAGCTAGGGTGCATGGTAAGTTAATGATACTTAACAAGTAATAATAATAGTTAGAGGCTTTTAGTGTACGTTGGAGGTTCGTACATCGTGTGGTTCGATATATCTTCAGAGTTAGATAATTTTCTTTAGCGTGGTAGTCATCTGATTTAGTGCGTTCTTGTGATTTCTTTGATCCCGGTCATGGGAAGTTGTGGGTTAGGTTTGATTTGGGTGTAGCGCTACATAAGCTCAGTAGTGATGCAGATTAGGCCTGTTGTGTCTAAGACATTATGGAATATGAGTGCACCCTTCTTCAAATTCACCTTCCTTCTACACCAGTCGGTGTGTATGCATGTTCTCACGCTCTTGCATATAGTTTACATATGTTTCTTAATTTCTCTAGGTTAACAGATTTACTGGTAAGACGATATCATTAGTTGCGACTTGGTCATGTATCTCGAGGCTGTAACTCGAGAATATTATGAATATTGAGAATTGAGGAGACGATCGATTGTATGTGCTCGTGTAGTAACACTAAGGGCGACCTTAAATCGATATAGGGATCTCGTGGGAGATATCGGTCACGTAGAACTATGTAATAAGGCAAATGACTTAGAAGTCATTGATACATGTAACGAGAAGTGTTGAAATTATATCCGCCAAGGCTAGGCATGATCTGCGAATTTATTTGAGGAAACGTAGGGTATGAATCCTAATGTAGCAGTGATCCATGTTAACGAATTCATTGGTGACATTGCGATGTTGGGCAAAGTATCGAAATCTCAAGATTTTGTTTAAATAAACACATTAGGCATGCTCGAAGAGCTATTAATAAGACCTTAGGGCCTGTCATGATCGGATTAACAATGATGACTCTTTAAAGTGAAATCTCCGAGGATGAGGCCATAGTATTGAGGAGGCCTAGTATTAGAAACTGGTCATAGATGGATAGAGTATAAATTGGGATAAACCAATAATTTTGAGGACGAAATTCCCTAAGGAGGGAAGTTTGTAATATTCTTCCTTACATATTTTATTTGATCCCCATATAAAGTTGTGATACTACGAAAATATTGAAAATTAGACGAATACAACGGTATGATATCCCTAATTAAAATGATATGGAACTTGATGTCAATTATGGGAAAATTGTGGGAAAAATATTTAATCAAGTTAGGAGAAATGTGGTTACATAAATCTTATTATCTCGTTGGAATAACTAGGTAAACCTTATATGATTTCAGACCTAAGTGGGGTAGATCCGATGAACGTGTAAACATAGGACTTCTTATCTGGGTACCATCGTTTGAACGACAAAAGGGGTCGTTTGAATAACGTCGGAGGTTATTTGAACGATGCCGGAGGTCACTCGAATGACGTATGAGGCAAGTCAAATCTGCTTCAGTTCTCATGTGTTGTCAAACAATCATTTGTCAAACCCATTTCGGTCAGATCGTGGGCCTTACCATCTGATCAAAGTCAGATGTAGAAAAATATATAAATCCACTAGCTTTTGTTTGGGTTCTATTTCAGAAAAACAAACGCGGGACGTGATGTTGTCTGCTACAATCGTTATCAAAATTAAAATCGTATATCAAATTTGGATGGTTGGGATTAAACCTAGGAGATGTTAGATGTTGTAGGGTTTGTGGTTTTGTGTATATGAGAGAGAGAGAGAGAGAGAGAGAGAGAGAGAGAGAGAAGGGCGTGAGATGGGGAAGAGGAAAATACAATATCATCAGCTGGGGTTTTCTAAGAACTCATAAGCTCTTCCCCATTCCCCTACTCTCATCCACCAAATCCTTGTGCCAAACAGTGTACCAAATGCAATAACACTACTAAATGTCTAGTTGTTCCCCATTGTTAAAAATAGATCTATGAAAAAAATATAAAAGTGTTGTTGGGGGGTTTTATGAAGGTATTCTTGGAGCAAGAAGGTGTATCCGTGGAAGCATCTTTTTGGAGTGTGTTGGAGCATCCATGGAGGACTGTTTAGTGGAGATTTTTGTGACTCCCTTTAGGGCCACCTTTGGAGGTGGGGAGTCACCCATCTTCATCACCACCACCCCCATCTTTAGAGATACTTTAAGGTGGGATAAACTACTCTTCGTCTTAAGACTCCATTTTTATGTATATTATAGTCTTGTTGCTATTGTATGTTAAAGATCGGGGTTATTATGTAACAATAGTGTATTTGCTAATAAAAATGAAAAAATATATTTTTATGGAATAAAAATGTAAGATAATATTATTCTAGTGTATTTGATAATAAAATTGAAAGTATACATTTTTATGGAATAAAAATGTAAGGTAATATCTTTTCTAGTGTAATTGATAATAAAACTGAAAATATACATATTTACAGAATAAAAATGTAAGAAACAATATTTTGTGTGCATTTCTAGTAAAAAGAAACAATAAACATTTTTGTGGAAAAAAAATGTAAGAAATGTCATTTTGACGTATTCCTAGTGAAAAAGAAATAATAAACATTTTTTAAATAAAAATGTGGAATGATGTTAATGTTGTCAAAATATTTATGAAATATATATTTTTAAGTTTCTTGCAAATGGAGAGTTTATGAATATGTGGACATTTGCCAAGTTTAAAGGAACTGATGAAATATCTTTATTTCGTGAAATGCATGTTTAATACACCTGGTAGGATTTTAGTATTTTAAGTCCACTTTCTATGCATGTAAACTTGTAGTATTTTGACAATAAATATGTGAACACGTTTAAAGAGGATTTTGTTGGGTTAAATAGGAAATAATAAAAGTTAGAATTTTAGTCTTCAAAGTATGTTCAATTGGGACTAATAGACATAATGGGTATGAAGTTAAAAGACTAGATGTTAAATAAAAGAACTGATTCTTATAAAAGTAGTCTTAAGTATAAATGTATCCCTCCAATAAAGAAGTAACGAAATATGAATGTGGGAAAAGTACTAATTAAGTGTTAATGAGCAAACATGGAATGGTTAGTGAGTGTAACTTACTAACGTTGTGAAAAATTAACACTTATGGGATTATAAAAGGATTAAAGGTGTAAAAGTGTTTTGGGTGAAATTAACACTTGTGTAAATGGAGTAGAAGTGTGATTTGAAAACAAATGGGTAAAATGGTAATTTTACTTAAAGTGGAACATTTTTATGAAATAAAAGTGTTGGAAAGGGTGTTACATAAAATGGTCCTAAATGAATATGATTTTTGGAATAAAAATCAGGGTTAAAGTGTAAATGACACAAAATGGTAAATTTTCAAGTGTAACACAAATCGGGGTGGTAAAGTTCGGATTTTGGCTTCGGTCGAGTAAAAAGGAAAGAAAATAGTGTGGACATTTGTAAAATTTTAAAACACATTAAAGGCACTAGGATGACACCGGGATAAAGAAAGAAAGGCACGGAGCCCTTGGGTGAAAATCCCTAAATCACTGATCAGAGAATATGGTGTGCACATCCGTCAGTGAGGAGCCCATGTAGGTATGCGGTATTGGAAGTTTCCGAGAAAAGATAAAGGAAATAATTAACATATCAATAACTGGTTTGTGTGGTAAATGTGTTAAAACAACCTAACTTGAATGAATGTAATAAATGTTCCGGTAAAGGTGAAATGGACAAGTAAATGCGTAAATCTATTAATGTCCGTAAAGGAATCAAAAAGTGTGAAGGGAAGTCAATAAATGGGTAATTAAGTAACCTAAATGGTTAAACACTTATTTTTTAACACAACGAATGTGTGTGCTGAGATGGTAATTTTCAAGGAAAATACTAAAGTATGTTCAAATGAATGAAATGGTTAAATTCCGGTATAGAAATGGGTTCTAATTAAATAGAATGTAATGGTTTCAAGTGTTGAAACAAGTGTATTAAACAAGGTGAAAATGCTAAGTATGAATAACAGAATTTTTTACTAGATTAAGGTAAATTAATCTGGATAAGTGAGGTTTTCAAAAGTGAAACGGTTAATGAAATTGCACGTGTATTTTCCAAAGGTATACGTATGTGGATATATACATATTTTTGCATGAATATGGTTATAGCATGTTAGTATTCCTTTATGACGTTCCTTTCTATACTCCTCATATAAATCCCACTGGGCATAGGGTCACATCCCCACTTTGTTACGATAGGTTGGGTGCAGTTTCATAATTTGAGCGCATTTTACAGGTGAGTATATCTTTTTTACGTTTACGTTAGTAGCTCTATTACTTGGACTTTGGGGTGATCCCCATGGATCCCTCACGTATTTTTTTTAAAAACTAGAACCGAATGCTAACAAGTGAAATGTTAGTTAAAATAAAACTGGACTAGCAACATTATTTAGGTTATTTCATTGCACTTCACACCAAATGACTCGATTCGGACTAGGTTGACGATGAATAACCCATAAATCCGGGTCGAGGTGTTACATAGTGGTAGCCTTCTCTCTCCATATTATGATAAAGCTACTAACTGATTCCCCAGGGTTGTACTTATAATGAGACATAAATTCTTGAGCGACATCCTCCCAACTATGGATTCTAGATTCTTATAGATACAAGAACCATCGGAAGAAAATTTCTTTCAAGGTCTTCTAAAACATTTAGGCCATTATTTCTTCAGAGGCACCAAGAAAGGTCATGGCTCGGTGATAGCTTCGAAAGTTCACAATTGGGGGTTTGCTGCCCCTAAACTTCTCGATGTCTGGCATCTTGAATCTCTCTAGAAGTCTAACTTTGGGATAAGTAGACATATGGGTATAGTCCATGTAGATGCCGAATATCTTGACTTGGTTGAACTCTTTTTATAACAGTTTGAGGTCATCCTTGACCTTGTTCAGGTCCTCCTCATTGGGATCCATGGGTACTGGAAGATTAGCCCCTGGTTGGGCAAGGTTTTGAATCAAGAGTTGAGTACGTGGCGACCCATTGGTAGGTGGGGCACGTAAAACATGCTGGTACTATCCTGGGACCCAGACATGCTTGGGATCGGGTGGACCTATAGCACAAGGAAAGATAACCTCAGGTTCTTCGACAATCTGCGCTCAGTGTTGCTGTATTTCTTGGACCTTGGATTGAAGGTTATCAATCTTGGCGCTAAGCTAGGTTAGGATGGTCATTAGATTTGGCTGAACATTTTCTTCTTGGTCAGTGTTTTCCACTGAGAGCTCGTGAAGGTAGATCCCAAACTCAGACGAAGTAGCAGAAGAAGCGATGGAACTTCGAGGCGGTTTGACGAAAGATTGAATCCAATAGTGAACCAGGAAAAAGTCGTCTATGCGATCGACCTGAGAGGGAAAACGATTCGAATTTACTTTTGAAAGAAAGAGCGAGAAAGTTTTTGGTATTTTGGAAGGAAGAGAAAAATGTTTTAGTTCTTTGGATTTTGAAAAAGGAGGGAAAAAGGAGAGGAATCTCAGCGTGATAATAATAATAATAATAATAATAATAATAATAATAATAATAATAATAATAATAATAATAATAATAATAATTATTATTATTATTATTATTATTATTATTATTATTATTATTATTATTATTATTATTATTATTATTATTATTATTAGGTTTTCACTCGTATTAGGCTTGCCTAAATACAAAAAAATGTCGGATAGGACCCAAGCCTAGGAAAATAGGATTTAAAAATGTAAGACACATTTTGACTGGTTTCCAATCTCACGAATAGGGTCTGGTTTAAAAAAAAGCGAAATAGTGCAAAAATTCGAGCGGTATGTCGACCCGAAATTATAAACAAGTTTCGCGTAGTAACTGAAAAACTAATTATAAATTCCCTAGGTTTGACGCTTATATGATATGAACTTGTTGGGATAGTGGAAGGGTTTCCTCTTTTGGCATGGCTTCCACGATATACCTCTTGCTTATAAGGGTAATCATTCATCGGTACGTGTGGACAAGCCATTTGATATACATTAGTGTCCGTGAATTGTCTCATGAAATAACTCATGGGGACGGTACATGTGAGAGAGAATTTGTTGTACTCGATGTACGTGAACAAGTTCCCTGCTATATACCTCCTGCCGTTAGTTTGATTAAGCTGTACGATATAGGGGGAATTGTTCGATATACGCTGAAGGTATGAGGCCAATGAAAGGTGAGAGTCATATCATTTAGGTTAACTGCACCCTATAGGACCAACACCCTTTAAAAAGTGACACCCCAGTACGGGATAAAATTTTGGTCAATATTGCCATGCTCTTGGTGATGTAGTGTGCAAAAATCTATAAGTTTAAATAGTATATTATGGAGATAGTTTTTTTCATTTTTCTTTTTATTTATTTGCATGCTAAGGGAGTACTACACTAATGATGGAGAATATACAAGTATTACGGAAAGTAAATCTGACATGGAGCATGAAGACTATACTAAGCATGGTGATAGGGAAGCATGGGGATATATACATTTTACAAGTGAGTGTGTGTGGTAGTGAGCCTATACATGGATGAAATACAAGTGGTGTGTGATATGTGTAAGTGAGCATTGAGATATATGCAAGTCTGATAAGTGTGGGTGTGTGTTAGTGAAGCCAAAGCATGGATAATCTTAGTGGTGTCTGGAGCATATGAGTAGAAGTGAAACTATATGCACGTGTACGTGTGTGAAGTGAACATGGAAAGTACGTACAAGTGTGTGTAGTGTATAAGTGAGTGAAAAGTGATATATACATGAGGAGGGAGCATGATAGGTATGAGGTATATATACACAAAAGGTAAATAGAGGAGTAAAGAGAACATATAGGTCGGAGCATGTACACACATGTAGAAAAGAATAACACTCATGTAGAAATAGAGTCTAGTCCTCTTAAAATATGTCCCCAGTGGAGTCTCCACTATGGCCATTCCAGGGCCTCCCTTTCTGGATTCCCTCAGGCGCACGAGCGAGGTTTTCGCCCTTTTTTGGGGTGCTTGGCCTCGTCAATGTGGGAGAAAATGTATAGAGATAGAGTTGCTAGATTGCATTATAGAAAAGAGGAAAAAGAAATGTTACCTCCTTGAGGGAACGACATCAAGGAAAATACTGATGCTTTCAAAACCAAGTAGTTCAAAGGCTGGGGGACTAAGTTACGTAATGGGAATTTGTTAGGAACCCATCCCACCCTTTCGGTCTCTCATGATCATGTGTTAATCTTCTCTTGATAGAATTCGTGAAATGTGTGCTCATGTGCATGATATAAGTGAAGAATGGAATCATTCAACTCGCGTCATAGAAAAGGACGGAGTGAATTAATCCTTATGAGTGTTCCCAAAAATAATAATTCAAAATATAATATGATTGTTTGTCGAATTGCAAGTCGCTATGGAAGAGGGAATGTGTATATCGGCCGAAACACAAGCATATAATAATATGAACTTATAAAGAATATATATATATATATATATATATATATATATATATAAAAAATATGGGACAATGGTGTTATGAATAGTAACATCTTATCTTATCTTATCAATATAATCAAAGGGTCTACATTTTGCCACATGTATAATCCAACGTGCGAGAGTCTCCCATGTACATGAAGTATTTTGACATTGGCTCAACACGCGTGAACCAACGAGCCAAACATTCCAACCCCAAAAGACAAACCCTAATCTTCCTTCATTTTCTCTCTCTACTGTTTCTCACAAATCCCCCCCATTCGAAACCCTACCGCCTCCCGTCTCAGTCAGCCACTCCCTTAATCTTCCACTGTCCATTCGTTCGCGGCTGATGTTGTAACTCTTACATTTGAATCTAATAAGTGCCTTTTGTACCCACCTCTAATAGATCTGCCTTTTTTATTATCTTTCCCATTTTCTTTTTACAGATACATTAATAGATCAAGTGTTGAAGATGGATTGAGGAGGGCCTTTCGAGTTCGAGTTCGGTTGTACAACTATGAGGTATAATTTTTTACTATTTGTGTTTTCTTTATGATTTCGACTTCCAGATTTGGATCTAACCTTCTTTATTTATCATAATCAGTTTCATATTTTGGTGCAATCACTTCGAATAGTCAATTTATTTGTTGATTTGTTGTTGTTGGTCATTAATCAAAAACCTAGCCAAGCTTCAATTTACTTATTTTTTGGAACCGATGGTTATTTTTTGTTCTTCATGAGTAATATCTTTTATTTAGTGATAAATTATTTTTTGGTCTTCAATTTACTGTTGTTGGCTTGATTTTGTTCAGCCTCAAGGCACTTTATGAGGAATCAGCTTAATTTAGGAGCTGTAGTTCAATAATATTAGGAGTGATAGTTCAGCACTAACGTATAATCTTAGGGTTGATGATGTTTTGTGTTAAACAGTCATGTTCAATTTAAATGCAAGTGTTATGTTTTCTAACTACTCATCATAATCAGTAGTTCGAACACATAATACCGTAGTTTAAACAATCAGTAGTTCTAACTACTCATCATAATCAGTCATGTTCAATTTATAGCAGGACATATGCTCGATATAAACTATTGTTTTGTGATGTATTTCAACCCCCGATACCTGTTTGGGCATAAACACGTAATATTGTATCGTGATGTATTTCAATCCCCCAAACCGTAGTGATAAGTTTGGGAAGACATATTTGGAAGCTCATCAACGGTAATATTGTTTAGTTTAAAATTGGGATTCATGTTCTGAAATTTGTATGAAAATGTATCAGTTAAATAATGATGCAACTTCTACTTAAATAGTAATACATTATGAAAATCTATTTGTATGGGGATTGGGTTTTTTGGATGATTCCCAAGGTTTTCGAAAACTTTAATGATAGTTGTTATTACAATATAGATCTAAATGCAACTGCTTAGATTCAGGCAGCCTTAAGCACACTACCATGGCAACAAATTCTTCACCCATGTCTTCTATCTCATCTCCACCACTACCACCTCCCTCTTTAAGACATCCATCCAAAATTTAAATTTTTTCCCAATCGTTTTCTGTATAATTCTTCTCATGCGAAAGGCTTGGGTCCCTACAACTTTGTCTAAATATAATTTTGTGTTCTTCTTATTTACAAATTCCCTATATTATTGGATTTTGGGTTCCTTTCAAACATGTCTAAATTACAATGTTATTTTGTCTAAATTTTGAGTTAGTTTCTTAATTATAATGTTATTTTGTCAATATTAGTTAGTTTATCTTGGTGCCATCGTGTTTATATGTGTATTTTGTGGCTTCTGTCAAAAGATCTCTAAAACAAATGCTAGAATATGGGGTTGATATTTGGGTTTTCCAAATTTGAGACACTACATTGGAAAAAGGTTATAATTTTTGTTGTCCATTGAATTAGTGCACAAGTGTTTGAGTAAATGCCCCAAAGAGGCTTTCAGGGTATCCACAAGTGGTTTTTGAATTCCATCGTTTATGATGATATTTTGTGCTTTAGTACAAGTTTCTTGCTACTTTTTGATAGGTTTCGTTATTCATTTTCAAGAATCGCTCATCGCTCATTAAAGCTTTTCGTTCATCGATCATCGCTCAAACTTTCATTAAAGACTTTCCTTATCGTAATTTGGCATTTTAATGTGTAATTCTCTTTAGATGGTATATACATCTTTTTCTTTCTCATCGCTCATTATATAACTACATGCTTCTTTAAGTAAAGGTTTGTTTTTGTTTTTGTTTTTAGAGAAATGGTAAAGGCTAAGATTTATTTTTCACTTTTTTTACTTTGTCCTAAGAAGGTTGTTTGAATCAGTTTAACATATTTTCATGTGTTGTAGTCTACCATGTTTTTTTTTCCACTTAAGCGAACCGTTTATGTCACCTCTCTAAAGCATTTCGATACTGTACATTAGGCATCCATATCCAAGGCATATTATTTTAGTTCAAATCACAAAAGAGACTGTAAGGAGAGGCAAACATGCCTCAATTTCATGTAACATAATGGATTTCAACAACTTTTTTTGAAATTCTTTGTAATTCATATATTCTCAAATGATAGGCAATCACCTTTAGAAACTTCAATTGTGAAACTGTTTGACGTTTTGATTAGACCATAACACCAGTAATATGCAAATGTGAATGGGCAATTGATGTTCATATATTCCTTTCATTTATTTTGCAGATAATCATTGATTGCATTGTAACAATAGTTTATTTACAATGAAAGAATGAGAGATGAAGTTTGCAAGAAAACACATTATATATTGATCAATGAATGAATATTATAATCACACCACTGAGCTATTTATAAGTGCCTCTGCTAAGTTTGTTACAAATGGAAACGATTGAGATGTGACAGTTGGAACAACTTACAATCCAAAGGGACACAAATTCTAAGTAACTGCTCTCAATTACTAACTTCAACATCTCACTATTGACCATTACTAGGATGACTAAAACAACATCGTATTTGTTGGATCATGACTCATGTATGTGTTTGAGCAACATGTTCAGTTGTTAATGCACGATTATAACCTTAGTGCCTTATGCAGCCACCTTAGGGTGAATGAGGCACACTCAGATTGTGAATTAGCGTTTCGGGTGCAAATGCGAGGTCAACGTGCAACTTGGAAAATATTCAGGCTTCAGTTAACAAGCTCATGAAATGCAAACTTTGAACTAATTTTGGGTGAGTTTTATGTTTCATTACGAAAATATAGATTCTCTGTGCATAAAATTTTCAGGTCTTTTTAAGCTTAATTTCAAAGTTGAATTTCTCTAATAATTCAATTGCTGACAGTGGGGATCTAGAATGTCGGGACAGAGGTCATGGGGATCTAGAATGTCGAGATAGAGATGACAGTGGGGATCCGGTAACAGTGGGGATCCAAGGTTTTCTGTGTGTGAGTCAATTGGATTCAGAATCTAAGGTTTCAATATTTTTTTTTATATTTAGATTTTTTGTTTGATCTAAATCTGGAAATAGTTCTATATATTAAATCTTTATATGGTATAATTTTTGCAGATTTGTTACTCTTTGGTATAGAGCTCCGTATGTTTAGTCGGTATCAACCCACTTCTAAATCAGGATTGCATTCACCCACTTTTCTATTTTTCTTATATATTATTTTCCAAAAGTCTTCCACTGACAGTAATTTGTGGTTTAAAAGGAAAATTCTAAAGTGATTGTCTTTGTGAAAATTCATGTCCTGTTTCACCGAGTATGAATAGGCTCTTGAATTTCTGCTTTCAGATTGTTAATAAAGGACGTGGAGCATAATTTGGTTTGGTTTCAGATTTTTTTCTTACAAATGAGTTTTGATTTCTAATATATCATGTTTTTGATACTGAAGAGTATTTGGGTTTCTCAATTGAGTGGAAATCATTATTGTGTAGGTATATATACTCATCTAAGTATGAATCTTGGTGTCCACTCTACTTACTTCAATCTCTGAGGTTGAATATTAAATTGTTCGTGTCATTTTTTAAATGGCATGTCTTCTTTACAAGCTGTTTTTCTTGATTATAAACATTTTTCGTCTTGGTTGATACCTGATGTATGGCCTAAGCAGTTGCCAAGGTGGATAAAGCACATCAGAGCAGTTGCCTAGGTGGATAAACTTGGGCTAAAAGCAGTTCCATTGTAATGTTTCTTGCAGTTCCATCGTAAAACTTGAGGTAAATCAATTTTAAAAGCATATGATTTTAATGGTGATAATCGAGTTTTTATGTTTTATTTTTTATATCTTTAAAACTTATAATCCATTTACTTTATATGCTTATTGATTTTTACATTTAGGTTTTTTCAAGTGATATCAAATTAACTTATAGGCTAACTTCGTCACACTTCGTTGGTCTTTACGGTGCTGAAATATTCTGTTCAATCTTACAATCGGTGTTCTATTATAATTGACATATGTGAACATATATACATTGTTTATAGTACCAGCAGCAGCGCTGTAGCGGTCGGGTAGCTGACCTTGAATTTGCTTTATGGTGATTTTGCAACTTGACTAATGATTTGATTCTAACTTTTTATGCAGGCCCAACATCAGGGGCCGATCTACTAAGAGGGCCGAGGGGGTGCGGGGGGGCTCCCCCTCACTTTTCTGAAAAAAATTACCAAGAAAAAAATTCAAGGTTTTTTATGTGAAAGAAATAAGTGAAAGGTATGTTTTATAGGGTTTTAAAGTATAATGAGCCAAAACTTTAAATACCTACGCTTTAGCTTAAAACCAAAAATGTAAGATGTTACGGCTGCCTTTCTTCTCTCCCCCCGATTGTTTTGTTCTGACCAACAAAAGGGTGCCTTCTTCTCTTCCAGACCTTCCCTCGGCCGGCAGATGCCTTCTTATCTCCCTCCCTCTGCCACAGTGCTGATTCTACGTCCGACACCGCCTGCTGCTGCCTCCACCGCCACTTACTGCTGCCTCTGGCGCCGCCTGCTGCTGCCTCCAAATCCCCTGCTCCAAACTCAAAAGTGTAACTCTAAAAACTAATTATCTAAGTTTTCAAGTTACATTTTAAGTCAATTTATTTTTTATGCAGGGGTAGCTAAGGTTATATATTTGTTACCTACTCCCCAACCAATTTTTTTTAGTTTTGAGTTTTGTGGCACATCAATTTCTATTTAAAGTTTTACACAATTTGTATGAAAGTTAAGCCTCACCATCTAAATTGTTTTGCATCAGAAATATATGTTTCTCTTTACAGAAATATGACTAATTTTTAATTTGTATATTTGTCTTTACAATGCTTAATACATGTGACATTTTTTGATAGGAACAAAAGCACTGGACTCAGGTGTTGGTGTTTGAGGCCATGGACAAAGCCTAAGTTGAAACCAAAGTCGAATTTGAATCTGAATCTGAATCTGAATCAGAGGCCCAGTCCGAAGCAGCAGCGACTAAGATCCAAGTTGACTCGGAAGCCCAAGACAAAGCTGAGTATGAGGTGCAAACCAACAAGTCTGCTACCACCAGAAGTTGAGGCCGAGGCAGAAGAAAATGCAGTTGTGGTGTCGAGCATTGAAACTCCCCCTGAGCCTGCTTCCACCATAGATCAACTTCCACCTCTATAATAGAGTGCCCAACTCTTTCATTTTTATTATTTTCAATTTTGATTTGGGTTGGGATCTTATTTGTTCGGTGATCTTGATGGTTAGTCCTATAAATAGGGTGAACTATGGCCAATTTTTTTAAAATTATTTACGATTATTTATGTTATATAATAAATATTCTCAACTAAAATATTGGTGTTATTCTCTGAATTAAGTTGAATTGATGATTTTGTTTATACGATGTTTAAATTATATACGATTTGAACAAAATTATTTTCGTTTCGTAATTACGTATTTTGAAATTTTTTATCGTTTTGTGATTGCATACTTCGAAGTTTTTTGCCATTTTGCGATTACGTATTTTGGAAAAATTTTGCTGTGCCTTCAGGCACGGGCATATACTAGTATATATATATGATAGGAGGGAAACATAAAAAGATGCATAATGGAGGACTTGAATCTCGGGATTAACCCAAGATGCCTACGCAGCCTATGGGGCTTCAAAGTCTACGTATTTCGAAGATAACATAGGGTGGTGGTTTAATCCATAAATCCAAACTGGGGATTTATCTTATATGTGTGTATAGATAAAATGTGTTTTAAGAGTGAGATTGTGAGAAGGTAATCCCTCTTTTGGAATTTATAGATAAATCCATTTTTTCTTATTTTTGTTTTTTTTTATGAAAATAGAGTATGTGAAAATACTGTTAATAAAGTTTTGAGATTAATGTATGTGATGTAATAAAAAAATGCTAAAGTAGAAGTGAATCAAACAATACTAAAATGAGAGAATTGGAGAAAATGATGGACAATTGGACCTCCTTATGAACTCTTAATGTTGATCTTGGATGTCGATATGCTGATCTTGTAGTGGTATGAAAGTAGTATGGAGAGGTGGGGGGAATTTACCAAGTGAGGTAATATGGGTTTTTTAGGAAAGAGAACAACTTTGAATTTGAGAGAATGTTCTCTAACTTGCTAAGAGGGATGTTCAGGGGTGCCTTTCAGAGTGAGCTCATGGACTCTATTTATAAGGACAAGGGTGTTGTTGATCGACAGGGTCTAGACCTGCCTATTGGCATAGCACCTTAGGAACACTACCGGTAGGTAGGGTCCCTAGGGTGCCATTTGGCAGTCCGGAATAGGTTTTTCAGAAAAATGATCGTAAAATGTAAATGATAAATTAGAATCACGCATGGGGGGATCGTTAGAAAGGGTATTCAGATCCCTTTAAGAATTCATTGAGCCACTCACAAGTTCGGGACTTGGCATATGTCAAACGGGGCCCGAAAGACCCATTGGTCATTAGATAGGAAGTTATTAGAAGAAAATAGATCGTTCGTCTGAATCGTAAGGTAGATTTGCACACAGGATGGACCATTGGAGATGGTATTCAGTGCCCTTCGAGATTTCATTCAACTTTATTTGGTTCGAAGAGTTGACCCAGGTGATACGGGTCCCGAAAGTTCCCAGTGATCCTTTGAAGTAAAATGGACCGTTCATTCTCACCATAAGGCTTATTAGTGCACAGGATGGACCATTGGAAAGGGTATTCATAGTCCTTCAAAATTCTTATAGTTTAGCTTAAGCTGGAGAGTTGACCAGAGTCAAATGGGGCCCGGGAGAACCTACGACCTCTAGATAAGTTTTTAAGTTTTTAGAGAAAAACAGACCATTCAAGTTAATCGTAAGTTCGATTCGTGCACGTGATAAACTTTTGGAAAGGGGATTCAAAGACCTTTAAAGATTCATTGAACATCCGCTCATGTAAGGGAGTTGATCGAAGTCAAACGAGCCTCGAGAGTGCTCGGTGGCCTACAGATCAGTTTTTGATAGTGAAATGGACCGTTCGTCTAAATTGTAAGGATGATTCGTGCATGGGGTAGACCATTAGAAAGGGGATTCAGCGCCCTTTGAACATTCATTGAGCTTCCTCTCAGGCGAGAGAGTTGACCAGAGTCAAACAGGGTTTGGGAGCGCTCAATAGCCTCTAAATTGGTACTCGAAGTATAACCTAGGATTTATGGTGAACGAGTGAATGCCAGGGACCTAAAGAGGTTCTTATATGGGTCCTAGACTGGGTGTCTACAAAGGGGCCCTTAGTGGAGATTTCAAAAAGAAAAGCTTGTGGAGCTAGGAGTTTGTTATCTTATTCTACACTTCATCCACCATTATTGGAGCTTCTTTGAGGTGGGAAACTCTACTCTTGGCTTAAGAACTCCTATTTTTTCATATTTATGGTCTTGTATCTAGAGTTTGTTAGAGTAGAATGCATATATGATTTAAGAGGGTAATTTCTTATGGTTTTGTGTAAATGGTTCATAAATGATTTCAAGAGTTTTGAGAAAAATGATATATTTCAAGAAATCTTGAAATCTAAATATTTTATGCAATAAAATATTTGAAATGATATTTCTCTTGTTGGAAATATTTTATGAGCAACTGTCTTAAAATTTTCTCGTGAAAAATCAGGATTTTTGTATAAATAGACATCTAGTCAAGTTTTGAAGAGCAAAAATGTATTTTAGCTTGAAAATCATATTTATGCATATATTATAAAATTTCCATAATGCACCATATGTTAGACCCATTTAATGGGATTTTTGGACATAAAATCCATCTCCTTATGTATATAAACTTAGAATATTTTGATAAGAATCATATAAACAAGTTTAATGAAGGTTTTAATGGGTTTTTAGATGAAATAATTTTTAAAATAAAAAGCCTCTCCTAGAGCTCTTACAAGCGATAAAGAAAAGAAAATAATTACGAAAATTTATTAAATATTGTACGAGATATAGAGGGCCTTAAATAATATTTAAGAGCCGGTTTTCCCTCCTTAGTTAAGTCCGGGAATGAGTCGACTTTTCTCCTCCCATTCTACCCATCCACCTCATCCCGATTGGAAGGTGTTGAATCTTTAATGTTGCCCAATATGTCAAAAGAGTTGCGAACATGAGAGTTGGACATTTGATATTGATTTTTTCCACATTTTGACACAATCGAATCTTCAATAAAAGAACAAGCTTTGGCCAAATTAGAAGACATTCCTAAATCAAAAGTTGGAATCTCTATATATAAATTAATTTTCGGGTCATCCCGTTTTCGCAAATAATCCTTCATTTGAGCTGACAAATTTCGAATTACTCTAGAGGAGGCATATCATCGTAAGAATTAGATTTGACATTATAAAAAGTATTCCCCAAAAAATAATCCCCAATTATTATTTTTTAATCATGTATCTTGGTGTATGTTGATCACCGATTAAATTTTTATCCTTTGGAAATTCCTCCGTACCCATTTGTTCCGATATAGATGGAATCAATGATTTTTCCTTATCATCAATCTCTTTCGTAATACTGTCGATCGGATTATGTGGGGATTGAGGTTGTACAGTCAAGTCGTGGACTGATATATGTATACATGTTGAACAAGTATGGAAGACCCTCAGGTATGGTATCTCCATACCTTTTTTAACAGGATTTACATGTTGAACAATTTCAAACACCATTGGTGAAAATGATTCCACAATTTGAGTTTCGTCTTGGTCAGAATCCTTTTGAAGAAATATTCCATTCTTTTCCATAAAATGAACTCTACCAGATTCATGGCTTTGATTTTTGTCTCCACATATTACGGCTTCTTCTCGGGAATTAGCCACCTTATCGATTTCCCTTATGTTGACCTTAGCCACATGCCCATCTAACACCACTGAATTTAAAAGAATTATTCCAACCTTTTCTTCCTGAAATGATTAGTTGAATATGGTGGTTTTTATTTATCTCCGAGAAAATGGAATTAGTTTTGAGCGAAACCCTTTCGTCTCCCTCTGGACGAGATGGAATTTGATTTTTTTAATTTTTGCAGGTTGAAATGGCATGGCCAAAAGAACAACAAAAATCACAAAATAATGGCAGTTATTCCATCTCAATTTCCATAGGGAATCTGACTCCGCCTTCCCTTTCGATCATAACAAATTTTGGCAATTGATAATAAAAATCAATTTCAATTGAAACTCGGACAAATAGACCGTATTTTTGAGCTAGAATTTCTTGATTAATTTTTATTGGTTTACCAACCCATATGAAATTTCTAAAATTAATCTTGGATGCCAATACTCATCTGGTAAATCTAAAAATTTGACCCAAACATTGGCCTTAGATGATACATAACACGCCGATTTGAAGTCCAGAACCCATTTCAAAGGTTTAAACAAACCAATATCAAATTTGGTAGACCCTTGAATCCACACCTTATTCAAGTCTTCTAAGATTCAAAGTACATGCTATAAAATCCTTTTCCTTTAGGCATAATTTTCCATGAATTATAAATTTTCTAAAGATTTAAGAGAATTTGATGAAGAGAAACAACAAAAATTTATTTATTACCTTTGGACAGTAAGAGTATACCCAATTGCCTATTATTGCATGCATTAAGGAAAGACTTATATATGTCGTTGGTAATCTGGATGACAGGAGTATCACCTTGAGAAGTTGGTTCCGAAAGATTTGAAAAATAAGAGGTTATGGTATCGATTTGAGTAAGATAAGGATTACCTTTAGAACACGATTCATGTTGTAGGATCTCAACAAAGGAAGATATATTGAGTGTGTTAGCACATGATTGTTTTGGAGTGTGATATATCATGGTGGAACAGAAAAAAGGAAGAAAAGAAATTATAGAGAGAAGCAAGAGCTTATCTCTTTAGAAAAATTCTTTTTCTTCTAACAGGAAATAAAGAAAATTGAAATTGTATCCCTTAAATTGTGTTCAAAGGTGTAGAAAATGTGGTAAGTGGGTATTTATAGAATACAACTGAAAATAAAGGGAAAATGGTGTTTTTTTAAAGTAGCCCTTAAAATGCCAAATGATTTCTAAAGTAAAGAAAGTGATTAAATAAAGAGATTTCAAACTTCAAAAGTATGTTACTCCAAAGTGTTAAATAAGTGTTAACTAGTTAAAAACATTTAAGAAGTTAGTTTGTGTAACTTAATAATATTTTTGAGAAATAATACTTGTGGAAATGGAGGAAAAGACAAGTTTGGAGACAAATGGGTAAAATGGTAATTTTATGTATAGTGGAAGCTTTTATGAAATAAAAATGTTGGAAAAGGCGTTACACAAAAAGATCCTAAAGGAAAGTAATTTTGGAATAAAATTAATGTAAGTGTGTAAAGGACAAGAAATGGTGATTTTCAAAGTGTAACCAAAGATGAGGTGAGATCCCTAGGGTTTGGTTCTATCGGTAAAAGTGGAATAATATGGACATTTGATAAATGTTAAAACCCATCTATATAGACTCGGATGAGATGAAAAATAATTAATAAGGCCCAATAGCCCTAGGATGATAGACCCAAAATCATTGTCCAGAGCATATGGTAGCATAGCCGACGGTGTGAAGCCTGTTAAAGTATGCAGATTTTTAGATGAGTTCGAGAGAAAAATAATGAAGAGTGGAACAAGTCAAGAAATGGGTTGTGTGCGGAATGTAAGAAAAGACAACCTAACTTGAATGAAATGAATACTTGTTTCAGTTGAAAGATAATATGTATAAGTAATGTGAGAAATTGGTTAATGTCCATGAGATAAAAAGAATGGTAAACTGAAGTGATTATGTGGGTAATTAATCAACCTAAAGTGGTTGAAGTCATAATTAGCACAAGTATGTGTTTATGAAAAGTCTTCAACAAAAAATAAGTATTTATTAACACAGTGCTTGCGTGTGTTGAAAGGTGATTTTCAAGAAAAATACTAAGGTAAATTTGGTGTAAATAAATGGGAAACTTTCGATAGAAGAAGTACCTTTTTCCTAAACAAATGGTATTTTATTTAAAGAATTTTCAATCACACGAAGAAAGCAAGTAAATGTAGAAAGTAAATCAATCACTCGAACAACACATAATATATGTGGTTCTGCAAATTATCTACGTCCACATAGAGGTTACTAGTATTCTTATTAGTGTATCTCTCAATATTACAAAGTTGCATCCCCTTGACCCCGGGGTGAGGGTTTACATTTATAGTAAAGTTCAAGAGGTTGAATTGTGCACGTGATTCTTCTAGATTGAGTATAGCTCATAAGTTGTCCCCAAATATCTCTCCGTGATTGTTGGTAACTAATTTGAACTTAACATAATGTATTTAAGCACATGTTAAATACATGGGTGAAATTGTCTATTTGAATTGGGCCAGGCAGTCCCTGTCTCATAGTGAGTTGGTCGGATAACTTTGTAACTGAGCCTAGTGAATTATTTTATACCCCATAATTGCCCCTAAAATCTTTTGACTGAGACTTATTGGGCTAGTAGATGTTAAGCTCGTTGTAAGTCTAAGACCCATGGTCATTGAGACTGGCATGATAATTTTGTAATACCCCTAAAGTGCCGAGGATATGATCGTCCGAGCAAGTTTGACATGGTAGATCTGTAATAACCGTGCAACGGTGGGGTTACGTTGGTCCGAGAAATGATCTGAAGTGCTATAAATCCTTTTTGAGAACTGTACCTCATGATTATGCACAAGGTTTCAAACAAAGCTCTTCCATTTCAAACCGTCATCTTGCATTTATGAGTTTTCTTCTTCGCAAATCTTCTGAGTGATTCCTTTATACTTTCCATAAATTCAGATATTTTCCACGTTATTTTTCTTTGTAAGCCCCTCTTTCGTTCTTCCTTCGTTCATAGTTTTCTTCTCTACTATTTGCTGGTTGAATTTCTTCCATCGATGGCATCTCTTCACCACAAAAGGGTTGAGGGTTCAAAAAAATGTAATCTATTATAAGAGATTAAATTAGAACCCAAATAAATAGCAAAACCCCCTGTGGACTTACGATCGTCGATGGAACCATCACAATACTTGGATAGAAATTGAATACACCCCCATGCCCAGAGATATCAGGGACATGGACGAGGGGTACTAGATTCACACCCTTGCAGTAGTCCTAGGGGGTTTAACATTCCCCCCAAACAGATTGTTTCAAGAAGTTTTTAATTATTTTGAAGTTTTTCCTGCTCGGTGTGCCCTTAATACCCGGAGTATTTTCAATGGGGTACACATGATCAATGATCTCTATGGGACCAACCTAGGGTTCCCAGAAATTAGGTTCTACTACATGTGGTCACACACATCTAACGATCTCTTCTACTTGAAGGTAAGGAAGTCCAATAGAATTTTAGTGGTGAACCTCCCTGATTCCAATAAGGGGTATTGGGATCAAGGCATTATTGCCAATAACTGACAACATCCACCCATTCCTACGGGCGAGAGACACAATGGGCCTTTATGCCGTACCTAGGGGGAAGAGCACATAAGTTGCCACTTGTTTTTTGTTTTAAATTTCTGATCCTCTATTTATCTTGACCGCCCTTCTTTCTAATTTATGTATTCCACGTCTCAGTGAAGCTCATGATAGAAATAAGGAGCCATCGCTCCATCACGTCAAGATTGTCGATCTTTTAAAACTTTGGGGAATCAAGGATAGACTGCCCGATGGTGAATATCCTCGGTCAACCACCTATCGTCTTGAGTATATTAACACCACCATAAGATTTACTTCTCTCTCAGTGGTTGAGATCCCAGAGATCATTCTTTCGAATAAGGATACTGATTTTACTTCCGAGCTAGTGGTCGTTGAGTCTTGTTCCTAAGATGAAGAAGACTAGATGGCTCCCCCCAAGAGGTTACTTTTGCTAGATAATGGTGATAAGTAGGATCAAGTCATACTTTCTGCTAGGGTTAAGGCCCTGAAGAACTCGAAGATAGATTCCCCTAAAACTGGTGGCCCTAGCACATTCACCAAGGAAAAGAAGGACGAGTAGAATAAAGGGAGATAGAAGTAGAAAAAGGTAGAGCAAGATAAGAGGATAGAAGAGAAAAAAAGAAGAAAAGGAGGAGGAGGAGGCTCATTGAGGCACCAATGAGGAGCGATGTACCGACTTCTCTTGATGATTCCCTAGAGGCAAACAGTATGGCCTCAATCCTAATCTTACCCCTAACCTACTGAGGGGGCAGTGATCGCTGGATACCGTGATCTTGCGATCATGATGGGTTTCGACCAGCTATCCCTGTGATCCTCCTAAACTCTTGATTTGGTAAGAATATTCTTTCTTCCTTTTATCTTGTTATTTTGAAATGCGATGATTCCCCTTATTTACTTCTTTTTCTATTTTATAGTTTATGGTTATGTTTACTACACTTTTTGATGGTCGGGCCGATCAGTACAAGAAGAATGAAGAGTTATCGAAGGCCTTAAAGAAGTCTGAGCAGGCCTTGGATGAGGCCTAGAAGGCATATGATGAATAGAGAAAGACCACTATTGAGGCAATGGCCATGTTGAGGATGACCAACAGCCTTATGATAGTAGAAAAATAAAAGTTCGCAGTAGATGTTGTGAAGTTGACTGAGAAAATACCCAAGGTCAAAGAGGCCAGTTTTGTGCAAAGTTGGGGTGAGGCGTATGATGACGTCAAAGTTTATATTGCCTACACTCGGAAGATGAGCTTTAAGAAGGGTAAGGATAAGGCCTTGAGGGAATTTGGGGTCCCTCTTGAGTCAGAGCACTTTGATAGGCATCAGTCGGGTCCTTGTCCAGTCATCAAAGAAGAGCCTACGATCAGTCACACTATTGACCAGGTTGAGAAAGCAACTGACATAGTTAAGGAAGCGACTGATCAGTCCGAGAGAGCTGTAAATAAGAAGAAGGATCCAAAGATATTTGAGCAGGTGAAGAAGTTAAGCAAGTGAATTTAAGGTATTTCATTCATTTTCTTGTTTAAACATTGAATTCGTTTGATTTTCTTGGTTGTGAGGGCGCTGCCTATCTTATTTTATTATTTAAAGATGGCACTCTCCTCTACTTAGTTATCTTCCATTATTTCTTATTTTCTCTGTTTATTTGTATTTTATTATTGAGGAGACTTCCTCTTCTAAAAATATTGATATGTTGCTCAGACAAGATGCAAACGAGCAAGCTCGCTGAGTGTTCTTGAAGGACTGCAGAGCATTAAAGGCGAGAACTAAAGCATATATAGAATAGTCCACCCTTGTCACAAAATTGAAGGACAACCTTCAAGACTTGCAGGACGTGAGCACTGTAATGTAGAAGGAGATAGTCATCCTAAAGGACCAGCTTGTAAAGAGAAAGGATCTATGTGAGGTCGATGCCTTGGTTCAGTCTAAAAATGATTCTTTGAAGAAGAAAGTCTTCGATTAAGAGGAAAATATGTAAAGCAATAACATCATTATTGTTGGGCTACAGCGTGATGTGAACAAGCTCCAGTACTTATTCAGAATGGGACCTCGAATAGCCTGGCGAGCTGGCTATGATAAAGGCTAAAAGGATGCCCTCGTCCGATTGTAAGAATCCCCAGATGTGGCATATAATTATGGGTGGTGGTTGAATTCCCTCAAGATGCTCAAAGAATTGAAGGAGTCCTAATTATGGTATATGTACTAAGTGGATTGTCTAGAATATTTCTGACCTCCTTTTGGAATAGAAGAGGAGTCTGTTCCTTTGAACGCCATCCCCTATCAACAGGTTAATGACTACCTGGAGAATCATGAAAGTGACGATGAATATTCCCCAAATCCCGAAGATAGGCTAAGGGGGAAAATAGAATAATTTATGTCATCTCGACCATTAACTGTTGCATATTTCTTGTAATTTTTATAATTTTTCCATGTAATTGACACTTTTTATATTTCGAGTTTTCACCAAGTAAATAAAATTAATACGAATTTTTGTTTCATTCTTTCAGTCCAATATTCCTTTGCATGTGTTATTCCATAATCCTTATCTTTTAGATCATGTCGTCACACTCCATTTGCCTAGGAAAGACGATGGAAAAAAAGGCACCTGGTTTGTGGGCAATCAACTTGTTCAGGATTTTGGTCGACCAAGAAAAGTTGGTCGATTGCCTAGGGATCCCCTGTAGGGCTATCTTGCCTGAGCAAGTTGTGAGGTCGCCCGTGTTGGTTATGATAAGCAGCTGTGGACTTCAAGTTTTAATTCAAATAAGCAATACTACCATTGTAATTAAAATTAAAGTTTGATCATATGACCATATGGTCCGTGGCTTTCCATAATTAAAAACCAATTATGAGCCAATTAATTAGGAAACAATGTTAGTCAACCGAATTGTATTAATAGATTTGAGCATAATAAAAAAGAAATGGACTTCCTTTATTCACAACATAAAATAGAAACTACGACCAACATAAGTTTGAAATGAAAATTTGCGTAAACTAATTGTACTAAAATATAAGAAGATTAAAAGCAGAACTACTTGAGGTTGGTCGCATTCCATTACCTTGGTATCTCTCTGCCCTCCATTGTTTTCAAGTGATAGGTTCCTCGAAGATCATCCCTGACTACCTTGAAAGGTCCCTCCTAATTGGGCCCGAGTTTTCCTTCCGATGGCTTTATGACACTATCAACAACTTTCCTTAGGACGTATTCTCCTATATGGAAATTCCTCGGATTAACACTTTTATTATATTACCTTACCAATTATTGCTGGTATGAGACAAGCTTAATTATGGCTTGCTCTCGTTGTTCATCTGTGAGATCAAGTTCAGCACGAAGGGCATCATCATTTAGTCTTTGGTCGACCACTCTAGTTCTCATAATTAGGAGACCATCTTCAAGTGATATGGTATCTTCCATTCCATAAGTGAGTATTAAGTGTGTTTCCCTAGTTAGTCTTATGGGCGTGGTATGATATGCGCAGAGAACGTGAGGAAGCTTGTTCACCCAATCACCTTTCACTATTTACAGCCTCTTCTTAAGGCCATCGATCATCGTTTTGTTAGAATATTCTACTTGACCGTTAATTTGAGGGTATTATACCGAGTTGTAGTGGTTCTTGATTCCATGGACATCGCATAAATTTTGGAAATGACCACTCTCAAACTGAATGCCATTATAAGTGATGATGGATCTTGGTACCTTAAAGCCTGTTATAAAGTTCTACTAGATGAACCTTATCATAACACTGTCTTTGATGTTGGCCAGTGGTTTTTCTTCTATTCAGTTGGTGAAGTAGTCTGTGTCGACTAGTAAATACTTGAGATTTCCAGGTGCAGTGGGGAGCAATCCCACAATATCTAATCTTTACTGCGTAAATGTCCATGAGCTGGTCAAGGCCTCAAATCATTAGACAGTTGATGAACCATATGAGAGAACTTCTACTACTTCTTACACTTCTGAACATAGATACTTGCATCTATCTACTATACAGCTGCTAGTATCCCTCTTTGATTTCTCGAAATGGTAGAGATTTTCTTCCTGCGTGACTTCCACAAATCCCATCATGAAGCTCATAAAAAACTTGCTCGATGTCTATTGGGTGGACACACTGGAGGTAAGAACATGTGAAATATATTTTTGTAGAGTTTTCCTTTGAGATTAAGATAGAAGTGAGCAACCTTTACTCTCACTTAGTGAGCCAATTTCTTGTTGAGCGAAAGTGTCTTATTCTGTAAGTCTGCACCGATTGTATCCATCCATCAGGGACGCTTTTTAATGGTGAGAATCTTTAAGGTGGTAGTCGTATTGTCAATACTAGGCTTGGCAAGGAATTCCACTTCGATTGTTCGTTTGAGGTTAGAGTCCGCTGCTAAGCTTAGGGTTGGTAAGGCACGAGCATGACTATTTTTCCCCTTGGGGAACTGTTGATTGTGGACTTCTTCAAAATCTGTTATGAGCTTGCAAACCACAACGAGGTAGGTTTCCATCCTATCCTCTTTTTCATTGAAATCACCCCTGACTTGGTTGGACAGAAATCTGGAATCACTGAACACATTGATCCGCTTTACCACTAGTAGTAGAGCCTTCGGTAGGCCACCTATCAGTGTTTCATACTCGGCTTCATTGTTGGAGGCTTAAAATCCTAACCTTATTCCTTGCACAATAACAGTGTCTTCTGAGGTTATCATAACCATTCCCACTCCTTCCCCATTAGAATTGGAGGCTCCATTAACATAAAGGGTCCAGTCCTCTGACTGTGCTTCCTTGTTCATTGATTTTTTTCCGAACAATTGGTCGATCGAATCGTCTCTAGTAAATTCGGTGATGAAATCGGCCAATATCTACCCCTTAATCGTTGTCCTTGGCTGAAAGTGAACGTTAAACCTTCCAAGATCCACTAACCATTTTGATAATCATCCAAAAATGTCGTCTTTCCAAAGGACAACTTTGATGGGGAACAATGTGATCACGGTAATAGAGTGGGCTTCAAATTAGTTCTTTTATTTCCTTAAAGAAATTACCAGAGCATATGCTTTCTTTTCCAGTGGTAGGTTACAGAAGTGCCTTGCTGGTATAATAAACAAGACACTACTTTTCCTCCCTCTCGCATACCAAGGCTGAGTTAACTATGTGACTTGATACTATGAGGTCGAGGTATAAAGGATCTCCATTATCAGGTGGGAAAGCCTTGTTCTCTTCAAGGGATTTTGAACAATTATTATTATAGGTGAGGCATTTATCCTTCTTGATCAGTTAAAAGAATGGTCAACAATGCTCCAATGACTTGGAGATAAAGCGGTTGAGTGCTACGAGAATTCCCGTGAGCTTCTGGATATCGAACAACATCTTTGGTGGTTAGACCTTGTTAATATCATCAACCTGACCTGGATTGGCCTTAATTCCTCTTTTTCTAACTAGATAACGTAGAAATTTCCCGACTGAACACTGAATGAGAACTTGCTCGCATTGAGCTTCATTTGGTAGTTCTTGAGGATTTTGAAGGTGTTGGCCAGATCGTTGAGGTGGTCTCCTTTGTCCTTGATTTTAACTATCATGTCGTCGATGTAAACTTCCATGGTTTCACCCATTTTTTTGTTAAACATTTTAGTGAGAAACTTCTGATATGTGTCCCCAACATTCTTAAGGTTGAATGGCTTGACCTTATAGTAGTACGAACCACCTAGGGTGATGAACAACATCTTATCCTGGTCGAGGCCAAACAATGGAATCGGGGGATATCCTGAATAGGAATCCAAGAAGCTTATTTGTTCATGCACAACCATGGTGTCAACTAGTTGATCTATCTTTGGTAGAGGGAAATAGTCCTTGGGGCATGCCTTATTGAGATTAGTGAAGTCAATGCAAACTCTCCAACTGCCATTACTCTTGCGCACCACTACTAGATTTGAGATTCACTTAAAGAATTGAACTTCTCTAATGGACCATGACTCAAGAAGTTTCCCTACTTCATTTTCCACTATTTTATCCTTTTGTGGGGCTATTCGACGCGCCTTTTGAGTGATCGTCTTGGAAGGTGGTTCTATGTGAAGGTGATGGCAAGCCACATGGGGATTAATCCATGGCAGGTCATATGGTTCCTAGGCAAACACGTCCAATTTACTCTTTAGGAAGCAAATGAGCTCCCTTTTTTCGTGATCGACGAGTGTTATCCTAATCAAAAAATTTCTTTATGGAAGGTTGGCATCAAATGAAACCTCTTTTAGGTTTTTAACAATTTTGTCAGTAGGGTAAACCCGGTCTCCTCCACCCCTGGTCGGCCATACCCTAGTTTCTATTTTAAAGGAATATCTCCATTCTGGGCTTCTTCAGGAGGTGCTTTCTTTTCTTTCTTGTTTTCTTTTTGGGGCTAGATGGCAATGATGAACATTTCCTGGTGGTGGCCTGGTCACCCTGAATTTCCACTACTCCTTAGTCTGTGACGCACTTGAGGTTCTAGTGGTAGGCCGACGGTACGAATATTATTACATAAAGATATATTCTTTATATAATGGCATGGTATGGGGAGTCTATGTCTACCACCATGAATTAGATCAATTTTGAAATATTCCTCGCCCTTATTGGCATGATTATCTTAGCCAACAACATTTTGATCTTCCTTATAAAGCCGACCAGTGGAATCGTTACCTTTTTTAGATTGACCAAATTGAGTTTTAATCTGTGGAAGATCTCTAGGTACATCACCTCATACGAGCTGCCTTGATCCACTAGCAGCATGTCATTATCCCAGTTCCCAATCCTCAACGTGAGTATGAGCATCGTGGTGTGGTGTCATTACCCTAACTAAATCTTCCTCAGTGAAGATGCTGTATTTGTTGTAGTTAACGTCCTATAGTAGTCGGCGCTTTCCAGCCTAAATTTTGGCGGGGTCAATCTGGAATACTTCCATTACAGTCGTGACCTTCTTCAGCTCCATCCGAATAGTGTTCCCTTGGATCTTCTTCAAATCGGATGCTCCGTGAATTACTATGAATTCCTATCCCATATCATTATCTAGGATGTTATCTAGCTTCTGGTCGCCGTTGGCTGTGGCCTTTTTATCTTTCCTAGCTATACACTTGTCGAGATGCCCAACTTGGGCCAGCTCCTCCAAGTGAGATTTTAACGTTTTGCAATTTTCTGTTCGTTGTCCACATTCTTTGTGGAAAGCCCATAACTACACGTTATTCCTCTTTGCTGGGTCGCCACCCATCTTCTTGGGCCACTTCACAAAGTGTTAATCCTTGATCTTTCCCAGTATCTTATAAATTGGTTCCTTGAAGGCTGTGTTGATAGCCTGGAAGGCTTTCGAAGGATTTACCTTTGCCCCCATTCTTTAAACCATTACTGTCCCCATTCTTGTACCCCTTCTTAGGACTGTTGTCATTATCACCTCTATTGTTGCCTTGACACGTCCATTTTTAGCATGACTAGTATGAATCACATCCTCAACCTTAGCATATTTCTCAATGAGCGCCATGAGGTCATAAATGGTTTTAGCCTCCTTCTTGTAAAGGACTGGTGCAATATGAAGGTGGTCGGAAAACCGATCTTAAAGGATGATACAAAAAATTACTCTGAGAAGTCCCATATCTCATTGAACACTTATTAGTATCTGTTGACATTCTCACGAAGAGTTTACTATGTCTTCTTCTTCATCGTGAGCAGCGAATCCATCCTCTTCGGGTAGGAGCTGTTGGTTATGAAGCGAGCGGTGAAAAACTGAACAAGTACATTGAAGCCCGTGATGGACCTATGGGGAAACCTCTCAAATCAATTATGAGCTATGTCACGTAGGCAAGAAGGGAAAAAACGATACATAAGAGAGTCGTTGTGGTTCCATAGGATCATAGACTGCTTGTACTGCCCGAGGTGGTCAATGGGATTAGTCTTATCATCATAGATTTTAAACCTGGGGACTGTAAACTTCTTTGGGGGATCTTTATCCTCGATCATCCTTGAGAAAGGGGACCTCATCTATGTCTTAAGATCTATTCTAACCATATCTTTTGTGTACCTATACCCTCAATGGGATTATTATTGATCCATCTGTCTTCGGAGCAAACTTCTTAAGTCTCGATGTTCATCTTCTCTGTGGTGACTCTCTATTTGTCCAAGGTACAATCTGTCCTAATCATGCCTGGAGCTCCCCCCTCGGCAACGAGTGTTGCTCACTTGAGTACTAGGAGTCCTTACACTGTGCTTCCAATTGTCACCGTGGACCTCTCTATTAATTCCCTCTAGTCGCCTTTGAAAGGGAGTGTTTTCTTCCATCTGGATCCGTGTGGCCTCTTCTTGGTCTTGAAGCCTGGTTTCATAGGAAACTACCAAGCTTGAGATCTGTGTAGACCTAGGTGATCCATGGCTCTCTTCAGAGGGTTGTCTCTCTTGGCGAAACCTTGGATTTGGCTCTTAACAATTATGAGCCCATAACTTTGGATGGAACTGGGTCATCTTGTACGTCGTCGGCATGAGGAAGGTTAGTGTTGTGGTGAGACATCATGACACTTTCTTTCAGTGATTACTTTCGTAGAAAAAGAGAATCGTTCCCACAAACGGTGCTAATTGTGAGTGCAAATATAATCACAATAAGTAATCCCAAGAAAGAAAGTAAATCAATCACACTCACAACACACAATAAACGTGGTTCGAAAAATTGCCTACGTCCACGGAGAGGTTATTGTTTTCCTTAGTAGTGTATCTCTCAAGATTACAAAGTCTCATCCCCTTGACCTAGGGGTGAGGGTTTACATTTATAGTAATGTTCAAGATGTTGAATTGTGTACGTAATTCTTCCTACCTGAGTACAACTCGTAAGGTGTCCTAAATATCTCTCTGAGATTGTTGTTAACTAATTTCATCTTATTATAATGTATTTAAGCACATGTTAAATACACGGGTGAAATTGGCTATTTGAATTGGGTCGGGCAGTCCCTGTTTTGTCGTGGGCTGGTCGGCCTACTTGATAACTAGGCCTAGTGAATTATTTTATCTCCCTCCCCCCCCACATATATATATATATATATATATACACACACACACACGAATGTAATTATATATGCACATAAGTAAACGTATTAGAGTCTCTTTCTACCATTCGATTATTTATTACATTATTTTATTTTTCCACTGGAAATCAGCTTATTACCCTGTCTTTGTTACGATAGGTTGGCTGTGCTTTTATATTTTTGAGAGCATTGTACAGGTAAGTATCCTTTTTATTTTACAATAGTAGCTCTGTACACTTGGAATTTGGGGACGCTTCCAACGGGTCCGTCACGTAGATTAATGGAAATTAAAATTGCATGGTAAACAAGTGAAACGCTGATTAAATAAAAAATGAATTATCAACATTATTTAGGTTGTCTCATCGCACTTCACAGCTAATGTTTGGGTCGGATTAGGTTGACCACGAGTAACCCATAAATCCGAATCGGGGCATTACAAATGGTATCAGAGCTTTAAGTTTAAGGTTACTTTTGGGACTACTGTGATGAGGCTGGTAGTTGATATTTCGATGTCGGTGTTTGTTTTGGGTCGGTCATGCTAGACAGGTGACAAATTTAATTTGTGTCTCAACAATAAAGTCAAGAAGATTAGCACGATGGGCATTGTGTGGCCAATTTAGTTCCCTTTAATGGTTTTCGCACTTCTGATTTAGATATGTTAGTAATTTATGAGTGTCTATGCGAACTAATAGTGGCGACACCGCTGTTTTTAGTGGGAGGTGCTTTTGTGTCAGCCCTTGATGTTAGTAGAGGCCTAGTATGGTATTAAGAAAGGAGAATAACGCCCATTGAATTAGGGGGATGAATTGCGTAAAGAAACTTGTGAAGATTAGGCGAATGGAGTGTCGTGTCCGAGAGGTGTTGATTTTGTGATAAGGACACATTAAGTTCCTTGGTTAGGTACTTACGAGTAGTTAATAATAATGATGTAATTAGGTAAACTTGATCCTTGGGGTAGTGTCATGTTATAAGAATTTGACAAGTCGATAGCCATGTAGACCCGTGTTGGTAATTACGTGAGGGTGTGTACTCGGTCGTAGTTTATACTATACTATTTGTGGACATCCCCCGATCCACGTCACGGAGGGAGGAAGGGATCCTTCGGGTCCCGCGCGTCCCCTCTCGGGAGAGCGCTTCGGCCGACGTCGATTTGTGAGGTGTGAAAATGTAGAGAGATTTAGAGTCGTCAGTCTATTTTACTCAAAACAGACAAAAAAAAAGGGGGAGCCACCCCGAAGGATGGCATCCAAAGGCATACTGGTGCGTGCGAAACCAAATGATTCGAGAAGGGTTTGAAGGCTTAGTTACGAAATGGGAAGGTGTTAGGCACCCATTCCGCCCTTTCGATTTCTCATGGATATTTTCTATTTTCCTTTATATTTCCCCTCGTGATATGTGTGCATGTGTATATATAGAATGGAGGTAGGAATCCTCGACTTGTATCATGGAAGAGATAAAGTGAGTCATCCGTAGGAATGTGAGATTAGTGTAGAAAATAGGATTTGCGCGATTACCCTTGCGTTGATCGTTATAAGGGAACGATAACGCGTGTAGAATAATACGCCACTAAGAACGAATATATAGAATATATTAGAGAGTGAGATAAAGAGAAGATAGAAACTAAGAGAAAAAGTGAGAAAATGACTCGAGTCTCAGGTTTTACCCGAGATGCCTACGTAGCCTATAAAGGCATCAAAGTCCACGTAGTTCGCATACAAAACGAGGGGTGGGGTTTAACCCATAAATCAAAATGGAGAAATCTCTTATTTATAAGTGTGTGTGTGTGTAGAAAAAGTGTTTTAGTTGTGAGAAAAGTGTGGAATAATTATGATAATCCCACTTGGAATTTATGAGCAAACCCTCTTTTTCTTGTTTTTTGGGTTTTTATTTATATGAAAATAGGAGATGTGCAATACTACTAGATAAAAAGTATGTTAGGATGTGTGAAACAAGACAATAAAAGTGCTTAAGTAATAAAACACGTTATTGTAAATTTAAGTAGATTTGAAGAGAAAGGTGAGAGAGAGGGACCTTCTTGGAGGCTTGGAGCTTGATCTTAAATGTTGAGAAGCAGCCCTTGTACTCGGATGATGATGGATAACGGTTAATTCATCAAGTTTGATTAAAGGGATTATGAAAAGTGGAAGTGAAAAAGGGATTTGAAGGTTGAAATCACGTTACCTTCGAGAGAGGTTTCTGGGATTCGTTGAGAGTGATTTTCTTCTGATCTGAGCTCCCCTTGCAAATAAGGCCAAGGCATCCTTTTATAGGCCCAAGGTTCTGCCGATCGGAATTGCCATGGCACTACCTATCGGCAGGTGCCGATAAGCAGGGTCTGGGACCTGCCATTTGGCAATGCGCTTCAGGATTTTTCAGAAAATTGGCCGCCGAGGTTAAATCGTTGGTCAGAATCGCGCACGGGGCATACCGTTAGAAAGGTATTTGAGAGACCTTCGAAAGTCCTTTGGACTTCTCCTAAGTTTGGGAGTTTACTTTGGGTCAAATGTGGCTCGGAAGCATTTGTCGGTCCGGTAGACGGAGAATTATTCGGACGCAAATGGATCATTCGTCCGCATGGTAAGTCGGAATCATGCACGGGATGGACCGTTGGAAAGGGTATTCAGTGCCCTTCGAAGATTCATGGGTCTTGGTCGAGACGAGGAGTTTGACTTTTGGGTCAAACTGAGCCGGGGAGTGCCCGATGGCTTTCAGGTCAGTACTCGGGACGTGACCAGGGTTTACAGTGATGAGTGGAGGTACTAGAGACCTAAGGAGAGTTAGGGGGTAACAGAATGAGGTGTCTATAGAGCCCCTTGACGGGTGAGTTTGGAACAAATGATAGTCATCGATTAGACACCGCATGATGCTTCTGGGAGAGAATGACCGATTCAGAGGGTCGAGGTCAATTCTACGGACCTAAGGAAATAGGAGGACCAATTCAGAGGGTCGAGGCTGATTCTGAGGACCTAAGGAAGCGAGGAGGACCAATTCAAAGGGTCGAGGTCAGTTCTGAGGACCTAAGGAGCGTGCTGGGGATGACCAAATCAGAGGGTCGAGGTCGATTCTGAGGACCTAAGGAAACGAGGGTGACCAATTCAGAGGGTCGAGGTCAGTTCTGAGGACCTAAGAGTGGTGACGACCGAGGACCGAGGTCAATTTCTGACCTAACTCAGGTGACGATCTAAGACCGGGGCCAATTCTATCCAAGAGTGGTGACGACCGAGGACCGAGGTCAATTCTGACCTAACTCAGGTGACGATCCAAGACCGGGGCCAATTCTAACCCAAGAGTGGTGACGACCGAGGATCGAGGTCAATTCTGACCCAACTCAAGTGACGATCCAAGACCAGGGCCAATTCTGACCCAAGAGTGGTGACGACCGAGGACCGAGGTCCATTCTGACCTAACTCAGGTGACGATCCAAGACCGGGGTCAATTCTGACCCAAGAGTGGTGACGACCGAGGACCGAGGTCAATTCTGACCTAACTCAGGTGACAATCCAAGATCGGGGTCAATTCTGACCCAAGAGTGGTGACGAACGAGGACCGAGGTCAATTCTGACCTAACTCAGGTGACGATCCAAGACCAGCGTCAATTCTGACCCAATAGTGGTGACGATCGAGGACCGAGGTCAATTCTGACCTAACTCAGGTGACGATCCAAGACCGGGGTCAATTCTGACCCAAGAGTGATGACGATCGAGGACCGAAGTCAATTCTGACCTAACTCAGGTGACGATCTAAGACCGGGGTCAATTCTGACCCAAGAGTGGTGACGACCGAGGATCGAGGTCAATTCTAACCTAACTCAGGTGACGATCCAAGACCGGGGTCAATTCTGACCCAAAAGTGATTGCATTTCCTCAAGACGGGAAAAGGGTTCCACTAGGGATAAGAATTGGATATGAGGTTCCGCTGGGGAAAGATGAATGAGCTGGGGAAGATTTGGATCGTCCTTTGGGAGAGATCGCCTGGGGCGAGTGATTCTTCTGAATTCTGCTGGGAAAGATTCCATGAGATATTGTTTCGCACCGGGTAGCCGATGGCTGGGGAGGCCTTTTGCCTTTGATTTGAGCAGAGGAGTTGATTGTTGGGGAGATAACCAGTTTGAGGTTGTAATCTCTGCTGAGGAGGTGATTAGGTAGTCCGAGAGCATTGCTCAAGAGGTCATTCGCTTGGATTTTGAGGGTTCTGCTAGGGAAAAAGAGGTTTCGCCTGAAGGAATGCGAAATTTTCTTGATGAAGATGTTCAAAATCCATCCTGGGATTTTTAGGAATTTTTTGGGGATTTTTCGAGGCTTTCTGGCATTTTTTGGGAATTTCTATACGAACTTTTAAGGGGGGTGCCAGCCGACATAGGCTGAGGGGTGCCATTCGGCAGTGGCACAGACTTTTGGGATGCCTCAAGAAGGTGAGGAGACAGTGCCGATCGGTATGGCAGGGGTCTGTGCCGATCTACATGGCGCTTGGCCTCCTATATAAAGGGGGTGAATCCCCTTCATTTTTCACAGCTTCTTGCCTTCTCTCTTTCTGTGATTTCTCTCTGCGAATTGTTCTAACGTTCCGATCTTCAAGAAATGCCCGCTTTTATGAGCACCGCTGTCCACCGGGAATGGTTGACCGTTGATGACTGGGTGAATGTGGATTTGAGGGACAGGGTGCCCCTTGCTTTGGGGAACGAGAATGCCTTCGATGCATTCGAGCCGGTTACGGATGAGCGGACTTTGCTGCGGGAGCCGTCGCATCATCGTTCTTCGAGAGTGATTCCTGGTGGTTATGTAAGTAACCTGACCTTTGGCATTCCTTTCTTTTTGGGTGATTTTCCTTTTTTCTTGAACTTTGACTGAATTTTTCCTTTTTCTAGTCTGATATTTCTTTGAAGAACATACGTGCCCGTGGGACAACGGGGCTTTAAGGATGTTTGGGAGCATCTTCCACCCGTGGTGTGCTGGATGGTATCATCAGCGGGTTTTGGGAGGTTGGCGGCTGCGCTGGATGAGAGGCCTCGTTCGATAGCAGTTTTGTGTGCCTTGGGGGAGAGGTGGTGGGACACTACCCACACCTTTCATTTTGGCTTCGGGGAGATGACGGTGACTCCCATAGATGTGCAGTAACTGCTGGGGCTGGATTGTGACGGGGAGCAGATAGAGGTGGATCGCTCCTTGCGGGTGAGGCCGGAGGCGGTGCCTGCGGCACTTGGGGATGTGAGGAGGATAGTTTCTAGAGATTCTATCCGGCTGTCCTTGCTGAAGGATATTTTGCTGAGCATGGTGGTTGATGTGGAGGATGGGCTGCAAGTGAGGCAGATGGCCCGGATATTCATCTTGTTGGTGTTGGGAGGTTTCATGGTGGCGTCGAGCTGCGACGTCGTCCATTTATGGTTTTTTCCGTACTTGAGGATGTTTTCAAACATCCCTTTCTATGATTGGGGGAGTCTGACCTTGGTGACCCTTTACTCTTCTCTGGATGCATTTAGCCGGTGCTGCCGATAGAATTTTACTGGATCCACGTATCTCCTTGAGGTATTCTTTACTTTGCGCATCTTCATTTCACGCATTCGCATTTTCCTTTCATGCATTCGCATTTTCCTTATGCGTCTCTTGTGAATTCAGACGTGGTTCTATGAGGTGATTGGGTGCAACACCCCACTGATTGCTCTGAAGGACGACACCATTGGGGACTTCTGCCGACTGTATCGATGGCGTAAGGCCAACCGGCAGTCGAAGGGATCTCTCTCTCTGGAGGCGGTGCGTCAGGTCTTGAATGACCTGACCAGTTGTCGGGTAAGGTCCTTTCCTTTTCAATCTTAGTTTTTGCACCTTTTGATCTGGTACTGACTCATGCCTGCTTAGGGATTTTCAGGTGACCTTTTATCCTTGGGGGATATCTATTCAGGATACGGGGATGACTGGGGTGAACGCGCAGATGAGGCACTTGTTGGCGCATGAGTTCGGTCATTCCTGGTATCTCGGGGAGAGGGTGATTTGTCAGATCGCTGAGGAGGAGGTGGTGGTGCCACCTGCGCAGCCTCCTACATCTATGAGGCGGGAGCGACAACTGTTGGAGGATGAGAGGATCTCGGCGATGATCGGCGAGCCCTATGTGTTGTACACTGATACGGCTGCGCCGTATGACTATATGGACTTTGTGACGAGCTAGTTGATGGCGCCTAGTATTTATGATGCCTTTCCTTTCCCTCCTGCTGGTTCGAGTCGGGTGGTGGGGTCTTCCCACAGTGGTGGAGGTCCGTCGTCACCTGCGACGGTGGCGACATCGGAGGTTCCTTTTGTTCGGCTGCACACTCCTTCGTACAACATTCGACGGGCTGATGGAGGGATAGTGCCGATGCTGCATCGTCCTCTTGCGATGGATCCGGAGGAGCTGGGTTTGACAGAGGAGGTCCTTCGCCCTACGGTAAACCTTTCGGTCCTTTTCCTCTTTTTGATTTCTTTTGCTTGATACTGATTCTGTCTTTTTCCCTGCAGCAAATCCGGGTGTCGACCACTTGGCTGAGAGACATCAGGGATTGGATATCATCGGCGACCAACCACATTTGGGATGCTGTCCCTGTTCCTTCTTGCTTGGTGCCGTCAGCCTCGTCCGGGGAAGACTCTGGCTCGGGTAGTGGGGGTGCGTCGTCCAGCCGTAGGGGGAAGAGAGCGCGTCGCCAGGGTGGAAGCTCTTGAGAGAGAGAGAGAGAGAGAGAGAGAGAGAGAGAGAGAGAGAGAAAGAGAATGTGGGTTCAGGCTGAGTCCCGTTGTTTTTGGCTTTTTCTTTATTTCCTGCAAAATGATGTAACACAGAAAACATATATATGCAATCCAATGTAGTTTTTTGGCTATCTTTTATTTTAATGATGAATGAATGCATGCACATGTGTTTTTTAACTTTGCTGCTGAGATCATGATAAAAATGAATATTTTTTTTTTGGAATTTTTCGAAGGAAAGTTTTAATTGAAAAGGGAAATCAGGATTCTTGAAATTCTTTTGAGAATATCAATTTATTTTCATTGAGTTTTCTGATTTGACAAAAGAGGAAAGGAGGAAATTTCCAAAAATGGGGGGTTGCCGATCGGCAAGCTCCCTGGTCTGCCTATCAGCAGTTCAGTCCAGTCCTATCAATTAAAAGCTTTGATTGGTACCCTCTTCAGCTCTTGGTACCTTGTGGTGCAGGATTCCCTCCAATTTCTGCAGGGATTATGTCTTTTGTGAGAGTTCTAAAGTATAAAAAGGGGGTGAGGGTGGAGTATTTTCATTACACCTTTGCATCCTTATCCATTTTCCCACTATTTATTTGCCCCACAAGATGGCTCTCCCTGGTAGCACTGAGTTTGTCAACTACCTCGAAGCCTTGGAAGCTATGTGCTCTTATAATGTCGACTATGATGCTTTCAACATGCGCCGAGTTTCCTTGTGGCGCAATCGGCCTTTTGAGTGGAATATGCTGACAGCGGCTGTACAATTCTGGTACCCCGAAGACCATGTATTCCGCTTTGGGCTGGAAGAAGTTTGTCCTACCTACGAGGAATTTTCTGCCATGCTGGGTGTAAATCCCAGTGTTGCTGCGGCTTTACCCGAATTTTCCCGCTCTCCTAGGGATTTGTTGGCTGGGCTTCTTCATATCTCGCCTTCGGCGGCTAGGTCATTAGTTTCTGGAGGAATGATCTCCCTCCCGGCGGTGTCGCAGTCCGTGCATTTGCGGGAAGTAGGTGATGCTGGAGCCATTGTTCTGGGCCTGGTTTCAAAATTGCTGTTGGTGACCGGGGAGGTGCGAGTGGACCCACAACTTGCAGCCATTACCTCATGGATATCATACCGTCGTAATCCTGCGGCGGTGATATTGGCGGAGACTCTGAATGGCCTGGATGCCTGGAGAGAAGGTCGTTCTGACTTTTTGAGGGGTAGCCCTGTGATGCTGTTCATGTGGTTGTCTAAAAGATTCCGCTTGTCGACTCCTCCAAAATATCCTTTGTCGGATGTACCCAACTTCTTTTCACGCTACTTCATCCGCATTGGCCTGTATGTTGAGAACTGGGAGAATTGGTTTGTGGAGTATGGGGATCGTGGGCTATATTAGTCAGTGCCTTGGTGGGGACAGTTGCAGCCTGTTCTGGAGCTAGGAGAGTATTCATATGTGCGGATGGTTGGTCTCAGACAGACCTCTTTCTATTTCCCTTGGCGGCTTTTGCGTCAATTTGGCTGGGCGCAGGTCGTGCCCCCTCGAACCTCAAATTTCTTTCCGGTTGAAGATTTGACTGAGCGTTTGCATCTGTTGCTTGGATCTCTGTGAGAAAATTGGCGTCCGTCGACCCGTCCCTCTCAGTCTTTTGAGAAGGTTTGGCATGTCCCCAAAGATTATATGAGGTGGTTGTGGAGGAAAGTAGTCAGCAACATGTTGGCAGTAGAGACTGGGCAAAGGTGGTTCATTTTATCTGACTCCATGGAAGGGGGTGTTGTGGTCTTTTCAAAGATGGTTAAGGCTCATCGATCCATGGAATGTTTGCGACACTCCATTCAGGTAGGTGAAACTTGAGGTCCTCAAGATGTAGATGATGAGGGTACAGGCTCTTCTGGTAGCTGTGGGTAGGATTCCTGGGGAGTTTGTTTATGTAATAGATGTGGGGGATTTTATCTGGTTTTTATGGTAGTAGGGGGAAGGGAGTTATCCGTTCCTTTTTCTTATATAATCTGTACTGTAGTTTTCTATTAATGAAATAAACAAGTTTCTGATCATCTAGCTGTGCCTTTCGATGAATTTTGTGTTTTGAATTATCTATACCGATTGCTAAGGCATACATAATCCTTTTGTTCAAGTAGATGTTTAGAATGAACTGTCGTTCTCGGAGATAAGAAAAGAATATATTTTTGTGAAAAATAAGGGGGCCGTGCTCATGTGGGATGTATGAGCTGCCTACGTACCTCTGGAGTTTTTTAAAAAGTTTTAAAATAGTTTTTTATAGAGGATCAGGCCCACGTAGTTCCGGGTAGAGGGAAATGAAGAGTTTTTTTAGAATAGAATAAAAAGTGGATGAGAGGGGTCTTAGCGCGCCGAGATTTCGAACTAGGGGTAGAATTTCTTGAGACGTTCCAGATTGACTGGACCGGCCATCTCTTCCCCATCCAGGTCAGTGAGCATGGCGGCACCGCCAGACAAGATTTTATTCACAATGTAAGGTCCTCTCCAACTGGGCTTGAATTTTCCTCTGGGGTCCCAAATGGGTTCTATCATATCCTTAAGGGCTAAACCCCCCTCCCGGACACCGCGGTCCTTGACTTTCTTATTGAATGATCGCGCTATTCGGCGATGGTATCCCTGTATGTGATAAAGAGCTTTTAATCTTCTTTCATCTAGAAGGGCTAGCTCATCAAGACAGCCTTGGCACAAGTCTTCTTCACTAACCTTGCTTTCGAGCATGATGCGTAGCGAGGGTATTTCCAGCTCCACAGGTAGGACTGCTTCCATACCGTAGACCAAGGAGTAAGGGGTAGCCCCAGTAGAGGTTTGGATTGAGGTTCGATAGCCCCAGAGGGCGTACGCGATCCGGTCGGCCTAATCCCTACAACTTTCGGTCATCTTGCTGATGATGGCTTTGAGGTTTTTATTGGCGACTTCAACTGCACCATTGGTCTGAGGTCGGTAGGGAGAAGATTTGTGTCTCTGAATCCCATACTCATTGACAACTTCTGTGACTTCTGCCTCGAAGTGCAAACCGTTTTCTGACACTAGCTCGTGTAGGACCCCATATCGGCAGATGATATTTTTCTTGATGAATTTGGCCACCTTTTTGGCATTTAATACCGCGTATGACTCAACTTCAACCCATTTGGTGAAGTAATCAATGGCGACCAGGATGAACTCATGCCCATTTGACGCTTTTGGCGTAACCTTCCCTATGATGTCGATACCCTAGGTGGATAATGGCCAGGGAGAGGTCATGTTGTATAATTCCCGCGGAGGTAGGTGTTAGAGGTTGGAGAACTGTTAGCATTTAGGGCATCTCTGAACATAGGCGGTGCAATCCTGGGCCATGGTGGTCCAGTAGTAGCCCTGTCGGATGATCTTCTTAGTAAGCATGTGACCGTTCATGTGGGGCCCACATTCCCCGCTGTGGATTTTCTGCATTATCTTTTCAATGTCAGCCCCTGCGATACAATGCAAATGAGTTCCATCGAAATTACTCGTGAGTAGTGCTTTATGATAGATGATGTACTGAGCGGCCAGCCTTCGGAGGGTAGCTCGATCATTCTTATTGGAACCCTCGGGATACCTACCATGCTTGAGGAGGCACCATATATCATAGTACCAGCAATCGGCTAGTTCAGGGTCTTCTGTGGAGACAAGATCGATATGGTAGCAATAGGTCGGTTTATCCTGCTTCTGAACTAGGAAGGGGGTCATTGTTATTCCCTCGGGCACATCGATCATGGAGGCCAAGGTAGCGAGAGCATCGATTAGGTTTTTCTTTGCTCGGGGCAAGTAATGGAAGGTGATATCTCGGAATTGGGAGGCTAACTCTTCTAATTGGGCATGAAAGGGTTGGAGCTTTTCGTCCTTGACTTTCCACTTTCTGAGCACTTGACCGATGATGAGGGAAGAATCCTCATATACATCAAGGTATTGAATACCTTTCTTGAGAGAAACTTTGAGGCCCACTGTGCACGCCTCGTATTCCGTCATGTTATTGGTACAAGGGAAATCCAATTTTATGGCGATAAGAGTGTGGGAGTCATCTGGGGCGACCAGAAGTATCCCAATGCCATATCCCTTTTTGTTGGCAGCGCCATCGAAGAACATTTTCCATCGGAGGCAGTCTTGAGCGGTGCAGAGGACATTTTATCTGGGAATTCGAAGATCCAAACATCCGTTTCTTCCACAAGGTAGTCATCGAGGTTGTCAGAGATGGCTCTTCCTTTAACGGCTTTATGTGTGACGTACACGATATCGAACTCGGTTAGGAACATCAACCATCGGGCCATTTGGCTGGATAAGGCGGGTTTCTCGAGCAGGTATTTAATGGGTTCCATTCAGGATACAAGTTTAATGGGGAAGGCGAGCATGTAGTGTCGTAACTTTTGGGTGACCCAAATAAGGGCGACACATGCCTTTTCCAAAGCAGTGTAGTTGACCTCGTACTCGACCAATTTGCGACTGGCATAATAGACGGCTCTTTCTTTGCGGGAATCTTCAAGGTATTGGGCTAACAAAGCCCCAACTACAGTGTCGATTATGCTTAGGTATAGGAGCAAAGGAAGACCAGGCTGTGGTGGCATGAGAACTGGAGGTTGGGTTAGATATTGTTTAATTCGATCAAAAGCTTCTTGGCAGGCCTCATTCCAAATCTTGGTTGAATCCTTTCGTAGGAGCTTGAAGATTGGTTTGCAGATAGAGGTTAGCTGGCTGATGAACCGACTGATATATTGTAATTTCCCAAGAAAACCTCAGACTTCTTTCTCTGTTCAGGGAGGTGGCATCTCAAGTATGGCTTTCATCTTGGCGGCATCTGCTTCTATCCCCTTCTCACTGACCATGAATCCTAAGAGTTTTCCCTTTGTAACGTCGAAGACGCATTTCTGTGGATTAAGTCGCATCTGGTATTTTCGTAGTCGTTCGAAGAACTTTCGGAGAGCAGGAGCATGACCTTCTCTAGTTCTGGACTTGATGATCATGTTATCCACGTAAACCTCAACCTCTTTGTGAATCAGGTCGTGTAGGATGGTCGTAGCGGCCCTCTAGTAGGTAGGTAGCCCCAGCATTCTTGAGACCAAATGGAATAACGGTGTAGCAAAAGGTTCCCCATGGGGTGATGAATGCGGTTTTCTCTTGGTGGTCGGGGTGCATCTTGATTTGATTGTATTCGACAAACCCGTCGATAAATGACTTGAGAGCATGACTGGCTGTGTTGTCCATGATCATGTCGATGTTGGGTAGTGGGTAATCATCGTTCGGAGAGGCTTTGTTTAAATCTCGGTAATCCACACACATTCGAACCTTTCCTCCTAATTTCGGTACAGGTACAATATTGGCTATCCACGTGGGATATTCGATTACTCGAATGAAACCCACATTTAACTGTTTGATCACCTCCTCCTTGACTTTGAGCGACCATTCGGTGCAGAGCTTTCTCAACTTTTGTTTAATCGGCTTGTAATCTGGGAGAGTGGGGATCTCATGCTGAGCTATTTCAGGATCAATACCGGGCATATCGTCGACGGACCATGCGAAGATATCCACGAACTCCTTTAGCAATTCTTCGAGTTGTGCGTGCTCACGCTCGTCAATGGTAGCCCCTATCCTAATCTCGCACAGTTGGCTACTAGAACCGAGATTAACAACATCAGTCTCCTCTTCATTAACTTGAACGCGGTTATGTTGTCTGTTATTAACCTTATTTAAATTAGTTAAGAATTGTTCATTTGCAAAATCATCATCATCAAAAGTTTGATTAGAATCTAAACAATTAATGTAAGGCACAACAAGATACTCAAAATCTTCATTTATTTCATTGATAGGCAAAACAACATTGAGAACCTCATCAAAAGAGGTCTCGATTACATTCGAGCAAGGATAGACAACAGTAGAAGAAATAGGGTAAACATTGGGGTTAGGTGGGATTTCAACAGGTAGAGTTGGCATAGCATGCCGGTTGAGGAGAGGTGTATCAGTAGCTTTGATCAGATGAGATGGATCCAGTGATGTAGCGCCTGAATGAACCATGCAGAGTGCCAGCCCTAGTGTCTGCAGGTTGAAGGAATCTTCGGAGTCACTTTCCTTAGTCTCCTCGGTATCTTTGATGAGAAGTTATACGCGGTGCAGGGAACTTTCATCCCATGGGTAGTTATCTTGGAAAAAGATCTCCATTCTAGGCTTCATCTTCTTGTCTGTGTGGTCGTACCATGGTTCTGGAAAGCCGCAAAAGGGGAAGTCTTCACCCTCTTTGATTAATCGTCCATTCAAGGAGTCTCCTGGGATAGTGTGGAAACAATCTAACCCTTTCTTTGATAGAGTCTGGCGGATCATCCTGAGCTCTGGTTCTGATGGTTTATACCCCAAGCCACAAGGAGGGAAAGCTTTCTTCAGTTCGATGGGCTCAAGTATCCCCTGCTGCCTTTGTCCTAGCCCTAGTCCGAGCATGAAGTGGATATTTTTGAACATCTGAATCACATTGACATTGCCATGAGGGTCATATTCTGGGCAAACCCTTTCTTTGAAGTTGTCCCCTTCCGGGAGTAGAGGTGGCTCAACTCGAAACCCTGATAGGAGCATATCATTTGACCCATGCTGTATCTCGAGAATCGGACTGCTGGTGCTTGCACCCTCGGCGTTATCATCGTCGCCCAAGATGGTGATGACTCGCCCATTGGCAAAGAACTTCAACTTCTGATGGAATGAGGAAGAGACACCCCTTATACTGTGGAGCCAGGGTCGTCCGAGCAATATGTTGAAACAGGCCGGGATATCAATGACTTGGAATTCGACGTCAGGATTTATAGGTCCAACCCTATCGCAAGTCTTATGGATCTCATCACCTCCCGATGGGTATTATAGTAGGCATGCACGGCAGCGGAGGTTGGAGCAAGGTCACTTTCTTTCAAGCCTAAACATTTGAAGGTTCTCAGTGGGCAGACATTCAAAGCGGATCCATTATCAATGAGCGAACGCGGCACAACCTTCCCCATAACTTCGATGGAGATGTTGAGTGCATGATTGTGATTCGGCCCAATTTTGGGGATTTCCTCTTCAGAAAATGATAGCATTCGGGTGGAGGTCAAGGAACTGACTAAATTTACTGCTTCTTCTGGTGTGGTAGAAGGAGGAACTATGGGTCCTGTGAGTAATTTTATTAAGGCATTTCTGTGTAGCTGGGAAGACATGAAAAGTCCCCATAGAGTGATGTTATCTTGAGTTTTTTTCAGTTGATCAAGGATCTTGCTCTCCTCAATGGTCATTTCAGGCATAGGAAGGTTTTCAACGCCCTTCCCCTCGTCATTTGCTGGTAGCGAGCTCGGAACTTGGTAATGCCTCCCAGTTATGGTCATGTGATTTACTAAAGAAGGGAAAAACTTAAATCCAGTTTCCTCATCAATCTCAGGTTGTTCTGCTTCCCTATCTACTTCTCCGAGGAGTTCTTCAAATGATATCATCCCACATATGTCGGCTACTGGGATAGTTCTTCTTAAAGCCTGTTCTTTATTTGAATCTTCGAATTCTCCCCACCATCCGGTGGCAACAATTCTGTTTTCCCTTGTGAAGTTAATGCGTTCCACAACTTTAACGGCTTCTTCATATAGGTCTTCCCATTCTGTGGGGATGTGTAAGGGTGAAGGGACCAAGTGTCCTTGCAACTTCAAAGCATCAAATAACTCGGTGATACTGCAAATGTCGTTAGTTTCCCTGAATGCTTCCGCCATGATATGGACAACATTATCTAAGATGACTTCATCGGTTGGTACCACCCACCTATATGATTCTCGGGCCCATTTTTATGCTTCCAAAAATAGCGCGCTGAACCTCTGGTAGTCGATAATCATCTGTGAGGGCAATTTCAGCCCGAACCCTAGGTGTTGATTCAATACCTCTGATAATTCCATACTTCCACTTTCAGAACAGGTCCGAACAGTGATGTATGCTCTGGTAAGGAGTGACAATGCCTGATCAGTGGGGCTAGTAGGGTGTAGGAGGAAATGTGGGCAAATTTTAAGAGGTTCAGGAGGGTATAAGGGTGTGATTTGGGTTGATGGATCGAAATTCGGGTTTTCTTCCAAGAAGATGGCATTGGTGTGATTTGGGAGGGGGTTATGAGTAGTGTTTGGCTTAGGATTGGCTGGTGGGGCGATGGTACCCCGATCAATGAGGTATTGGATTATGTTCCGAAGGTGAAAGCATTGGTCGGTGGTATGACCGACTGTTTGGTGCAAGGCGCAATGAGCATCGGTCTTGAAATTTCTAGGAAGTGGATTGGGTAATGGACGGGGATCCAAGGGTTTTATAAGGTTTCGGCTTAACAGGGCTTAGTAGACTTTAGAGAGGGGAGCATGAAGCTCAGTGTATTCCCTTCGGATGGGGCAGGGCGACTTTCTAGTGCCCATGATGCGGTTGGTTGAGACATGTTGTTGATGGTTGAGACTGTAGCATTAGCAGGCTTGTCATACTTTCTAGGGGTGAACTGTCTGGACACCTTCTTCGGTTCAACTTCTATTTTGGCAAGACCTTCCTCGATTTCTACTCCTACTTCTCTGAGATCTCGAAAGTGGGGGTAGTACTGTCCTTCCAAGGTTGCTCAGACATGGGGCAAGAAATTCTTCTTCACTATGTTGACTTGTTCTTCTTCAGATGACCGATTGGTCATGGTAGATGCTTTTTCCCTCCATCGGGCTATGAAGTTACTGACTGATTCTCCAGAGTTTTGTTTGAGCAACTCTAAATCACGACGGGTGACCTCAAGCTCTTCGTCGTATTTGTACTGTGATATGAATTCTCGGGATACATCCTCCCAGCTATGAATTCTAGATTTCTCAAGAGATAAAAACCATCGGAGGGCACTGTCCTTTAAAGTTTATTGAAACAGTTAGGCCATCACCTCTTCAGAAGCCCCCAGGAGAGTTATGGAACGATGATAACTGCGAAGATGAATAATTGGGGGGCTACTCCCTCCGAACTTCTCGATATTTGGCATCTTGAACTTCTCGGGTAACCTTGCTTTAGGATAAGGAGACATATGGGTGTAGTCCATGTAATTTCCAGAGATTCGGACTTGGTCGAACTTCTTAGTAAGCATCTTAAGATATTCTTTGACTTTATTCAACTCTTCCTCTTTTGGATCAATGACCATAGGCAGGTTGGCCACAGGCTGGGCAATGTTTGGCATTGGAAGCTGGGCAGGCAGTTGCCCATTAGTAGGAGGGGCACGTGGAGTGTGTTGATATTCTTTCGGGACCCAGATAGGCTCGGGTGGACCCACAGCACGAGGGAACAGGGCCTCCGGCTCTTGAGGAATAGGGACTTGATTTCGTTGCATCTCTTGGACTTCGGCTTGGAGATTGTCAATCTTGGCCACGAGCTGAGCTAGGACTATCGACAGATTCGATTGTATGCCTGGTGCTTGATCTGCATTCTCCATGGAAGATGGATGGATTCTGGACTCGAAAGAAGTAGTAGAGGAGCGGATGAAACTCCGAGGTGATTTGACTGAAGACCGAAGCCAATAGGGAGCCAGGCCAAGGGCGTGCGATCAACCTGAGAAGGCGTAGGATGAGATTTATTTTTGAGAAAAATGGAAGAAACTATTTTTGGATTTTTGATAAAAAGGGAGAAATGTTTTTGGAATTTTGATAAAGAAGGGAGAAATGTTTTTGGATTTTTGATAAAGAAGGGAGAAATGGTTTTTTTGGATTTTTTAGAGACGAAACTCAGAATGATTATTATGTTCTCACTTGTATTTAATTCTCCTAAATGCAATGCCGGACGGGACCCGAGCCTGGAAAAGTGGGAGTCTTAATATATGCAAAGCTATGTTTGGACTTGTAACCAGGCTCGCGGACAGGGTCCCGTTTTAAAAATGCACGAAAATTGGGCGGCAGGCCGACCCATAATTTCGACAGAGTTTCGGGTTAAAATCGAAAATTTAAAGTGCGTGTCCTAGGTTTGACACCTATATGTGGGTATGCAGTTGGTTGGGTGAATCGGCATGAGTTCCCCCCTTTGGCGTGACTTCCACGATATACGTCTTGCTCTTGTGGGAAATCGGTACGTGTGGACAAGCCATTTGATATACCTGAGTGTACGTGAATTGCCTCACCATATACCTCATGGGGACGGTACGTGTGAGAGCGAATTCGATATACTCAGCGTACGTGAACGAATTCCCTGCGATATACCTCCCGTCATGGCTTTGATCAAGCGGTATGATGCGGGGGAACCGTTCGATATACGTCGAAGGTACTTGGCCAATGGAAGGTGAGAGTCATATTGCTTAGGCTAACTGCGACCTGCCGGACTAGCGCCCATCACGAAGTGACCCTCCAGTTACTGGGTAAAATTTGGTAAATAACAATGCTCTTTGGTGATATCGTGTGAATCATGCATGATTCTCTTATTAGTATCTTATGATGAGAATGCCTTTCTTGATTATGCCAAAATAGGGAGCCAAGTACAAGTACCCCAAAAGGTACACCAAGTATGGATGGGTGAAGCGGGCAACATGGGGATATACATGTGATCCTAGGTGCACGTGGTGTGAAGTGTACATGGAGAATTTTCTACAAGTGTGTGAATATAAGCATAGGCATGGGATATAATGTGAGAAAGGGGGATAGGAAGATATGGGGGGGAAACATAAACAAATATAGCATCCATGTAAATAGAATCATGCCCTCAAAAAAATAAAAGAAATCCCCAGCAGAGTCGCCACTGTGGCCATCCCTCGATCCCCGCCGCGGAGGGAGGAAGGGATCCTTCGGGTTCCGTGCGTCCCCTCTCGGGAGAGCGCTTCGGCCGGCGTCGATTTGTGAGGTGTGAAAATGTAGAGAGATTTAGAGTCGCCAGTCTATTTTACTCAAAACAGACAAAAGAAAAGGGGGAGCCACCCCGAAGGATGGAATCCAAAGGCATACTGGTGCGTGCGAAACCAAATGATTCGAGAAGGGTTTGAAGGCTTAGTTACGAAATGGGATAGTGTTAGGCACCCATTCCGCCCTTTCGGTTTCTCATGGATATTTGCTATTTTCCTTTATATTTCCCCTCGTGATATGTGTGCATGTGTATATATATAATGGAGGTAGGAATCCTCGACTTGTATCATGGAAGAGATAAAGCGAGTCATCCGTAGGAGTGTGAGATTAGTGTAGAAAATAGGATTTGCGCGATTACCCTTGCGTTGATCGTTATAAGGGAACGATAACGCGTGTGGAATAATACGCCACTAAGAACGAATATATAGAATATAGTAGAGAGTGAGATAAAGAGAAGATAAAAAATAAGAGAAAAAGTGAGAAAAGGACTCGAGTCTTGGGTTTTACCCCGAGATGCCTACGTAGCCTATAAAGGCATCAAAGTCCACGTAGTTCGCATACAAAATGAGGGGTGGTTTAACCCATAAATCAAAATGGAGAAATCTCTTATTTATAAGTGTGTGTGTGTGTGTGTAGAAAAAGTGTTTTAGTTGTGAGAAAAGTGTGGAAAAAGTGTGATAATCCCACTTGGAATTTATGAGCAAACCCTCTTTTTCTTGTTTTTTGGGTTTTTATTTATATGAAAATAGGAGATGTGCAATACTACTAGTTAAAAAGTATGTTAGGATGTGTGAAATAAGATAATAAAAGTTCTTAAGTAATAAAACAAGTTATTGCAAATTTAAGAAGATTTGAAGAGAAAGGTGAGAGAGAGGGACCTTCTTGGAGGCTTGGAGCTTGATCTTAAATGTTGAGAAGCAGCCCTTGTACTTGGATGATGATGGAGAATGGTTAATTCATCAAGTTTGATGAAAGGGATTATGAAAAGTGGAAGTGAAAAAGGGATTTGAAGGTTGAAATCACGCTGCCTTCGAGAGAGGTTTTTGGGATTCGTTGAGAGTGATTTTCTTCTGGTCTGCGCTCCCCTTGCAAATGAGGCAAAGGCTTCCTTTTATAGGCCCAGGGGTCTGCCGATTGGCATTGCCATGACACTACCTATCGGCAGGTGCCGATAGGCAGGGTCTGGCACCTGCCATTTGCTAGTGAGCTTCAGGCTTTTTTGGAAAATTAGCCGCCGAGGGTAAACCGTTGGTCAGAATCGCACACGGGGCATACCGTTGGAAAGGTATTTCAGAGACCTTCGAAAGTCCTTTGGACCGCTCCCGAGTTTGGGAGTTGACTTTTTGTTCAAATATGGCTCGAAAGCGTTTGTCGGTCTGTTGGACGGGGAATTGTTCGGATGCAAATGGATCGTTCGTCCTCATGGTAAGTCAGAATCGCGCACGGGATGGACCGTTGGAAAGGGTATTCAGTGCCCTTCGAAGATTCATTGGGTCTCGGTCGAGACGAAGAGTTTGACTTTTGGGTCAAACTGAGTCGGGGAGTGCTCGATGGCTTTCAGGTCAGTACTCGGGACGTGACCAGGGTTTACAGTGATGAGTGGAGGTACTAGAGACCTAAAGAGAGTTAGGGGTAACAGAATGAGGTGTCTACACTATCATTATAGGTAAGTGCCCTAGTAATTGTCAATTAAAAGTTGTATCTCGCTAGATATGATGAGAGTTACTAGCCATTGGTGAGGAGTATGTTATATGTGTAACAATGATGGGTTGAAGCGATGTAAGAGCGAACCATATATACTCTTTGATGACATGGTTTTAGAGAATATAATGCAACTTTTGAAGAATAGGATCCCTAGTGACATCGGTAATGTGTACTTAGAGTCTTATAGGTTGTTTACGATGTCCTATATCCTACCAGAATCCTTGGTAGTGTCATTTTGTGGTTTAATATGTGGTTTATGGCATCAATCATTTGGAAAAAGGTTTTTGGACCTTTATTAGATCTCGATGAGAGACGTAAGTTAGACCTATGCCATAGTTTCAAACTAAAAGGAAAAAGATTCTTATTTAAATGTCGTGGCTCGTTCTAGTGGCCTAAGTGATGATGGAATGCGAGGCAGTTTCAATGTGGATGTGATTCAAGAAATATCTTAGAGTGTCCTTAAGACTGATTGCATGTGGTGCCATTGAGGAATATAAATTTTCTTATTGCGACGCCTTGAGGTGTTCAATAGTTAAATTACACCATGTGTGGGGACTTGTAGGCTAGTATATTTATGAGTACCTAATGGCCAAGATGAGGACATTTGGAAATTTGGTAGGGCATACCTATGATAAGAGGATCATAGGTGATGAAATCTAATCGGGTGTTTTGATGACTTTTACACTGGGGTGTGCTTGGTATCCTCAGAGAACTAGTACAATTCGACATTATGGAGTTCTAGTGTTCTAATGATGGTCTCATTGAAGGTCATGTGGTGATCCCAGGTTATTGGTCAAATTCTAAGGAGTCGAATTGCGTAATCCTTGGTGAGGTCATTTAATTCGATATAAATAGGTGGTGCCACCTCCAAAGGGAAATTGGAAGGTTGTGTCATGATTGGGAATGGTGATCATTTATCCAAAGATGACTAGTGTAGGAAGTGTAGTACTCAATTTTGATGGGTAATATGAAATGCATTTGGACTTAGATTTATGATGTCATGTTAGAGATTTGAAAATGGAACCCATAAGGGATATCAAAGCATGGATAGAGTATTGACATGTGTCGACGGTGTAAGTTAGAATAACCCTAGAAGGATAAGAATTAGTTATTAGCATGTCTTGCCAGATTGGGACGTATTAGGAAACACGGACCTACATAGTACTTGTTATCCTTATAGTGCTAATGACAACCGATGTGACATTCACATGAATTCGTTTGGATAGAATCTAAAGATAGGCGTGTGTGAGGACCTTACGACGTTAGAGGTTATAATATGGTGAATGTTTCCCTTAATGGAGTACTCCTTGAGGAGAAGTTCATATATGATCTTGGTACGGTAAAGCTGATAGTAACCTAGTTGTGATAGGTTGGTAGCAACGTCACAGTGAATTGAGAAATGGAAAAAGTCGGCATTAACAAAGGGGTTTTCCATTCATCGATTGGAACAGTTCATATTGATAAAAGATGAAACAGGGAGGTGTTAATCCTAAGGAATATAGCCTATCATGTACTTCCCAAGGGATAATAGGTTCGTATGTTACTTTCCTCTCGTGGGGATGAATGGTTTGTGATTCGATTCATCATGGTTGGTGACTCAAGCCAAGATGTATGGCTAGGTTAGGATCTAATGAGGACGTCTGGGATGAGTCGTTGTGTCCAAAGGGTGTGGCATTGGTTTTCCCTTCGTATGAATATGACTCTTTAGGAATGGTTGTTAATTCTCTCTGAGTCGTTGTGTACCTTCAGTTCTGGTAGTCAAGGACTATATCCCCTCATTTATTATAACTGTAGGTTATATCATGTTGTGATACAGTGCGATTTGGTAAAGTGAAGTGAAGTTAGACCTGGCATGGTCAATGCAACTCGGTAACAGTGTGCCCTTGTCTGAAGTCCTACTTTTTATTGCACAAAGTTTCATGTACGTGTGACTGCGCGCTCAGGCAACATGGTTTGCTCATAGTATCCATTTTTCATCATATTAACGACCTTATGTATTAGCCATCATGACGATTGACCAGTTTGGTTGTAGAGATCTAGATGATGATTTTAGGACATCGTATAGCATTAGAATTTGAGGAAACATAGCACGCGGTGTTGTTTTTCCATGGTGAGTGGAATAGTGTAATACTCGGGTAAGTGTTCTATAGTTAGAATCCTATAATGATCCTAGGTTCATAAAAGGATCTTGTGGAAGGTGTTAATCGGACGCACAATTTGTGACTTGATTGGTGCGCCTCTCCATAGAGCGGGTGACTAGTTATGCGAGGATAGTATCAGTATTAAGTGAATTTGAATGGTCAGGACGACCAAGAATTTAAGGGGACTTAGGATATGTACTCCTAAGAATTGAAGTCATTAATGATTATGGATTGGGTGATTAGTTATGCGTCATCTACTCTTGAGTGAGTGTCGATCACTAGAGAGTCTTGCCCAGGTAGAGGCGCCGGTATACTTTGGGGGTTAGCAAATAAGCCTTAGGACTTAATTAAACATGATCATCGAGTAAGTGGAGACTCGAGGACTACTATGTAATTTTGAGGGCTAGCCTGGTGGTGAGTTTTAGAACATGTTGCATATTAAGTTCCTTGGTAACAACGCCTAGTCGAAGGGAATATAATGACTTCTTAGTGATTGAGGACTTCAATGACTTAGCCTTGAAATATTCCTATGACTTAAAATAAGAGTTGATAACCCCAAAAATTTAAAGAATTGATGGATCAATAATTTTGAGGATAAAATTCACTAACGAGGGAAGAATGTAACACCCGCCCCGCGACTTCGATCACTTAGTATGACCAATTGGGGTCTTGGATTGCTGAGATGGATCATAAGTCAAATTTGGGTAACTTAGTGGCCCCGACGTAATTGAATTAAAGCTTTTATGGCCTGAAGTTAATATTGAGATTTTTGGAAGTCATTCGAAAGAAAGTCATTGTCATTCCAACCAGTCGTTCGAACGAGGTTCAAACGACTTCTAACGACTGAAAAAATGGTTAATTTCTCACGTTCTCTTGAATCTTATTGGAAATCCATGCTCGAACCAAGTGCTCATTCATTCTAACGAAAGTGTCTTTCCGTTCAAGAGGTACTTCTTACATCCCATTTAACCCTATGATTTTGCCTCGTGTGTACCTCCTAATCATCCTCATTAAAACAGGAGCCATAAGAGAGGTAAACACATCGAGCGTAAGTATCATCTCATTTAAGAATTTGTGCAGCGAGGTGATGTCATAGTTATGAAGATTTCATTATAGAACAACCTACCAGACCCTTTCACAAAGATATTACCAACCAAGACTTTTGATAGTCACGTAGGGGGGGGGGGTGGAAGTGAGATGCATTGCATCATGGCTTTGAGTCTAAGTGGGAGATTGTTAGACAGGTATACTAAAACCATGTTTTATGTAATAGTTTTAGTTATGTATTTTTCATTAAAATAAATCCAGTTTCTCCTCTTTTAATGAGAATCATGTATCGACATAATGCTTGCATTATTTTATATATTGCCGATGTCTTTTATTCTGCTCAGTAGGTGTTCTGGTGTGTAGAGTACGGCTTACACATAGAGGATCAAATCACCAGTTCTTGTAGAATATAAGTTTTATCGTTCAGAGTCTTAGAAGGAACATGACACACCATCAGTAGGGCTGTAGCACAATATTTTAGTAAGTTTATCTTGATTACGGGAAACTGTATAGTTTTAACTTATTGTATTAGTACACTTTATGTGTATTGAATGGGACCAACTTAAGGTCACTGTCTTTATATAGATTTTATAAGACAATCTAAACCTCGTGAATATTAGGTTTGTTTAAGGCTCTTAATCTGGGTATGATTGATGGACACATGCACTAGTTATTTATTATTTTGACCTTTTGATTGAGATTCATTATTGGATGAATAATCTTAATAGATTTGGTAATGGTGATTTTTGTATGGTGCGAGTCTTTTATGGATGGAATCCACATCTCAGTATAGAGACTGATGATAATCCCTTGAGATGCCTTTTAAGTTTTGTATGTGTCAAACCCTGCAGGTGAGTTATGTTAATTTGACACTAAAATAAGTTAATTTGGATCGCTCAAAGACTTAAATAAGTTAATCAAATAAATTATCAGTAATTTATTTTATTAACGGGCATCTGTAACCTTAAAATGGGGAGAATTAAGTAATTAATTATGAAGATCTAGAAATATAATTTTGAGTTAAGGAGTGGAGTTGCAATTATAATTATTTAGTGATATTAATTATAATTGAGGGACTGAGATTAGGATTCGAAAAGGATTATGTTTTCTCAGGCCCATTAGGAGCCACTTTCTTATCTCTCCTCAGGGCCCCTACTGTAGCCTATATATTTGCACTTAAGGCTCATTATTTATTAATCTAGCCATCACTTTTGGATACTCAAAAGAACCAAATTCGGACTTGTGAGAAAGAGAGGTAGGAAAAAAGGAAAGAGGAGAAAAGAAGGTGGTCACGAAGTACCATCCCACCCCAACTCGTGACTCTTCATATCAGGAATACAGTAAAAGATCATGGGGTGCATCGAGCCTACATTCTTGATCAACTATAATCACATATTCTATTCATGATATAATGAGATCAAATAAAATAGATCTCGAAAGGTAAATCCTAATTCCGCCTTGTAGGATTTCATGTATGTGTAACCTTTTTGTAGTTCAATCTATACGCATTTTTAATAGACCCTTGGACTTTCATTTTAATAATTGGTATTAGAGCCCTATTGATACTGTGTATAGGTTGAATTCAATTATGTTGTCCAATTAAAACAATCATATATGTGGATGAATTTTGGGTATAATATAGATCTGTGCTAACTTCTATTTTGCAGCGATCTAATCCTGCTATTATGGTCACGTATTTATGTTTTTGTTTTATGTGATTCGATCCCACAATGGTTTATTCCTTGTTATTTTTTGTGCTGATTTAATAGAATATTGATATATAATGTGAAATCCTTCATGGAGGCATAGGACATCTGTAATTTGTTACTGTTTTGATCGTGATTGTCAATGGAGGAGTGTGAAACTAGACCGGTGATCAGAGGCAATTTTTGGCCCAGAGTGTAGTGGAAAGATGAAGTGTTTGGGTTCAAGGATGACTGTTGAGAACTTCAATCTACGACAGAGTTGTATCTTGACCATAGTAGTCGGGAATCATTATTTATCTATATTTTTTATTTATGTTGATTTACGTCTTTATTATTCTTGTTTTAATTGTTGGGTTGTTAACATGTGTTAACGGTTCCCTTAAAATTATGGACAACATGGAATACTGACTGGACTTAAGTCATGTAGATGCTAAATGTGCATAATTCATAATTATTTGAATTGTGGACATTAATATGTGTGATTAGAGAATAAAAAAAAATGAGTATTCATTTTTTTTATTACGATCAAGCGTATTTGAATTTTTTTATTCATCACACATTTTCTTAACATATTAAAATAGGGATATCCCGGTATTTTTGGAAATATATCAAATGTACTAGATTTTTCGAATTAATTAAAAATTGGACATATTTGTTTTTATATTCCTCAAAAAGTTTTTTAAATTACTAAGTGGGAGAGGGAATTTTCCAAGAGAAAATCCCATGGTCACCATCAATGATTTGTAGACTTCCAATAATTAGTAGATCCTTTAATGAGGAATGAAAATTATTGTGGTAGTCGGTATGAATTTTCTTAAGGGTAATTTTGGATTCATTATTTACATAGGCGACCCCAAAAGGAGGATTCTATGTGATATGAGATATTATAAAATTAGTTGGTGGTATACACTTAGATATAAAATAATGGTAGGTTCTCTAAAGAGGAATGCTATGATTTTGTGGGACCAAAGTGTTGGCTATTTAATTTTATTTGACATAGGCTTTGTCTAGATAATAGAATTAAAAGGAATAAACCTACCTATTTTTTTTTTAAAGTAGGTTCTCTAAATAGGAATACTATTCAAATGGTAATCGAAATGCCTATGAATTATTTTAAAATTGATGGCTGGAACATTAATTTTAATTTATAATTCAAAAGGTTTTATGCCCTATAATAATTCATATTATTATTTGATTCTCAGTATTAAGATGGGAAGCTCGTTCAATCCACTTGTTGTCATTCTCAAGGAAAATAAATTAACTGGACCTAATTACATTGAATGAAAAAAGAATTCGGATATTGTGTTGACTACTGAAGGGTACAAGTTTATGCTCTATGAGATATGTCTTGAGAAACCTAGTGATAGGGTGACCGAAAAGGAAACCCATGATTATTAAAAATGGATCAAGGCTGATGATATATCCCGATGTTACATTTTGGCACCCATGTTTAATGTTCTGCAGTATCGGCATCAATCGATGAACCATGCCAATGACATGATGCTCAATGTCAAAGATATGTTTAGGGATCAAAATCATGTTGCAAGGAAGGTTACCATGAAAGAACTCATGAACACAAACATGACTGAAGGGGCTCTAATTAGGGAACTTGTTTTAAGGATGATGTCTCTTCTCAATGATCTTGAAATCCTTGGAGCAGAAATCGATAGGGAAACCCTGGTCAATATTGTTCTTCAGTCGTTGTCTGAGTCCTTTAAGTAGTTCTTCCTAAATTACAACATGAAAAAACTTTCTTACGCTTTGGCGAAACTACTTAAAGAACTACAAGCAGTTGAGGGTCTCATCAAGAAGTCAGTAAGTGCTTTTATTGCTGAAACCAGTTCTACTTCTAAGCCTATGGGACAAAATAAAAAGAAAAAAAAAGGCTTAGAAACAGGTTATGGTCCCTCAGGCATCTCGTGGGCCTCAGGGAGGTATGAAAGAGCCCAAGGGCAAGATTTTTCACTCTTGGTAGTCAGGACACTCGAAGAACAATTATCTAGTTTTTCGCGATAAGCAGAACAACGCAGGTAAATTCCATTTATTTATCGTTGAATCATGTTTTGTGGTTCTTACTACCGATACCTAGTGTGTAGATACGGGAGCCACTAATCATGTATCCAATCTTTATAGGTGTTCCAGGAAACTAGACGACTAAGTGATGGAGATATTTATCTCATCATGGGAGATGCTACAAGAGTAGTGGTAGTTGCCATGAGAGACGTTAATTTAAGATTTAATAATGATAGGAGTTTACTTTTAAAATATTGTCTTTATGCACCTTCCATTAGGAGAAATTTGATTTTAGTTTCTTGTTTAACCTTTTATGGATATTTAGTTTATTTTAATAAACTCATGGTTATTAAGAAAAATAAATCTTTTATTTGTTCAGGTACATTAGTTGGTAATCTTTATATTGTTAATCAAATGTCTCCCATAGAACGAATTAATATTCGTAATTCAATTGGACCAAATTTAAAGAGAAAATAACCCTCCTTAATGAACCAAACGTATATTTGGCACATACACCTAGGTCATATTAATTTAAAAAGGATTCATAGACTAGTAGCAAGTGGGCAATTGAGCACACTAGAAGTGGAGGCACTTCCATTTTGTGAATCCTCTTTAGAAGGTAAAATGACAAAGAGGACTTTAATGATCAAGGGCTATAGAGCTAAAGAACTATTAGAATTGGTTCCTTATGGTCTACATGGACCGATGACAACCCGATAAAGAGTGGGCTTTGAGTATTTTATGACTTTCATAAATGATTACTCATGGTATGGGTACGTTTACCTAATGTACCATAAGTCCAAAGCCTTTAAGAAATTCGAAGTTTATATGGAAGAAGTGGAGAAACATCAAGGTAAAATTATTAAGAACATCGATCTGATCGTGGTGACGAGTACCTCATGGGGGAGTTTAGGCAATATCTAGAAGATCAAGGGATCGTATCCCAGTTGTTTGCACCTGGTATGCCTCAGTAAAATGGTGTAGTGGAAAGGAGGAACATGACTCTTTTGGATATGATTAGGTCCGTGTTGAGTTATACAGATCTCCCAGATTCCTTTTGGGGACATTCTTTAGAAATAACCACTTATTTACTAAACTTGGTACCTTCAAAGGCGATATCTACTACACCCAAGGAATTGTGGATTGGGCACAATCCTAGTAAGAAACATATTCAGATCTGGGGTAGTCCAGCATATGTGATGAAGAGAGATCCTAGTAAGTTAGAATTAAGATCAGAAGTTTGTTTCTTTGTAGGGTATCCTAAGGAAACTAATGGTTATTTATTCTATGATCCTAAGTATTAGAAGGTCATTTTTAGCACCAGTGCCCGATGCTTGGAAGAGAATTTTATGATGTATTATAAACCTAAATGTAAAGTTATTCTTGAAGAGTTGCGAGAGAACCAACAAGATTCTTCAACACCATCAATACATGATGAAATAACATAACGTGTTGACACTAGTACACCAACACAGGGACTACCTAATCATAGTGGACGGGTTATATGTCAACCTGAACAATTTATGTTCTTGGGAGAGTCTTACGATAATGTCCCTGATGAAATCCTTATAACTACAATGAGGATATCCAAGATAAAGATGCAGATATTTGGCTTAAAGCTATGAATTATGAGATGGAATCTATGTATTCTAATCAAATCTGGAGTCTTATAGATCCACTCGAAGGGATAAAACCCATAGGATGTAAGTGGGTATATAAGAGGAAAAGATGGGTGAACAGGAAGGTTGAGACCTTTAAGGCACGACTTGTTGCGAAATGATTTACTCAGAAAGAGGGAATCAATTATGAGAAAACCTTCTCACCAGTAGCTATAATGAAGTCCATCCAAATTCTTTTATCCATTGTGGCTCATTTCGATTTTAAAATTTAGCAAACAAACGTTAAGACTTCATTTCTTAATGGGAATCTTGATGAATGTATCTATATGGTGTAGCCAGATGGTTTTATTGCCCAAGGCCAAGAGCATAAATTATATAAGCTTAAGCATTCCATTTATGGACTTAAGCAAGCATTTGGAAATTGAAATATTTGTTTTGATCAGGTAGTTAAATCTTTTAGTTTTCAACAATGTCCAGATGAGTGTTATGTGTATAAGAAATGTAATGGAAACGTAGTGGTATTATTAGTATTATATTTGGAGGACGTTCTTCTCATTGGAAATGATGTTCGAGTGTTGTCTTTAGTTAAAGTATTTATTTAGCCAATTCGATATGAAAAATCTTAGGAGAAGCTAGTCACATTTTTGGGATCAAGACTATGCGTTATCGCAAAAATAAAATGTTGGGTTTATCACAAGAAACTTATATCGATTATATTCTTACAAGATTTAGAGTGAAACATTCCACTAAAGGGTTTCTCCCTTTCAGACATGGAATATCTCTTTCCAAGGATCAGTGTCCTAAAACACCTGATGAGATAGAGAAGATGAAAGGCATCCCTTTTTCTTTGGTAGTTGGGAGCCTTATGTATGCTATGTTATGCACCATACTTAATATCTGCTTTACTGTTGGCTTGGTTAGTATATATCATTCTAACCCTGGGCAAGAACACTGGACTACGGTAAAGCATATACTCAAATACCTGAAAACAACACGAGACTATATGCTAGTTTAGAAGGCAGAGAGTCTACTACCTATTGGGTACACCAATTCAGATTTTCAGTCTGATAGAAATTCCAAAACATCTACCTCTGGACATATGTTTACCCTAGGATATGGATCCATTAGTTGGAGGAGTATCAAGTAATCTTTCATTGCTGATTCCGCCATGGAAGCTAAATATGTGGAGGCCTTCGAGGTAGCTAAGGAAAGAGTATGGCTTAGAAACTTCCTAATGGATCTAGGAGTTTTACCTTTAGTTCAATCGACTTTTAGACTTTATTGTGATTATAGTGGTGCGATTTCTACCTCAAAAGAACCCAGGAGCCATAAGAGAGCTAAACACATTGAGTGTAAGTATCATCTCATTTGAGAATTTGTGCGGCATGGTGATGCCACTGTCATGGAGATTTCATCAGAGAACAATCTAGCAGACCCTTTCACAAAGAGCTTACCATCCAAAACTTTTGATAGTCACATAGAGGGTATGGGAGTGAGATGCATTAAAGCATGGCTTTGAGTCTAAGTGAGATATTGTTAGAGAAGTAGACTAAAACCATGCTTTATTTATGGACATAATGTTTGTATTATTTTATATATTGCCGATGTATTCTATTCTGCCCAGTAGGTGTTCTAGTGTGTAGAGTACGACTTACACACAGAGGATCAGATCACCAGTTCTTGTAGAATATAATTTTTATCGTTCACAGGCTTAGATGGAACTAGATACACCATCAATAAGGATGTAGCATAATATTTTAGTAGGTCTATCTTGATTATGGGAAACTGTATAGTTTTAACTTATTGTCCTATTACACTTTATGGGGATTGAATGGGACCATCTTGAGGTCAATTTCTTTATACTTATTTTATAAGACAATGTAAACCTCCTAATTATTAGGTTTACTTAAGGCTCTTAATTCGGGTATGATTAATGGACACATGGAATAGTTATTTATTGTTTTGACCTTTCGAGTGAGATTCATTATTGCTTGATAGATTGGGAAGTGGTGATTATTGTATTGTGAAAGTCTTTTATGGATGGAATCCACGTCTCGGTATAGAGACTAGTGATACCCCCTTGTGATGTTTATAAGTATTGTATGTGTCAAACCCAGCAGGTGGATTATGTTAATTCGACACTACAAAAAAATTAGGTTAGATCGCTCAAGGACTTAAATAATTTAATCAAATAAATTATAAGTACTTTATTTTATTAACGGGTACCTGAAACTTTAACATGGGTAGAATTAAGTAATTAATAATGAGTAGAGTTGCAATTATAGTCAATTTCATGAATTAAAAAAAAATTATATAGGTGTTGAGGGGGCTTGAAGGTAATTTTGAGATTAGAGATAAATCCCTATTAGCAATAGTGTTTGGGGATTAAGACACCGAGGTAGCTCAAGCGTGGCAACTCATAGCTTGCTGTGTTAATTAGTTGTATTGTAGTTTTTGTTTATATTGATTATGAGCATAACTGTTGTAACGATACAATGAGAATAATAATGAGTTTTAGTGTGAGGTCAAACGGTACTCGCGAGAGACCAGGCTTAGCAGGGCTGGGAGAGATTTCATTCTCTATCGAATGACCTCGCCGTGGGAACTCTAGAGGGACTTGGTTTGGAGGATTGAGAAGTGAGGCACCATTGGATCTTATCCTAACCATCTTAGATACACCTGGTAAAACATCGAAGGACCCTGACCATGGAACCTCGGGGGGAACAACCTTGGGTTCCATCGGGCGTTGAGTTATGAGCCAAACAACCTTCCACTTAATGTCACATCCACTTTATCTGATGTCACTAACTAGCTAGGCAATGTCAGACCTGCACTTGAGTAAACCACCGTGGTATTTGGGGCTGTCAGACAGTTGGTGAGCCACCTCTGTGACAACAGCGCCCTGACACACAGTGGTTAGGCAAAAGGCATGTCTTGGAATGTAATATTTATGACGTGGAGATAACTAGTGCATTAGGTATTTAATGTTTGTGACATAAAGTATGAGGGATGTCTTTCACATGCATGAATGGAAAAGTTGCCTCGGGGATGGTGTGGGAGGCTATTTAAGGACCCCAACCACCTCTGAGGAGGGCATGATCTTTTTGAGAGTTCAGAAGTGATTACTAGAGAGTTATTACAAACCATAGAGTTTACTCACCCACCATTGTCATTTATTACGAAACTTTTAATACTTGATAGGAATTCTTGAGGGTTGTTAGTGGTTTTGGTTGCCTTCCAAGGTGTATATAGGGTGCTTACTTCTCTCTCCCTCTAGCTAAGTTGCTTCTAAGTTCATTGCTACCTTCTGAGTTATATACGAGAGATCTGTGAGTTCAAAATCAGTCTATCTTCGTTGAGTAGTGTTTATATGTCCTGTGGTTAATCAACAGTGTCGCTATTTAACTTATCATTACTATACCCAAAAAGGGGTTACGCCTCCATCTTATCTAAACTACCCTCTTACATTTGGTGACTCTACTGGGGAGGCATTCTTCTAAGTGAAGAGTATGGAGCAAGATAATGTTAATCGAAGGCTCAACTTTGATGTAATCCAACGCAATGAAGAACAAGCGGCGAGAGAACTGCAGGCTCTAAGGGATGGGGCTCCTCGAATAGAGGTAACTCCAGTTCAGGCGACGACAGGTGGTCCAGGGGTGACCCAAGCTTCCACGAGTTCAGTGTTGGTACCCGCTCAGGTGGAAATCCTCATGAGTAAGTTTTATGAGTTTTTGCAAACTTCGGTAGCTTCGACGGTGTTGGGAGGATTTGAAGCCAACTCCTTCGTAACACCAGGGGCAGCCCCAATGGCCCCACCAAGTACAGGCATAACGGGAACAGTCCCAGCGAGTGTACCCTCTGTTATGAATCCAGTAGTGGGAGCATTAGGAGTATCAACAGCCCCAACTATGATGATTGCTCCAGCTGTAATGGGCACTCAACCTATGGTCCCGTTGGATGTCGCTCCAATGGCATCACCCATGGAGGAAATGAGGAAGGAGATGAAGAAAGAGATGATAAAATTCATGCAGGCCTCCTCGCAATCTGCTGGCGAGGTAGCTTCAGTTTATGACAACTTTCGAACACCTTATCCTCAGGAATACAATGATGAGCCCTATCCAAAAGATTATATTCTTCCTATTTTTGAAAAATGCACAGGGAAAGGTGGGAACCCGAAGGAGCATATTAAGCGTTTCATTGAACACTTGGGGGCGCATTGTAATAATAAGAAGCTAAGATTGAGGGAGTTTTCTAAATCCTTAACCGATAAAGCATATACCTGGTATTCTAATTTGGCTCCCAAGAGCATTTCTACATAGGAGGAGATGCATGTTTTGTTTGTCCAGAAGTTCTTTATGGCGGAAGATGAGTTTACTTTGACGCAACTGGGGAGGGAGAAGAAACGACCCGGGGAATAAGTGGTGGCGTACGTTCGAAGGTTCAGGGAAAGGTCCCTCGATGTGAGGGAGGAGGCCAAAGAGTCCAAGTTATTGCAGATCTTTGCAGAGGGACTGCTTCCTGAGTACATCTGTCATCTCATTAATGAAATGCGCGAGGGGACTTTTTCGACGTTCTTAAAAGTAGCAAGAAATATCTCCTTAGTAGTGCGACCAAATCCACTGGTGGTGCCCATGATGTTGAGGCAGCCTATACAACTTGTGGGAGGAAGGTCTTAGCCCCCACGGGTAGGGTACATCGAGGGAGCGAATAGGGGCAAGGCACCGAGGAAGGATAATAAGAGGAAGTTTAGAAGAGACAAGGAGGACCCACCACCATTGCCTTGTACAGTGGAGGAGGCTGTCAGCTGTTACAATGCAATGGTCCAAGGAGGAATGATCTACGAACCAAAGGGCATTCCCGTGGAGGAACCCGATGCGGCAAAGAGGGCGGATCCCAAATATTACTTGATTCATCGGAAGATCCAACATCCAATAGAGAGCTATTTCACGCTGAAGAGAGTCATCGATAAGTATGTGAAGGAAGGGACATTGCAAATCCCTCCGCAGAACGTTAATAATAACCCTCTCCCAGCACATGGGGCCAATTTGGCGATGGCCTATGACGAGGAAGTAGAGAGGGAAGAAAGAAAGCCAATAACGAAGCAGTGGGAGTTCGAAGAAGCTCTGGAAGATTGTACAAAGGGAATGGATAAGGTAGTACTAGCCTATGATGAGGCTAGCGCCAAAAATGTGGAGGATGTATACAACGTTGAAGGTGAGGAAGCAGACCCAGTCCTAGAGTACTGCGCAGTTTCAAAATCACCAAAGTTCACTTGGTTCTTCGACCAAATGGGGATACTGGGGGAGAGTAGGTTGGAGATAACCCATGCAATACTTGACATTACGAGGAAGAACGCAATCCCCTCACTGAGATGGAGGGGACCCATAGCCAGGATGGTAAGAATATTTCTGTCAGAAGTAACTTTCAGTGATGCAGATAGGGCCGTAAGATTCCCTCATAACAGGCCATTGTATGTGACCGCCAGCGTTAACGGAATTAGTTTCGCAAGGACTCTTATGGACAGGGGAGCTTCTATTAATATTATGCCATTCAACTCTTTTCACACAGCTAATATTCCAGAGGAAAGGTTGGTCCCCACGCCTTTGGTGATTTCGGGATACGACAACCAGTCTTCCAAGTCTATTGGGTATGTGAATATTGGGATTGTGATGAGAAATCTGAGTTCCCATATCAAGTTCCACGTAATAGAGAGTGCAACTTCCTACCATCTGCTGATAGAAAGAGTGTGTATGCATAATTAAGGTCTAGTTCCCTCGACGTACCACCAGTGTGCTAAGGAAAATATCAAGGGAACGAAGGTGACCATTAGGGCTACGAAGAGGTCCTTCGCTGTTGAGGAAGTTCACTTAGTAGATGAGGCATATTACACAGAGTTGGAGGAGGATGTCTGGGTTCTAACGAGAAGAATGGAGGGAACATGGGTTCCTTTGACCAGAGAAAGGATGGAGCCCTTGAACGAACAGAATAAAGAGGTTACAATCAGCGCGAGAGTGATGACCAAAGAAGCTCACCTGATGGCCCCTCGGCCCCAAAACATCTCGAAGTAGCTCAAAGATAGGATGAGGCCCGGGGTGGATCTGATGGAACATGAGGTCCAACGACAAAGAGTCCTGAGCCGGTTCTCAGAAAAAAAGAGTGGTCGAGGCTTCTAGAGAGAAGAAGAGGAAGGCAACTATAGCTACCAGCAGGTAGTGCAAGAAGGTCGTTACCGAAGAAGGAAAAGTGGTATATCGATTATAATAATATGAATGGGCGGTCGAAGAAACTGATGATGAGGTTGACCCGATATATGAATGCTTTCTGGTGGATCAACGGGGACAATGTATGGTGATAGATAACTCTAGCATGCAAGAATTTATGGAAGAATTTATCGAAGAACCAGATTACATGGCGGATCGACCGAAATCGCAGGCACAAGAACTGGAGCAGTTGAACCTGGCGAAAGAAGAGGATGGCCCAATGCCTATTTTTATCTCGAAAGATCTTAGTGAGGAGAAATGAAAGGCGTTGGTTGAGTTGATTCGGGAATTCATAGATGTCTTCGCATGGAAGTACACGGAGATGGAAGGGCTGGATGAGGAAGTGAGCTGCCATAAGTTGAACATGATACCCTCAGCCATTCCAGTGAAATAAGCAACGAGAACGTTCAAGCCTGAGCTAGATCTAAAGATCAAAGAAGAGGTCCAACGTTTACTAACGGCAGGGTTCATCAAATCGATATAACACCCGCTTTAGCTGTCTAGCATTGTCCCGGTGGGAAAGAAAGATAAAAATCAAATAAGGATCTGTGTGGACTTCAGAGATTTGAATAAAACTTGCCCCAAGGATGAGTTCCCTCTTCCCTCCATTGATAGTTTGATAGATGCAATGGTTGGTCATGAGATATATAGCTTCATGGATAGGCATGTAGGGTACAACCAGATCAAGATAGACCCCTCGGATGTAGAGAGAATGGCATTTAGAACCCCGTTGGGGAACTTCATGTACAAAGTAATGCCGTTTGGGCTCAAGAACACTGGGGCTACTTACCAGAGAACAATGATGGCCATTTTTCATGACTTTTTTCACAAATTTGTGGAATTTTATATGGATAATTTGGTCATCAAATCAAGGAAGGAGGAGTCCAATCTGGGCGATCTGATGAAGGTGTTTGCCCGATGCAGGAAGTATAAGTTGAGGATGAACCCGCTTAAGTGTATCTTCAGAGTAAAAAGTTGGAAATTTCTAGGCTTCGTGGTTGATTGGAAAGGGGTGCAGATGGACCAGGACAAGCAGCGAGTGATCTTAGAGATGCCAAGTCTAAGAACGGCGAAGGAGATGAAGAGTTTCCTCGGTAAAGTCTCCTATCTTAGGAGATTTGTGCCTGGGTTAGCTGAAATGACCCACCCGTTGATGCAGCTATTGCGAAAGAACATGAAATTCAAATGGGAGGAAGTTCGCCAGGAGTCTCTCATCGGACTGAAGAAGTTGCTCATTTCACCACAAACCATGGTTCCCCCAAAGGCTGGAATACCGTTGTAGCTGTACCTCACCTCCACCCCAAATTCCATGAGAGCTTTGCTAGCATAAGAGATTAACGGGAAAGAACGACCAGTCTACTAACTCATCAAGATCATCCATGGGCCAGAAGTCAGATATAGTAGCTTGGAAAGGCATTATTTAGCCTTAGTCTTTGTAGCACAAAAACTTAGACATTATATGTTGTCTTTTACAATTCATATTGTAACTAGATGTGATCCTATTAAGTATTTGCTGGCAAGAACTATATTGATTGGTAGGGCAGCTAGGTGGTTCCTCATCCCCTTCGAATATGACTTAAAGTGTGTGGTTCCTCGCGCAATCAAAATCCAAGCGTACGCCGATCTGTTGGCAATCTTCCCCTCGGGAACGTTTGATCCACCTAAAGAAAGTATCCCAGGAGACGATTTGCAGGCCAATCACCTAGACGCAACGAATGAGGAATGGACAATGCAGTTTGATGGATCTTCGGCGAAAAAGAAAGGAGGAGAAGGGGTTATCTTTCAAAAGGAATTGAGGAGATTTGCCTTTCCTACAAGTTAGAGTTCCCTTATTCTAACAACGAGGTATAATATGAAGCATTCGTACTGGGGTTGCTAGAGGCTCTGTGAAGAGGAATTCGTACACTTTTCATCAAAGGTGATTCGAACTTAGTAATTCAGCAGGTGAACGGAGAATATGCGTTGAAGAACATGAGTTTGGCACCATACAGAATAATCATTCAGAGAATCCTCTGCCAGTTCCATTAGATAAAGATTAAGAGACATCCCAGAATAATAAACCGCCATCCAGACGCCTATGCCACCATTTCCCAAAAAATGGTCATGAGGAACGATGTAACTACCGTCGTGATCCAACGAAAAATGGCCCCTTCAGTAGTACAGCCAATTTTACCGATGGAGGAGGACGCGGACTAGAGGGGAGAGATTAGCAACGGTAGTTACATCTTATGACACGCGGAAGAGGTTATGCCCAAGGGAGCCAGAGATGGAATGGTCGAGAATGAGGAAGACTGGTACCTCTTTAGGCAGGGAATAATATTAGAAGGTGGTTTCTCATTAGATAAAGACATCTGGAACCTCTTTGTCGACGGGTTCTCTTACGAAAGGGGGAGCAGTGCGGGGTTGATACTCTCAGCCCCGGATTGCACTAATGTTGAATATGCCCTAACATTTAACTTCAGGTCATCAAATAATGAGTTAGAATATGAGGCCATGGTAGCAGGCCTCCCGCTGGCAAAGACCCTTCGGGTAAGACGACTCCTACTTCATAGTGACTCAAGGTTGGTTATTAATCAAGTATTCGGGGTTTGTGAGGCCAAGGATGAAAGGATGGACAGATACCTGAAGAGGGTGAGAACGATACTCGAAGGCTTCAAAGAGGTAAAGATGAAGAGAATACGTCATAAAAACAATAGTCACGCAGATGCACTAGCAAGGTTGGCTTGAGCAACCAGGATAGACATCGGAAGAATAATCCCAGTTGAGATCTTGCCCAAGGAGACCATTGAAGAAGAAGAGGTCAATAACCCTTACCTCAATTTGTACCTGGGGACTCATGGATGGACCCCCTTATCAGATATATCAGAGAGGGAGTGCTACCAAAATCAATGTTAGAGAGGAGGAAACTAAGGTATAGAGCTGCAAAGTTCTCAATGGTAGGAGATGTCCTATATAAGAAGGGATTCCTATTACCTCTCCTGAGATGTGTTCATCCTATAGAAGTTCCCGCGTCCTACAGGAGGTACACTAAGGTTCTTACTCACATCAAATAGGAGGAAGACCTTTGGCCAAGAGGATTATTACGCAAGGATACTGGTGGTCGACCTTGGCCAAGGATGCTGCAGCCTACGTAAAGAGGTGCGACAAATGTTAGATATTCTCCACTATTCCTCATCAACCTCATCAACCTATGACGTCAATCAGTTACCCTCATCCATTCACAGTGTGGGGATTTGACTTAGTGGGTCCCCTGCCAAGGGCTGTAAATAATTCCCGATTTCTGATAGTTGCCATTGATTACTTCTCCAAGTGGGTAGAGGCAGAGTCGATGATCAAGATTATAGAGCAGAAGACCTTCCAATTTATTTGGAAAAACATCATATGCAGACATGGGCTCCAAAACACCCTCATCTCGAAAAACGAAACCCAGTTCAAGAATTCTTCCCTAGAAAAATACTACGAAAGAGTTGGGATAAAGAAATTTTTCTCTTCTCCTGGTCGACCTTAAGCAAACGGTCAAACTGAAGTCACAAATAGAATAATCGGGTGGAGATGAATATACAAGTTCTTTCTATGACAAATATGCAAGTTCTTTTTATTATAAATCGGGTGGAGATGAAAGAATTATAGAACTTCATAATATACTCAAACAGCTATAATATAAAGGAAAAGCATGAGAAAACATATATCTTTCTTCATTCATAAACTTTGGGGCATTACAAAATTAGGAGCTATTGCCCAAGAATTACATAAGAAGAAGAAAAAAAAGAGAAAAAATATATACAGAGTTCATTGGCCTAGGAGGAAACACAGATCTGGGGAAGAGAAAAAATCTCCAGGAAGGCCCGAAGAAGCTTCTTGGCAAGATCGTTTGGCATTAACAAAAACCTCCAACCTCGATTGTGCTTGTATGCTCTCAATAAGGAATTTCTCTCATTTCAGCTTCGCCAGATGTAAAGCTTCTTCGATGTCCTCCACATCTTTGTCAACATCTTCAAGCAGAGGTGCTAACTCGGCCAACTTAGCTTCCTCAGCCCATTGATCCTCCTGATGTTTTCGAAGTAGTTCCCTCTGTATATCCAATTATAATGCATGATAAGCCAGTCAAAGCGGAAGCCGTCATGACCTAACTCCCTCAGATAGCTTAAGCATTTGTTAATGAGGGGTCTGGTAACGTTTGAGGTCGGAGTGTTGGCAATTTAAGCAACGACGGTAGCCATACCCTGAAGCTTGTAACTCATAACAGAGATGTTTGAATGTATGCAATCTACCGTGAGCGTTTTAGGATGATGGTTTACAAGCTACTCAACTACCAAACGATAATTGGTAGGCATGTGAGGAGAACACTGAAGCACCAACAAGCAGAAGGCGTGAGGAGCCAGGTCGGGTAGAGGAAGCTCACAGCCACATTCGCTCTCAACAGCAACACCGATCGTGGAACCTTGATCATTATTACTAAAATCTTTTGAGACAGTAGGTTCCTGATGGGGCGAGGCAATGGGCAAAAGAACTGGTGGGGAATTCTCCCGTGCAAACTGCGCACATATAGAAGAAATAATGAGTTTATGAAAAAATCTAAACAAGCATTTTCGTTGTTAAGTCACCATTATAGGTGGAGTTTATGAAAAATCTTAACAAGCGTATTTGTTGTTAAGTCACCGTTATAGGTGGAGTTTGTGGAAAATTTTAACAAGCGTTTTCGTTATTATGTCACCGTTATAGGTGGAGTTTATGAAAAATCTTAACAAGCGTTTTCGTTGTTAAGTCACCGTTATAGGTGGAGTTTATGAAAAATATTAAGAAGCGTTTTCGTTGTTAAGTCACCGTTGTAGGTGGAGTTTGTGAAAAATATTAACAAACGTTTTCATTGTTAAGTTACCATTATAGGTGGAGTTTGTGAAAAATCTTATCAATCATTTTCATTGTTAAGTCACCATCATAGGTGGAGTTTGAAGGGTTGATAAATATGGAAGAATTAAAAAAATACCTCACCAAGGGTGAGAACGGGAGTCGCTATGGAGGCCATAGCAACGGGAACCGTTGGGAATGGGCTCGTTACCTCAGTAGCCTCAACGGGGCCCTTGGCTGAATAAGCCTCAACGGTAGGGAAACATCCCTTGCCACTAAAAGATACTAAGGCCAATACGGGCGTATCATTAGGAGAAGACGTTGGGCCTTCAAGAAATTCCCCAATGCTGGTGGATTCAGAAGATCCATCACGATGAGTAGCAACATCAACCTTGGCCTTAGAAATATACATACCACCAAGAGAAGAGGGTGGAGAAAGACTTGGAGAAAGCTGCAGCAATGAAGGTAAGTGTTAGAAATGGCGAATAAGTACAGAAGAAGGGAGAAATACGTATATGCATTAATTTCCTCCGTTATAGCACCAAAAAGGGGAATTACAGTCAGGGGTCTTGTCAGTACGGTGGGAAGAAAAATGTTAGATAACAAAGATGCCATTTCAACCTGGGGCATCCCAACATGTCAAGGTTCAGCATGTTAAACAGAAAAAAAGGGTTGAAGAGAGAGAAGATGTCAGACCTAACAAGTAATAGATAATATGTTACCTCGGGGGAACTTTCTACAACCGGCACCAGGGGCATAAGAACTTCGGGCTGAGGTGCTAATTCAGAAAAAGCTGGGGGAGTTATCTCTAATTGGGAAAATATTCCAACAAATTCGACGGTAGCACCCCCCGTAGCAGCATCTTTAGCCCGTTGGGAGGACAAATGGAGAGAGTAGGTAACACCTATCATGGGAGAACGGGGAGGAGATAATTCAGTTGTAGATACACCAAAGCGTCCTCCCATGAAAGGACTGACCGGAGGAGAAAACCCTCCCTCACTAGCCTCTTGTTGAAACCAAGAAAGAAAGAACAAGTGTTAGAAAAGAGAAGAAAATTCACTAAGTCATAAATAACTAAAGATGGAAAGACCAACCCTATGATCAGAAGAAGAACATAAGGGTATGATAACGGGCGAAGCTGGGGGAGATGAGTGAGGAGAAGCCCTCTCGGTGAAATCAGCTGCGATCTCAGGACTATCATCAATTGGTATAACGGCCTCAGAAGAAGGAGAAGTTGAACGCCTAGGAGTAGAGGCGACGATTGCAGGTTGAACTGTAGAGACTTATCTCTCACTTGCCTTGGTTCCCAAAGTCTTCTTCCTTTTACCAGCGACACCAGCACCTGAAGTCCCCCTTTTTCTTTGCGAATCCCCTTCGATGGGATCCACCACGATAGTGGGAAATGCCTCAGCAGGAGGAATTGCGGGAGCAGTTTGGCAAAATATCTGTTGAAGACGTTCAACCTCTTTTCTAACTGCTTCCCGTAGTGACTCAGGCACATTAGTATTGGAAAGAACAGAGGCAATGGGAAAAGCATCAATAGGCGCTTGGGATTTACGTGAGGACCTGGACTTCGAAGAGGCCCCGCTTTTGGTCTTCTTGGATTTTTGGGAAAGGGGTTGTGAGGGACCTTCGCCAGAAGCCGCAGCGGCAGAAGTACCACCAGCCGGAGGATTAGGCGCTGAAGCTTTTTTGACTTTAGGGGCAGTGACGGGGATTACTAGGCAGTAGGGAGGCAGCTCACTGGGGGGGGGTCCTTCGTTGTTTGGCTAGGTGGGAACTCAATTCCCAGAATAGCACTTCCCTTCAGCCCCAGTTCTAAGGAAGGAAAACTTTGAATAATGGGGTAGACTGGGGGACTTTGGATGAATTCGCGAATTTTTTCTATCTGTCTGGGCCAATACTTCATCGCAAAATCACTAGTCACGTCCCCCTTCTTAGAAAGAGCAGGAATAGTAACACGACCAATTATGACTGAGCAGATCGTGGAAGCAGCCGACACGGTGTAAAAGGCATAGGCGTCATAGAAACATGCCTTAGGGTGAGAATCTTGAAATACTGACCGATGAACCCCTTGTTCATACCCAAACTGACGGCTGCAACGGTTAGGGTTATAATGTTCAGAGGTATACCCCCAGTTAGTGTAAGAGGGAAAATAGCTAGGCGTCAAGGCTAAAACCATGGAAAATGAAGGGTCCTCTGTTATAAGATCCTTCGAGGTAGGCCCCACGACCCTAGATACGAAACTAAAAACATCCCAAGTATGGGTAAAAGAATCTTCACTATAAGGTCTCATCACGAAGAAACTTGTTTTATTAAAGATGCCCAGAAGCTCCTTCCTACTCTGTTTCTTATGAAAGAAAAAAAGGCGATGGGGTTTGATGATTTCCCCAGCAGGAAGTGTAATACGGTTAGCAGATATCTCGGGAAAGTGAAGGTAAAGAAAACCAGTCAGAATAATGTAATTGGAAAAATTAGACAAGTTATATCAGCCCAAGGACCGATTCATGTCTAGATGGGTCCTGTCCAACCATGTATAAAGTGACCCCAAGGCCATGGCTGCCAGAGGAAGCTTATACCCCCTGGCTAAACGGACAGACAAATTAATCAAGTCCCTGCACGGTTGATCGTGGGGCTTGCCAGGCAAGACAAAAAGTGACAGAATTACAAGTATATATGATGACAACTCAAGAGATGTACCTTTGCCCAGGCCTTGGTACAATAGAAGTAGTTTATGAGGGGAGTAAAAGTTTCCTTATTGGAATTACCGATACATCTCCTGTAGATTTGATCTAAGTATGCTCGAGCCTTTATCTTTTAGGCATCCGAAGCCTCATCGTGATAAGCTAAGGTTCCTACGAGCTCAAGACCAAGTAGCTCGCAAACATCCTCAAGTGTAACTGTAAACTCTCCCCACGAAGCAATGAACGTGTGTGTTGTATTGTTCTAACGGGAGACCAAGATTTGAAGGGCGACATTGTGCTTAGAAAGAGTAAATTTCCCAAACCAAGCAGCTCGATGGAGACCAACCTTGGAAAGAACAGCAGAGTAAGTGGCCTGCATGAACGAATTCCAAGAAGCAAAGTGGGAAGGGGAGCCACCAGGTCATTAGAAATCAATATGGGACCAGGGGAAGTCACCTATATCAAGATGAAATCGCATTGTCCCCTCAGGAGGAAAATATCCCCAAGAAGTGGAATCTTAATCTTCATCACCCAGCAGCAAAGCGTCATACTTGGCTGAAAAATGACAAGTCCTGCACCTGTCAGAGAACTCATCATCCTTGCCAAATATAGGCGATTGGCGGTAAAACGTAATTATTCTTGGCGTGCTGCCACTAACGCACCGGCATCCAAGGTGGCTACAGGTGGAGCACTGGTGGTGGGCTCGCTGGGAACACTAGAAGAGGCTATAACAGTGAATGATCACCCAGCAGCAAAGCGTCATACTTAGTTTAAAAATGACAAGTCCTGCACCCATCAGAGAACTCATCATCCTTGCTAAAGATAGGCGATCGGTGGTAAAAACGTAATTGTTCTTGGCGTGCTACCACTAACGCACCGGCATCCAAGGTGGCTATAGGTGGAGCACTGGTGGTAGGCTCATTGGGAACACTAGAAGAGGCCATAACAGTGAATGATCACCCAGCAGCAAAGCGTCATACTTGGTTTAAAAATGACAAGTCCTGCACCCATCAGAGAACTCATCATCCTTGCTAAAGATAGGCGATCGGTGGTAAAAACGTAATTATTCTTGGCGTGCTACCACTAACGCACCGGCATCCAAGGTGGATACAGGTGGCGCACTGGTGGTGGGCTCGCTGGGAACACTAGAAGAGGCCATAACAGTGAATGCTGGAAGAAGAAAAGCTTAAAAATGGAGAGGGGCACGGAAATGGAGGAACACAACCACAGGTGGTTATGAAAGAGGTGATGAAAGACAAAGAACTGAAGAAAACTAAGTAAAAGCTTGAAAACAATGGAGTTCCGGAAGTGTTTCTCTCTCAAAAGAAGGCGGGTGCTTGAAGAAGACAAAGGAAAGAGAAGGGTTCTGGAAAAAAAAAAGAGACGTTTGAAACCCTTTTACACCTGTCTATTGAGTTTCCCACCACCACAGGTGCAAGGCCGCCTATAATCATTTCAAAGGAACACGTGGCACTTCAGGAAGTGTTTTGACAGATGAAAAGACAGCGCCACGTCATTTACGAAGTGACACCTGGGGAATGGAAAGGGTTTCCTTCTTAAGCAAGTTTGAGTTTTGGCGCTAGAATTTTTGTCAGACATATTCACTAACCCCCAACAAAGACACAGCCTCAACGGTTCAAAAAGCTAAGATGCCCCCTCGCCATAAGTCCAAACATTATCTAATGGTGAGTCGGCGACATCGGGGAGAATTTTTGCTTTTTTGAACACAATAAAGCATTACAAGGGAGAATTTCACTTATCAAGAGTCAAAACGAGCATTTGAGAAGGTTAGCAGGCCTTTCGGGAGAATTTCAAATAATAAAGTTAGAACGGTTGAAGCTCAGTATAGGGAAAAAATGGTGATGTCCCTTCGACAAAGCCCCAATAAGCCATACCGCTTCGCTTCAGGTACATTGGGGATAATTTTACTTTTTCCTGAAGATTTCAACACAATGGTTCTAACGAGGGAAACGATGATAGATTTTTTTTTCACATAGAGAAGGTTCATCGGATCGAGAAGTTTCGTGCAGACATTTCTTGTTCGAATAACAAATCTCTCCACGGAGGGGAAAATGTAGAGGCGGCTTGAAGGTAATTTTGAGATTAGAGATAAATCCCCATTAGCAACAGTATTTGGGGATTAAGACACCGAGGCAGCTCAAGCGTGGTAACTCATAGCTTAGTGTGTTAATTAGTTATATTGTAATTTTTGTTTATATTGACTATGAGCTATACGGTTGTAATGATATAACGAGAATAATAATGAGTTTTAGTGTGAGGTCAAATGGTACTCGCGAGAGACCAGGCTTGGCAGGGCTGGGAGAGCTTTCATGCTCTATCGAATGACCTCACCGCGGGAACTCTAGAGGGACTTGGTTTGGAGGATTGAGAAGTGAGGTACCATTGGGGCTTATCCTGACCATCTTAGATACACCTGATAAAACACTAAAGGACCTGACCGTGGAACCTCGAGGGGGAGCAACCTTGGCTTGCATCGGGAGTTGAGTTATGAGCCAAATAACCATCTACTTAATGTCACATCCACTTTATCTGAAGTCACTAACCAGCAAGGAAATGTTAGACCTTCACTTGAGTAAACCATCATGGTACTTGGGGTTGTCAGACAGTTGGTGAGCCACCTCTGTGACAATAGCCCCCTGACACACAGTGGTTAGGCAAAAGGCATGTCTTGGCATTTAATGTTTATGACATGGCGACAACTAGTGCATCAGATATTTAATGTTTGTGACATAAAGCCTGAGGGATGTCTTTCACAGTCATGAATGGCACAGTTGCCTCGGGGATGGCGTGGGAGGCTATTTAAGGACCCCAACCACCTCTGAGGAGGGCATGATCCTTTTGAGAGTTCAAAAGTGATTACTAGAGAGTTATTACAAACCAGAGAGTTTACTCAACCACCATTATCTTTTATTACGAAGCTTTTAATACTTGACAGGGATTCTTGAGGGTGGTTGGTGTGTTTGGTTGCCTGCCAAGGTGTATCTAGGGTGCTTACTTCTCTCTCCCTCTAGCTAAGTTGCTTCTAAGTTCATTGCTACCATCTGAGTTATACACGAGAGATTCGTGAGTTCAAACTCAGTCTATCTTCATTTAGTAGTGTTTGTATGTCATGTGGTTAATCAATAGTGTCACTATTAAACTTATCATTACTATACTCAAAAAGGTGCTACGCCTCCATCTCATCTAAACTACCCCCTTACAATAGGAAAATTCCAATCCATAACATTTTTAGCAATATTGTAAAGACAAGGTAAATAGCCATGTTTGCAAACATCCATTGTGTTAGGTAGGTGTTATACTTATTTTGGAAAAAGTATTAAATTATTTTAAATGATTCATTCTTTGGAATTTACAGCTGAGATATTCGGTCTTGAGAGATAGATAGATGACCTTAAAGCTAAATTGAAAAAGTTAACCTCTCAACTTCTTTTTTATTCTTATATATGTATTATAAGATTAAGGTACACTGCAGGTAAATATATTCATTGGTATATGAAGTTTCTTAAATGGTTGAAAAGAAACATGGCTTCTTCAAATTGTTTGCGTTGTTTAAATTTTATTTTTTGCAATATCTGAATTTCTTAAATGGTTGTCAATATGTACAACTTACAATTTCATTTTTACTTGCAGATTATGTGAATTAATCTTTTTTTATTCTTTTCAAATTGCAATGTTTTGTTTGGAATTGAAGTGAAGAGAAAATGTATTGAATGGAGTGTTTAATTCAGACCAAATGTTATGCTTAAAAATTATCATAGAGCATTTGCACATTACCATTTATTTAGTAATTGTCTATGCTAAATGCACAGTCAATGAAATAAGTGGATTGTGGTCAGATTTAGCGCAAATAACAACTAATCTATCAAATTATCCTTGGTTGATAATAGGAGATTTTAATGTAGTTGCTAATGAACAAGAAAGAATTGTGTGTGTGTGTGTGGGGGGGGGGGGGGGGGGGGGATCAAATAGACTTTCATGCTATTTAAGATTTCAATGATATGATATCCTCCTATTCTTTAATGAATTTAGGATACTCATGATCTAGATTTACTTGGTGTAACAATAGAATTAATGGAACTATCTTTTGTAAATTAGACAGAGGTCTAATTAATAGTCATTGGATGATGCAATTTCCCAATTCTTCTATATCTCATCTACATAAAAATTGCTCAGATCACAGTCTTCTCTTATTATCAATTAAAAGTGATCAAGACAAAGTGCCCAGACCTTTTAAATTTCAATCTATATGGTGTATAAAATCTAATGTTAAATATATTATAGAAGATGCTTGGTCTAGTAAAATTACAGCCCCTCCAATGGTAAAATTTGCAATTAAATTAAAAGTTTTAAAGTCAAAACTCAAAACATGGAATAAAAAACATTTCAAAAATATTTTTCAAGGAATTAATGATTTAGAAGACACAACAATGATTAAAGAAAACTTATTTGAGATTTCCCAAACAGAAAGAACTAGAATGGAAATGAATGAAGCTAAAGCTAATCTAAATACTTCTCTTATAAGAGACGAGTGCTATTGGAAACAAAAAAGCAATATAAAATGGCGCAAAGAAGGGGATCTAAACATAAAAGTTCTTTCATTCCTCTATTGAAGCTAAAATAAAAAAAAAATGAACATAAATAGGATTAGAAATAACAATAATAAATGGAAAAGCACTCACCAAGAAATTGAAAGCACTTCATTTCTCATTTCAAAAATTTATGGACAACAGAATATAAGAACATATATAACGAATTATTGGAAGTTATAGATAAATCAATAACAGAAGATATGAATAAGACATTATATAAATTCCCAATAGAAGAAGAAATCCTCAAAGCGATAAACAGTTTAGATCCCTCCAGTGCTCCTGGTCCTGATGGATATGGGGGTCATTTCTATTCGAAATTCTGGGATATAATTAAAACATATTTAATTCATGCTCTTCATTCATTCTTTGTAGGTGCAGATATCCCAAAAAGTTGGATATCAACTAATATAACTTTAATTCCAAATATATCTAATCGTTCTCAATGTTTTCAATAAAGTCCTATAAGCCTTTGTAATTTTTCTAATAAAATCATATCTAAAATTTTAGGTGAAACTCTCTTTAGTTATGCCCCATATAATTTCCTAAAATCAGTGTTCTTTTGTAAAGGGGAGGCGCATTCAAGATAACATCTTACTAGCCCAAGAAATGGTACAATACATTGGAAGGAAAACATATGGAAACATTGTCATTCTTAAGCTAGATATGGAAAAATCTTATGACAAGGTTTATGGCCATTCCTATATGAAATTCTAAGAAAATGTGGATTTAATGAACATTTAATTGATATGATCTGGAGATTAGTATCTAATAACTGGTTTTCAATTAATATCAATGGTAAAAATAAAGGATTTTTTTCAATCTACTAGGGGATTGAGACAAGGGGATCCCTTGTCTCCCACTTTTTTTATTATAGCAGCCGAGTCCCTAAGTAGAAATATAAATAATATTTTTATAAAAAACAAAGCAGTCCCATTCTCTCATCCTAAATAATCTCAATTGCTATCTCACCTTGGATTGGCTGATGACTTAATCATAATCACAAATTGAGGGAGTAAAAGTCTAAAAGAAATTACAAATATTCTTAAAACACATGAAAACACATCTGGTCAAATAATTAACTTCTCCAAAAGTTCCTTTAATGCAGATAAAAAACTCACTCCTGCTAGAAAGAAAGCTATATCTATTAACACTGGTTTAAATAAAAAACTCCTTCCAATGAAATATCTAGGTTGTTACATTAATAAAGGTAGAAATAAAATCAATCAATTTAATGAGCTAAATACAAAAGTTAGAGACAAACTGAATACTTAATCCTCTAAACTAATTTCTCAAGCAGGTAGATCTACATTAATTAGACATGTCCTTCTTTCTATTCCTGTTTACTCTATGTCTGTGCTCAACCCTCCCAAAACACTGATCAAAAGACTAAACAATATATTCTCTAAATTCTACTGGGTGGATTCCAAAATGACAAGCCATACCAGTGGACTATGTGGGAAGAAAGTTGTTATCCTTTTGAAGAAGGTGGACTAAATTTTAGAAGAATGGAAGATATAGTTAAGGCTTCAAGTATCACATTATATTGGAAATTAAAATTTGACAATGGGCTCTAGGCCTATTTTTTAAGATATAAGTATCAAAGTGGTCTCCTCTAAAAGAAATTCTCTCCGATTTTGAAAAGGATAACAAGAGTAGTAGAATTGGGAGATGAGATTATTGAAGAGGATTCTAAAATTTGGAATCAATCAACAACTAAATAATTCTCTTTTCAATCTCCTTTTTTAAGAGGGTAGTCCCCTTGTATCCTGGGAGCATGGTAATACTAGTTGAGGCATAACCCCTATAGGTATGGTGACAAATGATAACCCATAAACTCTTTAATGAACACAAATAAACACACAATATTATATTTGATCATGACTCATATTGGACTCATAATACACTCGTGTATAGCTCAAATAATAATAAAGGAAACTCGGTAGCAACTCAGTTAGAGGGATAGAGGATTAAGTGCCCTAGATATGCCTTGGAAGGCAGCCAAACACACCAACCAACCCTTAAAGATCTTTAGTCGGCTGTTAAAATCTTCGTATTAAATGACAATGGCGGGTGAGTAAAATCTCTAATTTGCAATAACTTCTCTCTGCTATTTTTTCTCTTTAATAGTCTCTGGAAAGAACTCTAAAAAAACCTCTTCTCCCTCAGAAGTGATTGAGGTCCATAAATAACCCCCCACACCACTCTCGAGGGGCCTCAGCCTTTTTCAGTTTTGAAAGACATCCCTCATTCTTTATGTCACAACATTAAATTCCTGATGGACTAGTTCGCTGCACATCATAAACACTAAATGCCGAGGCATTCATTTTTCCTAACCAATGTTCCTCAGGGGGCTGTCATCATAGAGGTAGCTCACCAATTGTCCGAAAACCCCAACTACCACGGTGGTTTACTTAAGTGAGGATTTGACATTATTTAGCTGGCTACAGACACCACCTAAAGTAAATGTGATATTAAGTAGAGGGATGTTTGGTTCACAACTCAACGCATGATGGAACTCAAGGTTGCTCCGCCTAAGATTTCACGATCAAAGATCTTTCGCTGTTTTACCAGGTATATCTAAGATGGTCAGGGCAGGCCCTAATGATGCCTCAATTCTCAATCCTCCAAACCATGTCCCTTTGAAGTTCCCACGATGAGGTCTCCTAATAGCGGATAAAAGCTCTTCCAGGACCAGCCAGGCCTGGTCTCTCGCGAGTACCGTTTGACCTCACACTGAATAGCGCTATAATCGTTACATCATTACAATCATTATAGCTTGTAACCAATATAAAAAGATACAACATGACTAAGTAAGACAACAAAGATAAAGGATGAGCCCTCTCGGACAGTTACTTCACTGAAAGATCTCCCTAGTCTGCCACGTTGAGCTACCTCACTTGTGCTGCCACGTTGAGCTGCCTCGCTTAAGTTGCCACGCTGAGATACCTCGCTTGAGATACCTCGTTGATCTACCTCGCTACTTTATTCCCTTGAGTCTGTTGTATTAGCTGGGGGATTATCTCTAATCTCGAGATAATCCTCAAGCCCCCTACAGCTTTTAATGTATGTAGGAAAAATATACCTACTTCTCTAACTTCGAAAATCAATTGGCTATCAGCTTATCCAATGAAACTATCTAACTTTACATGGAAACTAATGCGCTGCTCTGTTCCTTTTTAAGAAAATATTCAAAAATGTAGGTATTAGGTTGGCTCCAATGTGTAGACTTTGTCAATCAAATGCAGATTCTTCTCAACATGCTCTCATAGAATGTAAAGTGGCAAAAGAAGTTTGGAATTTCTTTTCTAAACTGTTTGGATTAACTGTTAATTTCTCAAACTGTAGGGCAATCCTATTATCTTGGTGGATGACAAATCCAAAAAGAGACTATCAGAGAATTCTTGTCTTTACAATGCCTAAAATCATTTTTTGGGAAATTTGGAAAGAAAGAAAGATAAATCTTTTTGAAAATATAAAATCAACTTTTAGTGACATTATTCAATAAATAATATACCTCACCTCTAATTTCTTAAAAAATTTCAACTGGTGTGATCATATAAAATCAGAAGACTTAAATATAAAAAAGTGCTTTAACATAGAAACTAAACCTCTAAAATTTTAAATAATCAAATGTCTGTGGACTAAGCCCCTTATAATTCATTTCAAACTCAATATAGGTGGTGCATAAAAAGTAAATATAGGTGAAAGTGGCATTTGTGGAGTTATTAGAGATTCTGAAGGAAAATTCATTGCAGGCTTCGAAAAATCAATAGGTATCCAATCAGCATTCCAATCAAAAGCACTAGCTCTTGAAGAAGGCCTACAGATAGCCTTGAGTCTAAATATCCATAATATATTAGTGGAATCAAACTGTAAATTTTTAGTGGATACTGATTTGAAGTAAGATAAGCCTCTTTGGTATTCTCTTGCAACAATAGAATCAATACAAAGATCAAATCAATTCCAAATAAAACCTATTTGGAGAGAAAATAATGCAGTTGTAGATTTATTGGGATCAAGGGCAGCCTTGCCAAATCACAACACAACATAATAGACATTCAATTAGCTTCCTCAATTGATCAAAGGTTGACTCAACATGGACAGACAATAAATTCCTCAAATTAGGATTAGGTACAAAAAGTTGTTCTGGGGATATAATAAATCCCTAAATTTTGGGTTGGTGAGATGTTTTCTATAATTGTAATGGTGATACTATAAATCCCCAAATTTCATTTCTTTAGGGCTTGTTAAGCTACGAATAGCGGTTTTCTCTATTTTTTAAAGTTAATAACACTTGTGGGGGTTCCATCCCTCTTCGAAAAAAGGAAATGTATTGAATGAACTGTAACACTCTCTGTTAATTTGTTTGAATTGACACTTCACATATTTATAAGGTAAATTTATGTACAAGATATAGAGACAAGTGTGAAAATCTATAAGTTTCAACATTCACTGGTATATAAAATTCAGACGTCATATAGTATCATTGAACGTTTTCTTATAATGGAATTAAACAATTCAATCAGTTATGAACATGGCTTCTTCAAAGTTAAGACTATTATTAGACAACTTATGTTTCAAATATCTTTAATGAAAGAAAAGTCATCAATCTCAAATAGTAGATAAGTCGATGTATATATGGAAAATTTATAAAGAATATAATCAAATGGCCGATCAATCATGTCCAATGTCCATAAAAATAGGAAGAAATTAATTGAACTAACTCATCATAACCATGAATTCATCAAAATTAAGAACCCCTTCTTCATTAAGATCAAACCTAGCAATCATCAACTTACACTTATCCACACATTTTAACTCACCGAACCTAATCATCCTCTTTAAGATGTTAGGTGTGATAAAACCAAGCCCCTCCATCTTCTCATATAAAATGAAAGCCTCCTTTATACCATTTACTTTCTCTTCTTCTCCCACATGTTCTACTATCTTCACAAACTAGTCTAAACACAACAATCCATCCCTATCACAATCCATGAACCCCACAGCGTCATTAGCGTCGGCCAATGAGAGCTTGCCACCTATTGACCCAATACACTATTGGAGCTCTCGCGGTGATATTTTTCTATCACAGCCCTCGTCGAAATGGTTGAACATACGCTCGTGTTGTTAATACTGTTTGTATAGTCCACTAATAAACTAAACACAACCATCTTAACTGAGATGTGTATGTATTCGAAAGTGTATGTGTGTATATATATATATATATATATATATATATATATATATATTAGGGTATACCCGTGTTTGAAGGCACGTCGAAAATTTTCAAAATACGTAATCGCAAAACGATAAAAAATTTCAAAGTACGTAATTACAAAAAGGAAAAAAAATTGTTCCCCAACAAAATAAAGGGTAACAGTTTATAAGACCATCCATCCTATGCCTAAAGGCATGGAGAAAAGTAAACCGATTAGTTCTTTAAATCGGGAACTTCCACAAAATTGATTAAAAAAGTGGAGAAAACACAAAATGTAAATTGAATTACTATTTGGATGGATAGTTAACAGAATGGGAGTGAATTGCAAATTTTTTTAAAAAATAAGCATGTATTGCAAAACTGATCATAAAATCGAAGGGAAAACTCAAAATAACCCTTATATTTAAAACATAAGAGAAAAAATATCATGCACCTAAATCACCAATTGCCCGTGCCCTACATTAACACATATCGCATCCGTGTCATACCTCTATTTGCACAACTCAAAATCTTTTTTTTCTCCTAATATGAACACGACCCAATTAAAATCGATATAACATGAATTGTTTGGATAATAATCATTTTTTGTTAAAAACACATGTAATCTTTTGTTTTATTTCGAACAATTTCACGCAAGGTAGAAAAAGATCTCGTGTTGGATTTCATTTCAATCAATTTTAGTGTTACATGAAAATATACAGGTCATGTTTTGTTTTATTTGAACTATGTTCGTGTTGCATAATGTATAATGCCATGTTGTACTTCATTTGTTTTAAATAAAAAAAAAATAGGATTTGAAACTTGTAGCATTTTATTTGGGTCTTGAAGATGGAAAAACAAAAATAATTTATAATTTAAAAACCGGAATAAAAAAAAATAAACATGAAGTTTGATTTTTTTTTAAATCACCTAGAGCCACACGCCATACTTAGTGAAATACATTTATGAAAATTTAAGTAGTTGGCTCAACCTCACTCTTCATCTAGATGGAGAGATAATATTAGTTCTAAAAATATATATTTGTGTTCTTAATATATCATTAATTTATTGGAAAACAACTTTCTAATATTAATTTATTAAATATTCTATCAAGGTGCCTTAGAGACATGTGAACATTACTTTTACTTGAGCAACATTATCTTCATCCAACGAATTGATTTTCTCACATGACTTTAATCCCCATAATCACATATTATTTTAAAGATTTTTTTTTGTCATAAAATATTATCTTCATCCAACATGAGCAACATTTTCTTCATCCAACATTATCAAATATCTTTGATCTTAAAAAAAATTCTCGATAAATCATTTTTTTTTATTTCACACGCAAGGAAATATATTAAAAATTAAAAAAATTGATCCATAAGGCCATACACTCAAAAGAAATGTGGTTGTAAAAAAATTATGGTAGACAATAAATATAATGTTGTAAACAGGTTGCTTATCATTTGTATTTTATCAAACATGTAGAGGACACACTCACAACTTGCCATTATTTTGTTGAGAAATTATATGTGAACCGCCAAAATGTACCACCTTGGGACCACATCCCTTTCTTTTTTTTTAACTTTCTTAGTGTTTTGTTTATAATAATTAATATAAAAATTATTTTTTATATAAAAAAATAGTTTTCCTATTAATATAAAAAAAAATAGTTTTTTTTAAGTAAACGAATTTTTATTAAAATTAAAAAATATATGTTTTCCACAAATAAAAACAAATATTAACATGATATTGCGATTGATTAATGTCGCTGACACGGACTCACATTCTCGGACCGACAACATTTGTTGAATGTTGGTCCGCGCCAGTGGCACTAATTAATCGCAATATCTTTTTAATAAAGTATTGCGATTAATTAGTGCCGTGAGCGCAGACCCATATTCACGCCCCCACATCGCTGGCGCGGACCCACGTCATTTGTTGAATGTGGATCCGCACCAGCGACACTAATTAATCACGATATTTTTTTGAAAAAATATCGCGATTAATTAATGCCGCTGACTCCGACCCACATTCAACAAATTGTTTTTTTTTATATTGTTTTAAAAAAATTGTTTAATATAAAACTTTGTTTATAAATTAAAAAGTGTTGAATTTTTTTTTAATATAAATTTTTTTTTTTATAGCATTTATTTATAACTAAAGAATAAGAAATAAAAAAAGGGTGGAATGCGGTCGCCAGGGGGGAATCTAGAATTGCTCTTTTTTGTCTAAGCGAGATAGGAATAAATATCTCCCATGCTACCTCCCATGAGAAAGAGAAAAAAAACTAAAAAACCAATAAAAAGGAAAATCTGGTTTTTGACTTGAAAACCCAACACCCCACAAATCAATGGAAATTAAGATATGCAATTATATACTCAGTTTTCTTTTTACACTGAGTCACAAACTTAAATAAACATACAGTAGATGTTTATGTATGACTTGAAGGTGATGAGTGTAAGAATGTTTCAACCTTCCTTGTTCAACTTCTGGTTTATGGTCTTCAAAAAAAAAACTCAAAGGCATAGGAACACAAATGAGTTCTCAAATACCCAGTAGCCCGTACATGTAGAGAAACACCCGAAGATGGGTTTAAGCAAAATTAGAGGTATATCAACCACCTGTAGAAAATCTCATTTCTCCATGTTTGACCTCCTATAACAGTTGGGTACAAAATGACAAATCACTCCCTTGTTAAGATAAGTTGCAATAGGTTACAGAAATAAAATCGCAAACATAAAGCAATGATAAGAATTGTCTTTCACAAACACAACAAAATCTGTTTAATATTAATTTGACATCCAATCACTTTAGGTACATCACTCCAAATTTCTTCCAATCAAAATTTCTTCCATTTAATTGAAGTAGTCCTAAGAGTTTTACAAATGAAAAAATTGGGTCGGCGAAGTTGAAGATTCATCCAGGTCAAGTTGAAGTTGAAGATTCTGTGATAAAAATTTTAGATCTGAGTTGTAAAAAATTGAGTTATAATACCGACATTTCTTTTAGATTATTATCACAGGGTTTTCATTTGGGTTTTCATTTGGGTTGTTGCATCTCTTATATGAATTTCTTTTAAATTTTGATGGGCTTCTTACTTGCATCATATTTTAACGAATCTGTGTTCCAACAGATCTTTTGTGATCTAGGAATTTTAAAACGATTTTAGTTTCATATTTTAGTTTCTCATGTTCACAGATTCAATAATTTATTATTTTTTCCAGATCCAACCAATTCAACACATATTTAGGATTTTTGTTGGTCTCTACAGCTCCCTCTCACATTATCACCTCCCAAACCGTGTGGATTCCACCTGCACCCGATTTGCGCCACATGTCCTGCGAAAACTAGCCAGAACGGAGGCATATTTCCGTCATATTTTTTTTCTTTTAATGTTCTCCATTAAAAAAGAAAGTTCTCATATATGTTTTATTTTCTCGACATCAGGTATAAAGTTTTGTTCATTTCTTATGTTGATTGATTCTCCATTTTACAGAGTTTGGGATGAATTTGTGTTTTATGTTCTAATTAGATTAATTTTTCAGGTTTCTTTGACGATTCTCTCTCTTCCTCCACCATTCAAGGTATCCTATTAGATCTATTTAATTAAAATTAAATTGGATGATAGGTGTTTTAGTCTATTAAATATTTTGTTAAATGTATTGTTTTATGCTAATATTTGTATAGGATATTGTAACAACTCATGTATGAGCTGCTAAATTTTGTTTTTAGTTGCTATGATGTTAATAAGGGAAATATAAGAGAAAGTTGTTGATAATTTTTTTACGTGTTCATGTATCAGTGACTTTTTTTCACATGTATTGGTGACTGTTTTTCATCTTAGGAGGATTAATGGTTCATGTATTCCATGTTTTATTCTTGGTAATGATTTTTTATCATAAGTTAAATTTGATATACTTTGCTTTTATTTCATATAGGTTTATAGTTAGATTTGTGTAGATCCTTTAATATAGTGGCTCTTGATATAAGGATTATTATAGAAATATCTCGGGTTATTTACAGCAAATGTGAGATTTATCCTTTCCATTTTTTTTTATTTAACATCATTAAAATTAGCTTGGAAAAGTTATTATTATAGAAATATATGTTATTAATTTGCTTCAGTTAAGTCACAAGTGAGTGCTCTTGGTTTTTAGGCACTACTTTTTTTTAATGTAGTTTTGTTTTGTTCTTCTTTTGTTCGTTCCCAGATATGGATACTAAAAATAAATAGTTCAAGTAATAGTGTTCTTGAAAGATATTTTAGTGCATCTTATCTTCAAAGATGAGTTTGGGTTCTTTATGAGTACATGCGTTCTTAGATTTAATTAAATTATCATATTAATCATCATGGTGGTGTTTGTTTTTTATTTTTTTTAAAGTACGTTGACTAATATGTTCCTTTGAGTTTTATGGCCTAATAACCTCTTTATGCGTTTCTTAATGTTTTTTGTTTGGGTTATTTTTTAACTCTCCACTGATAATAAACTAAATTAAGCCATTAAGTAATGTGGGCTTGGTCAAATAGATTTGATTCATGAACATATACCTTTACTTTTATGTGATATGGAGTACTCCGTTCACATGTCTCCTAAGTTGTAATTTTTTTTTTCTTTCAAATTAATTCCTATTAATTGGAGTCTGGTTTTATTTTATGAGTGTTGCATTTCATTTCAAAGTTGAGGTTTACTTATTAGGCTGGTGTGATTTTCACACTGTAAGTACGTTGTCTGTTACAGGTGATGAGTGACACTTGGTCACTTCAAGCATATTGTGTGACAATAAAAGTGTTGAAAAAATGAGCCTACATCGACATAAATATAGTATGGAAAATCACGTCGTGCCATTGGCACGAGAATCCATTGCTTAATTTAGATACTGAACAAGTTGAATGGTGATAAGTACTCTATTTTTTTTTTCTCAATTGATGTATTGGGTTGAGATTCATGTAATATATTTTACTTATTGATCATATTATTTCATGTTTGCTCATCTTATGGAAATTGTTTTTTTTCTTCATTTCACTTCTATAAGAGATGTATAAACATTTGCATGAATTTGTTAAGGCGTGCTATGTTGATCATGGTATTATTTTATTTTGTTAAAAAAATTATTCATTATTAAAGTGAGTGTCAATTTTGTCTTCTTTTAGTAGAATAATATGCTGGAGATTGTTGAAAAGTGTCGTTGACTAGGTGAGGGAAAAATTATTAATGCATTCATTGCATGTCGTTGTATATAATTTGAGGTATATAATTGACAAATTGAGCTTAAATATATTTTTATTCTTTAGATTTATATTTTACCATGAGTAATCCAATTGTATGATTTAATTCTACTTTTGGTATAAAAGTGCCATTAGCACTGTAGGGTATAAGATTAATGTAAACACAAAAAGATTGGGTTGGTAAAACTAAAATCAGCACAAGAAAATTAGTTGTGTGATAAATGGTTTATTAGTATTTCCAATTTTAATGACAAAAAATAATGATTAGAGGGAATTGGGATCAAGTGGGTGATATATTATAGAGATAAGCCCGAGCTCATTGACAACCAAATTATTTTCTTGCCATCAGCATGTGTAAATATTTACACGGGAAAAAATTATCATCGTCTCAGCGACACGGGTATAAAATATTACGGGAATAAATTTATTGTCGTGCCATAAGCACGGATACACCCTAGTATATATGTATATATATATATAAAAAGAGAGGAGAGAGAATTAAGCTATTGGATTTGGGAATTTGGCGCCTAGGGTGTTGTACATAAACATTTTGATATACTCGATAATGCAACGGTAAATTGGTTTGACACTTCACCAATAACTTCTACATGGTGTTGAAGTTGAACAACTTATATCCGAGTGTGATTTATAGTTGCTATTATTTATCATTTCAAACACGGTATATTCTATTTTTGTTTTTAATAACACATACTCCATTTGTTTCAAATTAAGAGTTCATATTAATTCTTTGTATAGATTAAGGATACACTCAATCAATGACAAGATCAAATTTTGTTTAATATTGCTGAATTTGATTCGTTGATTATGTTCAAAAAATAAAAGTGGACTTTTAAATTGGGATAACCCGAAATAGAGTAGTGAACTCTTAACTAGGGACAGAGAGAGTATATGTCTTGGATAAGGATTCATGACAAAGAATTGTATTACTTTATAAAGTTTTGAAATTCACATTTTGTTTCTATTTATTTTTCTCAACCCCTCCCCCAAAATAAAAATTCAAAGATTTTTTTTATTTTTTAACCAAAATTAACCTTTTTTTTTTCACGCTGTCATTCAAAGAAAAAAAAGAAAAAATTTGAGCTCCAAATTTTTTTCCACGTAAATATTCAAACTTTTTGTCTTCTTTTTCATTTAGCATATTTTCTACCAAACACACCCTTTAATCACATATATTTGAGTATATGGGTGAAAAGTACAACACAACCAAACTTTAATGCGTGTGTACTCCCATGCATTTGGGATTTATTTGATATATTTTTTGACATAACCCTTATTTAGTAAAGATAAAATGTTCTTACCACCCGAATTTCAATTAGATAACATTAGCATTAATTTGATCCCCTAGAGTAGAATTTTGAATTTTGCAATGGTTGGTAAGTTATTTGATAAAAAGGTCCAACTAATTACACTTATTTAAGATTTTCTTAAAAAGATCGCATTGCCCTTGAAATGGTTTATAGGGGTGTAAAACGGATGGATATGGAGCGGATATCATAATATCCACATCTGTATCTGCCAACTCCCTGCACTATCCGTATCCGTATCTGCCTGGATAATAATTTCAGTTATCCTTATTTGTATCCTCTCGGATAATATTCTTTTCCGTTTTTATTATTTAAGATACATTAGACACTAATTTCATCAATGAATTAAATATATAATCCATTGAAATTTGTGTCCTCGTCAATTTCTCTAATGTTTGAACAAAAATGAAGTGAAGTATCATCTTACTGGAAAATGTAGTCAATTAAAATATTAACTGATAAAACTAAGAATATATTACAATAAAGACGGGATGCTATTTTTTCCCCTTAAGTTCCTGAAGTGTATCATTCTCATTTCCTTTGTATCCTTGTCGCATTAAGCATTAAGGTAATCATAACTCCCAAGTTACTAGTAATGCATAAAGATAAATTAAGACATATTAATTATCTGAACATACTAATTCACCCAAATAAAACTTCACCAATATATTGTACTAAAAAGAGAAATCCATGAGTTTAATAATACATGTAACTTCACCATGTAACATATGTTTTGTACTGAGATAGTAATTTTGTTTGTAACGCAACAGTAAATAAAACAACCACACTGATTTTTTTTTTTTTTTGTAAAATAGCATTCAATATTTTTTGGTCCATAACACCAGCACTGATATTATACATATGGGCAAATAGCACTGAAATATTGTGAACACAGGCTAATTGGTATTGCTAATGTAGAAGTGTTGTCCTACATTGAGAAAATCTGAGAAAGTATTGAAGTTAATATACCCCAAAATTGGGACTAGGCATTGGATGCCATAAGGTATCCCAACTCTTTGAAGGAGAAAGGGCCTACACTATGTATGGTTTGGTTTTGGACCAAAATCCCACAAACGGCGGCCCATGCCCGGGTCCGTGGGTCGATGATCGTTCTTCAGTAAATATTAAATTTTTGAAAAAAAATTAATTGGGATTTTGGACTTAAATTTTCGGTCTGTTTTGATTTTCATAATCCGAATCAGTTTTAATTAATTAAAATTACTCTAATTAAAATGTCGTCATTTTAATTATTATAATTAATTAAAACTTGATTTAATCAAAAGCATTGAAGGGTTATGACTGTTCATGATTTAATTAGGAATGTTGATGGGTTGTGACTGATCTGAACAAATAAAACTTTTTTGAGAAAAGCCACCCATTCAAGGCTATAAATATCAGCACCTTGCTCAGTTTCCATGCAGAATAAAAATTTCTCTCTTCCTTCCAAACTTCATCCTCCTTAAAAGTCAGAGAGTTTATCGCCATTATTAGTTCGTGGAATCACCTTATTGCAGTGCTTCCTATAGTGGTTGAAGATCATTTTATCCTAGGAGATAGATGCTCATTGTTCATGCCATAAGCACCATAAGCGGGCATGCCATAAGCACCATAAGCAGGGGTGAATTATATCTTAAAGAGATACTATGCAACATTCAACTCGGTCTTAACTCTGCAATGTGAATCTGACTATAATAATCAGTAATATACTAAATAAATGCCAAACAGTAAATGAAGAACAAATATATTAAAATGGTGTGGTATGCAAGAACAAAAAATAAAGATGAAGTTTAGGACAACAATCTTAAGACATAATTCTTTTTATTCAAATGTGGCTATTAGTTTTGTAAGGACAAATTTCCAATCGAGTCATTTGTTATATTGGCTTTATTTCGTTGGACAAAACAATTTTGGGTCATACAATATCAAGCATCATTCAACGCAAAGATTCAAGCATCGCATCCAAAGTTCATGCGTCATCAATATTCATGCCATGCTATCTATCCCACAAAGGTATATGACCAAAATACAATTTTATGTGTTGGAGTATTTTGACTAATCAAGAATTTTTCAAATAAGAAAATGTTCGTAAATAAGCAATATTAATATTGATAAATCCTTGAAATAAATTTGGACAATTTTGGGCAAAATTCATAATCTCGTTCGAAGTTTAATCCAGGTCGTTCGAACGACCTGGAACTAACGACTTACCACAGCCTATACTGGTGGCTCGTTAGAAGTTCGTTAGAAAGGTCGTTCGAACGACCTAGATAATTCTATACTGGCACGCCGTTAGATATCTCGTTCGAACGAGAAGTCGTTCGAATGAACTCGTTCGAACGAGTTTTGCCAGGTTTGATTTTTTAAACTTATTTTTTATGCAGTTTTTTCCCATAACTATTTTTGCCCACTACTTTTTCAGTTATTTTCATATGGACGAAAATCAGTTTTATATGTCAAGGAAGTTCATTATTCATTTGTGAACCTTTTCCACAACTTCCCTTTTTTGATAAAAATCAACTCCAACATTTTTATCATCTTTTCAAACAAAACCCCTTCATTCAAATTCACATTCAACAAGCAAGTTTGCGGTGGATCTCTGCATTCAAGCTTTGAGGAGACGGTGGTTTTGGGCTTCGGTGGATACCGCAACATGAGGAGTGTTGAGCAACGCGTTGGAGCTTCGCGGACTACAACTTCAGAGGTCGAGGACGGCATAAGCGAGTCATGAGTGAGTCAATGTTTGTAAGTCTTTTGAGTCTCTTGTAAAACCTATTGTTGTAGTGGATTTTTTCTAGGCCCATCCGTCCGAGGTTTTTCCCATTTGGGTTTTCCTCATACATCGGCGTGTTGTGGTTGGGATTTTCGCATTTCATTTTATTAACTCACCTAGATGCATGTTTAGGATAAAATGAATATAATTGGAATTTGTTCTAGCAAACTTGTGAAACTGCGTTTAAATTGAAATTGAAGAATACCACTTTATATCTAATATTAAAATTGGATTGCGTGTGTGTGTATTCTACGAATTAAACTAAGATCATATAACCTTACAACTTCTAATTGGTATCAGAGCTTGTTTCTAAAAGTTATTTAGATGAATCCTGGAGGTTATATGGATAGTTTTTCATCGAATAGACTACCTTTGTTTGATGGAACAAATTATACCTATTGGAAAGCACGTATGAAATCCGCTCTTAAATCTATTGATGAACGTGTTTGGGTCACTGTTGAAAGAGGATGGTCCCCTCCTACTATGGTTGTTAATGATGAAAGTATTTTAACTCCTGTTGAACAATGGAGTGAGGAAGATTTAAAATGGTGTAACTTTAACTCTAAAGGATTAAATGCCTTATTTGGTGTCGTGTCTCCTGATGAATTTCGTCGTATAATGACGTGTGAAACGTCAAAGGAAGCTTGGAACATTCTCCAAGTTACTCATGAGGGAACTAGTGTTGTTAAAGCATTAAAACTTCAAAATTTAACTACAAAATTTGAAACTATCACCATGAAAGAAACTGAAACTTTTGATGAGTTTTATGCTCGTTTATCTGACATAGTTAACTCTTGCTTTAACTTAGGTGAAAAAATACCTGAAAATCGAGCTGTTAAGAAAATACTTAGATGTCTTCCTAAGCGATTCATTCCTAAAGTCACTGTTCTTAATTCTTTAGGAAACCTAAATACTTTAAAACTTGAAGAACTTGTTGGTGATTTGCAAACATATGAACTAGATATGTTTCCTAAAGATAACAAAGGGAAAGATAAAGGAGTTGCTTTAAAAGTTAAGAAAGTTGATGTGTCTGATTCTGATGAGTCTGACTTTGATTCTGATGATATAGCCTTATTTGCTAAAAAATTTAAAAAATTTCTCAAGTTTAAAAAACAAAACTCTAAATTTGAAAAACCTAAATTTGAGAATAAAAACAAAGGAGGAAATAAAAAATTCACTAATCAGGATTCAAAGAAGTTCAATAAAGACAACTTTAAGAAGGATGATTCGGAGAGATGCTTTGAATGTGAGGGACGTGGTCATAGAGGTTTCGAGTGCCCCACAAAACTTAAAAGACATGGCAAAGAAAAAGCCGTTTACAATGCTACTCTAAGTGACAGTGATAATGAGTCTGAAGACTCTGATGACTCTAACCCGTCTAGAAATAACTTCACTACCTTTATGGCAAGCCTTGCTAGTAATTCGTGTGAGTCATACCTTAATGTTGACAATTCTGAACAAAATATAAAGGTTGTTTCAACTCATTCTACCAGTAGTGATGAAAAAGAGAGTGATAGTGATATAGATGAGAGTGAACTACAAACTACTTATTCCGAACTCTACAATGAATCTCTTCGCATTCAAAAAGTCAACAAAAGATTAACCTTGAAAGTCTTAACTTTAGAAAAAGAGTTGAAAGGCCTAAAGGAGACGGAGGCTTTAGTTAGTCAAATCGAGGCAATTAAAATATCTCTTTCTGAAAAGCTTATCATGATTGGTAAAGAAAAATGTGACTTGATTATTCCTTAGAAAGTGTTAACAAAGATCTTAATGAGTCTCTAGAAATTAGAACATCTCTAGAAGCTAAAATAGCCCAACTTGAAAAAGATCTCGAGTCCTCTCGTGAAGTTAAAGTCACACTCGAGGACAATTCAGGAAGAATGGGAAAATTATTTCTAGGTCCTGTTTTAGGATATAAGGAGAAAGGGTATCAAGAGAGAAAGGGTATAGGATATGAATAAGGAAATTCTTCAAAAGTCAAATCTGAACCTGTTGCTAAGTTTTTACAAAATCTAAAGTTCCTAAAGTAAATCCCACTAAGCAACCTTTAAAAGTCAGCCCAAAGCAACCCTATGTATGCTCATATTGTCACAAACGGGGTCATCTTAAAGATTTTTGCTACAAACTTGGAAAGAACCCTTAATTCACAAATTCAAAACAACCCTATAGCTCCTTAGCTAATCTTAAGAGTCAAGTCGAGTATCTAGTCAATACTTCTAAAAATCTAATGGAAGAGTTTCTTAGGTTTTCTAAAGTCCAAGGAAATAACTCTAATTATAAGACTAGAGCCAATCAAGGAAAGAAAACTACTCAAGCTTGGGTTAAGAAAATTCAAACCAATAAAGCGTTTGTCGCTCACGTTGCACTAAAGGAACAAAATACCTCTCAATGGTACTTTGATAGTGGTTGTTCTAGACATATGACTGGCAATAAATCTCTATTTACCACTCTCGAAAACCATAAAGATAGTAAAGTAACTTTTTGGCATGGTAGCAGGTCGCAAATCATTGGTAGAGGTTCTATTGAAATCTCAGGATTCCCTAAACTCGAAAATGTCCTTTATGTTGATGGTCTAAAGTATAATTTGATAAGTATTAGCCAACTATGTGATGATAATCTTGATGTGAAATTTAGTCAATCGGAGTGCATCGTTTATGATCAGTCAGGTGAATCGATTTTACATGGTGTTAGAACTAGTGACAATTGCTATGGAATCATTCCAAAATCTTTCTTAGTCTGCAGCAATGTAAAAACCTCTTCTACCGAACTTTGGCATCAAAGATTAGGTCATGTTAACTTTAGAGATCTTGACAGACTTGTGAGAAAAGAGCTTGTTCGAGGCTTACCGCCACTAGGAAAGCCAACGTCCACCATTTGCGGACCGTGTCAATTTGGAAAACAAATTAAAAGTCCTCATAAAAAGTTAAACTCGATAACAATATCTCGTGTCTTAGAATTGATACACATGGACCTTATGGGTCCAACTCGTACTGAGAGCATAGGAGGAAAAAGATACATCTTGGTTATGGTGGATGATTTCTCTAGATACTCTATTGTAGGTTTTTTAAGAGAAAAATCTGAAACAGTTGACTTTCTTACTGTTAAATGTAGAGCTCTCCAAAATCTTCACGGTGTTACCATAAAGCGCTTTAGGAGTGATAATGGAACCGAATTCAAGGAATCCGGTGTGAATGCCTTATGTGATGAAATAGGAATAAAACATGAATTCTCGGCCGTTCGAACACCTCAACAAAATGGTATAGTTGAACGAAAAAATCGAACGATCCAAGAAATGGCAAGATCTATGCTCCTTGGAAGAAATGTGCCCTGTAGGTTTTGGGCCGAAGCGGTTAACACTGCATGTCACACAGTAAATAGAGTTTATTTGCGTCCTAACACTAACAAAACTCCATATGAATTGTGGACGGGTAAGAAACCAAATTTGTCCTATTTTAGAGTGTTTGGAAGTCCATGCTATATTCTTAGAGATAGAGAACTTCTAGGGAAATTTGACTCGAGGAGTGATGAGGGTATTTTCCTAGGATATTCTCAAAATAGTAGAGCATTTAGAGTTTTCAACTTAAGTAACTCTAAAGTAATGGAATCCATAAATGTTGTCATAAAAGATGATGCTCCGGCCACACAAATTAATAATGAGGAAGATTTGTCATGTGAGTGTGATGTTGTGTCAAATGTTGAAAGTATTGTTTATCTTGTGCACAATAATGCTCTTTTATGATATATAATTTTGTGATTTCCTCACATCTTTGCCTTTTGCACACACCGTACACGGAATATTACGAATATCTTGTTCACATTGTTCTTGCAAAGTGAGATTTGGTGTTGTCTTCTCAATCCTGTCACATCCCTTATAAGCAATAGAAATTATGCATGATCATCCGTTGCCCGGATTGAAACGAAATGATAATATTCTTCCGGTTGTTTTCCGTTTCAAGCAATGGAATCGGGCTGCGAATCACATAAAAGTTTTTGCGTGAAAAGCCACCATTTGCATTCTCAGTTGTGTGGCTAAAATAGAGGCATTGCAAATGATATATATAATGCCAAAGCCAAAATAATAGGCTTGATTGAGTCTTCAAAAAGATACGTCTCAATCTATTGTTACTCATGGGAGATATAAGTTAAAGGTCAACGGGCATGCAGATGTCATCAATTTATTGCTTTCTCCTTGTGACATTATTGGTGAGAGAATCATCTATTTTGTATGCTTGTTACATTCGTGGTTAAGTGTTCAACAATATTTCATTTTTTTACACAAGGCTAATCTGAGTGAATATTGCACGTATATATTGTTTGGCATTACGCACTTGTACAATGTTGTGGCTAAAAACTTTCACTCGTATTGTTCCCACCCCTACATTCTCTCTCCCACTATTTGGATATGTTGCCTCAAGCTAGGATTAATAAAATCACATTTTTGCATTATTCTGGCCATCCCAATTTATGATATTATGGTATTTTTCACTATATTTTATGATATTTTTATTTTAAAATTTTAATTTTCGTTTGAAATTCTCGTTCGAACGAGATTTCTAACGACATCCATAACCCCCATTCTGTCTCTTCGTTCGAAATATCGTTCGAACGACAAATTTGTTCGAACGAACTTCTAATGTGTTATCTCTCGAGTCGAAACTTCTCGTCGTTCGAAATATCGTTCGAACGACAAAGTTCGTTCAAACGAACTTCTAACGAGTTATCTCACGAGGTGAAACTGTCTCGTCGTTCGAAATCCTCGTTCGAACGACATCACTCTTTCAAACGAACTGGAGTTAAAACGGTCAGATTCTCTTCCCCATAACTGCCGCCCACGTTTCCCAATACCCTTCCCATTTTCCCAGACCTCTCTTCCATTTTCCCCTCTCCTTTTCTTTCTCTCTCCCACGTTTTTCCCTCTTCCCACTCTCTTTCTCTTTCCCCTATTTCATTCTTCCTAAAACCTTCATCCATTCCCTCCTTTATCGATTTCTGCTGCCTCTTCATCCTCCATTCAAGGTAATTTGTTTTCTTACTCTTTTGCTCTCTTTCGATATATATACTTCTATATATATATATATACCCCTCTATTCCCTTATATCTATATATTCCTATCTATATATATATTATATATCTATTATCTATCTTGATGATGCTAAGAATCAGCACCACCAGACAAGGTGTTTCCAAGCTCAATATATGAATAACAATGGCAGCACAGCTATATAAAGAGATAAGAGAATTAGGCGAGAATATGAGGAATCAACACCAGAATATGAGTGGTTCAGCCAATCTGGCCTACATCCACTGTTAGTGTGTGAGTAATATCACTGAATGAAGGCACTAATGGCCATAGATACAATTCTCTAAAGCTCTCTCTCTCTACTGTATAATTAGACAGAGTTGCAGCTAGGGTTCAATAATTGGGATCCCTTTGTGAGGTAGGGGATGATCCCTATATATAGTGCCTAGGGGGTGTAATGTACCCCCCATGCATGTAATGTGCATATGTGTGGTAGCCTCACCAATGGGGGAGTGCCATCTGTCACTGCCACATGTAAGTAATGATGATGAGATATTCTCCCCACATGTGGAGAATAATCTTGTTACAACTGATTTGTGTCCATGTGTCCTTATCCAAATGTTCAACAGATGCTCGGCCACCAAGTTGGTGGATAACCTCGGCCTTAGAGAGGCTGAGCTATAAAGGCATGTTCTTCGTTCCATCCGAGATGAGTCATAGGGAGTCTCGGCTTGATCCCAGCCGAGACATTATGCTGGGTCAGCCCCAGCCGAGGTAGGAATAGTCCCAAGCTGACGATTACTAAGGCCTCTTGTGACCTCGGCCCAAGCCGAGGTTGAACCGGTTCCAAGTTGTGGGTTACCAAGGCTCCCTGTCACCTCGGCCTACCCTAGGCCGAGGCTGCCATACCCAGGTATATGAGAATGTTGTTGATGCCTGTGATGCGCATAGTGTCCATTGAAGTGTATACGGTAGTGTCGGCCTGGGCCGAGGTAGGTCTGGCCGAGGGATGACTGGCCGAGGGATGATATCGTGGGCCCCTGGCCCACATAGGGTCGATCAATGTCTCGGCCATCATCTCGGCCGAGGTAGGTGTCCTTGGGCCGAGGTTATACTTGGGCATATCAATCACCCCCAACCCTTAGTCATATGCGAGAGCGAGTGGCTAGGGGATTACTTTCCCTCCGAGGCCTGTCCGTCCCAAGTTAACACCTGTATGTCATTTGTCCCAAGCTAGAGCGTGCCAATTTGGCTGGCGTGTGCTGTCAGTTATCCCTTGGGTTTCCCAAGGCAATGATGGGCCTTGGGAAGTGTGCCCAAGTACTTAAGGGTTTAAACCCTTCCTTTCTCTTTCTTCTTCTTCATTTCGTTTCCCGCGCACGCAGAAGCTCTTGCGATTTTCTCTCTCTAAGTTCCTCCACTCAACGCCCTTCTGTAGAGGATTTCCCCTGGTTTTCTTGCGAGTTCTCTTCGTTTCATCCATCAATTCATCTTTAGGTACTTCTCCCTTTCCATTTCCTTTGTTTTTGGCATTTGGTTTGAATTTTCTGGCGAGATTTTGAGTTTTCCTGTGGTTCTTTGAGTTTTTCGGCGAGCTCCATTAACTCAGGCGAACTAGGTTTTCTTGAAAACCTCTTAGTTTGATCTTTAGGCTTCTTCATTTTATAAGCCAAACGTGTTTGTAGCTTTAGGAATTTTTTCCCAAGTTTAGGGTCGTCCCAAGTTTTGGGTCGTCCTCTGATGCTCAGACCCCTATACCAGCTTCTTGAGGATTTCCCCTCTCTTAGAGAGAAGACCTTAGAAAAAATTAGGCAAATAGAGAGAGCTCAGGAGGAAGCTCGTAGGTCACAGGAGTTTCCTATTAGACCTATCTTTCCCCCACCTCTCAAGGTGGTATATCCTGATCCTCCTGAAAACTTTGATCAGACAGACGTCTCTGCCAACCGTTTACCAATGTCTGAGTCTGAGTCTTCTACCTCAGACCCCATGTCGGTGGACTCTTTCCAAGAAGCCATGGATTTCACACATCGCCCTGGTCAGGCCACTGACCAGGCCGAGGTCTCCAGCCGAGCTTCGTCCCAAAATGGCTCAAGCACCTCAGATTCTTCTTCATAAGTTGAACTTGTCGAGCCGAGTGTGGCTGTGCCACCCATTCTTGATGCCATCCCTCTGTCGGCTGTTACAGGGGCTGAGTTCACTCAGAGATTCCCTCGTCACTCGTCTACGTCTGCTCCGGCCGACGTTGAGACTGACGATGATGAGGATGCTGAAAGTGATGCTGACATCTCTGAAGCAGCCGAGTTCGAGAGCACAGTCACTGAGGTAGACCTTCTGTGCTTTAGGTACTTATACTCCATAAGCCCTTCCATCAAGTTAAGGAGACCTCTGAGAGAAGAGAGGGCCTATCATGTCCGAGATGGAGAAATCTGCTTGTACGAGCAGATGTTCAAGTTAGGGTTTCACCTACCCATTCACCCCGTCATCAGGTCCATTCTTTCCTTCATCAATTTGGCCCCCTCGCAGCTCTCTCCCAATGCTTGGAGAGTCATTATATGGGCCATCATCTTGTGGAGGGCAGTCCACCACTCTGACCTCCCAGTTCAGGTCTTTACTGGTTGTTACGTCCCTACCTCGGCCAAAAATCATCCGAGCTACTATCATTTCGTGGCTCGGAGGCCTGAGAAGAAGATGCTCCTGGTCACTCAGACCTCGAATCACAATTGGAAGCCCCGGTATTTTTTCGCCTCAGGGCCATGGGAATTTGGATCATCTGTTCCCTCTTCCACTTTTGAGCCAAGGATACCCCTCAAATGGGGTAAGGTCACCATGTCTGCAAGGTCCGATCCTGGCCTAAGTCTTCAAAATAGAAAAAAAGGTGAAGGCCCTGCAAGACCAAGGGGCACATGGCCAATTTGTTAAGTTCGAGCATTTGCTGACCCCTCAGTTTCTTTCAGGGACGAGCCTAGGTGGAAGTCCCCTTGTTGAATTTGGTAAGGATTTTTCTTTTTATTTCAAGTCTAACCCCTGATCATTCATGTTTGATTTCTGACTCTTATCTTTTCACTTTTGCAGAGAGACCACCAGGTGTCCCAGACGAATTGTCGGAGATGGCAGCTCCGAGTTTGGCAAGACTTGCAAAGAAGACTGGTTTGAACGCTCCTCCTCTACCTCCCTCAACATCCAAATCCAAGAAGAGGGCCCCTGAGGTCCCGACCTCTGAGGATCAGAGGCCGACCTCAAGGCAAAAGAGTACCTCAGACGCTGCGATCCCCATCTCAGCCGACACCCTGTCGGCTTGTCTGGACTAACTGAAGCTTACTGATAGCGTGGTCGGCAACAGCAGACAGGCCATGGATGCACTCGCCAATGTGATGACCGAGGCAGACAAGCATTTTTACAGAGCCATGGACACCTCCATGATGGTTGAGTTCGGCCTTCACAGAGTCGTCCAGGTATGACTTGTTCCTTTTGTCAATGATTTTACAAGTGCAACGTCTGATTTTTCTCCCATCTAACCTCTTCATTAACTGTGCAGGGTGTGACTGCCATCTACCAACTGTCTAACTGGGCCATGAGGAAATTGCCTCTCATTCAGAAGGGGCAGGAGGCTGAGAAGGTCGAGAGCGCCCTGAAGGCCGATGTTGACCGTCTGAGGTCAGAGTTGCAGAATTCTGAGAATAAGGCCAAGAACTCTGAAAATAAGGCCCAGGGTTTGGAAAAAGATATCTCCGCGCTCGTCCAAAACCATGCCAAGGACCTGAAGGATAAGGATGATGCTCTGCAGCGGAAGGTCAACGCGGCTGTGAAGGCTTCCCTTGCAGATGCTTCAGAGAGAATAATTTCTGACTATAAAGTCTCTGAGGAGTTCGTGGGTTTTGGTTTTGAATACCTCGAAAGAGGTATTAAAGCCACTACCAAATGGGCCGAGGTCAGAGAGAAGGAGGTTGGCACTATAAAGGCCTCCGACTTCGTGGGCCTCGGCTTCGCCGACCCTCAGTTTGCCCAGGCACTGCAAGAAGTAGAAGACGAGGTTGCTGCCCCTGGTGAGACTGCTACTCTGGGAGGGACTGACCTCGGAGGGACTGACCCTGCTGATGATGTGGCTGAGGTTACTAATGTTGAGCAGACCCATCAGGACGAGACTGTCAATGTCCCCCCCCCCCCCCAACCAGGAGTGATTTGTAACAACAAACATTTTGTAATTTGTAGTTTGTAATAACGAACATCATATGTAATCTCTTCTTTTCACTGAATGCCAATCCTCATATTTTGATCTTTAAATGCCTCTGAATGCTGTATGATCTCTGAATGCTATTAAGCTCTGAAGTCATTACTTAACGTGTTGTGCTCATAACCAACTTCATCAATTTAATGATGTTAAGGGTCTGAGGTCATCTAACCAAGGTGTCTAAGCTCATCCCTCGTCACCACCGAGTGATGTTATGAGGGTCTGAGGTCATCACCTAAGAGGTTAGCCTCATAATAAGTATCACCAAATTAATGATGTTAAGGGTCTGAGGTCATCTAACCAAGGTGTCTGAGCTCATCCCTCGTCACCACCGAGTGATGTTATGAGGGTCTGAGGCCGTCACCTAAGAGGTTAGCCTCATAATAAGTATCACCAAATTAATGATGTTAAGGGTCTGAGGTCATCTAACCAAGGTGTCTGAGCTCATCCCTCGTCACCACCGAGTGATGTTATGAGGGTTTGAGGTCATCACCTAAGAGGTTAGCCTCGTAATAAGTATCACCAAATTAATGATGTTAAGGGTCTGAGGTCACCTAACCAAGGTGTTTGAGCTCAGCCCTCGTCACCACCGAGTGATGTTATGAGGGTCTGAGGTCATCACCTAAGAGGTTAGCCTCATAATAAGTATCACCAAATCAATGATGTTAAGGGTCTGAGGTCATCTAACCAAGGTGTCTGAGCTCATCCCTCGTCACCACCGAGTGATGTTATGAGGGTCTGAGGTCATCACCTAAGAGGTTAGCCTCGTAATAAGTATCACCAAATTAATGATGTTAAGGGTCTGAGGTCATCTAACCAAGGTGTCTGAGCTCATCCCTCGTCACCACCGAGTGATGTTATGAGGGGTCTGAGGTCATCACCTAAGAGGTTAGCCTCATAACAAGTATCACCAAATTAATGATGTTAAGGGTCTGAGGTCATCTAACCAAGGTGTCTGAGCTCATCCCTCGTCACCACCGAGTGATGTTATGAGGGTCTGAGGTCATCACCTAAGACGTTAGCCTCGTAATAAGTATCACCAAATTAATTATGTTAAGGGTCTGAGGTCACCTAACCAAGGTGTCTGAGCTCAACCCTCTTCACCACCGAGTGATGTTATGAGGGTCTGAGGTCATCACCTAAGAGGTTAGCCTCATAATAAGTATCACCAAATTAATGACGTTAAGGGTCTGAGGTCATCTAACCAAGGTGTCTGAGCTCATCCCTCGTCACCACCGAGTGATGTTATGAGGGTATGAGGTCATCACCTAAGAGGTTAGCCTCGTAATAAATATCACCAAATTAATGATGTTAAGGGTCTGAGGTCATCTAACCAAGGTATCTGAGATCATCCCTCGTCACCACCGAGTGATGTTATGAGAGGTCTGAGGTCATCACCTAAGAGGTTAGCCTCATAATAAGTATCACCAAATTAATGATGTTAAGGGTCTGAGGTCATCTAACCTAGGTGTCTGAGCTCATCCCTCGTCACCACCGAGTGATATTATGAGGGTCTGAGGTCATCACCTAAGAGGTTAGCCTCATAATAAGTATCACCAAATTAATGATGTTAAGGGTCTGAGGTCATCTAACCAAGGTGTCTGAGCTCATCCCTCGTTACCACCGAGTGATGTTATGAGGGTCTGAGGTCATCACCTAAGAGGTTAGCCTCATGATATCTCTCTGATCTAAAAAATAAAGAACTACCATGGAAATTGATCTTTATTAATAACCTCTTCTTGATAAGATGATACATTTACAAATTACACATTCTATGCAACATCATATGAAATATCTCTTCAGGTGGTCAGCATTCCACGGGTTGGTGAAAGGTTCTCCTTCTAGGTTTTCTAGTCTGTAAGTGTCGGGCACAACCTCTTCTGTTACTTTGTAGGGGCCATGCCAGTTCGGGTGTAGATTGTTTGTCTTCTGTAGGGTCTTTTTTAGCACTAGGTCTCCCACTGCAATGGGTCTTGACTTCACCCTTTGATTGTAGAATCTCGCTGCCCTCTGTTGGTAGGCTGCTTTCCTGACCTCTGCGTCTTCTCTTCTCTCTTCAACAAGATCCAGGTCTAACCTCCTCCTTTCCCCATTGCTGTCAGGATCGTAGGTCTGAATCTGATGAGTTGGTAGTCCTACTTCCGTTGGTATGACGGCTTCTGAGCCATGTGCCAGCATGAATGGGGTTTCTCCTGTGGGTGTCCTTGTTGTGGTCATGTAAGCCCATAGCACAGCGTAGACCTCTTCTATCCATCTCCCCTTAGCGTCTTCTAATCTCTTCTTTATTCCATCCAAGATAGTCCTATTCGTGACCTCGGTCTGGCCATTTGCCCGAGGTCAACCAGGAGATGAGAAGAACTGTTTAATCCCCACACTTTGGCAATACTTCTCTACGGAGGAGTTCTTGAACTGGGTCCCATTATCCGAGATGAGCGTGTTTGGGAGGCCATATCTACATATGATGTTTTTCCAGATGAACTGAAAGGTCTTCTGCTCTGTAATTGTTATCATCCGTTCTGCCTCTACCCACTTTGAAAAGTAGTCAATGGCAACTATCAAGAATCTATAGTTGTTGACTGCTCTTGGCAAAGGTCCTACTAAGTCAATTCCCCATACCGCAAATGGCCATGGAGAAGAGATTGATGTCATAGGCTGATGGGGTTGATGAGGGATAGTGGAGAACCTCTCACATTTGTCACACCTCTTCACATAGTCAGCAGCGTCCTTAGACAAGGTAGGCCACCAGTATCCCCAAGTGATGATCCTCTTGGCTAAGGGCCTCCCCCCAATTTGGCTAGAGCAAGAACCCTCATGAACCTCCTGTAAGACCCGCGGTACCACCATGGGATGCACACATCTGAGGAGGGGCAAGAGAAACCCCTTTTTATACAAGACATCTCCTACCAATGAGAACTTAGCAGCCCTGTATCTCAACTTCCTCCTTTCCATCCTGGACTCAGGTAGCTCCCCCTCTCTTAGGTATCTGACGAGCGGGTCCATCCATGAGTCTCCTAGGTTAACATTGTGACAGGGACTACATACCTCGTCCTCCTCGATGCTTGCCTTTCCTAAGACTTCGATTGGGATGGTCCTTTCCAAATCTGTCTTCATTGCCGAGGCCAGCCTTGCCAACGCATCAGCGTGATTGTTGCTCAGTCTCGGCACTCTCTTCAGTTTGGCCTCTTTAAAATACTCTAACAATCCCCTTACCTTTTTCAAGTACTTGGCCATCCTTTCGTCCTTGGCCTCGTATACCCCCCAACACTTGATTGACAACCAATCTTGAGTCGCTATGAAGCAGGAGTCGCTTTACTCGAAGAGTTGTTGCCAATAAGAGACCTTCTATCATGGCCTCATACTCAGACTCATTGTTTGAGGCTTGGAAGTTAAATCTCAAGGCGTATTCAATGTTGGCACCATCTGGGGTTAAGAGTATTAGCCCCGCGCCGCTCCTACTGTCACAGGAAGAGCCATCAACGAAGAGGCTCCATACATCCGCCTCTGATGAGAAGACCCCTTCTCTCATAACCCCCTTTTCGAAGAGGTATCGATCCTCTTCATTTTCTTCTACTCTGCTCCGAGTTTTGCCTGGGACAACCTCTTCTCGGCCTCGGAAGACGTACGGGGCAATCTCTTCCGAATCTCTGAAGATACTTCGGTTCGTCTCTTCTCCGCCAACCAAGCCCCTCTCTGTCTCGGCCTCTTCCCAATTGAACTCTGCAACAAAGTCTGCGAGGGCCTGCCCCTTGATGGCTGTCCTGGGCTGGTAGGTAAGATCATACTCTCCTAGCTCGATGGCCCAGGTCATCAGTCTCCCGGACTTCTCAGGTTTGTGTAGAACCTGTCTTAGCGGGGAGTCTGTAAGGACTACCATGGAGTGATCTTGAAAGTAAGGCTTCATTTTCCTTGAAGCATGTATAAGGGCATACGCCAACTTCTCCATTTAGGGATAGTTTTGTTAAGACCCTTGAAGGGACTTACTGTTGAAGTACACAGGCCTCTGGATTCCATCCTCTTCTCGTATGATGGCTGCGCTGATGGCTGATTCAGAGACTGCCAGATACACAAACAACCTCTCCCCCGAGATGGGCCAGGATAGCAATAAGGGAGACCCCAAGTAGGACTTGAGTTGGTCAAAGGCTTTTTCACACTCTTCGTCCCACTGGAAGGCCTTTCTCAGAATTTTAAAGAATGGAAGACACTTATCCCTGGCTCTGGAAATAAACCTGTTAAGGGTCGCCACCCTTCCAGTGAGTCTCTGAACATCCTTGATACTCCTAGGAGTCTTCATATCGAGTAATGCCTTGATTTTCTCAGGGTTTGCTTCAATCCCCCTCTGATTAACGATGAACCCCAGGAACTTCCCGGCTCCTACCCCGAAGACACACTTCGCTGGGTTGAGCTTCATTCTGTATGAGTCCATGACATCAAAGCTCTTCTCAAGGTCCGCTACGTGAGTACACGCTTTCAGGCACTTCGTTAGCATATCGTCCACATATACCTCCATGGTCTTACCTATCTTCTCCTCGAACATCTTATTAACAAGACATTGATACGTTGCCCCCGCATTTTTCAGACCAAAGGGCATCACCTTGTAACAGTACGTCCCCTTGTCAGTAATGAAGGTTGTCTTCTCAGAGTCTTCGACATCCATGAAGATTTGGTTATAACCTGAATAAGCATCCATGAAACTCATGAGCTCGTGACCTACCGTTGCATCCACCATCTGGTCTATCCTAGGTAAGGGATAGCTGTCTTTCGGGCAAGACCTGTTCAGGTATGTGAAATCTACACACATCCGCCACTTTCCATTGGCCTTAGGCACGATGACTGCATTTGAGAGCCACTCTGGATAAGTAACCTCTCTTATGAACTCGGCCTCTTCCAATTTCTTCACCTCTTCCCGGATGACCTCATACTTCTCTCTGGAGTAGACTCTTCGCCTCTATTTAATAGGCCTGGTGTCTCTGTCCACGTTGAGCTTGTGGGTCATGATCTCAGGGTCGATACCAGGCATGTCTGCGTGACTCCATGCGAAGACACTCTGCCTCCTCCTGAGGAAGTTTATCAGCTCTTCCTTGATCGTTGGCTCTAGGGCCTTGCCGACCTGGACGGTTTTTTCCGGCTCGTCCTCATTGAGGACGATGGATTCTACCTCTTCCGCGGCCTCGCCCTTCTTCAGTTTTGTTTCATCTCTCGGATCAAGAGTGTCAATGCTGTAAGTGGCGGTTGCTCTCTTATGGGCCTCTCTCTCTTCGGCCGAGTGGAAGTAACACTCCCGCGCCGTGGTCTGGTCCCCTTGCACTTCCCCTACCCCATAAGGAGTCGGGAATTTTAGCATCTGGTGGACCGTCGACGGCACGACTTCAAACTATTTGAGGGCCACTCTTCCGATGATGAGGTTGTAGGCCGAGAAGACATTTTCGTCCATAACGAAAAAGTTTATCTTCTTGGTCAGCCTCTTAGGACACTCATCTCCCATCCGTACATCCATTTCATACATGCCCAATGGGTGTACCTTCTCATCACTGAAGCCTATCAATGGGTGATGGTAGGGCACCAGCCTTGCCCTGCTAAGACCCAAGCTCTTGAAACAAGGCCAGAACAGCACATCTACTGAGCTTCCCCCATCTATGAGGATCCTCCCTACATCGCACCCATGCACCCTTATTGTTATGACTAAAGGGTCATCGTGGGGGGCTAAGATGCCCTTGAAGTCAAGTCTGGAGAACCCCACCACGAGGGTGTCCATGTCTACCTTCTTTCTCTTCTGCACTGCATCAGAAGACGTCAGATTCACAACCTCAGGCTTGGCCACTGACTTGGCCTCTTCTACATGAGCCTTCCTGTCGGCTACCTCAGAGCCACCTCCTGTGAATCCCCCACATATGGTGCTAACACCAAAGGAGATCATTCCTACCCTCTTCACCGGGGTGTTGTCATCCTTTGGCGGGAGATCCGGGTCATCTCCATCATCTCCCTCTGAGTCATCGTCCCTTCTGGTCGGGACATCGCCACGGCATCAGTCATTTCTTCTCTTCTTAGGGTCTTCTCTTCCACCCTTTGGGGCCTTGCCATCCACATACCTTCTTAGCTTCCCAGATTTTAGCATCTATCTGTGACATGGCCGTGATCCTGATGGAACTCACACCAGAGGTTTTTATTCCTCTTATGTGGTGGGGCCTTCAATTTCTCTGGCCACCTCAGAGTCCGGTCAGTCTTGATCTCATTAAGGATGTGCTCACAGCTCACAGTCAGAGGAGTGTAATGAGCGAACTTGTCATCTACTGACCTCTTCTTCCCCTCTTTCTTGCCCTGGGACCTCCCAGTTCTACCATGGTTCTCCTCCTCATATTTGGCGACCATTGCCTCTTTCGCATTCATCACTTTCCCCGCGGTTGCCAGCAGCTCTGCCATAGACTTAGGAGGGTCTTTCGCCGGTTTCCACAGTAGCTTTCCCTTCTGGAGGCCTCCTATAAGGGCGGTCATGGCTATGCTCTCTTCGTAATCCTCCACCTCCAACTTCTCCTTGTTGAATCTTGCTATGTAGTCTCTTAGGCTTTCACCCTTAGCCTGTTTGACATATAGGAGGTGGGTAGTCTTCTTTTGGGGTCTTACCCCAAAGCAGAAGTTGTGGATGAACTGCTCAGCTAGGCCTTTGAAGTTCTCGATCGAGTTCTTCGAAAGAGAGGTGAACCAGATGTGCACTTCCCCTGTCAAGGTTCCTGAGAAGGCCCTGCACTTCATCTCATCGGGTATCGAGTAAATATCTGCCCCCGACTTATACATCTCGATATGGTGCACTGGGTTAGTGCTTCCATCATACTTAGGAGTCACTGTAGGAGGCTTGAACTTAGCTGGGGTCGGGAACCCCACTATCCTAGCTACAAACGGGGAGCCCTCCGAGTAGCCCCTCTGTAATGGGTCCCTGCTCTTTATGAAGTCCCCTATCTTCTCCTCGAGACATTGGATTGAGTCATTCCAGGGTCTTCTCTCATCAACTTGGCCGAGGTTATCCCCTGCCACCTCTCTGCGATGGACAGAGGGTTCCCCAGCCATGACCCGTTGACTGTTGACCTCTTCCTGCTCCGTGGCTCTTCTCTCCAAGGGTCGGCCTTGATCTGGCCGAGCCTGCCTATTCTCTCTTTGAGAGCCTGCCGCGCTCCTTGACCTCGATAGCCTCTGTCTCAGGTCATTGACTGAGCCCAGCCTCTCGAAGGCCGACCCTCTGCTCAATCTGTCGAAAGCCGACCCTCTTTGTTGGGCCTCTTCTCTTCTTTGGCCGACACATCCCTGACTCTGCCTAAGGGGTCGTATGGTGTTATCTGACACCTCATACGGCTCCCAGCAGTCTTCGAGGGCCTCTTCAGCTCCTAGGCATCATACCTGTCCTCTGGGTAAGGGTTTCCTTGCCTCCCCAGATGCAAGCGCCTAGGGTCAACAAGTCCCTCCTCCGTTGAGGTGCAGGCTGGTCCTTCATCGGTGCCTGGGGTGGTCCCCTTGCGTCAGGTTGTGGATGAACCACCGCCGGAGTGATCATGTCCGGTGAGACTCCAGGTGGCCTCATCATCATGGTTTGGCTGAGCTGGATAAATTGCTCGTTCATGGCTTGTTGTGTTTCAGCCAAAGATTTCAAGGCTGCTGCCACTTCCGCCATTTCGGACTGGGGAGGAGCCTGACTGGAGCTAGCCCCTCCACCTCCGGGCGGCGGAAGAGGCGGTGGCAAGTCTGGTGCCATATGTTAACTGTATAGAGCTTGAGTAGCAGGTGAGCTTAATACCTTAAAGGACCTCTTTCAATGGTGAAACAGCTCCACACAAGGGGTGGTTCCTGGTTCACCAGCAGAGTCTCCGGTGAGGTAAAGCAGAAAAAGAGGAAGAGATAGCTTCTCGTTCCCACAGACGGCGCCAAAATGATGATGCTGAGAATTAGCACCACCAGACAAGGTGTTTCCAAGCTCAATATATGAATAACAATGGCAGCACAGCTATATAAAGAGATAAGAGAATGAGGCGAGAATTTGAGGAATCAACACCGGAATATGAGTGGTTCAGCCAATCTGGCCTACATCCACTGTGAGTGTGTGAGTAATATCACTGAATGAAGGCACTAATGGCCATAGATACAATTCTCTCAAGCTCTCTCTCTCTACTGTATATTTAGACAGAGTTTCAGCTAGGGTTCAATAATTGGGATCCCTTTGTGAGGTAGGGGATGATCCCTATATATAGTGCCTAGGGGGTGTAATGTACCCCCCATGCATGTAATGTGCATGTGTGTGGTAGCCTCACCAATGGGGGAGTTCCATATGTCACTGCCACATGTAAGTAATGATGATGAAATATTCTCCCCACATGTGGAGAATAATCTTGTTACAACTGATTTGTGCCCATGTGTCCTTATCCAAATGTTCAACAGATGCTCGGCCACCAAGTTGGTGGATGACCTCGGCCTTAGAGAGGCCGAGCAGTAAAGGCATGTTCTTCGTTCCATCCGAGATGAGTCATAGGGAGTCTCGGCTCGATCCCAGCCGAGACATTATGCTGGGTCGGCCCCAACCGAGGTAGGAATAGTCCCAAGCTGATGATTACTAAGGCCTCTTGTGACCTCGGCCCAAGCCGAGGTTGAACCGGTTCCAAGTTGTGGGTTACCAAGGCTCCCTGTTACCTCGGCCTACCCTAGGCCGAGGCTGCCATACCCAGGTATATGAGAATGATGTTGATGCCTGTGATGCGCGTAGTTTCCATTGAAGTGTATACGATAGTGTCGGCCTCGGACGAGGTAGGTCTGGCCGAGGGATGACTGGCCGAGGGATGATATTGTGGGCCCCTGGCCAACATAGGGTCGATCAATGTCTCGGCCATCATCTCGGCCGAGGTAGGTGTCCCTGGGCCGAGGTTATACTTGGGCATATCATATCTATATATATATATATCTATATATATATATTTATATATATCTATTTGGTGTTGGGGAACATCTCAACATCGATTTTTCAATTTTTCAATTTTTTCCCAACATTTCTATTTATGCATGTGTGTATCTCTCTCATTTTTTTGGGGCTATCTTCTTTTGTGTATTTGTATATGTTGCCCCTGATTAAAATATATCCCATGAATATTTTTTTTTTCCAAATGAAAATTCAGTTACTATTCATGGAATTTATTTTAATCAAATTTTTTTTACGTTTCCTTTAATTTTTTAAAATATATCTTCCTTTAATTTTTTTTTACTATTGATGGAATATATCCCCGTATTTTTGTATAGTTAATATTTAATTAATTCGAGAATTTTAAATTACTGGTGTGTTGTAATTTTAATTGAATTAATTATGGCAATATATATATTTAAATATTAATCGGGGAGTGAATGGTTAATGTTTAGGGAAATTTATTTACTAAGTGAATAGTAATAATTTAATTACGTCATTTCGAGTATTAATGACGAGGTATACACTTATCCCAGCCGGGAGTCGGTATAGACTAAATTGGGTGTGAGATAAGGATTTTTATAAATTAATTCGGATGCTAATTCTGAGTGCGCGGTTGAGTCCGAATGGGTCGAGATAGTCAGAAAAGAGTACCCGGGGGTAGTAATTGGGTCTCGGGGTATTTTTGGGCATAGCCGGGGCCACACGGGGTGAGTTGGGCCACTTTAATTAAGCCCATTAGGTGAAAAACGGGATTAAGGGTTTTTAATTTAATGGGGAGATTAAGGAATGGCAGCCAACATAACTCTAAACCTAGGGTTTGAGAGGGGATTTGGGGGAAAGCAAATCAAGAACAAATTGGAGGTTATTGGAGCCAAATTGAGGGACTACGCCAACGGATCAGACACTACAAACACTTTGAGGCAAGTGGTTAACTGTTTTGATTCTTAAAGCATGATAATCAATTCATATCATAGTGATGTGTAAACCAAAATTCGTTTTTGGGTGTAAATGGGTACAAAATGGGGTTTTTGTTTTTGAAATACTTGAATGAGATTCAAAGTAAGATTTAGATGGGTGATTGATATTTGAATATGTATATATGATTTGAATGAGAAATCCAGAACATAAAAGAGTGGAAATCGAATCTGGAAATTGGGATTTAAAACAGATAATTGAATTTTATGGAGAAAGACCCATTTCGAAAATTATGAGATAATTAGAGAAGTTGATTATCTTAATGGTCTCTATGATGAATAGGATGTGGATTAACCATGTGTAGATGATGGGATGATGTAATTAGAGGTTTAAATTATGGTTTAAAAACCTTGAAGTTCGTTAATGGTGGAAAATAGTGGGTAAGAAGAGCTGTAACGAAGGGGTCGATCGATCGATCGGGGGCATCAATCGATCGATGATGGGAAATTCTGGCCAGTTCAGCCTGTGTGTGATATAAGGGAAAATTAATTATAAATTAGTTCCATACTATAAATTGTGATAATTAATCTTGAAACACCTATTCCCAGTAATTATGGGAAAGAGTAATTGGGACTAGGATGAATTTATGTGGGACATTTAATGGATAAATTTGAGAGACTTTATTCCAAAATAGTGAGGTACGGATCAAGTGAGTGAATCCGGGTATATTGGTAAAGCGACCCAAGGTAGTGAATTAAGTTTGGAGATAAACTAAGTAATTTAGAGTCGGGATATAGACTCGGGAAATATTTAATTTCGGTCCGAGTGAATCGAGTCCGGATATGTTATTAATTATAGGCAAATATAATTGGGAAAATTATAGAAATAAAGGTGTGACACATTGTAGGAAAAAATGTGGGTATTATATTATGAGATGTGAATTGGACCAAGTGAGCGAGTCCAGGTATGTTGGTTAAGTGACATCAAGGTAATAAATTAATTATTGAGAGAAAGTAATTAGTTTGGAGTCGGAACATTGACTCGGAAAATGTGGAGGTAAGGGCCAAGTGAGGGAGTCCGGGAATAATGGTTGGGTGACACCAAGTTATTAAATTAATAAATGTGATAATTAATTTAATTAGAGACGGATGGCAGACTCGGATATGTGTTGATTAATTAATGTGTAAATTAATTAAATAAAAGTCGGATTGTAGACTCGGGTAAGTATTAAATTAATGGGTGTAATAATTAATTTAATTAGAGTTGGACGATAGACTCGGGGAGATATTAAATTAAAATGTGTGTTAATTAATTTAATTAGAGTTGGGTGATGGATTCGGGGAGATATTAAATTAATAGGTGTGTTAATTAATTTAATTGGAGTCGGACCATAGGCTCAGGGAAAGTATTATATACATTGAAGTGTGAGAAATATATTAGGGTCGGACCATAGACTCGGGAAGACGGTAAATTATTAAGTGAGAAAATTAATTACGTTGAGTCGAGCCACAAACCCGAGAAATTTCAGGCAGTATACGGGATTTTGAGTACACGGTAAAGCTGGAGTTTATATTATATATATACGGTGTAGTGATAGTATATATATACGTGTGTATATTGTGTGTGACATTAAATATCAGTGACTAGATATTTATTCAAATTATATACTCTAATGCTGTCAAGGGAGGTTGCGCGATGTGGGTGAATCCCCTAACTTGAGGAGTAGGGTGAGTATATCCCCAGGTCATAGTGTCCGGTACATGGGTGAGGAGATTATCTCACTTTCAGGAAGGAATATGACCCCCTCCAATTCGTTTATGTAGTAGACCAGGTTGGTGAGCGAATCCAACTTGGAAAACTAGGTTTTGTGTGAGCACACCTAGTGAGATGGAATTTTAGAGTGAATCATCTGGTGAGGGTATACTCGGAAGGATGGATACATGTATGATATATGTGTGGATGTTAGTAAAGGTACATATAATATGGTAGTAAATATTATATGTAGGTGATAATACAGTGTGTGATGTATTTACCTTATATAACTCGGGTTACGGTTATATGCTGTTAATTAATGCGAAATTAATTAAGTTATTCATTTGCTGGAATAATACAGTGTGTGATGTATTTACTTTATATAACTTGTGAGACGGTTATAGGCTATTATTTAAGAGGAATTAATTAAATCAATTGTGAAATAACTTATAATTCAAGAATCATTATACTCGGGTTAGAGTAATATGGTAAGGGAAGGTTATATCAGGACTAGTTAGACGGGTTAGTACAACTAGGCGGGGTTAAGGTAACTGGTAGGTGTGCACAATAGTGGAGGGGTGAGAATGTCCTCAAGGGAGTGCGACACTAACTTAAATATGAAGCGCATTCATGCATTTTAAATTACTGCAGTTAATTCACTTGCTAAATATTTTCAAAATGTTTTGGGTTCTAACCCTTGCTATAAAAATATTTTCAAAACCTTTTAGGTGTCCAGCTACAGGGACGCCAGGATTGACATACTATTCCAGGGACACGGAGCTGCGGCATATGTGGATGCTAGCAGGAGTTTGGATTAGACACATCATTCATTCATTCCTAGAGTGGGAATCTTGTATCAGTCTCAGTTTTATTTAGGGCTTGTAGCCCAGACTTCTCGGTACAGTTTTCAGGTGTAATTCATTGAGGTGTTGAATATTTGTATTGGATTATTTATTTGGTGGCCGGTGATTTATTCGGTAAGTTGCGTAATTATTATTCTATTTACTTTCATTCAGTTGTTTGAATGGTTTATATTTTAATTCCGCATGTATTGTTTTGTTTAATTAAAAAGTTAAAATTGGCACCAGTTTTTGGAATACTAGGTGTAAGTTTTAAAAAGTTTTCGACAGTGATGCTAAGGATGATCCAACTGGGATTCCTGTTTTAATTTGGTATAGGACTGATCACCCGGTATTTTATTAGGCGGGGTGTCACAATACATTTCTTCGTAGTTGTCTCAGAAGTGAATTTTGTGGGCAACACCAAAGAATGGTGGGTTGACACACGCGCTACACGCCATGTATGCTCGAATAAAAATATGTTCACAACCTACCAACCAATTTCAAATGGGGACCAACTATTTATGGAAAACTCGTCAGCCTTGCAGACCGAAGGCCAAGGTAAAGTCGTGTTGAAAATGACATTAGGAAAGCATCTCGCCCTCAACGATTTGTTACATGTCCCCGACATTCATAAAAATCTTGTTTCTAGCTCTGTGTTAAGAAAGAAAGGTTTTAAGCTTATCTTTGTTGCATAAAAAATTGTTCACTTTATGGATGGAATGCATATAGGGAAGGTCTATATGTGTGATGGATGTCCAAAATGAACATCACGACGTATGTACCAAAAATTGATGGTAATAATAATAATTATAATAATAATAATAATAATAATAATAATGATGATGATGATGATGATGATGATGATGATGATGATGATGATGATGATGATGATGATGATGATGGTGGTGGTTTTGATGATTATGATGATGATGATGATGATGATGATGATGATGATGATGACGACGACGATGATGATGATGATGATGATGATGATGATGATGATGATGATGATGATGATGATGATGATGATGATGATGATGATCATAATAATAATAATAATAATAATAATAATAATAATAATAATAATAATAATAATAATAATAATAATAATATGATATCTTCTGCTTATATGCTTGAGTTTATGAATGTATGGCATGGTAGACTAGGACATGTCAGTTCTAATACTTTAAGATAAGTAATTCACTTAGAAGTTATTCCTAAATTTAGCATTGATATAAATCATAAATCTGAAACATGAGTAGAAGCTAAATTAACTAGAAAACCTTTCCATTCAATTGAAATGAGTAGTGAACCTTTTGATTTTATTCACATCAATATATGTGATTCAAAATTTGTTCAAATTAGAGGTGAAAAAAATCACTTTATTACCTTTGTGGATGATTGAACTAGTATTACTATATTTACTTATTAAGAAGCAAAGATGAAGGGAAAATGGCTTACACTATACATGGTTTGGCTTTGTGCCAAAAGTCCACACGCATAAGCTGCCGTCACCATCCATTCGGCGAGGCCCGTGCTCGGGTCCAAGTCTATGGGTCGTGGATTGTGGGTCTTTCTTGAGTAAATATTTACTTCTTGGACAATATTTAATAGGGATTTGGGTCTTAAAATTTTGGCCTATTTTGTTTTTTCCATCCCGAATCAATTTTAATTAATTTATAAATTACTCTAATTAACATGATTTAATTAGAACCATTGAAGGGTTGTGATTGTTCATGATTTAATCAATAATATTAAAGGGTTGTGACTATTTTGAACAGTCACAACTCTCCTGTGAAAAAACACCCATTCAAGTCTATAAATATCAACCCCTGCTCAGTTTCCCTACAAAATAAACATTCATCACTTCTTCCGAAACTTCATCCTCCTTAAAAGTCAGAGAGTTTATCACCATTTTCTAAATCGTGGAACCACTATATTGAAGTGTTTCCTACGGTGGTTGAAGACTATTTTATCTTAGGAGACAGACGCCCATTATTCATGTTGTAAGTACTATAAGTGAGGGAGAATTCTGTCTTAAGGAGAGACAGTGCAACATTCAACTCAGTTTTAAATCTGTTATGTGATTCTAGACATCACGAACTGTAAGTTTGTCTTTGTTTTCTATTCCTGCATAGCATACTGTTTTAATATATTCGTTCCGCATTTACTGTTTTTACGTTTACTTAGTATATTAATCATTATTATTACGTCTATAAGAAACAACAGTGTATTGGTATTGTAAAGATAGGTTTGGTTACATTACGGTATTTTACCATACTGTACCATTTTGGTCTAAAAAATAATGGTTGTGAATTACAAATTTTCACTACCGCAAACCAAATTTATCGAAAACTTGGGGGTTAGTTTTGGTTTACAGATTTACCAAAATTATCGTACCAACCATCCAAAATACCGATTTTATATACCCAAAAATATATTTTATATTATATTTTTAAATTTACATCATTTGTTTAGAGAACGAAAAGGATTTTATTAGAAGATATAGAGAGAATAGCCCTCTCAGGGAAACAACTAAGATCTAACTGAAGAGTTGGAATCTATAAGGAATGGACAATGTAATTAATTTAGAAATAAAGTGCCTTCAATGACCCTAGGAAGAACTTCATAACTATGATAAATAATCTCTCTTTTTTGAATTTCACCTTGCTTGGAGAAAATCCCCGTTACACAATTAACTTTCTTTGAGCAATGATTGAAACTAACTTGATTTTTTTTTTTTTGCATAATTCTTAAATTTTCCTTAAAGTTGTAATAACCCTTACTTTTGAATAATTTATTTTATATTAATTTAGCATGTGAGGTAATTATATAAAAAGATAATATTTACTAGATTTTTGCATATTTACTATTAAGTGAATCTAAGTAGCATCATGTTATGTTTTATTTCGTCGTTGTTCTTTAAACGACAGCTATGGTTTAAAGTGATGTTGGATCATAAAATGAATTATGTTATCTTGGATGCCAATTCAGAGGGCGTGGTTAGTCCCAAAATAATTGAGATAGTCAAAATAAGTGCCATGTTGTATTTTGGATTTCGAGCACTTTTAACGGGTTATGGCTTAATTATGTTGTTACGGGTTATTTTAATGGTGTAATAACATTTAAAGATGGAGTGTAGTGTTAAAATAATGTTTAAGTCTTCCAACCCCTTTTTATCCCCAATTATATGTTCCTAAACCTAGAGAGAGGGAGAGAGAAAGAGAAGTGTGGAGAAAAGAGAGAGAAAGGAAGAGAATTGAAGATTTGGGCTTTGGATTTGTTTCTACCGGCAGGAAATCCGAGACTACAACCCTAAGGCAAGTTTTTTCTTGCGAATTTATGATTCCATGCGTATAAATTGCGGTGATAGTTGTGTATTTGAAAGAATTGAACAAATGTTAGGTTTTGATAAATATTGATGTTTAACCCTTGGATTTTGTTGTTTATATGATTTAAGTTGGTCATGTGGGTTTGTTGTGGTGGAGAAATATTGTGGTTATGTTGTTGGTTGATGAGAATGAAGGAAGTGTAAGAATAAAAGGTTTAGGTTTTGGGATTTAGTATTGTAGAAGAAGTGAAAATCGTGGGTCTGATAGGTGCGGTCGACCGGGCCTTAATGGGGAGGCATACTGCTTTCCTCGATAAGTATAAATTCAGGGCGCGGTAGACCGCGATCCAAGAACCGATTGACCAGGCCTTCCAAAATGAGCTTATTTCATTCCTTTCTAAGCAAAACCAAAGAGGCGCGGTCGACCGCGGTCTCATGACCTGTCGACCGGTCCCCTGTTTTTCACCCTAAAATGCTTAGTTTCCTCTAGCTTATTTCTTTTAAGATAGGGACTTAGGAACCTTCTTGAATGAAGTAAAACTAGAGTATTTGGGTCTAGTAGTCAAGTATTTAAGAACTTAAGTTATAATTCAGAGTTGGGGCTTAGCTCGGGAATCAATTTAGTTAGTTAAATTAGAGGAAGCTAAATGATTCTTTTTATAAATGAACTAATCTAGGTCTAGGGAAAGTTAGAGTGAGTTACTGTGGACTTCTAGAATTGGGTTAAAGCAATGTTATACTTAGGGGATCATCGATTTGTCGTTAAGTTTCTTGGAGGCTAATATGAAAAATGTCATGAAACGCTTATGGCCCCGGATAAAACGTAATGCATATTTTAAAATTGGAATAACTTGTGAATGATAATTTGTATATACACACATCTCTAAATGCTATCATAAGGGAAGTTACGCGCATGAGGTGAAGTTCCCTGGCTAATGAATGCAGGGTGAATACAGTCCTCGGTCATAGGACCGATTATTATATATTGTGTGATTATTGTTTGAAGTGAGGTAATTTTGGGTGTGGTTATGACTCACTGTTGAAGGTATATGGCCGCTTCCCGACGTCATGCGATGTAGGATGCCTAGGTGGTCTTAGTGATAGGACCTAGAAGATGATAGCTATTTAAGGGCGCATCCAGTGGGGGAACCCAGAAGGATGGTATTAGAATAATTATATGATATGATTATAACTATTCTTGTTAAAGTGGAAATCTCATTGATGGAAAAGCATTTAGTGAAATAAATTTCTTTGAAAATGCTTCAAAAAGAGAAAAGGAACCGTGAAGTAAATGGTGTCAACTTAAATGGAATCTCATTAAGTAGGATTTATTTATATTTTCCTGCACTTATGAATATTGATCACTGTATTTGATATTGCGGTAGGTTGTGCATTTAGATTGAGAGGTAAAGATATTTATTATTATTGCAAATTGTGGAGAGCGAGTTAAGTTGATTTATGATAATTGATGTTCATAACTGTCATACTATTTATTCACATGGTTACCATATCATATTAAACCGGGTCCTGAGTCATTTATATCTCCTTGTTTTGCATGAATCTTATATTCGCCCAGGTGCTCCGTCGCAAGGACGCCGGTATTGACTTTTCTATCCCAGTGTACTAGAGCTGCAACACTTTGTGGATGTTATGGGATACTTGATATAGAAGCTTCCCCCATTTTGTATTCTAGTTATGATAGGTTACACATTCATGATTGTTGCCCAAGTTTTGTACTTGTATTATATAACGTGATATTGTACTTTAATACTCGGTGTAACCTAATTGTGAAGGTCTGTTAACCGACAGCTTATTCGGTTATTTTGATGTAATTGGTTGCTGATTTTTTCTATCTTTATGTTTATCCACGTCCTTTTCAATTGGATTGTTTCAATGTTTTTTTTCATAAAAAATAAAAATTGGCAATCCGTTTTCTAAAATATTTGGTGGTTATCTCGTATAATTATTGTATTACAGTGATGCTAAGAATGGACCATCTATGATTCCTGTATTTATTGGAGTATCAGGCTGGCCACCTCTTATTTTAATAAGCGGGTTGTCACAAAAGTCCTTCTAATCATCCAAGGAAAAGCCTTATATTGATTAGAAATACAATCCAAAATAAGATTTGAACTAGATTCCGCATCAATATTATCGTCACCACTTTGAAGATAATGGGCTAAAGCATTCTTTATAGATAAAGCCTCTGCTAAAAGGCTTGAACCACCCAAATCAAAATTTCATATAGCCCAAATCATTCTACCATTACAGTCTCTCTGAATATATCCTAAGCTCATATTACCATTTGCATCACTCCTTCCATAACTGTTAAGTTTAAGTTTACCTTTTGAAGGTCTCTTCCAACTGTCCAGCTTACAAGGGTTTCTTTGATGATTAGGCTTGCTTAACTTGAATGTTTTCTGAACTTCTTTACTGACATCCACAATTCCTGCTTTAAATCTAGTAAATTGGGCTAAATCTGATATTCTTGAAATAATATTATTGATAATGTTATGAGAATTCTTATTTTTTTCCTTCATAAACTGCTTTATTCATGCTAAGCCAAATCTCCAAAAAATGGACACTAGAATAACTTTGAACAGACATTGAGAAAGATGTGATTTACCTATTTGTAACCACCATTGAATCAAAGTTCCATGAATAGATTTTGAGTTGTGGAGGATTCCCATTAACTCTTGAAAACATTCCACACGTTCTTAGCTATTGAACGTAATACAAATAGGTGATTTAATGAATCTATAGTAGCTTTGCAGTAATTGCATCTTGAAGCTAAGTTGACTCCAACATTTTTGCCAATCTCTTCAAGAGGAACACCTTTAACAGAAGTTTCTAAGAGAATACAAATATATTGGGAGGAATATTTGGATCCCAAATAGCTTTATAAGACAAGGAGTTAATTTTGGATTTTCTAATTTTGTTATAAGGAGAGGAAGAAGAGAAAATGCCACTTTGAGAAGGTTTCCACACTAGCTCATTATTAATCCATTATGAGTTATCCTCTAGAGCATCCCATACTTCACATGTCCTCTTAAAAGCCCAAGAACCATGGGCACCATTCATCATTGAGTACTTTTTATTCATGAAACATGACCAAAGACCATCCCCCGATTTAAATTTCCAAGACAATTTTATATTTCTATCTTCGAGTGACCTCCTTCTTCTGTAAGATAACACAAAGAATACCAATCAATCCAATGGTATTTTTTACCATATTCTTTATTAACCTCGAAAATAAAGAGCTCATCAGTTTATTTACTAACTAGATAGTCTTTTGGGTGGGGGGTGGGGGGGGGGGGGGAGGGGGGGTTTAAAGAGAATAAGGTATATAGGGGCTGACAAAACAAATTGAATCAAAGTAAGCCTACCACCCATTGAAATCATATTTAATTTCAAATTTAGAATCTTAGATGACACAGCTTGAACCATAGGATGAAAAATATATAGTTTTTCTTCTACCTTTAAATATAGGACTTCCCAAATACTTCAAAGGTCCATTCTCAATTTTAAATGCAGTCTAAGCAGCTATTCTGGACCTGACTGATATTGTACACTTGGAACATGTCACCATGCTACAGTTATCCTTATTGATTAATTAACCTGATTGACTTTCATACATATCCAAAAAATGCATTAAAGATTTGAGAATTCTTTTATTCCCATTGGAGAATATTATAACATCATCTGCAAAACTCAGGTGACTAATTAGAGGACATCTCCTTGGGTGAGAAAGAGGATTGACAACACCTCTTGAAACTAAATTGTGTAATCCTCTACTAAAAGAATCAACGATTATAACAATGTGACTGGGGGATATTGGATCCCCTTGCCTAATGCCTCTAAAAGTATTAAAGAAACCCATAGGCTGCCCATTAATAATGTGTAACACCCCGCTTAAAATAATAACGGGTGGCCAGCCCTATACTACATTAAATCAGGAGTTTCAGATGGCCCAGTCTCAACACCAACAGTCGGTACTACATAATATAGGACTAACAACCCGATATCATATAAGCGAGATGTTAAAATTTAAATAAAATGTGCAACATACAACCAACTAACACTACTAAAAAAAATGCATGAAAGGACTATGATAAAAGATATGCTGAAATAAACATAAAATAGATAACTACAACAGAGTATACTACAAAGAAGTAAACCCGAATAAGCTGTCGGGTCACAGCCAATACAATAACTGAAATGGAATAAATATAAACATGTATATAAATATCCCTTGGGTATAAACCCGATATACAACATGAATCCTACCTAGATTTTTTTTAAAGAAGTAGGAAGCGGCTAGAAGATACACCCCGCAACAGTCCGCACCTATCACGGCTCCCAAGACTCTAGATAGAAGGTCATCCGGCATCCATACGGTAGCATACCTGTAGTAATATATATATATATATATATATATATATATATATATATATATATATATATATATATATATATACAGACAGGAAAGAAAAATAAACGGGTCAGAGCCCGAGTTGTGAAAAATATTTAGCAAGTGCGTTAACCGTGCATAATAAATATCGGTGCACTTATTTCATAATTAAAGTGGAATCGCACTCTCGTGGAATCCCAACTCACCTCTCATCTAAAGGCGCGCACCTATTCGCGTCCTCAATTTTATTAGTTAAATTACCCCAATTTATTAGGACAACCTAACTTATCAAAGGCCTAGCCTATACCCACGAGATCTACCTTCCTATCATAACCCAAGAATCCACCCCTTTCTAAACCCATTTATATTTGTTTTTAAACATGTATGCCATGTTAGGCTTAATGGATTCCGGTTTATACTTTATTCAATTATCATTCTTAATACGTTACCCATTTATATTTGGGTTGAAACATATGATTTAATTTCTAATTTAATAAGCATGCAAAATTATTATTGACACAACTTCCCTCCAATTTCAAAGCTGCACTGCGTTTCGTGCGTGGGGTGTCTCGCAAAGCGAAATCCAAACAAGGAACCACCCCGTTACACTACTCCTTGTCAACGTCGATCCTGGAGATCCATTATGCCACACATAAATATCGACAGAACTTCTCTCTAATCTCATCAATGTACTACGTTTCGTGCGTGGGGTGTCTCGCAAAGCGAAATCCAAACATGGAACCACCCTGTTACACTACTCCTTAACAATGTCGATCCTAGAGATCCATAATGCCATACATAAATATACTACTACTACTACTACTAAATTTTAAACTAAAAAATGGAAATAACTAAAAATCTCCAATAATATCCTTGGGATGATGTAACCGAAGTATTCCTTAACTGCTATACATCAACCCCCATCAATATAGTACATCTTAATCATCCATGATGTACTCCACAAAGTTTCCATATCATTTTATCTATAGGATATATATAAATATATATATTTATAGGCATTTTATTCTAACCATATATATATATGCACACCATCATCCAATCCCATGACCATGTATACATACCATATATGATGTACCAAGGTCATGCACAAATAAATACCTGGCTATATATATAGCGCCGATAAAATGCATCAATGCTATCATCTTCCCAGTGCTCGGCTCACGTAGCAATACTGGGGCCACCATGGTGGGACTAAACGACACCCATCTCGTGGTAAACTCACGCACACGACGTCCCGGGAAGCGGTCATAGCTCCAAACCGTCAATGAGACGAAACATACCCACCACGTCTCATCCCAAAAATATAAAAATGTAAATCACACAATAACACACGGGACGACTATGACCTGGGGAATATACACACCCTGCTTTTCTTGCCAGGATGCTCACCCTCTACGCGCGCAACTTCCCAATGATAGCATGAGCGGGGTATGCTTAACCAAATAAGTATATATATCATTCACATGCACAATATATATACATCCATATGATCCAATCATATAATTAAACATTAAACCATCACATACGGTTTAAATGTCCATACCATATATATCCACAACATAAATATATATATATCCATATTCATATCTATATAGATATATACACATGTACTCACATATCCAAATATACAACTGATTCTTGTTCATAGGCATACGAGATGTAACTCGGCTATAAGTATACATAATCCTCAATATACAAGCCGTCTCCACAAACTTATTAAATTTACCTCGATGGGTGAATACAATTTCTCACTCGAAACATATTCAATCATTTTTCCTATGATGAATAGTCTCCCAAACATCATATATATATATATATATATATATATATATATATATATATATATATATATATATATATATATATATATACCCCATTAAGGTTATCACCCAAAATTTTGTGTAGGAAAACATTATTACACATACCATCTATATCCGAAAGCAAATCAATATCTCCAATAAAATTGTGACTAAAGGTATACACCTAACCAAAAGTCTACAAACCTCAACTTATTCCACTTTATTTCGAGTGTTGGAATCCCATGTGATTATTCCACTTAATTATGTGTAAGCTATCCTAACTAGAATTATACTACCATCCATTCTAGTTAATAGTACGATCCCAAGCCGTTCCCAATTTTTCCTATGGTTCAATTAATTTCATGAACCCTTACCCCTATCGGATTACCTATTGTTCCTTAATTTAAACGTTTCTAAGGATATGAGACCCCTCACTCTCTAAGAATTCTTAACCTCCCAGTGTATCTACGCTTACTTATGCCCTCAAGCTAGAACTCCCATCCTCACTGAGATCCCCACTATGCCTCGACATATTCATTTTCTATACCTACTTGAACAACAAGGGACTATCTCTGCCATTTACACCCAATCCATAATTTCCACCTCCATCATAATAGGATAATCCGCCAATCAATTTGGTCCCATATTTCTTTCATTACTAAAAGAGGCATCTCATCCTCCAAAATCAATTTAACATAAGCCTGCAAGCCCCTATTTGACCTAGGGACCTATTCCCTAAATCTAATATCATAACCCTTCATGATAAGCCCATTAAGAAATCCCCCAAGAATAAAACTCCAAAAGAAAAGGGAAAGAAAGAAATCCAAATTTTGGGCTAAGAACAGGGGACCGGTCGACCGGTCCCAAGCCCCCGGTCGACCGCGGATCCAAATTTTACCTACGAAGAAATGCAGTAGGCTTTTCCCTTAAGGCGCGGTCGACCGGTCCCCTGGGCGCGGTCGACCGAGCATACCAGTTATCTTGGCCGATTTTCCCATTTTCAGCAAAACCCACGAATTTAAACCCTAAAATTTCCATTCTAACCTCCAAATCTCTATCACAACATGATTCCAAGCCAATAAATCAACCTAAAGTTGATCCCAACCATTTCTACTCCATTAAACCCATTTTTAAGCATTGATTTCAAGATTAAACCCAAAAATCTAGGTTTTGATGTTTATAACCAAAAACCATTTCTTTAACCCACAAATTATGAAATAAAATACACAAATAACTTATTTAGCAAGATTAAACACTTGCCTCAGATTTGTAGAGGTTGGATCGTCCTCGATGTGCATTTGGGTCGAAAATCCCAAGCTTTTCTTCCTCTCTCTCTCTCTTCCTTTCTTCTTCTTCTTTCTCTTTCTCTCTCTAGGGCTTTTTCTTTCTTTCTCTCAAATGAGAAATGGCTTCATCCGTAAGCCTTAAATCCTTTAAAACAATAAACCCAATTTTAAATGTTAATACACACTTTAAATGACTCGTTTACTCCAATTCGAGTCAACTGACTTAAAAATATTCCGGAGCCGAAATAAAACTCAATGACAGTCATTTTGACTATCTCGACCCTTCCGGGATCAATGGTACCCTCAAAATCCTCATCCGGAATACTTTACAACATCCTCTATTTTTGGACTTAAATTCCCAAATTTAAAATTCTCCGGTTTTTAAATTAAATTTTATTTTCCCAAAATTTAATTTCTCAGTCTCAAAAATCGTGGGGTGTTACATAATGATATAGAACTAAGGGAAATAAATACATCTCTATATTAGATATATGAACAGCACTCTGAAGCCAAAAGCTAATATCAAAATTGGGTGAGATTTTGATTTTTTTAGAAAGAATATAAGTTTTTCATGTTAATCAGACATGCTTATTCATTTGTTTTGTCTTTGAGATGAATTCTCTTATGTAAGGAATCTAGATTTAAACCTAGATTATTAGATATTCTATGTGTAGGACGTATAATATATGCTTAGTTTATTTATAATGCATTTGAAAATTTAAAATACTATGAAATAATCAGTAAAAATTAAAAATGAGCAAAAAATTAAGTCGAAGCAAAAAACAAAAAACAAAATCAAAAATATTTAACGTAAATTTGATCGAAAATACCGACGAAAACAACATACCGAATGAGTTGTTATTGGTAAAAAATTTTGAAAAACAAAAAACAAAAAACTACCCCGATCAATGGTACCAAAAAAATTAATACGAATGCACGATATGCAAAGATATTATTGCGAATGCCGATACATGAGGCTTAGTCCACCTTATATTTTTTGCTGATTATTAAACTTTTTTGACAAAAAAAAATAGATTTGTAGCACCGACAATGTGACTTTTGGTTCACGCTTATTAAAATTTGGGTCAACGAATGTCGTGTTCATGTGGTATATTATTTGGCATATAGTATATGATTGACATGGTGTGTGCCCTCACATCACACCTACCACTTGTTTTCATTCACGAGGCTTCATGAGTTTTCTGATAAAACATCATAAATATGAACGGTATCCATTGTTAACAGGTTGGCAAATAGTACCTTCCCTTTCCTCATTATAATATGGGCAGTAAATCCATCTTTGCTTCTAAATAATCTCCTCATTTTACTTCAGGTTGGCCTTTGCATTTTGAAATATCATTATGCAATATATAATACAAAAGAGACTAAATAAAAAAAATTTGATTGTTTGGGATTTAGTCCTTAGCAGTTTAGTTATTTATGCTTATATTGTGATGTAAACAAAAATTGATTCTATTATAATGTACAGTATACACCTGATTTTTCGAGTAACAAGAATTTTTGTAACGTAAACATGAGGTTTTCAACGTGCATGTGACCGTTCACAAATGGAATTTTTTTTTGAAAAAATTGAAGTCTATTAAAAATTTTACAAAAATAATTGAAATATAATTTTCATTGAATGAAAAATGTAAACTTTTTTTTTTGGGGTAAAATGTGAATATAATTACCAAAAGGCAACAGCCCAATCAAAAGTACAATGACACCATACAAGCCCAAAACAGAGATGCACATTTGCATCAAACACCAGGCACACATGTATAAACAAAACCAAACAAACCAACCTGAAAAATGTAAACTTTGATTCATAGTTTTCAACAATAACAACCCATCTCAATTTTGTAAAACTGTATAACCCTGCTTATGGCAATGCATTACACATTTCACGTCGAATTACAAGAAAGGCACACAATCAAACGCTTTATACCACTGAATCTTATCTAAAGACCCTTATATTATGTTATAAAACTTATAGACTAAAGAAAATACAAATCATGCATATATATTACACCATGTACTCCTTTTTTTTTATAACTATGAGGAGACGAGGATGGTGTGGAAGATGGTGCCTCATTGCATATTTTGGACAGTTTGGCAGGAGAGGAATCGATGTTGGCACACTTTATATATTGTGATTAAAAAATCACATCAAAGAGTTTTATGGAGAAATCGAAAAATAAAATCATAAATTAATTTTAAGTCTACTGCTCAAAATTAAATTATTACCTCATATGATTATCGCAAAATATGAACCGCAAGCGTTAAGTCCAAATAAATGCTGCACAATAAAAATAAACAATATTGCCTCAATTGTTTATAAATTCGTCGTAGACGATTCTTGGGTTGAGTCGTGGACTAGGTCACTCTTTTTAAGAAGTTTCGCGGCTCTACCCTCTTTGTGCAGGTAGTCTACAGTCACGCCGTCCCCAGGATAAAACAAGCCCAAAATCACCTTTGTATCATATAACCATGCACCGTAGTTATATGTATTCTAACACCCATTCCAAATTAATTGCTCAATACCGTAATTTCAGTTTGAAGAAAACAAACTGTTCTAAAATATTTTAGGGGAATACATATTTTCATGAGTATTAGAAAGAGAGAAGAAGTGATTTCCAAAACACTCGATTTTTCTTTCTTCCAAAACTAAACTCAAGTTTTTTTTTCTTTTCAATACCACACTTGAGCACTTTTTTTCTTGTTCTCTCTATGTGTTTTTTTTTCCAGTCTTGTTGCAGAATTCTTTTTGGTTTTTTCACTTCATAATGGAGTATAAGGCCATATATAAATTATGAGGAGGATAACAGTCAAGGAAACAAAGAGAGGAAATTTGGGAGTAAAACCCGGATGACCATTTCAAGTGGGTTAGTGGGTCTCCCACTTTTGTGTTTAAAATACATTTTTGACAACAATCCCCCACTTGGATTTTAAAAACACAATCATCGGTAACAATCCCTCGCTAGTAAATTCGAAAAAGTTATTGAGCAGTAATTATTAATAGAATTGTGCATAAGAAAAGGTGTCTTTCGACTTAAACCTTTACGTAGTAAAGATGATTCATATTATACTAGAGTAACTCGTAGTTTTGAACTCTATCTATGACAACATCCCACACACAATCCTACTTGGGTGTAGTCCTCAAGCCAGCACGTTACGGCCATGTGCTTCTATCCCAGTATATTAAAGCTCTAGGGAATTTGCCCAAAATTTCCATAGGAAGCGACCACACTTCCACATCCACATAGGTGAGTCTATCAAGGATACTCCTATAGCTAGGTACCCCACTCAAAATAGAGCTATAGATCTTCATTAAGAGTTATAATTAACTCAACCTTAACTCGCTTCAGGATATCATGCTTCATAGGGATGGACTAGGAGTAAAACCCCGTAAATAATAATTAGCATGATTCAACCCATATCACTGTGACTTGTTATTACCCTTTGAACCTATTTCTTGGGATCTCCAGTCTATAGGTTGGGTTACCACCACAAATGATTCAATATCAACGGGCTTTCGTCCGATCCCTTTCTAGGTGTTAAATACTTTCTCCTGCACTAGTCCCTTCATCAAAGGATAAGTCAGGTTCTAGTCTCATCAGTCCGATCATAATCCACACTCACAACTCATTAGTTTTTAAATTCTCAAACTATGTTGCGCTTATGACATATTTATCGTTCTTTTCGTTATGATAACGGTTCTAAAATTTTACAATAGCCATGGTTCTATTGTTGTGGATAAAATGACTGGGTCAATCTCTACCATAAATGGTATCTTATAATAGGTCTTTTAACCTTTCATTTACTCACTAACCATAGCTAATGGTATCACCATATACTCCATCATTAATTATGATAATAATTAATATTTCTGGGAGTTCTAAAAAAATAGCATCATAATATGTGTTAAACACATAACCATTATTAATTTAGAATCAATTCTAGGTTCGTGATTATATAAAAACACATAACCTTTCTCAATAGCATAAGAATGCAACTTTTTTTTTAAAATATAAACCTTCATAGTACTCAACAAAAAATAATTTCAAGTCAACCGTATTTAGTAGCTCAGTTGAGACTACTTAAGATGTTCGCATATTCATCTTTTCTTATCACTATCTATAGTGTTCTTATACTTGGATCAAGTGGAGTATAAGATGGTTCATAATAAGCATATATCTAATAAATAGATATTCTTGTATTTCAATGTACACGATCAATTAATTGATCCATATGGCCTTGTAATATTAACAAGTAATATTCTTGTTTCATTGAAACTCTTTATGCCAATACTTTGACTTAGCATGAATTTGGTTTTCTAGGCAACAAAATATTATGACCAAATATTAGCTAATCATTCTTGCATAAATAATTAATAGTGCATTCATATTTCGACATGCTCAGTGATAAACACGATTCATATATTATTCTCAATTCATTCTCATTTGATAATTTATCAAAATATTATGCCATTTATTGGTGCCTTCCATATTAATTTTCCAACTTCAAGTTGGTCCATGTAAGTTTCCTTACATAGGTCACCATTCAAAAAACAATACTATATATATATATATATATATATATATATATTTAATTTTTAGCTCAACATCATATATAATATCAATGGCAATCAAATTAAATGAAGCTATTTCATTTTCATGAGAATAATTTAACATGCATTATGTATAACTAAGTTATATTGATGAATTTCGGCTATTAAACAAAGCTTATATTCATATATGATAATTGTCTCAATATTCCTTCAAAGGATGTGTATACACCTCATTATCTTATAGTTATAAGACAAGTCAATTATAAACTAATTTCTAGTTTATTCCAAGGAATTCAATTAATCATTTATGACATGACTTCTCTAAGGATTTTTCGAATCCTTTTCAATAACATAAGCAAGTTTTTATTTTTAACTCATAACTCAAAAAATCGGAGTTCTCTTGAATACTAAAGTTTTAGATTCTATTAAATGTTCTTCAAATATAGTTGAGAGGTACTCGATTGAGTGCCCCCACTATTCTCTAGGTATAGCATTGAGAAGCAACATATAATGTGCCCCCACTATATCTTCAATTCTTAAAATGGAATATAAACTTATAGAGTTTCAACATTAAATAAGAATTAATCTTATTTCTTAAATAAATACATACTTAATGCTTTCAGGTATAGCCGAATCAAAAAATATAAGTTCATTCGTTCAAGTCATAATTTCAGATTTTCAAAGGTCTGAAAGTCACATATAAATTATACAATCTATTTCATAAAAAATTATAATATATAATTTTTCACAATGTATACAATAATACTCGTATTAGAGTTTAAACCTCTATTCCAACACAAAGCATACGGTTAAAATAATTTTACCCAACTAAATTATTTCTACGCGCGTATGAAGCACACCAAAGTGATTCCAACATAGTGGAATTCAATTTTATTATGTACATTTTCCAACTCATATAAATGAATAATACAAAGAATCATTCATATAAAATTATAGCGATTGCACTCCAAACTCAAATATTGTATAAGTCCTTATACAATTTCTATGAAATTCATCTTCCATAAATTTGAGTCCAAATTTTTAAAAGTACTTCATAAATCCTTTAATAAGAAATTTATAACGGTTTCAAAATATTTTGAATCCGCTAGGAATACTACATGATACATTTTTCAAAGAAAATGTTGTCCAAAATATTTGTTCAAAAGGAAAAACTCCAATTTTGAAATTTCACCACGACCAACCCGCTTATTGAAAATTTATGAAAATTTTCAAAATTCATCCTTTATGAGGCTAGTCTTATCCAAAATTGGAATCACTCAAAAATATTAAGTACAGGTGAAGATAAACTTGTTTTACTACAAGTTGTCCAAAAACTTCAGCATTGCGCATCCCATTTGTAAAAAATCATAACAAAAGATATACAACTATTTTTTCAGAAATTCCAAAGCCCAATATTTGTAATCTTAACATACTACATGCATACCAAAATTCAAGAAATTTTAGTCTATATATCATCAAAAAACTGAGATGATATTCCAACAAAATTCATAACAAAAATTTCAGATTTTTTTTTTCATCATCGATCACTACCAACTACACTTTCATATAAATACTTCAAAAAATATTTGAACAATTTTTTTTTTTATTGTAAACATAGCGCAAGGTTCAAATGTTTATTATTTACCCTTCGAATCCATATAAAAAATGTTCATTTGTTTCCATATAACAAATTTTCATTTGTTTTCAAATATCAAAATTTTAATTTGATTCCATATAACAAATTTTCATTTGTTTTCTTAACCACAAGTGGCCCAATATGAATTGTCTAAAAAGGTATACAATTCCATTTTCAACAATAACATCTTATGTGAAATAATATTTCACATTTATAACTAAAAAATAGGATTGACCAATTTAAAAGTTTTCCATGAAGGGGTTCATTTTTGTTCAAATTCTCATTTCTCACAAAATTATTGATCGATTTCGAATTGACCAAAAATCTAAAATTCATATATCTACTTCACAAAAAATAATATTTAGGAAGTTCGGGGGCTAAATGGTAATTTCTAGAGATAAAAGGTCAAAATTATAATTTCTAGACATAGAAACTTAGTTGGCCTTTTTTCATTTCGACATCATAAAAATAATCATATCTGCTCATAAGATTTATTTTTTGGTCTCCATGGTAGACATTAAACGTCTTAAAATTGTTGGCACACTTTATATATTGTGATCAAAAAATCACATCAAAGAGTTTTATGGAGAAATCAAAAAATAAAATCATAAATTAATTTTAAGTCTACTGCTCAAAATTAAATTATTACCTCATATGATTATCACAAAATATGAACCGCAAGCGTTAAGTCCAAATAAATGCTGCACAATAAAAATAAACAATATTACCTCAATTGTTTATAAATTCGTCGTAGACGATTCTTGGGTTGAGTCGCAGACTAGGTCGCTCTCTTTAAGACGTTTCACGGTTCTACCCTCTTTATGAGGTAGTCTACAGTCACGCCGTTCCCAGGATAAAACAAGCCCAAAATCACCTATGTATCATATAACCATGTACCGTAGTTATATGTATTCTAACACCCATTCCAAATTAATTGCTCAATACTGCAATTTCAGTTTGAAGAGAACAAACTGTTCTAAAATATTTTAGGGGAATAAATATTTTCATGAGTATTAGAAAGAGAGAAGAAGTGATTTCCAAAACACTCGATTTTTCTTTCTTCCAAAACTAAACTCAAGTTTTTTTTTCTTTTCAAAACCACACTTGAGCACTTTTTTTCTTGTTCTCTCTATGTGTTTTTTTTTCAGTCTTGTTGCAAAATTCTTTTTGGTTTTTTCACATCCTAATAGAGTATAAGGCCATATATAAATTATGAGGAGGATAACGGTCAAGGAAACAAAGAGAGGAAATTTGGGAGTAAAACCCGGATGACCATTTCAAGTGGGTTAGTGGGTCTCCCACTTGTGTGTTTAAAATACATTTTTGACAACAATCGAAGATGCTTCAAGAGGGTTGAGCTTCATCCTTCTTGTATTCAGTACAGTTTTTTGAGCTCGCTCCTCACCTGGCACAAAAAAAGGCCAAATTCGTCTCTCTCTTTGTTCTTAAAGTTTTTGGAGGAGTTTCAAGTGGTAGGGTAGTTTCTTGGGGTTCAGCCCCATTGCTGTCGTTGTGTATACTTCTTGTATATGGGATTTCATCCCCTTAGGCGGGTTCGTTTTTATGAATCATTTATTTATAAAAAAAAGTAAAGAAGCGGTTTTTGGCATTACTTATTACTACATAAGTTTTCTTAGGTTTAGGAGACTATTTTTTTTTAAATTAAAATAAGGTGCCATGACACTCACAACAAAATTTCACAATGCAAAATTCACATTACGAATTTGTTGCAAAATTAGTAAAACATGCATTTTCTACTAAATTAATTTCACAATGTGAAGTTTCACGCTGCAAAACCAACAGAAAACACGTCTGAAAGTGTTCTACAAAAAATTTAAAATTAAATATCCTCCATGAATATAACATTTTCAAATATATAATTTACCTCAAATGAACAATATTTTGAGAGAACATATAAAATAAGAACTCAGGACAATTCTGTCCAGAAAAAAACAATTTAGGCTGACTTGGGGATTCTAACTGAGAATATTTTAGGGTTAAGCTATTTGTTTACATGCTTAATAGAAAGGGAAATCACTTGAAGCTAAAATGCCTTTTATGTGCTGCGTTAGCCACCCTGTGTTTTATTATATACCTGATTTTTCAGTAACATATACGCGAAATTTCTCTATTAATAGTTGAATTTTTATTGGGCATATATAGTTTTCTAATGTTTACATGATTTTTTGTAATTTACTCGGCATACACACTAACATATAATGTAAGCAATAAAAACGAATGACCATAAAAATTTATTACTGGACCTCAGGTAAATCTTATTGGTTAGAGACTAAGGTGGGATGCTTCCCAAAAATAATATTTGACACAACATAGTTTCACCGTAGCACGAATATTTTTGTATATCTAAAATCACTTTTAAGAATTAATATGTCAAATGATGACTTATATTAGGATGAATAGCTAATATAGTACCAATCAAGATAATCTAACCTGGTGTAAAACATTATAATATTTTGTTACAAGTTTTTAAGCCATTGGAACTATTTCAGCAATTTAAAAATCCTTCTATATAGGCCAGCTTATTTTTCACAAACGTTACACAGTCACCTTCTGGCCATATTTTATTCAAAAAAGAACATGTTATCAATCTCTAAGAGCAATAACTTGTATATATTGTTTACGAAATTAAATAAAGAATATAACAAATAGGTGATCAATGTACAAAAAAATCGGGGCAAATATAACTAACTCATCATAATCGCGAACTCATCAAAATGAAGAACTCCATCTCCATTAAGATCAAACCTAGAAATCATCAATTTACATTCATCTACACTTTTAGAGTCACCCAACCTACTAAGCATCCTCTTTAAGCTCTTGCGTGTGATAAAACCACCCCCATCCATCTCCTCATATAACTTGAAAGCCTCTTTTGAATCATTCACTTTCTCTTCTTCTCCCACTTGTTTTACCATCTTCACAAACTCCTCTAAACACAACAACCCATCTCCATCACAATCCATGAACCCCAATGCCACCTCTACGTCGGCCTATCAGAGCTCACCACCTATCGACACGATACACTGTTGGAGCTCTCGCGGTGATATTTTTCCGTCATAATCTTGGGTTGAAGTTGAAATAAGAACCATGACAGTAGGCCACACGTAATTTCCACAACATGAAGAATTAGTCGGGAAGTGGCGCTTTCTATTATTCTACGTATAGGAGAAATTTGTTTTACTTATCCTCACTTGTACCCAGTTATTAGTATTTCACTAATAGCGTATGAAGTTATAATCTTTACTAGTGAAAGTAAAAAAAAAAAAAAAAAAACTAGTGGCTCTCATCAAATAAGATTTTACCAATTTTTTGCGATATGTGTTTGTATATATAACTACCAATATACTAGTCTAATTTTTACTAAATTGATATACTTTTTTATAAGTAAATGGTTCATTAACACGAACCCGCCAAAGGGGGTAGAATTCCGTATACATGAAGTGTATAAAAAAAAGGAAAGCAAAGGGTAGGAACACAAACAAAGACAAGCCTAACACTCGAACTGCTAAAAAAACTCAAGAAAAGAGACAATGATGTAACCACCCTTTTTCGATGCCAAGAGAGAAGGCGGCACAGAAAACAGTACCATAAACGAAAAGGATCCAACTCGACCCCCTCAAACCATTTTCGATTTCTCTCCTGCCAAACAGTACAAAAGATACAATGTAGGACCATCTTCCAAACACCCATCAGACCAAGCCAACCCCTAGGACACCCCCAAGCCGCCAACACCTCGCTCACCTCCCGAGGCATAACCCACAAGATATTGCCTAAAGAGAAAATCAAGTCCCAAAGTCCTCGAGTCAAGTGAGCGTGAAGAAAAAAGTGAGTGGTCGTCTCCTCCTCCTTCTTTCCCAACTAACATCTGTTGACCAACCTCTTTCCTTGTCTTTGCAACCCCTCAACAGTCAAGATGGCCTGTCTGGCCGCAGTCCACGCATAGAAACTAACCTTAGGGGGCACATGACTCTTCCAAATAGTCTTACAAGGAAGGGAGATGCTCCCATTACCCCTAAGCATATTGTAATATTTCTTAACCAAAAAAATATCATCCTGAGAGGCCATTCACCTCAATGCATCATCCCTAACGGATGGAATAGGCGCCGATAGCAGCCACTCAAAGAATTCCTCCACCTGCACGATCTCCTAATCCCCAAGCTGTCTTCTAAACTTTGAGTCCTACACCACATGATTCCCTACCCTCATCCTATGATCCTCTATGTCCCCTTCCTATCTCCACCAATCCGATACATCCCCAGAGATCCACCCTCACCCCATCTATCTTTCTAAAACCTAATATGATTGTAATAGCCCGCATTTTTATCGATATTTATTTATGGGATTAATTAAATTAAATGTGAATTAATTGAGAATTAATCCGGATAAAATACTAACGAGATGTGAGTTGGTATTTGATTATAATGCGTATATATGGCAATATATGAATATTGAGAATATTAAAATTGTCGCGAGATAGAAATACGGCAATTTAGAAATTTTGTTGGGACGCGTGTGACAGTCGCGTCAGGAAAATATTTAATTAAATTAAAAAGTGAAATTTATTTTTATTAACCATATGGTCATTTTGAGTGCGCCAACGTGTCCGGAAGGGTCGAAATAGTCAGAAAACACTAGCCGGGGGTTTAGTTTGGGTCCCGGGGCATTTTTGGGCCATATCGGCAACCCAAAAGGGTAATTTGGTAATTTCAGAATTTTGGTAATTAAAACCCACGAAAATTAGAGTTTAATTATGATTTATCATTAAACCCACCAACCCATTATCATCACTAAACTAAGTAGTGGGCTACAGGAGAAGTTTAGAAAAGAAGTTAAAAGTCCAAAAATAAACCTCCACCTCCATTTGTCATCTTTGGAGAAGAAATTGTAGAGAGAGAGAGGAGAATTCTACAGAGAGAGAGAGTGGATATCAACCATCATTTTCTATCATCTTCATCTACAACAATCTGAAGAACGATTAAGGCAAGTGATTTAATTACAATTGATTCAATGATATGTTCTTCCATGTTTAGGGTAATTATCGAATTTGTCTTGGAAGATTGATACAAAACCATGAATTTGAGGATTAAAACTATAAACCATGTTAGGATTTGCATGTAGACATTTTCTGGACGAATTATGAATTCAAAATATAACCCTTGATGAACTAAAAAAAAATTTTAAGAAGAGAATTATTAGTGTTCTTGAAAGAAATAGAAAACTAGGGTTCTTGATGAAGTTTTGATCCAAATAAAGCCCTTGGTTGATAATTTATTGGTTTTAGAACGTTAACAATGTTGTAAGATGGTTGTATGATGATATTATAACGTTAGATTAGAGTTTCATGCATTATAATGGAGTTTTGGGACGATTTGAGGACTGCAAAACGAAGCAGTCCGTAGCCTATCTGGTGCAATCGATCGATCGACATTCATCAGTCGATCGATCGACCAACATCGATCGATCGATGTTCAAGGTCGATCGATCGACCTTCCCAGAATGAGTAAAATTTTCCCTAGTTAAATTTTAAATGATGTTAACCCTTAGAAAATTATTATTGGAGACTTTATGAATATCCTTAGATTTAAGGAAGACCAGTAGGTATGGTTATAAAATTTGGATCTTAATTAGAATTCAATTTGAGGAATTATTCTAAAATCGAATGAAATTCGATGAGCGAGATAATATTAGGGTTAAAAGAGTAAATTTGAATGATGTGATGAAATGAGGTTTGGGGCAGAAGTAAGGACCTTAAGAATAATGATGTTATATGTGGGAATAATGGGAAACTTAATAATCGCTTTGAGATAGGTCTTAAGTACAAGGAACTATGACGTGAGATGTGTCGACAGTCTACATTATGTATTATCGGAAGACTTAAAATGTATAAAATTGGAATAATGGTATAAGGATGTAGAATATACCTTTATTAATATTGAGATATCTATGATGTGTGCATGCCTAGTATATGTATATGATTTTATGTGTATGACATACCTACCATACTTGCTATCACGGGAGGTTTACGTTCGCTTAGGGCCATCTAATCTTTGTGTTGCCCGGATTTAGATTGGTACCTCAAGGACATAGGTCAGAGAAGGACTTTTTGGGAAGTTAATAAGAATGCTGATCATGGGAGCGTATGTATGTGCGTGACCCATGTGATGTGACTGTGTCCGCCTCCATTGTTTGTGATTTGCTATTATCTGACAACGATTCCTGAGAGATTCGGAATGCGTGATCCTTATGTACGTGATGTACCGGGATGGATAGCAGAGTATGTGTGCACCATAGCTTAGTCTCGGGGTGCTAGTATTGTATATTTATGATGTGAACAATATACGGTTAGATGAAAAGACTTATCACGTTTATATAGTGAAATATAATTATTGTGTTGCACGATTAAAGATAAAAAGAGATAACCTATAGTGCTTTGTATTTATAATAATTGAGAATCCGGGAATTTAATGTAAAACTCTCTATTCAATTGATGATGTTGAAATTAAATTGCGAATCGAGTAGAAAGGTTAATAATGGTTTTGGTCTAGATAGATATGAGAATCGCTTGTATGGGTAAGTTTCGTTAGGAGTGCACAAGTAGTCGAGAGGTGAGTATTTCATGTGAGAGCACGTCCTAACATGTACTTTTCATTCATTGTTTTAAATGTTGTTAAAACACTTGCTGTTTTTAAAATATTCTCCACAATCGGGCTCTGACCCGTTTTCTTTCAAATCTATCTTTTTGTAAAAACCATTTTAGGTGCCCAGCCACAAGGACACCATGCATAGGAATTCTATTCAGGTGACGAGCTATAGATGTTGTGGAAGTTACAGGGCCTTAACAGTAGACGCCTCCTTTTCTTGTCTTGATTCCATATTCAGTTTCATCATTTGTAGGGCATGTCGCCCATTTCTTTTAGAGACACTTTACATTTCAGTTATTCAGACTTTGGTTTGTAATTAATTCAGGATACATGCTATTGTTCTTATTTCAGTTCCGTATTTGGATTGTTGTGAGGAGTATTTCCTCCAGACTTATTATTATTTGATGATTACTATAGTTGGACTTTATTGTGAATGGTTATGTTATCGTTTACATTTCACTTATTGCATGTTAATAAGAGTTAATTTAAAATTTGGCAACTCACTTTTTAAATACTAGGTGGTTAGTAATTATTAAAATGTTTTCGACAGTGATGCTATTAACTGAACCAACTTGGCATTTTGTATTAATTTAATAAAGGAGTAGCTACCCGGTATTTAATTAGTCGGGGTGTCACAGGTGGTATCAGAGCATCAGGTTCTAGTGTCCTTTAGGATCTGTACGGCTTATTTTGTTTCCGCTGAGATTTCTTTGATATAGAGCCCTAATCTTAGGAATGTTGTGTTTATCTCTATACTTTGGAAATTCCTACTTATGCAATTTGTTTATTTGAATGATGAACTCATCCAAATTTACTTCAATTTCAGATGAATCGTCAAGAAGAACTAGCTAAAACGGTTAGGGGAGTCAACGAGCAAGATTGACTCACACCTCAAGTATCCCCAGAGAGAATATCAACCGCCGAGTTAGCAGATATCGTGGCACAAACAGTTACCACTGCAGTTCTACAATACCAAGAACGCAACATACAACTTAAAGGAGGCAAAAGACCTAGAGAGGTTAACCAAATGCATGTGATTAACGTTGAAAATTGTGCGAAGGCACCGAATCTGCGACAACAAAACAATCAAGATCGAGTAAGTTCCAAAAGTAACGAGATTTATGTACAGGGGCAAAAGTGTCAGGGCCAACGAAGTCAGGTTCCGAATGAAACCACAAAGAGGTGTTTCGGTTGTGGAATGGACGATCACAAACGTAAATCTTGTCCAAATCAGACTGGGGATAAACTACAATCTGACCAGTGAAGAATTTCGAAACTCTGCTATAAATGTGTACAACCGGGTCACAAGTGGATGGATTGTCCTCGCCCTGACATATTTTTTCTGCAAATCTTCCCCCAAGGCCAGCAAGACCAGGGAAAAAGAGAGACTAGTCAACATCGTAATGAAGTGAAGCAGTTTCGAGGGAAGTGTTTCATTTGTGGTAAGAATGGCCACAAACGCCAGGATTGTCCTGATAAGGGTAGGGCCCCGCATCAGCAGCAGCAGGGTGCTCGCCAGGAGCCGCAGAGGCCTATGTTTCCCGCCGCCCTCCCGGCACCACCACAGATGGCAGCATTACCACCCATTCCAGCAGTCCCAGTTCAGCAGAGACAGCTTCAGTATGGGAGAGTGTATCAGCTCCAGCAGGTCGCAGCCCCACAGATCCATCGGCCATTGAGGGTATGTTCTCTATTCAGGGGACTGTGGGGAGTATTTTGTTTGACACGGGGGCCACACACTGTTTTATTTCTATGAGATTTGCACGCACCATTGGGTTGTTAGACACCGCCGAGAGTACGGTTACTTGTGTAGATTCGCCGTTGAGTAGGGGTTCCATGATTTCCCTTGTATGTAGAGGCGTGAGTGTAGAGATCGGGAGGTTTACTTTACCCGCAGATATGTTAGTGTTAGAGATGACCGAGTATGACGCCATTATTGGTATGGATTGGCTAGTTGCGTACCGAGCCATGATTGACTATTTTAGTAGGATTATTATCTTTGCCATTCCCGGGCAGGATATGTTTTTGGTGGCGATGCCTCGTCCTGAGGGAGGATCGTCCACCAACTTGTACTATATAAAGGAGGAGACCTCTAAGGAAGTGGTGATACCACTTGATTCGATTCTGATTGTTTGAGAGTTTGTCAATGTATTTCAGGATATACCCGGATTACCTCCGAGTAGAGAGATAGATTTTGTGATCGACTTGAATCCGGGCACTAGGCCTATTGCCCGCGCACCTTACCGTATGGCTCGAGCTGAGATGAGAGAGTTACGGGATCAGATTGAGCAGTTGTTGGGTCAGGGGTTTATACGGAGGAGTACTTCGCCGTGGGGTGCCCCTGTATTGTTCGTGAAGAAGAGCGATGGATCATTGAGGTTGTGTGTGGATTACCGGGAGTTGAATAAGGTCACGATATGGAATAAATATCTGTTGCCCCGAATCGATGACTTATTCGACCAGCTGAGGGGAGCTTCTTTCTTCTCAAAGATCGATTTGCGATCGGGATACCATCAGTTGCGTATCAGGGAGGAGTACATCTCGAAGACTGCTTTCTTAACGAGATATGGTTCTTACGAGTTTCGAGTTATGCCTTTTGGTTTGACCAATGCTCCAGCCGTGTTTATGGACTTGATGAATAGGGTGTTCAGAGAGTTCCTAGATCAGTTCGTCATTGTCTTCATTGATGATATTCTGGTTTACTCCCAGACAGAGGAGGAGCACGCCGAGCATTTGAGGCAGGTTTTGCAGATGCTACGCCAGAACGAACTGTATGCAAAGTATGAGAAGTGTGGGTTTTGGCTAAAGGAGGTTTAGTTTTTGGGGCATATTATTTCCGACCGGGGGATATCTGTTGATCCGGGTAAGGTATCCGCGGTGAGGGAGTGGGGACAACCCATGACACCGACTGAGATCCGTAGTTTCTTGGGCCTAGCAGGATACTACAGGAGGTTTATTCAGGGATTTTCAAAGATAGCAGGTCCTTTGACACATCTGACTCGTAAAGGTGTGCCGTTCATTTAGAGTGATGCCTATCAGTTGGCATTCGATGAGTTAAAAGACAAGTTGACCTCAGCACCTGTGTTAGCATTGTCGAGACCGGGAGTTGAGTATCTAGTTTACACCGACGCGTCCTTACAAGGACTTGGAGGTGTATTGCAGCAGGAGAGTCAGGCCATAGCTTATGCTTCCCGTAAGCTTAAGCCTCACGAGAAGAATTACCCCACTCATGACTTGGAGTTAGCGGAAGTTGTATTTGCCCTTCGGATTTGGAGACATTACCTTTTGGGGAGAAGTTTCGATTGTTCACGGACCACAAGTCCCTACAGTACCTATTCACGCAGAAGGAGTTGAATATGCGGCAACGGATGTGGCTTGAGTTTGTGAAGGACTATCAGTTTGATATCTAATATCACCCGGGGAAGGCTAACGTGGTAGCAGACGCGTTGAGCCGTAGGCCAGTAGATGAGGTGGCAGGGGTGTGGAAGGCAAAGTGGAAGGAGTTGGGACACCAGGATGCAGTGGCCCGATTGTTCATGTCTGTGATGACTGTTACACAGCAGATTGTCGCGAAGGTGGTAAGGGCACAGGAAAATGACTCGTTCTGTCAGGAGCAGATAGTTCGATTACTAGCAGAGGGAGCCGATTCCTATACCGTTAGTTCAGACGGGGGATTACGCTTCAATGGGAGACTGGTAGTTCCGGAAGGGGAGGAATTGCGACACGAGGTGATGGCAGAGTCGCACGGCTCACGGTTCGCGGTACATCCCGGTGGGGACAAAATGTACCAAGACATGAGACGACAGTATTGGTGGAGCGGGATGAAGAGAGATATTGCCGTGTTTGTTTCTAAATGCGCCACTTGTCAGCTGGTAAAAGTGGATCATCAGAGACCGGCAGGACTTCTACAACCATTAGAGGTCCCGATGTGGATGTGGGAGAGCATATCCATGGACTTTATCACGGGGTTACCTACGTCACAGAGGGGTCATGACTCCATTTGGGTAATTATGGACAGGTTGACCAAAGTTGCTCATTTTCTACCCGTAAGGACTGACTACACTACGTGACAGTATGCCCAGCTCTTTATTGCAGAAATAGTGAGACTTCACGGTGTGCCCCTGAATATCGTGTCTGACAGAGACAAGATATTTGTTTCACGGTTTTGGGAGAGTTTTCAGGAGGCCATGGGCACGGAATTGCGGTTGAGTACGGCTTATCATCCGCAGACCGATGGGCAAACCGAGCGTACAAATCAGATGTTGGAGGACATGTTGCGTATGTGCATCATTGATTTCGGGGGTGGATGGGAGCAGTATCTTCCACTGGTGGAGTTTGCTTACAACAACTCCTACCAGTTCACCATTGGCATGTCTCCATTTGAGGCGTTGTACGGTAGACCTTGTCATTCCCCAGCATGTTGGTTGGAGGTGGGGGACAACAAACTACTTGGGCCGGAAGTGATTCAGGATACTTCGGCAAGGATAGAATTGATACGGAGTCGCATTCGGGTAGCTCAGGATCAGCAGAAGAGCTACGCTGATGCGAAGAGGTTCTTCAGGGAGCTCCAAGTGGGGGACCAGGTTTTACTCAGAGTATCTCCTATAAAGGGGATTATGCGATTTGGGAGGAAGGGGAAGTTGGCACCGAGATACGTGGGACCATTTCCTATCATCGAGCGGATTGGGTCTGTTGCGTATAGACTTGGGTTACCGGAGCATTTACACAGGATTCATGATGTGTTTCATATTTCCTTGCTAAGGAAATATCTTAGAGATGATTTGACTCATTCTCACATTGCTTTGGAGGGCATCGATCTCCAGCCCGATAGCTCCTACGAGGAGGGGCTGATTGCTATTTTGGACCGAAGTGAGCGGAAACTGTGGTCAAAGATAGTTCCGTTAGTACGTGTTCAGTGGCGGCATCATAATGCCGAGGAGTCCACATGGGAGCGCGAGGATGAGATGCGCGAACGTTATCCAGAGTTGTTTTTACCAGGTACTTTTTAGTTCCGAATTTCGGGACGAAGTTCTGTTATTAGGGGGGAAGTATGTAATACCCCGCATTTTTATCGATATTTATTTATGGGATTAATTAAATTAAATGTGAATTAATTGAGAATTAATCCGGATAAAATACTAACGAGATGTGAGTTGGTATTTGATTATAATGCTTATATATGTCAATATATGAATATTGAGAATATTAAAATTATCGCGAGATAGAAATACGGCAATTTGGAAATTTTGTTGGGACGCGTGTGACAGTCGCGTCAGGAAAATATTTAATTAAATTAAAAAGTGAATTTTATTTTCATTAACCGTATGGTCATTTTGAGTGCGCCAACGTGTCCGGAAGGGTCGAAATAGTCAGAAAACACTAGCCGGGGGTTTAGTTTGGGTCTCGGGGCATTTTTGGGCCATATCGGCAACCCAAAAGGGTAATTTGGTAATTTCAGAATTTTGGTAATTAAAACCCACGAAAATTAGAGTTTAATTATGATTTATCATTAAACCCACCAACCCATTATCATCACTAAACTAAGTAGTGGGCTACAGGAGAAGTTTAGAAAAGAAGTTAAAAGTCCAAAAATAAACCTCCACCTCCATTTGTCATCTTTGGAGAAGAAATTGTAGAGAGAGAGAGGAGAATTCTGCAGAAAGAGAGAGAGAGTGGATATCAACCATCATCTTCTATCATCTTTATCTACAACAATCTGAAGAACGATTAAGGCAAGTGATTTAATTACAATTGATTCAATGATATGTTCTTCCATGTTTAGGGTAATTATCGAATTTGTCTTGGAAGATTGATACAAACCCATGAATTTGAGGATTAAAACTATAAACCATGTTAGGATTTGCATGTAGACATATTCTGGATGAATTATGAATTCAAAATATAACCCTTGATGATCTAAAAACGGATTTAAGAAGAGAATTATTAGTGTTCTTGAAAGATATAGAAAACTAGGGTTCTTGATGAAGTTTTGATCCAAATAAAGCCCTTGGTTGATAATTTATTGGTTTTATAACGTTAACAATGTTGTAAGATGGTTGTGTGATGATATTATAACGTTAGATTAGAGTTTCATGCATTATAATGGAGTTTTGGGACGATTTGAGGACTGCAAAACGAAGCAGTCCGTAGCCTATCTGGTGCAATCGATCGATCGACATTCATCAGTCGATCGATCGACCACCATCGATCGATCGATGTTCAAGGTCGATCGATCGACCTTCCCAGAATGAGTAAAATTTTCCCTAGTTAAATTTTAAATGATGTTAACCCTTAGAAAATTATTATTGGAGACTTTATGAATATCCTTAGATTTAAGGAAGACCAGTAGGTATGGTTATAAAATTTGGACCTTAATTAGAATTCAATTTGAGGAATTATTCTAAAATCTAATGAAATTCGATGAGCGAGATAATATTAGGGTTAAAAGAGTAAATTTGAATGATGTGATGAAATGAGGTTTGGGTCAGAAGTAAGGACCTTAAGAATAATGATGTTATATGTGGGAATAATGGGAAACTTAATAATCCCTTTGAGATAGGTCTTAAGTACAAGGAACTATGACGTGAGATGTGTCGACAGTCTACATTATGTATTATCGGAAGACTTAAAATGTATAAAATTGGAATAATGGTATAAGGATGTAGAATATACCTTTATTAATATTGAGATATCTAAGATGTGTGCATGCCTAGTCTATGTATATGATTTTATGTGTATGACATACCTACCATACTTGCTATCACGGGAGGTTTACGTTCGCTTAGGGCCATCTAATCTTTGTGTTGCCCGGATTTAGATTGGTACCTCAAGGACATAGGTAAGAGAAGGACTTATTATGAAGTTAATAGGAATGCTGATCGTGGGAGCGTAGGTATGTGCGTGACCCATGTGATGTGACTGTGTCCGCCTCCATTGTTTGTGATTTGCTATTATCTGAGAACGATTCCTGAGAGATTCGGAATGCGTGATCCTTATGTACGTGATGTACCGGGATGGATAGCAGAGTATGTGTGCACCATAGCTTAGTCTCGGGGTGCTAGTATTGTATATTTATGATGTGAATAATATACGGTTAGATGAAAAGACTTATCACGTTTATATAGTTAAATATAATTATTGTGTTGCACGATTAAAGATAAAAAGAGATAACCTATAGTGCTTTGTATTTCTAATAATTGAGAATCCGAGAATTTAATGTAAAACTCTCTATTCAATTGATGATGTTGAAATTAAATTGCGAATCGAGTAGAAAGGTTAATAATGGTTTTGGTCTAGATAGATATGAGAATCGCTTGTATGGGTAAGTTTCGTTAGGAGTGCACAAGTAGTCGAGAGGTGAGTATTTCATGTGAGAGCACGTCATAACATGTACTTTGCATTCATTGTTTCAAATGTTGTTAAAACACTTGCTGTTTTTAAAATATTCTCCACATTCGGGCTCTGACCCGTTTTCTTTCAAATCTATCTTTTTGTAAAAACCATTTTAGGTGCCCAGCCACAAGGACACCATGCATAGGAATTCTATTCAGGTGACGAGCTGTAGATGTTGTGGAAGTTACAGGGCCTTGACAGTAGACGCCTCCTTTTCTTGTCTTGATTCCATATTCAGTTTCATCATTTGTAGGGCATGTCTCCCATTTCTTTTAGAGACACTTTACATTTCAGTTATTTAGACTTTGGTTTGTAATTAATTCAGGATACATGCTATTGTTCTTATTTCAGTTCCGTATTTGGATTGTTGTGAGGAGTATTTCCTCCAGACTTATTATTATTTGATGATTACTATAGTTGGAGTTTATTGTGAATGGTTATGTTATCCTTTACATTTCACTTATTGCATGTTAGTCAGAGTTAATTTAAAATTTGGCAACTCACTTTTTAAATACTAGGTGGTTAGTAATTATTAAAATATTTTCGACAGTGATGCTATTAACTGAACCAACTTGGCATTTTGTATTAATTTAATAAAGGAGTAGCTACCCGGTATTTAATTAGTCGGGGTGTCACAACGATTCCCTCTCCCGAGCTGGTAGGCGGTGGATTATAAAAAAATTATCCCACCCACGTACAATACTCTTCCACAAACCCAACCCATGAGCAAAGTCCCTCCCTTGGGTCCCACCCATATATGACGCCCCCATGCCTAGCCATCGACACATTCCTCCACAGTCTACCATATTCGAATTGATATTTTTAAAACACACCAATCGATCTCTATCAAACAACATCCATAAAACTGTCATTATAAGAAAAAGTGTTTTCCTTGACACTTGCCATGAAACGGCTTCCACGACACATTTCAAACAATCGTTGAAAGGGGATGTTGTAGAAAGAAAGCTCGTTATCTCGAAGTCGGTGTACTGTCATAAAACGATTTTTCAACACCTTTAGAGTGTCGTTGAAATGAGTATCAACGACAACATATCACTAGATGTAATTATTTTTTGAGTCATTTAAGGTTTAACCCCCATTTAATTCTCTATAATGAGTCAACCCACCGTATATTGACTTTCTTAAGGTTTGGTCTCCATTTTTAACATTGTGCCGTTAACCCACATATATAATACCGATTATACCCTCACTTTAATATGGGGATCAAACCTTAAATTAAAAAAATGCTCAGGAAAAAAACAAAAAAATAGATAAATAAATATTAACCCATAAATAATTTAAAAAAACACCCATAAGTGTATTAAAAGTAAAAAAATTATGAATTAAGAAAATGAATAAAAGAAAATAAAAAAATGCCAGAAAATTAAAAAAATAGAAAATAAATAGAAATGAAATAAATGAAATAAAATACAGATCATGAATAAAAAGAAGAAAATAAATATTTACCCCAGAATTAATCTTAAAAAAACACCAAGCAATTTATTAAAAAAACAAAAAATTATTAATTAAGAAAATAAATAACAAAAAATAAAAAAACGCTCAGAAAATTAAAAAAAAAAGAAAATAAATTAAGAATAAAAATAATGAAAAAAAAACAGAAATTGAATAAAAAAGAGAAAATAAATATTAACCCCAGAATTAATTAAAAAAACCATAAATTTATTAAAAAGTCAAAAAATTATTAATTAAGAAAATGAATAACAGAAAATTAAAAAATACTGAGAGAATTATAAAACGTTCAAAATGTCATATTCTACAAAATCTTTTAAGGATCAATTTTATAAAATAAATATGTAGGGGATTGTTTTGACAATAACGTTGCATCACATTAAAAAGTGAATCCTCTCAAATATGAGGTATAAAGTGCAATTCAATTTGAATATTAAATAAATTATTTTAATATTCTTCATGTGTGTCATTTGAACACGTTACACATTATAAAAAAAAAATTATTTTTTAAATAGTTTTTTCTAAAACAGTAAAAAAGTAAAACAGTTTTTGTGTCTGAGCGCTTTTTTAATTTTTTGTTCTTTATTTTCTTAATTAATAAATTTTTAACTTTTTAATAAATTTCTGGGTGTTTTTGTAAATTAATTCCGGGGTTAATATTTTTTTTACGTTTTTATCATTTTCTGTATTTTTTCATTATTTTTTGTTTTTATTTATTTTCTATATTTTTTTAATATTCTGGCCTTTTTTTCATTTTCTATTATTTATTTTCTTAATTAATAATTTTTTTACTTTTTAATAAATTTTTGGTATTTTTTAAAATTAATTATGGGGTTCATATTTATTTATTTCATGTTATATATTTTTTATTTTTATTTATTTTATGTTTTATTTTTTTAATTTTCTGAGCGTTTTTTTTAATTTGAGGTTTGTCGCCCATATTAAAGTTAGTGTATAATCGGTATTAAATATGTGGGTTAACGGCAGAATGGACGGAATGTTAAAAATGGGAGTCAAACCTTAAGAAAGTCAATTTGCGGGGGTTTGACTCATTATAGAGAATTAAATGGGGGCCAAACCTCAAATGACCCTTATTTTTTTTTGTGTTTGTTTGTTATTTTGATATATCATCAAAATTTACCGTCCTCAATAAGCTCGGTGCCAATTAGAATTGAATTTTACGATACTAAATGTTAGTCATAAATATATATTCCATGACTATTTACTTACACATGTTAAAAAAAATCACGACACCCCTCCAGATTTCACCGTAATTTTATTTTATTTTATGAGTAGTGGGATTAACTTAAGCGCCGAAATATTCACGACTCTCGTTGAATGAGTGTCGTCAATATGGGTGGTTACAGTACGATTTTTTACCGCACCGCACTGTTTTGGTCCGAAAAATTAAGATTTTGGTTTACTACTTTTCATTATCACAAACCGAAATTATCAAAAACTTGGTGGTTTGTTTTGCTTTACACATTTAAAAAAATGATTTACCAAAATTACCGTACCAAAAATAAATACCAAAAATACAGTCAAAAATACCAATTTAATATAGCCAAAATACAAATTTTGTAGTATATTATCAAATTTATGTCAGTAGTTGAACTAATTTATATCAGAAAAGTAAATATAAAATAGGGTGTTATTTTTATTTTTTTTAAATATAGAAGTCTTTCAAGTTAAGAACACATGCTTATTCATTTGTTTTGTCTCCAAAACAAACTATTTTCAGTTCTTATATGAGTAATTTGGTACCACACCTATGTTATTGGATATTTTATATGTACATCATATAATGTTTATTTAGTTTATGTGTTAGTTTATATGTATTTCGTTTGAAAAATTAAAATACCTAAAAATATCAATAAAAAGTTAAGTAAACAAAAAACTAAGGCAACATAAACTATATATATCAAAACAGGAATGAAATTACCGAATGTCGAATTTACCAAAAATACTTTTTTTCTTTTTTTCGATAATTAAATGTCATTAAAACCTCGCAAAGGGTGCAAACCCATATACAGGGAGTATACAAATCAGCTACACGCTAAAAAAAGGAGGAAAATACAGAAAAGAAGAACTAAATACACCCTCAACTTAGAAATCACATGCTACAGATTAGATTGTAGCTCGTCGACAAAGTCAAGAACCTCCATACTCGTGACTATCAAGATGCACTTATACCAACAAAGAAGCGTGCTCAGAAATAGATAACGAAGTCTCGGGGAAGCTGTCTCATATCCTTCAAAACATCTCGAATTCCTCTCCTTCCAAATCGTCCAAAAAATACAATGAGGGACTAACCGCCACACACGCCTGACACCTTACCTCCCCGTCGAAGATCTCCAACCCTCTAGGAGAGCCCTCACTGACTTAGGCATAACCCAATATGTCCTAGTAATGGAGAAGAAAATATCCCACAAACTTGTTGCCACCTTGCAGTGTAAAAGAAGGTGATTGATCTTCTTTTCCTCCTCCTTACATAACCAACATCGACTAGCGAGCTGAAAAATCCTCTTCTGAAGCCCCTCAAGTGTCAGAATTGACTATCTAGCTGCCGTCCACACAAAAAATCTGACCCTCGGTGGCACTTTCACCTTCCAAATGTTCTTCTAAGTTAAGCGATCCAAGTGGTCCCCGTAACCGCTCAGGATCGAATAATAGCCCCTGACCGAGAACACCCCTGCCCCCCCACCCTTCCATCGCAAACAGTCCTCCCTATTCGTCGGGCATGGGGCCGAGCTCAACCACTCAAAGAAAATATCCGCCTCCGGAAGCTCCCAATCCCAGAGCCTTCTTCTGAACTTCGGATCCCATCTCACACCCTCCCCGCTAGAAGCCCAATGGTCCGCTACTAACCCATCCTGGTTCTCTCCAAGGCTGAAGATCCCAGGAAAGAGATCCTTTATGGACCCCTGATCCCCCCATCTATCCTTCCAGAATCTCATCTTGTCCCCTCTCCCTAAAGAAATACTCGTATGTCTGAAAAACTCTGCCAAGTCCCTAGCTATATGCTTCCACAGACCCAAACCATGCGCAAAACTCCCCACGATCGTCCGCCATCCCCATTGGGAACTTCCACCCTCGCTACAAACACTCTCCTCCACAACCTCTGATCCTCCCTAGGGAACCTTCACAACCACTTCCCTAAAAGTGCTTTATTAAAAATAGCCAAGTTCTGCACACCCTCCCCTCCCAATTTAATGGGCTTACACACCTCTTCCCATCCTACAAGGCTATACTTAAAGCTAGCCTCCGTGCCTTTCCATAAAAAAATCCCGCATAATTTTATCCATCTTCAAACGAACAACCCCAGGCAAGGGAAGAATGGACATGAAATATGTGGGCAAGCTAGACAACGTACTCTTAATCAACGTCAGTCTCCCCCTTTTTGATAAGAATCCATGCTTCCAACCGGCCATCTTCCTACGCATTTTCTCCAAGACCGTGTCTCAGCTGGCCGTGGCTTTATACTTAGCTCCAAGCGTAAGGCCAAGATAAGTACTGGGTAAGGAGCCCACCTTGCCACCCAAGATATCGATTAACTCCTCCACATCACCCTCACCCTCGACCGGGATCATCTCACACTTACTCGCACTGATCCTAAGGCCCGACACGGCTTCAAAACAAATAAGAAGGATCTTAAGAGCACAAACCTGCCTCTGATCTGCATCACAAAAAATAATTGCATCAACTGCAAACAGGAGGTGAGTGACCGTGACCAGATTAGAGCCCAAATTCCCAAAAGAGAACCCCCTGATCCACTCTGCCTCGACCACCCTCCCCATCATCCTGCTAAATGCCTCAATGACCAAGATGAATAGGAAAGGGGATAAAGGATCCATTGGTTAAGGCCACGAGAACTAGGAAAGAAACCGTCAGGCACCCCGTTAATCAATACTAAAAATTTGGCCGTCGAAATACACCTCCTAATCCACCGACACCACCTAACCCCGAATCCCATCCTCTTTAACAAGTACATAAGCAGTTGACATGATCATACGCCTTCTCAATGTCAATCTTACAAGCGATACCAGGTGCTCCGCTCCTCGACCTAGAATCTACACACTCATTAGCCACCAAGACTGCATGAAGAATCTGCCTACCACCAACAAAAGCATTTTAGGACTCAGAGATCAGAGGATCAATGACCTTTATACGACGAACCGACAACACCTTGGCTAGAAGTTTGTAGACACTACCGATCAAGCTGATGGATCTGAAGTCTCTGATATCGTGGGAACCCCCCTTCTTGGATATCAAAGTGATGAATGTCGCGTTCAATCTAGGCACAAAATAGCCCCTGTCGTGGAACTCGCCAAAAACAGCCATGACATCATCTCTAACTATGGCCCAACAATGCTAGAAGAACGTCGTTGAAAATCCGCCTGAACCGGGTGCCTTATCCCCACACATCGATTTTAGGACCTGCCCAATATCCTCTTCGGTGAAATTTCCCTCCAACTCGACAGCCTCAAAATTGGATATATTCCCCAAGTCGTCCCCATCGATAGTGGGACGCCACGTCTCCTCTTTCCTAAAAAGATCCTCATAAAATTGAGACATGGTCCCCCTCACATCTCTATCGTCTTGAAACACCACTCCCCCACTTCGATTTTCCCGATGTGATGGCTACGCCTATGAGAACTAGCCACCGCATGAAAAAATTTGGTATTCGAGTCCCCCTCTCTCAACCACAACGCTCTCGACTTTTGCCTCTAGCTAATTTCTTCCTGAATGAGCCTGACACCGATATCACCCTTCTTGACCTCCCTCGTTCTTTTCTCCTCCTCAGAGAGTCCGACTCTCCCCTCCTTTTTGTCAAGAATCCTGACCTCCTCCAAGTATCTAGAGGTAGTCAGTCGCACGTTCCCAAATACCTCTATATTCCATTGCTTAATATCCTCCTTAAGTAATCCCAGTTTTACGGCCAACCTGAAGCTGGCGTTCCCCTCTACCTCATAACCTGTCCACCAGGATCTAACTCTATCCACCAAATCAGTCTCCTTGAGCCACATATTCTCAAACCTAAAAGGGGTACACCCCTCTTTCCACCCCCACACTCTAAAAGAACCAGGCAATGATCTGAGGTGACTTTAGGCAAGCATAATTGGACCACCCCATGAAAGTGCTCCTCCCACCCCTTAGAAATGAGAAATTGGTCTAGACGAGACATGGATGGGCTATCACGAAAACTAGACCACGAATATAGCCCACCCTCCAACGGAAGATATACTAACTCCATATCATCAATAAAATCTAAAAAGTCACTCATATATCTATTGACTCTACCTCCATTACTTCTCTCTGAAGTGAACCGCACCACATTGAAGTCCCCCCCCCCCCCCCCCAAAGCATAAGGGGACGTCCCAGACCCTACTCACTCCTGCCAACTCCTCCCACAATTCCCACCTACTAGCATTTGAAAAAACAAAAATGAATCAACCTAAAAAAAAATTGGTATGGTATTGGTGTACATTAAATATCTACCAAGCCGACCGATAACCACCCCTAGTCGTTATCATATATTTTTCACGACATCTTTTAGCCAATAGTCATAAAAAAGGTATCATGGAAAATAAGCTTTCTTGTAATGTGGTCTATTATATTTAGTCTATACTTTTTTTGGCTTTAGTCCTATCTCCTAAAAATTTTTAGGATCTCATCCCATGTGTTCTTAAAATTGTAATAAGTCCCATAACCACCGAAAACTGCCCATAACTACTCTGTAACCGTCCATCTTCCTTCCTACGGAGAATGGCACTTATTCCATAGTGGTTACGGATACGACCAATAACTAAAAAAATAAAGACTTGTATTAGTCTATATTTGTCACGTATTAAGATGCTTCTTAAAAGCAACTTTAAATTACATGGAAATAGCTTTTTCATTGAGGTAGGGTTCACCAATATTAATTCATATTATCATGTTTAAATATGACAGTAAAATATTGATCTTAAAAGTATATCTCATATGTAGATTTCTCTGATCATTGGTAATTATTTTGTGACACTTCAATTTAAATTGAAAACAACGTACGGATAACCATATCCATTAAAGACGGTATTTAAATGGATCCCCTTGCCTCTGAACATTCTAACTGATGCAGTTTAATATTTCCCTAAAAAGGATGTCGCGATGAACCTTTCTTATTGAGATTCAATGAATTTAGATTGAATTGAGAATAAGGAATTTATTTGGGTTGAGTTGTAATATTAGCTAAGTTTTAACGAACAAAAAAAATTAACGCAATATCAATAATTTTAGGACGACTATAAAATGCGATGCATATTGGTGCGAAACATTCACGTTTCACACCTACATTGACTTCATTCTGGATTCTACTACTATTGAATCTAGACACGAATTAATACAAATGCGACATGTCAAGTGGTCGCATTTGTGAGTCGACCTAAATAGACTAATAGAATATAACACGTTGTTTATGGAGAACAAATTTAAATTCCTTAATATGTCAAAAAAAGGATGTATGTGGGTAATTGCATTATATATTTTCTATTTATTATTAAATTGTAAGAGAAAGAAGAAGGAAAATACAAGTTCAAACGTTGCAGAAGAAACAAGTTCTTGACGAGGGCCATTGGGGCTTTAATTACAAAATAGCTGACTAGGTTTGTAACAGAAAGTCTATTATGTCTATAAAAGAGATCCAACAAACAAAACCAAGTCCATAGTGAGAATTGGACTCATGCGGTAGAATATACCAGGTCCATAGGGCACATGCATATAGACTTGGTCAAGAGTATGTGGATTATGATCTAGTTTATCAATAGTGACCAGTCCTTTTAAATTAGGGTCAACGGATGCCCTGTTCATTTGGTATCTTATTGGCATGGTGTGCACCCTCACATCACAACTATCATTTCTGGAAGGATCATTTTTTTGATAATTAAATGATAGTATTAAAAACCAAAACGCTTAAGGGAGCGAACCCATATACAGGGAGTATACAAAACATAATCTAACAGAGGATCACATCGACGCTTATTACACGAATGAATTAAAATGCATTATAAATTTCCTCCACGAATTCAAGAAAATCCCCAGTAGAAACTTAGATCTTCACTTTATACCAACTAAGAAGAGTTCTCAGAAAAAGATGTCGAAGTCTCGATGGCGCCATCTCAATGCCATTGAATCAACGAGCATTCCTCTCCTTCCAGACCGTCCAGAAAATATAGTGGGGGACCATCCGCCAGAATCTTTTGTCACTCGACCATCCCTAGGAGGGTTCCACATCTCGAGAAGTGCCCTAACAGATGCAGGCATGACCCACGCAGCTCTCATGATGGCCAGGAATACATACCACAACCCTTTTGTCACGCTACAATGTAACAGAAGGTGATTGATCTTCTTCTCTTCCTCCTTGGATAACCAGCACCGACTAACCAGATGGTATCTTCTCTTCTGTAGCCCTTCCATCGTCAAAATTGCCTGTCTGGACGTAGTCCAAACAAAGAATCTGACCTTAGGCGGCGCCATAACCTTCCAAATTTTCTTCCACAGGAAACTAACCCCTCGGGTCCCGCCGATCAAAATTTTATAATACTTACTGACCGAGAATACCCAAGATCCTCCTCCCTTCCACCTCAATGTATCCTCCCTGATCGTCGGGCGGGGAGCCGAACTTAACCATTCAAAGAACAAGTCAGCTTCCTGAAGTTCCCAGTCCCACAGCCTTCTCCTGAGCCGAGGACACTACGCGGCACCTACGTTAGTGTTATTAACATGATCAACCACCATACTGTCTTGTTTCACTCCAATATTAAAGATCCCAGGAAATAGATCCTGAATGGACCCATTCTCGCCCCATTTGTCTTTCCAGAACCGAATCTTATCCCTTTTTCCCAGAAGAAACTCAGTATTCTTAGAGTAGTCCTCCCACTCCCTAGCAATATGCTTCCACATACCCACTCCATGGGCACCACACCCCACTAACGGCCTCCACCCCGACTGAGAAGTACCCCACCTTACACCAGCAACCCTTCTCCATAATTTATTGACCTCCGTAGGGAATCTCCACAACCACTTCCCTAACAAATCTCTATTGAAAGTATCCAAGTTCCTCACACCCGCCCCCTATCTTGCATGGGCTTGCAAACCTCCTCCCAACCTACCAGACTGTACTTAAAGTTTTCTTCAATGCCTCTCCACAAGAAGTCTCTCATAAGCTTCTCCATTTTTTACGCACATTGATCGGTAATGGCAAGATAGACATAAAGTAGGTTGGCAAGCTAGACAAGCAGCTCTTAATAAGAGTAAGTCTCCCCCCTTTCGAGAGGAACCCTTTTTCCCACCCCGCTAGCCTCCTTCTCATCCTTTTTAAAATTGGGTCCCAAATTGCCTTAGATTTGTACTTAGCTCCAAGGGGTAAACTAAGATAAGTATTAGGGAAAGTCCCTTCCCTACCACTAAGAATACCTACAAGAACCTCCACATCATCCACCCCCTATCAGGATCATCTCGCATTTTCTCGCATTAATCCGAAGCCCCGATACCGCCTCAAAGCAAATCAAAAGTAACTTCGGAGCCCGAATTTTGCCTACGATCAGCCTCGCAAAATACAATAGCATCATCAGCGAATAGGAGACGTGAGACTATAAATTCAATGGAGGTCGACATCCCAAAGCCAAAGCCCCTGATCCATCCAGTCGCTTCCACCCTCCTCATCATCCTACTTAATGCCTCCATCACGAGAATAAATAGAAATGGGGAAAAAGTATCACCTTACCGGAGACCACGAGAACTCGAGAAAAAGCCTTCGGGGACCTCATTAATCAACACCGAAAATCTAGTTGTAGATATACACCTCTTAATCCACCGGCACCACCGATCCCCAAATCCCATCCTTCTTAATAAGTAAAGAAGGAAATTCCAGTTAACATGATCATACGCCTTCTCAATGTCTAGCTTGCAAGCCATGCTCGGGTTCCCACTTCTTAGCCTGGCTTTCACACACTCGTTAGCCACCAAAACCGCGTCTAAGATCTGCCTCCCCCCCTACAAAAGCATTTTGAGTCTCCGAAATCAATGGGTCAATGACCTTCCTTAGCCGCAGCAACAAGACTTTGGCTAGGACCTTGTAAACACTCCCTATCAAGTTGATCGACCTGAAGTCCTTGATATCAAATGAGCCCCCCTTCTTAGATATCAAGGTGATGAAGGTAGCATTCAACCTAGGGAGAAAGTATCCGCGATCATAAAATTTGTCGAAGAACGCCATCACATCCGACCTGATAACAGACCAAAAATGCTGAAAAAAGGCCATAGTGAAACCGTCTAGACCCAGATCCTTGTCCCCGCTCATCGACTTGAGCACTAGAACCACTTCTTCTTCAGTAAAGTGTGACTCGATACCTTCATCCTCACCAGCCGAAATAATCTCGAAATCATCCCCATCTAGGGAGGGGCGCCACTCCTCTTTTTCTCTGAAAAACTCCTCATAATACTGAGCAATAACCCCCTCACCTCTCTATCTTCTTCGAACACGACTCCCCCCATAGATATTTTCCCTATATGATTGTTCCTCCTGTGAGAATTAACCATTAGATGAAAGAACTTTATATTCGAATCCCCTTCTTTCAACCATACAGTCCTTGACTTCTGTCTCCAACTAACTTCTTCTTGAAATAACCTTTTCCCTATCTCTTCTTTTCTGCTCTCTCTAACTCCCCTCTCCTCCTCTGGAAGCCCATCCCTCCCTTTTTTCTCATCTAATCTCTTGACTTCTTCCATGTAGTTTGTGGTCACCAGTCGCACATTACCGAAAACCTCTTTGTTCCATCTGATAATATCGTCTTTAAGCAGAGCAGTTTAGTAGCCAACCTAAAACTAACATTCCCTTCCACCTCATACTCTATCCACCAAGCTCTAACTCTCTCACCAAAGTCCGCCTCCTTGAGACACATATTCTCAAACCTAAAAGGGATCCTTCCTTCCCTCCACCCTTTGAACTCTAAAAGGATAGGGCAATGATCAGAAGTGAACCTAGGTAGGCAAGATTGCATAACCCCAGAAAAATGTTCCTCCCAACCTTGAGAAATAAGAAAACGATCCAGACGGGACATCGCCGGCGAGTCCCTACAACTGGACCAAGTGTACAATCCCCTTTCCAGCGGCATATCAATCAACTCCATTTTGTCTATAAAGTCATAGAAATATCTCATGTATCTGCAGATTCTCCCACCACTACTTTTCTCTGCTCCGAATCGCACCACGTTGTAATCCCCTCCCATACAAAATGGAACCTCCCAAACCCTTCTTACCCCTGCCAATTCCTCCCCCAGCTCCCATCTACTCGTGTCATCAACTGGCCCATAAATACCTGAAAAGCCCCAAGAAAATCCATCCTCCACATTTTTAAATAAGCAGGATATGGACCAGGTTCCTACCAGACTCCCTAATAAATCGACTACTGTGGAGTTCCATAAAATAACCACCCCTCCTGAAACTCCCATCGCATCCAAACTAACCCATTTGATCCCCTGTCCTCCCCAAATGGATCTAATAGTACAAGCATCCATCTCGCTCATCTTGGTCTCTTGTAGACATAATACATCAGGTTTCCATCTAGAAATCCCTCCCCCCCACAATACCCCTTTTGTTACTATCATTCATCCCCCTCATGTTCCACGAGATAATGTGTAATTTCATCTAAACTATCTCTCTCACTTCCCCCTACTCCTGACTGGCTCACCCCCTCCCCCTCACCTCGATATTAATTTTATCGAACAATTCCCATGCCTCATTCGATGACCCCTCAAATTCCACGCCCGCGTCTTCACTAAATGAGCCTAACAAGTCCTCCCTCCACCCTACCAGATCCTCATCCCATCCTAGTGCCTTCCTACCCTCATTGAACTCAAAATGACACAAACTATCTAGTTCCACCCAAAGTTTATAATCCTTTAACGCATCAGCGTGCGTACCCCCACCCCATAACCCCCTTCCCCGGTCATACGTCATCTCACTAGCCACCACTATAGTCTTGCCCTTAAATTCTAAATCTAAAGACAATTGTTGATCTTTTTGAGCCTTTTGTTGATGACCCGTAAGATTCTTTTTTTTTCCATCTCTCTTTTTACACACAACTTTGTTTTTGTTGTTGTAGCTTTGCTTTACCGTATTTCTGAATGATCTGAGATTTTTGAAGCCTAACATGCTCTTGCCGTAGTAAACATATTTCTTACCTCTTTTATTATCCTGAACTTCCTCCGACCCCTCTTTGTGTTTGAAGACTCGTTTAATTAGCGGTCCATTTCTTAAATCAGAAGACATTATTTCATTGACTATTCCAACCTACGCTGACAATTCCCCCATCTCTCCAACATCCACTTCCTCTACCCTCTCATTAATTAATTCAATGCCCGTGTCTATTAAATTACAATGACCCTTTTCACAAGCATAACCCACGTTCTCCTCTAGGATATAATCATCAGGGAAAAGGCAATTAACTTCCTTAAAACCTTCTGGGCTGCCTGCCAAACTGGTCTGCTTACCCGCTGACATTCCTTCCCCCCTCATAATGGGAGTACTTGTCTTGTCCCCTACAATATTATATGTTTCACCTGTTTAAAATTGACTTTTGAGTAACCCATTGAGGGCCTCACATGAGTCTCCCTTGCACCATTAAAAACTGCCCCCGACGCCTCACTTTGATGTCCATTCTCTTTCATGCCTGCACTCCCTCCCATGCCACATTCTTTGCATGCGTCAACCACATGCCGCAAACCCATAGTAACTGCTCTGTCCCCCCACTTTCCACCTGCATTCTCTACGGTCCGACGTGGGACGGTCACCGGAGGTGACGTCCCATCAGTGTTTGAAGAACTCTACCTCCGGATACTCCTTATTATTCCCTCCGAATCTCCCGACTAGGGCTCTTTTGAAGAACTCTAATCTGGAGTTGCACGATTCCTGTTCGATACTGAAGTACATTCCTTTCGTGGTATTATTCGCAATATTGATAGTCGAAGAAGGCCATAGTTCAAAGTTTGTTGCCTGTAAGTAAGACCTTCCCTCTACCCTCAAGACTTTAACCTTTTCCCTCGCAGTACTTAGGATGTTGATTACCTTTGGTTCCATGTTTCTGAAAACCTCCCCTACAGATCCCCATCTCTTTCCTGGGTAATCCTCCGGTATTTGAACTTGTACCCTGGATGATTCACCCTTCATCACTATGTGAAATATTGAACTCTTGCCTTTCCATGAAGTGTAAGCGCATATTGTCCTCCCTGTACATTGCCTCATCTGAAAGAACTTTCCACCATGAGTGGATGCATACCATAGACAATAGCTCAATCACCGCACCTCGCCCTTGACGAGGGTAGCCTCCTTGACATCTCCCTTAACTGTATAGTAGATGTTGAACTTATGGTTGTTTCCATCCTTTAGAATAATCAGTGAAAACGACCTTCCTCCATCCGTGAACTCCACCATTTCTTTCACCTCATGAGCTTATCCTGAAGTCCTCGATTAGTGAAAAACCCATACCACTAATCTAACCTTTTGATCGAATATGTTACTTCTCCAAACATCAAAAAGTGAAAGAATTGTGATTTAGTTGCCATATATTCTAAATCAATAAAATTTGAAGGTCATTTTAACTCACTTTAGAGTGAACTTGGTTCATGGTTTACAATAATAATTGGTTTAGTTCCTTCTTGTCTTAAATTTTTGGAAGGATCATGAGTTTCATCTCATACGTATCAACAAATTTATATGTCTTAATTATTATTATATAAATTATAATTTGAATTATTATTTTCTTTTGTTCTTTTATGTACAACAATTTATCTATAGTCCCTTTTTAGTAATCTATAAATTCATGTTTCTATTTTATGAAGTTTTTAAATCCACGTTCTTGTTTTTCTCACACGTTTTTATACATAATCAATATTCACAACAAATGTTAAAAAGAATACTGGGAATATCAACTAAAATGTTAAGAATAACATGTAAACGTGTAGATTAATTTGAAACTTAAGTTTAAAATTAACCTGAAATGGCACTTTCTTCTTCCTACTTTCTGTTTTAATTTACCAATTTTAATTTATGTGTGCTCCAATGCATTTTGGGATCTAAGTTATGCTATTTGGACATTACCACTTATTTAGCTGGGCTAATAATCCGAACAACAAAATTTTACGATATTAGCAGAGTCCCCGAAAGTAGATTTTTGCGATGGTCGGTAAGATTTATTTGTCGCAAAATTTGTTATCATTATTTGAAACCTTAAGTGACCAACCTTTTGTTGCAACCATAGATAACATTAGTAGCGATATATAAAGCGAGAAATAAATTAAATTAGAGAACGAATACTTTTTTTAAAAATTAATTTTAAGGAGACGAAAGCTAAAGAATAAATAGAAAAGTTGTTGAATAACTGGGAGCTAAATAAAAGGAACCACTTAGACTAAGTAGTCTCTAACTTTAGAGGAGAAACTACCTGCCTTAGTAAACTAAAAAGTAAACATGCGTAGTATCAATATCAAAAGAAACTTCCTGGAGAATAGGTCCAACCCATACTATCACATAACTATTGCAGGAATATCGTTGATACACCCCCCTCAAATGAAGGTGGGGACGTGAGGACACACCAAGATGGTAGTGAAGACTTTGAAATGAAGAAGTGAATAGTGGTTTGGTGAAAATGTACCCAAGTTGATGAGAAGATGGAACAAAATGCGTGGCAAGATATCCTTGAGGCACTTTTTCACAAACAAAGTGATAATCTAATTCAACATGTTTAGTCCGAGCATGTAACATAGTTAACCGTCATGTAAAGAGAACTTATATTATCACAAAAAAGAACTAAAGCATGAGAAAAGGGAATACAAATATCACGGAGAACATACATAATCCACATAAGTTCAGCAGAAGCACTATCAAGAGCACGATATTCAACCTCACAGCTAGGTCGAGCAACAATAGGTTGCCTTCTAGAAGACCACGAGAGACAATTAAGACATAAAAACATGCTAAAATCGAAAGTAGAAGGTCTAATGGTCGGAAAACCCGCCCAATCGGCATCCGAAAATCCATACGAATTTAAGGAGGATTGAGAAAGAATGTGAAGTCCAAAAGTATAAGTACGACGCAAGTAACGTAATAAGCACTTAACTTGAGTAAAATTGGCTATGGCGAGAGAGTGCGTGGACTGACAAATAGTGTTGACATAATGCGTAATATATTGATGGGTTAAAGTTAAATATAAAATGGCACCAACAAGAGAGCGGAAGGCAATTGGATGATCAAACAGAACTCGAGTAGGGAGTGCGAGTTTTGTAGGGAGGAGGTGTTTGAATAAAATAACAATCAACCATCTTTGCCTTTTGAAGTAAGGTATCAATATAGCTCCGTTGGGGCATAAATAAACCACCCAAAAAAGGTGTGACTTCAATACCCAAAATATAATGCAAATCTCCCATATCAGTAAGAGAAAATTTCGAAGACAATTTTGTAGTGAGGGAAGTAATAAGCATTGGACTGCTACTTACTAAAAGGATATCATCAACATAACAAAGAAGAAGGATGGTACCATTCGAAGAATGTAAAACATATAGTGAGGAGTCAGTTGTGATACAAGTAAAGCCCAAAGATAGCAAGAACAAGCTCAACCTATCAAACCATTCACAGGGAGCTTGTTTGAGTCCATAAATAGACTTCTGAAGTTTGCAAATATAATCAGGAAACTGAGGATTCTCAAAGCTCGGTGGTTGTCGTATATAAACCTCCTTAGTGAGAAAACCATTGAGGAATGCATTTTTAATGTCCAACTGTTTTAAAGACCATTTATGGGATAGAGCAAGGGATAGCAAATACGTATGGTGGTTGGTTTAACAATTGGATTAAAAGTCTCTCAAAAATAAATTTCGTCAATCTGATTGAAACCTTGAGCAACAAGATGTGCTTTATATATATCCAACATACCATAAGAGTGAAATTTGTACGATATACCCATTTGGAGCAGATGACATGCATGTTTAAACCAGGAGGCACCAAAGTCCAAGTTTTGTTTTTGTGAAGGACATCAACCTCAAATTGCATGGAAAGTAACCATTCTGGATATGAAAGAGGATATCAAAAAGTTCTCGGTTCAGCAAGTATGGTACTGGCCAGGAGGGTAGTGGGTGCTCCTTCGGAGCGGGTTATCATGGGATGGTAGTTTGGAGAAGATGAATGGTGAAAAATAGGTAGTCGAGTGGTTGGGAGGGGGAGGTCGCCCTTGAGGTTAATGGGAAGATGATTAAGTTCACTTTGGGTTGGAGTACAAGGTTGGGGAAGGGATGTAGGAAAGGTATGAGCTAGTGAAGAGGTCATAGTAGGTGAGTTGAGATGATAATATTATGGCAAAGAAGTAGTAGTAGGTGTACTGGGAGTAGACAGATTAGACATCTCAATAGTAGGAGTAATTGTCAAATACTCACTTTATATGGGACAAACGCTAAGGGAAAGTAGGGACGACATTTCATGTGGTAGAATGACAGGTATAACAGGTATGATGGTGGAGTAGGCGTAGTGGTTTTAGTGGTAGGTCTAGGTGAGGGAAACCGAAGTAAAAATTCAGTATAGGCAGTCATATGAGTCGGTTCAGGATGTGGCAAATTATTTTTAGTAGTAATATAGGGAAAATTATTTTCATAAAAAATAACATGTCGTGAAATGAAATGTGTTTCATAATGGGATGATAGCAACGATACCCCTTGTGAATTTTATTGTACCAAATAAAAATGCAAGGATATGAATTTGGTTGAAATTTGTTTAGTGTTTTGTTTCGATGATAAGGAAAACAATGGCACCCAAAAGTTCATAAGATGGAGTAATTAAGATGGGAACCATAAAGATTAAAGAATGGAAAACTTGTTTTAATTGGGCAGAGGGTGACCGATTTATTAGGTAAGTGGAAGTTAAACAATCTTAAACCCAGAGAAACATGGGAAGATTGGCATGAAATAATGGAGTCAATCGAGTCTCCACAATATGACAATGTTTTCGTTCAGCAACACCACAACACCATTTTGTTCAAGACTTCTAGGACAAGATATACGATGGATAATGCCATATTGTTCAAGATAACTAATAAAATATTAACTAGAAAATTCACCACCACCATCACATTGAAATACTTTGATTTTCTTATCAAATTGATTTTCAATCATTTTGTGAAATGTGAGAAATACCTCATGAAAATCAAATTTATTTTTCAATGGATATAGCCAAATAAACCTTGTACAACCATCCACAAAAATAACATAAAATTTGAAGTCTTGATATGAAGCAATATGAGATGCCCCCCAAAAGTCATAATGAATCTTTTCAAAAGGAATTAGAGAATTTTTGTCATTTAATCCAATTGGAAGTTTACAACTCTGTCCCAATTGACAACTTAAATAAATACTAGGTAATTTATTCCAATGACCCGCATGTAGAACATGACTTTTATTTAAAAAAGTTAAGGACTTTACTTGAGGATGTCCTAATCATTGATACCAAATTTGATCACTAGCCTTTCCTTCGTGGATAACATGTAGATCTTCCTGATGTTCTTCTTCAAAAGTATAAAGAGATCCCTTTTTTTAATTCCCTTGGCTAGCACTTGTTGAGTATTCTTGGCCTTGACAACAAAATTATCACTATAAAATTCTAACAAACATTCATTGTCTAGTAATAATTGACTTAAAGAGATAAGGTTCTTTTAAATTTTTAGCACAACTAAAACATCTTTCAAACTTAAATTTTAATTTAAATTTTTATTACCAACACGTGTTATAGCAAGTTTAGAACCATCCCCAATAATTACTTGTATTGTTTGTCAAATGAGAGGTGGCTCCTGAATCAATATAAAGAGCATTGTCCATTGGTGACTCATAATTGTTGGTTGTCATGGCAGCTTGATGTTGTGATTGTGTTTGAAAAGAGTAGTCCCAACGATAAAAACAATTTGGTGCAATATGATTTGACCTACAACAAATTTGACAAACCTCTATTTCAGCTTTGGGATTGGTTTGAGTGGAAGGAAATGGACCTCTTGGTGGTACCATATTACTTTTTGAGACTGTTTTGGGAAGACTATGATTATAGGGCTGCATTGGATTGGACAACCTATGATGATATGGACATCATAGGAATAGAGTGGACAACATTTGATGAATTTGACACCGCACTATTAGAAATATATGGGTTATAGTGACCAGCTTGTCTAAAACACCTTCCACGAGAATTATAAATTTGATTGGGACCAATAAATCCTCTTCCTCTATTATATTGAAAACGAACTCTATTAAAATGTTACATGGGATCTGTCATGGCTGCAAAGGCCATTGAATGACCAGGTTGAATATTCTGAGAAAAACTATTTGTTTTAGACGAATCTTCTCAAATATCAAATCCTTTAAGCGAGGCAATCATTTGTAATAACAGTACGAAATACCTTGTATTTTTTCCAAGACCCCTTGAAAAACTTATAACTTTGGTATCATCAACCAATGGTTTGTGAATGGCTTATAATATCATCACTCCCATCACTCACTTTACTTTCAATTGAATCCTGCAAGAAATAATATATTATGACTATTGTTTATTAACAATACAACACATAAAAATATGTTTGAACTCATTTAATATATTAAACAGGAAAGTACAGAAAATTAAGAAACAAAAACAGGAAGAAGAAAAGCTAGGAGAAGGAAGATTAAACAGAGAGAGGAATGCATCAATTGTGATCAAGAACCACATCTCTCTCTCTCTCTCTCTCTCTCTCTCTCTCTCTCTCTCTCTCTCTCTCTCTATATATATATATATATATATATATATATATATATATATATATATATATATATATATATATATATATATATATATATATATATATATCACTGTCAGCGTGTTTACTAGATCCACATTCACTTTACTTCCACGACTTCTATTTTTTCATAACTTTTAAAATTTCATTTTGATGCGTCCCACTGGTACTATAATCTTCATGATAGTTTGTTATGAAACAAGGGTATCTCTCTTCAATATCAGCAGTCTCCTTGCTCAGGACATCAACATTATATTCAGGAGAACTTTCCATGTGAGAATTATTTACCGATATCTCACTGTTAGCGTGTTTACTAGATCCACATTCAACTTCAACAGAATAGTTTCTCGATAAACAACATCTAGACCTTGGTTGACTGATTTTAATGTTCCATGGATGATTTGCTTTCCTTGTGCTGAAGATATCATAAATCTGTTAAAGAGAAAAGTTGAAAAGGGAAAATAAAAGAATAACAAAATGTTTAATGTGATAAAGCTTGACACTCACTAGAAGGAGATCCAAGAATATAATTTAGGAACAAAAATATAATTTACTACTAAACCTAAACTGAAGCTACAGCTTGTGATGCAACATGTCACTTTTTATTTCTTTTTCAAACAACTGCTAAAAATCTGTAGTATCTTCTACAAATGTGAATGGTAGTATATGCTACAAATTTAAATTCCTTAATATGTCAAAAAAATGATGTATGTGGCTAAGTGCATTATATATTTTCTATTCATTATTAAATTGTAAGAGAAAGAAAAAGGCAAATACGAGCTCAAACGTTGTAGAGGAAAGAAGTTCCAGATGAGGGCCATTCGGATTTAATTACAAAATAGCTGACTAGGTTTGTAACAAAAAGTCTATTACGTCTATAAAAGAGATCCAACAAACTAAACCAAGTCCATAGTGGGAATTGGACTCATGCAGTAGAATATACCAGGTCCATAGGGCACATGCTTGTAGACTTGGTCAAGAGTATGTGGAATTAATATTTGGTGAATATACCAGATCCATAAGGCAACATGCTTGTGATTTGGTCAAGCGTATGTGGAGTATGATCTAGTTTCTCAATAGTACCCAGTCCTTTTAAATTAGGGTCAACGGATATCCTGTTCATTTGGTATCTTATTGGCATGGTACGTGCCCTCACATCACAACTATCATTTTTGGAAGGATCGTGAGTTTCATCTCATACGTATCAACAAATTTATATGTCTTAATTATTATTATTATACAAATTATAATTTGAATTATTACTTTCTTTTGTTCTTTTATGTACAACAATTTATCTATAGGCCCTTTTTAGTAATCTATAAATTCAGGTTTCTATTTTTTAAGTTTTTAAATCCACATTCTTGTTTTTCTCACACGTTTTTATAGATAATCAATATTCACAACAAATATTAAAAAGAATACTAGGAATATCAACTAAAATGTTAAGAATAACATGTAAACGTGTAGATTAATTTGAAACTTAAGTTTAAAATAAACCTGAAATAACACTTTCTTCTTCCTACTTTCTTTTTCAATTTACCAATTTTAATTTATGTGTGCTCCAAAGCATTTTGGGATCTAAGTTATGCTATTTGGACATTACCACTTATTTAGTTGGGCTAATAATCCGAACAATAAAATTTTACGATATTAGCAGAGTCCCCGAAAGTAGATTTTTAGGATGGTCGGTATGATTTATTTGTCGCAAAATTTGTTATCATTATTTAAAACCTTAAGTGACCAACCTTTTGTTGCAACAATAGATAACATTAGTAGTGATATATAAAGAGAGAAATGAATTAAATTAGAGAACGAATACTGTTTTTTTTAAAATTAATTTTAAGGAGACGAAAGCTGCAGAATAAATAGAAAAGTTGTTGTATAACTAGGAGCTAAATAAAAGGAACCACTTAGACTAAGTAGTCTCTAACTTTAGAGGAGAAACTACCTGCCTTAGTAAACTAAAAAGTAAACATGCGTAGTATCAATATCAAAAGAAACTTCCTGGAGAATATGTCCAACCCATACTATCACATAACTGTTGGAGGAATATCGTTGATACACCCCCCTCAAATGAAGGTGGGGACGTGAGGACACACTAAGCTTGTAGTGAAGGGACTGAAATGAAGGAGTGCATAGTGGTTTGGTGAAAATGTACCTAAGTTGATGAGAATATGGAACAAAATGCGTGACAAGATATCCTTGAGTCACTTTTTCACAAACAATGTGATAATCTAATTCAACATGTTTAGTCCGACCATGTAACATAGTTAACCGTCATGTAAAGAACACTTATATTATCACAAAAAATAACTAAAGCATGAGAAAAGGGAATACAAATATCACGGAGAACATATATAATCCACATAAGTTCAGCAGAAGCACTATCAAGAGCACGATATTCAGCCACACAGCTAGATCGAGCAACAATAGGTTGCCTTCTAGAAGACCATGAGAGACAATTAAGACATAAAAACATGCTAAAATCGCAAGTAGAAGGTCTAATGGTCGAACAACCCGCCCAATCGGCATCCGAAAATCCATACAAATTTAAGGAGGTTTAAGAAAGAATGTGAAGTCCAAAAGTATAAGTACGAAGAAAGTAACGTAATAAGCACTTAACTTGAGTAAAATCGGCTATGGTGGGAGAGTGTCTGGACTGACAAATAATGTTGACATAATGCGTAATATCTGGAAGGGTTAAAGTCAAATATAGATATGCACCACCAAGACAGCGGAAGGCAATTGGATTATCCACCAGAACTCGAGTAGGGAGTGCAGGTTTTGCAGGGAAGAGGTGTTGGAATAAAATAACAATCAACCATATTCATGTTTTAAAGTAAGGTATCAATATAGCGCCCTTGGGGCAAAAATAAACCACCCAAAAATGGCGTGATTTTAACACCCAAAAAATAATGCAAATCTCCCATGAAGGAATGCATTTTTAATGTTCAACTATTTTAAAGACCATTTCTGTGATAGAGCAAGGGATAGCACAATATGTATGGTGGTTGGTTTGATAATTGGATTAAAAGTCTCTCAAAAATCAATTTCTTCAATCTGATTGAAACCCTGAGCAACAAGATGTGCATTGTATTTATCCAACATACCATCAGAGTGAAATTTCTTACGATATACCCATTTGGAGCAGATGACTTGCATGTTTAAACAATGAGGCACCAAAGTCCAAGTTTTGTTTTTGTGAAGGACATCAATCTTAAATTTCATATCAAGTACTCATTCTGGATATGAAAGAGGATGTCAAAAAGATATCGGTTCAGCAAGTATGGTACTGGCCAGGAGGACAGTGGGTGCTCCTTTGGAGCGGGTAATCATGGGATGGTAGTTTAGAGAAGATGAATGGTGAAAACTTTGTAGTGGAGTGGTTTAAAGGGGGAGGTCTACTGTGAGGTTCATGGGAGGCTGATTAAGTTCACTTTTCGTTGGAGTACGAGGTTGAGGAAGTGATATAGGAAAGGTTTGAGCTGGTGAAGAGGTCACAGTAGGTGAGTTGAGATGGTAATATTATGGAAAATAAGTAGTAGTAGGTATTATGGGAGTAGACATATTAGACATCTCAATAGGAGGAGTAATTGTCAAAGACTCACTTGATATGGGATAAAGGCTAAGGGCAAGTAGGGTCAAAATTTCATGCGGTAGAATGGCAGGTAAGATGGTGGAGTGGACTGAGTGGTTTTAGATGTAGGTCTGGGTGAGGGAAGCCGAAATAAAAGTTCAGTATATGTAGTCATATGGTTGGGCTCAGGATGTGGCATGTTTTTTTTAATAGTGACGTAGGGAAAATTATTTTCATAAAAAATAACATGCCGTGAAATGAAATGTGTTTCATAATGGGATGATAGTAGTGATAACCCTTGTGAATTCTACTGTACCCAATAAAAATACAAGGATTTGAATTTGGTTGAAATTGGTTTTGTGTTTTGTTTCGAAGATAGGGAAAATAACAGCACCCAAAAGTTCCTAAGATGGAGTAATTAACATGGGCACCGGAAAGTTTAAAGAATGGAGAAACTTGTTTTAATTGTGGAGAGGGTAATCGATTAGTTAGGTAAGTAGAAGTTAAAAGGCTTCAACCCAGAGAAACATGGGAAGATTGCCACGAAATAATAGTCAATCCTGTCTCCACAATATGATGATGTTTGCGTTCAGTAAAACCATTTTGTTCAGGATTTCTAAGACAAGATATATGACGGACAATGCCATGTTATTCAAGATAATTAATAAAATCTTAACTAGAAAATTCACCACCACTATCACAATGAAATATTATGATTTTCTTATCAAATTGATATTCAATCATTTTGTGAAATTTGAACAATACCTCATGAAAATCAAATTTATTTTTCAATGGATATAGCCAAGTAAACCTAGTACAATCATCCATAAAAAAACATCAAATTTGAAACCTTGATATGAAGCAATAGGAGCAGGCCCCCAAAAGTCACAACGAATCTTTTCAAAAGGAATTTGAGAATTTTTGTCATTTAATCCAAATGAAAGTTTACACTCTTTCCCAATTGAGAACTTAAATAAATACTAGGTAATTTATTCAAATTATCCACATGTAGAACATGACTTTTATTTTAAAAATTTAAAGACTTTTCTTCAGGATGTCCTAATTGTTGATGCCAAATTTGATCACCAGCCTTTCCTTCCTGGATAATATTGAGAGCTTCTTGATGTTCTTCTTCAAAAGAGTAAAGAGATCCCTTTTTTAATTCCCTTCGCTAGCACTTGTTGAGTATTCTTGTCCTTCACAACAAAATTATCACTAGAAAATTCTAATAAACATTCATTATCTTCGAACAACTGACTTAAAGAGATAAGGTTCTTTTTAATTTTTGGCACAACTAAAACATCTTTCAAAATTAAATTATAATTAAATTTTTTATCACCAACACGTGTTATAGCAAGTTCATAACCAATCCCAATAATAACTTTGTCTTGTCCTATGTATGGTGAAATTTTTTAAAAATTACCTGTACTATTTGTCATGTGAGAGGTGGATCCTAAATAAACATAAAGAGCATTGTCCATTGGAGACTCGTAATTTTTGGTTGTCATGGTAGTTTAATATTGTGATTGGGTTTAAATAGAGTAGTCCCAACAATAAAAATAATTTGGTGCAATATGATTTGACCTACAACAAGTTTGACAAACCTCTATTTCATCTTTGGATTGGTTTGAGTGGAACGAAATGCACCTGTTGGTTGTACCCTATTACTTCCTAAGACTGTTTTGAGAAGACCACAATTATAGGGTTGCATTGGATTGGACAACCTATTCTGATATGGCTATGTTGATATGGACAACATTGGAAAAGAGTGGACAACATTTGATGAATTTGACACCACACTGTTAGAAGTATATGGGTTATAGTGACCAGCATGTCTTAACCCTTTCCACGAGAATTATAAACTTGGTTATGACTAATAAATCCTCTTCCTCTATTATATTGAAAACAACCCCTATTAAAATGTTGCATGGGAGCTTTCATGGATGTAAAGGCCATTGAATGACCGTGTTGAACATTCTGAGAAGAACAATCTGTTTTAGACGAATCTTCTAAGTTAATAAATCCTTTAAGCGAGGTAATCATTTGCAATAAAGTGGGATATGGAGGCTTACCCAACATAACAGTACGAAATACCTTGTATTTATGTCCAAGACCCCTTGCAAAACTTATTACTTTGATGTCCTCAACCAATGGTTTGTGAATGGTTGCTAATCTATCACACAAGCCTTTGAATTCTTTTATGTATTCATCAAGAGTTATTCCCTCTAGCTTGACTACAAGAAAAACGGGTGTTTAGGGCGGCTAATAAGCATTGTAAATAGTTATTTATAACACATTTAAAATTTGTATCAAGCATTGTAAAACGAGTGTCATAATTTTTTTTTAAAAAGCGATGTAAAATAAACAACTATTTAGGACGTCTTTGTTATACCTGATGTAAACTTACTGAATTTTGTACCTTAAAAGCGTTGTAAAATTTTAGTTGCTAGGACCGATTTTTTTTGTAATCTATGTAAAAGTTGCTTATTCATGTATATATATATATATATATATATATATTGGTGCCAAGATTATACTCAAGACGAGGGGGGGGGGGGGGGGGGACTGAGTTTAGCTAATTTTTAGTCAAATTAAAATTTTGTTTTTTTTTAAATTTACAACACCTTAACAATTTTTAGATTAATAAATCTTTAAAGATTAGAACCAAGAATATCAAATAAATGCAACAAGAGAATTTAAAAAGTTAAAATGCAAATTTTAATACTCCACAAATATTAAATTTATTTTGTATTTAATATAACTTAATATTTTGAAATAAATTAATTAATTTGAAGATATTTGCAAATTTAAGTGTTCAAAATTATAAATTAAAGCAATGACAAATAAATAAGCAAATAAAGTGAGGAAAAATAAATGACACTGAATTTAACGTGGTTCGACCAATACCCAACCTACGTCCACACGGATAGAGATTTCGACTCCTTTGCGCTTCACTAATCCAGATCCACTTGACGATAGAATCAAACCACCAGTACATCCGCTTGCAAGCTGAAACCGAGCTTCAAACACCGTGGTCCAGTTTGCGGTTAGGAACCAATCACCGGTATAACAATCATAGCTAAAACCGAGCTACTGAATACAACCCAAGCTTTTAATAAAGCTGCAAAGAAATCTTATTTTTGTCGTACAATGTAGAATACTGAAACTCCTTTAAAATATGATTTTCAATCTGAGTTTCCTCTTCTTTAATGAGACTTCAATAAATGATGTTGGTATTGGTTCAAGTCTACTTCTTCAATGAATGAGCAAAATGTAAAATTAATTACTCCCTTTGAATGTATAGTACCTGAATAATAAATTCAAATGCTCTCAATAAATTTTCTAGCTCTTGCTCATAGTCTAATTCTTGTGCGTGTCTTCAATGCAGCTCTCTAAATGCTTAAGTGGCAACTTCAAAAACTATCGGTTAGACTCATGCTTGTGGGCATTGAATGCTACTGATTTTCTAAGAAGAGGATGGCTGAAAAAATGATCTATTGATTTTTCATTTGATTTTTCAATAAAAATATAGCTGTTGAGGTATCAAAATGGCATACTGAAAATATGTGACTGAAAATATCTCTTATGGATAATCCCATATAGGATTTGCAAAAATGTTAGTTCACGAGCAATAAAAAATATCATGTGTCATATAGTGTATTTAAGTTTTATGTGGATCTTAGGAGACTATTTCATAACTGACATATATAAAACAAGGAGAAAATGATGGCATCGTTACAACCTGCAAAAAAATATATGCATAGATTTTAACAATAATGGTTATCATCTATTATAGGTCAAGGAAAAAATTCAACAACTAATAGGTAGTTTATAAAAGATGGAATGGATAAAAGCTCCCTCAAAAAAGGCAACAAACCAAACATTTTGGCGTGCGATTGGGCGACTTAGGGCGCATTGCGCACTTTGACGCGCACTTAACACTTCGCACGTGCGCATCGTCGCTTAGAGCGTGGGAGCCTAAAGTTTTGACGAGGTAAAACAGATTAACGGTTGTGATTAAACGATCCGATCAAAGGGTTTAAAATCCGAAACGACTTGATCTGAACCGTTAGATGAACTCGTAGCATTACGTGTAGGGGAAGTCCATTCGCTTACGATGGGACACCTAATCAGAACCATTAGATCGAAGCTATTCCAAACAGGCACGATCCAACGGTTGTTGAGTCGCTACATGAAGAGTTGTGACTGTTGAAAAATAATCACAAAAATGGCTATAAAAAGAGTTCCAGGCCTCTGTTTTGGACACCAAAAATTCCTAATTTCTCCTCTCTCTGTCATCTATATTTTATCCTGAAGGCGGATTCTATAAAACCCATAGTGTACTCGCGATTCTGTCTCAACCGGATTGGGAGAAATTTTGCCTAAACGAAAGCGTTCCCAGAATGTGCCTTGTAGAAATTAATTAATATATTTCGTTCTTTCCATATCAAAATTCCAACAGGTCTGGTATAAGAAATATATATATAATTTCATAAATATAATGCATATAGTTATAAATATACGAAATAGTTAAGTAGGTGACAGTTCATAAAAAAATCGTGTGGCTATATAAGTATAAAAGACAGAAATAATAGAACTGCCCAAGGCAATTGAACAGAGGTACAATACCCGTAGCTCGAGGCTATTGAAAAAAAATAAATGGATGTAAACTGTGCTCACTTGTACGAGTTGCCGAGGAGAACTCAGGGATATTTGAAAAAGATTAGACATCTTTAAAAAATGCCGTACATATGAAAATGAAAATAACTAAATCATGGCTATATATATATATATATATATATATATATATATATATATATATATATATATATATATAATGAAGTATCCATCACCTATAGTGAATACAAAAAACAAGAAGTCTTCCTCAGCTACAACTCATATATAAGAAGGTAAAAAAATAAGGAAAAGTAAGAACTCAAAATACACGACATAAGGTCATCAAATCTTATAATGTTCAAGGTAATAAGCGTGAAAAAATAACGTAATTAGTATAATGTGTAAGGACATTTTTCTCATGTCCAATACGTTACATTTGTATATGTCATACGCCGCTACATTTGGTACATCACTTCACGATATCACATGACGACTTCTATCCGAATTCTAAGAATCAAGCATTCAACATCTCCATAAAGTGTCCCACATCTGCCTCAACGACTTCATGTTCCACGATTTTAGGGATTTTATGCAAGTGGTATGCAAGAGAAGTCAAAACAATGAAAGAAAGGCAAGATAGGAAAATTTAAGGGAATTTTACAGTCAAAGTCTAGATATCTGGTCAACGGGAAATTTGAAGAGATCGACACCACGAAGATACTGGAAGAAATGACACCTCAATCCGAGATATGGTGAAGGAGTTATGACCTTTTGAATATGGAGAAAATTCCATAGAAGAATGTTGATTTCTTTTAACCCCAAACCAGCGAAGACCGTGAACCACATAGTGAACCGGTTCGGGGCGGAACCGGTTCGGGGTACAAGACGAACCGGTTTGGGGTACACGCACAACAAAAGTCCCACCGACTCAAAACTCTTTTAGTTTTCCTATAAAAGCCAACTTCGGGGGAGTTATTTTTTAAGACTTTGAGAGATGTTTTTGAGAGACAAAATACATCAAGTCTTCATATTTTTGAGTCCCAAAACTCATGTTTTATTCACACCAAAATTCCCATATACTTTTGTGAATCTTTTGGAACCCATAGAACACAACTTCTTTTGTTCATTCTTGTGGAGTGCGTCTCTACACCGTATGACTTCGTGTCATTGAGGATCTTGCTGCGTGAAGATTATTTGCTGAAGATTGTGCTGCGAGTCCTTGGATGGTGCTGCGAGTCCTTGGATGGTGCTGCGTGTATTCTCTTCCTGAGTTCAAGACTGCGAGTCTTTGTGGGTTGGCCGAGCGTTCATCCATTGCAGATTTCTATATGTAATTGTAAGTTGCGATTTATGAATTCTTAGTGAAATAAAGGTTTTACCCGAAAGGTTTTTTTCCTGAAATCTGTGTCTCAGCATATTTATTGTGTCGCATGCGTTATATTTGATGGGTTGATTTATTGACATATAGATGCATGTTTAGGAGCTGATTTATATATTTTTGGGTTGTTCAAATATAGACTCTAATTAAATAAGATTTACTTGGAAACTTGCGAATTAATTTAAATCGATATCACACACTGCATTTATACGATTTTTCAAATTGGTATCAGGGCGGGTTGCGCTAATTTATTACATATTCCTATTTTTCGCAAAATTTGTGTGATATTGATTTTTTTAAATCAATTTTGTGAAAAAATCGCAATTTTTCTTATCGAGCACTTATATAATCAGATGCCTATTTTTGACGGGTCTAATTATGACTACTGGAATGCTCGTATGAAATCTTGTTTAAAATCTATTGACGAGCGTGTTTGGTTGCTTTGTAAAAATGGGTGGACTCCTCCCACGGTCACCGTTGATAATATTACCTCTTTAAAACCTGTGTCGGCCTGGACTGAAGATGATTATAAAATGTTTAATTTTAATTCACGTGGTTTGAGTTATATTTCTGGAGCCGTCACTCCCGATGAGTTCTGCCGAATTATGACGTGCACCACGTCTAAAGAGGCATGGGATGTTTTGAAATTGACACATGAGGGTACGAACGCGGTTAAAGAATTAAAATTACAAAATTTGGCCACCCAATTTAAGACTATCACCATGTCTGAGTTTGAATGCTTTGATGATTTTTATGCACGTTTGTAGGACATTGTTAACACATGTTTTAATTTCGGTGAGGTGATTGATAACACGTGTGTCGTTAAAAAGATTTTGAGATCTCTTCCAAAACGCTTTATTCCTAAAGTCACAATTTTAAACTCTTTAGGAAATTTGAAATCACTTAAGTTAGAAGAACTTGTAGGAGATCTTCAAACCTATGAGATTGACATGTTTCCCCAAAGCATTAAGGCCAAGGATAAAGGTGTTGTGTAATAACCCTCGCTCATGAGACCGTATTTCATAGTAATTACTTAGTATAGTAATTAGAGACCAGTGTTGGGTTATGATTGGAATGTTAATTCTATATGGAAAAAGTTGGTATTTATTATGAGGTTGCATACATATCATAATTATGGGAAAATATTACTATGTCATGCTTATTAATATCATCTGAATTCAAAATGATATTTGACTTAATAATGAGACCGGAACCTAAATTGAATTTTAAAATGTCCAAATGATAATTTGGAGGTTGCAGTTGATTCCGGAACGTGCGAAATAGTCAAATAATGTGCCATATTGTATTTTGTAGTTTTGGGCATTTTTGACTGGTTGTGCCTTAATTATGCTATTGCGTATTAGTTTATCGCACTTTTGGTTAATTAAGTGGGGCATTTGCCTTAAGTCACGATTTATGCCTACTAAGTCTTCTATTTCCCCAAAATCCCTTCCTAAACCTAAGAGAGAAAAGAGAAGAGTAGAGAGAAAGCTTTGGAGATTGAGAGAGATTGCTACTACACCAAGGAATCTGCATATTTGCTGAATCAAGGCAAGTTTTTACTTGCTATTTGTGTCTTGAGATAGATGATTTGTTTTGATAATGGTGTATTTATTTTTGTTTAGGAAACCTAGGGTTTTCTTATGTATATTTTGGCTTTTGATTCACTCAAAGATGATTCATGAGGTTTTTGATGATCAATAGCATCATTGATGTCTTATAGTGTTGGTATATGAGTTTGGTTTGGAGAATATTGAGTTGGGGTAGAAAATGGAGTCCAAGACTCCATAGCCATTTCTTGGCAAAATCGCAGGCCCGAATCGATTCGGTCCCCTGGGCGAATCAATTCGGCTAGGGCCAGTGCTCAGGTCTCGTTGACCGAATCGATTCGGCCTCCCATCCGAATCGATTCGGCAGTTATGCAGAAACCAAATTTTTCTGACCGAATCGATTCGGCCTCCCATCCGAATCGATTCGGCAATTATGCAGAACCTCAATTTTTCTGGACGAATCGATTCGGCCAAGGGGGCGAATCGATTCGGTAGCCCTGCATTTTCCAAAATTTTTCTTTTTCCATTTTAACCCTTTTTCTTTAGGATTTTTTTTATTAGGGACCTTCTTAAATGAAGTAAACATAGGGTTTAGAGTACTAGTTGAGTTGGGTCGACACCCTAGACTCGAAAGGGTTCATCTAGGGTTCCTTCAAGGGGGAATTTAAGGTGATGTTTAGGCATCACTTTTGTGTTGTAGTTTTATATCGGTCTAGAATGTATTAAGCTCAATTTCGAGACTTTAGAATTCAACTTGAGTTACATTTTGACTTGATGATTTATGTTAAAGCCAACGGAGGCTTTGGGGATAACTTTGGAGTCTAAATTCCTTTTGAGGATGCTATGTCGGTACCACTTATACTTAGTCCCGAATTAGCTTATACATTCAATTAAAATGAGAAATTGTAAAGGTAAATGATAATTTACTAATCATGTAATGGGAATTAATAAAATGGATGTTACACACCTCTCTAAATACCATCTTAAGGGAAGTCCGCACGATAGGTGAAGCCCCCTGGCTAATGAATGCAGGGTGGATATAGTCCTAGGCCATGGGAGCGCTTATGGTTGTATATTTTCTGCGGGGGTAGTGAGATTCCGGGTGTGGTCTTGGCTACCACGCAGGCTCATGGCCGCTTCCCGACGCTTTCGATAGGATCCCAGGTTTGTCTTATGTTAGGCCCTGGAAGATGATGGTTATTTAGGGACGCGCACCGTGGAGAAACCCGAACGGGCGGTCTTAGAATCGTTATATTTATATTATGACTATTCTTATTATCGAGTTGGACTCGATGGAACATTAATGCCATAAAGAGCAAAATTATGCCGCAAAGAGCATGTTATTGAGATTTGTGCCATATATAGAGCACATGAAGATAATTATATTCCTGATAAAGAATGGAAAATGAATATTTAAATTGAAATATGATTAAAGATGAGAAAGGCTCATAAGCACTTTTAATTCTGTTTTATTATGAATCTCACTCTATGTAGTCCTTCACCAGTGTTAGTTCCTTGTATGCTGTTAACATGCTAGACTATCATCCATGCTTAATTGTGCATCATTATCATGCTTGTCATTTATCTATTGATCACATATACCCGGCCCTGACCGGTTTTCTTTTCTTGTGGTATCTCTATATGTATATGATCCGTTCAGGTGTTCCGCCGCACGGTCGCCAGTAATGACATTTCCCTTCCGCATGTTTTGAGGAGCCGTGACACTGTGCGGGTTTCACGGGATTTTGCGTAGACGCCTCTGTTTATGTCTCTAGTTATGTTCGGTTCATTCGGGCTTGTTGCCCAAACAGTTGTAATTGTATAATGAATTTATTATGTAACACTTGGTACTATATGTATGTTGTATGGATGGTATTGACCGACCTTTCGTTCGGTCCTTTTGTATCTTTTGGGTTCTTATATACACTTGTGGGGGTTTCCGCCCTCTATTTCTATTATGGGTTGTTGAAAATGTTTTCTTTTTATTTCAAATCGAAGTTTTTGATAACCCGTTTCCTGGAATATAGAGTGGTTATTCCTTATACTTTGCATATTGTTGTGGATGCTGAGAATGATATTATCCATGATTTCCTATTTTATCGGGGTATAGGGCTGGCCACCCTTTATTTCGGATAGCGGGTTGTCACATGTTGCTTTAAAGACTCATTTTAAGAAAAAGAAAGAAAAAGTTTGTGAGTCCAATTTTGAGGGAGACTTTGATGATTTGGCCTTACTTGCGAAAAATTTCAAAAAGTTTCTCTAAAGAAAATTCTTCCAATAAAAAGAGATTTTTTGAGAAAAATAAAAAGAAAGGAAATGACAAAGAAAGAGGTGAGAGGGAAAAAGAGAATGACTCGGATGATGAGTGTAAGGAGGATTTTGAGAACGTTACTTGTTTTGAATGTGGGGGTAAGGGGCATAAGTCGTTTGAGTGTCCTACGTGGCTTATAAAGAAAGTAGCCATTCCCGCCACACTTAGTGATATTAGTGAAAGTGAGGATGATGAGACTAGTGGTGAGAAGTTTGTAGCCTTTTTGAGTCATGTGAGCACACCCACTTTGTCCCACAATAGTGCACACAAATGCGATAGTGATGATTTGAGCGCTTCAAGTGAGGGAGAAAGAGAGAGTGAAAGTGGAGATGAAAGTGATCCACAAAAAGCATTTAGTGATTTGTACACCGAGACCTTGAAAACAAATAAGTATAATAGAGATTTAGGTCGTTGGGTTTTAGATTTGGAGAGAGATAAGGAGGTGTTAAGAAAGGAGAAGTGTGATTTGACCAACACGTTGTCTAGTTTGACGACACGTGTATCCCAACTCGAGAGTGATCTCGAACGTGCCAGGGAGGTCAAAGTCAATTTTTAGAACGCACCTAAGAAGGTTGAAAAGGTGGTTCTTAAGGGTAAAGGTGATAAGTTAGGAATAAGTCATGACGGCGCTTCTACTTCCCAATTAGCACCCGAGCCGGTTCCCACTTTAGTGTTAGATTCACGTGAGTCTCACCTTAACTCACCTAGGCGTCCCATTCCTATTAGGAGAGTGCGTCTTGGAGTTTTTGAGAAAGGTGTTCATAGGCCTATATATGTTTGTTCCCATTGCAAAAGGAGAGGACACCTTAGGGAATTTTGTTTAAAGTTGGGTTATGTGTCACGTTTTGCTATTACATGTGTTCCTGCCACACATGCACCCACACATGATACTTTACATGCTCCTGGAGACTACATGAGAGAGTTTGCACATCTAGGTGAGCAAGTTAAGTTTGTGGTCAAAACTTCATAAAATTTGATGGAGGTTTTTCATAAGTTGGCACCACCTTTGGAAAACCTCTCCGCACCTAACGATTGAGGTTTGACTTGTTTACTAGCATAGGATGCTTTTTATGATGTCATTATTTGCCTATTGATAGTATAATTTTTGTATGTTTTACTTTTTTTGAATTTTTTTTTTTTTGAAAAACACAAAAAGATTTTATTTTAATAAAACTTTTGAAAAATCCAAGAAGATTTTTGTATTTTGTTTGCACCGTTTATGGATGGACACTTAGTATGACCGAGTCACAACATCATTCCATTTTTTCATGTGACTATTTGATAGTGTTTTGAGACAATAGGTCAATTCATCCACGTGCTTTATAATGTTTGGAGTCATTAAGATGTAATTCGTTGTTGCTTCCTACATGTTTGACTCATGATTTCCTTTATTGCACACGTGCATGAATTTGTTTGATTATTGTGCTTGTATTATCACATGTTGGTTGGGTGTTTTCACTTCAATCATGTCCTTAAAATGAACCAAGCGCGATAAAACTTTATAGAGAATTGTGCATGTAAGAATCGTTTGTGTGTTTGTGTGCTTTATTTAAAAATGGGGAAGGGCTGCGAAAGGTTCATTTGGCCTTTGCGAATACTAAGCCACCGTTTAAATTGGACCTAGAAAATTGAGGAATTTTATTATTCGGGGACCAAAGAGGTTTAAAAGAGCCCCAAAAAAATTAAGGCAATAAAAAGAAATTCATGCCAATTATGGGCCAATTAGGTTTTTGTACCAATTCTCCAAAGTTTGAGATTTTAGTTTATACATCTCTAAAAGAAAATATATACGAGGGAGTTTGGATTGAGAATTAAAATGGGTTTTCACATACTTGAAAGTCTTGAAAAAGCACTACATAGTTTTGGACGTCATTGGTGTGGAAATCACTTTGACTTTGATTTGTTGATTTGCATAAGACGATGTCATCTAAATTCAATAATTTTTACACCTAAGGATACTTTTGAAGTTCTTTCGTTAGGAGTACACGTATGGATCGTGCACATATGTTTGATTGATTTGACTTACCTATCGAATGTGTTCACATCCATTCATTCCATTTCCACGACTTGGTTGTTTTAGTTTAAATCCATGGTGTGATTTTTTGGTATCTTATTTTTGTATTAAAAAAAAGTTGAAAAATCAAAAATATTTTGTGAAAGTTTTTTTGAGTATCTCTTTCAAAGAGCGCGTTTTCCATATGATTGATGCCTTGTTTTGAATTTCGTGACACCCCGATTTTGCTTGTTTGATTTATTCTTCTCATTTGGTATTTGGGGACATAATAAAAAGGGGGGAGAACAAATTATCATTTTATGGGGGAGTTTGAATTATCATTTTATGCCTTTCTCATACATTGGTATCTATGTTTATCTTATTTCAAACTCGATACGTCACTTGGTATTTTTCTTTTTCTCATGTGTGTAGGTACTACATTGATGGTCATATGTTGCACATCCTGATGAGAAAAGATTTGAGATTTTGAAGATCTGAAGAACAAACGATGAAGACTTATTCATTTGTATCTTTCCAGTTTTGGGTTCATGGGAGGGTAGATTTATATAGGTCAATTGAACGATAATAATTCGGATTTTTTTATTTTGTACCAGCTTAGACATAGGGGGAGATTTGTAAGGACATTTTTCTCATGTCTGATATGTTACATTTGTGTACGTCATACGCCGCTACATTTGGCACGTCACTTCATGATATCACATGACGACTTCTATCCAAATTCTAAGAATCAAGCATTCAATATCTCAATCAAGTGTCCCACATCTGCCTCAATGACTTCACGTTCCACGATTTTAGGGATTTTATGCAAGTGGTACGCAAGAGAAGTAAAAATAATGAAAGAAAGGCAAGATAGGAAAATTCAAGGGCATTTTGGTAATTTTACAGTCATAGTCCAGAGGTCTAGTCAACTGGAAAATTGAAGATCTCGACGCCATGAAGATACTGGAAGAAACGGTACCTCAATCCGAGCTACGGTGAAGGAGTTATGACCTTTTGAAGATGGATAAAATTCCATAAAAGAATGCTGATTTCTTTTAACCACAAACCAGCGAGGTACCGCGAACTACATAGTGAACCGGTTCGGGGTAAATGGGCGAATCGCTTCGGGGTACACGCACAACAAAAGTCCCACCGACTCAAAACTCTTTTGGTTTTCCTATAAAAGCCAACTTCGGGGGAGTTATTTTTTAAGACTTTGAGAGACGTTTTTGAGAGACCAAATACATCAAGTCTTCATATTTTTTAGTCCTAAAACTCATGTTTGATTCACACCAAAATTCCCGTATACTTTTGTGAATCTTTTGGAACCCATAGAACACAACTTCTTTTGTTCATTCTGGTGGAGTGCGTCTCTACACCGTATGGCTGCGTGTCATTGAGGATCTTGCTGCGTGAAGATTCTTTGCTAAAGATCGAACCTCAAGTCCTTGGAGGGTGCTGGGTGTATTCTCTTGCTGAGTTCAAGACTGCGAGTCTTTGTGGGTTGGCTGCGCGTTGCAGATTTCATTCCATTGCAAATTTCTCTATGTAATTGTAAGTTGCGATTTATGAATTCATAGTGAAATAAAGGTTTTACCCGAAAGTTTTTTTTCCTTGAAATCTGTGTCTCGGCATATTTATTGTGTCGCATGTTTTATATTTGATGGGTTGATTAATTGACATATAAATGCATATTTAGGGGATGATTTATATTTGTTTAGGTAGTTCAAATATAGACTCTAATTGAATAAGGTTTACTTGGAAACTTGCGAATTAATTTAAATCGATATCACACACCGCATTTATACGGTTTTTCTTAATTAAAATGTAAGAAGTCAAAATATAAATACATATAACTACGACAAATATTTGTTTGATATCAGAATTGATAAAGCTATACTAAATATATGAACTATACATAATAAGTATAATTATATATATATATATATATATATATATATATATATATATATATATATATATATATATATAGAGAGAGAGAGAGAGAGAGAGAGAGAGAGAGAGAGAGAGAGAGAGACCCTCTCTTCTAAGGACTCCTTATGTTGCAGACCCCGGTACATACCATTTTTTTTAAATAGTAAAAAAATGAAATTTTTGACGAAACTTCATGGATACGATCTCCAAGGTGAGAAGATCATCTCAAATTTGTTTCATTAAAAAATTCAATAAAAAACCCGTTGAGATGATGTGATATGTAAAAAATGGTATAAATATACATTTTTGACCGTTGAAATGTTGACGATTATCTCACCCACTTATTGGTTGAATTTTTTGATTCAGCGGTTGAATATGCATATTTATATCATTTTTTTACATATCACCTCATCTCAACGATTTTTTCATTGAATTTTTTGACGAAAAAATTAGTGATGATCTTATCGCCGTGGAGATCATATCCATAAAGTTTCATAAAAAAATTCATTTTTTTACTATTTTAAAAAATGGTGTGTACGGGGTCTGCACCATAAGAAGTCCTTAAAAGAGACTTTCAGTGTAAATATATATACACACACGCATACATATAAGCTGCATGAGCATACGCAAGTTTCATAAAGTCAACTATTTCATTCAAAATACGTAAAGGAATTCACTACCAAAGCCAATTTTACTTACTAACATTCCATCAAAATCAATTTTAGTTAACACTGTAAAACCATTTAAGTGGAATAACCTATATGTCCAAATGGATAATACACTTCCGATAACCAATTTTACCGAACTAAATTTTCAACAAAAGCAACTTTAACTCTACAAAACCATTTGAGTGGAATAATTAGCATACATGTCTAAACGAGTAATCCATATCCAAAATCAATTCTACCAAACTAACATTCACCCGAAGTCAATTTAACATAACAAGACCATCATATATGTGTAAACCAAAAAGGAAAATATATACAAACCATCATAAGTTGTGCAACTTTGGATCCTACTATATTTGACACCACCTCCACAGAAAACAAAATCTAAAAATAATGTTAAAAACTCACTCAGTTTCCCCAATAACTCAAATTTCCAAAAATTTGAAGGGGGTGGGGGGGGGGGGGGGGTTAAGGATAGTTGAGTCATTAAAATTAACAAAAGATTGAGGTACACTACTCTTAGATTATTTTCATTGTTACGCTTACTATGCCTTTATTTATGCATTCAAGTGGCCTACAATGAACTTAATAAACTCGATCCGAAATTTATCTATCTATTTTATTGTGCATGTCTCTTTCTCGGTTAACTTCTTCAATTAACATAGGCAAATAATATGATGAGAAGATATAAATTAAACAAAAAAAATGTATTCTATTAATTACCATTGAATTGAGAGGATTGGAATCGTCCATTAGCTCTCTCATGTAATTCATTACATAATATCCATATTCATCATCCTTGAGTTGTTTGGGGCACTACAATTACACAATGCTATAAAATAGCCAATTGAGGAAAACAACAAGAATACATATTTCACACATACTATTTAGTCATCTTAATAGAGCTCCACACCGGCATAAATCTTATATTCAGATCAAGAACCAAATTAAGGATTCCACTTCAAGGCAACAAGAATGTATAATATTCTAATTTTGCATACATAAAGACCTGGAAAAGTAAACCATTTGGAGTTCGATCACTGAAAAGAGATTAAATGTATATCTATATCCATCTAATATTAAAAATTAAAATAGCATAGAATAACATGATTGATTATTTTCAAAGCACCAGATATCATTTTAATTATATGGTTAGAGCACCTCCCAATATATCGCTCATAGATCACCATAAAAACTCTATATATATACTTATTTGTGTGTGTATTTTCTAGAAGGGCGTTCTTTTGTGCATCTTGTGGGTTTGGAGTGACGTAAGCGTTAATATTTTATTATAGATAATGATTATATGAGTATTTGCATATGCATTTCCTAATATCATACCCATTGTTATCATATTTGGAGTATAATAATAAATGTATTTTCTACACTTGCCCCGTACATCACACGGGTTATCGTTAGTATAATAAAATTTAATTTGAAACATAATCAACATTTGTATATATCTCACCATTACCTTTGAATAATGTGATTAACTCTTTATGTTCCTGAAAGAATTGAGTACACCACCACTGTTTTTCTTTTCTCCCTATTATTGAAGTTTTATTGTAAAAACAATGTCAGTGGAGTAATCCTTAATATATTCCACCATTTTAATTTTTATAGGATATAAACTTTTTAATAAAAACTTGCACTAACCATTACACGTATTGAAACAGATGGCATTATTGAAATCCCAAATATTTCAAGATATACCCCCATAGCTGAGTCTCAATGAAAATTTTCAGTTAAAATATGAAATTGGGTGGGTATAAAATTTACAAAGAATATAAAATGGATCATTTAGGAAGACAAAATGATATAGTTTTTGGGTGGGTACAAAATTTATAAAGATAAACTGTAGGATACATTTTTACATATCAAATATTTCTCTAAAAGTAGTAATATATTTTTCACAAATTGTTCTTTTTCCTTCTTTTTTTCCATTTTTTAATTAAAAGTATAAACATTTCAAAATTAGATCTACCGTAGGATAAACTTTTGCATACATATTAAAGTATAAATATATTTGAGAAAAATATTAATGTATATATATTTTTTGAGAAAAATATTAGAGTATATGTTTTTATTAACAATTTAAAACAATTTTTTTTAGAGATATTTTTTATTTTTCTAGCTTAATCTTTGAGTGTTATGTCATTACAGAATATATTATATTTGCAATGAGTTTTGTACATTTGGTATAATAATGTTTGACTACTTAGTTTTTTAAACATTGAACAAAGTTTGTATCGTACTATTTTAGTTGCATATAAAGTTGCTAAAAATATGATATTTTAAATTTTATTTTAAGTAGCCAACAAATGAAAAAAAATAGAGTATCAGTATAATGGCTTTAAGATAAGATATTGACTTTATAATATATACTATTTTTTTAATTATCTTTATATATGTTTGTTGTACATCATTCGTGCATCGCACGAATTGTATACTAGTTATACCTCTAATACAATAGTATTAGAGGTTTTAATTGCATTTAATGCACTTTCACATGCAGTTTAAACTTAAGATAATAACTTAGAGAAACAATGTCTATGAAACAGAGCTCCTAGACTCTCTTTCATTCAAAATTTACTAAACCCTTTAGGTTCCCCCATACTCTCATCTTAAAAGCATTTCCCCTCTGTCACTCACCTATCGTAACCTTTCTTCTTCCTCCGTATATATTTTTATAGTTTGAAGTTGTTTTGAGTTTTGTGATATGATGAATAAGAAGATAAAAAGGGGTTATTTTGGTTTCAGGGCCTATGGCGGGATTGTTTTGAGTTTTGTGATATGATAAATAAGAAGATAAAAGGGGTCGCTTTGGATCCATGGCCTTATGGTATGTATGAGGATCCCAAAGTCAAATTCAAGCACGAGTCTTCGATGCAAGATTATCATCAGATGTGTAAGGTAATTTCTTTCGTACTTTTTTGTTTGCATTTTTATATGAATATCTAGGATTTCTTTATTACGTTTTTTTTTGGATTTGTATATGCTTCAATTAGTTGATTTTTGTAATACCTTTTTGATATTTATGTTTTTCGTATATTTTTCTGGTGGGTTTGATATGTTTTATTCAAATATGTATCATTGATGGGTTTATTCCATGGCTAACTGAACAAAATTGATGTGGCTTTCTTGATGAAATTAACCTTTATTGTATTCAAGTCATTAATAAATATTTTTTGGGCTTGATCCATTTCTTATATACTCGATGACTTTTATATTTATCATCAATGGGTTATTATTATTTTTTTTAATGGAACAAATTAATGGTTTATTAGACTTTCTTCATATACATGATTGAAATAGTGCAAAAACCAAGTAGGCAATCTTTTCACATAAAAAAATGGTTCATTTATTTTTTGTTGTATTGTTGCTTATTGTATGAAATACATTGAAACAAAACTCTAATAAATAGGAAAAATAACATAAAGAACATTTTAAATTAAAAAAATATCATTTCACAATTCTCAAAAACACCAAAAACTTTTTTTTTTAATTTGGAAAAAAGGTTAAACGAGGTAAAAAAAAACAATTAAAATACAGTTTTTACAATTTTTATTAAAATAAGTTACTAAAAGTTCAACTTTTATTTACATTTTAGAAAGATAAGTTACTATAAAAAATAATTTTTATTTACAGTTTTAGAAAAATATTTTTTATTTACAGCTTAATAAAAATAAGTCACTAAAAAATTATATTTTATTCAGAGTTTTAGAAAAATAGTTCTTATTTAGAAAAAGAAAGTACTTAAGAAAACTATACAACTTTTTTGAGGAAAAAACACTAAAAAAAGGTTTCTTCGGTAAATATTTTAAATCATGAAAATAAAAACTGTATTTTGAAAAAAATATTAACTTCAATTTTTATTGTTTTTTGGTAACTTGTTTTTTTACAAAAAAATAGTTTTTATTTACTTGATTCAAAATATTCAAACAAAAACTTTTTTATTACTCTTTTCCCTAAAACAACTATGGTAAAAAAAAGTTTTTCGGTGTTTTTCAGAATTTTTAAATGATATTTTTTTCATTAATTTTTTTTACTATAATTTGAGATATTTTTTCTATTAATATAATCATCTGCATGAGTAAGATAAAACTTATCATAAACGAAAGGTTGTTAAACAATCAAGTTTATTACTGGCATAAACTTAATTACTGGGCGGCCTTGAGGTAATTTTAGAGTAACTTTCATAAAAAAAATCATGCCAAGACTTACACTCGTGACGCACACACTTGAGAGAAACTCTTTGATTTTTCGAATTTAATGATAAGCATAGAAGAAATATCGACATAGCAAGTGATCACCAGACAATTACTTGCAACAAGTTCATTAAGTACATGTAGTGGTAATCAAAATGAAATTAAGCTAAAAAGAATGTCCAACGGTAGCTTACTTGGCAACACTAGGCTTAAGAGGCAGCAAATTCTTCACGAGGACCATGAACAACTCTGTCTTTTTCTTGAGAAGTGAAGTTATAAATTGTTTTCTTTCATCTTCGTTTGTTGGAGCTTTTTTGGGTTAGACAGTTTTATTAAAGTAAGTTGTCATCCTAAATAGGCAAGCCAACCATCATCAACTTTAATTCAAGAAAAAATAAAGCCTCGACATTCTATTTGGGGTGTAATTAAATTTGGTGACTGTATATATTAGTGCACCTTTTAGGAAGGTTGAATACCTTTATCTTCCACCCCTAATTTTGAGGAATTCACCGTATAAATTTACATCCTTTGTAACACCCAATTCATTCTGTGTAATCAAAATAAATATGTGATCAATCCATGACCAACATTGATGTCTTTACCAAAACATAAACAAATTGATTGCACAAAATTACATAAAACACATTGGTAGAAACTTTAAATTAACCTAACATTGAAAGATAAAAGGTAGTGTACCTCAGCGAAGATGTCGTTGAAATATATACAGAGTTAATTGAACTCAAATTGGGCAATTCAATAGAAAAAATCTGCAAATCTCATATTTAAGGGAACTCAAATTTGACAATAATCTAAGGTTATTTTCTAGTTACAATGAATGTGTCATTAAATGAAGTAAAAATGTGGGTCGCGCCAAAAACATTCTTTCCTTCCCTAATAGCTGGTCTTAGTGTCAAGTTCTCATTCTTAGGCTCCCTAACCTTCTTCCTCGACTGCATAACCATTACACCCCACGTTACAAAAATAAAACTACTTGTCATTTCATATTTCTAACAATAATAACATTAAAATTTTAATATTATAAAATTTTGCTAGCTTAATTGTTGACTAGAACAGTTCTACAAGGGACATCTTTACTGTGTTATGACAAGTTATTTTAGGTGTAAATGAGTCTAAACATTAATCTAACATCATTTCACCAAAGAACTTCAAGAAACGTAAATACTAAATAAATCCAATATAACCCCAGTTAACATGTAACAAAACACAAATATTTAACATATGTATTTAGTGTATTGGGGTGTAAACCTATAGCAGAGCCTAAATCAACCATATAGGGTTCACAAAATTATCTTCATGCCCAAATAATAATCAAGTATCTAAACAATCTTAGTTTTGCAAATAATGGAAAAAATAAAAAATCTTACCTACAATACCACATCTGATTTGGCAAGTATATGCAACAAATACCACATCTGATTTGGCAGCAAGTTATATGCCACAACTACAAAAAAATTATCAAAACATGAATCTTGACTTCAACCTGCTATCCCAACCATATTGCATCACAGACTAAAGGGACTTGCAAGTCTTATCATCCATGAAATCACACGATTTTATGGTATATGCCACAATACTAAAAAATTTGAACCAAAATCGTTAACAAGAAGCTCCTATCTAAAACAACATAAAATCAGACGAGCCTCGCACTGTGGCAAATCAGACAAACCTCGCACTGCTCTAAAACAATTTCGATTTTAGGATATAGAATTGGATGAACAATCTAATATAATTTATAGTACGCACTTGGTAGCTAAATCTGCTGGTAGAAAGAAACCCACCGATTAAAGGAATTTTTAATGGATTTGGGGGATGGAAGATGAAGAGGATGTGGGGGGGGGGGGGGGGGGGGGTGAATGGGAGAGGTTGAGAAGATTCCTTAGTTTAGAAGTAATTTGGGGGGAATCCTCCTAAAATGTTTTTTTGATAGAAATTAATTTGGTAGGGTAGATGGAATGTATTTGAAATGTTTTTTTTTGTGACAAAGTAGAATATTTGCTACTAATGAACATACATTAGTGGAAAATATTTTAAGTTTGCAACTAATTAAAATTTTGTGTTCCCGATAAATGCCTAATTCTTCTCACTTATCATTTAGTGGCAAAATTAGTGGCGATTTTAATTTGTTGCCACTAATGCATGATCTTTTAGTGGCAAACATAAAGTTTACAAAACAATATATGTTTTAGTGGTAATAAATGATTAATCACTAATAAAATTGCTACGAAATGATATTTTTCTTGTACTGAACCCAACGTCTGTAAGCGCAAATTCTGTCACGTGAAATGCTTCGATCAACATCAAGTACATTACATCAAACAGTAAAATTTAGTCTTTGTGGTTTACTTGACATAAACCATTCGGTAAATAAATGGAACAAAAAACACAAGAGAAAAAACCCTAAAGCCACATTATTTATAGTAGTACGCTTCAACTTAATCAACATGCATGACTTCTGTCTACATCAATTCCGTTAACTCAAAAAGTAAAGTTTATTGTGTGTATTTCACATGAAATATAACATGCAACAATAATACATCATCTCAACAAAATTTGGATTCACAATTTAAGTAACCATTTACATGATAAAGATGTGGAAGAAAAAAAAAGCATCTAATAAATAACAATGACGATTCGTAACACACAAAAAACCTAACATAACATATTCCTTGACCATCGTACAATGGGTACTGTAAACTTTAGGTGTTTGATCAGATACCTCAACACGAAAGAGAAACACAAACTCTAAGTCTACAGTAGAGTCACAATAGAGCACAACAATCAACGTAACTATGGTTACGACTACTTTAGATTTAAAACTCAGACCCCCGAAATGTATGGCACGATTTCTCCTTCAACGGTGACTGACAAACGACTATGATGTGCACATTGAAACCTGTTCAATATTGTCTTATGAGTCACGGGGTGAGAAAGCAAAGAGAAAAATATATACAAAATATTTCAGATTACGATTATCTTATTTACTAGAGATCGATTTTGGCACAAAACGAGGTGACAAAATCGAAAGAATTTTTTTCGCACGAATAGTGTACTAATAGATCGTGTAGTTTGATTTTGGCACTTGACTTAGCAGGGGTAAAATCGTCAAAATGATGGGATGATTTTTCCAAAATTTTAAAACATGAAACTGTTGTAAAATAAAGGAGCATAGAGAGAAGTATATAGAGAGAGGAAGAGTTCTCATTAATTGGTATGTTTAATCCTTCACAAGAGGGTCCTATTTATAGCTTCTTGGCTTTCACCACATCCATTGGATCAACAATGAGATGGATGGTAGAGATTAAATTCCATTAAATGCATCTCACCAAACAACCTATAGTAGCTTAGGTCTTCGGTGGTTGCACATTTAATGTATTCATATTCCAACACTAATTGGAGTGGACATCCACTTAAATAGGATAAATACATGATTTATAACACTCCCCCTTGGATGTACACCATATCCACCATTCAATGATTGTTGCCTCATTAAAACCTTACTAAGGAAAACCCAGTGGGAAAAAACCAAAGTGAAGAAAAAATAGTAGAACTTTTGTGATCATTGAATAGGTGTTGGACGCACTTAGTGTTGCCTCGTTAAAACCGTTAACTGGAAAACCCAATGGGAAAAAACCTAGTTAAAGGAAAAAGAGTACAACGCGCATATGTCCAAAACATCATGTTCTTAGATTCTCCCCCTGATCAAATGCTCCCCCTGAATGGATACTCCCCCTGATTATGATATTTGGTTGAGTCGATGCATATCAGTCTCATATATAATCGTTTGAAATGTTGCTTTAACATGGTGAATATATTTGATCCGCTGTTACTTCAATTTCATGTTTCTTCATAAGATCAACTTCCATAAGACATGGGTGAAGAGGGATAAACATGTCACTAATAGCATAACTCTTTCAAAATTTGTGTGTTGCATAACTCTTCTTCATAAGAAGTAGTAGGAACATATGCTGTTCGAAGCAAGTCATAAGTTCTTTGACTATTCCTTGTGAAAATACTAGAGATAACCTGCATCTACATAACTAACTGGACATAGATGGTTAGATAAAAATATCATATGATATGATTGATATTAGTCCCATGCTATGCAAGTCAATGATAATTATTTCTTGCCAAGATATTGACCGTAATTATAATATCCAATATCATGCATGGTGTTATATATATCAATATACTAATAACTTACAAGTATGGTACTTCTGGACCAAATACTATAATAAAATGCACATATGGTACTTCGGGACCAAATTTATTTTTGTCATCCTCTTTAGGATGATATGAATAATATAATATCCAAATATCGGAGACCACGTGTATACTAAAATTGTATGCTTAAAGCATTTGCAAGACTTTTCAATCCGTTTGACTAATGGATATCAGTTTAACATAAAATTTGCTTGATCTGCAGGCCGAGACAAAGACTTGTTACCACAAGGTCATTCATTTTGAATTTCTTGTTTGAATATTTTTTATTTTAATTGAGCTCTTCAAGAGCATATCCATTTAAGGATTTCATTTCAATTGAGATCTTTAGGAGCATATCCATTTAAGGATTTCATTTCAATTGAGCTCTTCAGGAGCATATCCATTAAAGATATTTTATAATGGCACATTTTTATATATGATTGTTTTCATACTCTTCCTTAGACAAATATTTACTAAGGCGGTTGTACCTAAATCCATTTGGATTGTCTGCTGTACAATGAACGTCTTACTACATTTGAGTGCGTATTCCTTATCTTTGCTTCAGACAAAGAAAATCCTTCTAGGATTTTTATATGTATTCTTTGTCTAAGTCCCGTATATATAAGCTGTTATAATATTCACGCACTACAAGAAAAATGATCATTTATGTTAGTCAAAAACTGACATAAATGACCATTTATGTCAGTTTTAGAATTTTTCAAAACTCACATATAAAGCCCTGACATAAATGTTCGTAAAACTGACATAAATAAGATCACATTTATCTCATTTTTTAAGAACACACATAAAAACTACGGTATTCACCATGTTTTTAATCACATTTTCACAAAAAACTGACATAAATAACATCACATTTATGTCAATTTTAGTAATTTTATGAGAGTTTTATCGAAACTGACATAAATGTTGATATAAAAATTTAAAAAAAAATATTACTCCATTAATAGACAACTATTATTTGAGGTTAAATCAACCCTTGTAAATAGATAATAAATAGTCGAACAACATTCAAATAGTCTAAATTTCATCAAACAAATTCACATATAACTTGAAATATACAATATTCATCAAAGAAAATAACATTGTGCCTCAAATAAACAAAGTGTCAATTTAAAAAAAAAAATGGACAGAGTCTCCTTTGTTTATTGGACTATCCACCCAAGGGGTAACAACCAATCCAACAAAATGTAAAATTGAAATAAATGGCAACCTAGTTATTTACGTGATAATATCCTAAAAATAGTGATGATACATCACAATATCCAAAAACTAGCATTGCGAATTACATCATAAGAATCACAATCCAAAATACTACTCAAGCTAGTACGTTGTCGAACGTAATACTCGATCAAATTTGTTCTCGACGCTATCCAACCCAGAATAAGTAACCCTGCAATCAAATATAATCAACATAGTTTTCATCAAAACACAGTCATCTCAACACATTGTCATTACAACGTAACAAAATACAATTACTCGGAAATACCTAATATATATAATCCGTGATGAACTCAATGAACTCCATTTGAACTTCATTTAGCTCATTCAACGTGTAGGTCACTTTACTGGACAATCTTCTCATCTAAAAAATTGAAGATAGAATTAAATTTATTATTACGGTATATAATAGTTAATAACTAAACAATATTTTATATAATAGGACAAAAAGAGAACATTGGTAACATACCTTTATTTCAATAGGTATGGAAGGATCCTCCATGAAGTACTTCATGAACTTCAACACAAAATATCCGCAATAAAGAGTACCATTTCCTTGCGTTGGGCACTAGTCAACACAAAACATTACTAGTGAACAAATAATAAAGAGTACAAGTCTAAAATATTTTTTATACAACACAAACAAGTGTAAAAACTATAATAATTTTGGGCAGAATTTCCTCTCTTTATAGGACTATCCACCCTATTCAAAAAATATAAAATACTAACAACAAAACTAATAGTTCATAACAACTATTAGTTGATGTTTATATTTGATGTTTATCAAATATCAACTAATAGTTCCTCTCTTTATATTTGATGTTTATCAAATATATATATATATATATATATATATATAGTATGCTATATATATATATATATATATATATAGCATACTATACAGCAACCTGAATAACCACGAGGAACTGATGATTCCTTGTCCTAGTATAAGCATCTTTACGATTGGGCTATTTTCATATGGACAGGTTCCTCATCCTCAAGCTATGATTTTTGTACATCACTTGTATTTTTTTTAACTTTGATGAAATATATATTTTTCAATCAGTGTTAATCTTTATTTTCATTAGGAACGTTTTGTGAGGGCGAGCGTTGCCCCAGGGATGAGCATTGCCCCATCATCCATCCAATCAAAGTTTCTTCCCATTCGCTTTCATTTCAGCGCGAGAGTAACTCTATGACGGTGAATTTGTTGAGCCCTGGGGGTGAGGTAGTTTTAATATTAAAGTTATTGTTGACAAATTAATTCAGATGATCACGTCTCTGACCATCGACTTTGTTGTTTTTGTAGATCCCAACTGTATTATCTACTAGCGTGTGGAATCTGATGGGGACTACTCATCCCGAGGGCTATTCAGCTAGCATATGTCCTTGGATATTTAAATTTCTTTTCACTAATCTTCCCTTGACATTTGGTCACTATTAACATTGTGACTTTATCAGTATATGCCTTTTATGTATGTATCCATCCGTGGTGTTATGGTTTCAACATCAACGAGTAGTTCTATACCATTTGCGGGCACTACTACCCCTATAGCGGAGGTAATTTCACTATTTCATTCATTGATTGTTGCTCACTTGGTTCATTTGTTTTGATTTTTATAATACTTATTGTTATTCAAAGGAGACCCTTGCTGAGAGAGGTATAAGCCAAGGGTTCTCATCTTTTATTAGAAGCCCCCTTGTTTCTATTTTCCAACTAGGGTGCATGTCTCTAGACTATATCTCTTGGGTAGGATTTATATCCCATGGGTGAGATTTCATATTGACAATAATCTTGTAGTTTAGGAGATAGATGCTTGGACATTTATGCATATTGCCTCGAAAAACCCTTCAGTAAGGCCATGGATTTATCGTCTTCCATCCGGCCAGGTAATCTCACATTTTATTCTATTATTTTAACTAACATAAAAATTAAGATATTATACATAATATTTATTCTTGATCTCTTGTATATTGACGCGATAATTTAATCACTACCCTTTATTCCTCACTCCACAGAGCCTACACCCAATTGAGTGTTGTCATCAGCTTCTTCTCTTGATCTCTATGATTGAATACGTATTTTGAAGTATGTGTGCCTCTTAAAATCACTCGTCTCTTTTTAAAATCTTGTTTTCATTTAAATTGAAAACGGACAATACCTGTACTGCTGAATAAGGGATTGAAGATTACATTCCAGCTGCTCTCTCTCTCTGTAAAAAACTATTCTCTCAATTGAGACTATGGGTTTTACAAAAGAAGTATTATTGACCCCAAGAAACATAGCTGAAGCATAAAGAGCGCCCATCACAACAAACGAATTTTGAGAGTTTTTCCTGCAGAATCATTTACAGTATACTGAATGATATTTTGTATACATCTATGTATGCAGCTGCGTTATTATAAAAAGATACATCATGTGTAATTACATCGAGACTATGCAAGTATATGCTTATTTCCTTTGGAGTATCAATAATAAGAGTATCCAAAATTTTGATCCGCCTTGAAGAGTAATAATCAATTACCTTAGATCCATCATCAATGATCAATTTAATCTGCTGGAATGCAAGGAGGGTGTCCCACAAAGCCATTGTCAGGACATTGAAGCATATGCGAAAAGCTTATAAAACACCTATTCTAGCCATTTTGGAACCTATTTCTGCTGAGAAACAACTCCCCAAACTTAAGTTCAAGCTTGATTGTGAGGTACCTATCAGCAATATCTCGGATAAAATCTGGATCTTCAGTAGATTTGGGGTAGATCTGAGGATTATTAAAGATTCTAAGCAGTCTTTGACTGTCTGTGTAGTGATAAGGCGATTATTACTTTTTTCTATGCTAAGTGCTCCAAAGAGGAGAGAGCTGATTTTGGGATTCTTTGGACCTATTATATGATTTCTATGCCAATTTTCTCATATGGTGATGGAGGATTTCAACATAGTGAGGAATATTGATTAAAAATGTGGTGGTGTCAGTGTAGATTTCCAGGCTGCAGATGATTTTAATGATGTCATCTCCAGAAATTCCTTATTTGATTAGTATATCCCAATGGTCTTGCAAGTAAGTCTTGCAATCATAGAGGATGGTTCTCATTTATACTTGATGTAAATTTATTTATTCCCTTTTGTTTGCTCATACTAAGCAAGGCAAAGAAGGTAGGAATGATGATGGTGGTGAACAAGATTTAAAGGCCACTCAATCTAAGGGATATGGAAGTAAGTAAATTGGCGATGAATCAGATGTCGAATCAGAGAAGAGTTCAAAGGATATGAGGTTTAACGTTACTAAAATTGAAGCTCCTAAGGATTATATGAAGCAAGTTTGTTGTGAGAATTTCACATATTTCTTTCGTGATAACAATAAAGAAAAGCTAGATCTTATATATTTACATCATCATGGGACCTTAACTAGTGTGTACGTTCAAAATGTTGAAGGCATTACTATCACCAATTTGTGAACACTAGGAAATTTACTTCGACAATTGACTACTATCTCTCCCAAGAACAAGACTTTTATTGATGCTCGCGATTTCCTTACTGCTATTAAAGACTGGGAAGATTTCTATAATTTCAAATTATAGTGGTTGAATGTCGTTGTTTGCAATATCATAACTTGATTGGTATATACTCTTTGTTTTAATTAATAGATTGATATGGCACATAATTTTATATTTAGATTTTTTATCAAGAAATTCACTCGAATTAAGATTATTTTTTCCCTTTGAACTCTGTATAAATGCATATACATTCAGTGGTTTCAAGGGGAGGTAAAATTGAGGTTGGTAATTCAGTATATATATATATACTGCTATATATATAAAGGTTGGCCAATTTTTTATGCGAAACCAAAATTGACAAGATCAACCAACATAAATAATGAACAAGTTGAATCTCAATGGCTTATAAGATTATTCATAAAGTTCAGAATTTATGAAAATCTTTCTATATTGGTGTTTAGGGACTTTCTTACCTGATCTAGCTATGAGGATTATTATCCCTGCTAGAATTATTATAGCTGTTCATAACTACTAGAAAGCATACCTATTATAGCAGTTCATAACTGCTAGAACTATTGTATAATCAATTGAGCATACCTCTTAAATAGTAATTCTCAGTAGTGTAATGATTAGAATTTGATTCATTATACAATAATGTTACTACTGACTTTATGTAATCTAATAAATTTAAGAGATTTGCAATTTTATTTTTTAGTCTAATTCATTAAAATTTTGGTTCGAAGCATGATGTTATTTCCACTTCAGGGTATAATTTTTCCAATGAGACCAGTATCCATCAAACAATTATCTGCAGTACCTTATCTGAGTGGAGGGATTTTTTCGGAGTGAGCTACCACTGCTCCATATAGTATTTGATGTAAAGTTTAAAATTATCGGTAGATCTGAAGATCGGTTTTATGTTAGCAGATGGTATTCAGCTATATTACTTTTATTCAGTTTTTGATATTGATCATCTTTTGGTGTTATTTGACACTTTGATTTATCATTTTTTTAAGGTGTTTAAAAAAAATGGTTTGTGGAATTGTAGTCAACATTTGAGAGTCTCTCATGCACTCATTTTCTCCCTCCCTCCCCGTTTCTCTTTAAACATATATGTATTTCCTTCTCATTTTTTAAAGTTTTTGTATAGGTATATTTGTCTAATGGTTTCTGGAACTGTTGTCAACATTTGAGAGTTACCGTGCATCGCACGGGCCACCACTAGTATGAATATATGTAGATGCATATATGCTTCATGGAGACCACTACAGGTTGGTCAAGTTGTTTAATTTCATATTTTTACTAATATGCTTAGCATAGGCTACACGAGCTAGGTTCACGCTTTCAAGCCAGAGCTAGTCTAACAACTACCGATTCTTCTCAAGCTCAGCTCAACTCTAGAATGATCTACAAAGCGCAATGTACGCACATTTAACGCAACGCGCTTCAACTTTTCTATAAGTAAGGGGAGGGTTCTTATAAGTAGATGCACAGGAAAAACATTGTTCCTACCTATCATTATAGGTTAAGAGCAGAAGATTCCTGGTGCAACAAAGGGAGATATATATGATATATATCATATATATCAGGTATAATCATATAATCGGTATTGATATATATATATATATAAGAAGAATTTTAGAGGGCGACTCCCACTGGAGGAGGGGCAGATGCTACTATATCCAATGCAAAAATATATAAAAAAGGAGTGCCCCCTTGAGCACCCTTATCATTAGACCCGCAGAGCCTTTTGAAGGTATATATATATAACGTTGATACATGTTATATAACACCTACTATATGATAAATTTACCTTAATACAACTCCACGATGCGTTATGCCTTTTCCCATCGATGTTCAATGTGTTAATCCCACTACATGTAAAGAGAATTCAAAGATGTGTATTAGGTAATGTTCAATAATAATGCACTCATCATGCATGTCAAACAAAATTAAAAATTATATTATACTCACGTAGTGATATACATCTTATCTTTGTCACTGGGTACCGTATTCAATGAATCCAACCAATAAATAGTTGTTGTGGACAAATCAATGACGATCAATACCCAATGGAACCTGTAAAACGAATTTTGTCAGAATTATATAGTCCATGATATTATAAAGATTTGTTTATTCGTGTGGAAAAAATTAATTTAACTACTTACATATCTTCGAGATTGTAAGGAATGAAACAAATCTGACTTTTTTTTGCATTCCCCAGCCTTTTTCCAATAAGTCGAGTTAAACCAAATTTTTTTGTACCATTGAAAGACTCAGGATTGAAGAATTGAAACTCTTCTCGGGAGCACTGAAACTTATCATACAAGAACCTGTAAAAGTAAGTAACTAAATTAGTCACTACGCATTTTAAATAACACGATTAAATCAAGTTATACCTCATGTATGCAATAATGCACGTTACATCTAAAGGCTTCAATGCACAAAAGTCTAACAAATCGTTCTTAAAAACATAGCATTGACCCTTATCTTCTTCAAACATCTCTTTCTCCAGTGGAATCGTTATTTGATTTGTCTTCATTATAAATAAATTATGGGTGAAGGCAGTTATCAAATCGCAATCAACATTCTTGTTTACTATATCACATCTACTTTCACCGAAGATATCCTTCTCTTTCTCATGGCCTGCTTTTTTCCTAACTTCCATTTCATTCTGCATTGAATCATGTGAAATGTCAGAAAGCAATGTCATTCATAGCACAAACACAAACTTATAGATAAACATAAGAACCAATGGTTTACCTCAAATCCCAACACTAACTCTTTGGGCCAAGCAACATATGACCCAATAGCCTCTTTCACAAAATACATTTCACTTGGAACAGGTATCGGGAGGATGGCACTAGACAAAATAACTTTAGAAATGGAAACCCGAACATTATTTTCTCCCAATGCTATATTATGAATTTTCTCGTTCGGTCCATTCCTATCGAATACGATCCCCTCAGCAACGATGTTAGTTTTATTGCCAATAGCCAACCTACATTCTCTAACCTAAATTACGAAAAATAATCACATAAAAATTTAGCAATGTGTTAAAATTGAGCAATTTATTGGCCTCAACCAAGTAAAACTACACAAAATTCAATACCCTACTAATCCAACCAAGTAAAACTACAAAGTTATCACCATCGAGAAATGTGATCCCATTACCTTTGAAGAAGACACTTGTTTCGTACTTTTATCACTAGTTATCGAAGAAGGTTTCTTACTTTTCACAGCAGCTACTGATTGAGGTAGTAACGTTTCACTATGTGTTACACCACTATCTGTGAACTATGCCAAAGAAACACAAAAACAAATTGCAATTACAACAAAAATCACAAAACCTTAATGGTATGCGTTTGTATAATTATCTGTCTCATTATACCTTTGAAGAAAGTGATTGTGTTGCAATTTTTCCACCCGAACTTGAACGCATATATGAAGCAACTTTCTCAGCTCGGGGTGCGGCTGTTGGGGCTGTGGCAACCGACACATTTCTTAACTTCAACTGGGCTTCCATATCTTTTAATCTTTTCTTCGCTTCTCTTAATTCAGATTCTAACTCGGTAATATGTCTCTTGGAACCACGCTTTGGAAGATTGAAGTACCTTATGGGAACAACTCCGAATCCCAACCCCCGAACACGGCCCGAGTGTTCGGGAGTACCCAATGTCATAGTAAGAACATCATTACTTCCTTCAGTGATTAAACTACCATCTTTAACTTGTCTTTTCAATTCAGCCTACAATGAAGTAGATTCAATCATTCAGAATGTCATCTAAATATTATCAAAATTACAAATCATACACTAAAAAACACCAAATAAAGGAACTCGTGTCGTAATTTATAAAAACTAACCATTTTATTCGCCACCTCTTTTAATGAATCATCTCCATATTCACCATTTTTCTTTTCACGGCCTTTCAACCATAAGAAAGCCCTGTCATCTTCATATTCCGAACCCATCTTCTTTTTCTGGTATCAATTGTAAAACAAAAAATCATATTATTAAAGAATAATTCAATGTTCAAGTTCAAACCATCACAAATCTAATGAAAATATTCAAACTAAAACATACCAAATCTTCAGCAAGACCGACGTAACCCTTCTTGCTCATACGATGATTGTATGTGACCTTGAATCGCTTTTCCCTTTGTGCCTCACTTGCAATCTTATAAATCAAAGCAAAAAATTAGAAAAGAATAACAAAAAGTACCACACAAATCTTCTACTTTTTTTTCAATTATACCTCAAATCCTTTGGTTAGCCTGCTGCAAACAAATTCAGTCCACACATCTGGACTAATGAATTTCTCGTATTTTGGAGGAGGATGTTTGAGAAGCTCGCGTTGGTGTCTCAATGGTCTAATCCAAAGTCTCGTGAGGTTTGTTTTGAACTCTCTCCAACTGCAACCCATAGAGGATAACACCATCCTCTTGCTGTTCGGATCAATATCAAATTTGATCTGAAAAAGAAAGATGTTGAATACATGTCTTAAAATCAGTGTAAAGATGTCTTAAAATCAGTGTAAATATGTTAGGTTTTGGATTTCAACACACTCGGATTGCTTGACAAAAATTGGAACAAATACGAACAGAATTTAAGAGTGATCTAAAATCAGCCATGGATACAACAAAAATGTATCAAACAATATTTTCTATATATAACAGCTATATATATATATATATATATACCTGTATTGCCTCCCACAAATCATTCTTCAATTTGATTGGCACTTTAGGCCAACTTGGATAAGTTATCGGCACAAAGCACTTCACCATCAAACCCCCATAACTTGATAATTCTTTTTTGCTAGTACTTATTGGCTGACCAAGATCATTATATAAAACTCTTATCCGTTCTTCACTCCTCTTTATTTTAGTCAATCGCTTTAGCTTCGTCGCACCTTTGCCTTTACTACTATATTGTGAAGGTTTCTCCACGAGTTCGAGATCAATGTCTTCCATTTCAAGTTAAAGCAATCAAACTGTTGAAACACAAAAAAGAGCAATAATATAAATTTCAGCAATACAAGTCGTAAATACTCAAACAATACAATTATTGAAATGTACCACAAATTAAAATTCACCATTTTATTCTAAGCACAATTGCCAAAATATTAAGCCGAAAATAATAATCCATAGTCTAGAACAAATTTCACATAGCCCATATTCCATACATTCAATTTCCAACAATCAACTGTAGTAGGTTCCACACAAAAAACTAAAAAGTTGGACAACTTCACCAAACAAGCTTACATTTTAAGAACCTATAACTAATAATAAAGAACAATTCAAACATTAAGCATCATAACATCGTCTAACACAATTATGTTGGCGTATTGTCTACCCATGTCCCCTCACAATCTTCACGCATATAAGTTTCGAAAGATTCCTCAACCACGTCGAAGGATTCAATAGTTGGCAAAACTGTAGTGCAAATATCATCCCCGAGACATCCATCATTGAGATCATCTTCATCATCTTTATCATAGTAATCCCTTTGAGGAGTTGACAATACAATTGAATATTTAGGATTCATTTGGTCCGGAACATAGAAAACTTGTTTCGCTTGAGAGACTAAGATGAAAGAATCGGATTTATGACCAACTCTATCAAGATCGACAGATGTAAAACCAAGCTCGTCTATGTTAATTCCATTTTTGTTGTCAACCCAATCACACTTGAATAAAGGAATCTGAATTGAAAAATAGTCAAGTATCCATATCTCCCTTATGACACTGTAGAAAATCATATCGGTATGAACAGGATTGTTGTCCTTTGCACTAGCTATCTGCAACGTCTTAGCAACTAGGCTCACTCCATTGTTTTGGGTTACTCGTGCATCATCGCGATCCTTTGTTAGGTAACGAACACCGTTAATGACATATCCGTGAACTTTGATGACGTCTCGACGAGGTCCATGAGCAATCCATTTTAAGTCATCTAAGATATTGTTGTTTGGGAGTTCTTCTTCGAGAGCAACCTATTAATATAAGAATTTTAGTTACTTACAAAACAAAATTCAAATTAACATATTAAAGTAAGGGGATATTTCGTCTTTATTCCCACTTTAGTTTTTAATATTAGACTTCACCAACTATTTAGTTTTACTTTACACTCTACCACTATTTTCCAGTGGTTGGTATTAGACTTCGAAATTATTTTTCACTAAGATTTGCAACTAATAAATAAAAAAATAGTGGCATTGTTTAAAAGAAAACTAAAAAATGGGTAAAGTCTTATGAAAATTAAAGTGGTGGTTAAGTCAACATGTCCCTAAATCATACCCTTTTACTTAACCAATGGATAAACGTGCGATTGTGTTCTTCTTCAAGCCACTTCTTATTTTTCCCTTTTCGAGGATGGGTTTCTTTCAAGCACTGTTCATGCTCTCTAACAAGGTATTAATGATTAACGCAACATTAGTTATTAATATATGAGATAAGTATGTGAGGAACTAACTTCAAATTAATGAGAAGTTAGGAAAGTCATACTCTATATAAGGTTGAACATCATTCGTGTTATGTAACACATGAAGATGTGCCTGCTCCAAGGACATGCGATCAACTTCAACGACATCTGAACCTCCTATCGGTTTATCATCATCCTTCCTCGCTGGAATTCCAATTGAATCTAATTCCGATAAGAACTCGGAACAAAACTCAATAGCTTCTTCTGCTATGTAACATTGAGCAATACAACCTTCTGGGCGATTACGATTTCTCACATAACCCTTTAATACTTTCATGTACCTAACACATTAAAAAGAAAACTAAATCAATACACTTATTTACTTATATTAATACATGATAGTAAAGTAAATTGACCTAACCTTTCAATTGGGTACATCCATCGAAAGAAAACAGGACCGTAAAGTTCGACCTCCCTCACAAGATGCACCATTAAATGCACGATAATGTCAAAGAAGGATGGTGGAAAGTATTTTTCCAGCAAACACAATGTGATTACAATTTCATTCTGAATTTCTTTTAGTTTTTGCAAGTCCACTACTTTGGCACAAAGGGCATTGAAGAAAAAACATACTCTCATGATCGCATATCTCACATGTTTTGGCAACACCGATCGAATTGCAATTGGAAGAAGTTGTTGCATTAGAATATGGCAATCATGAGACTTCAAGCCATACAATTTCAAATCTTCCATAGAGACATGGCTTCTAAAATTAGAAGAGTATCCATTCGGGACCTTAAGGTCATGCAAAGTTTGGCAGAACATTTTTTTTCCTCTCTCGATAACGTATAACATGCTGGCGGTAGGTATGTCCTTTTTTCATTAACCTGCGGTGCTAACTCACTTCTTAAGCCCATTTTTCCTGGAATATTAAGCAAGGTTCCAATGATACTATCACAGACATTCTTTTCAATGTGCATGACATCTAAGTTATGTCGAATAGGCAAATCCTTCCAATAAGGAAGTTCAAAAAATATCGATTTCTTCTTCCAAAAATTTTCAACCCTATTGTTACTAGGGCCACCTTTTTCAACCCCATCACCTACCCTCCTCGGTCTCTTACGCTTTAATGATTTCTTCAAATTAACCGCCCTCACCTTTTTTGCCTTCTTTCCCCATGCAGCCTTAAGTCTCCCAACTTTTATCAATATTTGTTCGCCGCTTAAAGGTTTAGGGGAGGCTTGGAACTCTTGCTCACCGTTAAAAGCCTTTTTCTGGCTTCGAAATGGATGGTTTTGTGGAAGGTATCTCCTATGTCCCATATAAACGCACTTGCCACAGTGTTGTAATCTGATGGAATACGTTTTTTCACTACATATTGGACAAGCATTATAGCCTTGAACAACACTTCCAGATAAATATCCATATGCTGGAAAATCATTAATTGTCCACAACAGTATTGCCCTCAAAGTAAAAGATTCTTGTCGAAAGGCGTCGTAGGCTTTAACTCCTTCATGCCACAATGCATTCAGATCTTCTATTAACGGAGCCAAATAAACATCTATATTATTCCCCGGTTGTTTTGGACCCGATATCAACGTAGTCAACATTGTAAACTTTCTTTTCATACATAATTCCGGTTCAAAGTTATATGTGTTCAACATGACCGGCCAACAACTGTACCTACTACTAAGGGAACTATGAGGATTAATTCCGTCCGTTGATAGTGCTAATCGAAGATTTCTTGGTTCTGCTGAAAAATCGGGCCACTTTTCATCAACTAATTTCCAAGTTGGTGAGTCTGCTGGGTGACGCAACAAACCATCAACAATTCTATCATCTGCATGCCATGTCAGAGACTTTGCGGTCTCTTTAGATTGAAACCACCTTTTGAATCTCGGAATGGGTGAAAAGTACCATAACACTTTCGCAGGAACACCTTGTTTCCCCTCATCCCTTTTTTGTTCTTTCAAATTCTTCTTCTGTTTGAACCTGGATGTTCCACAAGTGGGGCATTCAACAGCTTCTTTATACTCTTTTCTATAGAGTATACAGTCATTAGGGCATCCGTGTATCTTTTGAAAGTCCATTCCGAATACCGATAAGCAACATTTTGCCTCATTACTGGATGAAGGCAATACATTGTTATCCGGAAGCATGTCGGTAATGATTGAGAGCATATTTGAAAAGCATTTATCGGACATCCCACTCTTCGCTTTAAGATTGAATAGATTGACGATAGCGGATAACTTTGTATACTTTTTACATCTTTCATACAATGGCTTCTCCTCATCTAAAAGCAACTTCTGAAAAATTTCTGCATTTCCTGTGAAGTCTTCTTTTATAGCCTCCACCATGTCAATCAACTCTTCAACATCCTCCATGGTATCCATATTAAGATCGTCACAGATAGGATCACCCATATTAACATCCGACAGTGTTTCACGATAATCCTCCTCTCCGTGCCATTTCCATACAGTATAATTCGGATCGATACCCGAACTATAAAAATGTTGTCTGATTTCTTTAACACCCATTTTTAATCTATTTTCACATTGATTACAAGGGCATCGTATGAAGTTCTCATCCAAGGAGGCGTTTTGAGAAACCCTAAGAAAATTATCAACACCTTTTATGTATTCTTTTGATAATCTGTCCTTGCTCATCCAAGACCTGTCCATTCTGGCCTGAGTATGTAAACCACCACGAGTGAGATATAAGCAATAAAAGATATATAATTGTTAAAAATAATGCAATATTATACAACACAATATATTCACACCATTAGAAAATATCGTAGAAAGTATAATATCCCTCTAAAACTATCACAAAAAATACCAAAGACACCAACACATAATAGTAATAAGGCTCAATCAACCATAACTAACCAACTCAAGAACACTAACACACCACCCAAACACTATACAACCAAAACCAATTTTAAACATTGAAGAACTTCAATTCACAAAATTATTATACATATTATACTATAATGTTATATATAATATGTATAACAACAATTGTTATACATATTATACATGACAACAACAACCATTAGCGATTATATACCTATAATATAATGAAGTAATTAATAAAAGCACATAGTATAAGCATGGGACAGGCAATGTTAAAAATTAATAAAAGCACACAAGTGAGGCATTAGCGAGTATATGATATACATACTAAAACAAGACAATGAAACTTCAAAAGCAAACTAGCATATCATAACGCACCCCAGGATTGATCAAGATAATGATCCAAAAAAGAAACAAATAGGATAATGGAAGATCAAAAAGCATACCTAACAAATTCATAATCAAGAAATCACATGTCAAGATGCCTTAATTATAAACCAATACTCTCTTTCACTAAGAGCTACTAGTTTTCTACTAACCACTTATATGCAACTGATGGAGATATTGAAGATAAAACAGGTCTCCCTAAAATTAAAGAATTACAAATGTTTTCCCATAGAATTGGAAGGAAGATTCATAGATACAACGAGATAAACGAGGCAGTGCTTAAAGATGTGAAGTCTCAGGCTCAGATTAAAGAACTGAATCCAGTCAACAATCCTAAGATGCAAGATTCCCTTTATAGAAAAGTCACTAGATCTAGATCTAAAGTTAACTGGTATCTAGATCGACCAAGGTCATTGAAAGGAGAATCCTTCTATGAGGTAACGTTTTGAGCTAAATTATTCCAGTCATTTACTGGGTTCTAGATCCATATAATAGGTTTATTCTATTGTGGTGCTGTCACCGTTGAAGCGATCTCCACCTTGGAAAACCAGTAAACCATGAAGGCTACACCGAAAACATCACCGTTTTAGAGGGTTCAGCAGCGCTTGGGACTGTTTTGGTTGCAGATGATATTCAGTTGACTGAAGTATTGGGTGGGTCATCAAAGGGCATATGTAAGGTGTAAAAAAAACTTTCTTTCACTAAAATCACTACACATCTTTTTCATTAAAACATTTCTATTGGGTATGCTGATATAAAACCCCATCTATTTTACTCTGTTTTTCGCTTTCAATCATTTTGTTGGTTTACTTATTTTTTCCTTCTAAATATTTGTATTGTTAGTTATTTCTACTGTAACTGTTTTACATTCAGCAATAGTTCTTAAATAAGGTTAGTTCTGGGGAGAATATTTCCCCAGAGATGGCCAAGGGGTTTGGGATATGTTCGTTGGCGGTATTGAAAGGGTTGGATTGGTTTGATTTATAGGAGTAGGTTGGGGGTTTGATCGAGTAAATTGTTTGTGGATTATGCACTTACGCAATTGTCAGGTCAGGTTTCTCATGTACTAGTTTCGCTTATATATGCCCAGGATGCCAACTTTTTTGTAGGATGGGGACATCAAGCTTCGCTTATATATGCTCAGGATGATATGTTTTTTTTCTTCATTTCATAAGTTTATAGCCATATATGGTCATCGTAGTCGTAATCAAGACTATTATATGCAGGGTACCATGATGATGGCTGCCTGACCTTCCCAAGCCATTTTGGCGCTACACAGTTACAGTATACTTGCTGCTGCCCTGCCTTATGTTAGACAATCATACCTGCTGCCCTGATTTATGTCACGCACAAGCATACATGTTGCTGCTGTTCCAGTTGCGCGTATTAGTTCATTTACATAATGCGGGGGTCTTTAATCCAATGCAGTGGTGGGGATTGAGAGTTAATGGTGGTGTAGATTCTTCTTCAAGTCGTACATTTCGTTTTTTTATTGTGTGGAATTATTCAGACGACATAATAAATTAACATTCATACATGAGAATATGATGTCATGTAGATTTTTGGTCTTACTTTAAGCTTCAAATATATTTTTGGTTTATTTTACTTTCTTTCAAATGCTAAATTTTATGGTTCTCCAACACACATATGAAGTCTGATACTTCTCTCATAGTGTACACACCCTCATTTTTTCAGATACTAAAGGTCTTCAACGACGTGGAATCCATAAGCACGTGGAGATCTCTAGGTAAGTTAAAAATTGTTCTTGATACGTTTTATCACTTTCTTGAAAACTGCCATTTAGTTTTAATGTAGTATTTAAGGTCTATTATTTCAATTGTGCAGGTCTGTTACTTCTATTATTTCAATTGTGCACACTTAACTAAGTCTAATTGTAGTCTAATTCAATTAGAACTACAAATATGCACAATTAGAATTAGAATTAATAATGCACACTTGACTAAGTCTAATTCTAGACTTAGAATTAAAATTATAGTTAGAATTAGAATTAGAATAAGAATTAGAATTGTAGTTACTTTTAACTCTAATTGTAGTTACTTTTAATTGTTCAATTGTTCAATTGTGCACTCACAGCGCAATCGTGGAGCATAGGCAAGCACAGGCAACCAGCGCAATCGCAGCAACAAACTATGATTATCGATTAGGTTGCGATTGTTCTTTAGTCCTCCGCATCAAATGATCTTGGTGATCTCACGGCACTCTCAAGGATGTAAGCATAAGCATTCAAGATGCAGCGCTTTATCTAGAAATGAACGAGGATGATGCTACAAACTGTGTTGCCACAGGGTTCAATTGTGGACCCCACTAAGCAGGATATTATAACCGAGCAGAAGTTAAACCCTACCAAATTGCAGCGTTTCACATGGTAAAAACTTCACAATTGAATCACCTTTAACAGGATAAGTGCATTAAACTAAATGGTATCTCCCTCCCTCCTTCCCTCAGACATCTATCTCAATCTTTCTTTTTATTTAACTATAACTATATAAATATAAAACTTTTTCGCATCTGTTCAGTTCAAATCTGAATGTCACTTTTCAATTCAATTAGTGAGGCACCCACGTCAAAACCACCATTCTTTTATATGTTAGTACATGCATTGATTATCTATATATTGTGTTAGACTTCAAACATGACATGAATAATCGATTTTCAATAAGCTAAGATTTGTACGCATCATGTTTGCATCTAGATTTTCTTCTGTCTTGGTTACAATCCAGTAATGTAGTTTCGATTCTAGAACATTTCAAAGCTCCCAAAGAGAGTAAAAATAGCACAAAATGAAACTAAAAATTGGACATATCTTTAAAAAATTCCACGGTATCTAAATAAAAGAAAACACATAGCCCAAAAGACGTGTTAATTGAATCACACTAATTCTCAGGGGGAAAAAAAATATTAATTTAAGCATTTCTCAAAACATGACCAATAAATGTAAATGTGAGACAAATTGAAAGTGAAATAAAAAAGAAATCAAGAGAACATAGAATGTCAGATAAGCCTTCTCTCACACTAGATTATGGCCTTCTATCCAAGAAGAATTAATGACACGAGTTATGATCCAACAACTATCTTTAGATTCAAGAAATATAAGAACAAATTATCTTACTCTTCAGTTGATAGCTTACTGTCTTTAGATTCACAAAATATAAGATAAATTAATGACGCATAGATTGATTTGCATCGAGTTTTTGTGAGTCTACACGCTTACGTTCAGTTTGTAGCTCGACTCATAGCTCTAAGTGTTATGATATTTAGCTGCCATCTACTTGTGACTCATGCATGACGTAGGTCCATCGGGGTGAATTAGTTAAACATCATTCTCATTTGCTTTCATTATATTGACTCTTTAACATGTGAAGGGTCGAGATTCCTCTACGTTTGATCCATATTACAATGTGGTTATGCATTTGAAATGTGAAAATATTATATTGGTGCAATTTTTACAATTAAAATGTATGCATTAAGTGTACATGGTTTGGATGTAACACAGGTAACGCTTGATGAGATTTCCCTGTGTTGATTTCATAAACTTTCTATTGGACTTTCAAGAAGACTATTACAGTACATCCTTTATACCATAGACTTATGATGACACAATAAACTACATTCATAGTTCTTAGTTTGTTAATGTCCATTAATACATTGCCATTAAAGTTTTAACGTAAGTTCATGTTTATTACTAATTTCCATTGCAATACGTTCTTTTAAAAAACTAATAAATGTTTACTAAGGTTTTGTCATTTTTGTTCTGTTTTGTGAATGATATCATAGATCAGTTGCATCACTATAATCTTTGAAAATCTATGTTTACGTATTCTTTTTATGTTACATTGGTGGGATAATTCCAGATCTATATCAACTGTTTTTGAATATGTGAATTGGTTTCTTTCACTTGTTCAATATTCTACAATGTCATATAGGTATGATTCCTTCTGAGATGCAAGATGACAATAATAATATTCCAAATCAGAAACCTCTTAATGGATTAACCTACAGAGTTGAGTTGTACTATGAGCCTGACTATATCGAGTAAACACAAAGTCACCAAGTTGCAATCGGTTTCTTAATTACAAGCCTATGCACAGTCTCAAAGTGAACTCTAAAAGTCCCCACACTAATACCAGGTGTACTCAATAGGCGAAAACAAGAAAGATTAACGCACAAGGGAAATGCATCTAAGTCTGACTATATAAAGTGAACACAAAGTCGCAAAGTTACAACCAATTTCTTTATTACAAGCATATGCACAGACTCAAAGGGACATTTAAAACTCCCACACACTAGTATCACATGTACTCAACACGTGAAAGCAAGAAAAAATAATGCACGATATACTTTTTTTATTCAAATGTTGATTAAAAAAGCAAGAAAATCAAAACATAAGCAATAAACTAAAACATATATAGTCCTTTGAAGTCTCTGTTTGTAGTATGGGGCTTCCATCTTTTCTAAAAAATGAAAAATTAGATGGTTCTAGGTAATTCAAAATAATATTTTTAAATTATGTTGAAGTCAATTCAGTATTTATTGCAACACAGAACACATGAGAAAGAACAATGACTTTAAAAACACACTTGCCACTTTTGGGCTATAAAAATTGACAATTTTAAAAAGGAGAAAGAAAGATATGTCTGTAGAAATTCATTACATCTCGTGTGGAGGAGCTGAGATTTTTTTAACTAAGGTCTTGTTAGGTTCTGTATTCAGTTACTAGCTTTCGGAATTTGGAAGTGCTGGAAAAAAAACAATACACTCCTTCCTTTTTAATTTAGGAATATCACATTGCTTCTTAGTACGTCTCATATTTAGAGAAGTATGTTCAAAATCAATGTACCAAATTCCAAATTAGTTAGATAGTTTAAATTTTGACCAATGATTACATTAATAATAGTATTCATTAAAAATATTAACTTTCAAATTACCACTCTCGGTTTGAGACAGTGTATTTCGTATCTCGGTTCCTTCTAATTCATGAGAATTTGGACGTTCAAATTCAAACATAAGTTGCGAATTGGTAACTTAGAATTCAATGAACAAAGATAAAGATAATTTATCATAAAAAAATTGGGGGCTCATGTGTTCAAGTAACAAATGGCTCAACTGGAAGAAGGTTCACGATAGCCTTAATTGGCAACTGAGCTACAATTCCATGCTTGAACATGTGAATGTAATCTTTTTGAGTTTTATTGACCTACCATTCTACCAATGCACAGTTGCATGTACTATTGTGTTTTTTATGATGGTTTTCCTATCAAAAGAAAAACAATTGAATCGAATTTAGGTAGTAGAGGGGTTTATTATAGAAAGAAAAAGAATTAAAATGAAGAAGGTGGTAGAGGATTAACTCATGGAACTTATCTTTCGAAGCATGATCCATGTCGCTAACATTAATGATGGTGGGAGGGTGAAGACATTTAGAGTTCATGACATAATGCGAGAATTGACTGTGACGACATCAGACTAAGAGAAATTTGTGCACAACATATGATGGTAGAAAGTTAAGGTTAGAATGGAAATACCAGCGCCTAGTCTACAACAGAGGTGAAAGCTTCCGATTATGCCGGACTATGTCACACTATCTTTGCTCTTTCTTCATATTTGAAACAAATTCATGCTCGTCATTCTCTGAGAGACATATCATCAAATTTTAAGTTACTAAGGTCCTTGACCTATCGGGGGTGTCTATTAAAATAATACTTGACACGTTGGTTGGGCTATTTAATTGATGTACTTAAACTTACGGGAAACCAAGGTTAATAATCTTCCCAAGTCAGTGGAGAGTCTAAGAAACCTACAAATACCTGGATATCAAGAACACTAGTGTGGAGGAGCTACCAAGTTGGATATCTAACGTGCCACATTTAAGACATTTCTTTTTTTACCGTAATAAAAATAAGGGCACCGAAACATCAAGTTTCTAATGTCGCAGACAGGGGAATAGGGAAAATACGAAGATTACAAACTCTATTATGCTTTGAAGCTGAAGAACTAATCCAAAAAGTTGGAAATTTCTAAGTTAATATAGTTTTGTTAATTAGATAGTGATTATTCAAGCTCCATCAAGATTAAATTCTAAATTATACTAATGATGCTTAAATACATATAATAAATGTTGAAGTTACAAGCATACAGAGGAGTGCTTCTATTCACATCATTAATTCCAAAATAATAGGTCACAAAAACTCATTTTAACCAAGACATCATAAAACTCAATTCCTCCCACAATTTCATTGTAAAACATGTATATATAGGGAGATGACCATATGTCCATTTTAATTGAATAAATAAGTACAAGAAACAAATACATAAACTTATTGTCCACATTACAATATTTAAGTTCTTTTCGTAAAAGAAACATTGTTATCCGTTTATATTTTCTCATGTGAATTTGACAAGAAAAATATTATACCTTAGTACCAGTTGATCACAAAAAATGGAAGGATACGTTTTTATTTACCCGACGAAGAAAAATTGAAAGCACAGAATGAGAGTTTCACTTAAATTATTTAGTCTTCGATTTCTCCAAGTCTCTTGAGACCTACATGAGTAAAGCCTAGTGATGTGCGAGCCGATTTGGCTCCACTGAGGGTCTGGTTTGAGGTTCGTTAAGATGGGAACCTAAGGTATCGATTAGAACAACCACCTTTGGAGGAAAGATATAGGCAGCCTAGATCTACTCAAATCTCATGCCTCATCGTAGCCTACGAAGTAATGGTCCAACGGCAAGAGGAGATAGCTAGACTTTAGGTTGAAGAAAATTCTTACCTCCAACGATGACTAGATGAGATGGAGATAGAATTTTTCCAGAACCAAAAGTTCTAACCTTGGACTCCTAGACCTTAGGCGAGCAAGACTCGCAATCTATAGTGACCATATATAAATCTATATTTATGCGTAATCAAAGGCTTCAAACTTGTGATGCGTAAGGTAAACATATATAAATCTATAGTGACCATCAATGAATATGGTAAAAATCTTAACCAAAATTCAACTACTAAGCACTAAATGAATTGACCCTACATTTCTAAACATCTAAAAATTATACATTAAGCATAACATTTTGCATTACGTCAAAAACTAGATATTTTACATTTAACTTAAATATTTTAAGTCAACCGGGACAATTAATGTTTAATCGCTAGGAGCTAAGTATATTTTACATTTAGTCCACCTTATTTTTTTAATTTTGCAAAAACTCCCCTATTTACTTTTTTTGATAATTATTTCATAAAGTTTAGGATAAGATAAAAAAAAAGTTTGTAACTGTTTTATGCAGCGAGGGATCTTTTGGAACAAAATAAAAAAGTTTGGACTATATATTAATTATAAAATTGTCGAGGGACTATTCTTCGAATGACCCTAGTTTTTTTTGCAACAAGTCATTAACAAAAATTATTAAACATTGAACATATAAACTGAAAAGCAAATAAAATTACGCTTGAAACTAATGTCACTCAACTATTTCTTTAATGTGTATTTTTTTTTTTAAAATGACAATATATAAACTGAATTTATAATAGACACAATTCATTAAAGAGTATTAGCGCTAATAGTTGTAACAAATCTAAACAAATAAAGGCTTGAACAATGCTTGGCACAAACATAACTATTTACTAATGTAAAAAAAGTTGGTAAAGCAACGTACCCAAATCGCATATACAAACACAATAAAACAGGAGCAGAGGGAGGGCGTCCCAGCTGCAAAGTCTGATAAAAGACACAATAAAAAGCAAGATAAATCAACTAGGTTTTCAAACAAAAATATTACAAACACATATACAAAAATTAAGAACAAATCGCATATACATAAATCACACACAAATCAAGAAACCACACGCAAACGTATCAAGAACAAATCGCATATATACAACACATATCCACAAACCCTTGCAAATCCATATTAGGGTTTTTTGTACCTGATTGATTGAATCTCGCCGGCGCCGGAGGTGATGAGATGTGAGAGAGCTGCGCGAGCGAGCCAGAGAGAGAGAGAGAGAGGGAGAGTCGGCGTGGGACCCAGAGAGGGGGAGCCGGCGTGCGACTACGAGAGAGAGAGAGAGGGATGCGGTAGACGTACGAGAGAGAGAGAGGGACGCGGTAGATCTTTTGAGGAATTTGAGGCTCCAAAATTTGGAGCGGGGAATGAAAAAAAAAAGCCCCGCTTTTTTTTCCGTTTATCTCAGTTTTTACTCTAAAAGGGAAAATAACTAATATGTATTTGTGTCATCTATATATAAATATGAGATAAATAATTTATTTTTTATGTCAATTTTATTTAAATTGAAATAAAAATTTACTTTCAAAGTAAAATTGACATAAATGAATATTATTTATGTCAATTTACATTTTGCTGACATAACGTTCATTTTTAAACTGACATAAATGATATTTTTTCTTGTAGTGACGAGTCTCGCATAATATAAAAATAAAATAAAAACTGCTATGTTAGTAAGATATCTGAAAGTACTTACGACCGAAACGGGATGGTATGTTCTTATATAATCAAATTTGTTCCTTCAGGAAACCTTGTGCCATAAATTATGCACTTTTGGTGAGTTTTAACACTTCACATTCTTATAAATACCGATTCGTAACCTTCAGGGTTAACATATTTTGGAATTTCTACTATAAGTTCAAATATACCACGTATATCAAGAGACTCGAATTATGCAATCATGGCATTTTCACAATTGGGCCAATATATTATTTGTCGATATTCATTCATAGTACGTGGATTTTTAGTATCATTGCCATTTTTGTGTAGCTATAGCATATTATATCATCGATGATCATCTTTGTTTATCCCACTTTTCTCTTGTATATCTATAAAAGATAAAGATGTCATTTAATATTTGGTACCTTTGCCAACTTCAAGGGCTTTATAGTCACTTCAGGGACTTGTGTCTTTTCATATATAATAACCTCTTCTAGAGTTTTTGAGAAAGCGGATGTTATGTTCATAACCTCTTCTAGAGCGTTATGTATAACCTCTTCTAGAGTGTTATTTGGGCATGTTTTTATTTAATATCCATTTCCTGGGAGTCAAATCACTACAAGAATTTGCACCATTAGCAACATACAAATTATGTTGCTAAAGTTAAAAATATGTTGCTAAAAGCTTTTGGCAACATATTTTGCTATGTTGCCAGCTTGTTGCCCATTGCTTGTCTAGGAAACCCTTTGGCAACACAGCAGATATGTGTTGCTGAATGTATACTTTGGGCAACACGCAATTGTGTTGCCAAAAGTATTTTATAATTTGTCAAATTTATAATAAAAAATATTATTTGTGTTGCCAAAAGTCACTCAACAGCAACAAAAATAATTGTGTTGCCAAAAGTTATACATTTTGGCAACATGAGAGTTGTGTTGCCAAAAGGCTATACATTTGACAACACAAGTCTTGTGTTGCCAAAAGTCACTCAACAACAACAAAAATAATTGTGTTGCCAAAGGTATAACTTTTGGCAACATAAGAGTTGTGTTGCAAAAAGGGTATACCTTTGGCAACACAGGTCTTGTGTTGCCAAAAGCTATACCTTTGGCAACACCAGAGCTAGGTTGCTAAAAGAATAGCCTTTTGGCAACCCAGGTCTTGTGTTGACAAAAGCTATACCTTTGGCAACACAAGAGTTGGGTTGCCAAAAGTTATCTTTTCGCAACCAAATATTTGTTGCCATATCCAAAGTGATAGATGTAGATAATAACTTTCGGCGACAAAAAATTGTGTTGCCAAAAGTACTAGATTTTTATTTATCACCTATTATTTTTTTCGCAATTGAAAACATTTTTAAAATTGCACTTTTTTCATCAAACATACAACCTTATAATCCAAAATAACATTGCAAATTTGTCATACAATCATAAGTAATACAAAATTCCACAATTTTCAACCAAATCTCACAAATATGAATTACAAAATAATATTTCATCACAATCCAAGTATCAAAATACAAAATAAATGCGTCCCAAATACGAACATAACAAATCCCAACACATCAAAAGATGTTAAAAAAAGTCCACGCAAACTAAAACGACGGCGACAATATGGCTCCCCTACACATAAGAAACCCCAGCTCCAAGCCACCACGAACATATTAACTCCAAGCAAAATCCATCATCAACCTGCACAAAATACAAAAATAAATGACTACATGAGTTTTTATAACTTCAAATGCATGTATGTTTGACTTAATCAATTTAAACCACTCTTTAATTTCAGAAAATTTCGGCAGAGTTTCCTTTGTTTATTCATGAAATCCACCCTGTTTTTAACATTAAAATAAATCCAACAGCAAAAAACACCGCTAAACCACCATTAAATCCCTTTCACCGATTTAATATCTAAAAATAGTATCCGAGTAGCTACATAAACTTAAATAAGTATCCGAGTAGCTACATAAACTTAAATAAGTATCCGAGTAGCTACGTACCTCGATCCTCCGTATCCATTGACTTTTCCATGTGTCGCAAATCCATTTTTATTCTACACAAAATACAAAATAAATTATAATCTATTTGACTTCAAAAGATAATAATAATTTATAACTATTATAGTTATACATAAATAGTTAGCTATAACTGTTATAGAAACAGTTATAATAGTTTTTATATATATAAACTATTTATATATTTATCTATATAAACAGTTGTTCATATTTTTTTTCATATATAAATATACTATATATATATATATATACTATTATATATAGTGTCATATATAGTATATATATATATATATATACACTCAGGACATATATATAAACACACTCAGGACATATACACTCAGGACATATTAGTATATATGTATATATACACTCAGGACATATATATAAACACACTCAGGACATATTAGTATATATATATATATATATACATACTGTTATGTATATATATATACTAACAGGTGTATATATATATATATACATACTGTTACTGTTATGTATATATACATATATATACATATATATATATATGTATATATATATGTATATATATATATATATATATTTATACATACTGTTATACTATGTATATATACATATATATATGTATGTACTGTTATACTATGTATATATACATATATATACATATATATATATATATATATATATATGTATATATATGTATATATATATATGTATACATACTGTTATACATACTGTTACTGTTATGTATATATACATATATATATATAATGTATATACTGTTACTGTTATGTATATATACATATATATATATATATATATATATACTATGTATATATACATATATATATATACATATATATACATATATATATATATATATATGTATATATACATATATATACATATATATATATGTATATATACATAGTATAACAGTATGTATATATACTGTTATACTATTATGTATGTACTGTTATATATGTATGTACTGTTATGTATATATACATATATATACATATATATATATGTATATATACATAGTATAACATTATATATAGGTGTACTAACAGGTGTATATATATATATATATGTATATATATATATATATACATAACAATATATATAGGTCTGTTATACATATATATACTGTATAACAGGTGTATATACTGTATATATACATATAACAGGTGTATATATACTGTATAACAGGTGTATATACTGTAAATATACTAACAGTATGTATATATATATATTGTTGTGTACATATGTATAACAGGTATATATATACTGTATAACAGGTGTATATAATGTATATATACTAACAGTATGTATATATATATATATATACTGTTATGTATATATGTATAACATACCTATATATACTGTTATATACACATATATATACTGTTATGTATATATAGGTGTACTAACAGGTATATACATAACAGTATATATAGGTGTATGTAACAGTATATATAGGTGTACTAACAGGTGTATATATATATATGTATATATATATACATAACATTATATATATATACATAACAGTATGTACTGTTATGTATATGTATATATAGGTATATATATGTATATGTATATGTATATGTATATGTATATATATATATATATACATATATATATATATACATATATATATATATATATATACACCTGTTATGTATGTATATATATATATATACATATATATATATACACCGGTTATGTATGTATATATATATATACATATATGTATATATATATGTATATATATATATACATATATGTATACATATATATATATATGTATACATATATGTATATATATACATATATGTATACATATATATATATATATATATATATGTATACATATATGTATATATATATATATACATACATAACCGGTGTATATATATATATATATATATGTATATATATATATACATAACAGTATATATATGTACATAACAGTTTTTATGCTTAAGTCTTACACTCAAACCGGGAGCCGCGGGACTACGCGGTTGATTCCTAGGGGTCACACTGGTCCTGTGCGAGGCGTTGGTGACTCTTACGGGGCCGTTATGTGTTTGTTTTACGCTTTAACCCTTGGATGTCATGTTTTTATTCAAAAGTATCACTTTTGGCAAATTTACGTCGTACACTCAAACCGGGAGCTCCGTGACTACGCGGTCGGTTCCAACGAGTGACATTGGTCCCGCGCGAGCTGTTCGTGACTCTTACGCGACCGTTCTGTGTTTGTTTTACATTTTCACCCTTCGATGGCATGTTTTTATGATTAAGTCTAATTTTTTACAAATTTAGATCGTACACTCAAACCGGGAGCCCCGTGACTACGCGGTCGGTTCCTACGAGTCACATTGGTCCCGTCCGAGGTGTTTGTGACTCTCACGGGGCCGTTTTGTTGCTGTTTTACGTTTTCACCCTTCGATGGCATGTTTTTATGATTAAGTCTAACTTTCTGAAAATTTAGGTCGTACACTCAAACCGTGATCCCCGTGACTACGCGGTCGGTTCCTACGAGTCACATTGGTCCCGTGCGAGGTGTTCGGGACTCTCACGGGACCATTTTGTTGCTGTTTTACATTTTCACACTTCGATGGCAAGTTTTTATGGTTAAGTCTAATTTTTTGCAAATTTACATCGTACACTCAAACTGGGACCCCCGTGAATACACGGTCGGTTCCTACGAGTCACATTGGTCCCGTGCGAGATGTTCGTGACTCTCACGAGACCTTTTCGTTGCTGTTTTACGTTTTCACCCTTCGATGGCAAGTTTTTATGCCTGAGTCTAATTTCTTATAAATTTACGCCTTACACTCAAATCGGGAGCCCCGTGACTACGCGATCCGTACCTATGAGTCACACTGGTCCCGTGCGAGGTGTTCGTGACTCTTACGGGACCGTTCTGTGTTTGTTTTACATTTTCACCCTTTGTGGCATATTTTTATGATTAAGTCTAATTTTTTGAAAATTTAGGTCGTACACTCAAACCGGGAGCCCCGTGACTACGCGGTCGGTCCCTACGAGTCACATTGGTCCCGTCCGAGGTGTTCTTTACTCTCACGGGACCGTTTTGTTGCTATTTTATGTTTTCACCCTTCGATGGCATGTTTTTACGGTTAAGTCAAATTTTTTGAAAATTTAGGTTGTACACTCAAACCGGGAGCCCCGTGACTACGCGGTCGGTACCTACGAGTCACATTGGTCCAGTGCGAGGTGTTTCTGACTCTCACGGGACCGTTTTGTCGCTGGTTTACGTTTTCACCCTTCGATGGCAAGTTTTTATGGTTAAGTCTAATTTTCTGCAAATTTAGGTCGTACACTCAAACCGGGAGCCTCGTGACAACGCGGTCGGTTCCTACGAGTCACATTGGTCCCGTGCGAGGTGTTCGTGACTCTCACGGGACCGTTTTGTTGTTATTTTACGTTTTCACACTTCGATGGCATGTTTTTATGATTAAGTCTAATTTTTTGAAAATTTAGGTCGTACACTCAAACCGTGAGCCCCGTGACTACGCGGTCGGTTCCTACGAGTCACATTGGTCCCGTGCGAGGTGTTCGTGACTCTCACGGGACCGTTTTGTTGCTGTTTTACGTTTTCACCCTTCGATGGCAAGTTTTTATGGTTAAGTCTAATTTTATGCAAATTTACGTCGTACACTCAAACCGGGACCCCCGTGACTACGCGGTCGGTTCCTACGAGTCACATTGGTCCCGTGCGAGGTGTTCATGACTCTCAAGGGACCGTTTAGTTGCTGTTTTACGTTTTCACCCTTCGATGGCAAGTTTTTATGCTTAAGTCTAATTTCTTACAAATTTACGTCTTACACTCAAACCGGGATCCCCGTGACTACGCGGTCCGTACCTAAGAGTCATATTGGTCCCATGCGAGGTGTTCGTGAGTCTTACGGGACCGTTCTGTGTTTGTTTTACATTTTCACCCTTCGATGGCATGTTTTTATGTTTATGTCTAATTTTTTGCAAATTTACGTCGTACACTCAAACCGTGAGCCCCGTGACTACGCGGTCCGTTCCTACGATTCACATTGGTCCCGTGCGAGGTGTTCGCGACTCTCACGGGACCGTTTGTTGCTGTTTTACGTTTTCACCCTTCGATGGCAAGATTTTATGCTTAAGTCTAATTTCTTACAAATTTACGTCTTACACTCAAACCGGGATCCCCGTGACTACGCGGTCCGTACCTATGAGTCACATTGGTCCCGTGCGAGGTGTTCGTGACTCTTACGCGACCGTTCTGTGTTTGTTTTACATTTTCACCCTTCGATGGCATGTTTTTATGATTAAGTCTAATTTTTTACAAATTTAGGTCGTACACTCAAACCGGGAGCCCCGTGACTACACGGTCGGTTCCTACGAGTCACATTGGTCCCGTCCGAGGTGTTTGCGACTCTCACGGGGCCGTTTTGTTGCTGTTTTATGTTTTCACCCTTCGATGGCATGTTTTTATGATTAAGTCTAACTTTCTGAAAATTTAGGTCGTACACTCAAACCGTGATCCCCGTGACTACGCGGTCGGTTCCTACGAGTCACATTGGTCCCGTGCGAGGTGTTCGGGACTCTCACGGGGCCATTTTGTTGCTGATTTACATTTTCACACTTCGATATCAAGTTTTTATGGTTAAGTCTAATTTTTTGCAAATTTACATCGTACACTCGAACTGGGAGCCCCGTGACTACACGGTCGGTTCTTACGAGTCACATTGGTCCCGTGCGAGATGTTCGTGACTCTCACGGGACCTTTTCGTTGCTGTTTTACGTTTTCACCCTTCGATGGCAAGTTTTTATGCCTGAGTCTAATTTCTTATAAATTTACGCCTTACACTCAAACCGGAAGCCCCGTGACTACGCGGTCCGTACCTATGAGACACATTGGTCTCGTGCGAGGTGTTCGTGACTCTTACGGGACCGTTCTGTGTTTGTTTTACATTTTCACCCTTTGTGGCATATTTTTATGATTAAGTCTAATTTTGTTAAAATTTAGGTCGTACACTCAAACCGGGAGCCCCGTGACTACGCGGTCGGTCCCTACGAGTCACATTGGTCCCGTCCGAGGTGTTCTTTACTCTCACGGGACCGTTTTGTTGCTATTTTATGTTTTCACCCTTTGATGGCATGTTTTTATGGTTAAGTCAAATTTTTTGAAAATTTAGGTTGTACACTCAAACCGGGAGCCCCGTGACTACGCGGTCGGTACCTACGAGTCACATTGGTCCAGTGCGATGTGTTTCTGACTCTCACGGGACCGTTTTGTCGCTGGTTTACGTTTTCACCCTTTGATGGCAAGTTTTTATGGTTAAGTCTAATTTTCTGCAAATTTAGGTCGTACACTCAAATCGGGAGCCCCGTGACTACGCGGTCGGTTCCTACGAGTCACATTGGTCCCGTGCGAGGTGTTCGTGACTCTCACGGGACCGTTTTGCTGTTATTTTACGTTTTCACACTTCGATGGCATGTTTTTATGATTAAGTCTAATTTTTTGAAAATTTAGGTCGTACACTCAAACCGTGAGCCCCGTGACTACGCGGTCGGTTCCTACGAGTCACATTGGTCCCGTGCGAGGTGTTCGTGACTCTCACGGGACCGTTTTGTTGCTGTTTTACATTTTCACCCTTCGATGAAAAGTTTTTATGGTTAAGTCTAATTTTTTGCAAATTTACGTCGTACACTCAAACCGGGAGCCCCGTGACTACGCGGTCGGTTCCTACGAGTCACATTGGTCCCGTGCGAGGTGTTCATGACTCTCACGGGACCGTTTCGTTGCTGTTTTACGTTTTCACCCTTCGATGGCAAGATTTTATACTTAAGTCTAATTTCTTACAAATTTACGTCTTACACTCAAACCGGGATCCCCGTGACTACGCGGTCCGTACCTATGAGTCACATTGGTCCCGTGCGAGGTGTTCGTGACTCTTACGAGACCGTTTTGTGTTTTTTTTACATTTTCACCCTTCGGTGGCATGTTTTTATGATTAAGCCTAATTTTTTGAAAATTTAGGTCGTACACTCAAACCGGGAGCCCCGTGACTACGCGGTCGGTTCCTACGAGTCACATTGGTCCCGTCCGAGGTGTTTGTGACTCTCACGGGGCCGTTTTGTTGCTGTTTTATGTTTTCACCCTTCGATGGCATGTTTTTATGATTAAGTCTAACTTTCTGAAAATTTAGGTCGTACACTCAAACCGTGATCCCCGTGACTACGCGGTCGGTTCCTACGAGTCACATTGGTCCCGTGCGAGGTGTTCGTGACTCTCACGGGACCGTTTTGTTGATGTTTTACGTTTTCACCCTTCGATGTCATGTCTTTATGGTTAAGTCTAATTTTTTGCAAATTTAGGTCGTACACTCAAACCGGGAGCCCCGTGACTATGCGGTCGGTTCCTACGAGTCACATTGGTCCCGTGCGAGGTGTTCGTGACTCTCACGGGACCGTTTTGTGGCTGTTTTACGTTTTCACCCTTCGATGGCATGTTTTTATGATTAAGTCTAATTTTTTGAAAATTTAGGTCGTACACTCAAACCGTGAGCCCCGTGACTACGCGGTCGGTTCCTACGTGTCACATAGGTCCCGTGCGAGGTGTTCGTGACTCTCACGCAACCGCTCTGTGTTTGTTTTATATTTTCACCCTTCGATGGCATGTTTTTATGCTCAAGTCTAATTTTTTGCAAATGTAAGTCTTACACTCAAACCGGGAGCCGCGGGACTACGCGGTCGATTCCTAGGGGTCACATTGGTCATGTGCGAGGCGTTGGTGACTCTTTCGAGGCTGTTATGTGTTTGTTTTACGCTTTAACCCTTCGATGTCATGTTTTTATTCAAAAGTCTCACTTTTGGCAAATTTACGTCGTACACTCAAACCGGGAGCTCCGTGACTACGCGGTCGGTTCCAACGAGTCACATTGGTCCCGCGCGAGCTGTTCGTGACTCTTACGCGACCGTTCTGTGTTTGTTTTACGTTTTCACCCTTCGATGGCATGTTTTTATGATTAAGTCTATTTTTTTGCAAATTTAGGTCGTACACTCAAACCGGGAGCCCCGTGACTACGCGGTCGGTTCCTACGAGTCACATTGGTCCCGTCCGAGGTGTTTGTGACTCTCACGGGGCCGTTTTGGTGCTGTTTTACGTTTTCACCCTTCGATGGCATGTTTTTATGATTAAGTCTAACTTTCTGAAAATTTAGGTCGTACACTCAAACCGTGATCCCCGTGACTACGCGGTCGGTTCCTACGAGTCACATTGGTCCCGTGCGAGGTGTTCGGAACTCTCACGGGACCATTTTGTTGTTGTTTTACATTTTCACACTTCGATGGCAAGTTTTATGGTTAAGTCTAATTTTTTACAAATTTACATCGTACACTCAAACTGGGACCCCCGTGACTACACGGTCGGTTCCTACGAGTCACATTGGTCCCGTGCGAGATGTTCGTGACTCTCACGGGACCTTTTCGTTGCTGTTTTACGTTTTCACCCTTCGATGGCAAGTTTTTATGCCTGAGTCTAATTTCTTATAAATTTACGCCTTACACTCAAACCGGGAGCCCCGTGACTACGCGGTCCGTACCTATGAGTCACATTGGTCCCCTGCGAGGTGTTCGTGACTCTTACGGGACCGTTCTGTGTTTGTTTTACATTTTCACCCTTTGTGGCATATTTTTATGATTAAGTCTAATTTTTTTAAAATTTAGGTCGTACACTCAAACCGGGAGCCCCGTGACTACGCGGTCGGTCCCTACGAGTCACATTGGTCCCGTCCGAGGTGTTCTTTACTCTCACGGGACCGTTTTGTTGCTATTTTATGTTTTCACCCTTCGATGGCATGTTTTTACGGTTAAGTCAAATTTTTTGAAAATTTAGGTTGTACACTCAAACCGGGAGCCCCGTGACTACGCGGTCGGTACCTACGAGTCACATTGGTCCAGTGCGAGGTGTTTCTGACTCTCACGGGACCGTTTTGTCGCTGGTTTACGTTTTCACCCTTCGATGGCAAGTTTTTATGGTTAAGTCTAATTTTCTGCAAATTTAGGTCGTACACTGAAACCGGGAGCCTCGTGACAACGCGGTCGGTTCCTACGAGTCACATTGGCCCCGTGCGAGGTGTTCGTGACTCTCACGGGACCGTTTTGTTGTTATTTTACGTTTTCACACTTCGATGGCATGTTTATATGATTAAGTCTAATTTTTTGAAAATTTAGGTCGTACACTCAAACCGTGAGCCCCGTGACTACGCGGTCGGTTCCTACGAGTCACATTGGTCCCGTGCGAGGTGTTCGTGACTCTCACGGGACCGTTTTGTTGCTGTTTTACGTTTTCACCCTTCGATGGAAAGTTTTTATGGTTAAGTCTAATTTTTTGCAAATTTACGTCGTACACTCAAACCGGGAGCCCCGTGACTACGCGGTCGGTTCCTACGAGTCACATTGGTCCCGTGCGAGGTGTTCATGACTCTCACGGGACCGTTTCGTTGCTGTTTTACGTTTTCACCCTTCGATGGCAAGTTTTTATGCTTAAGTCTAATTTCTTACAAATTTACGTCTTACACTCAAACCGGGATCCCCGTGACTACGCGGTCCGTACCTAAGAGTCACATTGGTCCCATGCGAGGTGTTCGTGAGTCTTACGGGACCGTTCTGTGTTTGTTTTACATTTTCACCCTTCGATGGCATGTTTTTATGTTTATGTCTAATTTTTTGCAAATTTACGTCGTACACTCAAACCGTGAGCCCCGTGACTACGCGGTCCGTTCTTACGATTCACATTGGTCCAGTGCGAGGTGTTCGCGACTCTCACGGGACCGTTTGTTGCTGTTTTACGTTTTCACCCTTCGATGGCAAGATTTTATGCTTAAGTCTAATTTCTTACAAATTTACGTCTTACACTCAAACCGGGATCCCCGTGACTACGCGGTCCGTAACTATGAGTCACATTGGTCCTTTGCGAGGTGTTCGTGACTCTTACGCGACCGTTCTGTGTTTGTTTTACATTTTCACCCTTCGATGGCATGTTTTTATGATTAAGTCTAATTTTTTACAAATTTAGGTCGTACACTCAAACCGGGAGCCCCGTGACTACGCGGTCGGTTCCTACGAGTCACATTGGTCCCGTACGAGGTGTTCGTGACTCTCACGGGTCCGTTTCGTTGCTGTTTTACGTTTTCACCCTTCGATGGAAAGTTTTTGTGCTTAAGTCTAATTTCTTACAAATTTACGTCTTACACTCAAACCGGGATCCCCGTGACTACGCGGTCCGTACCTAAGAGTCACATTGGTCCCATGCGAGGTGTTCGTGAGTCTTACGGGACCGTTCTGTGTTTGTTTTACATTTTCACCCTTCGATGGCATGTTTTTATGTTTATGTCTAATTTTTTGCAAATTTACGTCGTACACTCAAACCGTGAGCCCCGTGACTACGCGGTCCGTTCCTACGATTCACATTGGTCCCGTGCGAGGTGTTCGCGACTCTCACGGGACCGTTTGTTGCTGTTTTACGTTTTCACCCTTCGATGGCAAGATTTTATGCTTAAGTCTAATTTCTTACAAATTTACGTCTTACACTCAAACCGGGATCCCCGTGACTACGCGATCCGTAACTATGAGTCACATTGGTCCCGTGCGAGGTGTTCGTGACTCTTACGCGACCGTTCTGTGTTTGTTTTACATTTTCACCCTTCGATGGCATGTTTTTATGATTAAGTCTAATTTTTTACAAATTTAGGTCGTACACTCAAACCGGGAGCCCCGTGACTACGCGGTCGGTTCCTACGAGTCACATTGGTCCCGTCCGAGGTGTTTGTGACTCTCACGGGGCCGTTTTGTTGCTGTTTTATGTTTTCACCCTTCGATGGCATGTTTTTATGATTAAGTCTAACTTTCTGAAAATTTAGGTCGTACACTCAAACCGTGATCCCCGTGACTACGCGGTCGGTTCCTACGAGTCACATTGGTCCCGTGCGAGGTGTTCGTGACTCTCACGGGACCGTTTTGTTGATGTTTTACGTTTTCACCCTTCGATGTCATGTCTTTATGGTTAAGTCTAATTTTTTGCCAATTTAGGTCGTACACTCAAACCGGGAGCCCCGTGACTATGCGGTCGGTTCCTACGAGTCACATTGGTCCCGTGCGAGGTGTTCGTGACTCTCACGGGACCGTTTTGTGGCTGTTTTATGTTTTCACCCATCGATGGCATGTTTTTATGATTAAGTCTAATTTTTTGAAAATTTAGGTCGTACACTCAAACCGTGAGCCCCGTGACTACGCGGTCGGTTCCTACGAGTCACATAGGTCCCGTGCGAGGTGTTCGTGACTCTCACGCAACCGCTCTGTGTTTGTTTTATATTTTCACCCTTCGATGGCATGTTTTTATGCTCAAGTCTAATTTTTTGCAAATGTAAGTCTTACACTCAAACCGGGAGCCGCGGGACTACGCGGTCGATTCCTAGGGGTCACATTGGTCATGTGCGAGGCGTTGGTGACTCTTTCGAGGCCGTTATGTGTTTGTTTTACGCTTTAACCCTTCGATGTCATGTTTTTATTCAAAAGTCTCACTTTTGGCAAATTTACGTCGTACACTCAAACCGGGAGCTCCGTAACTACGCGGTCGGTTCCAACGAGTCACATTGGTCCCGCGCGAGCTGTTCGTGACTCTTACGCGACCGTTCTGTGTTTGTTTTACATTTTCACCCTTCGATGGCATGTTTTTATGATTAAGTCTATTTTTTTGCAAATTTAGATTGTACACTCAAACCGGGAGCCCCGTGACTACTCGGTCGGTTCCTACGAGTCACATTGGTCCTGTGCGAAGTGTTCGTGACTCTCACGGGACCGTTTTGTTACTGTTTTACGTTTTGACCCTTCGATGGCATGTTTTTATGATTAAGTCTAATTTTTTGAAAATTTAGGTCGTACACTCAAACCGGGAGCCCCGTGACTACGCGGTCGGTTCCTACGAGTCACATTGGTCCCGTCCGAGGTGTTCGTGACTCTCACGGGACCGTTTTGTTGCTATTTTACGTTTTCACCCTTTGATGGCATGTTTTTATGGTTAAGTCTAATTTTTTGCAAATTGAGGTCGTACACTCAAACCGGGAGCCCCGTGACTACGCGGTCGGTTCCTACGAGTCACATTGGTCCCGTGCGAGGTGTTCGTGACTCTAACGGGACCGTTTTGTTGCTGTTTTACGTTTTCACCCTTCGATGGCAAGTTTTTATGGTTAAGTATAATTTTTTGCAAATTTAGGTCGTACACTCAAACCGGGAGCCCCGTGACTACGTGGTCGGTTCCTACGAGTCACATTGGTCCCGTGCGAGGTGTTCGTGACTCTCACGGAACCGTTTTGTTGCTATTTTACGTTTTCACCCTTCGATGGCATGTTTTTATGATTAAGTCTAATTTTTTGGAAATTTAGGTCATACACTCAAACCGTGAGCCCCGTGACCCGCGGTCGGTTCCTACGAGTCACATTGGTCCCGTGCGAGGTGTTCGTGACTCTCACGGGACCGTTTTGTTGCTGTTTTACGTTTTCACCCTTCGATGGCAAGTTTTTACGGTTAAGTCTAATTTTTTGCAAATTTACGTCGTACACTCGAACCGGGATCCCCGTGACTACGCGGTCGGTTCCTACGAGTCATATTGGTCCCGTGCGAGGTGTTCGTGACTCTCACAGGACCGTTTCGTTGCTATTTTACATTTTCACCCTTCGAAGGCAAGTTTTTATGCTTAAGTCTAATTTCTTACAAATTTACGTCTTACACACAAACCGGGATCCCCGTGACTACGCAGTCCATAACTATGAGTCACATTGGTCCCGTGCGAGGTGTTCGTGACTCTTACGGGACCGTTCTGTGTTTGTTTTACATTTTCACCCTTCGATGGCATGTTTTTATGATTAAGTCTAATTTTTTGAAAATTTAGGTCGTACACTCAAACCGGGAGCCCCGTTAGTACGCGGTCAGTTCCTACGAGTCACATTGGTCCCGTCCGAGGTGTTCGTGACTCTCACGGGACCGTTTTCTTGCTATTTTACATTTTCACCCTTCGATGGCATGTTTTTATGGTTAAGTCTAATTTTTTGAAAATTTAGGTCGTACACTCAAACCGGGAGCCCCGTGACTACGCGGTCGGTTCCTACGAGTCACATTGGTCCCGTGCGAGGTGTTCGTGACTCTCACGGCACCGTTTTGTTGCTGTTTTACGTTTTCACCATTCGATGTCATGTTTTTACGGTTAAGTCTAATTTTTTGCAAATTTAGGTCGTGCACTCAAACCGGGAGCCCCGTGACTACGCGGTCGGTTCCTACGAGTCACATTGGTCCCGTACGAGGTGTTCGTGACTCTCACGGGACCGTTTTGTGTCTGTTTTATGTTTTCACCCTTCGATGGCATGTTTTTATGCTCAAGTCTATTTTTTTGCAAATGTAAGTCTTACACACAAACCGGGAGCCGCGGGACTACGCGGTCGATTCCTAGGGGTCACATTGGTCATGTACGAGGCGTTGGTGACTCTTACGAGGCCGTTATGTGTTTGTTTTACGCTTTAACCCTTCGATGTCAAGTTTTTATTCAAAAGTCTCACTTTTGGCAAATTTACGTCGTACACTCAAACCGGGAGCTCCGTGACTACGCGGTCGGTTCCAACGAGTGACATTGGTCCCGCGCGAGCTGTTCGTGACTCTTACGCGACCGTTCTGTGTTTGTTTTATGTTTTCACCCTTCGATGGCATGTTTTTATGATTAAGTCAATTTTTTTGCAAATTTAGGTCGTACACTCAAACCGGGAGCCCCGTGACTACTCGGTCGGTTCCTACGAGTCACATTGCTCCCGTGCGAGGTGTTCGTGACTCTTACAGGACCGTTTTGTTGCTATTTTACGTTTTCACCCTTCGATGGCATGTTTTTATGGTTAAGTCTAATTTTTTGAAAATTTAGGTCGTACACTCAAACCGGGAGCCCCGTGACTACGCGGTCGGTTCCTACGAGTCACATTGGTCCCGTGCGAGGTGTTCGTGACTCTCACGGCACCGTTTTGTTGCTGTTTTACGTTTTCACCATTCGATGTCATGTTTTTACGGTTAAGTCTAATTTTTTGCAAATTTAGGTCGTGCACTCAAACCGGGAGCCCCGTGACTACGCGGTCGGTTCCTACGAGTCACATTGGTCCCGTACGAGGTGTTCGTGACTCTCACGGGACCATTTTGTGTCTGTTTTATGTTTTCACCCTTCGATGGCATGTTTTTTTGATTAAGTCTAATTTTTTGAAAATTTAGGTCGTACACTCAAATCGTGAGCCCCGTGACTACGCGGTCGGTTCCAGCGAGTCACATTGGTCCCGAGCGAGATGTTCGTGACTCTCACGTGACCGTTCTGTGTTTGTTTTATATTTTCACCCTTCGATGGCATGTTTTTATGCTCAAGTCTATTTTTTTGCAAATGTAAGTCTTACACACAAACCGGGAGCCGCGGGACTACGCGGTCGATTCCTAGGGGTCACATTGGTCATGTGCGAGGCGTTGGTGACTCTTACGAGGCCGTTATGTGTTTGTTTTACGCTTTAACCCTTCGATGTCAAGTTTTTATTCAAAAGTCTCACTTTTGGCAAATTTACGTCGTACACTCAAACCGGGAGCTCCGTGACTACGCGGTCGGTTCCAACGAGTGACATTGGTCCCGCGCGAGCTGTTCGTGACTCTTACGCGACCGTTTTGTGTTTGTTTTACGTTTTCACCCTTCGATGGCATGTTTTTATGATTAAGTCAAATTTTTTGCAAATTTAGGTCGTACACTCAAACCGGGAGCTCCGTGACTACGCGGTCGGTTCCAACGAGTGACATTGGTCCCGCGCGAGCTGTTCGTGACTCTTACGCGACCGTTTTGTGTTTGTTTTACGTTTTCACCCTTCGATGGCATGTTTTTAGGGTTAAGTCTAATTTTTTGCAAATTTACGTCGTACACTCAAACCGGGAGCCCCGTGACTACGCGGTCGGTTCCTACGAGTCACATTGATCCCGTCCAAGGTGTTCGTGACTCTCACGGGACCGTTTTGTTGCTATTTTACGTTTTCACCCTTCTATGGCTTGTTTTATGGTTAAGTCAAATCTTTTGCCAATTTAGGTCGTACACTCAAACTGGGAGCCCCGTGACTACGCGGTCGGTTCCTACGAGTCACATTGGTCCCGTGCGAGGTGTTCGTGACTCTAACGGGACCGTTTTGTTGCTGTTTTACGTTTTCACCCTTCGATGGTAAGTTTTTATGGTTAAGTCTATTTTTTTGCAAATTTACATCGTACACTCAAACCTGGAGCCCCGTGACTACGCGGTCGGTTACTATGAGTCACATTGGTCCCGTGTGAGGTGTTCGTGACTCTCACGGGACCGTTTTCTTGCTATTTTATGTTTTCACCCTTCGATGGCATGTTTTTATGATTAAGTCTAATTTTTTGAGAATTTAGATCGTACACTCAAACTGTGAGCCCCGTGACTACGCGGTCGGTTCCTACGAGTTACATTGGTCCCGTGCGAGGTGTTCGTGACTCTCACGGGACCGTTTTGTTGCTGTTTTACGTTTTCACCCTTCGATGGCAAGTTTTTATTGTTAAGTCTAATTTTTTTAAAATTTAGGTCGTACACTCAAACCGGGAGCCCCGTGACTACGCGGTCGGTTCCTACGAGTCACAATGGTTCCGTGCGAGGTGTTCGTGACTCTTACGAGACCGTTTCATTTATGTTTTACATTTTCACCCTTCGATGGCAAGTTTTTATGCTTAAGTCTAATTTCTTACAAATTTACGTCTTACACTCAAACCGGGATCCCTGTGACTACGCGGTCCGTACCTATGAGTCACATTGGTCCCGTGCGTGGTGTTCGTGACTCTTACGGGACCGTTCTGTGTTTGTTTTACATTTTCACCCTTCGATGACATGTTTTTATGATTAAGTCTAATTTTTTGAAAATTTAGGTCGTACACTCAAACCGGGAGCCCCGTGACTACGCGGTCGGTTCCTACGAGTCACATTGGTCCCGTCCGAGGTGTTCGTGACTCTCACGGGACCGTTTTGTTGCTATTTTACGTTTTCACCCTTCGATGGCATGTTTTTATGATTAAGTCTAATTTTTTGGAAATTTAGGTCATACACTCAAACCGTGAGCCCCGTGACTACGCGGTCGGTTCCTACGAGTCACATTGGTCCCGTGCGAGGTGTTCGTGACTCTCACGGGACCGTTTTGTTGCTGTTTTACGTTTTCACCCTTCGATGGCAAGTTTTTACGGTTAAGTCTAATTTTTTGCAAATTTACGTCGTACACTCAAACCGGGATCCCCGTGACTACGCGGTCGGTTCCTACGAGTCATATTGGTCCCGTGCGAGGTGTTCGTGACTCTCACAGGACCGTTTCGTTGCTATTTTACATTTTCACCCTTCGAAGGCAAGTTTTTATGCTTAAGTCTAATTTCTTACAAATTTACGTCTTACACACAAACCGGGATCCCCGTGACTACGCGGTCCATAACTATGAGTCACATTGGTCCCGTGCGAGGTGTTCGTGACTCTTACGGGACCGTTCTGTGTTTGTTTTACATTTTCACCCTTCGATGGCATGTTTTTATGATTAAGTCTAATTTTTTGAAAATTTAGGTCGTACACTCAAACCGGGAGCCCCGTTACTACGCGGTCAGTTCCTATGAGTCACATTGGTTCCGTCCGAGGTGTTCGTGACTCTCACGGGACCGTTTTGTTGCTATTTTACATTTTCACCCTTCGATGGCATGCTTTTATGGTTAAGTCTAATTTTTTGAAAATTTAGGTCGTACACTCAAACCGGGAGCCCCGTGACTACGCGGTCGGTTCCTAAGAGTCACATTGGTCCCGTGCGAGGTGTTCGTGACTCTCACGGCACCGTTTTGTTGCTGTTTTACGTTTTCACCATTCGATGTCAAGTTTTTACGGTTAAGTCTAATTTTTTGCAAATTTAGGTCGTGCACTCAAACCGGGAGCCCCGTGACTACGCGGTCGGTTCCTACGAGTCACATTGGTCCCGTGCGAGGTGTTCATGACTCTCACGGGACCGTTTTGTGCCTGTTTTATGTTTTCACCCTTCGATGGCATGTTTTTTTGATTAAGTCTAATTTTTTGAAAATTTAGGTCGTACACTCAAATCGTGAGCCCCGTGACTACGCGGTCGGTTCCAACGAGTCACATTGGTCCCGAGCGAGGTGTTCGTGACTCTCACGTGACCGTTATGTGTTTTTTTTATATTTTCACCCTTCGATGGCATGTTTTTATGCTCAAGTCTATTTTTTTGCAAATGTAAGTCTTACACACAAACCGGGAGCCGCGGGACTACGCGGTCGATTCCTAGGGGTCATATTGGTCATGTGCGAGGCGTTGGTGACTCTTACGAGGCCGTTATGTGTTTGTTTTACGCTTTAACCCTTCGATGTCAAGTTTTTATTCAAAAGTCTCACTTTTGGCAAATTTACGTCGTACACTCAAACCGGGAGCTCCGTGACTACGCGGTCGGTTCCAACGAGTGACATTGGTCCCGCGCGAGCTGTTCGTGACTCTTACGCGACCGTTCTGTGTTTGTTTTACGTTTTCACCCTTCGATGGCATGTTTTTATGATTAAGTCAATTTTTTTGCAAATTTAAGTCGTACACTCAAACCGGGAGCCCCGTGACTACTCGGTCGGTTCCTACGAGTCACATTGCTCCCGTGCGAGGTGTTCGTGACTCTTACAGGACCGTTTTGTGGCTATTTTACGTTTTTACCCTTCGATGGCATGTTTTTAGGGTTAAGTCTAATTTTTTGCAAATTTACGTCGTACACTCAAACCGGGAGCCCCGTGACTACGCGGTCGGTTCCTACGAGTCACATTGATCCCGTCCAAGGTGTTCATGACTCTCACGGGACCGTTTTGTTGCTATTTTACGTTTTCACCCTTCTATGGCTTGTTTTTATGGTTAAGTCAAATCTTTTGCCAATTTAGGTCGTACACTCAAACTGGGAGCCCCGTGACTACGCGGTCGGTTCCTATGAGTCACATTGGTCCCGTGCGAGGTGTTCGTGACTCTAACGGGACCGTTTTGTTGCTGTTTTACGTTTTCACCCTTCGATGGTAAGTTTTTATGGTTAAGTCTATTTTTTTGCAAATTTACATCGTACACTCAAACCGGGAGCCCCGTGACTACGCAGTCGGTTCCTATGAGTCACATTGGTCCCGTGTGAGGTGTTCGTGACTCTCACGGGACCGTTTTCTTGCTATTTTATGTTTTCACCCTTCGATGGCATGTTTTTATGATTAAGTCTAATTTTTTGAAAATTTAGGTCGTACACTCAAACTGTGAGCCCCGTGACTATGCGGTCGGTTCCTACGAGTGACATTGGTCCCGTGCGAGGTGTTCGTGACTCTCACGGGACCGTTTTGTTGCTGTTTTACGTTTTCACCCTTCGATGGCAAGTTTTTATGGTTAAGTCTATTTTTTTAAAAATTTAGGTCGTACACTCAAACCGGGAGCCCCGTGACTACGCGGTCGGTTCCTACGAGTCACAATGGTTCCGTGCGAGGTGTTCATGACTCTTACGAGACCGTTTCATTTCTGTTTTACATTTTCACCCTTCGATGGCAAGTTTTTATGCTTAAGTCTAATTTCTTACAAATTTACGTCTTACACTCAAACCGGGATCCCCGTGACTACGCGGTCCGTACCTATGAGTCACATTGGTCCCGTGCGTGGTGTTCGTGACTCTTACGGGACCGTTCTGTGTTTGTTTTACATTTTCACCCTTCGATGGCAAGTTTTTATGCTTAAGTCTAATTTCTTACAAATTTACGTCTTACACTCAAACCGGGATCCCCGTGACTACGCGGTCCGTACCTATGAGTCACATTGGTCCCGTGCGAGGTGTTCGTGACTCTTACGGGACCGTTCTGTGTTTGTTTTACATTTTCACCCTTTGTGGCATATTTTTATGATTAAGTCTAATTTTTTGAAAATTTAGGTCGTACACTCAAACTGGGAGCCCCGTGACTACGCGGTCGGTTCCTACGAGTCACATTGGTCCCGTCCGAGGTGTTCGTGACTCTCACGGGACCGTTTTGTTGCTGTTTTACGTTTTCACCCTTCGATGGCATGTTTTTATGGTTAAGTCTAAATTTTGGAAAATTTAGGTCGTACACTCAAACCGGGAGCCCCGTGACTACGCGGTCGGTTCCTACGAGTCACATTGGTCCCGTGCGAGGTGTTCGTGACTCTCACGGGACCGTTTTGTTGCTATTTTTCGTTTTCACCCTTCGATGGCAAGTTTTTATGGTTAAGTCTAATTTTTTCCAAATTTAGGTCGTACACTCAAACCGGGAGCCCCGTGACTACGCGGTCGGTTCCTACGAGTCACATTGGTCCCGTGCGAGGTGTTCATGACTCTCACGGGACCGTTTTATTGCTATTTTACGTTTTCACCCTTCGATGGCATGTTTTTATGATTAAGTCTAATTTTTTTCAAATTTAGGTCGTACACTCAAACCGTGAGCCCCGTGACTACGCGGTCGATTCCTTCGAGTCACATTGGTCCAATGCGAGGTGTTTGTGACTCTCACGGGACCGTTTTGTTACTATTTTATGTTTTCACCCTTCGATGGCAAGTTTTTATGGTTACGTCTAATTTGTTGCAAATTTACGTCATATACTCAAACCGGGAGCCCCGTGACTACGCGATCGGTTCCTACGAGTCACATTGGTCCAGTGCGAGGTGTTCGTGACTCTCACGGGACCGTTTCATTTCTGTTTTACGTTTTCACCCTTCGATGGCAAGTTTTTATGATTAAGTCTAATTTTTTAGAAATTTACGTCTTACACTCAAACCGGGATCCCCGTGAGTACGCGGTCCGTACCTATGAGTCACATTAGTCTCGTGCGAGGTGTTTGTGACTCTTACGGGACCGTTCTGTGTTTGTTTTAAATTTTCACCCTTCGATGGCATGTTTTTATGTTTAAGTCTAATTTTTTGCAAATTTACGCCGTACACTCAAACCGGGATCCCTGTGACTACGCGGTCGGTTCCAACGAATGACATTGGTCCCGTGCGAGGTGTTCGTGACTCTTACGGGACCGTTCTGTGTTTGTTATGCGTTTTCACCTTTCGATGGCATGTTTTTATGCTTAAGTCTAATATTTTACAAATTTACGTCTTACACTCAAACCGTGAGCCCCGTGACTACGCGGTCGGTTCCTACGAGTCACATTGGTCCCGTGCGAGGTGTTCGTGACTCTCACGCGACCGTTCTGTGTTTGTTTTACATTTTCACCCTTCGAAGGCATATTTTTATGCTCAAGTCGAATTTTTTGCAAATGTAAGTCTTACACTCAAACCGGGAGCCGCGGGACTACGCGGTCGATTCCTAGGGGTCACATTGGTCATGTGCTAGGCGTTGGTGACTCTTACGAGGCCGTTATGTGTTTGTTTTACGCTTTAAACCTTCGATGTCATGTTTTTATTCAAAAGTCTCACTTTTGGCAAATTTACGTCATACACTCAAACCGGGAGCTCCGTGACTACGCGGTCGGTTCCAACGAGTGACATTGGTCCCGCGCGAGCTGTTCGTGACTCTTACGCGACCGTTCTGTGTTTGTTTTACGTTTTCACCCTTCGATGTCATGTTTTTATGATTAAGTCTAATTTTTTGCAAATTTAGGTCGTACACTCAAACCGGGAGCCCCGTGACTACTCGGTCGGTTCCTACGAGTCACATTGGTCCTGTGCGACCGTTTTGTTACTGTTTTACATTTTCACCCTTCGATGGCATGTTCTTTTGATTAAGTCTAATTTTTTGAAAATTTAGGTCGTACACTCAAACCGGGAGCCCCGTGACTACGCGGTCGGTTCCTACGAGTCACATTGGTCCCGTCCGAGGTGTTCGTGACTCTCACGGGACCGTTTTCTTGCTGTTTTACGTTTTCACCCTTTGATGGCATGTTTTTATGGTTAAGTTTAATTTTTTGCAAATTGAGGTCGTACACTCAAATCGGGAGCCCCGTGACTACGCGGTCGGTTCCTACGAGTCACATTGGTCCCGTGCGAGGTGTTCGTGACTCTAACAGGACCCTTTTGTTGCTATTTTACGTTTTCACCCTTCGATGGCAATTTTTTATGGTTAAGTCTAATTTTTTGCAAATTTAGGTCGTACACTCAAATCGGGAGCCCCGTGACTACGCGGTCGGTTCCTACGAGTCACATTGGTCCCGTGCGAGGTTTTCGTGACTCTCACGGGACCGTTTTGTTGCTATTTTACGTTTTCACCCTTCGATGGCATGTTTTTATGATTAAGTCTAATTTTTTGAAAATTTAGGTCGTACACTCAAACCGTGAGTTCCGTGACTACGCGGTCGGTTCCTACGAGTCACATTGGTCCCGTGCGAGGTGTTCGTGACTCTCACGGGACCGTTTTGTTGCTGTTTTACGTTTTCACCCTTCGATGGCAAGTTTTTACGGTTAAGTCTAATTTTTTGCAAATTTACGTCGTACACTCAAACCGGGACCCCCGTGACTACGCGGTCGGTTCCTACGAGTCACATTGGTCCCGTGCGAGGTGTTCGTGACTCTCACGGGTCCGTTTCGTTGCTGTTTTACGTTTTCACCCTTCGATGGAAAGTTTTTATGCTTAAGTCTAATTTCTTACAAATTTACGTCTTACACTCAAACCGGGATCCCCGTGACTACGCGGTCCGTACCTATGAGTCATATTGGTCCCGTGCGAGGTGTTCGTGACTCTTACGGGACCGTTCTGTGTTTGTTTTACATTTTCACCCTTCGATGGCATGTTTTTATGATTAAGTCTAATTTTTTACAAATTTAGGTCGTACACTCAAACCGGGAGCCCCGTGACTACGCGGTCGGTTCCTACGAGTCACATTGGTCCCGTGCGAGGTGTTCGTGACTCTCACGGCACCGTTTTGTTGCTGTTTTACATTTTCACCCTTCGATGTCATGTTTTTATGGTTAAGTCTAATTTTTTGCAAATTTAGGTCGTACACTCAAACCGGGAGCCCCGTGACTACGAGGTTGGTTCCTACGAGTCACATTGGTCCCGTGCGAGGTGTTCGTGACTCTCACGGGACCGTTTTGTGGCTGTTTTATGTTTTCACCCTTCGATGGCATGTTTTTATGATTAAGTCTAATTTTTTGAAAATTTAGGTCGTACACTCAAATCGTGAGCTCCGTGACTACGCGGTCGGTTCCTACGAGTCACATTGGTCCCGAGCGAGGTGCTCGTGACTCTCACGCGACCGTTCTGTGTTTGTTTCACATTTTCACCATTCGATGGCATTATTTTATGCTCAAGTCTATTTTTTTGCAAATGTAAGTCTTACACACAAACCGGGAGCCGCAGGACTACGCGGTCGATTCCTAGGGGTCACATTGGTCATGTGCGAGGCGTTGGTGACTCTTACGAGGCCGTTATGTGTTTGTTTTACATTTTAACCCTTCGATGTCATGTTTTTATTCAAAAGTCTCACTTTTGGCAAATTTACGTCGTACACTCAAACCGGGAGCTCCGTGACTACGCGGTCGGTTCAAACGAGTGACATTGGTCCCGCGCGAGCTGTTCGTGACTCTTACGCGATCGTTCTGTGTTTGTTTTACGTTTTCACCCTTCGATGGCATGTTTTTATGATTAAGTCTAATTTTTTGCAAATTTAGGTCGTACACTCAAACCGGGAGCCCCGTGACTACTCGGTCGGTTCCTACGAGTCACATTGGTCCTGTGCGATCGTTTTGTTACTATTTTACGTTTTCACACTTCGATGGCATGTTTTTATGATTAAGTCTAATTTTTTGAAAATTTAGGTCGTACACTCAAACCGGGAGCCCCGTGACTACGCGGTCGGTTCCTACGAGTCACATTGGTCCCGTCCGAGGTGTTCGTGACTCTCACGGGACCGTTTTCTTGCTGTTTTACGTTTTCACCCTTTGATGGCATGTTTTTATGGTTAAGTCTAATTTTTTGCAAATTTAGGTCGTACACTCAAACCGGGAGCCCCGTGACTACGAGGTCGGTTCCTACGAGTCACATTGGTCCCGTGCGAGGTGTTCGTGACTCTCACGGGACCGTTTTGTGGCTGTTTTATGTTTTCACCCTTCGATGGCATGTTTTTATGATTAAGTCTAATTTTTTGAAAATTTAGGTCGTACACTCAAATCGTGAGCCCCGTGACTACGCGGTCGGTTCCTACGAGTCACATTGGTCCCGAGCGAGGTGTTCGTGACTCTCACGCGACCGTTCTGTGTTTGTTTCACATTTTCACCCTTCGATGGCATTATTTTATGCTCAAGTCTATTTTTTTGCAAATGTAAGTCTTACACACAAACCGGGAGCCGCGGGACTACGCGGTCGATTCCTAGGGGTCACATTGGTCATGTGCGAGGCGTTGGTGACTCTTACGAGGCCGTTATGTGTTTGTTTTACGCTTTAACCCTTCGATGTCATGTTTTTATTCAAAAGTCTCACTTTTGGCAAATTTACGTCGTACACTCAAACCGGGAGCTCCGTGACTACGCGGTCGGTTCAAACAAGTGACATTGGTCCCGCGCGAGCTGTTCGTGACTCTTACGTGATCGTTCTGTATTTGTTTTACGTTTTCACTCTTCGATGGCATGTTTTTATGATTAAGTGTAATTTTTTGCAAATTTAGGTCTTACACTCAAACCGGGAGCCCCGTGACTACTCTGTCGGTTCCTACGAGTCACATTGCTCCCGTGCGAGGTGTTCGTGACTCTTACGGGACCGTTTTGTGGCTATTTTACGTTTTCACCCTTCGATGGCATGTTTTTAATGTTAAGTCTAATTTTTTGCAAATTTACGTCGTACACTCAAACCGGGAGCCCTGTGACTACGCGGTCGGTTCCTACGAGTCACATTGATCCCGTCCGAGGTGTTCGTGACTCTCACGGGACCGTTTTGTTGCTATTTTACGTTTTCACCCTTCGATGGCATGTTTTTATGGTTAAGTCAAATCTTTTGCCAATTTAGGTCGTACACTCAAACTGGGAGCCCCGTGACTACGCGGTCGGTTCCTACGAGTCACATTGGTCCCGTGCTAGGTGTTCGTGACTCTAACGGGACCGTTTTGTTGCTGTTTTACGTTTTCAACCTTCGATGGCAAGTTTTTATGGTTAAGTATAATTTTTTGAAAATATAGGTCGTACACTCAAATTTAGGTCGTACACTCAAATTTAGGTCGGTTCCTACGAGTCACATTGATCCCGTCCGAGGTGTTCGTGACTCTCACGGGACCGTTTTGTTGCTGTTTTACATTTTCACCCTTCGATGGTAAGTTTTTATGGTTAAGTATAATTTTTTGCAAATTTACGTCGTACACTCAATCCGGGAGCCCCGTGACTACGCGGTCGGTTCCTACGAGTCACATTGGTCCCGTGCGAGGTGTTCGTGACTCACACGGGACCGTTTTCTTGCTATTTTACGTTTTCACCCTTCGATGGCATGTTTTTATGATTAAGTCTAATTTTTTGAAAATTTAGGTCGTACACTCAAACCGTGAGCCCGGTGACTACGCGGTCGGTTCCTACGAGTCACATTAGTCCCGTGCGAGGTGTTCGTGACTCTCACGGGACCGTTTTGTTGCTGTTTTACGCTTTCACCCTTCGATGGCAAGTTTTTATGGTTAAGTCTAATTTTTTGCAAATTTAGGTCGTACACTCAAATCAGGAACCCCGTGACTACGCGGTCGGTTCCTACGAGTCACATTGGTTCCGTGCGAGGTGTTCGTGACTCTCACGGGACCGTTTCGTTGCTGTTTTACATTTTCACCCTTCGATGGCAAGTTTTTACGCTTAAGTCTAATTTCTTACAAATTTACGTCTTACACTCAAACCGGGATCCCCGTGACTACGCGGTCCGTACCTTTGAGTCACATTGGTCCCGTGCGAGGTGTTCGTGACTCTTACGGGACCGTTCTGTGTTTGTTTTACATTTTCACCCTTCGATGGCATGTTTTTATGATTAAGTCTAATTGTCTGAAAATTTAGGTCGTACACTCAAACTGGGAGCCCCGTGACTACGCGGTCGGTTCCTACGAGTCACATTGGTCCCGTCCGAGGTGTTCGTGACTCTCACGGGACCGTTTTGTTGCTGTTTTATGTTTTCACCCTTCGATGGCATGTTTTTATGGTTAAGTCTAATTTTTTGAAAATTTAGGTCGTACACTCAAATAGGGAGCCCCGTGACTACGCGGTCGGTTCCTACGAGTCACATTGGTCCCGTGCGAGGTGTTCATGACTCTCACGGGACCGTTTTGTTGCTGTTTTACGTTTTCACCCTTCGATGGCAAGTTTTTATGGTTAAGTCTAATTTTTTGCAAATTTACGTCGTACACTCAAATTAGGAGCCCCGTGACTACGCGGTCGGTTCCTACGAGTCACATTGGTTCCGTGCGAGGTGTTCGTGACTCTCACGGGACCGTTTCGTTGCTGTTTTACATTTTCACCCTTCGATGGCAAGTTTTTACGCTTAAGTCTAATTTCTTACAAATTTACGTCTTACACTCAAACCGGGATCCCCGTGACTACGCGGTCCGTACCTTTGAGTCACATTGGTCCCGTGCGTGGTGTTCGTGACTCTTACGGGACCGTTCTGTGTTTGTTTTACATTTTCACCCTTCGATGGCATGTTTTTATGATTAAGTCTAATTTTTTAAAAATTTAGGTCGTACACTCAAACCGGGAGCCCCGTGACTACGCGGTCGGTTCCTACGAGTCGCATTGGTCCCGTCCGAGGTGTTCGTGACTCTCACAGGACCGTTTTGTTGCTGTTTTATGTTTTCACCCTTCAATGGCATGTTTTTATGGTTAAGTCTAATTTTTTGAAAATTTAGGTCGTACACTCAAACCAGGAGCCCCGTGACTACGCGGTCCGTTCCTACGAGTCACATTGGTCTCGTGCGAGGTGTTCGTGACTCTCACGGGACCGTTTTGTTGCTGTTCTACGTTTTCACCCTTCGATGGCAAGTTTTTATGGTTAAGTCTAATTTTTTGCAAATTTAGGTCGTACACTCAAACCGGGAGCCCCGTGACTACGCGATCGATTCCTACGAGTCACATTGGTCCCGTGCGAGGTGTTCGTGACTTTCACAGGACCGTTTTGTTGCTATTTTACATTTTCACCCTTCGATGGCATGTTTTTATGATTAAGTCTAATTTTTTGCAAATTTAGGTCGTACACTCAAACTGTGAGCCCCGTGACTAGGCGGTCGGTTCCTACGAGTCACATTGGTCCCGTACGAGGTGTTCGTGACTCTCACGGGACCGTTCTGTGTTTGTTATGCGTTTTCACCCTTCGATGGCAAGTTTTTATGGTTAAGTCTAATTTTTTGCAAATTTACGTCGTACACTCAAACCGGGAGCCCCGTGACTACGCGGTCGGTTCCTACGAGTCACATTGGTCCAGTGCGAGGTGTTCGTGACTCTCACGGGACCATTTCGTTGCTGTTTTACATTTTCACCCTTCGATGGCAAGTTTTTATGATTAAGTCTAATTTTTTACAAATTTACGTCTTACACTCAAACCGGGATCCCCGTGAGTACGCGGTCCGTACCTATGAGTCACAGTGGTCTCGTGCGAGGTGTTCGTGACTCTTACGGGACCGTTCTGTGTTTGTTTTACATTTTCACCCTTTGATGGCATGTTTTTATGTTTAAGTCTAATTTTTTGCAAATTTACGCCGTACACTCAAACCGGGATCCCTGTGACTACGCGGTCGGTTCCAACGAATGACATTGGTCCCGTGCGAGGTGTTCGTGACTCTTACGGGACCGTTCTGTGTTTGTTATGCGTTTTCACCTTTCGATGGCATGTTTTTATGCTTAAGTCTATTTTTTTACAAATTTACGTCTTACACTCAAACCGGGAGCCCGGTGACTACGCGGTCGGTTCCTACAAGTCACATTGTTACCGTGCGAGTTGTTCGTGACTCTTACGAGTCCGTTATGTATTTGTTTTATATTTTCACCCTTCGATGGAATGTTTTTATGCTTAAGTCTAATTTTTGGCAAATTTACGTCGTACACTCAAACCGGGATCCCCGTGACTACGCGGTCTGTTCCAACTAGTGACATTGGTCCGTGCGAGGTGTTCGTGACCTTTACGCGACCATTCTGTGGTTGTTTTACGTTTTCACCCTTCGACGGCATGTTTTTATGCTTAAGTCTAATTTCTTAAAAATTTATGTCGTACACTCAAACCGAGAGCCCCAGGACTACGCGGTGGATTCCTAGGGGTCACATTGGTCCCGTGCGAGGCGTTGGTGACTCTTACGGGGCCGTTATGTGTTTGTTTTACGCTTTAACCCTTCGATGTCATGTTTTTATGGTTAAGTCTAATTTTTTGCAAATTTAGGTCGTACACTCAAATCGGGAGCCCCGTGACTACGCGGTCGGTTCCTACGAGTCACATTGGTCCCGTGCGAGGTGTTCGTGACTCTCACGGGACCGTTCTGTGTTTGTTTTACGTTTTCACCCTTCGATGGCATGTTTTTATGATTAAGTCTAATTTTTTGCAAATTTAGGTCGTACACTCAAACCGGGAGCCCCGTGACTACGCGATCGGTTCCTACGAGTCACATTGCTCCCGTGCGAGGTGTTCGTGACTCTTACGGGACCGTTTTGTTGCTATTTTACGTTTTCACCCTTCGATGGCATGTTTTTAAGGTTAAGTCTAATCTTTTGCAAATTTACGTCGTACACTCAAACCGGGAGCCCCGTGACTACGCGGTCGGTTCCTACGAGTCACATTGCTCCCGTGCGAGGTGTTCGTGACTCTTACTGGACCGTTGTTTGACTGCTTTACGTTTTCACCCTTCGATGGCAAGTTTTTATGTTTAAGTCTAATTTCTTACAAATTTACGTCTTACACTCAAACCGGGAGCCCCATGACTACGCGGTCCGTACCTATGAGTCACATTGGTCCCGTGCGAGGTGTTCGTGACTTTTACGGGACCGTTCTGTGTTTGTTTTACATTTTCACCCTTCGATGGCATGTTTTTATGCTTAAGTCTAATTTTTTGCAAATTTACGTCGTACACTCAAACCGGGAGCCCCGTGACTACGCGGTCGGTTCCTACGAGTCACATTGGTCCCGTGCGAGTTGTTCGTGACTCGTACAGTAATGAGAAAACAGAACATAATCCTTACATAATTTATATAACAGCATGTTATATGTTATATGTTATAGCAGCATATGTTATATATATAGCTATTATAACATAAATTCATATATAACAGCATATATGTTATGCATATATAACAACATATATGCTGTTATAACAGCATATATGTTGTTATATATATAGCAGCATATATGTTATAATATGCTGTTATAACATATATGCTGCATATATGTTATAACAGCATATTATAACATATATGCTGCTATATATATAACAACATCTATGCTGTTATAACACCATATATGTTGTTATATATGCATAACAGCATATTATAACAGATAAGCTGTTATATATCAACATATATGGTAACGGTGTTGTTATATATGCATAACAGCATATTATAACAGATAAGCTGTTACATATATAACAACATATATGGTGTTATAACAGCATATATGTTGTTATATATGCATATATGTTATAACATTTATATATATAACATATAAATATATATACTTACCAAATTGATTCGAATTTGGAGATCCTCCGGATACGCTCCCTCGTTCTTGATCCTTACGTATTTTTGCAAACATTTGCATCGTGTATTCCTGGAAATCCTCAAATTTTTTATCTTGGGCCTCTATCTTCTGTTGTTGAGCATCTATCTTCTGTTGTTGGATAGCATTTCTCTCCTCGACTAAAGCCAAATTCTCTCTTAGTAGCCTCACCTCTTCATCACGCGCCCTCAATTGTCCTATTGTACTTGAAGCTTTAGAGGGCTTCGGGCCTACCCCCCATCCAACAATATGGCCCGATCTTTTTCCAAAAACTTCTATCGACATCTCCTCTTGTGACATGAAGGGTGAGTTTGGTTGCGAGGATCTCTCTTTAAGCTCCACAAACTTCTCCTGCTATATTTAAAATAGTATAAGCTCATGTTATAATTAGTCAACAAATTGTAAAATAACAATATAAAGAAGTTAGCAATATGGGATCTTTCGCAATATGATTAATTAATCAAAGATGTACATACATATTTTTCCTTGCACTTTGGATCCACCCAGTCATTATTTTTCTCACTCCAATGAGATGATTTAAAGAAGTCAGTAATATGTGGTCTCTCACCACCCTTTTCTTCAGCCTATTCATAAATGGAACCAATGAGAATATGATTTTACATTGATAAGTAATTAAATTCATAAATTACATAACGCATCACCTCGATTGACATGGCAGCTACAAATGATCGTGACCCACAAGTATGATTCCAAGGCAAACTAGCACGTGCTAATTGACCTTTTACTGACCTTGCCTAATTAAAAACATAAAAAAAATACTAAATGGATCTCCAATAATGCAATTTTCAAGGAATAGCTAAATTACAAACATAATGAAATACAAATTACTTACCTTGAACTTCTCACCACTCCAAACATCATCTATCATGTACTTCCAATCTCTTGGTGTAACCCCTCCATATGAATTCTTTTTAGGGTCGACTCCATCCTTCAATAATTTCGTGTAATGTACGTACATTTTACTCCTCCAGCCACTGTACCTCCGTGCACACTTCCTATGAATAGCATGTCTGACAAACTCATCCTCATCATAGTTAACAATATCGAATTTATCCTGCAGATTTACTTTAATTAGAAATACACACAATAACATTGAAAGAATATCTAATTGAAAGAATCAAATATAACTACCCGAATCCTGGCGATTACTGCATCTCATGTCCCATAATCAATTTCCCCCCAACGAGTCACCCTTTGAAGTGGTGCCGAATTTCTAACCTCAATTCCGATTTGTTGTCCTAGAGAAGGAGCATTTACACCCATAGGTGCCCCATCACCTTCCAACACACACACTTCAAGTTTTCCATGTCTTTTTACCGTTTTCTCAACCTCCATTCCACGTGTTAATCCTCGAACTCGCTTTTTGGTTCTACTAGCTGTAGAAAAATAAAGTAATATAAATGTCATTGATTGATGTTAAGTATTACATAAAGTAATATAATAAATGTCAAGTATTACATAATAAACTACTAATAAAATAATCAAAATAACTTACATATCAAGGAAACATCCGGAATATCGGCGTGTATATCTTCAACAACATCATTGATTGATGTTCTTTGTTGGAGACGCATCGAGGAGTGACTCGAGCTTCCTGTTTTAATAAAAAATAAAGACAATTATATATACAATAAGTAAATTTAAACAATCTAAACGAAAATGACTTACGCATCATGGAAACGTCAGGAACAGTAACTTGTATATCTTCTACGGCATTATCATTTGATGTTCTCTGTTGAAAGTGCACCGAGGAGTGAGTCGAACCTCCTCTTTTTAATGCGAAAGTAAGATAATTATATATACAAGAAGTAGATTTAAACAATCTAAACAAGATTTTGAAGAAAAATAAATAAGTTTATATATAAACTGTTATATATATAACAGTAAATTGGTTATATATAAACTGTTTTATATATAACCAGTTTATATATAAACTGCTTATATATAACATACTTATATATAAACTGTTATATATATAAAGTGTTATATATAAACTGCTTATATATAACATCTTATATATATAAACTGTTATATATAACAGCTTATATATAGCAGTTTATATATAAACAGTTATATATAAATTGTTATATATAACAGTTTATATATACTCTGCTGTATATAAGCTGTTATATATAAGCAGTTTATATATAAACTGGTTATATATAAACTGTTTATATATATTATGTTACCTGCATTGTTGGTCACTGGTGGTACTCGTGACATATTGATTTGGGGGTTGAGTGTCTCCTCAAATGAGGCTTCTCTCGTCGGGGGGGGAGGGAGAACGATGAAATAATCGTCGTACGGGCGCCATGTTCGAGACCTGCCAATACAAAATACAGTTTAATTAGTGATGCAAAAAATGTATAGAATCTATATATGTACTTTAAAGTATATTGAGGTAATGAACATAAACTTAATTTCAATTACACTACCATGCATGCATTACCTTCTCCATTTGAGTATTAGAATACTCATTATTACCATCACTGACATCATCACCACTGGACGAACTAAGATCCTCCTCACCATCGGGCAATCTGTAGTCGTCATCATCTCGTACATTTACATTAAAATTTTGATTCTTACTGAATCTGATCTCGTTAGGCACCAATGCATTCAGTCGCAATTGATTCTTCTTAATATTATTGAGCCTTTCTTTCTCATATGCTAACATCATACGACCCGTATGTCTAGGTTGAAGCCATATTTTTTTCCTTTGGAGGCATATTTTTCGACTAAACACAAAAATTAAATAAAATAAAATGAACATCACACTACATAACGAATTACGCTAGATGGAAACATATAATTTGATTAATAATATTTGATAAAACTAATTTGACACAACACGTAACGAAATAGGAACAAACATTTAACATTACATATCAGTATCAATATCATAATCATAATCCATTTTCTTCGTTATCTCCATTCTCTAATTTGATAAAACTAATTTGGCACAACACGTAACGAATTACACTAGATAGAAACATAAAAAGTTTGTCCACATACAAAACAAAATAGGAACAAAACATTTAACATTACATATCGGTATCAATATCATAATCATAATCCATTTTCTCCCCATCTTCTTCGTTATCTCCATTCTCTAGCATTGTTTCATCATCAACGACATCATCATCATCATCATCATCATCATCATCATCATCATCATCAATGTTTTCCCCCATTGGATGTAGAACCCTATCACTAGGGATAACCTCAGGAATTGCATCATTCCTATGAAATTGAGTAGCAGTATCTTCAACGACGATTGGGATAACATTTGTTGTTTCGACTTGTTGGAACACGTCACCAGATCCATGCAATTCTGCTGCCCCGGTATCATCGTCATCCAACTCCGGTACATCCCAGGTTCCCCGATGTTGGACTTTTTGTACGATTTGCCATTGTGCACCTAACTTTGTATCATTGACATAGAAAACTTGTTAAACCTGACTAGGCAAAACAAATGGATCATCTTTATACCACCGACTCTTGACATCAATACTAATAAAATGTGAATCAGTGTGCATTGTCTTCCTACTATCGGTGTTGAAGCATTCGCATTGGAACAAAATGACTTTATTCCCGTAAATATATGTCATCTCATAAATTTTGCTCAAGTAACCGTAAAAGTCTAGCTCACGACCCTCGTGTTCCCCTTTGGAGACCAACCCACTATTCTGACTCCTACGATGCAAGTCTCGGTCCCTAGTATGGAATCAAACTCCATTGCAAATGCAACCTTAATACAGATTCACTATCACGTTAGGTCCATTTGCTAATGACCAGAGCTCATCATTTGCTTTGGGGGACCCTTGCGCTCGTAAAAGATTCATCTACATAAACAACATATGAAAGTCGTATTAAATTATTGTTAAAGTGATGCAAAGTAACTTTCTTTATATATCTTACCCGTTCTTTAAACCACTTCGGAAATTTTTGGCATTGAATTTGAAGTATGTCACGTCCATTTGGAATTTGAAGTAGACTTTTGTGTTCCCTAATTAGAGAAATTTAATTTATTAATAGAATGGATAATCAAACAAAAAGATCATGAATATTATAAATTTGAAACACGTACTCTAGATACGGCTCAACCTCAGCAGTGTTATACAACACAAACCACTTAGCCATATTGAGCTCCTTTTCAGACACATCAGGAGCCCTTGAGATACATCCGAAAGGACGGACATTTTGGTTAAAGACAACTAGCCCCAAGCCACGTTCGCCACCATCACAATTGCGTTCTTCTCTGTTAAATAAGGTTTCAACATGGCTCAAGTACATTGAGCAAAAAGTCAAACATTCTTTCACGATGTACGTCTCCGCAATGGAACCTTCAGGCCTGGCTCGGTTAGATACAAATTCTTTCAAAGTTCCAAGAAACCTTGAAATTAATAATAGTTAGATGAATATTACACATTTTACACATTTTTCAAGATATTAAACTAAATTAACGTTATAATAGTTGCATTTACCTTTCAATTGGAAACATCCATCGATATTGTACTGGTCCAGCAAGTTTGGCCTCACGTGCCAAATGAACCGCCAAATGGACCATTACATCAAAGAATGCCGGGGGGAAAATCTTCTCCATTTTGCAAAGTATCAGAATTATGCGTTCCTTTAATTTCTCCAAATCTGTCCGCACTAATGTTTTGGAGCACAACTCCTGAAACCATTCACCCAACTCAACCAGTGTAATACAAATATCTTTAGGAAGGTATCCACACATCCCAATGGCAAGAATTCGTTGTAACAAGACATGACAATCATGGCTTTTAAGGCCCAATAATTTTCCAGCCTTCGTAGTCACACATCTTGAAATGTTTGAAGAATAGCCATCTAGATACTTAACTGATTTCAAAAAATCATAAAAATACTCCTTCTCCTTTGGGGTTAATGTATATATTGCGGGAGGCTTGACATAAGACCCATCAGGACGCTTTTGTAAGTGCAATTCCGCCCTTATGCCCATATCTTCTAGATCAAGGCGTGCTTTTTCTGTGTCCTTGTTCTTCCCATCCATGTTCAATATTGTTCCAAGTAAATTGTCACATATATTTTTCTCAATGTGCATCACATCAAGGTTGTGACGAAGCTTTACTGTTTTCCAATACGGGAGATCGTATAAAATGCTTTTCTTTGTCCAGTTCAATTCTGTTGGGTCACGAGGCCTTTTCTTGTTGCTCGGATGCTTTCCAAACTTGGCATTTGACAAGCAATTCAATTGATTTAGTACTTTGTCCATTGGTAACTCCAAGGATCGAGTTTGATTCTCATACATACCGTTAAATGCCTTACTCCTTCGTAAAGTATTGTCCTCGGGAAGGTAACGTCGATGGCCCAAGTAGCCAATCTTACCTCGCAGGCGTTGAGATAATGCATCATCATTACATGGGGGACAAGCAAGATAACCTTTCGTACTCCACCCAGATAAGTTACCATAGGCAGGAAAGTCGTTCATCATCCACATTACAGCTGCATGCATCCGAAACGTTTGTTGAGTAGAGGCATCATAAGTGAGTACGCCATTTTCCCACAACTCGTTCAACTCATCAATCAATGGTCGCATGTAAACATCAATTTCTTTACCGGGGGCATTAGGCCCAGGAAGAAGTAAAGTCATCATGAAAAATGGATCCTTCATGCAGTTCCAGGGTTCCATGTTATATGGCATCATTACCATAGGCCACATGCTATAAGAGGTGCTCATGTTCCCAAAAGGGTTGAACCCATCGGTGGCGAGGCCTAGCCTCACATTACGGGGATCCTTAGCAAAATCAGAATAACATCGATCAAAGTCCTTCCACTCCTCACTATCAGATGGATGCCTCAATATCCCATCATCCACGCGCTTATCACTGTGCCATCTCATGCCTGTAGCCGTCTTCCTTGACATAAACAATCTTTGCAGCCTAGGTGTCAATGGAAAGTAGCGTAGTACCTTTTGAGGGATCTTCTTACCATTGCCAAAATTGGGCTTGTATCTAGACTCCCCACATATTGGACAATTATCAAGAGATGCATTCTCCTTCCAAAAGAGAGCGCAATCATGTTGGCATGCATGGATTGTCTCATATCCCAAGCCCAATTCTCGTAGCAGCTTTTTGGCTTCATAAATCGATTTCGGAACCAAATTCCCTGCAGGCAGCAGATCCACTAATACCTCCATCAACATGTCAAATGACTTATTACTCCATTTACCCACAACCTTCAAATGAAACATTGTAATCACAAATTTCAATAGCGTATATATTTTGCAGCCCAGGTACACCTCACGTTGGGCAGCCTTTAGTATTTTTTCGATATTTTTCACATCATTCGTTTTGGTGTTATCATACGCTTCTTCTGTCCCAAAATCCCCTGAATCACGCCCCGTATAAGTCCCCCTACAATAGTCGTCTACTAATTCGGGGAAATCGTCATCCTCGTCTTCATTATCACCAATTTCAACATCCGTCTCATCTTCAGATTCATCGATTTGGTGTTGCAAAATAGATTCCCCATGATGAACCCAGATCTTATAACTTTCCATTATGCCATGTCGTACTAAATGATACATCGCAACATGGCCAATGTGCCAATAACGATTACAACAATTATTACACGGGCATTGAATTGTACCATTTTGGCTCACTTTGGCCATTGCTCTGTCAACAAAAGACTTAGCACCCTCACGATACCGCTCGCCTACTCTATGCTTAAGTGTCATCCAACTCTTGTCCACTTCTTCCATATCTGTTTATTGAGAGATTACATAAACAACAATAGATGAATTAAATTTTACTTAAAAGTTACCTTTTTTCTTCGTATATTTCATACAAAGCAATATAATTTAAACTCTTATTGACCCCCTACATATTCGCTAATTGAGAGAGTACATAAACAGCAAATGATGAATTAACTTTTACTTAGAAGTTACAATTTATTTCCTTGTGCATCTCGTATAAAACAATATAATTGTATCTCCCCTAAAAGGTGAGTGGTCCTATCCCATTCAAGACAGCATATTTCTGTAACACACTTAGCAGCTCATCCACATTGTTTCAATCTGAAGAAATTTCGGCAGCATATCCCCATAGTTATCCAAGTACACGACATAGATTCACAAGTGTTGGCGTTATTTCAATTGATGTCGATTTATCAATTGAATTAACACTCAACACCACATCAATCTAGTATGTACCCAGAGAACATTAAGAGACGGCAACAGAAGTTCCCCCAAAAGTAACAAGTGCACACCACTAAGTACATTATTATACAGAATCTATGCAGTCCCAAACTATCCAAACGGGACAATTTAAGAGATCTCATTACAGGGGTAATGACTCTCGAACGGGTCTAAGGGCTATTGAATGCGTATGCATAAGAACTAGATGGCTAGTATCTATGCACACTATGGGTAACTTGAGAGGTTTATTACTATGTATAATTTACCCTACTTTTAATTGATGCTTTAAAAGTTATGTTGCTCACCACATTAAAACCACCAATAAGATAATAGTATTTATACTTTACTTTTAAATTCTTAGACCACAACTAACCCCTTGCAAAAAATACTATTAAAACTATAATTAAAGAGCAATGCACATATCTTCTAAACATTAATTTGAATATTATAAACCGAAAAAGGGAAATAACATAAATAAATTTGCAGTAGCTATAAAATTGCAGTACAAATTGTAGCTTCCAGCCATTTGATTGTTTTTCAGCGAACAAAAATAAATTTACAGTAGCTATAAAATAGGAATCACAATAATGTTTATCAGTCAAAGTCAAGATAGCCCATTTAAAGCCATCATCAGATTTGTAAACAGATTCATGTCCATAACCAACTCTTCCAGAAGACCCAAATATGTAAAGTGAAGAAATAAACAAGGAGATGACCTAAATCAATCATTCTCATCAAAACCAAATCAGCATAAACACTAATTTTTACTATAAAACTAATATAATAAAATATAATATATTTACAAATAAACAAATGAGGTATAGAGTAAGGATTGTCAAACGAATGATGTACCTGAAAACAATCGATTTCTGATAAATGTTTTAGAGAAGCATTGCTATTGACAACCGAGCATTCGTTTGAACTCACCGAAATCGATTTCTGATAACGAGGTGGTGGATGAGGATTGAATGAGGGGAAGAGCAGGATAACGAGGGATAGCAGGACGGAGGAGAGGGAGAGCACGACGGAGGAAAGGTTAGGGTTCCGTTTCGGTGAGCGGAGAGGGAGAGTTTTTTTTTTTTTGGTCTTTTGTCTAACTTAACGGCCAACAAAAATTAGTAACAAACAAATAAAATATTTTTGGCATCATAATTTTCTTTGTTGCCAAAAGTATGAGATTTTTCTCAACCCACTCCTATGTTGCCAAAAGTTAAGTTATGTTTGGCAACAAAAAAATATGATGCTAAAAGCTAAAAAATTTCCCTCTTTTATTCTGCTAGCTTCCCGCTTGAAATTTTAACTTTTGGCAACAAGTTTTATTATATGTTGCCAAAAGTACAATGTAAAATAGTCTTTTGGCAACATAATTCAAATTTTGTTGCCAAAAGGGTATCTTTGGCAACAAAAATATCTTGTGTTGCTAAATATTGTTGCTAATGGTACAAATTCTTGTAGTGAATAGTTGGGACGTATAGGTTTGCCACGCTTCTGGCGTGCAATAGATTCATTTGTTGCTGATGTCATTGTTTTTCCCACAGGTACATCAATTATTGCAGGCACATTTGCAGCGGGTACATGAGAGTTGGTTACTTTTGCAACATCATTGAATGCATCGGGTAATTTATTTGTAATTTTTTGAAAATGCAATATCCTTTTCACTTCATGCTCACATTGAGCAGTATGAAGGTCTAGATGAGACAAAGTGGAAGTGTTCCATATTAATTCTCATCGTTCTTCAGGAACGGACCGTACTTCTGGTAGGTTTTTTCCTCCCCCTAACGACGGAAAGAGTGTCTCATCAAAATGACAATTCGCAAATCTAGCGGTAAATCTATCCCCTGTCAGTGGCTCAATATAACGAATAATTGATGAAGAGTCATAACCAACATATATTCCTAAATGACGTTGGGGACTCATATGAGTTATCTATGATTCGACGCAACATGTTTGATCCAGGGTGACCCATTCGATCATGCCACAATATTAAATTATAAGGATCATTGAGTTTCCGGATCACGACAGTATGTGATTCTACAACATTAATAGTTGTATGATATAACCCCCATGTATAAAACGAGCAATTTCTCTAATGTGAGCTTCTGGCTTCCTACACTAAAGTAATGCAAATGAACTCTTTATTACCTTCATTACATGTTTCAATAGGATACCCGTTAACTCTTATGTCCTTAAAACTCAATAAATTTCTTCTGAAATTTCTTGAGTATATAGCTTTATTTATGAATAAGTGGGTACCATTAGGTAACACCATGTGGGCTCTTCTGGAGCCATCAATAATCTTAGCAGGACCAGCTATAGTGGAGACATTCGCTTTATTTTATACCAAGTCTAAGAAAAACTTATGTTTTTTTTTCAAACTGGTGTGGGTTGTCCCACTGTCTACCAGGCAAGCATCATCGCTTGAGTTCAATTTGATTTACGAATTCTCAACATTGACACTCATGGAATGTTTACCTTTCCCTAAATAATAAAAAAAAAAATCTTTTTATTTTGAGAATATGCATATGGGAGCTTCAGGTCCCAAATTTTTAAGACCTACGGGTCTCAAATTTTTTTGATAAGTATAAGGACTTTCTCTACCCTATATTGTCTAAACTTCATCTTTGATCAGATTTAAAAATATTATAGAATCTTCCAACAAGTGACAAAATTTTTTGAATTAACTCCGACTAATAATAATCCAACCTCTTTATTAAAAAAATAGAGACTTAATTTTTCACATTCTCTATACATTTCCGAGGCCCAATTGTATATTAAATAATTAAAACGTGAAATAGGAGTTAAAATTAAATACCATTAAAAGTAAGTTAACACTTAAATGAAGCCAAAAAGTTCAATAAACAAAAATTTAATGGTGAAACCATTAATGTGATAGTTAAAGAGACACTTAGTTGATTTTGAAACTAATCCCAATAAAAATAATATATTTGGCGCATACCTTATGAATAATCAAAACTTCGAGTTTTAATTTATCCCGCATTTTAGTTGGATCTGCAAATCCAAACAACCATAAATAGCATCGAATTTATATCCCAATTCAAAAAAATACTTTGTGAACTTCTGGTCACAATATTGAATATGAATCTTCATATCACAAATAAATGATAATTGGGAGAATCTTGATCTATAACCTTTCAATTTGACAATCAAAACTTCAGGTTTGATTGTGATATATTTTCTTTTGTCACTTTAAGCCCAAATAATTTATGTACTCAACATCCCAAAATTTGAATGGAGAAATTCAATTTCCATATTGGAATAATTATTAGAGAACTTCATGCCCCAATTATAAATAATGACAACTTCATATCATAACATTAAATATTTAGAGACGTTTAACAACCGCCCAATTATATTCAAACTTCAAGTTTGATAAGGGGTAAAATTGTTTGGAACTTCAGGTCCAAAAATATAAATAATCCTTACGGAACATGTAAGATCCTTACCCTTATTATATAAGTAATCAAAACTTCATGTTTGATTACAAAATTATTGGATGTTCGGGTCAAATTAAAAATAATTGTGATTGGACTTTTAGTATTCCTTCCCCTGTTAGAAAAATAATCAAAACATCGAAATTGATTTTACGGCGTATTTCATTGTCATGTTCAACAATTTGAACAATAATTAAGGACTTTTCGTCCCAATATAAAATAATTTGGAAATTTCCAGTACCAAATAAAAAAATTGACATGAAAACTTCAAGTCCCAAATTAAACAGCAATTCGAAGCTTCACGTTCGAAATTTGAATGTAAATTAGGAACTTCGGGCCCTAATTTTTAATTAATTATTGGGAAACATATTTTATCTGGAACTTCAGGGCCAAAAATTTAAATAATTTGAACTTCAGGCCATCGCTATTTATTTGTGAGAACTTCAGGTTCTACGCATAAAATTATTGAACTTCGAGTTCAATTTTATTAAATATCTTGGGATTTGATAATTCCCACCCCATTGTGTCAAAGCTTCAGGTTTGATCACAAATATATATTTGGAGCTTCAGGCCCGAATTAAATTATTTGAGTATGTCTAATGTCCCAAATTAAAATAACTATTTGAGAACTTCCGGTCCCAAAATGTAAATAGCCATTAGAAGCTTGCAGTCCCAAAAAAAATACTAATTGAGAGTTCGAGACCCCAAATTTCAAATAATATTGGGAACTTCAGGGCCCAAATTTTAAATCAAAACTTCAGGTTTGATTAAAGAAAAATTTGTTGGAACTTCGGGTCGATAATGTAAATAATCAAAACTTCGGGTTTAATTTTTTGCCACATTCTATTATCGTGTTCAAAATCTTGAACATCAATTGCGCACTTCTGGCCGCAAAAATTTAAATAAGAATTGAGAACTTCATGCCCAAATTATTGAGATCTCCAGGGCCTCAAAATCAAAACTTCTAGTTTGATTTTACGAGACATTTTATCATGTTCAAAAATTGAACATCAATTGCGAACTTCAGGTGGCAAAAATTTAAATAAGGATTGGGAACTTTAGGCCCAAATTATTCAGATCTTCAGGTCCTCAAAAGCAAAACTTCAGGTTTGATTTTACGAGATTTTTTATCATGTTAAAAAATTGAACATCACTTGCGAACTTCAGACCGCAAAAATTTAAATAAGGATTGGGAACTTCAGGCCCCAAAATTATTGAAACTTCTAGTTCAAAATTGAATATCAGGTAGGGACTTCAGGTCCTAATTACTGGGAACTTTCGGTCCCAAAAATCAAAACTTCAGGTTTGATTTTGTGGTACATGTTATTATCATGTCCAAAAAAAATGTCCAAAAGTTAAATTCAAGATTAGTCAAATATTTAAATGGAGATGGAAAAAAAAAATCAGTCCAAATAAATTTTAGTCAACAAAAATTTTTGTCCAAAGTAGACACCTAACAAATAGTTCCAAGATCTAAAAAGGGTCCAAATGAAAATACCTTAACATAAGCCGTATATAAAATGGCACACAATATGTGGAACTAAAAAGACAACACTTAAAAGTGTCAAAACCAACAGATTAATATTTTTCAAAAATAATTTGTTCTACAAAAAAGTTTGATTTCTAAACAACAACTGTTAAAATCGTTTTAATCCGACCAAATCAGATCTACTAAGACATAATTTCACCAAATAAACAAACAGTAATAGTTTTGTTTTGCACAAACCAACAAATCAGTCCCAAACTTTTCAACAAACCAACAACAAAAATCAATCCAGAATTTAATATCGCAACACAAGCAGGTCTTGTGCAACAAAAGTTTAGAAAAACAAAAATCAATTTTTTCGGATCCAATGTTTAAGAAAACAAATCTAGAGAAGTCGTGTTTGAGGACGGACCTATACCAGATCTTAAAATATAATATTGTTACCTGAAAAAAAATGTGTACCGGATATAACACCGGATCGGGGAGGAGAACACCGCCGGAAAAAGCACCAAGCCGGAACTGACACTCGACTCCCAACCACACCAGAACACCAAGCCTAGGCCGAAGATAGTAAACCTCCGCCGGAAAGATCACCGGAATGGGAACCGCCTCAAACCGGAACCGAATCTTGCCGAAAAACCCACAACGAAACAATACAAAATCCGGCCAAAAAAATAAAAACTCACAAGCGGATATTAGCTTAGAATCGAGAATAAGATCCAATAGGAAATTCTCTCCAATCAGATGTGTAAAGTGGGTAAAAGGAAAATCATGGAAACTCTCTCAAGTACGTACTTCGTTGAAATGTTTGGAGAGAGAAAGAGGGTAAAATATGTTGGCAGTCGTGCTGATAAGGTGTTGTAAAATAAAGAAATATAGAAAGAATAGAGAGAAAGAATTCTCATTAATGAGTATGTTTAATTCTTCTTTTGATTTTCATCACATTCATTGAATCAATAATGAGATGAGGGATAATGATTAAATTTCATTAAATGCATCTCATTAAATCACCTGTAGTAACTTAAGTCTTAAGTAATTACACATTTAATATATTTATATTCTAACACTAATAAAAATAAATATCTATTTAAATAAAATAAATACATAATTTATAACATAAACTTATATGTAGGAAAAACATGAGGCGACTAATAACAAAAATATCTCGTAGAACCTGATATAAAGACAGTTGTATTGCATTATGAAGCACTCCATTTTCCTCAAAGGTGCCCACTTGTTCCGAAATATGGCCCACCTTAGTGGAAAGTTGCGTGCCTTCCATCGAACCCAAACGAGCATGAAATTTATTCCTAACAGTGACGCCTATAACTTCTGACTTGGGATTAACTGTTTGATAACAATTATATTAAACACCATAATAAACACCTCCACTTTGTCTTCCAGCAACTTGGCATCCCACGGCCGGATATCTCCAGCAAAAAGCATTTTTGTTTCTCCGTCCAAACCGTAAGCATTATAATTATAATGTACAGTACATGTATATACCTAAATAATTGATATATAATTTTCATTGAAAGTAGATTATTAACTTTAATTAATATTTTTTAACAATAATAAACGATATCAATTTTGTAAAACTATATAAACCTGCTCATAGCGCAATGTATTAGGATGAATAACTTTTATAAAGGCAGTTATATTATGTTGTAGAACTCATAGACTAAAGATAATACAAATAATGCATCAATATTACACCATGTATTCCTTTTTTCTTTTCTTTTTCTTTTTTCCAACTATGCAGATAACACCCGATACCCTTTCAAAAAAGTAAAAGATCGGTTTTCGACACAACTCACTAGTACCTAAGATATCTTAGGTTAAGGAGACTGATTTTTTTTTTAATACTTAAAATAAGGTGCAATGACACTCGGTGCCTTTTGTGTGTCGCTTCAATTTTTATAGTGCACATATTATTTGTTATTGTATAAATGATTTTTTGTTGTGATACCTAAATTTTATCGGTTAGAGACGAAGTTGGGATGCTTCCAAAAAATAATATTTGACACTACATAGTTTCACGCTAGTGCGAATAATTTTGTAGACTTAATTTTACTTTTCGGAATTAATATGCCAAATGAAGACTTGTATTAGGATGAATAACTTTTATAGTACCAACGAAGATAACAAGTTTGTAGGCAAGTAGAACTATTTCAGCTATCTAAAGATCCCTCTATATAGGCAAGCTTATGTTTCACGAACTTTACACACTAACCTTCTGGCCATATTTCACTAACAAACAAACATGTCATCAATCTCTAAGAGCAATTACAGGTATGGTTTACAAAATTTAATAAAGAATATAACAAATAGGTGATCAATGTACAAAAAAATCGGAGCAATTAGAACTAACTCATCATAATAACGAACTCATCAAAATGGAGAGCCCCATCTCCATTTATATCAAACCTAACAATCATACTCTTACATTCATCTATACTTTTTGACTCACCCAACCTACTAAGCATCCTCTTTAAGCTCTTGGGTGTGATAAAACCACCCCCATCCATCTCCTCATATAACTTGAAAGCCTCTTTTAAATCATTCACTCTCTCTTCTTCTCCCACTTGTTCTACCATCTTCACAAACTCCTCTAAACACAACAACCCATCTCCATCACAATCCATGAACCCCAATGCTGCCTCTGCGTCGGCCAATGAGAGCTCACCACCTATCGACACGATACACTGTTGGAGCTCCCGCGGTGATATTTTTCCATCAGAATCTTCATCGAAGTGGTTGAACACGCGCTCGTATTGCTGGTATTGTTTGCAGTCCATTAATCAACTAACTTAATGTCTTTATGTAAAACGAAATCTAAAAATATTTCTGTGTATATATATATATATATATAGAGAGAGAGAGAGAGACAGAGAGTTAAGCTGCTTGATTTGGGAATGAACAGCCTTTGGTGTTATATATAGGTATCGATAACACGCGGATAATTTGTTCACAATTTGACAAAAAAGAGTTGAAGTTGAAAATAAGAACCATGACAGTAGGCCACACGTAATCTCCACAACATGTGGAAATAGCCGGGAAGTGGCTCTTTCTATTATTCTACGTGTAGGAGAAATTTGTTTTACTTATCCTCACGTGTACCCAGTTATTAGTATTTCACTAATAGTGTATCAAGTTCTAATCTTTACAACTGAAAGTAAATATAAATAAATCTGGTAGCTCTAATCAAATGGGAGTTTGTAAATATAGGATCTATTATAATATATATTTTGAAAATAGGACAGTAAATATTTTATTTATAGTTTTAATCTCTATTTTTGAATAAAATCGCTGACGCGGACCCATTTTCATAAAATGTCAATCAATCATAGCATTCCACGTGTCCCTTTAATTTGAAAATATGGATCAAAAATGAAAATGAAATGTTTATTGTCTTATATACATAATCAATATTATTTTAAGTTCTAAAAATACATAATCTATAATCATATATGGTTCCACAAATTTAGATTTGAGAATCACGAGTATACTCTTACCAATTTGTTGCTCTATTGGAATACGTGTATTTTATATAACACGAGTAGTGAAGTAAATTGAATAATTCAAATATATTAAGCGATTTTTACATGAGTAGTGAAGTAAATTTAATAATTCAGATATATCAGGGGACTTTTACATTTGAGTCTTATTCTAGCGTGAATCAGGATATGGGTCTTACAAACTTTTTTTTACATTAAATAACTCATATTTTTGAAATTATAAATTTTCTCCTCACTAATATATCTATATCCCTATATTCCCACCAAATTTAAAGTGGAAGTTCATATTTCCCTCTGTAAAATTAAAAAAAATTATAACTTCCGATACACTACCCTAATTTTTACAAAATGATATTTTTGAAACCTACAAATCGATCCCTATCAAACAAGATCCATGAAAATGACAATACAAGAAAAAGTGCTTGATATGTGTCATGAAACGACTTCCAAGACACATTTCGAACAGTCGTTGAAAGGGAGTGTCGTACAAAGTAAACTCGTTACCTCAACGTCGTTGTACTGTCGTAAAAAGGCGACACCTTCAGAGTGTCGTTGAAACTACTATCAACGACAGCTAATCACCGGTCATAATTTTTTGGGTGTGCGCTCGTTGGTTATTTTGATATACAACCAAAAATTATCTCCCGCAATAAGCTCGACGCCAACTAGAATTACATTTTATGAGAGGAATTAGTAGTCATAAATATATATTCCACGACTATTAACTTATAGATGTCGTTAAAAAAATTACGACACCTGCCAGGTTTTGTCTTAATTTTTTATTTTAGTTTCTCAATAGTGGACATTAACTTAACCAAGCTATTCACGACTCTTATAGAAGGGCTGTCAATATTAGTGGTGGTAACATTACGATTTTTTACCACATTATACCGTTCTGGTACAAAAAGTTATGAATTTACTTCACTACTTTTCATTACCACAAACCGAAATTATCGAAAACTTGGTGGTTGGTTATGGTTTACACATTTAAAAACCCGATTTACCCAAATTACTGTACCAAAATTAAATACCGAAACTAACGTCGAGAGTAAAAAATTAATATGCCAAAATTACAAATTTTGTGTTATAATTTCAAATTTATATCAGAAGTTTAACTCATTTGAAGTTAAGAAGACATGCTTATTCATTTGTTTTGTCTATGAGACAAACTCTTTTCAGTTCCTATAATAGTAATCTGGCTTCACACCAAAGCTGTTGAATATTTTATGTATACGGCCAACAACATTTATTTAGTTTATGTGCTAGTTTATATATATTTCATTTGAAAATTGAAAATACCTAGAAAAAAACAATAAAAAATTAAATGAACAAAAAGCTAAGACAACTCAAACTAAAAATACCAAAAAGAAAATGAAATTACCGAAAACAAAATTTACAGAAAATACCGAAATACCAAACGATTTGGTTGTGATAAGGTTTTTTGAAAAATCAAAAACTGAAACTAAATGTATCGAAAAAAATTGGTATGGTATTAGAATATGACAAATACCTACCAAATTACCAATAACCACCCTTAGTCGATATCATATATATTTCATGACATCTTTTCGCCAATTGTCATAAAAAAAATTGTCGTGGAAAGTACATTTTCTTGTAGTGTGGTGTGTTTTATTTATTCTCTTTGATGACATTTTACGTAGATTAGACTATTGGAATATCCCATCTATTAATCTATACTTATTACGTATTAACGTGTTCCTTAAAATTAACTATTTGTAATACACCCTTAAATTACATGGAAATAGTCGTTTCATTAATGTAAGGTTTAACAAGCATAAATTCATATTATCATGTTTAAATAGGACAGTACAATATTCATCTTAAATGTACATCTCAATTGTTGAAAATGCTGATCTGGGCAACAATTTGATTAACAATTTTTTTTTTCAAAATTCTAATGTACGTGTGCTCCAAAGCATTTGGGATTCAACTTAAACTATATTGACATTATCATTTATTTAGTTAGGCAAGTTGTCACAAAATTTTATGATATAAAAAGAATCGATCCCCAAAGTAGATTTTTTGTGACGGTTGGTAATTATTTTGTGACACTTCAGTTTAAATTGAAAACAACTTAGGGATCATATCCATTTAAGTTTGTATTTAAACAGATTCCATTGTCCCTGAATATCCTAACACTTGTAGTGTAATATTTCCCTCAAAAAAGATGTGGTGGTGACCCTTTCTTAATGAGACTCATCAAATTGAGATTAAACTTACATGGAGATTGAGAAATGCATTTCTATTGAGTTGTAATATTGATTCAGTATTAAAGATTGGGAACCATTAATAGAATATCAATAATTTCAGGACGATTTAAAAATGTTATACAAATTGATGCGATATATTGACATGTTACACACGCATTGACTTGTATATGGGTTTCACTCCTATTAGATCGGAACACGAGATCTTAAGTATTTAGTCCTATTTATAAAGATTTACATGTCCTCACTCTTATGTTTTTATTTTTTTAGTTGTTAGTTCTATTATAATAAATATGGGACAAGCGTCATTCTCTGCCAAAAAAAGGATGAATATTTACCGGGAAGTTATAGGCGATTTTTGCGATTATGTGACTTTTTACAATTCTACAAATACATATGAGCAGAGCCTGAATGCATCTTTATAAATGGGACTAAAGTCAAAAAGACTATAGAATATAACACCTTGTTATTTGCCGAGAACAAATTTAAATTCCTTATTTAATATGTAAAAAAGAGGGATACATGTGCGAATGCACATACCTCAGGCTAAGTGCGTCATCTATTTCCTACTCATTATGAAATTGTGAGAGAAAGGAAAAGGCAAATACGAGTTCAAACATTTAAGAAAAAGAAGAAACATTCCAAAAGAAGGAGAATATGGGAACCGTCAAAGCAGCCATAACCACTAAAGTATGAAAGTGGGGACAATCCGTATTAACAAATTAGGTCAACGAATAACTTGATCATTTGGTGTCCTATTGGCATGGTGTATGCCCTCACATCACAACTATGGAAGGATCATGAGTTTCATCTCAAATATATCATCAAATTTATCTAATTCATTAAAATGCCTTAATTATTATTATATAAATTATAATTTCAATTATTACTTTCTTTTGTTCTTTTATCTACAACAATTTATCTATAGGCCCTTTTTAGTAATCTATAAATTCATGTTTCTATTTTTTGAAGTTTTTGGAACCGTGTTCTTGTTTTTCACACACGTTTTTATACATAATCAATATTCACAACAAGTGTTAAAAAGAATACGAAGAATATCAACTAAAATGGTAAGAATAACATGTAAACATGTAGAATAATTTGAAACTTAAGTTTAAAATTAACCTGAAATAGCACTTTCTTCTTCCTACTTTGTTTTTTAATTTACCAATTATAAATTATTTGTGTTCCAAAGAATTTTGGGATCTAACTCATGCTATTTGGACATTACCACTTATTTAGTTAGGCTAATAATCCGAACAACAAAATTTTACGATATTACTAGAGTCCCCGAAAGTATATTTTTGCAATGGTCGGTAAGATTTATTTGTTGCAAAATTTGTTATCACTATTTGAAACCTTAAGTGACCAACCTTTTGTTGCCACCACTGATAACATTACTGATGACATGTAAAGAGCGAAATGAATTAATTTAGAGAATGAATACGGTTTTGTTTTTATTAATTTCAAAGGAGACGAAAGCTACAAAATAAATAGCAAAGTTGTTTTTTAACTAGTAGCTAAATAAAAGGAATGACCTAGACTAAGTAGTCTTCAAATTTAGAGGAGAAACTACTTGCCTTAGTAAACTAAAAAATAAACATGCGTAATATCAATGTCAAAAGAAACTTCCGGGAGAATAGGTCCAACCCATACTATCACATAACTGTTGGAGGAATAGCCTTAATAAACCCCCTCAAATATAAGTAGGGACATGAGGGCACACCAAGCTTGTAGTGAAGGGACTGAAATGAAGGAGTGCATAGTGGTTTGGTGAAAATTTACGCAAGTTGATGAGAAGATGGAACAAAATGCTTGGCAAGAGTTCCTCGAGCCACTTTTTCACAAATAAAGTGATAATCTAATTCAACATGTTGAGTCCGAGCATGTAACACAGGGTTAACCGTTGTGTAAATAACACTTAAATTATAAAAAAAATGGAGCATAAAATGCGGGAATAACACAATATCACGCAGAACATACATAATCCACATAACTTCAGCTGAAGCATTAGCAAGAGCACAATATTTAGCCTCACTAATAGATCGAGCAAAAGTAGGCTGCTTTTTAGAAGACCACGAGATATAATTAGCACCTAAAAACATGCTAAAACCAGAAGTAGAACATCTAATGATCGGACAAACCGCCCAATCGGCATCCAAAAATCCATACAAATTGAAGGAGGACTGAGAAAGAATGCGAAGTCGAAAAGTAGAAGTACCACGCAAGTAACGTAATAAGAACTTAACTTGAGTAAAATCGACCATGGTGGGAAAGTGCATGGACTCACAAATAGTGTTGATAAAATGCGTAATATCTGAAATGGTTAAAGTTAAATATAAAAGGGCACCAATAAGAGAGCAGAAGGCAATTGGATTATTAAACGGAACTGGAGTAGGGAGTGCGGGTTTGGTGGGAAGAGGTGTTTGAATAGAATGACAACCAACCATATTCTCCTTTTGATGTAAGGTATCAGTATAATGTTGTTGGGATAAAAATATACCACCCGAAAATGGCGTGACTACAATGATGAAAAAATAATGCGAATCTGCCAAATCAGTAAGAGGAAATTCTGAATCCAATTTTGCAGTGAGGGAAGTAAGAAGCCTTGGACTGCTAATTGCAAAAATGATATCATCAGCATAAAGAATAGGAAGGATGGTACCATCAGACGAATGTAAAAAAAACAGTGAGGAATCAACCGTGCTACAAGTAAAGCCCAAAGATAATAAGAACAAGATAAACCTATCAAACAATGCACGAGGAGCTTGTTTAAGTCCACATATAGACTTTTGAAGTTTGCAAATATAATCAGGATATTGATGATTCTCAAAGCCCGGTGGTTGCACATATAAACCTCCTCAGTGACAAAACTATGGAGGAATGCATTTTTAATGTCCAACTATTTTAAAGACCATTTTTGGGATAGAGCAAGGGAGAGCACACTACGTATGTTGATCGGTTTAACTACTGGATTAAAAGTCTCTCAAAAATCAATTCCTTCAATCTGATTGAAACCGTGAGCAACAAGACGTGATTTATATTTACCCAACGTACCATCAGAGTGAAATTTTGTACGATATACCCATTTACAGCCGATAACATGCATGTTTAAAGAAGGAGGCACCAAAGTCCGAGTTTTATTTTTTTGAAGGGCATAAATCTTAGATTGCATGGCAAGCACCCATTATGCATATGAAAGAGGCTATCGAAAAGATCTCGTTTCAGCAAGTATAGTACAGAGCAGTGGGTGCTCCTTTGGAGAGGGTAATCATGGGATGACAATTTGGAAAAGTTGAATGGTGAACTGAAGGGAGCGGAGCGGTTAAAAGGGGGAGGTCGACTATGAGATTAATGGGAGGTTGGTTAAGTTCACTTTAGGTTGGAGTATGAGGTCTGAGAAGTGATATAGGAGAGGTATGATAGGTAAGATATGGTGAAGAGGGAATAGTACGTGCATTGAGACGATATTGTGATGGTAAATAAGTAGCAGTGTGTAATACCCCGTATTTTTATCGATATTTATTTAAGGGATTAATTAAATTAAATGTGAATTAATTGAAAATTAATCCGGATGTAAATACTAACGAGATGTGAGTTGGTATTTGATTATGATGTTTATATATGGCAATATATGAATATTGAAAATATTAAAATTGTCGCGAGACTGAAATATGACAATTTGGGAAATTTAGTTGGGACGCGCGTGTCAGTCGCGCCAGAAATGAAATAATTTGAATTAAAAAGTGAATTTTATTTTTATCAACTGAGGGTCATTTTGAGTGTGCCAACGATTCCAGAAGGGTCAAAATAGTCAGAAAACACTAGCCGGGGGTTTAGTTTGGCTCCCGGGGCATTTTTGGGCCATACCGGCAACTTAAAAGGGTATTTTGGTAATTTTGAAATTTTGGGAAATAAAGCCTACGAATTTTAAGAGTTAATTATACATTATTTAGTAACCCACTAATCCCATTACCATCATTTGACAAGTTAGAGGGCTACGGGAGTAATAGGAAGAGTTGGAAGAGGTTCCCAAAAGAAAACCCATAACCACCATCTTCAACCTTGGGAGAAAATCTGTAGAGAAAGGGGAGAGATCAACCTTCAACCTTCAACATCAAATTCTGAAGAACAATCTAAGGCAAGTGATTTAGTATTCTTAATTCATTGAATATGTCTTCCATGCTTAGTGTAGGAATTATCTTTTATTGGTTTTTTTTTAAGAAAACCCATGAAATTTGTTGGAGAAACTTTGAATTTGCATGTAGTATGCTAATGGACTGATTTAATACTTGGATAGTTACATATGATGATTTAAAAAACGGATTTATGATGAGTAATTAGGCATAAGAAAATTAAGAGTTCATGTTCATAGGGTTTGGAGAAATATTTGAAGATTCATATTAATTCCATGGTAAATTGCAAGAATTGACCCCTTAAATGTGTTAAGGAATGATCTAGAGTGATTAGAAATGGTTTATATACGTTAAAACATAATTTGGATGGTCTTAGGTTGAATTTAGAGGAGAAAAGTAATGAGAAAAACGGAATTGGAATTTTCTGGGCTGAAACTGCCATCTCGTTAGAAGACTTGCCCAGGTCATTCGAACGACCTCGTTCGAACGAACATCTAACGAGATGACAGTATGACTTCTAACGAGTTGGTATTTCATTCGAATCCCTTCGTTCGAACGACCTCGTTCGAACGAGGCTTCTAACGAGTTGACAGAATGGCCTTTTTGGCCTGATTTGATTTTTAGTATCCCGTAGTCTTATTTAAATGGTGAGATAACTTTCCCTTATTAACTAGTAGGTATAGATGGGAGATTTGGGGTATATTGAGGAGTAAAATTTAGAATAGTGCCTTGAACCGGATGACACTTGTGAATTAGGATGCGAGTGACTAATCACGAAGTGAGGATAATTGATGACGTAAATACATATAAACCGGGGACTTGTGATTTGTATAATACTAAGAGTTGGTATAATAACGAGAAGTATACCACTAATAAATATTGTAATATCTAAGATGTGAGCATGCTTAGTATATGTAGTTATCTGTGTATGACATACCTACCGTACTTGCTATCATGGGAGGTTGGCATTCGTTTAGGGCCATCGAATCTTTGTGTGCCTATGGGGGTGATTTAGATTGGTACCTCGAGGACATAGGTCAGAGAAGGGCTTATTGAGAAGTTAATAAGTCTGCTGATCATGGGAGCGTAGGTATGTGCGTGACCCATGTGATGTGAACTATGTTTGCCTCCATTGTTTGTGATTGTTGTTAATGAAACGATTCCTGAGAGATTCGGAATACGTGGTCCTCATGTACGTGATGTACCGGGATTTGATAGCAGAGTATGTGTGCACCGCAGCTTAGTCTCGGGGTGCTAGTATTGTATATTTTTTGTGAGAATAATATACTGTTGATTGAAATGAATTATCGCGAATAATTGTGAGTATAAATAATAGCAACGGTTGTAAAGTGAAAATGTAAGATTTCTAATAAATTGTATTGCTAAAGTGGGGAAACTGTGTAATAAGGTACAATACTCTATTAAATAGAAGATGTTGGAGTTTGAATTGGTTATCATATAAAAATGTTAGATTTAGCATTGAACTAGATAGATATGGGAGCAACTAGAATTGGGTACGGGTACGATAGGAGTACACAATTAGTTGAGAGGTGAGGAACTCATGTGAGTGCATACACTATCATGTACTTTATATTTACTGTTTAATGATATTAAACACTTGCATATTTTTAAATTATTTTCACATTCGGGCTCTGACCCGCTTGCTTTCAAATCTATTTTTGTAAAAACCTTTTTAGGTGCCCAGCCACAAGGACACCATGCATAGGAGTTCTATTCAGGTGATGTGCTGTAGCTGCTGTGGAAGTTACAGGACCTTGACAGTAGATGCCTTCATCTTCGATCTTGACTCTATTAGCAGTTTTATCATTTTTTGGGCATGTCGCCTATTCCTTTTAGAGACATCTTAATTATTCAGTTATTTCAGACTTTGGGTTGTAATTAATTTTAGTGATGCAGACTTTGTATTTATTTATTTCGAAATTCGGTTTGTTATGAGGAGTTTTTCCTCCACACTCTTTATTATTGGTTGGTTATTCTATTGTGACTATATTGTGTTGGTTATGTTAACTTTTCATAATTCATTTATTGCATGTTAATCAGATTTAATTTAAAATGGACAACTCACTTTTTAAATACTAGGTGGTTAGTAAATATTAGAATGTTTTCGACAGTGATGCTATGAACTGAACCAACTTGACATTTTGTATTAATTTAATAAAGGAGTAGGTACCCGGTATTTAATTAGTCGGGGTGTCACATAGTGGGTGTACTCGAAGTAGACAAATTAAACATAACAATAGGACGAGTAATTGTCGAAGACTCACTTGATATAGGAGAAAGGCTAAGGGTAGGTAGGGATTACATTTCATGTGGTAGAATGGCAGGTATAGCAGGTATGATGGTAGAGTAGACTGAGTGGTTTTAGTGGTAGGTCTAGGCGAGGGAATCCGACATACAAATTAAGTATAAGTAGTCATAAGGATTTTTATGTCACTCCTAAAATTATACTTAATAGTGACATAAGGATGTGACATGTTATTTTTAGTAGTGACATAAGGAAAATTATTTTCATAAAAAATAACACGCCATGAAATGCATTCCATAATGGGATGATTGCAATGACAACCCTTGTGAATGCTACTGTACCCAATAAAAATACATAGATCTGACTTTGGTTGAAATTTGTTTTGTATTTTGTTTTGAAGATAAGGAAAACAACGACACCCAAAAGTACGTAAGATGAAGTAATTATAATGGGCACTATAAAGTTTAAAGAATGTAAAAACTTGTTTTAATTGTGCATAGGGTAACCGATTGATTAGGTAAGTAGCTGTTGAAAAGGCTTCAACCTAGAGAGACATGGGAATATTAGCATGATATAATAAAGTTAATCCAATCTCCAAAATATGACGATGTTTGCATTCAGCAGCACCATTTTATTCAGGATTTCTAGGACAAGATATATGATGAACAATGTCATGTTGTTCAAGATCATTAATAAAATCTTGACTAGAAAATTCACCACGACCATCACAATGAAATATTTTGATTTTCTTATTAAATTGATTTTGAGTCATTTTGTGAAATGTGAGAAATACCTGATGAAAATCAAATTTATTTTTCAATGGATATAGCCAAGTAAACCTAGTACAATCATCCATAAAAATAACATAAAATTTAAAACCTTGTTATAATGCAATATGAGAAGGCCCCCAAAAGTCACAATGAATATTTCAAAATGAATTTGAGAATTTTTGTCATTTAATACAAATTGAAGTTTACAACTCTTTCCCAACTGACAACTTAAATAAATACTAGGTAATTTATTCCAATGATCCACATGCAGAAGATGACTTTTATTTAAAAAATTTAAAGATTTTGCTTGGGGATGTCCTAATCGTTGATGCCAAATTTGATTACTAGTGTTTCCTTCCTGGATAACATTTAGAGCTTCTTGATGCTCTTCTTCAAAAGTGTAAAGAGATCTCTTTTAAATTCCCTTGGCTAGAACTTGTTGAGTTTTCTTGTCCTTGACAACAAAATTATCATTAGAATTTTCTAATAAATATTCATTGTTTTGTAACAATTGACTTAAAGAGATAAGGTTCTTTTTAATTTTTTGCACAACTAAAACATCTTTCAAAATTAAATTTTAATATAAATTTTTATCACTAACATGTGTTAAAGTTTAGAACCATCCCCAACAATAACTTTGTCATGTCCTGTGTATGGTGAAATTTTTCAAAAATTACTTGTATTGTTTGTCATGCGAGAGGTAACTCATGAATCAATCTAAAGATCATTGTCAATTGGAGACTCATAATTTGTTGTTGTCATGGAAGTTTGATATTATGATTCAGTTTGAAAAGAGAAGTCCCAACGATAAAAATAATTTGATGCAATATGATTTGACCTACAACAAATTTGACAAACCTCTATTTCAGCTTTGTGATTAGTTTGAGTGGAATGAAATGCACATGTTGGCTGTAACATATTACTTCCTGAGACTATTTTGGGTAGACTACAATTGTAGGGTTGCATTGGATTGGACAACCATGATGATATGGTTGTGTTGATGTTGACAACATAGGAAAAGAATGGACAACATTTGATGAATTTGATATCGCACTTTTAGAAGTATATGGGTTATAGTGACCAGTTGGTCTAAAACCCCTTCCACGAGAATTATAAAATTGGTTGTGACCAATAAATCCTCTTCCTCTATTATACTGAAAACGACCTCTGTAAGAATGTTTGATCGGAGCTCTCATGGCTGCAAAGGCCATTAAATGACCAAGTTGAATATTTTGAGAAGAACTATCTATTTTATACGAGTCTTCTCAAATATCAAATCCTTTAAGCTAGGTAATCATTTGTAATAAAGTGGGATATAGAGGCTTACCCAACAAAATAGTATGAAATACCTTGTATTTTTGTCCAAGACCTCTTGCAAAACTTATAACTTTAGTTTCCTCGACCAATGGTTTGTGAATGAATGATAATCCATCACTTAAGTATTTGAATTCTTTTATGTATTCATCAAAAGTTATTCCCTCTAACTTGATCATTACAAGAAAAATAGGTGTTTAGGACGGCTAATAAGCATTGCAAATATTTATCTACAAGGCTTTTAAAATTCGTATCAAGCGTTGTAAAAATGAGTGTCGTAAAAAGTTTAAAAAAAAAACACGTAAAATAAACAACTATTTAGGACGTCTTTGTTGTACCCGTTGAAAAATTACTGACTTTTGTACCTTGAAAGCGTTATAAATGTTTAGTTGTTAGGACGTTTTTTTGTATTTGATGTAAAAGTTGCTTATTCTTTTATATATATATATATATATATATATATATATATATATATATATATATATATATATATATACACACATACACATGAACATAGTTCACAAGTTTCATAAAGTCAACTATTTCATTCAAAATACATAAAGGAATCCACTATATATAAGCTACATGAACATAGGTCACAAGTTTCATAAAATCAACTATTTCATTCAAAATACATAAAGGAATCCACTACCAAAACTAATTTTACTTACTGACATTCCATCGAAATCCATTTTAATTAACATTATAAAACCATTTAAGTTGAATAATCTATATGTCCGAATGGGTAATACACTTTCGATAACCAATTCTACCAAACTAAATTTTCAACAAAATCAATTTTAACTCTACAAATCCATTTAAGTCAAATAATTAGCATACATGTATAAACGAGTGATCCACATCCAAAACCAATTATACCGAACTTACATTACACCGAAGTCAATTTAACATAACAAAAACATCATATATGTGCACACCAAAAAGGAAAATATATACAAATTGACACCAGGAGATGGGAAGGAAGATTAATCATAAGTTCTGCAATTTTGGATCCTACTATATTTGTCACGGCCTTCACAAAAAATAAAATCTAAAATTATTGTTAAAAACTCACTTAGTATCCCTAATAACTCAAATTGCCAAAATATTTGGGGGGGGGGGGGGGGGGAGGGGTGAGGATAGTAGAGTCATTGAAATTAGTAAAAGATTGAGTATGAATTAGTCTCAGATTATTTTTATTGTTACGCTTACTATGACTTTATTTATTAATTCATGTACCCTATAATGAACTTAATAAACTTTATCCACAATTAATCTATCTCCTTTACTGTGCGTGTCTCTTTCTCGGTTAACTTCTTCAATTAGCATAGGCAAATAATATGATGAGAAACCATAAATTAAACAAAAAAGTATATTCAATTAATTACCTTTAAATTAATAGGATGTAAATCCTCCATTGGTTCTCTCATGTAATTCATTGCATAATATCCACATTCATCATTCTTGAGTAGTTTGGGGCACTACAATTACACAATGCTAAAAAATAGTCAAATGAGGAAAACAACAAGAATACATATTTCATACATAATATTTAGTTACCTTAGTGGAGCTCCACACCGGTCTAAGTCTTCTATTCAGATCAAGAACCAAAGAAAGAATTCCACTGCAAGACAACAAGAATGTAATCTATTTATATTCAATATTCTAATTTTACATTCATAAAAGACCTGTAAAAGTAAACCACTTGGAGTTCGAACACTGAAAAGTGATTAAATGGATATTTATATTCACATAATATTTAAAATTAAAACAACATAGAGTAGCACAATTCATTATTTTCAAAGAACCAGATAGCATTTTAATTATGGTCAGAGCACCTCCTAATATATCGCTCACAAATCACAATACAAACTCTCTTTATATATTTATTTGTGTGTGTATTCTCTAGAAGGGTGTTCTTTTGTGCATCTTGTGTGTTTGGAGTGACATAAGAGTTGATACTTTATCATAGATCATGATTATATGAGTATTTACATGTGCATTCCATTGTTATCATATTTGGAGTATTATAATAAATTTATTTTCTACACTTGCCCCGTGCATCGCACGGGTTATCGTTAGTATAATAAAATTCAATGTGAAACGTAATCAACATTTGTATATATCTCTCCATTACCTTTGAATAATGTGATTGACTCTTTATGTTCCCGAAAGAATTGCGTACACCACCACTGCTTTTCTTTTCTCCCTATTATTGACGTTTTATTTTAAAAACAACGTGAGTGGAGATATCCTTAAGCTATATATATATACACGCACAAATACATTTAATTCACAATCATTTTACCTCAACAACAAGAGTTACGAACTCTTTTGCCAAGCAACAAACGAATAAAGTCCATCCCTAATAATATTCATCTCATGTGGAACAGGCACCGGAAGAATGGCATTTGAAGAAAATGTGTTTTTGATTGACAAACGATCGTTGTGTTCTCCCAAAGGGATTTTCTGAATTTTCTGAATTTTGGCATTTGGTCCCTTCCTCTCTCCAACTATGTTTTCTTTCGTGTCAATTACTAGCCTTCATTTTTTCTCGAAAAAATAAAAAAAATAAGTTACAATTATTTTTAAATGTCAACCATGGGACACTCGATGGGAAAAAATATATATAACACTTGGTATAAACAAACAAAAAAGCTCATTGTACATTTTTGCTAGGACGCGATGAAGAGCAGTGCATAAATCTTGTATAAAATCTACTCATGCTTTAATTTTGGGAGTCGAAAGTGTAGATCCACGTGAAGTAGTAAGAAGAAGAACCAATGAATAAATTGAAATGAACAAATTTGAGAAGTGACTGATACCCTTTTATCATTTGATGGCAGTGGTGAAACTACTTATTTGCACATTTGGTTTGGAATCACATTTGAACTACACAGAAGATAAAAGGAAATTAATAAAATTAATGTGCATAATAGCATTGCTATTGGCTAGAAAATACTAACCACATCATAATGAACTTTAAAAGTTTAAGTTGTGGGTGATACCTTTTGGGCATTGGTTGGGATTTCAACACACCTGTTTGCGCCTTTGGTTCCTCATCGTCTCTACTGATACTTGAGTCAATGTTCTGCAATGATGGATTTATAACTTTCCATTTCTTGTACTCCTGCAACATTTGCTCTAGTTCCTTTCTTTTTTTACATTCTTCTTTGTATTTGGACTCCAATTCTTCATTATATCGTTTTGATCCGCACCTAGGTAGTTTAAAATATATTATCCAGGTGGCTCCAAAACCTGCGGCCCTAACACGCCTACAATGCTCGGGCCTTCCCAATGAAATAATAAGGATGTCAGAACTTCCTCCAACCATTACACTCCAATCACTCACTTTCTTTTCAATTGAATCCTGCAAGAAATAATATATTATGATTACAATTAATTAACAATACAACATATAAAAATACATTTGAACTCTACTAATACAATGAAAAGAAAGTACAAAAAAATAAGAAACAAAAATAGGAAGAAGAAAGCTAGGAGAATGAAGAGTAAACAGAGAGAGGAACGAACCAATTGTGATAAAGAACCACATATCTCTCTCTCTCTCTCTCTCTCTCTATTTATCTATCTATCTATCTATCTATCTATCGATCTATCTATCTATCTATCTATCTCTCTATCTATCTATCTATCTATCTATCTATCTATCTATCTATCTATCTATCTATCTATCTATCTATCTATCTATCTATCTATCTATCTATCTATCTGTAAACCGAACAACACAAAAAAGTAAAAAAATGCTACAGTACCAACAAACCCTACAACTAAGTATAGAGGGGTGCCCAAAACAAGATAAGTTAGAAACATGAACAACTCGATCAGATAATATATACACCATAACTTGTAACTACACCATTTAGCATAACAAATAGCGACATATCTAACAGATTGTATATAGGACCCAAAAAAATAAAATTCTAATATAAGATACATGTACATATACAAAAAAACCATATATCCTAATCAATTAGCTCTAAATGTGGAAGAACTAAAATGATCATTGCTTAGCCATATCCTGAATGTGACTATTAACAACCTATTTCTCCAAGGTGATTTCCATACTCCCTGAATCATATAAATAATAAGTTTTGAGTCTGATTTAACCAAAATCTTTGGAGAACTCGACTCATGACACTTCTCCATGCCTATCTTCATGGTTGTTCCTTGTTGGATATCATATTAGTACTTATTTTATTATTAGGCCCACCTATTTTGGCCTTTAGTTATTTTGACTCTTTCTATGACTTTTCTTTTATTTTTACCTTGTACTTCTTGACACTTCTATTAGGTAATAATAAATACCTAGTGTGGCACCATTTTTTGGTAAGCCAATACATCACAAAAATTATCTTGGCATCAGAGCTAAATCGAACCCTAACTTCATCCCTACCAAACAAACCCTAGAGACCAAACCCTGGCCCCAAGCAACCCCAAACCCTATCCCTAAGCCGCCGACCTCACTAGGTCTGGCCTGCGACCTCCTTTTGGCCGGAGTTCTCATCTGGCCGGAGTTCTCAACTGGTCGGCACCTCTTCTACCAGATATGGCAGACCTAAGGCTGCAGGTGTTGGTTAGATTTGTGAGTTTTATTCTCTACACACTAGTGGGTTTCTTTCTCTACTTAGGGAAACTCATTTTTGCTGGTTTGATTGGGTAAGTTAACCTTGATCTAGGGTTTATACCCTCTTGTTATTTTGGGGGGCTTTATTTCCTCTTGTTGTTGGGTTTTATTCCCATGAAGTAGGCTATTAATTTACCTTTATTTGATGATTCTTGAGGGTTTATACCGTTCTATGTTACTGAGTTAGATTGATTCACTCATTGTTAATTTTTGGCCTTATTTGTGTGGGTTTTATTCCCCTCTTTGCTATTGAATTTTTTGGATTACTCCATTTCCAATTTTTTGGCCTTTCTTGTGTATTTGTTGGGGGTATATTTGGATATTTTGAAGTTATGGCTGAGTTGAATGGTCCGAAAGATGTCATTTCTACCTAACATACACCTACTCATCGGGTGACTAGTGTATTATTGAATGGAACAAATTTTAATTCATGGTCTAGATCTCTTCGTCTATTTATTGGGTCGAAAGGAAAGACTAGTTGGTTGTTGGGCACTGAAACCCAACTGGATGCTAAGGATGTTACCATTTTTAATCAATGGGAGATGGACCATTGCACGATTTTAGGGTGAATCTTCAATTCCATGGTGGAATGAATTTATACTATGTTCATGTTCTGAGTCTGTTTCAGGCTTATGGAAGGATCTTAATTAGAAGGTATGCTCACACTCGGAATGATGCCCGAGTATTTCAGCTTTATCGAGAAGTCGCTCATGCCTCACAGGAATCACTCAACCTCTCTGTTTCTCACTACTTTGGATATCTATTATGTCGTTGGGGGAGCTAGCCTAGTCTGAGACTCTCTTTACCTTTCCACCTGAGGTCATTTCTATCTTGAGTTAGCGTCTGGATCGTCGGCACACTTATCAGTTTCTTATAGGTTTACGATCTGAGTATGATGCTCTTTGTACTCAGATCATAAACACATCTCCTATGCCTCCCCTTCGAAAGGCCTTTGCTATTATGGATGGAGAGGAGTGTCGTCTCCAGTTATCTCAGACCTCTCAGGTTGCTGCCCGGGTTCAGCCTCCTCCTACTGACCAAATGGCATTTACGACTCATACCGGTTCCGATACTCATGACGGACGACTGACATGTCATCATTGTGGAGTTATTGGCCATTCTAGAGATCGATGCTTAAAACTTCATCCTGAGTTGAAGCAAAAGTTTGCTAAGGCCAAACACGGTGGCCCTCCCAGGACTGCTACCATTTCCGAGGCTTCCGCTTCTTCTTCTCCTTGCGTTTCCAAGGATGACAGTCATCTTCAGGCTCAGATTGATCTTCTCCAGGCACAGTTGAGCTCTCTTGGGAACTCTACTCCCACTGCCACTATTGCTTCAGGTACCTCATCTGCTTTTCATGTTAAAGCTGTTAAGCCTACTTGGGTTTTGGATTTTAGAGCGTCTGATCATATGACTAGTGAGCTATTTTTTTTTACTTCCTCCACTACCCCTGTGTGTGGCAGTGTGAGTCTTGCGGATGGTTCACTTGCTCGTATTTGTAACAAGGGAAACATTCGTCTCTCACCCTCTCTCACTTTATCTTCTGTATTGCATGTTCCTGACCTCTCTTTTAATATCATCTCTATTCGTCAACTCTGTAAAGATCTCAATTGTGCCATTATATTCTTATCCTCGTATTGCTATTTACAGGACCTGAGTTCGCAGAGGATTTTTGGCAGGGGATATGAGCGTGATGGCTTATACCACTTTGGGGATCCTCCTACTCATACTACTTCTATTCTGGACTCTATGCCTCTGCTTCCACTGAGCCCATTATTTTTTATATTTTCTTACAAACTTTGCATCTGTGGCATGCCCGTTTAGGACATGTCAATTTTCAGTACTTATGTTTACTTTTTTCCTCTTTGTCTAAAACTTGTAAAGACAAGAGGTTTACATGTGAGACATGTGAGTTATCTAAATATATTCGTACTAGTTATATTTCCCATATGAGTCGTGCACCTAGTATGTTTTATCTTATTCACTCTGATCTACCAGGATACACATTCCCCTGTAATCTTCTAACCATTTGTTGAGTAGATAAATCAATGCATGTATGATTTACAAAAGCTAATAAAGAATATAAATGAATGGGTGACCCATGTACAAAAAATAATAAATAATTGAGCTAGCATTGGTGGTAGCTCGTGATTAATATGCATGTGCCTATGGTAGTGCAAGCACATTTTTTAAACGACTATTTGTTTTCTCGAGGCATGACATCATGCATGCTTTAAAATAGGAAATGATTGCATCTTGAAAATATAAAAGGTCATCCTTACGTCCTTTGAACATTTTTTTACTTATCCAAACGTTTCTTATACAATTTAGAGAGAGAAAGAAACCCTTTCACTCCAAGCTTTCCCTTTACCGGTGATATTTCCATTGTTTCATGTCACTTCCGAAAGCCTTCTTGTTTATAACAATTGTTTCTACCGAAAGTTTCTTTTCCCAACATTCATTTTCTGGTTTGAGTGGATTTGAGAGTTGATTAAAACTGTAAATATGTTTTTGCCCTTTTTTCGTTCATTTTCCAATGCTCTTTTCAAATTGAGTGATATTTAGTTGCGATTTTCTAAAGGTTGTAGTTGTTGTTGTTGATTTGATTGCTGGTTGGAGGATTGTACTATTTATGTCGCCATTAATGTTGGCCTAAAATTTCATATAGTTCGGGGTTTTTTGGGTTTTCTCACCCAAATTCCTCACTTTTGATAGAAAGGAATTAGCCCCACCTAAACTTAGGTACTTGTTTTTGAGTTCGTTGCTTAGTTGGAAGAAGAAGCATCCAAGTCCTTTCTTTATTAATTTTATGGAGGAGTTACATTATGTAGAGTAACAAAATCTTTAAAGATGTTATTGTATGGCCTCTCCATTTTTTTTTTTTTTTTTATTATTAGTGTAAACTTCATGTATACATGTTTTTATCCCTATAATAATTTTTTTTAATTATACATTTACTTATAACAAAAACATCAAAGAAAAAGAAAAAAAATATAATTCACGATGCAGATAAAGAAGAAGCAATTAGTCAAAACCGCCATAGCTAATTAATTATGAAAATGGAAGAATAGATTTGTAGCACGGGCAATATGACTTGGTTCAATCTTAAATTATTTATATATTTTTGCAAGAAAGAAAAATTTATTTATAAAACAATTAGGAGAGAAAACCCATCCTAATGGCTTTTACAAGCACTAAAGCAATTAAAATAAACTAAGAAAATTTCTAATGACTTGTGATATGCCCACGTGTAACCTCGTCAAGGAACCACTCATATTCATCCCAATCGACCTAACTACGATGCTTACCATAAGGAGTCTACACTCTAGCGTCTCGGTTTCATCCATTACCTCTTTCTCACGTCTCGTATGGTACACCTAATAGCCAAGGCCCTATCTCAGCCTAATGTCTACTCAGCCGAGACCACACTCTCCGGACTATGTTTGGAAGAGTCGAATTCTTTGTTTGAGTCTAAAATTTTAAAGTTGAAAAATGATTTGAAAGACTCGAGTAGTTTGTGTAGTGATGGTAATGGTTCGTCTTGTTCTCATGCTTCGAGTGGTATAGCCAAAACCATAGTTTATTTTAGAGGGTCAACAATTTCCAAGGACGTTAGAAAAGGTCAACCCATAGGTGTCGTTCCACTCGTTTACACATGTTCATATTGTGGTAGGAAAGGACACCTTAGGCATTTTTGTTTCAATTTTTGAAAAAGTCTTAGGAAGTTGAAATCTAGTGTTTCGTTGGTTACCAAAACCCCCATACGTTGTTGCACGCCTATTTGGGTTAGGAAATCACTTTTAAAGGAACTAGATATTAGACTAGTTGATTCTAGGTTACTAGCACATGATTCTTTTCTTTCCATATCATATAGATGATTGTGTTTGCTTGTTTGTCATACAGTAGTTGTGATTCATGGTATAAGTTTGATAGTGTTATGCATGTATACTTTTTGGATCATATTTGATAAATACAAAAAGATTTTATTTTGATAAATTTTTAAAAAAAGTTAAAAAGAGTTTTGTATTTTATTTTTCACCATTTATGAATGAACATTTAGGATGACAGAGTCGCAATATCATTCCGTATCCTTGTGACGATTTGATAGTGTTTTGATATGCGTCATCATTTCATTTATGTGCTTTACAATATTGGGAATCATTCAGATGTGATTAGTTGTTACTACCTACATGTTTGACCCATGAGTTCCTTTAATGAACACTTACACGGATTTGTGTGATTATTGTACTTGTTTATCTCATATTAGTCAGAGTGTTATCATCTCAATTATGTCTTTAAAACGAACCATATGTGATAAAATTTGACAATGGAAGTAGTGCATGTAAAAACCGTTTACCTTGAGGAATTTAATTGCTACAAAATATGATGAGTGAATCACGGGAAAGGACTGCGAGAGTTCAAAATTAACTCATCGTGAAAGTCACCATTTTAAGTAGCCTGAAAATTTTTAAAGGCAATAAAAAGATAAAAATGTCAAAGAGGGGCCACCTCAAAAGAAAATATAATGATTATTATTTATGAGGGAGTTTGGATGGAAATAAATGAAAAACAGGTTGCATGTCCTGACAGTGTCTTGAAAAAACATTCATAGTTATAGACGTTATTGGTGCGCGAATCACTTTTGACTTTGATGTGTTGATGGATTGAGTCGATGTCATTTAAATTCAACACTTTAAAAACCTAAGGACGATTTTGAGATTCATTCGATAGGAGTACACGTGTACACCATGCACATATGTTATGCTTGATTGAGTTGATTAGCCTATTGTATATGCTCACACCCATTCGTTCATTTTCCATGATTTGGTTGTCTTAGTGTAAATTCATGGTGTGATTTTTATTTTTCTATGAAAAAATTAAAAAAGCAAAAATAGTTTGTGAAGTTTTTTTGAGTCTCTAATCCTGATAACTCAATGCTTGATTCGTTTATTCGTTTCCATGTCTATTTTGGTCAAATAAAAAGGGAGAGAAGGAATTATGGGAGTTTTTGCATTTTGGAGGAGATTTTATTGATTGATGAATTTTAATATCATCTCAAAGTCGATGTGTCACGAAGGTATTTGCTTTGTCTCATGTGTGTAGGTACAAAGATTGAAGATCAATATTTTACACACCCATATGAGAAAAGCTTAAATCTTTAAGATTTGATGTTAAAGATTTTGAAGAAAAGTTTTGAGACCTACATGTTTAGTACCTTATCATTTTTGGGTTCATGAGGGTATTAGATTTGTATAGGCATTTATGTTTTGATAATTCGAATGTTTTTATTTTGTACCGGCATAGACAAAGGGGGAGATTTGTAAGGACATGCTTTTATAAATGTCCGTTATCAATTAGTATGTCGTATACTGCTAAAAATGTTCAAGATCACATATGCAAAAAGATAGATCCGAATATCATGTTTCTTCAACAATTAAGCCTCCGCGAGATGAATTTGGTAAAGGTCATGTTTTTAATACTTAACATTTTACTTATAATATTAGGATATTTTTCATCAAAATTTTTTTAAGCGTTGGAGCAGAGTTTTTAAGTTTTTTGTCGAAATGTATTTTCGAAGTTTTAAGGCGCGACATTTTTTTGGAAAAGAAAAAAAGAAAAATATTTTTTAATAGGCTCGTTCGAGCGACATCCCCTGTCGTTTAACCGACATGCCAACTCGCGCGAAGCTTTTTCAAGTGACGCTCCTTTCAAGCAAGATCTGATTTCGTGCGATCGACTTGCCTCCTTATGATTTGTATAAATACATGTGAAACGAGGCGTATTTCATCAAGAAGTCTGCAAACAGTGTTATTCTGCAGAACACTTTTGGCTTCTTCATTTAGGGCTTTAAACCCTTGTTTTTCAATTCACAAAAATCCTAATGTTTAGGTGAATTTTTTTGGAATTCAAGAACATACTTTGATATTGTTCAACCTTTGTGGATGTGTCTCGACACCAAAAGACTGAGGTCATTGAGGTTCGTTGCGTGTGGATCTTTGCTGAATATTGGACTGCTGTTCATATGGGTTCGCTCCGTGGAATCCTTTGCTAACTCTACTACGCGTCTATGTAGGTTTGCTGCGGTAATCTTATTGCAGATTTCATTGTAATTGTAAATTGCAATTTAGTTATAGTGAAATAAAAGGTTTTTTCCCTTCAGGGATTTTTTTCTGAATTCTGCGAGTTAGCATATTTGTGTTGGTTTGACACATGCACAGACGTAGTTGTTTGCTTTTAAGGGCTGAATTAACTTGAATTAAAAATTGACTCTAATTAAATAATTTATAATTGGCATTTGCGAGTTGGTTTAAATCTTTATCACATACGTTTCTCAAATTGGTATCAGAGCTTTTTAAATCGAGTGCATACCTTCTCAACAAATGCTTTCATAAATTTGAAAGTATGAGTTTAATATTAGGGGGAATTAATAAGAAGTTAAGAATTTATTTGAAAAATAAGAAAAGTTTATCAATTCTTAACAAACAATAATACTAATAATAATAATAATAATAATAATAATAATAATAATAATAATAATAATAATAATAATAATAATAAACCTTTAGTGACAATATAAAATAAATCGCCACTTTTTTACCCCATTTAGCGGCAAACTATTTGTGTCATTAAATTAACGAATACATCCAATATAGTGACGACGTATGAGGTTGTCATTAAATATAGTAATTAGTGTCAAAAATAAGTTTTTCACTAAAGTGTTTGTGATAAAAATTGAGAAGTATTACATACTATTGACAATAAATTGTTGTCACTAAAGACCTAACCTTTAGTGACGAAATTTTGTGAAATGTTGTCACTGATATATGTGGTAACATGAGATTAGTGACAAAATCATTAGTGACATAATTAAAGTTGTCACTATAGTAACTTATAGTGACAACATTATGTAGTTGCCACTAGATGTACTGAAGTTTGTGATGACTATCATTTTTGTCGCTAATTATTTTATGTACTGACAACTTTTTTGTCGACATTGAAATTTGTTGCCACTAAATCCCAAATTTCTTGTAGTGTCTCATCTTATTACTTGTATGATTAAACAATATCATATCTATGAGATGTGATTATTTTATCTCACTTGATAGGGATAAGTGTCATTACACAAAATAGGGCGTGTCGATAATAGTATTCATATTGAAAATCCTTAGTCCCTCAATGTACAAAAAAATATATGTTAATGTTAGTTCAACCCTCCCATCCGCAATATTCAGGTGTGGTTATTTACTTCAAATACTCCACATCCTTAAAACAACTTTTTATTGCTTCGCCTGCATATAAACATAGCATTTCATCTTTAATTTAATTTTATATGATGTAGTTTTCTAAATTTATGAAAACCTATATACAATTTCTGAAAGAGAATAATAGGATATACCTGAGAATGTAGAAAAGTTCCAAATATTTCAATGGAAACTCCAAGGGCATCGACTGGTTAGATGGGTATGTCGCAGATGATTATTTGAGATGTTGCTTTTTCCTAGCTAGTTGCCCACACCAGAGGACCCTCCATAGTCGTCGTTTTTGGGCATGGTGGTTTCTAGAGGTAGAAGTCTCTGAAAGTAAGGATGGTGGTTTAGCATCAACTATCATTATATAGGGGCATTTGGAGAAAAATATAAACCGACATAGAAATAGGAATGATATGGTTTCGCGACTCTTGGGTTTTTAAATAAAGAGGTAAAGAGATGTGAAAAGTCAATTGTTGTTTAAGTCTCAGAAAATGTGTTGACATAGAAGTCGAATCGATTAGAGGAAATTAAATCCTTCAAGTTAAACAACGCTGTAGATAATAGCTTTGTTGTGTTCAAATGTATTAATACTATTGTATTATAGTTATAATATAGATATGTTTGTATGGTATTATAAGTATTAGTGTTATAATTAATTCCAAAATCAATGTACTAAATGCTTTCTCCATTTTAACTTGTTAACGTGCAATTTATTTTATCATCCATTTATTTATTAAATACTATTTGCTAAATGTTTCCTCAATTTTAACATGTCCACATGCTACCAATATTATCATCCATTTATTTATTGAAAAGGATGAGAGTACCTAGATCATAATTTCTCAAGAAAAAGTGATGTTTTTATTGAACCTTTTAATCATTCAACAAAAACATGATATAAATTTTACAGGAAATTAACTTTTTATATGATATAGACATAACTCACTAGTACATAAGACCTCTTAGGTTCAGGAGACTTTTTTTTATAATATTTAAAATAAGGTGCAATGACCCTCAGTGCCATTTGTGTGTCGCTTTTACTGCTCCTGTCGTTTACCATATTTCAGTAATGTATAAGTAAAATTTCGTAGTTAATACATTAATTTTTATAGTGCATTGATTATTTTTTAATGTATACATGATTTTTTTTTGTTATGCATACGTGTTAGGATATCATACACACTAACGTATAAGGTAAGCAATAAGAATGAGGACTGTAGCGTTGAAAAAATGTATTCACTGGTCCACAACTAAATCTTATTGTTTAGAGACTTAGTTAGGGGGCTTCCCAAAATTGATATTTAACACCATATAATTTCACCGTTGCACGAATATTAGTATTACCCTCACTAATAGCGTACTATGAAGTTCTAATCTTTACTAATGAAAGGAAAAAAAAAAATCAGGTAGCTCTCATCAAATAAGGTTCCACAAATTTATATTTTAGAATCACCAGTATACTCTTACCAATTTTTTGCTAAACGGGAATGCGTGGATTTTATATTACATGAGTAGTGAATTAAATTTAATAATTCAAATCTATTAAGGGATTTTTACAGTGTAGTCTTGTTGTAGCGTAAATGATGATATAGGTCTTACAAACTTTTTTTTGAGTTAAATAACTCATATTTTGGAAATTATATAAATTTTCTCCTCAATAATATATCTATATCCCTATATTCCCCCAAGATTTAAAGTGGAAGTATTTCCCTCCCAAAAATTAAAAAAACTATAACTTTCATAATACTACTCGAACTTTTACAAAATTGATATCTTTAAAATCTACAAATTGATCTCTATCAAACAAGATCCATAAAAATGGTACTACAAGAAAAAGTGTTTTCCATGACACTTGTCGTGAAAACATCTTCCACGACACATTTCAAAGAATCGTTTAAAGGGGGTGTCGTAGAAAGAAAACTCGTTATCTCAACGTCGTTGTACTGTCTTAAAATATTTCGCACCAACTTCGGAGTGTCGTTAAAATGGCTATCTACGACAGCATATCACTTGTCATAATTTTTTTTTGTGTGTGTTTGTTTGTTGTTTTGATATATCACCAAAATTTATCTCCTGCAAATAAGCTCGGTGCCAATTAGAATTGAATTATAGGACACTAAATAGTAGTCATAAATATATATTCCACAACTATTAACTTACACATGTCGTTAAAAAAATTACGACACCTCTCCAAATTTCGTCATAATTTTTTTTATATTTTGTGAGTAGTGGACATTAACTTAAGCACCGAATTATTCACTACTCTACTAGAAGGAGCGTCGTTATTAGGTGTGGTTACAGTGCTGTTTTTTACCTCACCGTATCATTTTGGTTCGAAAAATTATGATTTTTATTTACTACTTTTCATTATAGCAAATCGAAATTACCGAAAACTTGGTGAATGGTTTTTCTTTACGCATTTCAAAAATTGATTTAGCGAAATGACCGTATTGAAGTTAAATACCGAAAATAATATCCAAAACACCAATTTAATATGCCCAAAATACAAATTTTGTACTATATTTTCAAATTTATATCAGTAGTTGAACTCGTTTATATTAGAAAAAGAAAATATCAAAGCGGATATTATTTATATTTTTTGAAAGTATATAAGTTTTCCATGTTGAGAACACACGCTTATTCATTTATTTTTGTCTCTGAGATAAACTATTTTCAGTTCTTATGTAGTAATTTCATTCCACACCTATGTTATTTGATATTTATGTGTATGAAATATAATGTTTACTTAGCTTATGTGTTGGGTTATATTTATTTCATTTCAGAATTGAAAACGCTTGGAAATATCAATAAAAATTGAATGACCAAAAAACTAAGACAATTGAAACTAAAAATACAGAGAAAAAAAATGAAATTACTGAAAGCAGAATTCACTGAAAATACTGAAAAAAACGATATACTGAACTATTTTGTAGTTGTAAGGGTTTTCAAAAAACCGAAATTGAAGGTATAAAAAGAAGTTGTATGGTATTGATATACGCCAAATACCAAGCAAGCCGACCGATAACCACCCCTAGTCTTTATCATATATTTTTCACGATATATTTTAACCAATTGTAATAAGAAAGGTGTCGTGGAAAGTACGTTTTCTTTTAATTTGTTGTGTTCTGTTTATTCTATTTGATGACATTTTACGTAGACTAGACTATTCGAAAATCCCATCTATTAATCTATACTTATCACGTATTAACATGCTCCTTAAAAGTAACTATTTGTAATACATCCTTTAATTACATGGAAATGCCTTTTTCATTAGTGTAGGGTTTAACAAACATGAATTCATATTATCTTGTTAGAATATGGCAATACAATATTGATCTTAAAAGTATATCTCAAATGTAGATTTTTATGACCGTCGGTAATTATTTGTGACACTTTTAAATTGAAAACAACTTAGGGATAACCATATCCATTTAATATTATATTTAACAAATCCCATTGCCCCAGAACCTCCTAACACTTGTACTGTAATTATAGTATATAACTAAAATTGACATACTAACATGGAGACGACATTTGTCACATTTTCACAGTGCCATGTTTACATTTTTAAATAAACTTATTAATTAAAAAATTACGTTACCTACAATTTCATATATCCTTTTATCTTCTGTATTCATTTATATCGTTGCCTAAACAAGACCCTCTAGTTTCTCCCCACCTTTTTATTTTCTGCAAACTTTCACCTTTTATAGGACCTCAATCTTTTTATCTCTCTCGCCATTCAATTTATAACCTCTTCTCTTTTAGATCACGATATCTATCCCACTATTCACATATATATTTCAGTCCCACCCTTCTCAATTCATGTGAGCAAGTAGCATCAGACACTATAAAAAACATAGAGGGCAACTGTTGAAGACACACATAGCTAGTCGAGCGTAATCCTCACTGACTCCCGTCGATAAGATTTCACGAATTTTTATTTCACTTTTGGTAATTGGGTAGTTTTATTTTTTAATTATCTACGTCTTATTGCAAATAATAAGTATGTAAAAGTCTATTTTTGTTGTTAATTCATTAACGGTTCTTTGATTTTGGGGAGTAATTTGTTAAAATGTCGTTGTTTATTTTTACACTCAAATCTTAGCCATGATTTAATTTTGTGGTGGGTCTAATATTCAGGAAAAGAAATTTTTTATTTCTTGATACTAGAGGTACGCATCTCTGTGTGTGTGTGTGTGTATTTCATCTATATCATTAACTAGAAAATGACTTATTTTGCTCCTTATTTTAATGGTGATAGATTTTAATATTTTACTCTTATGGTTATCAACTTACTATTCATCCAAAAACTATTTAATGAACTATCTCACGCAAATGTATGCTATAAATGCAATTTTGCGCAGTTTGTACTATTTATTACTTCAAGGCTATTTCGACATAATTTATCATGATTATTTTAGTGATGGAGTAGTATACATTAGACAATCCACTTTATATTAATAGTTTTTGGGTTTCATTTTACTCTATTTAATTCTTTTGCACAACTGTAGTTGAATACATGTAGATTACTGTAATACCCCGTGATTTTTATGACTTTTAGAATGTGTTATATTTTAAATTAATGGATTAATTGGATTTTGTTATTAATTAATTCATTTGGGTTTTATCCGAATTGTGGATATTAAAATGGATGATTCTGAATATTAATTAAAGATATTTAAGTAATATATGAATATGATGACTACTGATAATTGCTATGAGATATAAATTCAGTAATTTGAATTTTTAGTCGGACACGGTATGGGACGTGTCGGGACAAATTTGTTAAATTAAAAAGGAAACTTATTTTTACATCAACCTTATAGTCATTTCGACTACGTTGTTGCGTCCGGAAGGGTTGAAATAGTCAAAAAAGTCTATTTGGATGTTAATTTTGAGTCTCGGGTCATTTGGAAATGAAAAGATAACCCAAAAGGGCATTTTGATAATTTTTACAAGGGGGATGAATAGTGATTTCGGGTTTTGTCTTATTATAAGTATTGGTAGATTAAGTGAACCTGGGTTATACATCTCCTCTTCACAAATTAGAGAAGTCATCTTCCTACAGAGAGTGAAAGGTTGCTTGGGAAGGGAAAAGCTTGCTTGGAAAGGAGGAGAACCAAAGGTCAAAGGTCACCACCACCATCACCACCTATGTTATTCAACTCCAAAGGATCAGATCTTCATTAGAGGCAAGTGTTTGATATTTTCAACTTAAGTTCGTATATTGTCCACGTTAGAATAATTATGAAAAGAGATGATTTTTCATATTTAGAAGACATAATGGAGTTGTTTTATGGATTTCTAGAAACTGAAATGATATAGGAAGTAAAATCATGTTGTAGGATGATAGTAATCCACGAAATATTCATCAATCTGTGGAAGAAATTCTGAAAATCATTTGTGTTCTTGAAGATAATATGTTGATAATTTTCAAGAAAAAGAGGCAAAAACGAGTGGAATGAGAAGAGCCAATTTGGAATGTTTAGATCTTCTTTTTTAGTGTAGTTGGATGAGATTTAAGAAAAACCCAAAACAGATACCTGACTCAATTTTTTGTGTAGAATCCAAATCTGAAGTCGGATTGATGATTTGAATAATTTTTGGATCTGATTTTTCTGAGTATTTAAAATATGAGAATTCATGATGTTGTTTCTTTTTAATGATGGTTCTTGTCCCAAAACTTTGGTAGATCTTTGGTGATTGTTAATTGGATATTATGGGACTTAAAAAAGATCAGTTGACCCTTGATAAGATTTGAATTAATGTGATTTGGATTTAATTGATGAAGAATGATGTTAATTAAATTGAAAGATATTTCGGTTGATCGATTCATTTGTTGAATTCTAATTTGTATGCTTGAGGATTAAGGATAGGACCAGTAGGGGAGACTTAATATAATACGTGGATAGCCTTAGGGTTACAATTTGAACACTAAGGACTGAGTTTAAGCTCATTATTGATTGCGCAAGGACTGAGTGTAGTACAAGTGCTTAGTGATTGACCTCTTAGATAGAGATGGGAGTTCGGACCACATTTGGTTGAAAGAGGGTATGAGGTTATCCCGATCGCATATTTGATGTTGACGGCCCTCCTTGATCGACAAGTTAAGTAATAGTGTATTGGAGGGGTTCCTTGTTTGGATTTCTCTTTGCGAGACGCTCCGCGCATGAACCTTCACGACGTCGGGAGTGGAGAAACGTTATAGGATGCGAGGATAATTAAATTATAAAGTAAAGATATGATATTTTAATACGTGGAATTTAAAGAGATATAATGCTACGTATAATCTAAGGTTAATGTGAGTACCTTGTTGTTAGTATACTATAGGTATGATAATGCCTATTTGATTGATTTATGATTATGTGTATTACATACCTTGCTTACTTGCTATCGACGGGAGGTTTGCGCGTAAGGGCAGTCATATCCTGATGAATCCATGGGATCTTTTATTTGTCGCTCGAGAAGATAGGTCTATGAAAGACTTATCGGGGAGTTGATAAATCCGCTGACTGTGGGTACGTAGGTATGTGCGTGACCCATGGATACGAGAACTATGTTCGCCTCCAATTTGTTTGTTGATGTTTGTGGTTCGTGGAATCTTTACCGAACCTTTTGGCCCCGATTCGGCGACCAGCGATAGTGGGACATGATAGTAGAGTAATGCATTGCACCGCAGTTGTGACTCGGGGTGCCGTATTATATATGAATATATATATATAATGGATTAAATGAATGAATGTATATTTATTATGGTTAAATCTATCTACGGTGATAATTGTAGATAACGGTGAATAGAGAAATAGAATGAAATTAATTTAACGAATGTTTATTCTTAAAGAATTGAAAAGATTAATTCGTAAAGGAATTAATGTAAATGAATAATAATGTGACGTATGGTATGGGACATACGAGGATTATGATATTGGGATGGAATTATAATATGGAGACTAGAAATGAGGAACCATTAACTAGGAGGTTAATAGGAAACGTTAAGTGTGCACTCTAGTTGAGAGGTGAGAATAGCAAGTGAGAGTTGGATCTAACATGTACATAATAAATGCTTTATTGCACTTCTTAAATACTTGCTGTTTTAAAAATCATTTTCACAATCGGGCTCTGACCCGTTTCCTTGCATATTTTCTTTTCTATTGTATCTTCTATATCAGGTGTCCAGCAACAGGGACGCCAACCTTAGTTGATTGTGACGAGCTATGGAGCTATGGAGTATTGCTTAGACGATTATCTTCATTTGATTCATAATATTTTTAGTAGGGCATGTCGCCCAAAGGATTCAGTTATCTTCTTCTATCGGGGTCAAATACTATTGTATTCGGGTCTTTTTAATACATTTAATATTGTTGGACTGTAATGGATTAATATTATTTGGGAATGTTTATTTCAATTGCATTCAAATTCTTTTGTGTTATCTACTTGGTTATAAATGTTGTAGAATAAAATGTGTTATGCTATTCTTAAACTGGAAATGGATTTTGTTAAATTAAAATTTGGAAAGGTTTTAACACCAGCTTAATTGGGTATTGGGTGAGTTTTAAATGTTTTCGATAATGATGCTAAGAATGAGCCAACTGTATATTCTGTTTTAATTGTGTATGGAACTGGCCACCCGGTATTTAATTAGGCGGGGTGTTACAGGTGGTATAAGAGCATCAGGTTCTAGTGTCCTTTAGGGTCTGTACGGCTTACTGTGTTTTCAGCTTAGCGTTCTTTGATGTAGAGCCCTATGTTTAGGAATCTTATTTGCATTCAGACGGGTTCGTACAAGAAGTATGGGAGATGAGGGCCATTGGATGGATAGAGAAGATCGTACTTAGGAGGTTATGAAGTATGTTTGAGTATGATGACCGTAGCCGAGGGCATCCCTATTATGGAAAATTGAGGAGAGACATCAGTAGAAGGTTTAGAAATGCGGGAATTGTGTATGTTACCTAACGAAGGCAATATATTCAAAGGCTTGGACATATAGTGGAGTGTGGTGAACTAGAACTGAAAATTTGGGGTAAAAATTTTGTTGACTCATCGGAGAAAAGTTAATATTGGGATTCAACAACCACCACCCGCGAACGAGAGTATGTTTTCTATCTAAGGAGTCATGAGGCGCTTACTGATTTTTGTAGCAATTAATATTGTGGGGGATAAAAGGGTTTCTCAACTTATCCTATAGCATCGTTACTTACGTAGACTCACTGAGGGGTGTGGGACACCTATATATTACATGTTATCACGTGGGTTTGATTTTTATCATGGGATTACTTACTTTGGGCATGTCCGAGCATGATATGACTATCGACATGCATTGACTTGTGGTATAGGAGAGCGTATGTACTACTACTATCCTGCATCTTGTCTTCTATAAAAGAGTAGATGCGTAGACTCTATTTGAAATCAATAAAACTACATTTTTTCTTTTATCGATAAACCTAAATTTTTATATACTATTGGCTAAGGACCTTATGAGTTTCGATGACCGACTACTTTAGGAAGAAGTGTATCGGGGTGGTTCCTTATTTGGATTTCGCTTGCGAGACACCCCACGCATGAAACTAATAACTGTTGGGAGTCGAAATAAGTTAGGTCTTTGGGATGTGAGTTTATAACCTTTGTGAATTTTTTTTATATTGAAAGTGGTACGATAGGGTGTATGGGCACCCTGGATGGTTAAATGGTAGTAGTTTTCAAAATTATGAAAGAGTAAGTAGTTGTGACTTGAGGATTTATTTGTTTAATAAGTGAGGATCATTTTTCCCAAACTTTGTCACGAGGATGGTATAGGGAAGATTGGGTATAGTTTAAATTTGATTCAGTTGGAACTATATGGTGAGACTTAGTTTAACATCAATGGGGATTTTCGTTAATGTACTGTATGGGTGGTACTACTTAGATTTCTTACGATGTGAGATTTATACTCGGAGTTGACCTTATCAGTATGGTTCATTTTTTCGAATTTCAGGATGAAATTTTGTTATAAGGGGGGAAGTATGTAATACCCCGTGATTTTTATGACTTTTAAAATGTGTTATATTTTAAATTAATGGATTAATTGGATTTTATTATTAATTAATTCATTTGGGTTTTATCCGAATTGTGGATATTAAAATGTATGATTCTGAATATTACTTAAAGATATTTAGGTAATATATGAATGTGATGACTATTGATAATTGCTATGAGATATAAATTCAATAATTTGAATTTTTAGTCGGACACGGTATGGGACATGTCGGGACAAATTTGTTAAATTAAAAAGGAAACTTATTTTTACATCAACCTTATAGTCGTTTCGACTACGTCGTTGCGTCCTGAAGGGTTGAAATAGTTAAAAAAGTCTATTTGGATGTTAATTTTGAGTCTCGGGTCATTTGGAAATGAAAAGATAACCCAAAAGGGCATTTTGGTAATTTTTACAAGGGGGATGAACAGTGATTTCGGGTTTTGTCTTATTATAAGTATTGGTAGATTAAGTGTACCTGGGTTATACATCTCCTCTTCAAAAATTAGAGAAGTCATCTTCCTAGAGAGAGTGAAAGGTTGCTTGGGAAGGGAAAAGCTTGCTTGGAAAGGAGGAGAACCAAAGGTCAAAGGTCACCACCACCATCACCACCTATGTTATTCAACTCCAAAGGATCAGATTTTCATTAGAGGCAAGTGTTTGATATTTGCAACTTAAGTTCGTATATTGTCCATGTTAGAATAATTATGAAAAGAGATGATTTTTGATGTTTAGAAGACATAATGGAGTTGTTTTATGGATTTCTAGAAATTGAAATGATATAGGAAGTAAACTCATGTTGTAGGATAATAGTAATCCACGAAATATTCATCAATCTGTGGAAGAAATTCTGAAAATCATTTTGTGTTCTTGAAGATAATATGTTGATAATTTTCTAGAAAAAGAGGCAAAAACGAGTGGAATGAGAAGAGCCAATTTGGAATGTTTAGATCTTCTTTTTGAGTGTATTTGGAGGAGATTTAAGAAAAACCCAAAACACATACCTGACTCAATTTTTCGTATAGAATCCAAATCTGAAGTCGGATTGATGATTTGAATAATTTTTGGATCTGATTTTTCTGAGTATTTAAAATATGAAAATTCATGAAGTTGTTTCTTTTTAATGATGGTTCTTATCCTAAAACTTTGGTAGATCTTTGGTGATTGTTAATTGGATATTATGGGACTTAGAAAAGATCAGTAGACCCTTGATAAGATTTGAATTAATGTGATTTGGATTTAATTGATTAAGAATGATGTTAATTAAATTGAAAGATATTTCGGTTGATCGATTCATTTGTTGAATTCTAATTTGTATACTTGAGGATTAAGGTTAGGTCCAGTAGGGGGGACTTAATATAATACATGGGTAGCCTTAGGGTTATAATTTGAACATTAAGGACTGAGTTTAAGCTCATTATTGATTGCGCAAGGACTGAGTGTAGTACAAGTGCTTAGTGATCGACCTCTTGGGTAGAGATGGGAGTTCGGACCACATTTGGTTGAAAGAGGGTATGAGGTTATTCCGATCGCGTATTTGAAGTTGACGGACCTCCTTGATCGACAAGTTAAGTATTAGTGTATTGGAGGGGTCCCTTGTTTGGATTTCGCTTTACGAGACGCTCCGCGCATGAACCTTAACGACGTCGGGAGTGGAGAGATGTTATAGGATGCGAGGATAATTAAATTATGAAGTAAAGATATGATATTTTAATAAGTGGAATTTAAAGAGATATAATGCTACGTATAATCTAAGGTTAATGTGAGTACCTTGTTGTTAGTATATTATAGGTATGATAATGCCTATTTGATTGATTTATGATTATGTGTATGACATACCTAGCTTACATGCTATCGACGGGTGAGGGCAGTCATATCCTGATGAATCCATGGGACCTTTGATTTGTCGCTCGAGAACATAGGTCTATGAAAGACTTATCGGGGAGTTGATAAGTCCGTTGACTGTGGGTACGTAGGTATGTGCGTGACCCATGGATACGAGAAATATGTTCACCTCCAATTTGTTTGTTGATGTTTGTGGTTCGTGGAATCTTTACCAAACCTTTTGTCCCCGATTCGGTGACCAGCGATATTGGGACATGATAGCAGAGTAATGCATTGCACCGCAGCTGTGACTCGGGGTGCCGTATTATATATTAATATATATATATATATATATATAATGGATTAAATGAACGAAGGGATATTTATTATGGTTAAATCTATCTACGGTGATAATTGTAGATAACGGTGAATAGAGAAATAGAATGAAATTAATTTAACGAATGTTTATTCTTAAAGAATTGAAAAGCTTAATTCGTAAAGGAATTAATGTAAATGAATAATAATGTGACGTATGGTATGGGACATACGGGGATTATGATATTGGGATGGAATTATAATATGGAGACTAAAAAAGAGGAACCATTAACTAGGAGGTTAATATGAAATGTTAAGTGTGCACTCTAGTTGAGAGGTGAGAATAGCAAGTGAGAGTTGGATCTAACATGCACATAATAAATTCTTTATTGCACTTGTTGAATACTTGCTGTTTTAAAAATCATTTTCACAATCGGGCTCTCACCCGTTTCCTTGCATATTTTATTTTCTATTGTATCTTCTATATCAGGTGTCCAGCAATAGGGACGCCAACCTTAGTTGATTGTAACGAGCTATGGATCTATGGAGTTTTGCTTAGACGATTATCTTCATTTGATTCACAGTATTCTTAGTAGGGCATGTCGCCCAAAGGATTCAGTTATCTTCTTCTATCGGGGTCAAATACTATTGTATTCGCATCTTTTTAATACATTTAATATTGTTGGGATTAATGTAATGGATTAATATTATTTGAGAATGTTTATTTCAATTGCATTCAAATTCTTTTGTGTTATCTACTTGGTTATCAATGTTGTAGAATAAAATGTGTTGTGTTATTCTTAAACTGGAAATGGATTTTGTTAAATTAAAATTTGGAAAGTTTTTAACACCAGCTTAATTGGGTATTGGGTGATTTGTAAATGTTTTCGATAGTGATGCTAAGAATGAGCCAACTGTATATTCTGTTTTAATTAGGTATGGGACTGGCCACCGTATTTAATTAGGCGGGGTGTTACAATTACCTGACAAATTATACTTACTTTTTTATTTGAGGTTGTGACACAGTAGAACACTAAGAATTGTTTTTTATTTCAATTTTTTCTTTTAATTTTATTATGTATTATTTGTTTAACTAATGCATTCATGAAGACCTTTTGTGTCCAGTCTTAAATGCACATATGTATTATGCAAGGTGTTAATATTTCATATAATATATTTTCCAATTTAGCCTCTCTCGTGCTTACCTCACTTTTCGTCAATGATCTTGCCAAAAAATAACCATACGTTGTAAGTAAGTCTTATAATATTTGATTTTTGAATCATATTTCATTGATATGTGTCTGTGCATAGCGCGAGTTAAATGCTAGTGTTTCCCTAAAAAAAAGATGTTGTGATGACCCTTTCTTAATGAGATTCAACAAATTGAAATTGAACTCAGTATGAGAAATTTATTTGTGTTGACTTGTATTCTTAGCTAAGTTTTAAAGACTAAAAAACATTAATAGAATATCAATCACTTAAGGACGACTCAGAAATGTAATACGTATTGGTACGACGTATTGACATTTCGTACCCGCATTGGCTTCAATTTAAATTTCATTACTTTTGGATCCGGATATGAATGAATACGAGTGTGACACGTCAAGTCTGTCGAATTTCTAAGTCGGCCTATATAGACTCATAGAATATAAAATGTAGTTTGTAAAGAACAAATTTAAATTCTTTAGTATGTAAAAAAAAAATGTCTTTAAGAATGCACATACCTCATGCTAAGTGCAATATATATTTTCTAGTCATTATTAAATCGGTTTTACCAAAACAGTCTTGATTAATAATTATTAAATCATTTTTTTACAAATTAGTCCCGTTTACTAAGTATGTAATTCAATAAGTCATATCATCTTTTTTTTTTGCTCCAAGAGGTCCTATAAAAAAGATTTTTGATCTAGTAAACAACGAATATTCATTATATGCATAAATGCGATCTATTAGAAAAAAATTATGATATATACTATTAAAAAATATCAATCACACAATTTTCCCTAAACGTTTACCATGTCCTATTATATTATATCAATCACACAAACAAAGAATATGGCCAATGACATTAAGTTGACGTAGAACTCTCAATTGAATAAAACGATGATGGCAGATGCCAATCATCAGCCTCACGTAATTCCTAAACCACCAGACCACAATGTCCGGAATAGGTCCTTTGCTTCTATAGTTGCATCATCTGTTTTATGCCTCAAAGATGTAGTTTTATAGAACCCTTCTTTGTATAAAGGAGAACTAGTAATTTTTTCCCAAGAGGATATTGAAATGTTGACCAAACCATTCAAACATACCCTAGCGGGAAAGTTCTCCCATGGCAGACGACTAATGGAGGTGATTAGGAAGACTTTTCAAACTTTTTCTCTCAAGACAGCTTTCACTATTGGCGTGTTACATCACAAACACATACTTATCAAATTGAATCATGAAGAAGACTTTTCAAGACTTTGGATGAGAGAGTCTTGGTACATAGGTAAGTACCCTATGCGAATCTTCAAGTGGTCTCCAGACTTTAGACCAGACATGGAGAGTAGTATTTCTTCCATTTGGATTGCTTTCCTGCAATTACCCATCCATTTTTTCTCTAAGTCGTCACTTTATTCCATTGCTCAACTGATGGGAAATCCTTTGAGAATGGACAATTCCACTACTGAAATCTATCGCCCCAGTCTAGCTAGAGTCTATGTTGAAGTGGACCTATTAAAAGAATTACCCAAGAGGGTCTGGATAGGATGAAGAAGTAAGGGATTTTGGCAAGAAATTGCTTATGAAGAATTGCCATTGTACTGTACCTACTGTTTCAAGAAGGTCCACAAAGAGAGCACATGTTTAATTAAAATAGGTAATAAAGATGTTAATAACCAGTTTCATTAGGTGGACAAGGCTAAAGGCAAAGGCCAAACCAATGATATTGGTTCAAGAAAAATCATCTTGCCCATAATTATGGGAAAAAAGATAATCAAAGTCAATGTCAACCCGCAATTTTTTACCTCTATAATGAAAATCCCCAAGGAGGTACTATTAATGTAGACACGATCAAACAAGGGTCTAAACTTGCAGGTATGCATACTACAACTATTTTTCAAATGATTAATTCAGGTACCGGAGTTCCTGTTCAGGTCCCCGGTGAGAGAACCATTTATTACAATAAGGCGCCAGAATTTGTTGAAGCTATTTTTTGGGGATTCAAAAAAACGAAGCTGTTAAGCTCCTCTCTTCTGGTTCAACAGGCTTGAAAACCTCCACTAAATCAGGGACGAAAGTTGACCATGTAACAAACTTAACAAAATGTCCAGATAGAGTCGTAAGCTTTGGGGAAATTGAAAAGGTTCATAGTTCTGAATTAATGAGCAAAGTCAATCCTCCCTTTTTTTCGGAGAACAAAAAATATCAAGCTGAAAAAAAATTCAGATCATCCTGCTAAAAACCAAGAGTCCGACTTTACAATGGTAAACCACCCAGTCAACTCAACAATGAATGATAGTATCATTTCAAATTTTTTGGAAGAAAGCAATCACGTGATGTCAACCAAAGTTGCGAATATGGTAGTTAAAGACCTAGAAGTTGGGGATATCATGGATCAGTCTGAAACTGTGGGCAACCCAATTAAGAAAAAACAAAACTACATTCAATGCTTAATTCAATGTGATTCCATCGTATTAATAGGAGATAAACTAGTTTTGTGCAATGATCTGCTTGAGACCTTATCGTCTGATGAAGGCTCTAAAAGTGATGAAGATATGTCTCCCTTAAAGAATATTAAAATAAGTGTCGAGCTACCCTAAGTTAATCCTATTAATGTCTAAATACACGAAGACCGCGTCATTGATTTATTCTTGGATCTCCCCAACATGATTCAACATCTGCGGTGGATTCCGAACTCATTTCCAATGATGAAGACTCTATTGAGATAAATGATAATTGAAAATTCGTCCCCAAACGAACCCGTTCAAGAAATTGTAGAACCTAAATGCTTTTTAAATTGGCTATAAATTGTTGTTTTCTTTTTGTCAATTGGATTGTTCGAGTTTGTAAAATTTTCGTAGTTTCTTTAAAGCTTGTAAGAGCCACCTAGGAGACATTTTTTCTCCTAATTGTTTATAAATAAATTTATTTTCTTGTTAAAAAAAAACTTATGGATCTCCCTTATTAAATTGGAAGAGAGAAAAAGGAAAATACGAGTTCAAACGTTCTAGAAAAAGAAGAAGTTGGAAACCGTCAAAACAGCCATAACCACTAATGTATGAAAATGGGAATAATACATTTGCATCGCCGGCATTGTGACAAAAGAGAGTGAAACGAAAGAAAGGATGAAACACTGTATTTTATTTCATATTCTGGACGAGGATCAATGTGGCGTTAGTTACAAAATAGCTTACTAGGTTTGTAAGAGAAACTCTATTACGTAGCCACTATACTGTAATACCCCGTATTTTCATGCTATATTAATTTGGGGATTTATTAAATTTAATGTGAGTTAATTATTTAATAAACATCCGGAAATTAATTATGTTATAATTATTAACGTGACGAGAGTTAGTAATTATATGAAATTTGTTGAATATTACTAATGAGCAAGGTAATATATAATATTGATTATGTTGAATGTCACGAGTGAATAAAATGACAATTTCAGAAATTTAAGTCGGGACGTGCTCGTGTCGCGTCGGGACTAAATTTTGATAAATAAAAGTGAATATTTTATAAGTTGTCCGTATGGTTGTTTTGAGTGCGCCAACGCGTCCATAAGGGTCGAGATAGTCAGAAAAGTGTACCCGGGAGTTTAGTTTGGGTCTCGGAGCGTTTTTAGGCCTAAATAGTAACCCGGGAGGGCATTTTGGTCATTTTATATTTTTGGGTAATTAAACCCACGAAAATTAGAGGAGTTATATCAGATACCTAGGTTACCTTCTAGGGTTAGAAACCTCAAAACTCTAGAACGACCACTGGAGAAGAGAGGAGAGAGCTCTCAAAGCATTCCAAGGCTCAAAACTCAACGGTTTGCACCGCCGCCACCACCAACGCGTAGATCGCGAGACGGGGAAGGCAACCATACCGAATTCGGCACCAACCAGTCCTCTAAAAATCCCAGGCAAGTGTTTATCTTGCTTATTTCGTTGATGCATCTTTTATATTAGTTTAGGAGTAATTAGAATGAGTTTCTATGGAAGAAAACCAAAGATATGAGATAGGAATCGCATGTAGTGATGGATTAAATTGAAATTCTGGAAACCCTTGCCATGTAGAGGATTTAAACCATGAAATTATGATGTGTATAAGAAGGAAATTCTGGAAATGTTTGTTAGAACCTTGTTTAAGAGAATTTTAGGGTTCTTGAGGTTTTATATGAAATTAGGGCTTGTTAATCCATGTTTAATGTTACAAATCCACATGCTTTACGTTGGAAATATCTGGTATAATGATATAATGTTAGTAGTAGAATTTTTGGGACGTTCGGTATTGAAAAATATGGATTTGGATGAAGATAGGTGTTAGAACCCGTAACTGCAAATCTGCAGAAATCGAAATACCTGCTTGATCGATCGATCGAGCCCAGAGCTTCGATCGATCGAAGGTTCAATCGATCGAGCCCCAAACCTCGATCGATCGACCCCTCCTGGTAGACTCATGTGTTACCCTCTTAATTAGTTGAAATTCAATTTAATGTGAGATAATTATTGGGCATCCTTAATAGAATGTTTTGGGAGATATGGAAGATCAGTAGGGCATATGAATAATCTTGGGACTCTTAATATGAGACGAGAATTGTACTTGTGGGATAATTACTTTAGGGTTGATGAATTTATGAATTAACGGGAGAGTTGCGTAAGAGAATTACGTTGGAACATAACAAGGGCACTTACTGAATTTTATACTTGGGAGGATAGAGTCCATGAATGTTACGTATTAAGTGGGAGAAATCCTTCGAAATAATGTTAGACACAAAACCTTATACGCGATACTAATAAATGTGAAAATAAGGATGATGTCGTAACAATGGAGTTGAGATATATCTAATATTGATATGATGATATTAGTATAGTTATATGATTGTGTTTACATATACTATCTATGTGTGAAAAATGTACCCGCGCTAGTTGCTATCCCTGAGGTTACCGCGCTAGGACGATCTTATCATGTGTTGCCTTATGGGGGATATTGATTAGTACCCTAGGAGATAGATGTCCTTGGTACAGGCTATCGGAATTATAGTTCAGACGGTCCTAAGAGGCGTGGGGTATGTACTGACCTCTTAGAGACTCGGAATCTATGCTTCGCCTCAAATCTTGTTTGTATATATGTTGGTACAGTTCGAGAGTGAGTCCGAACTTGTATTTCCCTTAGTGTGAGTGATACGGGGATTGGATAGCAGAGTATGCCCGCACCATAGTTTTATTCGGGGTGCTGTTGTAAAATATATATTATACGGGTAGTTAATATATATAATTATGACAGTTTGAATTTGGAACTGCCTACTGTGATTTGATAAGTAGGATACGATTGATGGCTCAAATTGTAAGTACTTGTTTTGAGAAAGTATACTATGACACTGGAAAAAATTTAGTGATTAATAAAGTTATAGTGAGAACCTTGATTACAAATTGAAATCTTACTTTATAAACAATTATATTGTCCGGCCTTGAAATCTTACGAGTAACCTAAGATAAGTTAAATCGTTGAGAGAGATTTGCTCGATATATAATAGATAATCCGTTGGGAAGGGTAGTACGATAGGCGTTCACATTAGAAGAGAGGTGAGAATTTCTCAAGAGAGTGTCGCTCTAATATGTTGTTGCATTGGCCTGTATCAATTTAAATACTTGTTAAACGAATTTTAAATCATACACACTATCGGGCTCTGACCCGTTTCTATTTCTCTTTTCTCTTTTGTATATATATGTATATATTAGAGGTGCCCAGCCACAGGGGCGTCTTGCTTAGGATCCCTTGAAAGGAACGTGTTGCATCTTTGGTGGGAGTTACATGCCACTTGCATAGACGGCTTCATTTATTGATTCCACTTCTATCATTCTCATTTATTGGGCATGTGTCGCACCTTCCTTTATTGATCTGTTTTATTTGGGACATTTGTATTTCAGTTATTTCTAGTTCTGTTACTATGGGATTTGTTCAGTATGGATGTGTTACTTTAAATTTTACCTGTTAGGATTCGATTGACGAATGTTTAAATAAATTGGATCATGTTCCAGGATTATTGTGTTGTGACTCTTACTTATTGAAATGTTGTTAATAAAAACAAAAATTCTTTAAATAAAATTTGGAAACAATGTTTGAATATGGTTTTGACACTTAGCTTAATTAATTAGGGTGTTAAATTGGAAAATTTTATTTTCGACAGTGATGCTGAGAATGAACCAACTGTTCACCTTGATTTAATTTAATAAAGGAGTGATCGCCCGGTATTTAATTAGGCGGGGTGTCACAGGTGGTATCAGAGCATCCGGTTCTAGTGTCCATAGGATCTGTACGACTTATTTTCGCTTTCAGCCTAACGTTTTTGCTATAGAGCCCTATTTTAGAATTGTTGTACTCTTGTTTTTACGTTTACGTCTTCAGTTAGTTGAGATTTAATAATGACTGTAGACTAATAAACTTCTTCACGTTTCAGATGCCTCCGAGACGTGCACCGAAGGATAGACGTGCCCAGACCGAGCCGCCAGTAGCTCCGGCACAAGGCACTATGAATGAAAATGAGGTAGACGCCATTGTTGCTGAGGCGGTGAATGCCGCACTAGCGGTGGTTCAGCAGGCTCCACCCTAGGTTCAGGCAGTGGCGCCAGTTCCAGCATAGCTCCCATCTGCATGGGAGAGGGTTAGGGATGCTTTTCAGAAGGCGCATCCCCCTGAGTTCTATGGTAGCTCGGATATCGTGACGGTCAGCCAATGGAAGAAGGACATCCAGCGATATCTTCGAATGTATGAGTGCACTGACGTGCAGAGACAGTTGTTGGCTTCCTTTAAGCTGTTGGGAGCCGCTTTGTAGTGGTGGGAGTCCACTACCACCTTGGAGGAGAGGGACACGATCCCCATTCAGGCATTTTGGGAGCAGTTTGACCGCAAGTATTTTCCACCCGACGTGCAGACTGAGATGAGGCGGAAACTACTAAATTTGAAACAGGAGAATTCCACCGTAGCCGAGTATGAGGATGAGTTCACGAGACTTCTCACCATCGTGCCAGATGAGGCACCCACTGAGAGAAAGAAGATTATGTTATTTGTCGATGGGTTAGCTTGGATAATCCGTCAGCACCTTATAGGGAATTTGTCCCTGAGTACTTTCACTGATGTACTCAATGCTGCGTTATTACATTTCCAGGATCACCGCTTCCATCTTCAGGGAAGCAAGAGAGCAGGAGAGTCCAGCCAGCAGGGTAGGACCGGGGGTAATAGTGCCAGTGGGGCACCATCTCATGGACAAACTCATCAGCACGAGCAGAGTTCCCATCAGGGGAGCCCTGCTAAGCGATTTCGTTCAGGTGATTCTAGGCAGGGATATGGGGGCTTTAAGCAGCGCCAGCCTAATCAGCAGGGCCAGCAAGGCCAACACCGACAGCAGGGTCAGCAACAGGGCCAACAACAGGGCCAACAGGTCCAACAGCGTAATCACCAGGGCCAACAGGGCCAGTGGCGGAGAGGTAACGGCCAGCAAGGCCGTGGTCAGCAGGGACAGAGGGGAGGTAACTTCAGGGGCCGGTGTTTTGTGTGCGGCAAGCACGACCATAAACGTCAGGATTGCCCAGAGGGTGATAGGACCCCACAGCAGCAGGGTGCCCATAACGAGCCACAGAGACCACTTTTTCCACCTTCCCTACCAGCTCCAGCCCAGGTGCCAGCCCTACCAGTCGTTCCAGCAGCTCCAGTGCAGTAGGGGCAATTACAGTATGGACGTGTCTATAACGTCCACCAAGCAGCATCTCCACAGGCACCACCTGCGATTGAGGGTATGTTTTCTATCCATGGTAGTATGGGTCGGGTTTTGTTTGATACTGGGGCGACGCATTGTTTTATAGCTACGCATTTTGCGAAGGCCTTAGGGTCATTAGCCACAACAGAGAGAAAAGTGACGTGTGTAGACTCACCACTGGGGAGTGAGTCCCTTATTTTCTTTATATGCCGAGGAGTGGGGGTAGAGATTGGTAGCTTGGTATTACCTGCAGACATGTTAGTCTTAGACATGCATGAGCATGATTTGATTATTGGTATGGATTGGCTCGCAACTTATAGATCCATGATTGATTGCTTCGGTGGGAGCATTATTTTTGCCATTCCGGGGCAAGAGATGTTTGTAGTGGCAATGCCTCGTCCAAAGGGAGGTTCGACCGCTCATTTGTATTATATAGAGGAGGATACCTCTAAGGAGGTTGTGATTCCGTTAGACTCGATCCCAATCGTTCGCGAGTATTCCGATGTATTCCAGGAGATACCGGGCCTACCCCCCAGTCGAGAGATAGACTTTGTCATGGACTTATTTCCGGGTACTAGACCGATAGCGCACGCTCCATATCGTATGGCTCTGGCAGAGATGCAAGAGTTATGAGATCAGATAGAGCAGCTGTTAGGACAGGCCTTCATTCGCCAGAGTACCTCACCTTGGGGCGCTCCAGTCTTGTTTGTGAAGAAGAGAGATGGTTCACTGAGGTTATGTGTGGACTACCGGGAGTTGAACAAGGTCACGATACAGAATAAGTATCTGTTACCTCGAATCGATGATCTGTTCGACCATCTGAGGGGAGCAACTTTCTTTTCGAAGATAGATCTGAGGTCGGGGTACCATCAGTTGCGTATTAGAGAGCAGGATGTTTCAAAGACTGCCTTCTTGACAAGATATGGGTCCTATGAGTTCAGGGTGATACCGTTCGGACTCACAAATGCTCCAGCCGTTTTCATGGACTTGATGAACCGAGTATTCAGAGAGTTCTTGGATTAGTTTGTCATCATTTTCATAGATGACATTTTGATATATTCACACTTCGAGGAGGAGCATGCCGAGCACTTGAGGAAGGTTCTTCAGACTCTACGACAACATCAGTTGTATGTTAAGTACGAGAAGTGCGGATTCTGGTTGCGAGACGTACAGTTCTTGGGGCATGTTGTTTCTGAGTAGGGAATAACAGTTGACCCGAGTAAAGTGTCAGCGGTGAGGGAGTGGGGACAGCCCACGACACCGACGGAAGTGCGTAGTTTCTTGGGGTTAGCTGGTTACTACAGGAGATTTATTCGGGGATTCTCCAAAATAGCGGGTCCACTGACGAATCTGACTCGCAAAGGGGTACCATATGTTTGGGATGATTCTTGTGAGTTGGCTTTCGACAAGCTGAAAGACAAGCTTACTTCAGCACCAGCCCTTGCATTACCGAAGCCAGGTGTGGAGTACCTATTTTACACCGATGCGTCTTTATGGGGACTTGGGGGAGTACTTCAGCAGGAGGAGAAGGCTATAGCTTTTGCCTCTCGCAAAATTAAGCCACATGAGAAGAATTACCCCACACACGACCTGGAGTTAGCAGCGGTCGTGTTTGCATTGAGGATATGGAGACACTAATTATTGGGGGAGAAATTTCGTTTGTTCACAAACCACAAGTCATTGCAGTACCTGTTCACTCAACTAGAGCTGAATATGCATCAGCGCAGATGGCTAGAGTTTGTGAAGGACTACCAGTTCGATATACAGTATCATCCGGGGAAGGCCAACGTAGTTGCTGATGCGTTGAGTCATAGACCGGTAGACGAGGTAGCGGACGTCTGGAAAGCAAAGTGGAAGGAGTTGGGTCACCAGGACGCAATAGCCCGTTCTTTCATATCCGTTATGTCAGTCACACCCGAGATTGTTACGAGGGTGATACAGGCACATACCACATACCCGTTTTGCCAGGAGCAGATTGTGCGACTTCTAGCCGAGGGTGCTGAGTCCTATTCTGTTAGTTCTGATGGAGGTTTGCGATTTAATGGGAGGTTGGTGGTTCCAGAAGGAACATAATTACGTCACGCAGTGATGATCCAATCTCACGGGTCCCGATTTGCGGTGCATTCTGGAGGGGATAAGATGTACCAGGATATGAGGAGACAATACTGGTGGAGTGGGACGAAGAAGGACATTGCTGAGTTCGTGTCCAAGTGTTCTACCTGCCAGCTGGTGAAGGTGGACCATCAGAAACCGTCAGGATTGCTTCAACCTTTGTAAGTACCCGCATGGAAGTGGGAGAGAATTTCCATGGATTTTATTACAGGGTTGCCTACATCACAGCAGGGCCACGACTCTATCTGGGTGATTGTAGACCGTTTGACCAAGGTGGCTCATTTTCTACCGGTGCGGACAGATTATACCACGAGTCAGTATGATCAGTTGTTTATTGCTGAGATCGTCATATTACACGGGGTGCCCCTGAATATTGTGTCAGATAGAGACAAGATTTTTATGTCACGTTTTTCGGAAACTTTCAGGAGGTTATGGGTACTGAGTTGAGGTTGAGTTCAGCTTATCACCCACAGACAGATGGACAGACAGAGTGTACTAATCAGATGTTGGAGGATATGCTACGCATGTGTGTTCTTGATTTTGGAGGAGGTTGGGAGCCAGACCTTCCACTGGTAGAGTTTGCTTATAATAACTCGTATCAGTTCACGATTGGCATGGCTCCATTTGAGGTTTTGTATGGCAGGCCTTGTCATTCCCCAGCTTATTGGCTCGAGGTGGGGGATAACAAGTTGCTAGGACCAGAGGTGATTCAGGAGACCTCCGCGAGGATTGAGATGATCAGGAGTCGCATTCGGGTAGCCCAAGATAGGCAGAAGAGCTACGCCGATGCGAAACGGTTCTTCCGGGAGTTTAATGTGGGGGACCAAGTGTTACTGCGTGTATCTCCTATGAAAGGAGTGATGAGGTTCGGGAAGAAGGGGAAATTGGCTCCGAGGTACGTCGGACCATTTCCCATCATCAAGAGGATTGGGCCGGTTGCATACAGGTTGGGACTACCAGAGCATTTACATCGCATTCACAATATATTCCACATCTCGTCGCTGAGACGATATCTTCGGGATGATATGGCCCATACTCACACCGCGATAGATGAGATAGACTTACAGCCCGACACCTCTTACGAGGAGAGACCGGTGGCTATCCTAGACTTTAGTGAGAGGAGGCTGAGGTCGAAGGTAGTTCCACTTGTACAGGTCCAGTGGGAGCACCGTAATGTGGAGGAATCCACTTGGGAGCGCGAGGCAGATATCCGAGAGAGATATGAAGATTTGTTCTTACCAGGTATGCCCTATTTTCCGAATTTTGGGACGAAATTTCGTTATCAGGGGGGAATTATGTAATACCCCGTATTTTCATGCTATATTAATTTAGGGATTTATTAAATTTAATGTGAGTTAATTATTTAATAAAAATTTGGAAATTAATTATGTTATAATTATTAGCGTGATGAGAGTTAGTAATTATATGAAATTTGTTGAATATTACTAATGAGTAAGGTAATATATAATATTGATTATGTTGAATGTCACGACTGAATAAAATGACAATTTCAAAAATTTAAGTCGGGACGTGCTCGTGTCGCGTCGGGACTAAATTTTGATAAATAAAAGTGAATATTTTATAAGTTGTCTGTATGGTCGTTTTGAGTACACCAACGCGTCCGGAAGGATCGAGATAGTCCAAAAAGTGTACCCGGGGGTTTAGTTTGGGTCTCGGGGCGTTTTTAAGCCTAAATAGTTACCCGGGAGGGCATTTTGGTCATTTTATATTTTTGGGTAATTAAACCCACAAAAATTAGAGGAGTTATATCAGATACCTAGGTTACCTTCTAGGGTTAGAAAGCTTAAAACTATAGAACGACCATTGGAGAAGAGAGGAGAGAGCTCTGAAAGCATTCCAAGGCTCAAAACTCAACTATTTGCACCGCCGCCACCAAAAACGCGTAGATCGCGAGACGGGGAACGCAACCATACCGAATTCGGCACCAAACCAGACCTCTGAAAATTCCAGGCAAGTGTTTATCTTTCTTATTTCGTTGATGCATCTTTCATATTAGTTTAGGAGTAATTAAAATGAGTTTCTATGGAAGAAAACCAAAGATATGAGATAGGAATCGCATGTAGTGATGGATTAAATTGAAATTCTGGAAACCCTTGCCATGTAGAGGATTTAAACCACGAAATTATGATGTGTATAAGAAGGAAATTCTGGAAATATTTGTTAGAACCATGTTTAAGAGAATTTTAGGGTTCTTGAGATTTTATATGAAATTAGGGCTTGTTAATCCATGTTTAATGTTACAAATCCACATGCTTTACGTTGGAAATATCTGGTTTAATGATATAATGTTAGTAGTAGAATTTTTGGGACGTTCGGTATTGAAAATATGGATTTGGATGAAGATAGGTGTTAGAACCCGTAACTGCAAATCTGCAGAAATCGAAATACCTGCTTGATCGATCGATCGAGCCCAGAGCTTCGATCGATCGAAGGTTCAATCGATCGAGCCCCAAACCTCGATCGATCGACCCCTCCTGGAAGACTCATGTGTTACCCTCTTAATTAGTTGAAATTCAATTTAATGTGAGATAATTATTGGGCATCCTTAATAGAATGTTTTGGGAGATATGGAAGATCAGTAGGTCATATGAATAATCTTGGGACTCTTAATATGAGACGAGAATTGTACTTGTGGGATAATTACTTTAGGGTTGATGAATTTATGAATTAACGGGAGAGTTGCGTAAGAGAATTACGTTGGAACATAACAAGGGCACTTACTGAATTTTATACTTGGGAGGATAGAGTCCATGAATGTTACGTATTAAGTGGGAGAAATCCTTCAAAATAACGTTAGAGACGAACCCTTATACGCAATACTAATAAATGTGAAAATAAGGATGATGTCGTAAATTTGGAATTGAGATATATCTAATATTGATATGATGATATTAGTATAGTTATATGATTGTGTTTACATATACTATCTATGTGTGAAAAACGTACCCGCGCTACTTGCTATCCCTGAGGTTACCGCGTTGAGACGATCTTATCCTGTGTTGCCTTATGGGGGATATTGATTCGTACCCTAGGAGATAGATGTCCTTGGTACAGGCTATCGGAATGACAGTTCAGACGGTCCTAAGAGGCGTGGGGTATGTACTGACCTCTTAGAGACTTGGAATTTATGCTTCGCCTCAAATCTTGTTTGTTTATATGTTGGTACAGTTCGAGAGTGAGTTCGAACTTGTATTTACCTTAGTGTGAGCGATACGGAGATTGGATAGCAGAGTATGCCCGCACCATAGTTTTATTCGGGGTGTTGTTGTAAAATATATATTATACGGGTAGTTAATATATATAATTATGAAATTCTGAAATTTGGAACTGCCTACTGTGATTTGATAAGTAGGATACGATTGATGGCTCAAATTGTTAATACTTGTTTTGAGAAAGTATACTATGACACTGGAAAAAATTTAGTGATTAATAAAGTTATAGTGAGAACCTTGATTACAAATTGAAATCTTACTTTATAAACAATTTTATTGTTCGGCCTTGAAATCTTTCGAGTAACCTAAGATAAGTTAAATCGTTGAGAGAGATTTGCTCGATATATAATAGATAATCCGTTGGGAAGGGTAGTACGATAGGCGTGCACATTAGAAGAGAGGTGAGAATTTCTCAAGAGAGTGTCGCTCTAATATGTTGTTGCATTGGCCTGTATCAATTTTAATACTTGCTAAACGAATTTTAAATCATACACACTATCGGGCTCTGACCCGTTTCTATTTCTCTATTCTCTTTTGTATATATATGTATATATTAGAGGTGCCCAGCCATAGGGGCGTCTTGCTTAGGATCCCTTGAAAGGAACGTGCTGCAGCTTAGGTGGGAGTTGCAGGCCACTTGCGTAGACGACTTCATTTATTGATTCCACTTCTATCATTCTCATTTATTGGGCATGTGCCGCCCCTTCCTTTATTGAGCTGTTTTATATGGGACATTTGTATTTCAGTTATTTCTAGTTCTGTTACTATGGGATTTATTCAGTATGGATGTGTTACTTTAAATTTTACTTGTTAGGATTCGATTGACGAATGTTTAAATAAATTGGATCATGTTCCAGGATTATTGTGTTATGACTCTTACTTATTGAAATGTTGTTAAATAAAAAAAAAATCTTTAAATAAATTTGGAAAGAATGTTTGAATATGGTTTTGACACTTAGCTTAATTAATTAGGGTGTTAAATTGGAAAATTTTATTTTCGACAGTGATACTGAAAATGAACCAACTGTTCACCTTAATTTAATTTAATAAAGAAGTGATCCCCCGATATTTAATTAGGGGGGGTGTCACATATACTAGGCATACTATCAACAAACTAAACAAAGTCCATAGTGAGAATACACATGATTGTAGACTTGGTCATGCACACGTGGAGAATGATCTACTCAATAGTGACCTCTCTTTTTAAAGTGTGGTCAACGGATGTCTTGGTGTAAAACTTTATAAGATTTTGTACAAGTTTTTATTTGAACTATTTCAGCTGTCTAAAAATCCTTCTTTATAGGCAAGCTTATGTTCAAACGTTACATAGTAACATTCTGTCATCCATAAAGAATATAATCAAATAGGTGATCAATGAACAAAAAATCGGAGCAAATACAACTAACTCATCATAATCACGAACTCGTCAAAATGGAGAACCCCATCTCCATTTATATCAAACCTAGCAATCATACTCTTACATTCATCTACAGTTTTAGACTCACCCAACCTACTAAGCATCCTCTGTAAGCTCTTGGGTGTGATAAAACCACCCCCATCCATCTCCTCATATAACTTGAAAGCCTCTTTTAAATCATTCACTTTCTCTTCTTCTCCCACTTGTTCTACCATCTTCGCAAACTCCTCTAAACACAACAACCCATCTCCATCACAATCCATGAACCCCACGGCCGCCTCGACGTCGGCCAATGAGAACTCTCCACGTATAGACCCGATACACTGTTGGAGCTCTCGCGGGGATATTTTTCCGTCACAGTCGTCGTCAAAGTAGTTGAACAGTTGCTCGTATTCTTGGTATTGTTTGTAGTCCATAAATTAGCTTAGTTAAATCTGTTTCTGAAAATTGATAGACAAAACACAAGCAACTTAACTGAAATATCTTTGGATGTATGCCTATATATAGAGAGAGTAAGAAGGCTTATGTCGAAATATTCTGAACACCCAATGAAAAATCAACCTGCTGGTGAGCCTTTATAAATATATGCAGTGTGAGAGAGAGAGGAGAGAGGAATTAAGCTATTTGATTTAGGAATTTGCCACCCTGGGTGTGATATATAGGTATTCATATACACGACTAGGCCGTGGAGAATTTGTTCAGACTTGACCAATAGCTTCTACTTGGGGTTGAAATAGCAATTGAGAAAAGGAATCTTCGAACCAAGACCGTTGATTTATATGTCAGCCACGGGTAGTTTCCACAAGATTGGGAAATACGCGGGAAGTTGCTGTTTGTAACTCCTAAAAATTTTGTATTACTTCGCCCCACTTTCATTAGTATATAATCTTTTGAAAATGTTGCAATTCGGGGAAACAGATCGTGTTTTGCACCGACACGATAGGACATGATAAAATTTTTTAGGACATAAACACGAGACGAATCCGTATTTTTTTTAGTTGATACGAATATGAGCATAATAAAAAACAACACGGCACGAGACAATACAAATACCATAATTTTTTAAATTTCACGCTTAAAAAAAACGATAACACGACACGACACGACTTATAATTCAGACACAAACATGATATGACACGACTTCATGTAAAAAAAACACGACACGAACACGACATATCGTGTCAATTTCATGTCGTTCCGTGTCGTTTTTTCTTGTCGTTTATAAAAATTGTGACCCCTAAACTTATCAATATTAAACGTCTAATAAGGTAGTATGGCAGATATTGATGCTATAATTAATACAAAAACTAATGTATTAAATGTTACCTCAATTAATACTGAAAATTAATGCACTAAATGTTATGAAAATGATGGGGGCACCTATATCATACTTTCTCAAAGAAAAGTGACGTTTTACTGAATCTTTTAATCGTTCAACAAAAACATGATATAATTTTGAGGGAGAGTATATTCCCACACTCATTTAAGCTTTCCCCACACCCTTTATATGTCTAAGAACATTAATACTTTTATAATTCTTTTAACACTCCTTTTCCCAAACTACTCCCTTTTTATGCTTTTTTTCAATTCTCTCCAAAAACCCATTTCATCTTTCCTTTTTGCTTTTCCATTGTATTAAAAAAAATGGTTTTTGATAACTGTTTTAAAAAAGAAAAAAAAAATATTTTCATTGTCTTAAAAAAAGTAAGGTTTTTTAAAATTGTTTATAAAAACTAAAACAATGTTCTATATATTAGAAAAGACCTTTTTATTACAAAAATAAACCGTTTTAGCTGTTAAAATAGTCTTTTATATATGAAAAATGTATTAGAGCGATCCAAATTTTATCTATTTTTTTAACTAAAAACTGTTTATAAAACGTAAAATTTGTTTTATTAAAAAATTAATTTATAAAAGAAGTGTTTCTTTGTTTTCAAATTTTATTTTTTGTTTAAAACTGTTTTTTGTACTATTTAAAAAAATATATTTTTACTGTACAAAAAAAAATGGTCTGCGCCAGTGGGTAACCACTTATACATACCGCTTGCGCGAAACATTTTTTCTTTTATGTTGAACCACGCTAGAGGCAGGTATAGGCGGTCTGACCACATATACATACCACTGATGCGGACCATTTTTTTTTAAACAGTAAAAATATTGTTTTTAATATAGTAGAAAAAAACAGTTTTTAAACAAAAATAAAATTTATAGACAAAAAAAAAAACACTTTTTTAAGAAAAGAAATTTTACATTTTATAAACTCTTTTTTATTTAATACTTTAATTTTTATGGCGCATAGATTATTTTTATCATGTTACATGATTTTCTTGTTATGCACGTGTTAGGATAGCATACACAATAACATATAAGGTAATCAATAGGAATGAGGAATTGTAGTGTTGAGTTTTTTTATCACTGGTATATTGAGAGAACTGCCCAATCAGATTATACTCCTCCGCGTCAATAAGATGATAATTGTACACCGGATGTTAAGCAGGATATTAAGCAAGAGATATGTGACTACTTGTTTGTTGAAGATTATCCTATTATGGTAACCACATTTTTCTTTTGTAGTTACCATGAGGTGTTCGGGCGAGTATACGCGCACCTTGACTAATTTATATTCGCGGTTCGTGACTTTCGCTGGCCAAGCATTATTTTGACAGTGTCAGGGATTAAACTGGGGACCAAATCCAATCCACCCCCAAAATTATCCCAGTAACAACCTTATACCACTAATCCAAGAGGCTTGATTCGATGGTAACCACTTGCGTGTTCAATAGATCTCCTAGATTTGTTCAATTAGTAGACGTTTCTTATTTTTTTGTTCCACCTTTTGTGGAACCTAGCTAGTATTTAATAAGACTTTTGTACATTTTTTTTATGAAAAGAAAATACTACAAACAGTATTCTCTTCATCATTCATTCTCTTCTACATACTGACATCTTCTTTATGGTATCAAAGTTACCTAGTTCAATGGCATTCGGGTCACAAACAAATACTCTTTCCCTTAACATCAACTCCTTGCATCCCCTCATTGCAATTTGAAATGTTAAGCGGGAAACAGATACCTTCTTGATATGGAGAACACAAATGCTCCAATATATGAGAGCTATGAAAGTAACTGATATTATCACACAAAATCCTCCGACGCAGTACAATGACAAGGGAGTGACAACAAAGAAATTTTAGTAATGGGAAGAAAAAGATGTACTTCTCAAAGCATGGATATAAGGTACAATTGAAAAAGAATTCCAGTTTCTTATTGTAGGATGCAACACTACAAAGGAAACATGGGAATGCTTAGAAGAATTTTTTTTGCAATCAAAAGAAGAATAGGAATTTCAGTTGAAAGAGCAAATTCATGATAACACATTGGAAGGAAAAACTCTGAATAATTACATTTAAGAGTTTAAAAACCTGTGTGATGCTCTTGCTGCCATTTATAAACCTTTGGATGAGGATAGCAAAAGTTATCACCTTTGCTAAAGGTTTAGGCAAAAAATACAAGGTCTTTTGTACTGTCATGTTAGGCAAACCCCCATATACCTTGCTCTCACAATTGATATCTTCACTCAAAGGGTTTGAAATTCGTGAGGAAACATCTTGTGAACCCCAAATGCAACAAGTTGATCATTCTATGGCATTTAATGCAAATAGAGGTTCTACTCAATATCACAACCGTGGAAGATCGAGATTCAATAGGGGTAGAGGATTTCATGGATATAACTTTGGCAGTCAGTTCTCATCTAGAGGTCGTGGGTTTAGACCAGCAATGATGTGAACTCGTCTACAAACCAAAATCAACAGTTTGGTGGTGTTCAACATGTTGGGTATAGGTATATATATTTATTTTGAATGAAGTAAATAAGTTAGGCTAAGTGGCCAAGTGGTAAGTTAGTGGGGGTGTGTGTTTGAGGTCATGGGTTCAATCCCTAGGAGGCACACTAATTATTAAGGGTAAAATATTGGGCCTTGAGCCTCAGGCTCATGGGGATTTTTAATGTGAATTAAATCTTTTCAAACTCTTTTTAATTTTTAATTAACCCATTTTTAAGACTTTGACTGTTTCTTCCAACTGTTAAAATATAGTTGTTAGTGGGTTAGTTGCCTAAAACCACTACCCACAATTTTGACCATTTTTTTTTTTATATAAAATGTTGATGTAAAAAACTAGATTCTATCTAATTAATCAATCACAGATAAAAATGGAATACGTAAGACAAATGATTTTTAAAGTGGTTCAGCCTTATGAAAATGGCCTACATCCACTATTTTGTTTTGCTGACTGTTTGCCTTGAATCTCGCTGATAAGTTCACCAAGAGATCCAAAGTCCTCCTCTCATGACGAGGTTACAATGTATTTATAGCCTTGAGGTTGTACATATGAAAAGGTAATGCGCTATTATCTAGTAGACATATACATCTGTACAATGATAATGCGCATTTAATGCCTAGTCGACTTTTGGCTTTCTTGATTTGGATGCTCTGCACGCTAAGTAGCTCGGACCGCTTAAGTTGCTCGGTATGCTTAAGTAGCTCGGAGCGCCTGAGTTGCTTGGTGAAAGTATGTTGTTCATTGAAAGTATTTGTATTTGCTACGCAGATTGACACGTGTCTTCACATGATTGGTCCATGTCAGCTGACTAAATTTGGTATCAATAGAAGCCCCCAATGTTTCACATTTGAGGTTGAAGAAGAGTGTGGAACATTTTGTTTGAAAAATGCTCGGAACATTTGTCTTCAGAGATTTAGGGAAATTTTCATTGTATATAACTCCTTTTGAGCGCATAATATCAAACTTCGTAAATATTTTGAATTTTTCACGATCACTTCGATATTTGTGCCTTTTTCTTCTTTTAACCGTCGAAAACGCAAATGTCTTCCCTTGTAATCATTGTTTTTCTCTATTCACGAGGTAAAGTATTTAAGCGCGATAGAAATCCTACTGTCTTCTACTTTTCAAATCTGTATTTCTGAACTCTTCATTTTCTCTCTATCTTGTGCCTTCGTTCTTTCCATCATCCATTGTCAACCGATCTCTCTTTCTTCTGTAACATTTTCTTCCTTATTCTTTATTTACTTTATTCGCCATGGTTTATCTTGTTGAATCTTTGGATAAATTTCGGTCTGATTTTTCAATCCCTTTGTGGGTTATTTTGGAAGAACCTCCTTGTCCTTTTGATTTATTTTCTTTGGCGGAGGGACACTGGTTCCCGAGTCTTTTTGTAGCTGAATGTGGCTTTTATTTCCTGTCGAATCCCCAGTGTTTGGAGTTTTGCTAATGTTTCGATATTGTACCTGCAAGAGTAGCTCCAAATACATGGAGGGTAGTTAATGGCGTATATAGATTGAATCAACTTCATAAAACTCATTTGGGAATTCCAGAAATTATGTATTGCTATAGATGGGTTACCAGTGACACTGCTTTCTATTTTAAAAAATAGGTTTTTGAATAGAGCTTTAGTTGTCAACCTTCCCGATGCCAATAGGGACTATTTTGATCATGGGGTTGTGATGAGAAATTGGCAACACCCTCCATTAAATGGAAACGATGTGTACCAAGGTCCCAGGTGTTCGCTTTATGGCCATGGGATGGGTTGTTTTTATTTTTGAAATCTTGTTTACTTTGTATTCGATGAAATGTATCACTGACATTAATTTTGTTTGTTACAGTTGACAGTAAAAGGAAACCTTCAAAAGAGATTGATGTTAACATAAAACATTTAAAACTTATCTGGGGCTTGCATCAATCAGTTGGTAGGGAGCACATTAGAGTTGCTTCCTATTTGTTGAGATACAGAAGCTCCACCTCATCTTTCATTGCTCGTCCTGTGGTGATTGATCTTGATCGGGTACCGACTTCTAAAACCAGTGTGGAAGAATATTCTTCTGACTTAAGCATTCCTATTACTACTCTGATGAAGAAGAGGAAAGCTCCCGCTTTTTTTGACAAGTCTGTCTTTGCCACTAAAGAGGCAAAGAAAAACAAATAAGATGCCCCAGATGAGGGGATGAAGAATATAGATGTACCCCCTCTACTGCTGCTAAGGAAACTGGCAAGAAGCCCCCGGTACCTCCAAAATAGGCAGCATCTTCGAGTGGAACTGGTGCAGTTTCACAAGGAGAAACAACACCTTTAATTGAAAGTGCTCCTCTAAGGAGATTAAAAAGAGGTCCTGCTGACTCTGCTTCTCGACCTTCAAATGCTGAGGGTAATGTTCCTGCTCTTATTCCCCCGAGCTCTGCCGTAGGTTTGATCAAATTTTGGACTGTCCCAGAATTCCAAGGTGTTGAGGATACTCTTTCTTATGAGAAAGTTACTACTTTGGCTGCTCAACATATTGCGTCAGTAAGTACCATTAACCTGACTTCTTCATCTTCTATTATTATGTTCGTATGTTGATTTAAATTTTTTTCTTTTTCAACTTGTGACGTGTTTCAATAGTAATTTAAAGAAAGATGAAGCCATCAGGGCTTCCACTTCCTCGGGCTGAATAGAAGAAGCTTTTGATGGATTAGCTCAATCTTTGAAGGAATCTCATCAGAGGTACGAGGAAGAAAAAATGCCTGGGAGAAAAAACTCCAGTCTGTTGAAATAAGTCGAGATCAAGTTGTAACTGCCTCCAAAGAGTTGGAGAAGAAATTAAAGGACGCTGAAAAGCGTGAAAGGGAGATTGAGGTCAAGCTTCAAGATGCTGAACGGCGTGAGAAAGAGGTAGAAGAAAAACTGAAATATGTCGAAGAGCTCTTTAGGGAAAAGACTTCCTCGGAGAGAACAAAAAGGAAAGTTGCTGCTAAGAAATATTTTAGTGGCCTGGACATTATGTCTTCTCAGATGGAATATGCCAGTGTTAAGTATTTTAGGGACGGATGGGTAGCAGCTTTGGAGAAATTGAAGGTTGCTAAAGATTCTGAGTTGTTCCAGGAGCATACTCACGGCCCTCCACCCTCTCTTAGAGAAAAAGAAGAAGATGGAGATGCATTAGATGAGTCTTCTATGATGATAGGAGAGGAAGTACCTGTTTTTGCTGTTAATCAACCCTCCGAGCAAGTTCAACAAGCTAGCACATCTGCTGAGCAACTGGCATTACCCTTCGAGCAACCAACCCCTTCCTCCAAACCGTCCAAAGAAGTTGTAGGAAATAAGGAGAAGGTGTAAAGGTGTTCGATTCTTTTATTGTGTTGTTTCTTGGATGTAACCCTGACATGTATTTTTCTTTGTCATGATGAATAAAAATGAATTTTTATTGTTCCTCTTGAATTTTTCTCTTACTTGCTCTGTTCGCATCGTTGTTGATTTTGTTTTTTATTTTCTCTATGCAAGTTTGTGGCCAGGATGGAACTCTTATCAGCTAATGATAGATAATTGATGAAGAAACGCAATGATTATTTCAAAACTGGTTATGCAAACTTTTCTGAAGCCCAAATAATTGACATCCTTGGCTCAGATGCCTCTGAACGAGCAATCAATGCTTACCGGTACTTTAAGTGCCTACTTGATCGTGCTGTGGCCAACAATGTGGCTTATTACGAAATGATTAAAAATCTTCAAGGAACGAAAGAGGAACTTCAACAGCAGTGCAGAGAATCCACTACACTTTTGCATCAAGGTTATGAGAAAAAGTACCAAAAATTGAGCGCTGACAAGGGATATGACAAGTACATTTCTTCCCATGAGAAAAAGGAAAGTGTGTTAAAACTTGAGATCGAAGAGCATAGACATATTTCCAAGCTGCTAGAGTAAAAGAATATCATGGTGCAGGAGGAAATAAAATAGCTCAAATCTGCTGCCTCCTATTCCTTGGGAGCCTTGGTCCCAATTAATGATGACGATTTTTCCTTTTTAGAAATAGAAAATACTACCTTACGGGAAGAGTTAGAGACTTTGAAACGAATTGGACCTTCTACACCTGCTCGTGGTAGAGCAAGATCTTCCTCCGATGGATGAGCAAGGGCTGGTCGGGTTAATATTGATGAGACAAGAACTCAATTGACCTTAGAAAATCAAGTCGTTCAATTGACGACGAGGAATCAGGCTTTGTCAGAATTGTCTAAAAAAATTCAGAGTTTTACCGACCAACTCTCCAATTAGAGTTATGCACTGGAAAGTAAGAAATCTTAGTGAAAATGATCCACGAGCAACTTGATAGATTGACTTATCAATTTCACAAGCAGCCTGGGGAGTTTTGGATGGCTGGGTATAATGAAGCTCTGTATCATCTTGATGCTCGTTTGCAGCAGTCGAACAACGAAGGATATAAGCAGGGATGGTTGAATGCTTTATGTGTTCTGAAACTGGAGCAAGGACATTTCTTATGGGATTATTATGAGCCTGGAGTTCTTGATTTACCTATGCCTACTTTCAAACTTGACCTTAGTTGGATTCCAGCCCGCACTATTCCTCGGATTTTGATCGCCAAGTATCTCGGTGATTATAGTCTTCATTCAAATTTTGAGATATCTCATCCAGAGCACTTACTTGATCGACCATCCATAATTAATGTCAGAATGCTTCGAGATATGAACTTTATAAATTCTCCTTATGCATTAGATGATCCTCTAGCTGGGGTGGAACCTGTTTCAAAAGCAGAGGGAAAGAAACCCATAGAATAGGACATTTGTATGTAATGAATCAAATTTCATATCGTATGTAACCTGTTTGATTTTATTAAAGAAAGGTTTATTTTCATTTCCTGGGAAATATTTTGTAGAATGTCTTTGTTATTCGTTGGTGAATGTATATATATATATATATATATATATATAAGGATGAAATGTCCTGCTTGGTTTTTAGACAATGAAACTTGTCCCCTTTGTTGTTTGATTATAGTGACTTGTCACTATTTGGGCCTAAGCAATGGAATGATTTTCATCCCATGTTCCATTTTGTTGTAGTAATATTGCCAGGATTACCTTGTTGCCTAGACAGTGGATGCCCCGGGAGGTCACCCATCTTCTTGTCTAGTTTAGGGCGTCCCTTGAGATCACCCATGATCAAACAGGCTTTTTCCTTGTATAATATTTATTTACCAACCAATTGGAGTTGGTGGTTATTTACCAATCAACTAGGATTAATCGGAGTTGGTGGTTGATGAATTACCGACCAACCGAAGTTGGTGGTTAATGAATTGCCGACTAACCGGAGTTGGTGGTTAATGAATTGCCAACCAGCCGGAGTTGGTGGTTAATGAATTGCTGACCAATTGGAGTTGGTGGTTAATGAATTACCGACCAACCAGAGTTGGTGGTTAATGAATTTTTGACCAACCGGAGTTGGTGGTTGCTGCTTTGAATTTGTGTTTGTGTAGTGTGTAGCACAAATATTCCGAAAAAAAATTCAACAAAGGAGGAAATATGGACGAAACATCACTTTATTCATATTGAAAGAAATGTGTTACATATGGATTTTAATTACTGATAGTATTTGCGCAGATGCTCTGCATTTCATGCATTCTTAAACTCTTCTCCTTCCAAAGTTTCAATTCTGAATGTCCCAGGACGAACAACTTCAGTTACTCTGTAAGGTCCATGCCAGTTGGCCTCTAGTTTGTTATGCTTTTGGATCATTTTCTTCAGCACGTAATCCCCCTCTTTCAAATCGCACTTCTTTACCCTTTTTCTGTAGAACAAGGTTGTTCATTGTTGGTATGCTGCATTCCTGATTGCCGCTTCTTCCCTTACTTCTTCGAGCATATCCATGTCTAAGCGTCTCATCAAGTCACTTACAAGAGAATTGAAATTAAGCACTCTATGTGTGGGTAGACCCAATTCAGCAGTTATGACATCCTCACTCCCAAATGTCAACATGTATGGAGACTTCCCAGTTGTTGTTCGCGGTGTAGTGCGATAATCCCATAACACAAAGTGTAGTTCGTTAATCCAGTTTCCCTTTACATCATCCAGCCATTTTTTCAAACCATTCAGTAAGGTTCTGTTTGTCACTTCAGTTTGCCCATTGCTCTGGGGGTGGCCTGGCGCAGAGTGGATCTTCTGCACGTTGGATTGATGACAATATTCGGTGAATTCCTCGTTATCAAATTGGGTTCCATGATCAATAATGAATGCGTTTAGGAGACCATATCTGTAGATGACACTCTTCCAAATAAACTGATAGACCTTGTCATAAGTCATATCAATGAGAGGTTCAGCTTCTACCTATTTGGTAAAATAATCCACAGCAACTACGAGGTATTTGAATCTCCCTTTAGTCATCTGAAGTGGCCCGACCAAGTCTATCCCCCATATATCGAATGGCCAAGGGGACGTAACGGGTGTTAACAATGCTTGGGGAGTTCTTCGGATGGAAGAGAAACATTGGCATTTATCTCACTTTTTAGCATAAGCTACGCAGTCAGCTCTCATCGTTGGCCAGTACTACCCCTGTGTTGTTATCCTCTGAAAAAGCGTCCGACCTGCTACATGGGCCCCACAGGATCCTTCGTGAACCTCTTCAATCAAATCCTTAACTTAGAAGGGATGGACACATCTTTTTAGTCATGCTATAACGCCTCTTCTATACAAAATGCCACTAGTCAATATGTAACGAGCAGCTTTAAACTTCAGTTTCTTGGCTGTGAGTTTATCAAGTGGAACAATCCCTTCATCAATATAGGTCATGATGGGATCCATCCAGTATGGTCCCAAGTCGAGGGCAATGAAGTTCATTATCAAATCTTCATCTCTTATCTACCAGGATTTTTATTGGGATTGTTCTTCGTAACTTAGTGCGTGTTGCTGATGCTAGCCGAGCTAGGGCATCGGCTCTTGCATTCTCCAATCTCGGTATTCTGATCAATTGAACTGTGACAAAAGTCGAGATAACCTCCATAACTTTTGCATGATACTTGACCATTAGTTCTCCCTTCGCTGCATATAACTCAAGAATTTAATTTACGATTAATTATGAATCACTGAATACAACGACCAGATCTTCCTTCATGGTTTTGGCCAGACTTAGACCCACGATCATAGCCTCATATTCAGCCTTATTATTAGAAGCCTTAAATTGAAAATGTAGAGCATACTCCATATCAATTTCATCAGGACTTTTTAGAATGATTCCTGCTTCACTGCATGTGGTACACGAAGAGCCATCCACATATAGATTCCATAGGGGTATTTTACTATCAAATTCTTGGTCAGATAGAGTTCCTCGGTGGAATATTTGATGCTTCCTTTTGTCTTCCCCTGATACTTCTTGCTACTCGTTGATTATCTTCTTTTGCTCACCTACTGATGGAAGTCGGTTGGGTGTTATCTTCGATGATCCCGTAACATCCACGGGTTGGTGTGTACTGAACTCCTACTCTCCAGATGTATCAGAGTGAGTAAACTCTACGATAAAATCCGCTACTGCCTGCCCCTTAGGTGATGACCTAGGCTCATAAATTATGTCATATTCACCAAGTTCTACTGCCCAGTACATCAATCTTCCTGATTTCTTCGATTTATGCAGAGCTTGTCTTAATTGCATATTAGTATATACTACTATAGTATGGGCTTAGAAGTATGGCCTCATCCTTCTGCTTTCTTTGATTAATGTTAGTGATAACTTCTCCAGTCTTGGATATCTAATTTTTGCTCCTCGAAAGGCCTTGCTGGTGTAATAGACTGGTTTCTGCACCCCGTCCTCCACTCTTATCAATGCTGAGCTAATCGCGATATCTGAAACCGCCAAGTAAAAATATAGCCTTTCTCCCATCACTGGTCTAGATAACAATGTAGGTGTACCTAGATATTTCTTCAACTCTTGAAAGGCCTCCTCGCATTCATCATTCTACTCAAAAGGTTTTCGAAGTGTTTTGAAGAATGGGAGGCATTTATCTGTTGCTCGTGACACAAATCTGTTAAGTGCTGCAACTCGCCCTGTGAGACTTTGCACCTCCTTTTTCGTAGCTGGAGATCGTAGCTCCAATAGGTCCTTGATCTTTTCAAGGTTCGCCTCGATACCTCGTTGGTTAACAATATATCCGAGAAACATACCTTCTCGTACTCCAAATATGCATTTGGTGGGATTCAACTTCATTTGATATTTCTTTAGTTGATCAAAAGTCCGACCTAGGTCAACTAAATGATCAACAACTTTCTTACTTTTCATCATTATATCGTCAACATAAACCTCCATGTTATGACTGATTTTCTCTACAAACACCTTATTCATCAGCCTCTGGTGTGTTGCACCTGCATTTCTAAGTCCTAAAGGCATAACATTATAACAATAAGTTCCCATTGGGGTGATAAAAGAGGTACTTTCCCTGTCCTCAGGTTTCATTTTAATCTGGTTGTAGCCAGAGTAAGCATCTATGAAACTCAACAATTCATGCCCCGAGGTAGCATCCACCAGCTGATCGATTCGGGGCAAAGGAAAATGATCCTTTAGGAAGGCTTTATTATGATTAGTGAAGTCCACACACATCCTCCACTTGTTGTTTTTCTTCTTTACCATCATCATATTTTCTAGCCAATCAGGATACTTGACTTCCTCAATAAAAAAAAGCTTTATGTAGTTTCTCTACTTCTTCCTGTATAGCTTGGTTCTTTTTAGGGCTGAACACACTTCTTCGCTGCTTTACTAGCTTGATGTCCTTGTTAACATTGAGCTCGTGGCAGATGAAACTCGGGTCTATCCCTGGCATCTCTTCATGACTCCATGCAAAAGTCCATTTCCTGAGCCTTAAAAATGCTACCAGTTCCTGTTTTATCGATACATCCAATGACACACCAATTTGGGTTGTTCATTCTGGGTGTTCATCGTCCGAAATGATATTTTCGGTAGCTTCCATGACCTGAACCTTCACGAGCTGATACTTATCTCTAGGGTCTAATATTTCAATATTTGCTTCTTCTATTTCATCCACTTGATATGTAGTAGTCTTTTTCCTCGATTCTTCTCGTTCTTCCTATTCGACAGATGAATAGTAGCATTCCCAAGCTACGTTTTGGTCGCCTTTCATAACTCCTGCTTCGAAATTGGTCGGGAACTTTAAACATTGATGTACAGTAGATGGTACTGCCTCGAACTTCTTCAAACCTACCCTCCCCATGATGATGTTGTAGGCTGATTAAAATTTTTTATCCATTACGAAAAAGCGTACTCTTTTTGTTCGGCAAACATTCCATGTAGCAATAAGTATGTCCAACTTGATCGTCCCAAGTGAAAAAACCTTTTCTCCAGTAAAACCGAGGAGGGGCCTATGATAAGGCTCCAACTGGGCTAACTTCAGATTCAAACTGTCAAAGCATGGATAGAATATGATATATACAGAGCTACCGTTATCCACCAGTACCCGTGAAATCACCACCTCCTTCCTTATCATCTTGATCACCAATGGATCATCATGAGGATATAGTACACATGCCAGGTCATTTTTAGAAAAATTGATGACCAATTTGTCCCTATTCACCTTCCTTGGGCGCTCGTCTTCAGCCAAGTTTATACGTTGTATGTAAGAGCAAGCTTGGGCCTCATTAAGGTAAGATTTTCTCTCCGTGGTAAGATCTCCACCTCCTGCATCTCCACCTGTAATGACATTACATTCAAATGACCCAAAATTGATTGAAAATACCTCGCACTCTTGCTGTCTTGGCCTTTTGGGGAGATCGGGGTCATCTTCTGGATCATCTTCGTGATTTCTCTTCTTATCATCTTTTGCTTGTTGAGGAGATTTAGATCTTTGCCTTCCTCTGTCATTGGTCTTTCCACCACTCTGGTGATCAACGTACTTGGTCAGTTTTCCTCGCCTGATGAGTGCTTCGATCTCGTTCTGGAGAGCTATGCAATGTTTGGTCATGTGACCATGGTCTTTGTGGAACTCGCAATATTTGGACTTGTCCCTTTTGTCAGGGTCTGCCTTCATTTTCTCTGGCCAAGTTAGCTCCTCGTTGTTCTTGATCTCTTCCAGAATGTGATTTATATCTACCTTCAAGGGAGTATAATTTCCATATTTCCTCATCTTCTCCAGCACTTGTTTTGCCCCCATTGTTCTTCTGATCCTTCTTCTCAGTTTTAATAGCCTCAACTTTGGTTTCCTTAGTGTCTGTATTCTTCTTCGTTGCCATGGCTTCCTCAGCGTTTATGATCTTGGATGCCTTTGCCATTAGTTCTGCCATGGTATTAGGCGGATCTTTGGCCAAAGTGTAGTACAACTTATCTGGTAACAGTCCACTCATCAGAGTAGTAATTGCTGTCTTCTCCTCGTAATCAATTACCTCAAGTTTCTCGTTATTAAAATGAGTAATATAGTCCTTTATACTTTCTTCTTTCTTCTGTCTTCTGTCTAAAACTCAGTAAGTGTGCTACTCTTTTAACTGGTTTCGCTCCAAAATAGAAATTCCCTATGAAAAGCTCTGCCAGTTGAAGGAAAGTTGCAATCTTCCCCCAAGGAAGGTTATTGTACCATATCTGAGCTGACTCGGTGAGAGTTCCTGAAAACGCCCTGCATCTCATCTAATCTGGAACCGCATAGATATCGGCAACAGCTTGGTACTGCTCTATATGAAGGACATGATCAATTTTTCCATCATATTTAGGTGTCACCATAGGAGCTTTGAATTTTGATGGTGTGATAAAATCCATAATTGCCTGCACGAATGGTGTCCCTTGAACAAAAGTTCTTTGTAGGGGATTCTTGGCCTTATCCATTTCCCTTAACCTGTCTTCCAACCTTTGAATAGAGCCTTTCCATGCATCGTTTCCCACATCAGGACTTTTTGTTCGAGCGACTGATCACGTTGAGTTTTCCTCTTGGGACCTTTCATTACGAGCTGTTAGGTGTGATTCGACAGAGCTTTCCCTTAAATTGGATGGATGTTGAAAGTTGCTCGATGCGATCCTAGGAGGGTTTCTATGCCTCATGGGGCCCAATCGATCAAAAGGAGAGATTCTACTCAACCTTTCTAGAGGACTGGTCCGTTCTGGAGTTAGAGTGACGTTCCGTTGAGAATCTATAGCTCGTATTGATGAAGTCCGATCGGGTTGATTCGAAGGATCACTAGACCTCTCAGTACGATATGAATCAGTACGTCTAGATTGAGAGACCTCCGAGAATAGTGTTCGTCTAGTCCTTGAGGATGGCAGATGGGTATTTCTCTGAACACTTCGTTGTCCTGATTGGGCAGGAACTCCATCTTGAACAGTTTGGATAAGTTGACGCATGGATTCTTGCATGGTTGTCTGCCCTTGGTCTAAATTAGCCATTATGGCAGCCAGATCTTGAATATTTGGTGGAGTAGAGGGGTTTGGTGGGACCCCAGAATTTCGATTACTGAATTTCGGAATCTCAGCCATTGGTGATGAGTTTTTGGTGAAAAATGCTAAGTACAGTAGTTTTCCACAGACGACGCCAATCTGTAGATATAAAAAATTAGATTCTATCTAATTAATCAATCACAGATAAAAATGGAATACGTAAGACAATGGATTTTTAAAGTGGTTCTGCCTTATGAAAATGGCCTACGTCCACTGTTTTGTATTGCTGACCATTTGCCTTGAATGTCACTGATAAGTTCACCAAGAGATCCAAAGTCCTCCTCTCATGACGAGGTTACAATGTATTTATAGCCTTGAGGCTGTACATATGAAAAGGTAATGCGCTGTTATCTAGTAGACATATACATATGTACAATGATAATGCATATTTAATGCATAGTCACCTTTTGGATTTCTTTATTTGGATGCTCTGCACGCTAAGTGGCTCGGACCGCTTAAGTCGCTCTGTATGCTTAAGTAGCTCGGAGCGCCTGAGTTGCTCGATGAAAGTATGCTGTTCGTTGAAAGTATTTGTATTTTCTATGTAGATTGGCATGTGTCTTCACATTATTGGTCCACGTCAGCTGACTAAATTTGGTATCAACGTAAAACAAAGGCTACAGCTTTGAGAAATACACAGAAAAATTCAATCTCTCTCACTTTCTCTGCAAAAATAATTTTGCTACTTTCTACAATACACTTACGTTCGTCATTTATTTGGGAGTGCTAGAGTATCGTGAGAGTTCAAAGATTTAACATCAAGCTGGTGTTTAAATCTGATTGTTGAATCCTGGGAGGTTCACGAGCTGGCAGCTACAAATATCAGCGAGCAATTTCACCTTTAGGACTTTGTGTCAAACACAAACCTCGATCGATAAGTCCTTCTAATTTTATCTATTTCGAATTTGGGTTTTTTATTGAATTTTGCATATATTATTTCCAAAAATCTAAAGGTGAAATTATGTTTTTATTCTACAACCCGCTATGGAAAATCCTAATGCAAAATACTTTGAAAAACCTTAATTGTTTGATGAAATAATTTTAAGAGATGGCAAATGACGATGCAATTTTACCTAACACCTCTTAAGGTCATTGACGTTATTGCATCTAGTAGACCTTTTGTACCTGAAGAACTAGTTGTTTGGAAACAAAGAGATTAGATGTGTAGGAATTGTATTATGAATTGTCTCTGCCTTGAACTGTATGATGTTTATTAGTAATGTCCTACTCCTAAAGAATTATGGAACTTACTGGATAAAAAATATGCAACTGAAGATGCTGGGTCTAAAAAACTTTTGGTTGGAAAAATTTTTGGATTTTAAAATGGAAGATAATAAATCTGTTGTGTCGCAACAGGAAGAACTACAGTTATTCATGAAATTCTGGCCGAGGGTTATAGTATTTGTGAGGGATTTCATGTGTTTACTATAATTGAAAAACTGCCACCTTCTTGGAAAGATTATAAAAACGGTCTGAAACATAAGAAAAATGAGATCTCACTAGAAGATTTGATAGCTCATTTAAGAATTGAGGAAGATAATAGGAATGCAGAACTTAGGGAGAAAAATTATGAATTCAGTTCTAAAGATAATTTGGTGGAGGGAAAATCAAATGGAAACTAAAAACAGAACCAGTTTAAGCCTAACCATTCAAACCAGAAACATGGTCACCATAAACCAAAGCAGAATTCGAGGTCCAATCATAAATTCAAACCTAACGATCAGAATAAAAATTATAAACCTCAGTTTAAATCTAAAACTACAGGTCAATGCTATGTATATGGAAAACTAGGTCATTACGCTAAAGATTGCAAGTTTAGGAAGAGTCAGAATGCGAAGCCTCAAACAAATGTAATCGAGGAGGGTAACTTTTCTGCTGTTGTGACCGAGGCAAACATTGTGAGTAATATGATAGAATGGTGGCTTAATTCTGGTGCCACCAAACATATTTGCGGTACGAGAGGTGCCTTCACTACCTTCACTACTGTAGGTGAGGATGAACGTTTGTACATGGGAAACTCCTCTTCGTCTAAGGTTGAGGGCAAGGAAACCATAGTTTTAAAGTTCACTTCGGAAAATGTTCTCGCATTGAAAGATGTTTTGTATCTCCCTGAGGTTAGGAAGAATCTAGTGTCCAATTTTGTCTTAGTTAATAAGGGTCTTAAATTTGTTTTAGAGAGAGATAAGGTAGTTGTGACTAAGGGAGGTGCTTTGTGGGGAAAGGTTATGTTCATGAGGGTCTTTTCAAACTAGATGTAACTGTGGCTGATAATAATAAAACATCTACTTCTTCTGCTTATTTGATTGACTCTTGTGATATGTGGCATTTTAGAATTGATCATGTAAATAAGGCATCTATTAAAAAAATAATGTTTTTGGGAAATATACCAAAATTTGATATTTTTACCAACTTTAAATGTGAAATATTTGTTGAATCGAAATATGCTAAAAAACCTTTTCCAAGTGTCGAAAGAAGTTTAATTGTTTTAAGTTTAATACATTATGATCTTTGTGATTTAAAAAGTTATGTGACACGTCGTGGAAAAAAATATTTTGTTACTTTTATTGATGATTACTCTCGTTATTGTTATATTTATCTCCTTACGAGTAAAGATGAGAGTTTCTCAAAATTTATTTCTTATAAATTAGAAGTCGAAAAACAATTAGAAAAATCCATTAAAACATTATGATACGATAGGGGAGGAGAATACACCGGTGATATTGATAAATAATGTAAAGAAAATGGAATAATTCATCAAGCTACTCGTCCTTATTCACCCCAATCTAATGATGTAGCTGAAAGAAAAAATTAAACTCTTAAAGATATGGTAAATTCTATGTTAAGCACTTCGGGATTACCTTATAATATGTGGGGTGAGGCACTTATTACTGCTTGTTATTTTCTTAATAAAATACCTGTTAAGAATAATGATAAAACTCCTTATGAAATGTGGAAAAATAGAAAACCTTCTTATAAACACCTTAAAGTGTAGGGGTGTCCTACTAAGGTTTCAATACCAGTACCTAAGAGAACTAAACTTGGCCCAAAGACTGTTGATTTTGTTTTTATAGGTTATGCTAAAAATAGTAATGCATATAAGTTTCTTGTAATTGATTCTAAAAATCAATATATAGATAAAAACACTATTTTTGAGTCAAGAGATGCTAAATTTTATGAGGACTAATTTTCTTTTAAAGTGAGAAGTGAGGGAACTAGTAGTTCTATTCCAGTGGGTCCTAGTGTTAGAAATGAATCTTCGGATTCAAAAGAAATTGAAATTAGGAAAAGTAAAAGATCGAGGATAGCTACTTCTTTTGATCCTGAATTTTTAACATACTTAATGAAAAATGACCCTGTCACTTTTAGTGAGGCAATGTCCTCACCCGATTCTATTTTTTGGAAAGAAGCTATAAAGAGTGAATATGATTCTATTATTTCTTTTTGTCCTGAATTTTTAACATACTTAATGGAAAATAACCCTGTCACTTTTAGTGAGGCAATGTCCTCACCCGATTCTATTTTTTGGAAAGAAGCTATAAATAGTGAATATGATTCTATTATTTCTAACAACACTTGGGATTTAGTTAACTTGCCTAAAGGATGTAAAACTATTGGATGCAAATGGATATTTAAAAGGAAATCAAAAGCTGGGATAAATTTAAGGCAAGACTAGGCTATAGGCAAAAGGAAGGAATTGATTTCTTTGATACTTACTCTCATGTTATTAGAATTACATCTATTAGGCTATTAATTTCTATTGCTTCATTATATAATCTGATAATTCATCAAATGGATGTTAAAACGGCTTTTTTGAATGGATATCTCGAAGAAGAAATTTATATGGATCAACCCGAGGGGTTTGTTGTCCATGACCTAGACAAAAAAGTGTGTAGACTTAAAAAAATCTTTATATGAACTAAAACAAGACCCTAAACAATGGCATGAAAAATTTGATCAAGTAATGATCTCTAATGGTTTTAACATTAAGGAAGCGGATAAATGTATTTATAGCAAATTCAAGGATAATTCTGGCATGATTATTTGCTTATATGTGGATGATATGCTTATTTTTGGAACTAATATGGATGTAGTTAATAAAACTAAAAGTTTCCTTAATAAGCAATTTGAGATGAAAGATTTGGGTGTTGCTGATGTTATACTTGGAATTAAAATCATTAAAAATTTCGAAGGAATTATTTTAACCCAATCTCACTATGTAGAGAAAGTTCTTAGAAAATTTGAACAATTTAATTATATTCCCGCTAAAACACCTTATGACCATAGTTGTCACTTAAGGAAACATTCAGGTCCTGGTGTATCATCATTAGAATATTCTATAGTTATTGGTAGTCTAATGTATCTCATGAACTGCACTAGACCTGGTATTGCATATGCCGTGGGTAGACATAGTAGATACACTTGTAATCCTAATAATGAACATTGGGATGATTTGATTAGAGTTTTGAGATATCTAAAATACACAATAAATTATGGTATTCATTATATTAGATATCCTATTGTAATTGAAAGATTTTGTGATGCTAATTGGATTTCTGATAATGATGAATGTAAGTCTACGAGTGGCAATGTTTTTGCCTTGCCTGGAGGCTCTATATCTTGGAAATCTACCAAGCAAACGAGCATAGATAGATCCACCATGGAGTCTGAGTTCATAGCATTGGATAAAGTAAGCGAAGAGGATGAATGGTTAAGGAGTTTTATATTTGACATTCATTTGTGGAGAAAACTAGTTCCAGCTTTATCCATTCACTGTGATAGTCAAGCAGCGATCGTAAGAGCACATAATAACTCCTATAATGGAAAGTCTAGACATATCTGTACAAGACACAACACAGTGAGACAACTATTGAAAGATGGAGTTATAGAAATCGACTATTCCAAGTCAAAGGAAAACCAGGCGGATCCATTAACTAAAGGGTTAGCTAGAGAACTAGTTTATCAAACATCGAGGGGAATGGGGATAAATCCTATTAATATCTAAATCACCTATAATGGAAACCCAACCCATATAACTGGAGATCCCAAGATCTGGGTTAAATGGGATAACAAAGTTATACGAGTCATTTATGGCGGTACAAATTTAAGTTTTACTTAAAACCCATTCGTATGGTGTAGTACCTCTGTATCGATGGAGGATGAGATTTAATCTCTTAATGCTTTCTATAGCTGTTATTCAGTGGGCTATGTGATACACTACACTCTTGATAGAAGAACCTATATGAGTGTGGTAGTGGGTCCGTTTCCTATGAGAATTAAGGGTGATGATAGACAGAGTTTCACCGTGGCGCGAGCATCACCTGCGCGCTGGTCGTGTTATATTTGGCTCACATGAACTATATAAAAACCTAAATTATGACTGCACTCAACGGGTGAGTAAGTTGGGTATCAAAAATCCATAGAGACAAGTTGCTAGAATTTATGATGATTTAATATTCCATAAATAAAAGTGTAAAAGGTAATTATACACAAAAAGGAAAATATTAATCTAGGCGAGGGAAAATAAAGCTAGATTAAGAAAGCGATTAAAAACTATAGGTTGCGTCGAATATCCCCCACTTGAGTTAATTAGTATAAAATGGTTACATGGGTCGACGACTTATTACGAATGCATCTCGTTTCGACAGTTAATTAAATCAAGAGTCGTAACACCCCTAAATTCTCATAAAAGCCTAATATGATTTTGGCGTCAACAAATACCCCGAAAATTACGCACGCAAGGTCGTAAGAACGGAACATACATGATATACCCCGTCAAATCTCCTAGGCATAATAACTAGGATAATGCACCCGAAATAAACCCGTAAACACCATCACCAAAGCAAAGCAACATGTCAACCCGAAATGAGTTCCATCTGACACAACCTAGAGTAACTTAGCTAGAAAGTATATTAAAAACTCGATAAATAAATGTTGTAAACAAATGCAATAAATCTACACTAGAAAGCAACTAAATGAAAGCATGTAAACTAAATTATAAAGCAAGAATTAAGGAAATACAAACTATATTAATTGGTAGGGAAGATGAATAGTGCACACTTACAAACCCAAATGGGTGTCAAACTAAGAAAGGAAGAAGAATGAGCTCTCCATTTACAAACCCTAACCTAAACTAACCTAAAATCTAATATTTGAAAATAGAAAATCAAAATTGGTTTATATAGTAAGTTGGAATAAAAATAGAAAATAAAAGGAAAAAGAAAAGAAGACAAGTACAAAATATCTGGTAACCGCGGTCGGCCGCGGCTAGGGGGTCGGTCAACCGTGCCTTCAATTAAAAGCATAGTATCTCATTTCCACGAAAAAATCCAAAATTGCAGTTGACCGAGCCCCAAATTGCGGTCGATCGATACTCTGTTTTCTATAATTTTTTGGTCCATGAAGAACGGGAAAAGGTTTATTACGGAAACAGCCATATCTTCTTCATCCGAACTCCAAACGATGCACCGTTTGCGGACACACGATGCTAACTCAATGAACGTTGAATCCGTGGAATTTCCATGAGCTGAAGAGGAAATATGAATTGACTAAAATGCTCTTGAAGTAGCGTCCAACGACGGAACTTCTTCAAAATGCAACGAATCCTCACTTTTTCAATTCCAATACCTACAAATGCGCAATTAACCCCTTTAAAGCATGTATATATCCAAATCCAAGGTTGTTAGGTTAATGAGCATAAATATAAGCATTAAGGACCCTAAAAGCGCTAGAATGCATAAAGATAACCGGAAGAAATATGCAATGTTCGATACGAATCAGCTGATTCTCTAGAGCACTCAAGAAACCTAGGCATGCTCAAGGCCGAAATGAGCATAACTGTGGGAACTCGATGATGATTTTTGGGAGTTAAGTGTGTATTCTATTGACCTCAGTTTACAACAACGGTGAAATAATTCAAGACATTAGTTCACTATTGACTGGTAAACTCAATAGATTAACACAAAGTAAAGGTTCAAGTTGAATGACACATGAGCTATTTACGTCACTCCTTACGATACTCTAGAGAGTCTTTTTATATTTATTTATTTCTTTATTTCATTCATGTGGGGGATTTTTGGGTATAAGTATATATATTTATTTTGAATGAAGTAAATAAGTAACGCTAAGTGGACAAGTGGAAAATTAGTAAGGGTCTGTGCTTGAGGTGATGGGTTCAATCCCTAGGAGGCACACTAATTATTAAGGGTCAAAGATTTGACCTTGGGCCTTAGGCTCTTGGGGATTTCTAATGTGCATTAAATGTTTTAAAACTTGTTTTAATTTTTATTTAACCCATTTTTAAGACTTTGATTGTTTCTTCCATCTGTTAAAATATAGTTGTTAGTGGAGAGGTTAGTGGGTTAGTTGCCTAAAACCACTACCCACATTTTTGACCATTTTTTATATCAAACAAAGGCTACACCTTTCAGAAATACATAGAAAAATTCAATCTCTCTCACTTTCTCTGCAAAAATAATTTTGCTATTTTCTACAATACACTTACGTTCGTCATTTATTTGGAAGTGTTGGAGTATCGTGAGAGTTTAAAGATTTAACATAAAGATGGTGTTTAAATCTCATCGTTGAATCCTGGGAGGTGTATGTTCACGAGGCTGACACCTACAAATATCAGCGAGCAATTTCACCTTTAGGACTTTGTGTCAAACACAAACCTCGATCGATAAGTCCTTCTAATTTTATCTATTTTGAATTTGGGTTTTTTATTAAATTATGCATATATTATTTCCCACACAACAACCCTCTCAAAGTCAATAAATTCCTTATGTGCAAAATCAAGCTACTTCAGTAAATACAACAAGGCCACCTTTGTACCAACAATTTGCAAAAGGTGATAAAAATAGTCCGAGTGCCATAACATGCCAAATATGTGGAATAACAAATCACACTCCTCATTCTTGCATCTATAAGTGGAACTACTCCTTCGAAAACCAAGAACACACTTCCACTACCATGACCGTAACAACTGTTGAATCACTGCTGGACAATGGTCTCTATGTCGACTTAGGAGCTACGTCCCACATGACAAATGGCACGGGTAATTTTTCTAAACTTATGTAATATAAAGGAAGTGATAAAGTTGTTATAAGTGATGGTTCTCAATTTAACATCACTCACATTGGAGAAAAACAATTAAACAAAAATTTAATTTTGAAAGATGTTTTAGTGGTACCCAAAATAAAAAAGAATCTTATTTTTAAAAGTCAACTACTTCAAGACAATGAATGATTATTAAAATTTACTAATAATGGATTTATTGTATTTGTAAAGGACAAGAAGACCCACAGTGAGCTTGGGAAAAGAACTAGAAGGGGGTCACTTTATACCGTTGAAGAAAACCATGAGGAAGGTCTTAATGCCATTTATGACAAGAAATCAAGTGATCAAGTTTGACATCAAAGATTAGGACATCCTCAAGTTAAGTCTTTAAATTTTTTAAATAAATGTCATGTTTTACATGTTGACAATTGGAATAAATCTCCTACTCTTTGTGTAAGTTGTCAACTAGGAAAACGTTAAAAGTTGCTATTTGGAATAAATGATAAAATTTCTAGTATTCCTTTTGAAAAGATTCATTATTGATGATGTAGGAAACATTACCAACAGATAAGGTGTTGACAAGCTCAAGCAAGTGATAACAATGGCAGCACAGGAGAATATAAGTGTATATATAGAAGGAGGTGAGGAGAAGAGGATGAACACCAATATATAAGTGGTTCAGCCAATTAGGCCTATGTCCACTATGCAAGTGAGTGAGTAATGTCACTGAAATAAGGAACTAATGGCCATAGATACAATCTCTCAAACTTTCTCTCTCTACTCTGTAAAATGATAGAGTTTCAACTAGGGTTGCAATTATCGATCCTTTGCAATCTTGAGGATGACCTCTATATATAGTGCTTAGGAGGTGTAATGTACCCCCTAAGCATGCAATGAGCATGTGCATGAATATCCAACCAGACGTAAATGCCTAGGGTCAGCAACGTCCCTCCTCCATTGAGGAGTAGGTTGGTCTTTTTGTGGTGCCTAGGGTGGTCCCATGGCTTCAGGATGGGGTTGGGAAGCCTACGGAGTAATCATCTCCGGTGAGACCCCAGGTGGCCTCATCATATTTTGACTGAGCTGTGCAAATTGCTCCTTCATTGCTTGCTGCATTGTAGCCAAGGACCTCAAGGCTGCTGCCACCTCAGCCATTTCGGACTGGGGTGGTGCCTAGCTGGAACTAGGTCCTCCATCACCAAATAGCGGAGGAGGTGGTGGTAACTCCGGTGCCATATGTTAAAACTAAAGAGCTTGTGAAGAAGACGAGCTTAATACCTTAAATGACCTCTTTCAATGGTGAAACAGATGCACACAAGGGGTGAGGCCTGGTTTACCACCAGAGTCTCAGGTGAGGTTAAGCAGTAGAAAAGAAAGATATAGCTTCTCGTTCCCACAAACGACACCAAAACGATGATGCAGGAAACAACACCACCAGATAAGGTGTTGACAAGCTCCAGCAAGTGATAACAATGGCAGCATAGGAGAATATAAGTGTATATGTGGAAGGAGGTGGGGATAAGAGGATGAACACCAATATATAAGTGGTTCAGCTAATTAGGCCTACGTCCACTATGCAAGTGAGTGAGTAATGTCACTAAAATAAGGCACTAATGGACATGGATACAATCTCTTAAACTTTATCTCTCTAGTGTGTAAAATGACAGAGTTTCAGCTAGGGTTGCAATTATCTATCATTTACAATCTTGAGGATGACCTCTATATATAGTTCTTAGTGGGTGTAATGTACCCCCTAAGCATGCAATGAGCATGTGCATAAAGATTCAACCGGTGTAAGGATGACACCTGGATGATATTAACTAAACAATTATGACCACAATATTCCCTCACGTGGAGGGATTGATTCAGTTATAACAGATTTGTCCACGCATTTCAAGCCATACATGTGCACGTCAAAGCTCGACTATCTTCGATTGGTACCAACCTTGGCCTAGATGATTATGAGGTTGGTAAAATCCAACCTGGCCTTATCCGAGAACAACATCTATGAAGATCTCGGCTAGGATGGCCGACCGAAGTTGGATCAGAAGTGTGACGTCGACCAGGGCCGATGATGACATGATGCTTGTTGATTGAGCCTGAGAAGCTTTACTGATTTCAGGTGATAGATTGTAATGTCGTCCAGAGGCGATGTTGATGTTGATGGATGGTTGAAACACAAGTCCGTGCTGACCTCGATTGATGCACAACTAAGGTTGATGTATGAGGTTGGAGAAATGTCGGCCAGGGCCGACCTTATAAAAGATGATATTGTGCTTTTGCCACCTTGATTGTGAGTCAGGTCGAGGTTAATATCTCTAAATAAGAAGGTACACTTTGGGCATATCAATCACCCCTAGCCCTTAGTTACCTATATGAATAGGTTATTAAGGGGTATGCATGTGCGAGGATGGATTTTCTTGTGTGCTAACATTCTTTAACATGTGTCAATTTCTCGAGTGGGTAGCATGCCTGACAAGGTGTGATTATGTTGATTTTCCTTTTTGACTCCCAAGGAAATAATGGTCCTTGGGATGCACGCCAACACAATTTTGGGTCTCCTTTCTTCTTTATTTCTTCACTTTCCCGCCTATGCTCTCTCTGTAATTTCTCTCTCTCTTCAAGAGCTTTGATGCTGTGTTTGGGGCTTTCTTGGTCTCTACTCTTCTTCTTCTTCTTCTTCTTCTTCTTCTTCTTCTTCTTCTTCTTCTTCTTCTTCTTCTTCTTCTTCTTCATTTCATACTCCATCAGGTACCATTTTAACCCTCTTCCTTCCATTTTCAGCCTTTGAATTTTCCTTTATGTATTTTTCGGTGAGGGTTTTAGTTTTTTGATGGCTTTTTGAGTTTTCCAGCGTCCTGTTCTTAAGTGTTCTTGGTTTAAAAACTGATCAAACTCAAGTTTGATCTTTGATATATATTGAGTTGAGTTGTTTATTTGTTAGCAATTTTGGGTTCATATATAGTCTCATCCTCCTTATGCTCAGACCCTGTATAAACTCATAGAAGAGTTCCCTTCACTTAGAGAGAAGACCTTCAAAAAAATTAGGCAAATATAGCTAGCTCAAGAGAAAGCTCATAGCGCTGAGGCCTTTCCTGTCAGACCCATCATCCCTCCACCTTTGAAGGTAATATATCCTGAACCTACCGAGCCTGCTGAACTAATAGAGGTTCTAGAGGAACCAACACCCATGTCTGAGTCTAAGTTATCAACCTCAGACCCTATGTTCGTAGACTCTTTCCAAGAGGCTATGGACTTCTCTATTAGGCAAGATCAGGTCCCTGATTAGGCTGAGGTCTCAAGTCGTGCCTCGTCTTATAATGGTGCGAGTACCTTACAGTCTTCTTCCGATGTTAAAATCGTGGGGCCAAGCGTGGCCATTCCCCCATCATTGATGCCACCCCCTGTCGGCTGCCAGCGGGGCTGAGTTCGCTCAGAGGTTTCCTGGTGGTGTCCCTGTGCCTGCCCAGGACGATGTTACCAAGGATGAAGATGATGGTCATGAGAGTGATGTTGACACCTCTGAGGCAGTCGAGATAGAGAGCTCAGTTAGTGAGTATGACCTTTTAGATATTAGGCACCTTTACTCTTAGGCCCTTCCATTAAGCTTAGGAGACCTCTGAGGGATGAGATGGCCTTTGATGGACGAGATGGGGAGATCTACATCTATCAGTAGATGTTTAAGTTGGGTTTCCATCTCCCTATCCATCCTTCAATTAGAGACATATTATCCCATATAAATTTAGCCCCTTCACAACTATCCCCTAATGCTTGGAGGGTGATGATAGGGACTATCGTCCTTTAGAAGGCAGTCCACCACTCAGACCTTCCTATTAGGGTCTTCATAGGCTTCTACATCCCATCCTCTGCCAAAAATTACCCCAACTACTACCATTTCCCAGCTAGGAAGTCAGACAAAAAGATGATGTTGGTTACCCAAACTTTAAATCACAACTGAAAACCTCAGTATTTCTTTGCCTCAGGGGCATGAGAATTTGGTCCATGTGCTTCCTCTTCAACGTCTCACCCGAGGACACCTCAGAAGTGGGGGAATGTGTCTCTTTCTACCAAATCCGATCCTCGCCTTAGCCAGGACAATTTCAAAAAGGATAATGATCTTTAAGATCAGGGATAACAGGGTCGTCTTGTCAAATATGAACATCTGATGATCCCCTACTACCTTTCTCAGACATGCCTAGGGGGTAGTCCTTTGATTGAGCTTCGGGAGTATTATTTCCTATTTTGTACCTCTTATTTACTAACTCAGATGGTGCTTTTTGCAGAACGTCCTGAAGGTATTTCTGACGACCTCTAGGAGATGTCTGCCCCAAGCCTAGTGAAGTTGATGAAGAAGGTCAACCATACTCTAGCCCCTCCTTCTCCCAAATAGAACGTCTGCACGTCTAAGGTCGACGTTACGAAGAAAAGGAAAACCATAACAGAATCGGAGCAATAGAGGTCGAGTAAAAATCAGAAGGGAGATTGTGCCATTCCGATCTCCTTAGACGATGCACTTCCAGGTCATCTTTATCAGCTGAAAATAAGTGATAGCATGATCGGCCATGGTCTGAAGGCTATTGATGCCAACAGCTCTATGAATTCCGATGAAGATAAGCACTTCCTGCGTTCTTTGGACATTCCCTTACTGGCTGAGTTTACCCTTCATCGATCAATCCAGGTAATGATTTTTGTTATTTTTCTCTTTCAAGTGTAACCTCGGCTATCTTTCATTAATGTGCTTATACATCTAACCTTCTACTACAGGGTATGTTATCCATGCATCATTTTATGGACTGAACTCTGAAAAAGATGCCTTTGATCGAGAAGGGTCAAGAAGCCCTTAAAGTCCAAGCCTCTTTAAACGCAAAGATTGATCATCTGAAGAAGGAGCTGAAAGAGTTCAACAAGCTAAAGGAGGAGGTCCAATAAAGAGACAGGGACATGGCCAAGCTAAAGAAAGACCATGAGGTGGGTTTAAAAGCCAAGGACGATGCTTTGCAGGCTAAGGTGGCTGCTATTGTTAAGGCTTCCTTGGAGGACGGCTCTGAGAAGATTATTGCAGATTACAAGGTCTCTGATGAGTTCATCAGCTTTAGCTTTGAGTACCTTGAGAGAGGTATCAAAGTCACTGGTAAATGGGCAGCTTCTCAGGAACAAGAGTCATGGAGTTTAAATGCCTCAGATTTTATTAGTCTAGGATTTGGTGAACCCCATTTTTCTCAGGCCTTGCAAGAGGTTGAGGAAGGCGGTGTTGCTCCCTCAGAGACTGCTCCCTTGGGCGCTGCTGAGACTGAATATGCTAGCCCTGAGGACGAGGGAGCCGAGGTGACTAACATCGGCCAAGAAAACACCACTCTGCCTGTAGATAGCTAGGCCTTTGTGAAGCTTTTGTAATTTTTGTTTCTTCTTGTTTGTATCTAACTTTTACGGCTTTTGTCTGCTTAATGTAATACCACTTTCTTCCTATTATATTGCTTTTTTAAATGACTGTCTTCTCTTGCATGTTGTTTTAATACGATGTTTACCTCATAATTTTCACCAGATAATGATGTTTATCCTCATAATATTGTCACCAAATTAATGATGTTAAAGGTCGAGGTCACCCTCATAATTTGTCACCAACTTAATGATGCTTAGGGTCTGAGGTCATCAAATTATGATGTTTACCCTCATAATTGCCACCAAATTAATGATGCTTAGGGTCTGAGGTCATCAAATTATGATGTTCAACCTTATAATTGCCACCAAATTAATGATGTTTAAGGTCCGAGGTCACCATATAATGACGTTTCACCTCATAATTGCCACCAAATTAATGATGCTTAGGGTCTGAGGTCATCAAATTATGATGTTTACCCTCATAATTATCGCCAAATTAATGATTCTTAGGGTCTGAGGACATCAAATTATGATGTTTTCCCTTATAATTTCCACCAAATTAGTGATGTTTAAGGTCCGAGGTCACCATATAATGATGTTTCACCTTATAAATGCCACCAAATTAATGATGCTTAGGGTCTGAAGTCATCAAAATATGATGTTTACCCTCATAATTTCCACCAAATTAATGATGTTTAAGGTCCGAGGTCACCATATGATGATGTTTCACCTCATAATTTTTCACCAAATAATGATGTTTAAGGTCTGAGGTCACCATAGAATGATGTTTACCCTCATAAATTGTCACCAACTTAATGATGCTTAGAGTCTGAGGTCATTAAATTATGATATTTACCCTCATAATTGCCACCAAATTAATGATGTTTAAGGTCCGAGGTCATCAATTTATGATGTTTACCCTCAGATTTCACCAAATTAATGGTGTTTAAGGTCTGAGGTCATCGAATTATGATATTTACCCTCAGATTTGCCATCAAATTAATGATGTTTAAGGTCTGAGGTCACCATATAATGATGTTTACCCTCATAAATTATCACCAACTTAATAATGTTTAACATCTGAGGTCACCATATAATAATGTTTACCCTTAGATTTCACCAAACTAATGATGTTTAAGGTCTGAGGTCACCAGAATACACTACAAGAAAATTTGGTTTTAGCAACGAATTCTTTAGCAAGGAAGTAATTTTCGTTGCTAAAAGTGTATTTTTAGCAATGAAAATGGAAAAAATGTTGCTAAAAATATAATCTTGTTATAAACATGTTGCAAGGAAATTTTTCCTCGTAGAAGGTAACTTTTAGCCAGGAAATTGTAGAATTCTTGCCAAAAAATACGGCGGCAAAATTTCCCTCTTTTTTTTAGTATTCATAACATTTTCCCCAAAGTTTTTATTATTTTCCTTGTAAAAAGTAGCACAGACAAAAAAAATAAATTAAACCCTAACTATCAAAGGCTTTTGGTTATTTCAACTCATACGGCTCATATTCTCTCTCCAAAAAAGATTTCGGATTTCATCTTCGGACGACCCCGCAAGCTGTTGGACGCATGAGCCCCAAAAGCTGTTGGACGTCGTCGCCGGTACTTCTTTCTTATTTTTTGGTACTTCTTTCTCTTTTTCGGTACTTCATCTTCTTTTGGACGCCGTCGGTACTTCCACGAGGAAGTAAGTTTTTTGTTTGATGTTTCCATCGTTACTTCAATAAACTATATTGATATATGCAAACCATATCTTAATTTGATGTTTTTATGGGGAAGTTTATTTTTTGTTTATGGCTTCTCGAGATCTGATGTATCCAAAATTATCTTGACTAATATAATTAGTAATTTTCACAAGCAAAATCTTTGGGTAGAATTTGATTTCTCCATCAGATCCACTGGAATTTGTTGATGGCTTCTTGAGATCTGATGTATCCAAAATTATCTTGATTAATATAATTAGTAATTCTCACCAGAAAAATCTTAGGGTACTAATTGGTATTGGAAATCAAATTCTACCCAAAGAATTAAAGGATAGTGGGATTTGACAAAGACTATTGGGTAGAATGTGATTTAGTCAATAGGAGAGTGATTAAAAATAATAATTTTCCACTTTTTTTCTTGTTATCAATGTGAAGACTATTATATTATTATTTCATTTTTTTGTTCATATAATGTAACTTCTAACCTTAAATGAATAAATATATATTATATTGTGGATAAAAAATATTTTTATATATTTATTTATGGCCCCCTTTAACAGTAAATCATGGATTTGTCCCTAACTACTAATTGGTAATGGAAATAATAATACAATCAACATTTTTTTCATTTATCGATATTGAGAGATCAATAAATGAGCATGAGAGATGGATAATAAGTCGTGAGATTTAAAGAAGGGGAAAAAATTCATTCACTGAGATGTAATTAGAATTTAGGATTTTAAATTTCGGCGAGATATAGTGGATTTGTGTGTTGAAGTCTTTAGTTCAAAAGAATTAAAAGAACGAGAGATGCAATTGAAACTAGGGATTTGAAATTTCGGGCATAACTAAACATATTTCTATATTCAGTTTGTTTTGGGTAATCGATATATTTTTAAGGATAAGACCACACACGAACTTTAATTCTTTTACGCTTTTTAGGTAATGATAATAACATTAGTAGTCACAGTGCTAAATACATAACTCGACTTTTGGCAAAAGCCCATTCTTTCCTTCACACTTTAAATTATTTTTAGGAGGTGGTGTTTTTATGTGCTATTTTATTCCAAGCTTTTCTTTGGGATATTTGATATTTGGTCCTATTACTCATGTTGTTATGATGTTGTGTTATCTGTCTTAGTAATGATTAATTACGATAATCATAATTTATTTTTCCAAACAAGTAACAAAACAAGTAATGATATATTAGTGTGAAATAACAGGAAGATAAAGATGGATAAGAGTTGGATGTTTCTGCCTAATAGGTTGTCTAAGCAATATAAATCCGGTGCTGATTCGTTAATCGAGATCGTAAGAGACCGCCTTGATGAAAATAACAAATCACGATGTCTAGGTAGAGATTGTCAGAATGCATATTTCCACGATCTGATAACTATTAGGAGTCATTTGTTGAGTCTTGGAATGTCTTATAGTTATACTTGCTGGATAAATCATGGAGAGGAGGTAAATGATGAACAATACTTTTCAAGTGCACAAGTGCCAGAAAATGTAGAAGTTGAGGAGGAAGATGATGACATGTTCGGGATGTTAAATGATATGTTTGGACCCAATGGTTCTCCCGAGCATAGTGAAAATGCTGCTAGTATATATAATAAATTATTTGGTGAACTCGGAGAAAAGATATATCCGAGATGTAAGAAGTTCTCCTTATTTCAGTTTCTTATAAAGTTGATGCATGTTAAGGTTCTTAACTGCTGGAGCAACAAATCCTTTTATATGATACTCCAATTGTTGAAGGAAGCTTATCCAGATTCAAATATCCCCTCTTCGCATTATGAAGCAAAACAAAAGTTGCGAGATTCAGGACTCGATTATGAATCGATTCACGTGTGCAAATATGATTGTACATTGTTTTGGAAATAGAATAAAAATACGGATAGGTGTCCGGTATGTGATGAGCCTAGGTACAAGTATGCTGATAAAAAAGGGAAGAATATTCCTCAAAAAGTATTGCACTACTTCCCATTGAAACCAAGGTTGCAACGATTGAATAAGTAAAAGCATACAACCACTGATATGAGGTGGCATAAGGAAAAATGAGTCGATACGCAGGATGTTTTGAGGCATCTGACTGATGCCGAGGCATGGAAAGACTTTGATAAGCAGTACCCTTGGTTTGCGGATGACTCTCGTAAAGTGAGGTTAGGCCTTGCTTCCGATGGTTTTAATCCATTTGGAAATATGAGTAACTCATACAACATGTGGCCGGTAATTCTCGTGCCTTACAATTTGCCACCCTGGCTATGTATGATGGAATAATTTTTCATAATGGCTTTGTTAATTCCGGGTCCACAAACACCGGGTAAGGACATGGACGTCTTCTTACAACCCTTGATAGATGAGTTGAAAGATCTTTGGCATGTTGGTGTATAAACATGGGATTTTTTTGGTAAGGAATATTTTCGTTAACATGTAATTGTATTATGGAGGATTAATGACTTCTCGACATACGGTAATTTTTCTGGATGGAGCACGAAAGGGTACAATACATGTCCAGTATGTAATCAAGACACCTCTTTGCAACGACTGAGAAGTAAAATATGCTATATGGCTCATCGTCGTTATTTGCCTTCCAACTATGCTTGGTAAAAAAGTAGACCACATGATGGGAGAAAAGAAGAGAAACCAACACCGAGGGATTTTACTGGAGATGACATATTAGAGCAGTTAGAGAAGGTGAAAATTTTGAAACCGGGTAAGCATCCAAACAATAAGGATAGGAAGAGAAAACGTTCCTCCAAGGAACTAAACTGGATGAAAAAAAAGAATTTTCTTTGAGTTAGAGTACTGGTCAAAGTTGAAATTAAGACATAATCTCGATGTAATGCATATTGAGAAGAACATATGTGATAGCATTCTTGGAACATTGTTGAAGATGGAAGGAAAGAAAAAATATACAGACAAGGCTCGTTTGGATTTAACTGATATGAAGATAAGAAAGGAGTTGCATTTACAAGAATAAGGTAACAGATGGATGAAACCACGTGCATCTTATACCTTAACATTAGAAGAGAGAAAGGACTTTTGTATGTTCTTAAACTCGGTCAAATTCCCAGATGGTTATGCAATGAATATATCTAGAAATGCAAGCATCAAGGATGGAAAGATATCGGGCTTAAAAAGTCATGATTGCCTTGTTATTCTGCAGCGACTTATTCCTGTCGGCATATGCCGATATTTGCCAAAGGATGTTAATACAGCATTAATTGAGTTGTCAAACTTCTTTCAACAACCATGTGAAAAAACTTTGAATGTGAAGGACTTGGAGAAACTAGAGGAAGCGATTGTCCTTATATTCTACAAGCTTGAAAGAATTTTTCCGCCAGCATTTTTTAATGTTATGGTCCACTTGGCCGTTCACTTACCACGCGATGCTATGTATGCCGGCCCGATAAATGTATGATGGATGTTCCCTTTTGAGAGGTACTTTAAAAATATTTATTCAAATTTTTAATTATGAACTTTCAATGTGTAAAATGATTTATATATATATAACATTTAATGTATCCATGAATCTGGGATAGTTGAAGTTAAGCGTAAAAAATAAAGCTCGACCCGAAGGATCGATAGCAGAGGCGTATGTTGTTAATGAAGCCGTAACTTTCTATTCAATGTACCTTCGTGAGGTTGAAACCAAATTCAATCGAGGAGAACGGAACTATGATACATGTGTAGGAAAACGTAATGCAAAACTCTATGTTTTCTCTCAATCTATTCGTCCCTTGGGTGCCGCACAACACTCTCGATTGTCACAAAACATTATTGATAAGGTCCAGTGGTATATCTTGAATAACTGCGAAGAAATACAACCTTATCTTGAGTAAGTATCGTTTTACACAATCTTTTATTATTATTTCACAAAATAAAACTAAATCTTATTTTGTATGTGTAGTGAACATATGACACAATTAAATATTGAATCTCCTGACAATTTATTTCAAAGGCAAGAACGTGAATTTCCAAAGTGGTTTGCGGACCGTGTAAGTTGATAATTTTAATAACGCGTTTGTTAATTTTCTGATATTAAAACACGATAGTAAATATACCACTAATATCTTCTTTATATAGATGAAAACTTTGCGTCATCAAGGGTCACTAAAAGCCACTGATGAGTTGTATTCATTGGCATGCGGTTCAGATGTTCGTGTGGATAAATACTCTGGTTGTATTGTTAATGGGATTCGATTTCATGCTAAGGATCGTGACGATCATCGCACAACTCAAAGTAGTGGAATTCTTGTTCCCGGAGGGCACGATGATAGAGTGGTTGATTTTTATAGACGTTTGTGTAGTGTCATGCAAATGAAGTACCTAAATCAGTACATTGTTTCTATATTTGAGCGTGAGTGGTTCGATACTAATCCTAAGAAGAAGAGAGTACAAACGGACTATCACCTCACTTCTATTAATGTTAGTTCGACATGGTATAATGGTGATCCCTTTGTGATTGCAACTTAAGCAACAGAGGTATTTTACATAGATCACTACAAGTTGGGTCCTAACTGGAAAGTAGTACAAAAAGTGAAACATAGACATATTTGGGACATTCTAGAAGAAGGTGATGCTGGAGATACTAACGATTGTCCAAATAATGGTGCATACCAAGAAGAAGAATCTTCTTATATTCAAATGGTTATAAAGGAGGGAAATTTTGACTCGAGTCAAGTGGCTAGGACCAATGCTCAACTAGACATTATTGAAAGCAATGATTTTCTAGCACATGATGATGATAATCTTGACAATGGTGACGGTGATGATGAGGAAGATGACACATTAGGAGAATACTGTAGTGATTAAGAGAATTGCAGTGATGATAATTATGACAGCGAGTGAAGGAAGATTACACACTTGAGTTTTTTTTTGTTATTTAAATCACAATGGACTTGTTATTATGTGATGGAACTTGTTAGATTCCTATGTACTTGTTATTTGTGATGTTAATTGAGCTTAGTTAAATTTCTGTGATGTGTGAAGGATTTGTCTTTATTTTATTTAAACTCTAAATTATATGTTACTTAATTGAGTTGGTTTCGTAATCATTGCTTTTTAATTTTATATTTGTGACACCCCTCTCAAAATAATAACGGGTGGCCAACCCTATACTAAAATAATCAGAAATCTCAAGTGGATCATTCTCACCATCTACTGACGATTTTAAAATAAACTCGGCTAACAACCCATTATTACAAAAAGAGGGTGTCAAATTTTTCTTTTTAAAACCTTTATTAAACAAACTATGCAACAACTAATAAACAATATAACAACTACTAAATATGATAAGAGATACACACCTGCTCAAATGATACAAAGGAGACTAATAAAAGAGCACAGCACAATGTACGAAATAATATACCCGAATATGATGTCGGGTCACAGACAGTACAACAGTCTGAGAATGAATAATAAACGTGCTACGTCTACAACACTTGGGTATAAACCCGATGTACACACTGAATCCTAATCTAGATACAACAAAGATAGGAATTGGCTATAATAAAATCCCGCAACAATCCGCATCTGTTACAGCTCCACGAATACGGATAGAAAAGCATCGTAGGTATCCCCGCGGCTGGACACCTAAAGTAATATACAATATATATAGCAAGAGAAAATATAAACGGGTTAGAGCCCGAGGTGTGAAAACATTTTTAGCAAGTGCATTAAAATGCATAATAATTATAAATGCATTATAACGTGATTAAGGTGGAGTCGCACTCTCCACAAAATTCAACTCACCTCTCAACTAAAGAGAACACTAAACGTATGCACATGATCTCCAAATAATTGACTAAATATATCTTGAGGCAAAGTAATACAACTTACTCCCCATTCATAATAATTTAATATTCACTCTTAAATCATAACCCTCAACTTCTACCAATCCCAATCTCAATTATTCACCCACTTTCTAAACATATACAATATACATAAACATTCTATTTTACTAGAATTTCTCATATTCTAGTTTTTGACATAAATATCAATATATATGATTTATTAGCATCTAAGTGCTAAGGACTAAATTTCTCCTAATTCTCAATACTACACTATGTTTCGTGCGTGGGATGTCTCGTAAGCGAAATCCAAACAAGGAACCCCCTGATACACTAGTCCTTGGCAGTATTGATTTTCAAGATTCATTATGCCCTCAATGCATGACGCATGTAACCCAAATTATTATCACTAATCAATTTATTATTCTCAATTCTCAACAGTGCACGGCGTTTCGTCGTGGGACATCTCGCAAGAGAAATCCAAACAAGGAACCCCCCCGATACACTCCTAGGCACTGTCGATTATAGAGATATATATACCGATATATAATATGATCACTAAGGACTAACTTCTCCTCACTCCCAACATTGCACTGCGTTTCATGCGTGGGATGTCTCACAAGCGAAATCCAAACAAGGAACCGCCCCAATACAATACTCCTTGGCAATGTTGGTCGTGGAGGTCCATTATGCCCTTGATACCCAAAGTAATCTATATACTCATCTAATTTTATTCTCTTCATTTTCATTTCAATATATTTATCACAATTTAGTCCGGATTTAATTTCCCGGGATGAGATTCAATCAATCTTTCTATGCCTCTTTACTATAGAGACAAATATATGGCACATATATGTTAATCGCAATACATATATCCATATTTGGCACCCATAGGCTTAACATCGGTGCACACATTATTCTCTTTATATACACACATCACTTTGCATATAGATATATCACTACTGCACAATGGTTGCGAAACCCCTTGTGCTATGAATACTCGGTTATCCGGTCCAATTTCTTCGCTCACGCATGACTCAAAAATCCCCCCGAAGGCACACAAGATATGGTCATCCACAATGCGCTAACCCCCACTCGATAGCCAGCAGCTAGGTATGTCATACACATAATAAACAATGATATAGATACACATTCCATCTATATAAATATAACATCAATGAGGTATTCACCCAACCATCATATAATTATAGGTATTCATCTCACCTATACATAATTCCTCATGGGTATTTATTTAACCCATGTATATAATAACATCAGGGCATACGCACCACCCATATAATAATCCTCTACATAGTATATTTATATCTCGAATATCCTATGCATTTATCAATTTTATTGACTAATCCCCAATATTTATTTTTGAGCTTTTCTCACCGCACCATGATAATATCAACAATCCCGATATATTCATTTGTTTCATAATATATATACTTTAACGACACCGTATATATTATTCATACCTCTTCTCAATATTTTATGGCTATAATCTCCAAACTCTTATAGCGATATCCAATAGCCTCGAATGTTCTCATTACCACTAATAATAGGCGTCGCACAATTAAAACACTACGCCAATACGTATTCCCTTATTTAATATCCAAATCACACCTAAATATCTCTTTAAGTATTATTCCTCACGACCACTCCTATTTGGATAAATCTTGGATTTTACTTTCAACTAGCCCAAGGTACACGCCTTATAAAAATTTATTTAGAAGTCCCCACACTATTTTTATGAACCCCAAATATTTATCTCCAAACAATTCTAGCCTTTATTTTTCCAACTTTCGGTTTGATTTCCGAGTTAATCATCAACCCCGGAACTGCTTTCTTAGAAAAATCATATCAAATCGAAAAAAATCAGAAAAATATGCGGTCAGAGCTCACGCGACCATATCGAAAAGATCTACAACTTTTATGTTTTGACCAAGAGCTGAATCAGTACTCTTCCTGTCCGAATTTACCCTGAAAGCTACGGTATTACTATTTATCATCTTCAACCCCGGAACTGTTATCTTATAAAAATTATAACAAATCCAAGAAAAATCAAAAAAATATGAGGTCAGCACCCATGCGACCGTATCGAAAAGATATACTACTTTTGTGTTTCGATTGATATCTGAATCGACTGTCTTTCGGTCCGAATTTGCCCAGCAAGCTACGGTATTACTATTCATCATCTTCCCCAAAAATCCAAAATTCATTTTTATCATTCTCCAACCATTTCTTTTCAACCCAAACATATATATAACATCAAAATTCATTTTATAACTCAACCCAACTAATTTCCCACCTCAAATTCATCATCTACACATCAATTATAAGATTTTACCCAAAATCTAGGTTTTAATATATTTATCCCAAATTTCATAAATTTATCCACAAATCATGAAATAAATGATACACAACAATTATTTAGCAAGTTTAATCACTTGCCTCGAGTTTGTAGAGTCTGATTCGTCCTCGAAATCACGAATTTGGCCGGAAAACCCAAGTTTTCTCCTCTTTCTCTTCTTCCTTTATTCTTCTCTTTCTTTTCCTCTTTCTTTCTATTTCTCTCTAATGTGGAAGACTTCTCCCGTAAGCTTAATAAGCCTCAACCCCAAAATACACAACTTTAAATGACTCGGTCACTTTAATTCGAGCCAAACGAACTTAAAATATTTCGGAACCCAAATAAACCCCAAGTACAGTCATTTTGACTATCTCGGCCCTTCCGAAAACAACCGCACCCTCGGAATTGTCATTCGAATCACTTTCTAACACCTTCAATTTTTTTTATTTTTTTATTTTTTATTTTTACCTCAAATGCCAATTTAATAAATCTCCAATTAAAATAATATTTATTTCTCCCAAAAATAATTAAATTATTGTCCCAAAAATCTTGGGGTATTACATTCTCCCCCCCCCCCCCCTTACAGGAATTTCGCCCTCGAAATTCCTGTAAGCCTAATACTTCAAAGCTCAACAAGTTTCTACTGCACTTAACCTCGCTAACACTATACCCAATCCTCTAACTTCTCACGACGAATTGTTTTAAATTTAAAAAAAATCCAATTATAACAACTAGGGCGCCCATACACCCTTAATTCGAGCTCTACTCGTATAAACAAAATTAGGCTTCTCTTGGTTTCAATAGTACCATAACTCGAAATACATTAAATTATACTAACCCACTAATAGTATAACCATTTTGAAAGTTCCAATTATTTTACTCCTCTCAATTCCTGACATTCGCTACTTTCATGCGGGGGAGATCTTGCAAGCGAAATCCAAACAAGGAACCCTCCCAATACACTAATATGTAGCTACATCGGGGATTGAGAGTTTGTTAGATCGGGACTAGAGTTTAAAAAAAAATATGTTTGTGTAAATCATTTTTTTGATAATGCGCAAAGGCCTATAAAAAAATTTCATTTTGAAAACAATTTATTATAAGACAATTTATGTCTCTCGACATTCAAATAAAATACCTTATGCCTAAGACACTAGGTTTTAATATTTATCACACTCATAATAATATATAGTTCTCAAAGATAACACAATTATGAGCTACAGTCTCTTGCTCAACAATAATCCACTAAATTCTGAATCATTTCAGTAATAATCTCTCACATCATAATAATATGTTGCCATTCACTAGGCTCTTCCATAGCTGGAATATAACAATTATATAAGTCTAGCACGACTATAAAATAAGTAGCTTTATCATTACTACTCAACACATTTCAACAATTTTTTTTTTGTTCACGACAAAGTTATAGTTCTCTAATGGCACATCACAAAATGATCTATCCTCTCCAGAGATAATAATATACAAGCCTCACTTGCTCAAAATTCCCTTACGGGTCATTCCATACAAAATAGGGTTATAGCACTACCCTCTCATATTAATCTCACATACAATAGTCTCAAAGCTTCATATAGCGTACTCCTATTCACAAAGGAAAAAAATATATAACTTATACCATACATCTCTAGTCCAATTTCATCTTTCCATCAATGGGTTCCCACACAAAGTCCCCTGCCCTAAAATGGCCTCGAATCTACTGTAAGTGTTTCACTTCCAAAATTTCTTCAAAACGTGGTCCTTTACCTCTTTTAGGACAATCTCTATTACTATGAACAAATTCTTTACAGAAGAAACATCTACCCGCAAATCCTCTCTGCCCACCTTGAGGAACATAACGCTGTTGCGATCCTCTAAAATTTTGCTTATACTCTCTGGCATTACTGGAACCCAAATCTCTAAAGTTCTTACCCTCTTGCAAACGAAGACGATATTCATGACACTGCAATAGTGCCGCATTCACTACCTCGGCGAAAGTCACTAACGCTGGGTTCCCTAACAAATGCTGCTGAATTCTCGAATATAAACCTCGTATGAACTTAGATATACGTTTCTCCTCGGTATTTACCTCATCAGGTAATAAATTTGCCAATCGAGTAAATTCCTTTTCATACTCAGCCACCGTTCGATTACCTTGAAACACATCCATCAGTTTCCTCCTCACCTCCCTCTGAATCGCGAAAGGAAAATTCCTTTGGTTAATGAGTTCCCAAAAATCTGTTATGGGTAACGTATCTCTCTGTTCTGATGTGGTGATAGACTCCCACCATTGGAGAGTTACTCCCATTAAGTTAAAGGTGGCGAGAAATTGCATCTGCACCTCACTACATTCAACCATATGAAGGTGCCTTTGCATACTATTCTTCCATTGACTTGCATCCATCACATCAACTCACCCTGAATACTCTGGAGGATGCCCCTTACTAAAATCTTCCCCCAACTCTTTCCCACAAAGACGGTCCTTGATGGGTTTGGGCTGCTTGAATTACAGGTTGATGCGTCATCGCAGAAATGGCAGCAGTTACTCCATGTACCAGAATACTGGCAACTTCATCTGTAGTCATAGTCCTTTGAGGCATTTGGGGTTCCACACTCTCAGCCCCTTTATTCACACTGCATGTACGGCCTCTCTTCGGTGGAATCTGAAACAAGAATAATTGTATTAGAACGCCTTTCAAATGTTTTCTCATCGCCGAAGAAAATATGTACGTATGAACACAACAGTCCTAATAATAGGGCTCTACATCAAGAACGCTTATGGAAGATCGCATAAACCCACACAGATCCTAAAGACACTAGAACCTGATGCTCTGATACCACCTGTGACACCCCGCTCAAAATAATAACAGGTGGCCAGCCCTATACTAAAATAATCAGGAATCTCAAGTGGATCATTCTCAACATCTACTGACGATTTTAAAATAAACTCGGCTAACAACCCATTATTACCAAAAGAGGGTGTCAAATTTTTCTTTTTAAAACCTTTATTACAACAAATTATGGAACAACTAATCAACAATATAACAACTACTAAATATGATAAGAGACACACACCTGCTCAAATGATACAAAGGAGACTAATAAAAGAGTACAACACAATGTACGAAATAATATACCCGAATATGTTGTCGGGTCACGGACAATACAACAGTCTGAGAATGAATAATAAAAGTTCTACGTGTACAACACTTGGGTATAAACCCGATGTACACACTGAATCCTAATCTAGATACAACAAAGATAGGAATCGGCTATAATCGAATCCCGCAACAATCCGCATCTGTTACAGCTCCACGAATACGGATAGAAAAGTATCCTTGGTATCCCCGCGGCTGGACACCTAAAGTAATATACAATATATATAGCAGGAGAAAATATAAACGAGTCAGAGCCCAAGGTGTGAAAACATTTTTAGCAAGTGCATTAAAATTCATAATAATTATAAATGCATTATAACATGATTAAGGTGGAGTTGCACTCTCCACAAAATTCAACTCACCTCTCAACTAAAGCGCGCACTAAACGTATGCACATGATCTCCAAATAATTGCCCAAATCTATCTTGAGGCAAAGTAATACAACTTACTCCCCATTCATACTAATTTAATATTCACTCTTAAATCATAACCCTCAACTTCTACTAATCCCAATCTCAATTATTCATCCACTTTCTAAACATATACAATATACATACACGTTATCTTTAACTAGAATTTCTCATATTCTAGTTTTTGACATAAATATAAATATAAATATAAATATAAACATATATGAGTTATCAGCATCTAAGTGATAAGGACTAAACTTCTCGCAATTCTCAATACTACACTATGTTTTGTGCGTGGGATGTCTCGCAAGCGAAATCCAAACAAGGAACCCCCCTGATACACTACTCCTTGGCAGTATTGATTTTCAAGATTCATTATGCCCTCAATGCATGACGCATGTAACCCAAATTATTATCACTAATCAATTTATTATTCTCAATTCTCAACAGTGCACGACGTTTCGTGCGTGGGACGTCTCGCAAGCGAAATCCAAACAAGGAACCCCCCCGATACACTACTCCTAGGCACTGTCGATTATAGAGATATATATACCGATATATAATATGAGCACTAAGGACTAACTTCTCACTCCCAACATTGCACTGCGTTTCATGCGTGGGATGTCTCGCAAGCGAAATCCAAACAAGGAACCCCCCCCCCCCCCCCCGATATAATACCCCTTGGCAATGTTGGTCGTTGAGGTCCATTATGCCCTCGATACCCAAAGTAATCTATATACTCATCTAATTTTATTCTCTTCATTTTCACTTCAATATATTTATCACAATTTAGTCCGGATTTAATCTCCCAGGATGAGATTCAATCAATCTTTCTATGTCTCTTTACTCTAGAGAAAAATATATGGCACATATATGTTAATCACAATACATATATCCAATTTAGGCACCCATAGGCTTAACAGCGGTGCACACATTATTCTCTTTATATACACACATCACTTTGCATATAGATATATCACTACTGCACAATGGTTTCGAAACCCCTTGTGCTATGCATACTCGGCTATCCGGTCCAATTGCTTCGCTCACGCACAGAGGACAATAGGTTCAATCTCTCATGAACCAATAAAACATATGCACATATTGGAGGCGATAATGGTCCAAAGCCTATGGTCTACGCACATACCTACGCACCCGTATGACCGTTGACACTATCATTCTCATAGATAGGCCGTACCTAGGTTCCATGCTCTAGTGGCACGACTCAAAAATCCCCCCGAAGGCACACAAGATATGTTCGTCCACAACGCGCTAACCCCTACTCGATAGCCAACGGCTAGGTATGTCATACACATAATAAACAATGATATAGGTACACATTCCATCTATATAAATATAACATCAATGAGGTATTCACCCAACCATCATATAATTATAGGTATTCATCTCACCTATACATAATTCCTCATGGGTATTTATTTAACCCATGTATATAATAACATCAGGGCATACGCACCACCCATATAATAATCCTCTACATAGTATATTTATATCTCGAATATCCTACGCATTTATCAATTTTATTGACTAATCCCCAATATTTATTTTTGAGCTTTTCTCACCGCACCATGATAATATCAACAATCCCGATATATTCATTTGTTTCATAATATATATACTTTAACGACACCGTATATATTATTCATACCTCTTCTCAATATTTTATGGCTATAATCTCCAAACTCTTATAGCGATATCCAATAGCCTCGAATGTTCTCATTACCACTAATAATAGGCGTCGCACAATTAAAACACTACGCCAATACGTATTCCCTTATTTAATATCCAAATCACACCTAAATATCTCTTTAAGTATTATTCCTCACGAACACTCCTATTTGGATAAATCTTGGATTTTACTTTCAACTAGCCCAAGGTACACGCCTTATAAAAATTTATTTAGAAGTCCCCACACTATTTTTATGAACCCCAAATATTTATCTCCAAACAATTCTAGCCTTTATTTTTCCAACTTTCGGTTTGATTTCCGAGTTAATCATCAAACCCGGAACTGCTTTCTTAGAAAAATCATATCAAATCGAAAAAAAGCATAAAAATATGCGCTCAGCGCCCACGCGACCATATCGAAAAGATCTACAACTTTTATGTTTTGACCAAGAGCTGAATCAGTCCTCTTCCTGTCTGAATTTACCCCGAAAGCTACGGTATTACTATTTATCATCTTCAACCCCGGAACTGTTATCTTATAAAAATTATAACAAGTCAAAGAAAAATCAGAAAAATATAAGGTCAGCACCCACGCAACCGTATCGAAAAGATATACTACTTTTGTGTTCGATTGAGATCTGAATCGACTGTCTTTCAGTCCGAATTTGCCCAGCAAGCTACGGTATTACTATTAATCATCTTTCCTAAAAATCCAAAATTCATTTTTATCATTCTCCAACCATTTCTTTTCAACCCAAACATATATATAACATCAAAATTCATTATATAACTCAACCCAACTAATTTCCAACCTCAAATTCATCATCTACACATCAATTATAAGATTTTACCCAAAATCTAGGTTTTAACATATTTATCCCAAATTTCATAAATTTATCCACAAATCATGAAATAAATGATACACAACAATTATTTAGCAAGTTTAATCACTTGCCTCGAGTTTGTAGAGTCTGATTCGTCCTCGAAATCACGAATTTGGCCGGAAAACCCAAGTTTTCTCCTCTTTCTCTTCTTCCTTTATTCTTCTCTTTCTTTTCCTCTTTCTTTCTATTTCTCTCTAATGTGGAAGACTTCTCTCGTAAGCTTAATAAGCCTCAACCCCAAAATACACAACTTTAAATGACTCGGTCACTTTAATTCGAGCCAAACGAACTTAAAATATTTCGGAACCCAAATAAACCCCAAGTACAGTCATTTCGACTATCTCGGCCCTTCCGGAAACAACCGCACCCTCGGAATTGTCATTCGAATCACTTTCTAACACCTTCAATTTTTTTTAATTTTTTAATTTTTTAATTTTTTTTTTACCTTAAATGCCAATTTAATAAATCTCCAATTAATATAATATTTATTTCTCCCAAAAATAATTAAATTATTGTCCTAAAAATCTCAGGGTATTACAATATTTGTAAATGAATTATTTTGATTAATTGATCTGGATTATTACCATATTTATGGCACCTGGTGGTCGTGGATGTGGACGTGGTTCTTTAATTACTGATTTGGTAGAGCCATCGAGTGTGCAAGATTCAACTACGCATGAGGATCCATTTCCTAATGAAATTGCATGTAGGACATTGATTGGAGCACCAATGATGGGTGCAAATTCTACATTTGAGCCTAATTCTAAGGGTAAATGTCATATCATTTAATTATGATTTCCACTTTATATTATAATTGTCAATCTTCTTAGTATCTACTTTAATTGCCTCAATCATAGGTTTAAGGCCAACTAGAATGAGAGGATTGATTTTGTTTAAGAGTTTGAATAGATTTAGCTTTATCTGAGCCTCTAATATTCAATCTGTAGAGAACACTGCAGTTTGGTTGGTGTTCACTTCCATTAGACTTAACTCGTATGGATCTAAGAATCCTTTTTGATAATTATCCCCCCTTTACTGTCTTAGTTGCAAACTCTTTGGCCTTTAACTTACAAAGATATTAGTTATTATGTGATGTAGTTTTTTGTTACCTAGTTCAACCTGTTACACATATATACATATCAGGGTAAAAAGAAATGAAATAATGGAGAATCTAAAGACTAAGAGCTCAACCTGAGTTATAACTGAATGGGTTGTTATATAACTTACAAAGATTTTTAATCCTCCTTTCAGAGGTCTCGTTTGAAAGCCCTCTAATGTTCCATGTTAGGAAGTTAATTATTGGGAATTAAAACTTAATAACCTTTTCAATTGTAAGTCCACGTGTTCGTACATGCAATGAAGCCTCGGTAACGACAACGTTTTCTATATTGTTAAAACGACATACCTTTATGATCAACCACCTTAGGCCATTAGTGTTTCTTTCTTGAGTTAACTTTAATCATGTATAAATATTTTGTTTTAATAGTTCACAAAATTTCGAATTTAACTTATTATGACGATGCATAATCGATTGGGAAATGTATAATCCTCAGAGATTTTACCGGATGCAACAACCAACTATTCCTCTGTTGTAATAACATTGGGATAAAATTATACGAAACCAAGTTTAGTTGAAATTCGGCACCACTTTTCGTGTCGGGATTTGTTCATGTCAACATTAGAACACTTGCTAGTGGCATTATGGTGTCAATTTTAGTTTACGCAGTGTATCGTCGCTTCTGGACGATTTGTTTGTAATAATTTTCTACATTTATTTTCTTGTAAATAGGCAGGTGCCACTGAATTGGATGATATTGTTGATGACAATATCCCTCAGGTGGTATGTTCATTGCAGAATGGAGAATAATACATGGCTTGTGGAAGTTAAGTTCTTTGTATGAAAATTTGAAGAGAAGTTTTCTTTTTAGTCATCTTGTGCAAACTAACAATAATGTGTATAGGTTGCACAGCTTCTTATTCTATGCCCTTTTCTATTAATGGGGTGTAAGTTCAATTGATCATGAACATTAACTTAAAATGGATACCGTCTTTTGCAGACCTGCCTCTGCTTGTTATCCATAATCACATATACCTCATATTTCTTTTAAATATTATATTTATACACATCTCCATTATTTTTTAAAGTATCACCCTCAGTCTCCCTTTATGTTGTTTATTTAACACCCACTTCCCCTATGTGCACATTAGGAACTCACAAGGCTTTCCTTTCTCTATCCAAAACCAAACAACATCATCTGAAGTAATACACTTGTCCTGCAATTTAAAACCATCATTTGATAAAATTACAAAAGACTTCACATGAGCCTAAAGTACTAAATAATCTGTGAAATGAATAATTTTTTGAGCTCTCAATAACTATGTGTCATTCAGAACACTTTATACTCAAATCAAGTAAACCTAGGTTCATATGAAAGTATATATATATTCTGAATTCAGACATCATAATCTGTTGGGACACCCCGACTAATAAATACCGGGTAGCTACTCCTTTATTAAATTAATTCAAAATGTCAAGTTGGTCCAGTTAATAGCATCACTGTCGAAAACATTTTAAAGATTACTAACCACCTAGTATTTAAAAAGTAAGTGCCAAATTTTATTTAAAGTCTGATTAACATGCAACAAGTGTAATAACGAATAATAACACCATTCACCATACTGAAGTAAATAGAATGAACATCACATAACGTAAATAAAGTCTGGAGGAAAAACTCCTCACTACAATCCCATAACTGAAATAAGTAAACCGAAAACTAAAACAGTACATGCCAAAGTCTGAAACTGAAAAGGAAATGTAACTCTAATAGAAATGGGCAACATGCCCTACAACTGATAGATAATGAAGCTGGAATCCAAGTGAATAGAGGCGTCTACAAGCAAATCCCTGTAGCTTCCACAAACAGCTACAACTCGTCACCTGAATGAGAATCCTATGCATGGTGTCCTTGTGGCTGGGCACCTAAAACGGTTTTACAAAGAAAAATAGATTTGAAAAGCAAACGGGTCAGAGCCCGAATGTGGAGTTATATTTTAAAAACCTGCAAGTGCTTTAAAATCATTTAAAACATTAAATGCAAAGTACATGTTAGGACGTGCACTCACATGATATTCTCACCTCTCGTCTAACTGTGCACTCCTAACGTAAGTACCCATCTATAACGACACAACCCACTAGCTAAGTACCATCATATCTAGCTAGATTGCCATAGGTCCTACCCTTATTACTCGGTTCTATTAACATAATAACGCTCGTAATTAAGTAGGGGTTTAACGCAAACTGAGATGCTCAATATGAAATATATTACTATCAGCTAACTCGTTATGTTTCTCGAAACAATACCGTAATTATATTCACAACATTAACATTAAGGTTCCCATTATTTAAGTGTATATTAATCACATCATAAATATACAGTACAAGCACCCCGAGAACTAAGCTGTGGTGCACACATACTCTGCTATCCATCCCGGTACATCACGTACGTAAGGATTACATATTCCGAATCTCTCAGGAATAGTTCACAGATAACAACATCACAAACAATGGAGGCGAACACAGTCACATGACATAGGTCACGCACATACATACGCTCCTACGATCAGCGGACTTATTAATATCCCAATAAGTCTTTCTATGACCTATGTTCATCAAGGTAACCAGTCTAAATCCGGGCAACACAAGGATTAGAGGGCCCTAAGCGAATGCAAACCTCCCGTGATAGCAAGTATGGTAGGTATGTCATACACACAATTCATATACCAATACTAAGTAAACACACATCTTAGTAATCCCGTAGTTTAATCGTAGTACATATCGCTTTCTCGTACTAACTTATAATATCTACAACTTATATTATTCCGGTTTATCATCATACGCGCCATAATCTATTCTCACTTCGTAGTAGCCACTCACGTCTCAACCCAAACGGTTCATTGAATTAAATCTCTCGTATATAAATTTACTCCTCGTAATAACCCAAAAGTCCCAAATCTATCCTTACATCATCATCGGAATGTTATCTATATCCTCGAACCAGTTTACGGGACTCCAAAAATCAAAACAGTCCAAAAAGGACCAAACTGTCAACTCGTTAGAAGTCTCGTTCGAACGAGACTGTTCGAACGAGGTCCCTCTGTCAACTCGTTAGACGTCTCGTTCGAACGAGGCTGTTCGAACGAGATCCAGTTCGTTCGAATGAACTATCCCTTCCAACGAGATCTCGTTCGAACGAAGTTATTGAACGAGGCTCCCTTTCGTTAGAACGACTGGTCATTTCGTTAGAAGCTCGTTCGAACGAGTTCGTTCGAACGACCTGGGTAGGGGCTTCTAACGACCTGCCAGTTTCGTCCCAGATTTTCTTGGTTACGTTTCTCACCATTTTTAACACCTCAAGTCTTCTCCAAAGTTCGTTCTAACAATGTTTTAAGTCCTCTAATCATACTAAAACATGCTTAGGTCATAAACTAACATCTTTTAAGGCATTAATGCATCCTAAACATCATTAAATCACAAGATTTTATACTTTTCCCCAATTTTATCAAGAACATGAACCCTAGATTTATATCATCATCAAATCCCAGAATTTATTCTGTTTTAATTTCTTATAATCACCATTATCATGAGAATAATCATCTACCTATCATTCTACATGCAATTCTCTTCAAAATATTCAAGTTCTAAACTCCAAACTACATGGGTTTTCATATTTCACCAAGAACAAACACAAAATTCGAATTTTTCTAACATGGAAAGGACATTCTCTGAAATTAAATGGAATAAAGTCACTTGCCTTGGTTGTCTCTGAGTTTGGTGTAGGTTTGATGAAGATTTTTGCAGAATTTCCTCTCTCCAAGCTTCTCCTCCAATGGTGGCTTAAGGTGGCTAGGGTTTGATTTGGGAAACTTAGAAAACTCTTCTAATAACCTACGTAGCCTTCTAGGTTAATATGGTTTGGTTAATGGGATTTGTGGGTTTAATCCACATCAGATTTACATCTCTAATTTTCGTCACTTTTAATTCCTCAAAATGTAAAATTACCAAAATACCCTTTATGATGTCGGTATGGCCTAAAAATACCCCGGGACCCAAACTACACCCCCGGCTAGTGTTTTCTGACTATCTCGACCCTTCCGAACGCGTTGGCCCACTCAAAACGACCATACGGATAATAGAAATAAAAATCACTTTTATAATTAAAATAATATACCATGACGCGGCGGTCACACGCGTCTCAACAAAATTCTCAAATGCCGTATATCAATCTCACGACATATTTTATAATACCAAATACATATATCAAAACATGTATGCATATAATAAAATACCAACTCGCATCTCGTTAGTATTTATAACCCGGATTAATTTCTAATTAATACGCATTTAATTAATTAATCCCAAAAATAAATATAGCCAAAAGTACGGGGTATTACATACTTCCCCCCTAATAACTGAATTTCGTCCCGAAATTCGAAACTAGAAAGTACCTGCTAAAAATAGCTCTGGATAACGTTCGCGCATCTCATCCTCGCGCTCCCATGTGGACTCCTCGACATTGTGATGTCGCCACTGAACACGCACTAACGGAACTATCTTTGACCGCAGTTTCCTCTCGCTTCGGTCCAAAATAGCAATCGGCCCCTCCTCGTAGGAGCTATCAGGCTGGAGATCGATGTCCTCCACAGCAATGTGAGAATGAGCCAAATTATCTGTAAGGTATTTCCTCAGAGAGGAAATATGGAACACATCGTGGATCCGATGCAAATGCTCCGGTAGTCCAAGTCTATATGCAACTGGTCCAATCCGCTCAATAATAGGAAACGGCCCCCCATACCTCGGTGCCAACTTCCCCTTCTTCCCGAATCGCATAATCCCCTTCATCGGAGATACCCTTAGCAAAACCTGGTTCCCTACTTGGAACTCCCTGAAAAATCTCTTCGCATCAGCATAACTCTTCTGCCTGTCTTGAGCTACCCGAATGCGACTCCGAATCAACTCAATCCTTGCTGAAGTATCCTGAATCACTTCTGGTCCAAGCAGTTTGTTGTCCCCCACCTCTAACCAACATGCTGGGGAACGACAAGGCCTACCGTACAATGCCTCAAACGGAGCCATGCCAATAGTGAACTGATAGGAGTTGTTGTAAGCAAACTCCACCAGTGGAAGGTATTTCTCCCATCCACCCCCGAAGTCAATAATGCACATGCGTAGCATGTCCTCCAACATCTGATTTGTGCGTTCAGTCTGCCCATCAGTCTGCGGATGATAAGCCGTACTCAACCGCAATTCCGTGCCCATGGCCTCCTGGAAACTCTCCCAAAACCTCGAAACAAATATCTTGTCTCTGTCAGACACGATATTTAGGGGCACACCGTGAAGTCTCACAATCTCTGAAATGAAGAGCTGGGCATACTGTCCCGTAGTGTAGTCAGTCCTTACGGGTAAAAAGTGAGCGACCTTGGACAACCTGTCCACTATTACCCAAACGGAGTCGTGACCCCTTTGCGACGTAGGCAACCCCGTGATAAAGTCCATGGATATGCTCTCCCACATCCACACCGGGACCTCCAATGGCTGTAGCAATCCTGCCGGTCTCTGATGATCCACTTTTACAAGCTGACAAGTGGCGCATTTCGAAACAAATTCAGCGATATCTCTCTTCATACCGCTCCACCAATACTGGCGTCTCATGTCTTGGTACATTTTGTCCCCTTCGGGATGTACCGCGAACCGTGAGCCATGCGACTCTGCCATCACATCGTGCCGCAATTCCTCCCCTTCCGAAACTACCAATCTCCCATTGAAGCGCAATCCCCCGTCTGAGCTAATGGTATAGGACTCGGCTCCCTCTGCTAGTAATCAAACTATCTGTTCCTGACAGAACGAGTCATTAGCCTGTGCCCGTACTACCTTCATGACAATCTGCGGTGTAACGGTCATCACAGACATGAAAGATCGGGCCACTGCATCCTGGTGTCCCAATTCCTTCCACTTAGCCTTCCACACCTCTGCCACCTCATCTGCTGGCCTACGGCTCAACGCGTCTGCTACCACGTTAGCCTTACCTGGGTGATACTGGATGTCGAACTGGTAGTCCTTCACAAACTCAAGCCACCTACGCTACCGCATATTCAATTCCTTCTGCGTGAATAGGTACTGTAGGGACTTGTGGTCCGTGAACAGTTGGAACTTCTCCCCCAAAAGATAGTGCCTCCAAATCTGTAGGGCAAATACCACTGCTGCCAACTCCAAATCATGCGTGGGGTAATTCTTCTCATGAGGCTTAAGCTTACGGGAAGCATAAGCTAGGGCCTGTCTCTCCTGCTGCAATACACCTCCCAGTCCTTGCAAAGACGCATCGGTGTAAACCAAATACTCAACTCCCGGTCTCGGCAATGCTAACACAGGTGCTGAGGTCAATTTGTCCTTCAATTCATCGAATGCCAACTGACATGCATCACTCCAGATGTATGGCACACCCTTACGAGTCAGATGTGTCAAAGGACCTACTATCTCTGTGAAACCCCGAATAAACCTCCTGTAGTATCCTGCTAGACCCAAGAAACTACGAATCTCAGTCGGTGTCGTGGGCTGTCCCCACTCCCTCACCGCTGATACTTTCCCCGGATCAACAGATATTCCCCTGTCGGAAATGATATGCCCCAAAAACTGGACTTCCTTCAGCCAAAACCCGCACTTCTCATATTTTGCATACAACTCGTTCTGACGAAGTGTCTGCAAAACCTGCCTCAAATGCTCGGCGTGCTCCTCCTCCGTCTGGGAGTAAACCAGAATGTCATCAATGAAGACAATGACAAACTGATCTAGGAACTCCCTGAACACTCTGTTCATCAAGTCCATAAACACTGCTGGAGCGTTGGTCAAACCAAAAGGCATAACCTGAAACTCGTAAGAACCATATCTCGATAAGAACGCGGTCTTCGAGACATCCTCCTCCCTGATACGCAACTGATGGTATCCCGATCTCAAGTCAATCTTCGAGAAGAAAGAAGCTTCTCTCAACTGGTCGAATAAGTCATCGATTCGAGGCAACGGATACTTATTCCGTATTGTGACCTTATTCAACTCTCGGTAGTCCACACACAATCTCAGTGAACCGTCCCTCTTCTTCACAAACAGAACTGGAGCGCCCCAAGGTGAGGTACTTCTGCGAATAAAGCCCTGACCTAACAGCTGCTCTATATGATCCCGTAACTCCCTCATCTCAGCTGGAGCCATACGGTACGGTGCGCGTGCTATAGGTCTCGTACCCGGTAGCAAATCTATAACAAAGTCTATCTCTCGACTGGGTGGTAAGCCTGGTATCTCCCGAAACACATCCGAATACTCCCTGACTACTGGGATAGAATCTAAAGGAATCACTACCTCCTTTGAGGTATCCTCCTCAATATAATACAGATGAGCGGTCGATCCTCCCTCTGGGCGAGGCATCGCCACTACAAACATCTCTTGCCCCGGAATGGCAAAAGCAATGCTCCCGCTGAAGCAATCAATCATGGCCCTATAAGCTACGAGCTAATCCATACCGATAATCACATCGTGAACATGCATATCTAACACTAACATGTCTGCAGGTAATACCAAACCACCAATCTCTACCCCCACTCCCCGGCATATAAAGAAAATAAGTGACCCACTCCCCAATGGTGAGTCGACACACGTCACTGTGTTCTCTGCCGTAGCTAACAATCCTAAAGCTTTCGCGAAGTGTGTAGCTATAAAACAGTGTGTATCACCCGTATCAAATAATAACCGACCTATAGTGCCATGGATAGGAAACGTACCCTCAATCGCGGGCGGTGCCTGTGGAACTGCAGCCTGGTGAACGTTGTAGACACGTCCATACTGTAGCTGCCCCTGCTGAGCTGGGACTGCTGGAATGGGTGGCAATGCTGCCATCTGTGGCGGTGCGGGAAGAGAGGCGGGAAACATAGGCCTCTGTGGCTCCTGGCGAGCACCCTGCTGCTGCTGTGGGGCCCTGCCCCTATCAGGACAATCCTTTCGCTTATGGCCAGTCTTGCCACAAACAAAGCACTTCCCTGGGAAGTTCCCTCCTCTCTGTCCCTGCTGTTCCCGGCCCTGGTGGCCGTTACCGTTCCTCCCTTGGCCCTGCTGGCCCTGGTGAAACTGCTGCCCATTCTGCCCCTGTTGACCCTGATGGCCGTTTGGACCCTGATGGCCCTGACGGAAACCTCCCTGTCCCTGTCTGTAGTTCCCTGACCGGAACCTCTTATTATCCCCCTTCTGGGAGCCCTGCTCATTCTGTCTATGCCCCTGACCAGATTGTGCCCCGCTGGCACCATGTCCTCCAGTCCTGCCCTGATAGCTAGACTCCCCTGACCTCTTACCCTCGTCCATATGAAAACGGTGGTCCTGGCAGTGTAATAATGCAGCGTTAACCACATCTGAGTAGGTGGCCAACGATAGGTTCCCTAGCAGATGCTGACGGATCCTCCAAGTCAACCCGTCCGTGAACTTCTCAATCTTCTTCTTCTCTGTTGGTATCTCATCTGGAACGATATTCAACAGATTCGTGAACTCGGCCTCATACTCGGCCACAGTCTTACCCTCCTGCTTCAGACCCATCAATCTCCTCCTCATTTCCGTATGAACAGCTGACGGAAAGTACTTGCGGTCGAACCGCACCCAGAACTCCTGAATCGTGAGAGTATCCCTCTCCTCCATGGTGGTAATAGACTCCCACCACTGTAGCGCAGATCCAACCAGCTTGAAAGTAGCTAGCACCTGCTTCTGAACATCCGTGCACTCATACATCCTTAAGTGCCTCTGCATGTCCTTCCTCCACTGGCTCGAGACTACCACATCTGAGCTACCTGCAAACTCTGGCGGATGCGCTTTCTGAAAAGCGTCACGTACACGCTCCCAAGCAGACGGGAATGCATTAGCCTGTACTGGCGCGGCAATCGGCGCCCGAGGTGGTGCCTGCTGAACAACAGCAATGGCGGCATTTACCGCTCGGGCTACTATAGCTGCAACCTCAGCGGCGTTCATCATGCCCTGAACTGGTGCGGGCTGGGGTTTGGGCGTTGCATCCCAAGGAACTCATCGTGCACGTCGTGGAGGCATCTAAAATAAGAACAAAGTTTATAAGTTCGCTGTTTATAAACTTAAGATAGCTGAAGAACGAAGCATACACAACAAGAGTACAACAGTCCTACAATATAGGGCTCTATATCAAAGAACCGTAGCGGAAACATAATAAGCCGTCAGATCCTAAAGGACACAAGAACCTGATGCTCTGATACCACCTGTGACACCCCGACTAATTAAATACCGGGTAGCTACTCCTTTATTAAATTAATTCAAAATGTCAAGTTGGTCCAGTTAATAGCATCACTGTCGAAAACATTTTAAAGATTACTAACCACCTAGTATTTAAAAAGTAAGTGCCAAATTTTAATTAAAGTCTGATTAACATGCAACAAGTGTAATAACGAATAATAACACCATTCACCATACTGAAGTAAATAGAATGAACATCACATAACGTAAATAAAGTCTGGAGGAAAAACTCCTCACTACAATCCCATAACTGAAATAAATAAACCGAAAACTAAAACAGTACATGCCAAAGTCTGAAACTGAAAAGGAAATGTAACTCTAATAGAAATGGGAAACATGCCCTACAACTGATAGATAATGAAGCTGGAATCCAAGTGAATAGAGGCGTCTACAAGCAAATCCCTGTAGCTTCCACAAACAGCTACAACTCGTCACCTGAATGAGAATCCTATGCATGGTGTCCTTGTGGCTGGGCACCTAAAATGGTTTTACAAAGAAAAATAGATTTGAAAAGCAAAGGGGTCAGAGCCCGAATGTGGAGTTATATTTTAAAAACCTGCAAGTGCTTTAAAATCATTTAAAACATTAAATGCAAAGTACATGTTAGGACGTGCAGTGACATGATATTCTCACCTCTCGTCTAACTGTGCACTCCTAACGTAAGTACCCATCTATAACGACACAACCCACTAGCTAAGTACCATCATATCTAGCTAGACTGCCATAGGTCCTACCCTTATTACTCGGTTCTATTAACATAATAACGCTCGTAATTACGTAGGGGTTTAACGCAAACTGAGATGCTCAATATGCAATATATTACTATCAGCTAACTCGTTTTGTTTCTCGAAACAATACCGTAATTATATTCACAACATTAACATTAAGGTTCCCATTATTTAAGTGTATATTAATCACATCATAAATATACAGTACAAGCACCCCGAGAACTAAGCTGTGGTGCACACATACTCTGCTATCCATCCCGGTACATCACGTACGTAAGGATTACATATTCCGAATCTCTCAGGAATAGTTCACAGATAACAACATCACAAACAATGGAGGCGAACACAGTCATATCACATAGGTCACGCACATACCTACGCTCCTACGATCAGCGGACTTATTAATATCCCAATAAGTCTTTCTATGACCTATGTTCATCAAGGTAACCAGTCTAAATCCGGGCAACACAAGGATTAGAGGGCCCTAAGCGAACGCAAACCTCCCGTGATAGCAAGTATGGTAGGTATGTCATACACACAATTCATATACCAATACTAAGAAAACACACATCTTAGTAATCTCGTAGTTTAATCGTAGTACATATCGCTTTCTCGTACTAACTTATAATATCTACAACTTATATTATTCTGGTTTATCATCATACGCGCCATAATCTATTCGCACGTCGTAGTAGCCACTCACGTCTCAACCCAAACGGTTCATTGAATTAAATCTCTCGTATATAAATTTACTCCTCGTAATAACCCAAAAGTCCCAAATCTATCCATACATCATCATCGGAATGTTATCTATATCCTCGAACAAGTTTACGGGACTCCAAAAATCAAAACAGTCCGAAAAGGACCAAACTGTCAACTCGTTAGAAGTCTCGTTCGAACGAGGCTGTTCGAACGAGATCCAGTTCGTTCGAACGAACTGTCCCTTCCAATGAGATCTCGTTCGAACGAAGTTATCGAACGAGGCTCCCTTTCGTTAGAACGACTGGTCATTTCTTTAGAAGCTCGTTCGAACGAGTTCGTTCGAACGACCTGGGTAGGGGCTTCTAACGACCTGCCAGTTTCGTCCCAGATTTTCTTGGTTACGTTTCTCACCATTTTTAACACCTCAAGTCTTCTCCAAAGTTCGTTCTAACAATGTTTTAAGTCCTCTAATCAAACTAAAACATGCTTAGGTCATAAACTAACATCTTTTAAGGCATTAATGCATCCTAAACATCATTAAATCACAAGATTTTATACTTTTCCCCAATTTTATCAAGAACATGAACCCTAGATTTATATCATCATCAAATCCCAGAATTTATTCCGTTTTAATTTGTTATAATCACCATTATCATGAGAATAATCATCTACCTATCATTCTACATGCAATTCTCTTCAAAATATTCAAGTTCTAAACTCCAAACTACATGGGTTTTCATATTTCACCAAGAACAAACACAAAATTCGAATTTTTCTAACATGGAAAGGACATTCTCTGAAATTAAATGGAATAAAGTCACTTGCCTTGGTTGTCTCTGAGTTTGGTGTAGGTTTGATGAAGATTTCTGCAGAATTTCCTCTCTCCAAGCTTCTCCTCCAATGGTGGCTTAAGGTGGTTAGGGTTTGATTTGAGAAACTTAGAAAACTCTTCTAATAACCTACATAGCCTTCTAGGTTAATATGGTTTGGTTAATGGGCTTTGTGGGTTTAATCCACATCAGATTTACATCTCTAATTTTCGTCACTTTTAATTCCTCAAAATGTAAAATTACCAAAATACCCTTTATGATGTCGGTATGGCCTAAAAATACCCCGGGACCCAAACTACACCCCCCGACTAGTGTTTTCTGACTATCTCGACCCTTCCGGACGCGTTGGCCCACTCAAAACGACCATACGGATAATAGAAATAAAAATCCCTTTTATAATTAAAATAATATACCATGACGCGGCGGTCACACGCGTCTCAACAAAATTCTCAAATGCCGTATATCAATCTCACGACAAATTTTATAATACCAAATACATATATCAAAACATGTATGCACATAATCAAATACCAACTCGCATCTCATTAGTATTTATAACCCGGATTAATTTCTAATTAATACGCATTTAATTAATTAATCCCAAAAATAAATATAGCCAAAAGTACGGGGTATTACATCTGTATTTATAAAAAATAAATAAAAATTAGAAGATGTACTTGAAAACCATATCGAAAGATTTTATATGCACCTTTGTGCAGATGGTGTCCATTTGAAGACACTGGTGTACTGAAGCGTGAGGGAGAAAGACGAGAAGAGGGAGGTTAAGAGAAGACATATGCAGAAACGGGTATGCTGAGATTGAGTAAATTGGGTATATTCTTAGAGCGGGGATACAATGAAACCACATTAAAATGACGTAAAGCCCATTAAAACCATAGTAATCTAAGTAGTGAAGCACCGACGTTCATGCCCAATAAAATGTATGGGAGTCAGTAATTTTAGGTCCATCAACTAACTTGATAGAAAAGCCATAATGAAATATTCAAAATAGGCCAAAAGATATTAAGGATAGTATACATGAATATATGACTCTGAATATAAAATTATATCTAAAACTCTGAATATAAGTTCCTACTTACTTTAAAATTAGCAACAACATAATAAAATTATAGACCTTAGGAACGAAGAAAGGAAAGATTCCTATGTTCCTTCAGAATACGTGGCTCGTCTTTGTGCATTTGTGCACACTCACATACCTAAGAGACCTTCTCCAAGATCTCGTGAACTTGGTTTTGCAAAATGTATGTGAATTTATCTTTCTCCTACAGCACACCCTCCTATTTTTAAGGTGCTCCGTTTACATACTATCCATTCCTAAATGCACATTTATATAATTAGATGAATGCAAATGATTGTTTTTCAGAACTGAACCTTATTTTAGAATACTTAGCCAACTGTAATACAAAACTGTACAACCTAACTTCAATTACAAATTAGGCATTATTTTACAGGAATCTTTATCCTGTTATTTTTCGATAAAATGCTTTCTTCAGATAATTTCTCCTCCATCAAGTCACTCAATTTTGAGAGCCCAAATGATTTCGTACATTCCAAAACTTCTACACAAATGGAGAATGCTTGTAGAAGTGAGATGGACGAATTGAATTCAACTAAAAAGATACCATTTTTGAAAGAAGATAGACTAAAAACAGGTCTGTGATTAAGAACTTCTCCATATGAAAAAAACAACACACAAGTTACAAGACTGAAATAGCAGTTATAACCGAAATAAACATTTTAGAGTTTCTTGGTTTGGAGTTATTGTGCTTTCCTACATATTAAGTTTCAGATTTAGTAGTGTTAAAAAGTATATCACCTAGGCACCTTCTCGCCTACCCCCAAATATATATCCAGCATTTTACCCTATTGGTGTATATATTGTTATAGCTACATTGATTTGATGATTTTGATAGTACTAGATTCTGTAATAACATATTTAAAATTAAAAATAAAAAACTGCCCAGGTGTCTTGTTGCCCAGCTTCTGCCTAGCGCATTTACGTACATTGAGATTTAGGAAAGAAGTTGGGAAATTTGTTATTCAAATTCTTGACACGAATTATAAGAGCATTTTATGTGAATGTTTCAACTTGAAAATATGGAAAAGCTCTAAAGCCTAAAACAAACATGCGAAAATAAAAGGTTTGATGGAGAGAATACCTGAGAGAACAATTTTATTATGAATGGAATGTTACTATCCTCCTCATTATCAATAGCATACATTGACTTAACAGCCTGTTTTTTCTCATAGTCAGGAATTTTAGTACCTCTTGGAGACAATGAACACTGGTCCACAATCATTACTTCTTCATTAGACAGGACATGATTATGAATCTTGGAAATGTGTCTTTGAATCTTGTCACACCTGTTGCTGAATTAGCACCCCACCCATAATATTAGAAGACATCATCCCTAATTATATTTTTTAATTAGGCAATAACAGATATCATATGATGAACCTTAGGAGAAAAATCAAAGGGTATTTCCTCTGTTTGTATTTCAACCGTTCCTTTATAATTGAACTAGACCTGAGTTAAGGGGAGTTCCAACATGTTGTGTAATAGAATATAATGATCGGATTTGGGTCTGTAATTTTAGTTAGCTCTATAACATAATCAGCTGTGATTGGATAATTTTTCACATGATCTTCAACTGTAATAGATAACAATAAAAATAATGGAAGTTTTCTTTTAATTATATACAATCATCTGCGAACAATTCAGCTATGCGCAATGGAAGTTATAGCAATGCTTCTAGCCTCTTGCATCCTATCAAGATCTTTTGATTCCTAAATTTGCTCATAAATGGGAATGTATATACTACATAAATAGATCAAGATCTTTTGATTCCTAAATTTGCATACCCATCTACATGTAAGTATTAGTTGTATTAGTACTAATGGTTTCTTATGTCTGAAAGAATCTCCAGTGTAATCCAATCAATGCTTAATAATCAGACTTGGTGATGCTATTGTTTATTGCTACAATAATAGACTTGGTGATGCTATTATTTATTCAGTTAGATAATTTACCATCTAAGAATGCTTTTGCGTACTATACAATAATAATTGTAATGGTTCTTTGTACACATTTGTATTATAATATAATGGTATACTTGCATGTTTATGCTATTGTGGATACAAAATTTATTAGATAAATTTGTGGTGTTTTTCAAAATCTGGATCCACTTCTAAGAAAAATGTTCGTGGCAGAACACGTGGGATAGCAACTGATGTTCTTATTAAAAGTTTTGGGTGTTCTAAAATTCCAGTTCAATAGGACTCAATGCATAATAAATCGATTGGACGTACCGCTACCTCTTTGGCTAATGCTTTGTCATACGAAATTTTGCCTCGTTAAAGGTGGAAAAATGTGGAAAAGTTGAAGAGAAGGAGAAGCCATCAATTATTGATCGAGTTTTGGTATATTTAATTTTTGTGTTCTATTCCCCTAAAAAGTTGTGATTTTATATTCTAAACTCGTTACAACTTGTGCAGTCAAAATTTGAGTTAGACATCACAAATTCGGCAGTTGTGAGATATTTGCATACATCAATGTCCGCATGTTATAGTGGATTCCGTAACACATTGAAGAAACATTTTTCTAAATTTTTGAATATTGAGGAGGCGAACAAGAACAAACCTAGTGATGTGGAAAAGGACGAAGATTGGAAATTTCTTTGCTCGTTTTTTAGTACAAAGGAACATAAGGTAATAATTATCGATATATGTTTTATGTTAAAATTGTATGTTTTTTTAAGTTTCAGTAAATTAACTTGAAGTATATCACTTTTTTGTAGCGTAAATTTGATGCTTGCTCAACTAGTCGTTCAAATGCCAGGTATGTTCATCGCGGTGGGACAAAGTCTTTCGTTCAATACTTATATGAAGACAGGGTAATTTTTGAGCACTTAAAATTTGTTAAATTTTAATTTATGTGGATACATGTACTTATGTACTTTATTTTCATATGTTAATAGGAAGGTAATGTATATGAGATGCCGAAAGGACAAATTGAAGTATTTTATGATACTCATTGGACGAAGGACAATGAGTGGATTAGTGAAGAAGCAGCGTATGACTATGTAAGTATATAAAAGAAAAAAATTTACATGCTTAGACATGAAGCATTATTCTCAATCCGTGCGGGTTGGATTGATTTTTTTATTATTGATTTGTGTCACAACAGGTTGGATTTCATGAATAAATAAAGGAAATTATGCCCATTTTTTTAAAAAATAAAGTGAAATCGGTAGAAGGGACACATTGATGATTTACTTGTATCTATAGTTGTTCGATTAGTGATTTGTGTGTCAAAACATGTTGGATTTCATAAATAAATAAAGGAATCTCTGTCGATTTTGTTTTTTATAGTTTAAAAAATAGTCAAACTGATTGTGTAACATATTATTTTAGTTTTCTTTGTAGAAAGATGATTGAATTGCAAAAAAGCTCGGAAGATTCAGATGAAGCATCAATCAGTGAAAAAGTCCTTGGAAAGAGGTCGGGATACGTGAAGGGTCTTGTAACCCGACCTTTGAAATCACTATGCAGGTAGAATTTTGATTTGGAGAACGAAAAGTTACAAACAGAGATCGTAGATTTGAAAAAACTAATCCAAGGTTTTGTGTTAGAGATGGCTACAATGAAGGCCACCTTACAACTAGGTAAAGACGTTGCTCCCGAGGAAGATGTTCCTGAAGGATCTTCGGCCCCTTCGAATCAAGTTGCATGATGGCAATTGTTGATTTTATCATTATGTTTGTGATGTGAAAACTAGTTTAAACTCATCTCTTAGTTATGAAGTATTATTAACTTCTGAGAACTTTTCTGCAACTAAAAAGAGTGTTACAAAAGACTTTTAGTAATGTATAATTAACATTTATCAAGGAATTGAAATTATCTCAAAATATCTTTTGCAAGGATTTGTTAGTATCTTTTGCAACGAAATATTCGTTTTAAACGATTTTTAGTCAAAATCCGAGAACTATATTGTAATGAAAAAGAGTGTTACAAAAGACTTTTACCAATGTAAAATTAACCTTTAGCAAGGAATTTTAATTCTCTCAAAATATCTTTTGCAAGGATTTGTTAGTATCTTTTGCAACGAAATATTCGTTTTAAACATTTTTATTAAAAATTCGAGAACTTTTTTTGCAACGAAAAAGCGTGTTACAAAAGATTTTTAGCAATGTAAAATTAACATTTAGCAAGGAATTTTAATTCTCTCAAAATCTCTTTTACGAGGATTTATTAGTATTTTTTGCAAAGAAATCTTCATTACAAAAGATTTTTAGTCAAGATATGAAAATGTTTTTGCAACGAAATATCTTGTTTTCTCCAACAAAAATTTTTTTTGAAATTTTTTTAGTGACTATGACAAAATGTCCTTGCAAAAGATCTATAGCATGTTGGCTAATGTGCGGGACCCTACAAGGAAAAAAAATGTTGCAAAAGATGTTTTGCAATGAAAACATACCTTTTGCAACGATTTTTTTCCTTGCTAAAAGCCATAATTCTTGTAGTGATATGATGTTTTACCCCATAATTTATCACCAAACTAATGATGTTTAAGGTCTGAGGTCATCAATTTATGATGTTTTCCCTCAGATTTCACCAAATTAATGATGTTTAAGGTCTGAGGTCACCATATAATGATGTTTCACCTCATAAATTTCACCAAATTAATGATGTTTAAGGTCTGATGTCATCAAATTATGATGGTTTACCCCATAATTTATCACCAAAATAATGATGTTTAAGGTCTGAGGTCATCAATTTATGATGTTTACCCTTAGTTTTCACCAAACTAATGGTGTTTAAGGTCTGAGGTCATCAAATTATGATGTTTACCCTCAGATTTGCCACTAAATTAATGATGCTTAAGGTCTGAGGTCATCAAATTATGATGTTTACCCTCATAATTTCACCAAACTAATGATGTTTATGGTTTGAGCTCGCCAAATTATGATGTTTACCCTCATAATTTCCACCAAATTAAGGATGTTTGAGATCATCAAATTATGATGTTTACCCTCATAATTGCCACCAAATTAATGATGTTTAAGGTCTGAGGTCACCATAATATTATGTTTCACCTCATAATTTCACCAAATTAATGATGTTTAAGGTCTGCGGTCATCATAATATGATGTTTCACCTCATATGTTCACCAAATTAATGTTGTTTAAGCATAATGAAACAGCATTGACACAGGAACTGCTCTTTTCATTAATATCCTCTTTATAAAATGATACATGTATTATAAAGAAATAACTGCAACATCATACATAATATTTCTTCAAGTGGTCAGCATTCCAAGGGTTGGAAAAAGGTTCCCCTTCGATATTTTCTAGCCGGGAAGTACCAGGCACAACCTCATCGACTACTCTGTAAGGGCCATGCTAGTTTGGGTGGAGCTTGTTTTCCTTTTTCCACATCTTCTTCAGCACTAGGTCTCCCATAGCTATAGGTCTTGATTTCACCTTTTGATTGTAAAACTTTTGTTGTTCTCTCCTGGTAGGCTGCCTGTCTGATATTTGCATCTTCCCTTCTCTCTTCAATTAGATTCAAGTCAAGTCTTCTTTCTTCCCCATTCCTCTGAGGGTCATAGGTCTGAGTTCTATAGGTGGGGAGTCCTACTTCTCTAGGGATGACAAATTCTGAACCATGTGCTAGCATGAAAGGAGACTATCCCGTTAGCGTTCTTGCTGTCGTCCTGTAAGCCCATAACACAGCGTATACCACTTCTGTCCATTTCCCTTTTGCCTCCTCCAACCTCTTCTTTATCCCGTTAAGGATTATTCGGTTCGTGACCTCAGTCTTCCAACTCTTTCATAATATTTTTCTAAGGAAGAATTCTTGAACTGGGTTCTGTTATCTGAGATGAGGGTATTTGGAAGGCCATATCTATATATGATGTTATTCCAGATGAACTGGAAGGTGTTCTGCTACGTAATCGTGATCATCGGCTCATCCTCTACCCACTTGGAAAAGTAATCAATTTCCACTACCAGGAATCGATAGTTGTTTGCGGCTCTTGGCAAAGGTCCTACTAAGTCAATCCCCCAAACTATAAATGGAAAAGGTGAGATAATTGATGTCATATGATGATGAGGTTGGTGAGGGATGGTGTATAATCTCTGACACTTATCGCATCTCTTCACATAAGCAGCTGCATCTTTGGCGAAGGTCGGCCACCAGAACCCTTAAGTGATTATCCTCTTAGCTAGAGGCCTCCCTCTTATCTGACTACAGCAAGAACCCTCATGTACATCTTTCAAGACCTGAGGAACCTCTGAAGGTTGGACGCATCTAAGGAGAGGGCGTAGGAACCCCTTATTATACTCGTCTCCTATAATTGAGAACTTGGCGGCCCTAAACCTCATCTTTCTCCTTTCTAATTTTAATTCTTGAAACCCTCCTTGTCTGATGTATCTGATGAGTGGATCCATCCATGAGGCTCCCATATTCAGATTGAAGCAAATTCGGGTAACCTGTTCTTTTTCGATGGTTGGTTGGGGTAAGATTTCAACCGGTACTGTTCTTCTCATCTCTATCCTCATCGCTGAGGCCAACCTAGCGAGTGCATCGGCTCGATTATTGTCTTATCGAGGTATCCTCTTCATTTTCACCTCTTCAAAGCCTTCTAGCATCGCTCTTACCCTCATCAGGTATTTGGTCATCTTGTTATCCTTGGCCTCATACACCCCAAGAACTTGGTTGACAACTAACCTCCACTCACTGTGGACTAGGAGTTGGTCAACTCTAAGGTCTTTTGCCAAGGAGATACCATCCATCAATACCTCATACTCCTACTCGTTGTTTGAATCCTTGAAGTTGAACCTCAATGCATATTCAATGTCGGTACCATCCGAAGCTGATAGTATCAGCCTTGCTCTGCTTCTACTTTCATAAGAAGACCCATCAACGAAGAGGTTCCAAACATCTTCATTCGAAGAGAAGTTCCCCTTTGACAGGATCCTTTGATTGAACAGGTACCTGTCTTCCTCATTCTCAGCTACACTTTTCTCGAACTTGCTTGATCCAACCTCGTTCGGATCATGAAAGACGTTACTATCTAGTTCTCCTGCAATCTCTTGACTATTCTCAATCTCAACCTCTTCCTAGGTGAATTCTGCTATAAAGTCTGCAAGTTCCTGCCCTTTGATGGCAACCCTTGTTTGATAAATAATGTCATATTCCCCCAACTTAATGGCCCGAGTCATCAACCTTCCCGACTTCTCAGGCTTGTGGAGGACCTATCTTAGTGGGGAATCAGTGAGGACAACCATACAGTGGGTTTGAAAGTATGGCCTCAGCTTCCTAGAAGCGTGTATCAGGGCGTAGGCTAACTTTTCCATTCGAGGATAATTCTATTCAGATCCTTGAAGGGCTTTACTGTTGAAGTATATTGGCCTCTGCAATCCATCATTTTCTCTTAGTGTGGCCGCACTAATGTCTGATTCTGAAACGGCTAGATACACATATAACTTCTCCCCCAAGATGGGCCGAGATATGATCAGAAGAGACCCGAGGTAGTGTTTTAGATCTTTAAAAGATGTGTCTCATTCCTCGTCCCATTTGAATGCCTTTCTAAGCACTTTGAAAAAAGGAAGACACTTGTCCGTAGCTCTAGAGACAAACCTGTTAAGTGCTGCAACTCTTCCGGTTAGCCTCTAAACGTCTTTGATATTTTTAGCTGTCTTTATTTCAAGCAGAGCCCTGATCTTTTCGGGATTGACCTCTATTCCCCTTTGATTAATGATGAATCTAAGAAACTTTCCTGCTCCTATTCCGAAGACACACTTGGTAGGGTTGAGCTTCATCCTGTATAAATCCATGGTGTCAAAAGTCCTCTCCAGGTCGTCCACGTGAGTGTCGACCTTCAAGCACTTCATCAACATATCATCCACATATACCTCCATGGTCTTGCCAATATTACTCTCGAACATCTTATTTACAAGACATTTCTAAGTGGCCCATGCATTCTTCAAGCCGAAGGTCATGACCTTATAGCAATAGGTCCCCTTGTCGATTATGAACGCTATCTTCTCTGAGTCTTTTGGGCCTATAAAAATTCTGGTTATACCCAGAATAGGCATCCATGGAGCTCATAAGCTCATGCCTTGCTGTGGCATCTACCATTTGATTAATTCTCAGATGGGGGAAACTGTCTTTCGGACAAGACTTGTTCAAATCAGTGAAATCTATGCACATCCTCCATTTCCCGTTAGGTTTCGGCACGATGATGGCATTAGATAACATTTAAGGGTATATGACTTCTCTGATGAACTTGGCCTCTTCAAGCTTTCTGACCTCTTCCCTGATAACATCATACTTTTCCCTTAGGTAAACCCATCTTCTTTATTTGATGGGCTTAGCGTCTTCTAAAATGTTGAGTTTGTGGCACATAACTTTAGGGTCAATTCCTGGCATGTCCGTATGGCTCCAGGAAAAGACACTCTGCCTCTTCCTTAGTAGCTTCACCAGCTCTTCCTTGATCTCAGGTCTTAGGGTTTTACAGATTTGGACGATTTTTTCCAGCTCATCCTCATTGAGGATGATGGATTCTAACTCTTCCATGTCTTCTCCCTTCTTAAGATTTTTCTCATCCCTAGGATCAAGTGTGTCGATGTTGTACGTGGTTATTGCCCTCTTATGAGCCTCCCTCTCTTTCGCAGAGTTGAAGCAGCATTCTCGTGCCGATGTTTGGTTACCATGCACTTCCCCTTCCCCATAGGGGGTCAGGAATTTTAGCATTTGGTGGACCGTTGATGGCAGGGCCACAAATTCCTTGAGGGCTACTCGTCCCGTGATAAGGTTGTATTCCGAGAAGATGTTTTCATCCATTATGAAAAATTTGATCTTCTGGGTTAACCTCTTAGGCCATTTGTCTCCCATCCGTACATCTATCTCATACATGCCCAATGGATGGACCTTTTCACCGCTGAAGCCAATCAATGGATGATGATAGGGCACAAGCCTAGCTTTACTGAGGCCTAGGCTCTTGAAACAGGGCCAAAAAATTACATCCACTGAACTTCCACAATCGACGAGGATTCTCTGCACCTCACATCCATGCACCCTTGTAGTAATAACCAAAAGGTCATCATATGGAGCTAGGATACCTTTGAAGTCAAGTCGGGAGAATCTAACTATAAGAGTCTCCATATCTGCCTTCTTTGTCTTCTGTTTAGCCTCTGAAGAGGCCAGATTTACAACTTCTACTTTGGTCACTGACTTAGCCTCTGCCACATGAGCTTTACGGTAGGCTACCTCTGAGCCACCCCTACTAGTCCTCCATAAATGGTGTTAACACCAAAATAGATCATACCAACCCTCTTCACAGGGTCATTATCGTCTTTTGGTGGGAGGTCAGGGCCATCTTCATCATCATCATCATCTGAGTCCTCATCTCTTCTTATTGGGGCATCTTCCCGACACCTATCGTTTCTCTTCTTTTTAAGGTCGTCTCTTCCCTCCTTAGAATCCTTACCATCGACATACTTCCTGATATTTTTGGACTTCAACATCTTCTCAATATCATCCTTCAAGGCGAAGCACTTATCAGTCAGATGACCGTGGTCTTGATGGAACTCGCACCACAAATTCTTATTCCTCTTATGCAGAGGAGCCTTTAGCTACTCCGTCCATCTCTGGGATCGATCATTTTTTATTTCAATGAGGATATGTTCACAACTCACAGTTAGAGGAGTATAGTGTGCAAACTTGTCGTCTGCAGACCTCTTTTTTCCGTCTTTCTTCCTTTGGAATTTTCGGCTGCTACTTCCATTCTCATCCTCATAATTTTCACCCATAGCCTCTTCAGCATTCATGACCCTTCATGTAGTTTCTAACAGCTCAGCCATAGACTTGGGAGGGGCTTCAGTAATCTTCCACAGCAACTCCCCCTTTTGGAGTCCTCCAATGAGGGTTGTCATAGCTATATTATCTTCGTAAACCTCAACCTCTAATTTTTCTTTATTAAATCTAGCAATGTAGTCTCTTAGGCTCTCGTTCTTGCCTTGCTTGACATACAACAGATGAGCGGTCTTCTTCTGAGGTCTTACCTCAAAACAGAAATTGTGAATAAACTGTTCAGCTAAGCCCTTAAAGTTCTCAACAGAGTTCTTTGGAAGAGAGGTAAACTAAATATGTGCAGCTCCTGTTAAAGTCCCAGAGAAGGCCCAACACCTCATCTCATCTAGGATTGAATAAATGTCTGTCGTAGACTGGTATATCTCAATATGATGCATAGGGTTGGTACTACCATCATACTTAGGAGACACCGTAGGTGGTTTGAAGTTGGAATGGGTCGGGAAGCTCACTATCTTGCCACAAATGGGGAGCCCAATGAAAACCCTCTTTGTAGTGGGTCTCGGCTTTTAATGAGGTTCCCAATCTTCTCTTCAAGATGTTGAATGGAGTCATTCCATGTCTTTACAATGTCGTGCTGACCGAGATTGTCCCCAGCCACCTCCAAGGGGTGAACTGAGGGTTCCCAACCGCTACACAACATCGACTATTTACCTCCTCTTGATCCCTTTCTCGTCCATATTGGGGTTGACCATATTAGGGTCGGCCCTGATGAGGCTGATGTTCCCCATCATCCCTTTATGAGCCTCTTACACTTCTAAACCTGGATAACCTTTGCCTTAGGTCATTAACTGGGTCGAGCCTTTCAAAGGCCGACCCTCTGCTCAAGTGATCAAAAGTTGATCCTCTTTGTTGGGCACCTCTATCTCTTTTCCCCCCACAACCTCTACTCTGCTAGATAGGACGTACCGTGTTATTAAAAACCTCATATGGCTCCCAACAATCTTCTGGAGCATCCTCTGCCTCCATATCATCATACCTATCCTCAGGGCAAGGGTTTCCTTACCTCCCCAGACGTAAACGCCTGGGTCAGCAACGTCCCTCCTCCATTGAGGAGAAGGTTGGTATTTGTTTGGTGCCTGTGGTGGTCCCCTGGCTACAGGATGGGGTTGGTAAGCCTCTGGAGTAATCATCTCCGGTGAGACCCCAGGTGGCCTCATCATATTTTGACTGAGATGTGAAAATTGCTCCTTCATTGCTTGCTGCATTGCAGCCAACGACCTCAAGGCTACTGCCACCTTAGCCATTTTGAACTGGGGTGGTGCCTGGCTGGAACAAGGTCCTCCATCACCAAATGGTGGAGGAGGTGGTGGTAACTTCGGTGCCATATGTTAAAAATAAAGAGCTTGTGAAGAAGATGAGCTTAATACCTTAGAGGACCTCTTTCAATGGTGAAACAGATGCACACAAGGGGGTGAGGCCTGGTTCACCACCAGAGTCTCAGGTGAGGTTAAGAAGTAGAAAAGAAAGATATAGCTTCTCGTTCCCACAGACGGCACCAAAACGATGATGCAAGAAACAACACCACCAGATAAGGTGTTGACAAGCTCCAGCAAGTGATAACAATGGAAGCATAGGAGAATATAAGTGTATATGTAGAACGAGGTGGGGAGAAGAGGATGAACACCAATATATAAGTGGTTCAGATAATTAGGCCTACATCCACTATGAAAGTGAGTGAGTAATGTCACTAAAATAAGGCACTAATGGACATGGATACAATCTCTCAAACTTTATATCTCTAGTGTGTAAAATGACAGAGTTTCAGCTAGGGTTGCAATTATCTATCATTTACAATCTTGAGGATGACCTCTATATATAGTGCTTAGTGGGTGTAATGTACCCCCTAAGCATGCAATGAGCATGTGCATAAAGATTCAACCGGTGTAAGGATGTCACCTGGATGATCTTAAATAAACAATGATGACCATAATATTCCCTCACATGGAGGGAATGATTCAGTTATAACAGAGTTGTCGACGTGTTTCAAGCCATACATGTGCACGTCAAAGCTCGGTTGTCTTCGATTGGTACTAACCTCAGCCTGGATGACTACGAGGTTGTAAAGTCCGACCTTTGCCTTGTCCGGGACCAACAACTATGAAGACCTCGGCCAGGATGTCCAGCCGAAGTTGGATCAGAGGTGTAACATCGGCCAGAGCCGATGATGACATGATGCTTGTTGATTGAGCCTACAAGGATTTACTGATTTCAGGTCATAGCTTATAACGTCGGCCAGGGTCGATGTTGATGTTGATGGATGGTTGAACCCATAAGTCGATGTTGACCTCAGTCGATGCCCAGCCGAGGTTGATGTATGAGGTTAGAGGAATGTCGGCTAGGGCCGACCCTATGAAAGACGATATTGTGCTTCTGCCACCTCGACTGTGAGCCAGGATGAGGTTAATGTCTCTGAATAGGAAGGTACACTTTGGGCATATCAATTATGATTTTTGGGGACCCGCTCTAATAACATCTTCTCAAGGCTTTAAATTTTATGTTATATTTGTCGATAATTGTACTCGTTTGACATTGTTTTATCCACTTAAACGAAAGTCTAAATTTCATTAAACCTTTTTAACGTTTCACAAAATGATTGAAACTCAATTTGCAAAGAAAATAAAAAATTTCCAATGTGATGGTGGTGGTGAATTCTCAGGTGATAACTTTATTGCTTATCTTGAAAAATATGGCATAGTTAGACATATATCCTATCCAATAACTCCGGAACAAAATGGTGTAGCTGAGAGAAAACATAGACATATTATCAAAACTGCTCTAACATTATTGTTTCATGCCAATATACCACTATCTCTTTGGGTCGAAGATTTTTTTAATCCCAGTTTACCTAATCAACCGATTACCTTTCGCTCTATTAAATCGCATCACCCCTTTTTTCAAACTTCATGGCATTCATCCAAATAACTCCACACCATGTATTTTTGGTTGTCGGTGTTTCCCTTATTTCAGAACTAAAACTCAAAATAAATTTATTCCAAAATCTCATCCTTGTGTTTTTATTGGGTATACTTCTATTCATAAAGGGTATCGTTATTATCAACTAAATACGAAACGTGTGTTTATTTCTCGCCATGTTATTTTTTATGAAAATGTTTTTCCTTATAACTAGTTAAATCCAAATCCTCATGAACCACAACCCATTGATTTGGTGACATATCAAGAGTTTTTAAATCATATAGTCCCAAATACTACACTATTACCATCTACTCCTCAGAATCCTCTTGAAAATATTTCTCAACCTACATCCCAACCTTTTTATTTACCTGCTCCTATAAACCCAACATCTCACACTTCCCAGTCCTCCCACTCATCATTATCGACTTTTACACCAACTTAGAAAGTTAATAATCTATCAAACCCAGACCAATCTGCTCACCCATCGACCTCAGCTTGTCAGCCTAATACATTAGCCCTCCAGTCTTGTAAATATTCATCTGACCTATCCCATACCATATAACAACAACATTATCAAGACCTTACCTTCCCTAGACCTGTTTGCGCCACACCCACTAGATCCCTAGTTGACCATCCTATTTACCCAGTTTGAACCACACCCACCATCTCTTTAGTTGGCAGCCCTGTTACCTCCACGGACCCTGTAACTGACTGTGACCTTCCCTTATCTCCATCTTTGCCCACTTTGATATTCAGCCCCTTTCCAATCCCATTACACCTCCAGACTCTCATTCTCATCTGCCAACTCCTCAACCTTGTCGTGGATCTCAACCTTCCTTCTACCAACACTCATCCTATGGTCACATGCTCTAAATCTTTGTCCCACATCCCCACTTCAAACCTGGCTTCCACCCCTCTTGTCGACCTTCCTCTCTCAAACAGGCACTTTCCCAACCACAATGGGTACAGGATATGAAAGAGGAGATCCATGCTCTTGCCACCAATCACACTTCGGACTTAACACCACCATAACCAAATATGCATGTTATTGGTACAAATATGCATGTTATAAGTTATAAATATAAGGCTCGCTTGGTTGTTAAAGGATATAATCAAATTGAAAGGTCGATTTTGGTGAAACAGTCAGTCCGGTTGTTAAATCGACTACTATTCATGTTGTGTTATCGCTTGCGCTCATGAAGCACTGGCCTATTAAGCAGCTTGATATTAAAAATGCCTTTTTGTAACACCCATATTTTTTATGATTTTAAATAATTATGGGATTAATTATTATCGTGGGATTAATTAAATTAAAATGTAAGAAATTAATTGTTAATTAATTCGGATTAAAATAATTATCAACTAGCGTGCCAAGGGTTAATACTAATTGATGAAAATTATTGAATATCACTGTGTGGATATGTAATGTGGAATTATGAAATTTTATAAATTGTCGAGAGTGAGAAATACAACAGTTTGATATATTAAGTCAGGACGCATATGTGAGTCACGTCGGGACTATTTGATGAGTACATTATTTTGTATTATTTACCCCCAAATCTAAGCGTTTTTATCCCCAATTTATTGTAAATAAAGAGCTTTTAAAGTTATTTTTGTTATTTAAATGAAAAATACAATTTTAGAATAAATAGGGTCAATAACGCAATTTTGAGAACCTCACACTCATACCTTATATTCGTTGCTAATATCTTGTGCAAGGTTGTTTTGGAGTATTGACAGGTCTGTAAGGCAAGCGGTTAAGTCCGAAGGTAAATTGAGCATGAAAAGGTCACCTACACATCATCAGGGCACTATTGTAAATTTAGATGACTTAGTTCGGACTCGAACAAAACATGGAAATTGTAGGACTAGAATTAAGTGACAACTTGGCTCAAACAGCAAGTCAATCGGACTCCGAATAAAGAAGTTATGGTCATGCAAAGTTTGAAAATTAAAGAAAGTCAAAGTCAAAGTCAAAGTCCCGAGTCAATGCCTAAAGTCAACGTCGTGACCCGGACGCTATTGAAATATAATTGGGCCCAAAATGAGGGTCACGTCAGTTCTTACGGTTCATCGATCGGAGGTCATATGAAGAAGATATTTAATTTGGGGATGTATATTCTAATTTTAGAAACTGTTCAGAATAAGGGTTTGTGGATTATTAGAGGCATATTATTAAAAAAAGTAATGGCTTAGTTTAGTGGCTAGTAAGTGGGAAAGAGAGGGCCATTAGGTTAGGGGTTCAAACCCTACCAACCCTAGTTCTTTTTATATGAAATTTCCAAACATCCCATAACTAGGACCCAGTAAGCGAAAACCGCTCCAGCCGATATCCCCTGACCCGACCTGTGCATCCAACCCTTTTTCCCATTTCTGTTTCCCTTCAGCCAGAAGCAGATTATCCCCATGACTCCCACGATTTTTCTCTAGCCCATTACCCCCTAACCCACCCACGATTTTGCTCCATCACCCCCTCATTTCCTTCCGTGTGGAGTTGTTTTTTCTCACCTATAAATGAGCGGGAGGGACGTAATTAGGGATATATTTTTTTAGAGAACTTATAAACTTTTGGATAGAGGAAAAAAACACACTTTGAGAGATAAAAAAAATCTGTGTAGAGAGTATTTTTGAGGAAAACTTGGAAGAAGCATATTTTGTATTGTAACTCACGTCTTGGATGCGATTTTTGTAAGTTGATATTTATTAATGAAAATTATTATTTCATCTTACAATATTTGTGTGCCAAATATGATGTGTGAGTAGTTTAATTACTAGGACTTAGGTGTTGTTTGTCAAGATTGATTAAATTACGCATGCTAATTTAATTTCCTACATATTCCAATGTGTTTTAATTTGAAATAAAAAAAATGGTATTCGCTTAAAATTACACAATAGTTTATTTTTAAACCTTAAGAATTAATTATAAATTTACACTTTAAAAGATTAGAGTTGTCATTTTTTATGGGTTATGCTTGCACTTAGATGTTTTGATACCTCATGCTTAAATACGCATTAAAAATTTAGAACGTGATATTTTCGAGGGAATAGGGATTTATAGTATCTAATTCAAGAGACGCTAAAATATTTTGAATGCATCTAATGTTATATTCTCCAAAATGTACGCGACGAGAGTCGGTATATTTTGTTTTATAAATTTGGATTTACGAAATTAAATAATGTGTTAATTTAGTTAGAATTGACAATCGGATCTGACGTCCTACTTTCTTCCACATTTGATATTATCTCTACTTGTTCGTTTATTCTGCTTTTATTTTTATTTTTATTCTAGAACTTAAATAAAATTTTGTACACTCATATATCTAGTTGGACAGTCGATATTTTATAAAAGTTGACCAAATTTCTGTGGGTTCGACCCTTACTTACACCCGCTATATTTCAATAGCCCGTGCACTTGCGGTAGTTTTATAATAAATAAAATTTGACAACAAGTTTTTGGCGCCGTTTCCGGGGATTTCAGACGATTTTAAGAATATTGATTTTCGAATTAGTTTTATAAAAAAAAATTGAATTTAAAAAAAAATCCGAAAAACCCCATTTAAAAAAATAATCAAATTTTTTTTCCCAAACATTCCAACATCCTCTTTTTTATTATTATTTTCAGAAAAAAAAATTAAATTAAAAAAATCAAATTTAAGTCTTTTTGTAATTAAATAGTTATTTTTTACACTAGTTTTGTCATAAATTACCTAAAATTTTGAAAAATTCAATATAATTTTTTTGTTGGAAATCTTCATAATTCAACGCTGCTGTAATTTATAAAAAAAATTGATTTAAAGTCTTTTATGAATAATTAGTTTATTTTAACACTAGTTTTGTCATAAAGGTACTCAAAAATATAAAACCACCCAAAAAGAAAATATCGAGAATTTTTTTTTAAAATTTCCAATATCATTTTTTTTCAATATATTTTTTTCCCTTAACTTATAATGTGCTTTTATTATTATTATTATTATTATTATTATTATTATTATTATTATTATTATTATTATTATTATTATTATTATTATTATTATTATTATTATTATTATTATTATTATTCCTTTTCTTTTTACAAAAAAAAAATACATTTAAGTGCATATGTAATTATTTTTGTATTTAATAATTTTTGTTGCACTTTACGCTTGGTATGGTTTTTGTGTTTTTTTTTTCAGAAAAAAACAAAAAGAAGAGACTAAAAAAAAGAGTAAGAAAAGGGTAAAAACAAGGAAAAGAAAGAAATCGTAGGAAAAGTGCTAAAGTTACTGAAACGGAGGCGACATTTCGCTCCGATCGACGTCAAATAAAACTTCGGCCCGGCGTAAACAAGTGACCGTAAAATCCACGCCAAAGGTAAGTCTTATGTGCTCCTACGTGAAACTATTTTCGCAAATTTTAATAAGCATGTTGCATAATATTACTTGAGGGCAAAACCCAATTTTAAGATAAGGTGGGGATTTAATCACCCTTCCTTGACCCACAAATCATTAAGCTACTAGAGCATTTGCATAACATAAGCCGTAATTTTAATTTAAAATTTATTAAACATTGGCAATAGGGTGTCACATAGCTCATATGCATATTCTTTTCAAGGCTAGGATTAAGAGTTAATTCACACACGAAATTTTCAAATCGATGCCATTTTGACCTTGACTAGGATTGGTGGTTTTTAATGAGTCTTCGTATCGACCACCTACCTGGAGAAAATTTTTGGTAATTGTGGTGATAGTCCGGAGTTGGTCGTCTTTTAAATTCTCCCTCGTCAAGAATTAGGAGCTCTTTAATTAGTGAGATTATTTCGGAGATCTATTGTCGTCAAATAATCTGGGGAAACTAGATCTTAAAAATTGAACTTCGCCTCACCTAATTCAGATAAACTCAAAATTTCTCTGTGTTAGCTTAGGAATTTTTTGGACCCATGTCGAATTATTTGTTTTCCATATTAAAAAAAGTAAAAAAAAAAATCAAGTGAGCATTGTGTATGGTAAGTTGGGTTCGAGATCCTACTGGTTGTTTAACTAGCGTGGAGTCTAGTATTCCCGATACTGTTATACGTAGCACCTCGATTTTCACCGAGATGTGAGATGAGATAAAGGATTACATGTATCCTAATAGGTCAAGTCAACCATCATGCATACTTATTCCTCTGCATAATGCAAATAATTTTGAGTTCAACTCGGGCATAATTCATTTTTTCCCATCTTTCGAGGCACATAAAAGGAGGACCCATACCTCCACGCGCGTGAGTCTGAAGAAATTTATGGAATGGTTAGTTTACAGAAACTCATCGATGAGATTGTTAAACTAAAATTATTTTAATTTTGTTTTAAGGACAAAGCTAAGAGTTGGCTATTCTCACTTAAACCAAATTCCATCACTACATGGAATGAGTTGAGTGTTGAATTTTTGCAAAAGTATTTCCCCAACCAAAAGATGGAGGCAATACGTCATGTCATCAATACTTTCAATCAAAAAGAGGGAGAAAATTTATGGATGTACTTAGAAAGATTCAAGGACTTGCTCCTGCAATGTACTCACCACATAATCGAATTGGGTCGTCAAATCCAAATTTTGTATGTGAGGTGGAGATTTCACAGAGAAGAGTGAGACTTATGCATGGCCTTTTTTTGAATCTCGTGCTCAAAAGTCCCAGCAATGGGCACCCCATTGGGATTCTAGGACCACCACAATTAAGGAGGGTAATGCTCATCAAGAAGAAAAAGGTTTTGAACTGAATGCCAAAGTGTCTACATTAGCCCGACGTTTTGAAGGCTTAGAAACGATTAAGGAGGGTAGTCGACCAACACATGCCACCGTGCAATATGTAGGGTCACCTATATGCTTGCTTTGCGATAGTTTCGATGACCTCATCAAAAGTTACCTCACCCTTTTGACCCACAAAGGTATGACTGGGCATGCTAACGCCCTCTATCAAAATAGGCCCAAATATGACCCATTTTCCACTACTTACAATCCAGGTTGGAAGGATCACCCTAACTTTTCATGGTCTAAAGGTCAAAACCAGGCAGTGGAGGTCAATATTTGAGTAACCCACCCCTGGTTTTCCAAAAGATCACACCCGCACCGTCGTTTCCTTTACCCGAAAAGATTCAATATTCAGAAGGAACGATAAATTTACTTGCTCAAAGTACCCTGCAATTCAAACAGACTGCAAAAAGTTTCCTCCAATCTACACAACAGAACTTGCATGCCAACACCCAATCGATTGTCAAATTAGAGGTATAAGTGAGTTAACTAGCCAATGCTTTAAGCGGAGAAATAAAGGAATGTTCCCATGTAATACCCTACCCTAGAAAATAGGTATTTAATTTTATTTGAAGTGTTTTGTCCAAAGGAAAGTTTGAGGAATAAATAATCCAAGTGTAACACGTCAAGTAATACGTAAGGCGACGTATTACGTAAAGGGTTTAAACGAAAAAAAGCCAACGATGCATGTGTCGTATTAATGCGTATTTAATATCTAATAGTATTGGCTAGGATGTCCATTAAGTTTGAGGAAATAATATCAATAAACAAATGTGACACGGATAAGGTTAATACGATGCTACATTTAAATGGTATGAAAAGCAAAATATCGCTATATGGATTAAACGAGAAAGTTTTATATTGTATGGTTCGCACGAGTTTTATTTTGAGTTCTTTAAAATACCTATCAGTTCTTCACAACGAAGATTATAGTGACTTTATCATAATATTTCAGCAACATGGTAATAGTGTCGACAACTCCAAGTCCCAAAATAAAAATTTCACAGCCATAATCCATAATTTGTAGCCCCAAAGCATGCGACATACAATATTTAAATATTTTTAATTTTTCATAATATTGGTCACAAACCTTCTTAATCAAGAGAAAACATTTATCATAAATGTGAGCATATAATATTTTAGCATCTCATTACTTCATATTCTTAAAATATTTTATTTCCCTAATCAATCATTCATTATTTAGAGAAATTGAAGAAATATATAAATTTACTCCCACTGGTTTCAAGGTATATATATACTTAATCAAAATACATAAAGTATTTTTAAAATACCATTAATGGGAAACTAACATAAGTATATATAGTGATTTCTGAACTTCTACAGTTCCTTTCTTAAACTCCCATAAGTTTTCACACTAAATGTAACTCTTACTCAAAAGGAGCTACTAAAGCTATAAGATTTTAATATTCTAAGATATAGGTGAAAATATTTATCTATGCCCCTTTGTCTATTCATAATGAAAACCTCGACAATAATTCTAGCTTTATATCATTGATTATCAAAATCGAATATTTTCTTACTCCTCTGTCAAATTCGCATTCTAATGATAAATCTGACAATCAATCAAAATATCAAACTCATTTAAGAGTTTCTTAAAACTATTAATATCCACTAACTAACAATTACTTTGTATGTTTAAGGAATGAATTGAGTATCTTAACTTCTTTGAATTATGTGGTTTGATACTCCCACTAATTTCACCATTCTTTAAAGAATTTGACATTTAATATTTTTGATTTCGAAAGTAATTAATGTACCCTCAATTTCGAAAGTAATTAATGTAGCCTCTTTCATGTGTAGACATAATTATAAAATCTGATTCTTTTAGTGGATTCTAAATCCATGCATGTACTAAACATTCCCAATCATGCGGGCGTGCCCAATTGGGTAAGTAAAGTGGAATTTATATAAGACACTTTTAACCATATACATTCATGTGGCGATATCGAATTTTTGCGTCTGATTTTTTGTTTTATAATGACATGATCTATGTAGGTCCATTATCCAAGAACAATAATCTCCCAGTTAGGCCACATAGATTTTTTTAAAATTATAAAATCTTAAGAGAGCAAACACGTGTGCCAAGATTCATAAGTGACAATCCATAGACAATTTAATATATTAAATCATCAAAGTAAGTCTAGATTTAAATAAGCCACAACATCAAAAGGCTACTTTGAAGTTCAACATTATGATATATGATCATAATCATTTTTCTTGTAAAAGTTTCGTAAAAATAATTGTATAAACCACAAATGAGAATACCATAATTAAGGAAAATTTATTCCATATAAACGTAAAGACGTTTAATATACTCGAGAAAAATATTTTGAAAGGTCACTGAGGGATTTTGAAATGATTCAAAAATAACATAAGAAAAGGAATCCAAGAATTTTTCATTTGTTTTATGGTTTGTCTTATAAACATCCTCATATCGATTTAGAACTATGTTCGTAGCACTCTAGTTTTTTAAAGAATAAAACAAATTATTTCATTCATATTAAATGATATATTATAATTCACATAATAAAGCTTAAAGTTCGTATGTTATATAATGGGTACACTTTTTAATCTCTAACAATATGAGATCTTGCATAAACTCTATCCTTAATCCGTTTAATAATTCTTCAAGGTTTTAAAAGAGATTCACACATTAATTAATTAATTAATAGTGATATCCTCAAGTAACACTGAATTCTAACGATTTAGCAATTTTAAGTGAAACTTAGCTTCTTTATTTCATTCTAAGAAGTTAGTTTCAAGAACATTAAAGGAGAAAAACAACAGTTTTAGAGAAATCAAGTAATATAAAATGAATGAAATAAATAGCTCATTACATTAGTGTTATGAGTTGACAACACATACATTAAAAACATTTTATAAATGTGGACATTTTTTCATAATAACTTTGAATACTTATATATATGACTTTATTCGGTACCATGTTATGTAATTTAGATGAACATGCTATCTAGGATAACTTTTCACCACCTAATTGCATAATCTCTTAATATTTATTTCATTTACTCAAAATAAATTTCCTTTTGGAAATTATCTTGCTTGACGAAATAAATCAAATATACCCCATTAAGGTCTTCACATATGTAAGCATAATAAGTTATTACTACAAAAATTATCTTTAAATTTAATATTCACAAAAATTCTTGTTGGGTCGCTTTGGTGGCTACCAAAGTATCCATTATATGAATATTATATTTTTTATGGATTGTAAAATAATTTCAACAATCACTAATGTTTTCAACATATTATAAATTAAGGAAGGTTATGGAATCTTTGGAGCAACCGATACCAGCCTTAATAAACAAGCATATTCCCCTTAATATTAACTTCACCATTGTAACCGAACTCTTTGGTGCAACTAAATCACCATGGCTTAATCGTAATGAAGTTATTAATAATTCAAATACTCAAAACCATATTTGGACTCATTAGAGCAACCAAAATATAGTATTTGAATGTTATCACAAAATTCGGCATCTATAAATTATTAGATTAGACCACTTTGGTGGAATCGTAAACTAATCGTGATATAAATACTGAGATGAAAACCTTAAGGCATGCCTTAATATAGTATTGCATTTTATCATAAATTCAATTCAACAGTTATAGTTTATTAGACTAGACCACTTTGGTGGAATCATAATCTAATCGTGATATAAATGCTAAGAAGAAAACTTTAGGGCATACATCTAATATTGCTTTACTCATATTGAGCATAATAAGCGTATACACATTAATCTAATATTTACAATTTTGAACACCGAATAAAACTTTACGCAAATATTACTTTCAAGAAAATATTTAAATCCTTCGAGGTTAAGTTGATGTGAAAAAAAAATTGCTCATTAATTCTCATTTGATAATAGAGAGTATCCTTTGGTACAACGAAGAAGCTACATCATCATTGCATCAACAATCTAACATTCATCATTATATTTCGACTCACTGACAGCAATATTTATACACAGTAATTTAATATTTATAATTATAGATTAGGGCACTTTAATGGACACCTAATCTAATCTAATACAAATATTAATATCAAAACCTTACCCATAACTATAATAGTCATAACAATACTTGGTATATACCGAAATTATTATGACAGCCAAATAAGATAAGACACCTGATGTATTTATTAAAAACCAAAAATGGAGAAATCCATAATTTCAAGTAATGAAATTTTTTATTAACCACCATAAGAAAACCCTTAAAAATAATATCCCTAACAAGCGAAATTATAAAAAATAGAAAAATAAATACTTGTCCACTTTATTACCAAATACAACAAATTTTCAGGTTTTGAGAGCTTAAAAATGCTTAAATAGTCAAAACAACGTTGATATCATTAAATGTTTTGGAATTGACATAAAAAAATTCATTAATACCGGGTAAGTCGACAAATTTAATCTCAATTATTGCTTATTAGAGGCTTAAGAAAACAGTTACTGAAAATGTCTCAAAATATTCAGATTTACAGTTTAATAAAATAAGCATCTTTAAAGACATAATTACAATTGTCGCGAAAGAAAATCACAATAAGGGAACCAAAATCAATTCCAATTGGGTCATAAAAATTTGGAATCCTAAATCTCATCTTATAAAATTTTCTTTTACGTGATTATACAAATATACCAACTAATTCAGTTGGTTGCATTCAGAGATATCCTGAATTGTTTTATCATTAATTGCGCTTAAATATTTAATTCATATATTGTGAAAAAAATTGACTTTCATAGAACATATATGAACACACATATTACGTAATGTATATAAAGATCAATACCCCAAATATTATTACGTGCAAAACTTAATTGATAATCAACGGTCCAAATATAGATGAATGCACAATAATATAATATTTATGACTATAAATTCAGACACTTTCGGCTTAATTAAATTCATATAAATATTACTCTCAAGAACATTTATTCATAATTATATTAGGATCTTTCGGCAATCAAATATTGATTTTACACAAGAATCCAATTTACCAAAACTATTATCGTCAAAACCCTAATCATACATCTAATATTCAAAGACCTTATACTAAACCTTTTGGTGAATACCAAATAATACATAACATGAATATTAGAGCAACCATTTAATGAGAAAAATTATCTGTAGCGATTTATATTATAAAATATATATAAAAAAATATTTTTTCAAAAATGGAAAATTTTGAGTTATCACTACAATAACATAAATATATCTTAAAGGTCACTCTCCAATTCATGTAATTGTAAAATCAATTTTTAAGCGAGAGGTATTAGCGTTGACATTATTACCAAAAATGGCAAAAACGCAATTTTAGGGGTTTAAACGAAATCAAATCGTCGAGATAGGGTTGTGCCCATTGTAAACAATGGGTTGTGTTTATTTTGACGTTTCCATGTCACCATATGAATTTCGTAGTATTCCGAGTAACAATAAAAAAAAATTCGCAAAAGAAATTGAGTAATTCATGAGTTTTATTTTATATAATTTATTTTTATTTTTACCTGAATTCTATCCAATCGTGCTTGCACAATGGAAAGGGCCACTGATTTATCTCTCCAACGAATCAAAATTACCACAGGCAAAAACTCTTAATGGACAATCATGAGACCAGAAACCAATTGCTCTGATACCACATGTAAACATAAATTAAAGAACACGTAATTAATAATTTTATACGGATATATAAATTTAACGTATGAATATCCAATTCGATATGTTATTTGTTCTTTAATCATACAAATGCTATGTATTATACATTTAATGTTAGGATCTTAGATCAAGCAGATTATCACAAACAAGTATTATGAGGAATACAAAATGATATTATAATGACATACCTCCATAATGTCACAATTGGAATAATTGACGGAGCAGTCGGCCTTAGACATGTCCAATCGGACTGAATTTCAGACTAAGATTTCCTTTTGTATACGGCAAGAACATGCTCCAATTTCAGCATGTTCCAGCCGTTGAATCTTCTTCTATAGACAAAGTAGTAGTCCAAAATAAATACAAATTTATGTCTTTGGATTTCTCTCCCATATCCTATAATTACATTATGTTGTCTTTTCATGTGTCTGAATGATGAAAATCAGTCACTTATTTATAGCCAGGGACAAGACCCAAATCTCCAACTGTCACTTGATCTCAACCGTCCATCAAGGTAGATAACCAAGAGTCATTTTGACTCTTGGTATTTATAGTACCATTTCATTAACCAAAGTGATTCTTAGTATTGATCTACATATGGATCATATTATGTAGAATTATTTATTAAAATAATTCTAACATATACATGAAATTTAATAATTAATACTTGATTTTTTGTCGGATATATATATGGAGGCATACTCATGTGCACACTTAGTTTGCATAAGTGCTAGCGCACACCGATTTCTTAAAAATATTTAAGAACATATTTTTCAGCTAATTTTTTTATGTGATATTTAAACAACGGACATATATAGTGGCGGACTCCTGTGCACACTAAGTTTGCGAATGTACAAGCGCACACCGATTTTTTTAAAATATTACAAAAAATATTTTTGAACTAATTTTTTTATGTGATATTTAAACATTTCAACGAATCGATATGAAAAAAATCATCTCAAAAAAACTTTTTTTGATATTTAAAAAAATTGGTCAAACTTTCATAGCTTTTAAAGTGCTTAAAAACAACGAAAGTTTTACCGATTTTTTAAAATAGCAAAAAACAATATTGAGCAAAATTTGTTTATATGGGTCCCTTGAAATGTTCAAATATCACACAAAAAAATTAGCTCAAAAATATTTTTTTTACTCTTTTAAAAAAATTACGTGCAAACTTAGTGTGCACAGAAGCCTACCTGTATATATATTTATATATCTATATGATAAAGTAGCTTGGTTTTTGAAAATATACACATTTTTAACGGTGCAGATCGATGCTACCTCCTTACATATTTTAATGGTTGAGATCACATCTCTTCCTTTTTTACAAATCTACCCCAAAAATATTTGGTTTCCCCCCCTTTTTTCACCCTTCAAACTTACATTTTAATTCAAATATTTGTTTTTTTTGGTAAAACACTGCAAGTTTACCCACACACACCTCTCTCTTTCTCAATATCCCTCACGCTCAAAGCCCGTCGCCTTCATTATCTTTCTCACTCGGTCGTCGTCCACAAAGATGCCTCCCTGTGCTGTTGTTGCTTCCGCCGACTTCGCTGCTGCCTCCAACATCACTCCCTCTCTCACGAACTTCTATAGGTGTCTCCTCCCTCTTACGCACACGCCCCACGGGTACAAGTGTTTTCTAGATCCAGCAAGGGTTTGACCACTTGGTAAAAATCAAACAAAGGTTTTCCAGATCTAACATATGTTTGTTCATTTACGGTTTGATTTGTAGCAACTATTGATGGTTTTTTTAATGATGGATCAATTTTGTAGCAACATTGGGTCGATTTTTGTAGCAACTATCAACTCGATTTTGGTTTGCTTATCAGGTATATCATTTTTTTCAACTTTTTTTCATTTCTTGGTTAGTTATTTCGATGGTTTCCTTTGAGAATATTATATTTGTCAACATTGGGTCGATTTTTGTAGCAACTATTGATGGTTTTTTTACTAGTTTAAAAAAATCGAACAACTATCATCTCAATTTTTGGTTTGTTTATCAGGTATATACTATGGTTCTAACTACCAGCTCAATTTTTTGTTTGTTTATCAGGTATATAATTTTTTTCATATGAGATTACAACTATGGTTTTAACGTATTAGTTTGGTCTAATTTCTTTTAGGTGTGGGTTTTTGGTTCAAAGCATCGTGCCTATAGGGTTTTAGGGCTTGCTGGCATTTATTTTTTTGATTCTTATTTACATTTTTAAGATATTCATTTAGTATTTATTTTTGGTTCTTTGTTGTTTTGTCTGTCTGAAAATGAGTTTTAATTTCCATGTTTAGTTTATAAGGATTTCTATAAAGGTATTGGTTTGGAAGTTTCTTTGATCATATATGTAATGTATGTTTATTTCTGATTACATTTTTCTGATCTACCATTGTTATTTGTAGAATCGTTGATTGACGAATCAATTGCAGGTGCCAATGAGAGTTCTAAGCAGAGTAGAAGTGAGAAGAAGAATCGCAAGGCAATGCTGAAGCTGGGCATGAAGCCTGTTACAGCTGTTAGTAGGGTCACCATCAAAATAACAAAAAATGTAAGAATCTGCCATGGTTTGTATGTCCAAGTAACCTCTTTGTTACCAAGACCCCTTTTTGGCGGGGAACTATTACAGGAGGTTTTGAGCGATACATAGGGGGTATTTTCAGCAAGAATCTATCATATTTTATGTTAGAGGGCAAAACAATTCTAGGCTTTCATGGTTTTGCAAATATTATGTTCAAATAATCCTTTGTTGCATATACCCCCTTTTGGGACTATTTTGTGATGTTTTTGCAAAAAAAACAAAACAAAGAAAAGGGTAAGACTATTCATATTCATATCCCTACACTTTTCAAAAGTAATTTTTAATATACGAGCAGAAGTAATGATTCCCTGTTTAGATATGGAGTAATTTTTAATATACGAGCAGACATAGTGATTTAGATATGCTCATCTGGTATTTCTTACTTCTCATCTGATTCAAGGCATTTCTTACTACTCATGGGTTAAATGCTTTAAGGATATGACATAGGAGAAGCATAGGGAGTTCATCATGAAGCACAATTAATGGGAGAACAATTTTGAAGAGATGACAACCAATTTATTAATTTTTTAGGTACTAATGTGATCGTTGGTTGTTTTTGCTAATTTTTTAGGTACTAATGTGTTCGTTGGTTGTTTATGAAATTATAAATTATTTAGACTTTTGTTTCGACCATATCTTTTATTTTTATTGGTACTAATTTTATTTTGACATTATTTTAGGCAAACTTTTAGATACATATAATTTAGTTGATGTGACACCCCGCTTAAAATAATAACGGTTGGCCAGCCCTATACTATATTAAATCAGGAGTTTCAGATGGTCCAGTCTCAATATCAACTGCCGGTACTATATAATATAGGACTAACTACCCGATATCATATAAGCAAGATGTTAAAATAAAACTAAAACACACCATAACTACTAATAAGAAAAAGAAGGATGCATGAAAGAACTATGAGAAATGAGGATGCTCGAATAAAATGAAATAAATAACTACAACTGAATATACTACAAAGAAGTAAACCCGAATAAGCTGTCGGGTCACAGCCAATACAATGATTGAAAGAAATAAATATACACATAAATAAATATCCCTTGGGTACAAACCCGATATATAACATGAATCCTACCAAGAATTTTGAAAGTAGGAGGCGACTACCCGATACATCCCGCAACAGTCCGCACCTGTCACGGCTCCCAAGACTCTGGATAGAAGGTCATCCGGTATCCATGCGGTCGAACACCTGTAATAATATATATATATATACAAGCAGGAGAGAAAAGTAAACGGGTCAGAGCCCGAGTGTGAAAAATATTTATCAAGTGTGTTAACCGTGCATAATAAATATCGGTCCACTTATTTCATCATTAAAGTTGAATCGCACTCTCGTGGAACCCCAACTCACCTCTCATCTAAAGGCGCACACCTATTCGCGTCCTCAATTTTATTAGTTATATTACCCCCATTTATAAGGACAACCTAACTTGTCATAGGCCTAGCCTACACCCACGATATTTGCCTTACTACCCTAACTCCAGAACCCACCCTTTCTAAATACACTTAATTATTTTTACAAACATATATGCCATATTAGGCTTAATGGATTCCGGTTTATAATTTATTTAATTATAATTCTTAATACGTTACCCATTTATATTTGGGTTGAAACATATGATTTAATTTCGAATTTACATGCATATAAGATTATTATTGACAAAACTTCTCTCCAATTTCAACGCTGCACTGCGTTTCGTGCGTGGGGTGTCTCGCAAAGCGAAATCCAAACAAGGAACCACCCCGTTACACTACTCCTTGTCAACGTTGATCCTGGAGATCCATTATGCCCCACATAAATATTGACAGAACTTCTCTCTAATCTCAACAATGCACTAGATTTCGTGCGTGGGGTGTCTCGCAGAGCGAAATCCAAACAAGGAACCACCCCATTACATTACTCCTTGACAATGTCGATCCTAGAGATCCATAATGCCATACATACCATACTATGCTATTACTACTACTAAAGTTTAAACTACAGTATGGAAATAACTAAAATCTCCAATAATATCCTTGGGATGATGTAACCGAAATTTTCCTTAAATGAGATACTTCAACCCCCATCAATCTAGTACACCATAATCATCCAAGATGTACTCCACAACGATACCATATCCTTTTATCTATAGGATATATAAATATAAATATATATATATATATATATATATATATATATATATATATATAAATATAAATATAAATATATATAAATATATATACCATCATCATCCATACCCATGACCAAGAGTACATATCATATCTGATGTACAATGGCCATGCACAAATAATATACCCGGCTATATATATCGCCGATAAAACTGCATCAATGCTATCATCTTCCCAGTGCCCGGCTCACGTAGCAATACTGGGGCCACCATGGCGGGACTAAATGACACCCATCTCGTGGTAAACACACGCACACGACGTCCCGGGAAGCGGTCATAGCTCCAAACCGGCAATGAGACGAAACATACCCACCATGTCTCATCCCAAAAATTAAAAAATGTAAATCACATAATAACACACGGGACGACTATGACCTGGGGAATATCCACACCCTGCTTTTCTAGCCAGGATGCTCACCCTCTACGCGCGCAACTTCCCAATGATAGCATGAGCGGGGTATTCTTAACCAAATAAGTATATATATCATTCACATGCACAATATATAAACATCCATATGATCCAATCATGTAATTAAACATTAAACCATCATATACTGTTTAAATATCCATACCACGTATGACCACAATATAAATATATCCATATATTCATATCTATATAGATATATACACGCATATATTCACATATCCAAATATACAACTAATTCTCATTCATATGCATACGAGATATAAACTCGGCTATAAGTATACGTAATCCTCAATATACAAGCCGTCACCACAAACTCATTTAATTTACCTCGATATGTGAATACAATCCCTCACTTGAAACATATTCACTCATTTCTACTATGATGAATAGTTTCCCAAACATATATGTTTATCTCCAATATTAGCATTATCACCCAAAGTTGAGTGTAGGTAACAATCACTACATATTCCATATATCTCCAATACTAGTTTCGACTATTGATGTATATGTACATAACAATAGTCTATAAACCTCAACTTAGCCCAACTTTATTTCAAGTATGGGAATCCCAATAATTATTTCAACACAATTATAAATAACTATCCTAACTGGAATTATACTACCTCGCATTGCATTCTAGTTGATAGTACGATCCAATCATTCCCGAATTTTGCCTAAGGTTCAATTGTTCTCGTGAACCCTTACTCCTATCGCATTACCAATTGTTCCTTAATTTAAACATTTCTAAGGGTTCGTGACCCCTCTCTCTCGTTAGTCCCCAATAATAACTTAATAGAATCCTATCACTATAAGGATTTAACCTAAATATCGGCCTATAATTTCCCCAACATACCTTCACAACTCTCTCTGAGAGTTCTTAACCTCCCATCATATATATACTTAATTTTGGTCTATAATTAGGATACTCAACCCCATTGTGGCTTCTCACTATCTCCATAAACACACACAACTCCTATGCAAACATATATTATCCCAAACTATATCGAGAATTCCCATGATCCTAACATGTGAGAACCCCCTAATCAATCTCCATAATTATATCTCTTACATCATAAGAGAAAATCCCAAACCAACAAACCTATCCCAAAAGGGTTTGAATTCACTAAAGAGAAAAATCCTCAAAATGCTCTGTTTCCGAATCGATTCGGCCCCTCCGAATCGATTCGGCCCAACAGCGAATCGATTCGGCCCATCCGAATCGATTCGGTCCAAGGGACCTGAGAGTCTGCAACCTTCCAAATCGATTCGCTAGGGGAGAATCGATTCGGCCCTAAAGTCCTGAGGCTTCTGCAACCTGGCGAATCGATTCGGTGGGGCCGAATCGATTCGGCCAGTTCAGAAAGCCACGAAAATGGCTGATTTTCTACAAACCCAAAATTTCCAAATTTTGTTTTATACCACTTCCAACCCTTAATCTTCAACCCCAACATGTTTTCAAACATCAAAACTCATACTATATCCTTTAAACCCAATTACAATCTTCAATTTCAAGATAAAAACCAAAAATTTAGGTTTTGATATTAATACCCAAAATCAATTCTTTAACCCACAAATTATGAAATCAAATACACAAATGACTTATTTAGCAAGATTAAACACTTTCCTCAGTTTTGTAGAGGTTGAATGGTCCTCGATGTCGCGTTTTGGCCGGAGTTCCCAAGATTTTCTTCCTCTTTCTCTTCCTTTCTTCTTCTTTCCTTCTTCCTTTCTCTTTCTCTCTTTCTCTAATTGAGAAGGTTTAATCCGTAAGCCTCTTAAGCCTTAAAACAAAAGTCCCAAATTTTAAATGTTAATACACACTTTAAATGACTCGTTTACTCCAATTCGAGTCGAA